>CM060393.1:122259796-124659796 GCA_030545235.1 Helianthus tuberosus | reverse complement strand
TTAAAAAGCTGTGAGAAAGGAAAAAGCAACACGGAAACAGTAGCCAGTCACATCTGGAGATCACTTCACCAACCCACAGCCGCAAAGGCAATGCAGGTCTGCACAATGCACGCTATTATCCGGGGGACAAAAGCCTTCAACCCCCAAAAGGGGAAACCCTCCACTGCAAGCGAGGTTGCTAGTCTAATCCATTCCACTTCGGGAGATACCTTCTCTTATAAAATGACACTTCATTTACTTCAGAGAGATCATCTAGACCAGCTTTGATTCTTCAATCTCTGGTCATTCACATCGAATGCTTGTCTCGCACAAGTCATTCCCTTTCACATCCAACACACACATTCCCTTTGCTACCACTTCCAAATCTGGATACAATTCAGAGGAGGATCTATAGCAAAGAACAACAATAAACTAGTAAACCTCCTTCCACGTCTCGCAAACGTGGGGGGACCCCACGACCTGCGTTAGGCAAGGTTGAACCCTTCAACCGTTCTGCCTAGCCAGTCCAGCTACCACCGTTGGTCTTGTATTTGTTGCATCAACAAGTTGGCGCCCACCGTGGGGCTACGCCGCTATTTCTTCTCCAAAAGACCTAGTAGTGTAGCTCTATTCACTTAAAATCACCATGTCTGAAAGTGGATCCCAGGAAGAAGTAAACCAGATCCCAAACGCTTCTACTCCAGGTAGTAGCCAAGCTCACGTGGCTATACCGACTTCTTTTTCAACTCCGGGGAGCACACCCGAGTTCCTCAATTTCAACACACCAACTCCGTCCAGATCCGGAGTTCCATCTCCCAATATCGGTGTCTCTGATGCCCAGTCGTGTGTTGAACTCACCCCTGAAGGGGTTGCTAAGAATTTCCTTGTACTAAGGACTCTTCTCAACCAGCATGTGAACAAAGAAAGAGAAAAGGGGGTGAGGATTCGTTTAGACTATGACGAACCTGAGCTAACATTGTCTCCTGGACCACCCCCTCCTCTTTTTGCAACAAGAAGTGAGGCTGGTCCCAGTAACCTTTCAAACCCTCACCCTTACCTGTCCTCTATGACAAATCCTACGGTGCATCCTATCTTCTCTTCCCAACCAATTACTAGTGGTGCTCCTTTGGGGCATGAGCTGACTCTTGACCAGCTCCTTCAATCCCCAGTAACAAGCTTTCCAGCATCCACAACAACTACATGGGAACAAGCTCTGTCAGTGCTTCCTTTGGCACGAAGTGCTGCTATGAGCACTCCCCTCGGAATGAACTGTTCAGTCGCTCCAGGAAGCCTTCAAGGCTTCAACCCCATTCCCGGCATGATGACCCAGATGATGGCCAACTTCCCGTGGCAACACTTCATCAATCAAGTGCTTGCCACTCAGGGAAACAACGGCAATAGCAGTAATGTGGATGCAAGGACTGAAGAAGACTTGGCTAAACCATACAAGCCAAGTAACCTTTCATGTTTTTCAAGGCAGATAGCCGACTATGATTTCCAGTCAAAGATCAAAATGCCGGCCCACATCAGGACATATGATGGAACTGAAGATCCTGAGGACCATCTTCAGATCTTCACCCGTGCAGCTCGGATAGAGAAATTGTTGGTGCACACATCTGTCGTCTTCGTCTTGTATCGAGTCTCGGTTCGGTGCGGATCTAAACAAAGCATGATGTCATGATGACATCATAAGTATGACATCATCAATGACATCATCCACACAAAAGGACAAAAGTGAAATGCATGAAGTTACAAATCAGATTGTTATGTTGTCAATTTCGCTTCAAGACAAAGTCAAAATTTGTCAATTTCGCTTGAAGATAAATGCATTTCATGAAGATATCGCTTGAAATTGTAACATATTTTATATGTAGATTTCGCTTGAATGTCTTCAAGCGAAATCATCTCTTCTATATATAGGGGTAGTGTGCTTTCATTTGTAACAGTTTTTGGCCAAGTGTACCGAAGTGCTGCCGGTTTCTCTTCTGATTGTAAAGGTTGTAATATCAATATACAAGAGGATTAAAGTGTATTTCAAGCTGTTATCACATCCATTTCTTTGTTTCCGCCTCTGAAACGGACTAGAACTCTTCCGAACGACTCGTATAGGTCGGAATCCGATCCTACAATTGGTATCAGAGCCAGTGAAGAAGAGTTCTTGTTGATTCAGCCGTAAAATTTGTTTCTACACCTTTCTTTTTCGAAAAACAAAACTTTTTACGGTCAAAATCGGACATATTTCACATATATTGTGCACAAACATGGTTTAATCAATCCTTGAAAGTTTCAAGTTTAAAATCAGCCTAAATCTTGTAGTTTTGTGTGTTTTCGCTTCAACTGCTCATTAATATGATGACATCAGCAACATTTTGTATATGATTTCGCTTCAAGTTGATGTGTTTCTGTTGATTTCGCTTGAGAACATTATTTGATTTCGCTTGAATAGTTGAAGCGAAACTGATCTGATTGCATTTCGCTTGAAAATACGTTGGCATTTGCTTGAATCTGGCATCCAATTGAAACCTGCAGTTCACTTGAAATATTCTGATGTCTTAACTGAATTTTGCTGTTCATTGAAAACCAATTGTCTGCTTAAGTCAGCTTATCTGGTTGTGAATATATCGGTTTATATAGTGCATCGATTCCTTTCAGATTCGGTTCATTAAAAGTATACATGTGAATATATTGGTTATAGTGATTGCATGTGATATCAATCATATTAGAGTGTCATGAGGTCATATAATTGTTTGGTTCAAGATAGTGCACGTGATATTTGTTAAAGCAAGTTGTCGGCTTAGTGTTATTTTAGGTCCAATCAAAGTTGATTCTCATTTTAAAATCTGAATATTACATGTGAATTTTGAGCTTATCGAGATGTGCTAAGATTGTATGTTTGCATGTGATAGTAGTAAAAGTGTGTATGTTTACTGTTTCAAGAAAATTCATCGGTTCAAGATACACCTTTGTAATTAGATTTAATGGATTCATGTGACTTAGTGGATTGTGTCAGAATTCATATGATAATTGCATGTTAAAAAAAATTGTCGGCTGCATTGAGAGTTGTTATTTTGTTTGAAAAGTGATAGTGGTTTGTTTGTTTTGAAAGTTGATTTTAGTATACATCTCATGTGTTAGTTTTTGTTTGTATAAAGTCCATCTAAAGTGTATGCTGAAATAGTGTACTGATATATATTAGTTTGTCAGTTGTTAGTTGTCGGTAATCAGGTCACAAGGTTTGGAGCACGGTTCGATCAGTACATTTGATCAGTCAAGTCATTTTGTGTGGTCAAGTTGCGTGATAAGTTGTCCAGTTCATACGGTTTGAAGTTCAAAGATTTCAAAGGGTCAAGTCATTTGATTTCGATTCGGGTCCTAGAAGTCCGCACAGTTGGTCAACGTTCAGTCTGCACAAAAAATCGCCAGTCTGAGTACCAGTTTCTTTCGGTTAATTGATAAACGTTTAAACTGATTGTGTGTTGTTTGTTGATTGTAAAGGTACTTTCCGAAGTATTTGCTAATTACTGAAGACATGGAAGAGGATTTTTACAACGCGTTTGCCACACCAGTCGCTCCGATTACTGCTGCTGAAAATTTATATAGTGAAAATGAAACGGGAACGCATCAAAAACCACCAAAGCTTATGTACATTGAAGAATTTAAAGGATGGCAGAATCGATTTGAGAACTGGGTACAAGCTTACAAATTTGATGCATGGTGTTCATTGTTGAAAGACTATGAGAAACCAAAGAATGACCGTGGAATGGAAAAAGCATTTGAGGACTACTCAGAGATTGACAAATTAAAATTCACAAGTGAGAAAATGATGATCAGTATTCTTCAGCAAGCAATAAAAGAAGATATATTTGTTTTGCTCCAACATAATGGTACAGCTAAATCAATTTGGGAAGCATTGATTCAAAAATTCCAAGGAAGTGCAGATATGATCAAGAACAGAAAGGCTTTACTGAAAAAATCATTTGATATGTTTTCAGCCTTCGATCATGAAACTACAAAGCATACCATTGATAGATATTGTCATCTAGTCTTGGAAATGAAAAGATTTAATATTGAGAAAGAAGATGATGAGTGGGTTGATAAACTTGCTGAAGCATTACCACAACAGAAATGGGGAACGTATTTGCTGATCTTAAAACATACAAGAAAGTCTGAAAATATGAATTTGGCTCAGTTTATTCAGAGGATTGAAGAGCATGAGTTAGATATTCAGAAAACGGCTATCATGACAAATCCAAATGCCAAACAAGATGTCAGTTTGTACTACCGAGGGAACAAGTTTGAGGCTACCCCCAGCCCGAGCCCAAAGATCCAAACTGGTTTCAGTGCTGACAGTTCATCTGGAACAAAGGGTAGTAGTGTGACACAGAGTGGTGGATCTTCACCTTCGTTCTCAAGTTTTGATCCAAACAGCACAACATCAAGTTATCAACGACAAAACTCAACAAATCTTCAGTGCAATGTTACTTTAAACATTCAAAATGGTCAGAATCTGTCTCCGGAAGTTGCCAAGCAACACATGGCATCACTGGTTACTATGTTAGAATCTTACGAAAGTTTGATCGGTGGGAAGATTGGGAATCCGATGCTTACCAAAGAAGATTACGACCAAATTGATGCTGAAGAACTTGAAGTGATGGATATCAAGTGGTGCTTAGCAAGTGCTTGGAGGAGAGCTGAAAAATTTCAAGAGATTACTGGCAGAGATGAATTTCGAGGAATGGCTACCTCTCAGTTGGGATTTGATAAATCGAAAGTTACCTGTTTCCGTTGCAAAGGAAAAGGACACTTTAAACGAGAGTGTAAAAACCAAGTAGCAACCGAGAATCAAGAAAAGAACAACTATTATCAGAAATCAATTTTTCATCAGGTTGATCAACAACCAAAAATTGTTCATGCTCATGCTATTGAAGAAGGAAAGAAGAAAGCTTTACTTATTCATCAAGATGACGAAAAAGTTGCCGATGGATTTAGTTGGGATAAATACATTCCATCAGAATCAGGCTTTGTTGCTCGAATTCTAGGTGAAGATGAGGTTAATCAGAAAAGAATCCCGATTTTTCCAGATCTTGGAAGCGATGTAGATACCGATGATGAGGAAGAATATCTTAACAAATGTAGAAAAAGCATTGAGCCTGATAGTTTTAATTTTTTCTATGCAGATAAAGTTGATATACTGAATCAGAAGAAGATTGCCCGCTTAAAGAGGGAACTGGAAGCAGCAAAGTTACTTGCTAATGAAAAGGCGAAGACAGAAGCTGGAGAAGCGAATGTTGAACCAGCAACTGAGAAAGTTGTTGAAGTGGAAAAAGTGGTGGAGAAACTCGTTGAAATTGAAAAAATTGTTGAAGTTGAAAAATTTGTTGAAGTAGAGAAAATTGTCGAAGTAGAGAAGATCATCGAGGTTGAAAAGATAGTTGAAAAATTGGTTGAAGTTGAAAAACCATGTTTGAAGTGTTCAGAATCTTGCAAAGCTTGTGAAGAGAAAGATAAGAAGATTGCTGAGTTGGAAAAGATTAAAGAAGATTTATTATCTGATGTGAAGTATGTAAAGGAGTCATATGATGTGCTCAACCACACAGTTGATCGTCTGAATAAGACGAATACAGAAATTGAAAAAGCAATGGATAAAATGAGTGCAACATTAATGACGAAGCAGAAAGTCATTAATGAGTATATTGAAGATTGTGCACAGCTGAAGAAAGAAGTAGAACTTGAGAAGATTGAGAGTGAAAGGATTAAACGATTACTGTTGAGTTACACTACATGTGATTACTTGATTGATCGTGTTTATCCTACTGTTGCAGGTCTAGAAGCGTTCATGGACAAAAAGACTGAAGATACTGATACTGGTAAGAAACCAAGTGTCAAGTATAACAGATGTTCGCCCCCGATCCATGAAACTTATTCTCCCAGGAATCCAAATGAAGAGCGTTTAAAAAAAGCAGTCAACATCAAGTTAAAGTCTGAAATCATTGATGAATTACCAGACAATATTGATGTTACATTCACAGCGTCTGACACTGATCATGAGTCTGAGTTATTAAAGAAAGTTGTCGATCAGGTGTTGGATACGGATGAGGAGTCAAAACCAGAGTCTAAGTCTGAAAGTCCGAGTTCGTCAGAAAAGAGTCTGAGTTCACCAGTTAATAGGGTTTACAATAGAGAATTCCTGTTATCAAAATCTAATTTGAATGACGGATCAATCAAAGTGGCTTATACTTTGAATGATTCAGACAAATTATATTCTGATGAGGAATTTCCAATCAGAAGTGTAAAAACTGAAATGATCAAACAGGTTTTCAAATTAACAGAAATTAATCTTTCTGATATAAAAGATTTAAATCTTGATAAAAAACCTAAAAAATACACTTCAAGAGTTCAACAGAGATTGAACAAGAAAAAGGGTTATAGTTCTGGTTATGGTTATCGAAAGAAACCAAACTACAACGGTAATCTCAAAAAGAAAGGTTTAGGATTTATTCCTCCTGAAAATTATGAAAATCAGAAAACTTATAAACCAAAAACAAAATTTGTTGCAGGTGGAAGTTGTGAAGATGAGCAGAAGAAACCATTCTGGAAACAATCCAATCAAGAGTTTCTTGCTGAAGTGAAGAAGAATGTGAGAAAGTTTGCTCAAAGAGTTGATCGAAGAACTTGTTTTAAATGCCAGGAAGTTGGACACATAGCTTGGAATTGCCCCAAGACCAACTACAAAGAACAGGGAGTTTCTTCTAACACTGAAATGAAAAAGAAAAATGTTGATAAATCGACTTTGGAAGTTGGTGAAACTTCAAAACGGTTTTACAAAAGAAGTGTCGATTTAACCAAACAAAAATGGATTGTAAAATCTGAAAGAAGTTCTGACAATGAATCTGATTCCATAAAATCAGAGGAGTCATTTGTTGAGAAAAAGATTGTGAATTCCGTTCCTGAGGTGAACGATGAAAATTTTCCTTCATTGTCAAAGGAAAATTGGAAGTCGAAAGTTGGGAAGGTAGAGATTTCAAATCAATTCTTCGCTGATAAGGGAGAATTTGATGTTGAGAAGGCTTTCAATGGAAAAGTCAAGCATATTTTCGGTAAGATGGTTGACAGAAAGGTAAAGAGTGCACAAGAATTTTATAAATCAAAATGTTGGTGGGATAGATGTTTGCCACCAAAGTCACCCAAGGCTGGTGAGGCTTGGGTGGACGTAATGTTTGATTAAAAACCGGACTTGCCGGAGCTCCCAGGTTGGTTTAAGTGGAGCAGGAATCGGCACATTTCTTGAGAAATTCACGAAAGTGATTTCGACTTACAAGTGGTAAATCAGGGACATTAAATTGTATCTGATTTTCTACAAGTTGTATTTTGAAGAACAATGTGATGAGCTACACCCCTAACCTACAATTGGTAAAATCAAACTTATTTTCCGGAAAAACCATTTGATTAAAACAAACTTAAGTGTTTTGAAATCAATGGGAAAATAGTTTGTTGTGAGGGGGAGTTCTGATTGTTTATGCCAAGTGGATGGCGAATTGAAGTGATTTGATATCAGTTGTCATTTTTTTGTACAGTTTGTTTTCAAATTTCCTAAAATGTGTTTGCATTTTAGGGGGAGTAAAAATTTTCAGAAAATCCAAAAACATTTGAAAATTTGAAAAAGCCAAAAACATGATAAAATCAAAAATGAGTTTTGTTGTCAAAAAGAGGAAATGATAGTACATCAGTGGACGATTACGGCATGCTAAAGAAGTGGAAAGTTAAATAGTGATAAACAATCTCACTGTGGATGTGTCAGTAGGTTTTTACACATTTAGTAAATTGTGACGAGATATAAACATAAAATTTACTTGCGTCTACGTGGGGAACACATCCAGGATATATAGGTAACCCCTGAAATCTTATTTGAAGGGTCCCGTATTCTGAGATACTAGGTCTTTATGCTTAGTGATATCTGGGGTATTATCCCGGGACTTCTGATTTTGCGGAAGCAATGGCCTAGTCCCCGGAGAATACTTTCCGCATGCTTGAAAAATAGCGCAGCCCTCAGCAAATTGATGAAACAATAAAATTGATAGTCATTGCTGTTGTAATTCAAAAGATCCTCTAAAGGGGACCCACCAAAAGTCGAAGCCGTCATCTCTCTGCGTATCGAAAGATCGACCTGAGCTCTCACGGCCCTCGCAATTAACCCCTTACAGATATCATCTAGGTATACTCACCTGTAAGACTGAATACTGGGGTCTGGATACGGGAGTATATACTGAGGTGGGACACATGTAGATGTTTAAGTCCTAAAACACTAATTCGTATCTCGAAACAGTTGAACTTTGTGTGAAAATTTAAGTGGATCAGTATACTGACAATCTAAGTGAATTGTTTAGAACTTAAAATGAAATGAAGCTTAACGGTGTTGGTGATTTGTCTCAAAAACTGATATGATCCTCTTACACAAACTCACAAAAATATTGTTTGTAAATATTTCTTTACTGCATTTCATTTCTGTTATTTCAAAAATCCAAAAAGATTTTCGGTGTGTTTTAGCATAAATTTTGAAAAAAATTCAAAAAGATTTTAGACAACTGATGTTGAAGAGCTGATTTTCAAAATTTCAAGTGCTGAACATGACGAACAGGTTTGGGAAAATTTGATTGAAAAGTTTTTCAGAGATAAAAATTCGTTAAATGATCATTGTTAATGTTTGATTGTATACTGATTGGAGAAGGATCAGTGTTGGTGCATGAAATTTGATAAATTGTTAAATATTTTATTCTTGTGAATCTTACTTTTGGGTAGAGGATGTGCAGGATAGCAGATAGAGATCCAGATTTCAATTCTGATACTGTAAAAGTCAGACTACGATCCCAACATGTTTTAAGTGGGAGTCTGTTAAAGAGAGTTACATCGTCCGAGGAGGAGATTAGTTGAAGAAAGTTAGAGTGAAAGAAGCTCAAAGACTGATAAAGACTGAAGATTGAGAAGACTCGACACTTAAGACTCGTCAACATCTGAGGGGGAGTCTGTTGGTGCACACATCTGTCGTCTTCGTCTTGTATCGAGTCTCGGTTCGGTGCGGATCTAAACAAAGCATGATGACATCATAAGTATTACATCGTCCGAGGAGGAGATTAGTTGTCAATTTCGCTTCAAGACAAAGTCAAAATTTGTCAATTTCGCTTGAAGATAAATGCATTTCATGAAGATATCGCTTGAAATTGTAACATATTTTATATGTAGATTTCGCTTGAATGTCTTCAAGCGAAATCATCTCTTCTATATATAGGGGTAGTGTGCTTTCATTTGTAACAGTTTTTGGCCAAGTGTACCGAAGTGCTGCCAGTTTCTCTTCTGATTGTAAAGGTTGTAATATCAATATACAAGAGGATTAAAGTGTATTTCAAGCTGTTATCACATCCGTTTCTTTGTTTCCGCCTCTGAAACGGACTAGAACTCTTCCGAACGACTCGTATAGGTCGGAATCCGATCCTACAGAAATGGTCCAACGCCGAGTGTTGCCTAATGTTCATGCAAACTCTTGTTGGATCTGCTAGGATCTGGTTCAACGATTTACCTGCTCAAAGCATTCGAAGCTTTGACGATCTCAGTAAGGGTTTCCTGGCCAATTTCTCCCAACAAAGACGATATGTCAAAGACGCAACAGTGATCTTTCAGATAAAACAACGTGATGATGAAAGCCTCCGTGCTTTCATCGAACGATACAAGAAGGAAGGTCTAACTTATGTAGGGGCCGATGAGAAAATGAGGGTGGCTGGCTTCATGAATGCCATCACCTCTAAGTACCTTACAAGGGATTTCAACAAATCTCTACCCAAGACCTTAGAAGAAGCTCTTGAAAGGGCTGAAGCCCACATCCGGGGAGAGGAGGCAGTAGACATTAAAGAACAAAGGAAAAGAGGGTCCGGCTGGAGAAGCAACAGTCCAGCCAGAAAAAGAGGGAACTTCAACTCCTATGACAGGCGGTCAAAGGGTTCAGACCCTCGAAGGTCTGAAGGTCGGAACCTTTCAAGCAGGGAAAAAGGCATAAGTTTCACACCCCTCACAAAAACCCCTCAAGAAATCCTTGCAACAGAAGAAGTTAAACAAAACTTTCGGCCTCCTAGACCTCTCCCCAAAAGCAGGAAAAATGAAAACTCCACCCAATACTGCGAGTTTCATGAAGAAAAAGGTCACCACACCAATGATTGCTTCCAGCTCAAGAAAAGAATAGAAGAGGCTGTTAAGTCCGGAGAACTCGCTCATTTGGTAAAGGGAGTCCGGGACAAAATGGCTGAAGGAAAGAGTAAGGAAGTCAACATGGTAGATTTCGATGGAAGGGTTCCTCACAAGAGGCAGAGGTTGGAAGCTTGGGAGCTTCAGTGTGTCTGTTTCCCCCCTACGGAGAATGACCCTCTCCCTAGCCCTCTCGTGGTAGAAGCAACCGTGGGAACGTTGCAAACATGCAAGGCATACATAGACACGGGGGCAGCCACCGAAATTATGTTCGAAAAATTCTTCAATCAATTGAGCAATGAAGAACGTTCAAGGCTTCAACCCTCTGGGACCTCCATAAAAGGTATCGCTGACATACCCCTCAAGCCTTTAGGGCAACTGACACTTAATGTTCGTTTCAGTGAAGGTTTAAAAGAAAGAACCCAACCACTCACCTTTGTGGTTATCAACATCCCCTCAAGCTATGATGTGATCATCAGAAGACCAGGACAGTGTGCATTTTACATGGCCGTGTCTGTTGGCCATGGCACAGTCAAATTTCCCACCGAAAGGGGCATAGCAACCCTTCAACCCTCTCAGGAAGCCTACATGGTTGAAGGTGAAAGTTCAAACAGTAAAGAAGACAGGCAAAGGTTGGTCATAAACCATAAATACCCTGAACAAAAGATAAGGGTCAACCCTGACCTTTCTCAAGAGACCCTTTCATACATTGAAAAATTGCTAACACACTACAGTGATGTATTCGCTTGGTGTCCTGAAGATATGACTGGGATCCCCCGGGATATTGCCGAGCATGAGTTGAGAATACCACCAAAGGTCAAGCCTGTGGTCCAGAAGAAAAGAAGCTTGGCACCTGAAAGAAGTCTGGCAGCCTGCCAAGAGGTTGAAAAGCTTGGGTCAGCCGGCATCCTCCGAGAAGTCAAGTACCAGTCATGGGTTGCAAACCCAGTTATGGTCAAGAAACTAGACAACTCTTGGAGGATGTGCATAGACTTCAAGGATCTTAACAAAGCTTATCCTAAGGATTGCTATCCACTACCAGAAATTGACCTCAAAGTTGACTCCCTCACCGGATACTCGTTCAAATGCTTTCTTGATGCATACAAAGGTTATCACCAAATCCTCATGAAGGAAGAAGATGAGGAAAAAACAGCCTTTCACACGGACAAAGGAATCTTTTGCTATCAAAAGATGCCTTTCGGCCTCAAAAATGCAGGAGCAACCTATCAACGGCTCGTTGACAAAGCCTTCGAAAGCCAAATTGGCAAAAACATGGAGGCATATGTCGATGACTTGGTTATTAAAAGCAAAACGGAATACCAAATGCTCGATGATATTCAAGAAACTTTCAAGAACCTCAGAAAGGTTAACATAAAGCTTAATCCAGAAAAGTGTTCATTTGGATTCGAGGAAGGAAAATTTTTGGGCCACATTGTTGGAAAACAAAGCATCAAAGCCAACCCTAACAAAGTAAAAGTCGTCCTTGAAACCAAGCCACCAAAGACCAAGAAGGAGGTTGAAAGCTTGAATTGGAAGCTTGCAGCCTTGAAGCGTTTTACCTCCAAGTTAGCCGAAAGATCTCTGCCCCTCTACAAAACGCTCAAGAACTGCTCAGATAAAAAGGATTTCAAATGGACTGAAGAAGCTGATGAAGCTTTCAACCAGATGAAGCAACATCTAGCTTCCCTACCAGACATTGCGGCACCAAAAACCGGGGAGTTAATATCGGTGTACCTCTCAATCACGGACGAGGCCATCAGTGCAGTCCTCACCATTGAGCGAGACAAGGCCCAGGTACCCGTTTATTTTTTCAGCAAAACTTTAAAATTAGCTGAAACAAAATACCCTCCCCTTGAAAAACTTGCCCTAGCTTTAGTTCAAACAGCTAGAAGGCTTCGAAGGTATTTCCAAGCACACCCCATACAAGTGGTCACTGACCAACCTATTAAGAGTGTGCTTGAAAAACCTGAAAACTCGGGCCGATTAGCCAAATGGGCCATAGAACTGGGTGAACATAACATCACCTATGTCCCAAGGAAAGCTATCAAGGCTCAAGTCTTGGCCGATTTCATTGTGGAAGTCCCAAACCAAACACTTACTGAAGTAAACACTGCCACCACTGAACCTTCCAACCCTGAAGCCTGGAAGCTTTTTACCGATGGGGCTTCAAGCGTTGAAGGGTCAGGGGCTGGATTAATTTTGATTAACCCAAAAGGTTTGGAGTTCACATATGCTCTTCGATTTGATTTTCAGACCACCAATAACGAGGCTGAATACGAAGCACTAATAGCCGGCCTAAGGCTGGCCAAAGAGATGAAGGTTGAAAAGCTTGAAGTGTTCACGGATTTGTTGCTGGTCTCAAGCCAAGTGAATGATAGCTACATAGCTAAAGAGCCCAACATGAAAAAATACAGAGAAAAATCAAAGGAACTAATGAGTACCTTCCAAGCATGCAACATCAAACAAATCCCCAGATCTCAAAACAAAAAGGCCGATGCCCTAAGTAAGCTTGCATCTCTCACTTTTGCCCACCTCACCAAGAAGGTACTGGTAGAAGTGTTGAAGGCCCCATCCATTAATGAATTGGAGGTTCAAGATGTGGTTACCGAAGAAGAACCAAACTGGATGACTCCCATAAGAAAGTTCCTCAAAAATGGTGAATTACCCAATGATCAAGTGGAAGCTAAAAGGGTTGAAATCAAGGCAAGACAATACATGCTGCAAGGAGAAACCCTTTACAAAAAGGGTTACCTTGCTCCCTTGCTAAGGTGTGTCGGCCCCGAGCAAAGCAAGTATTTGATCAAGGAAATTCATGAAGGAGTGTGTGGAGCTCACTTTGGAGCTAGGTCGGTAGTTGCAAAACTCATGAACCTCGGATATTTCTGGCCTTCAATGCATCGCGACATAGCCGAAGAATTGAAGAAATGTGATGCCTGCCAGATCCATGCACCAATCCCAAAAAGTCCCAAGCATGATTTAGTCCCAATAACCTCGGCTTGGCCATTCCATAAGTGGGGAATGGACATCGTGGGTCCATTTCCCCCAAGCAAAGGGGGAGTGAAATTCCTACTGGTGGCGGTAGACTATTTCACCAAGTGGCCCGAGGTCAAACCACTTGCCAAGATCACAGGAAAGCAAGTCATTGACTTTGTCTGGGAAAACATCAATTGCCGTTATGGATTGCCAGGAGTACTTGTCACCGACAACGGAAGGCAATTTGCTGAGAAGCCTTTTAGCGTTTGGTGCAAAGAATACAAAATCGATCAGGTTTTCAGCTCAGTGGCTTATCCACAATCAAACGGGCAGGTTGAGAGAACAAATAGAAGCATAGTGGAAGGAATCAAGACAAGATTGGGAAGATATGAAAGCAACTGGCTTGAAGAATTGCCTAGTGTTCTATGGGCAATTAGAACAATGGAAAAAACAAGCCATAAGAAAACACCGTACAGCTTGGTATTTGGATCCGAAGCTGTGATCCCTGCCGAAATAGGAGTTGTAACCCAAAGAATTGTCAACATGGATCCCGAAGCAAACCAAAAAGAGACCATGTTGAATTTACAACTCCTAGAGGAAGCAAGAGATCAAGCAGCAATTCAAGAAGCCAAATACAAGCAACAGATGGAAGCTTACTACAACAAAAAAGTCAAAAACGAACGTTTCAAGCCAGGGGACCTAGTCCTCAGAAACAACGAAGCCAGCAAGAAAGAAAATCAAGGAAAGCTTGGCCCAAAGTGGGAGGGTCCATACACCATCCTTGAAGCACACAAAGGTGGATCCTACAAGCTGGCTGATTCAGAAGGCAAAAGGCTTCCAAGGCATTGGAACGGCAAAACATTGAAAAGGTTCCATGTTTAAACGGAAAGTTTGGTTTGTATCAAAATGTATTTCAAGCAGGATTATGAATACCTTTTGTAAAAAGCAAGTATTGCTTTAATGAATGAAGTTGTTTTTATCAAACTTGTCTTTCTATCCTAAAATCAGGTTGAGAACCTAGCAAAAAACTCCATGGCAAGTGCCATGTAAGGGGATGAGCTCCCAGGCCACATCGCTCAATAGGTTCAAGGGTTGAATGAGCCTATATAAGGGGTGAGTTCCTAAATCAATACAACTCCATGAGACTTGTCAAGAAAAAATAAAAATGTCTCATAGACGGGTATAAGTAGCCTACACCAAATGTTCCCTAAGTTTTAGAAATACAGTCTACAAAAAGGCTAAAAAACCAAAAGAAATGATTACAAGGATAGGTGCCATCTCTTCTTGTTAGAAATGCCAAGGCTAAGTGTCTGCAGCACTGAACCCTTTTAGGTATAAAAAGCATAAGGGCAGCACAAACCCGACAAAGACAAAGTTACAAAAAGAACAAAACAAGTCCAAAAAAGAACAAAGTCAATGGGACAAAATCACAAAGGTACAAACCAAGCCAGGACGCAAAACCAAAAAGCCTTCAAGGCTTCAAGCCACCCGGGCAATACCTCGAAACCTTAAAGGCTTCAACCATTTAAAAGACAGCCAAAAGGCTTCAACGGTTAAAATCCAAATGAACTGCCTTGTCCAAAAAAGGCACAAGCACAAAACCATAATAAAAGAAAAATAGTTAAAACATCACATCATAAAAAATCCTAAAAAGACTTCCAAACATAAGTTAAGGCAAGTCCTAGTAACTTGCAAATCTAATCATTGTTCAACGGCCATACAGGCCTTCAACATAACCAAAAGGAACCTTAGGGGTTCCTGAAAACCTAATATTGTTCAACAGTTACAAACCACGAATTGTTTTAACAAAGTGCTAAGAAAGCTACGAATTTTAGGCATCAGCAGAAGGCTTAGTAGCCCCAGAAATGCTACCCTTGGCCTTCTTAGTCTTCTTAACCTTCTTAGCCTTCGGACCTTGATCATCAACAGCTGAAATTTCCAAACTAGCATCCTTCGGAACATCGGCCTCCCCAGGAAAACTATCCTCACTATCCCCCGAAAAGGAACGTTTCCTCGACAGGGAGCCAAGCAGTTCAGCACATAACTTGTCATTCAAACCATCTGGCTTCAGTTCCTGTAAAGCAGAGAGAGGCTTACCATAACAAGAGGAAACTTGACTGACATACGGGTAGGATAACCTCTCCATTTGCTCCACGGAACTCTTAAAGACCTCAGAAGCTTCGGGACGGTATAGAGGAGATTGCTCCAAAGGGTTGCCAGACTCACAAAGCTTATAACCTGCAATAAGGCCTTGGTATTTTCCCAGGTTGAGCAGCTTAGTGTAGACATCACCGAGAGCGGAGTTAAATTCCTTAGAGTGCAAGAGATAGGTAACCACCTGATGAAACCCATGTTCAATAAGCCATTGGTTATCCCCGGTAGTTTGGGCAACCAAAGCTTTCAAACCATCCTTCTCCTTATCAAAAGCTTTCTTTTGCACAGCCAAGGTTTCCCGGTCAGACTTCAGTTTCAATAAGTTAGCTTCAAAACTTTTCCTAAGATCACCCATTTCTATGTCATGCCTTTTAGTTAACTCCTCAATCTTCTTGTTCCAACCCAACTCCTTCTCAGAAAAGCTCTCAATTTCCTTCTTCATGGCAGCAATAGAAGCTTTCATTTTCTCCTTCTTCTTGGAAGTCTCTTCATATTCCCGCATCCCTTTGGCAAAACGGGTGACACCTTCAGCCAAAAAGGCAGAAAGGTTGCAGGAACTGAGCATCATCCTTGAGATAAGATGATCACCCTCCATCTCAGATATGGCATCTCGAACACCAGGAGGAGCAAAATGAGCCAACGCTTAGCACACACAACAGGATCCTTAAAATTATCACCAACCTTAACCTTCCAATTGGGTACATAAATGTCATCTGAACCCTCGAAGCATTCAACACTCTTGGCCGATGAACCTTCAATAGCAGAAATAGCACCTTTCTTGACCAATTTCTTCTTCTTGCTCGAAACAATCAACTCCTTTTCTTTGCCTTTACCAACATCCACAGCTTGATCCTCTGATGCTTCGATGTCATCACTAACGTCAACAGGCTCTGAGCCAGAGGGCTGATCAACACCCTTCAGATGACGTTGAGAACGACGAGTAGAACCTTTGGACACAGTAACCTTGGTGAAGCCTTTGACGTTTGGAACATTGACATAACCAGAACCCTCAAACCTATAGTCAGCACCCTTAACAACCGCATTCTCACCAGGGGTAGCAGCAGCATCACCAAAAACAACATCCGAGGTATCATCACTCTTAATAAAATCCAAGGCAGACATAACTACAATACAAAATATAAAAAGATATAAGCAGACAAATAAAAAGAAATAAAAAGCAGGAAAGGGAAAAAGGCATACCCTTCCCATCTCTAATAAGCACCGGGTCCCGGTTAGCATTTTCCCAAATTTTACTTATACCCAATAACACCAACAGATGCTCAGGAAAGGGACGAAGCCTCGAAGGGCATTCCCTAAGAATTTCTAAAAAACGGGTGTTTATCTCGGAATTAGAAGGCTCCGGCTCGTTCAGAACAGCATCCGGGTGTCTCCAAATAAGTTTGAAAGGAACAATTTCCTCCGACACCCAGAAAAACCGATCCTTCCAAACCCCAAGTGTAGAAACCATGGACGAAATCAAACAAGTATCAACTTGACTGGTTTCGAAGGTAAACCAATCACCATTTTTGGCAAGATGAAAGAAACGACGGAATGATAGAAGAGTAGGATCATACCCACAAGCCCGGCAGAGAATTTCGAAATGCAAAACCCTAGCCATACCTAGGGGATGAACTTGACCGAAAGACACTCGATAATATTCCAACACATTCAACACAAAGTTTGAAAACGGATAACGGAGGTTCGAAAACTCAAAATGACGACAATACAAGGCAATCATACCAGAAGGACAAGCATTGACAGATTTATCACAAGCCGGTGCAACTGGCCTATACTTCGTCCCTATTCCCCATTCCGCACAAAATAAATCGACTTCCTCTTGGGTCAGTCGAGAGAAGGATTTTGCCATATCCTTCCGAGCACCCATAACTATGAACAATTAAAAAGAGAATAAGGGAAAGGAACTGACCTGATTTTCGAAGGAAAGGGGGGAAAACTTGAAAGAAAAGAAGAAGAAAAGGTGATGTTTATCCGGAGTAAAGTATGTAAATAAGTGAGATATGAAAATATAAATTAATCTACAAATAGGGGTAATAATGGCAAACAGTAACTGCCACCCTAAAAACTGCCATACATCAATCACATCAACCGTCAGTCATTTCAAAATTCAAATATTAACTGAACACAACCTTTCAAGCCTTCAGGCATGGAACCCTTGAAACTTTTAGGCAGTAAAACACGCGTATAAATTCAGAAGTCTTTGAGCTCATCTCCCAAAAACCTCTGACTTGGGGGGCTGATGACGGGGGTAGCCCAAGATTGAATAAAATGGCTAATCACGTAAATGCTTAAATGGTTAAATGGTTCAAGGCTTAAAAAGCTGTGAGAAAGGAAAAAGCAACACGGAAACAGTAGCCAGTCACATCTGGAGATCACTTCACCAACCCACAGCCGCAAAGGCAATGCAGGTCTGCACAATGCACGCTATTATCCGGGGGACAAAAGCCTTCAACCCCCAAAAGGGGAAACCCTCCACTGCAAGCGAGGTTGCTAGTCTAATCCATTCCACTTCGGGAGATACCTTCTCTTATAAAATGACACTTCATTTACTTCAGAGAGATCATCTGGACCAGCTTTGATTCTTCAATCTCTGGTCATTCACATCGAATGCTTGTCTCGCACAAGTCATTCCCTTTCACATCCAACACACACATTCCCTTTGCTACCACTTCCAAATCTGGATACAATTCAGAGGAGGATCTATAGCAAAGAACAACAATAAACTAGTAAACCTCCTTCCACATCTCGCAAACGTGGGGGGACCCCACGACCTACGTTAGGCAAGGTTGAACCCTTCAACCGTTCTGCCTAGCCAGTCCAGCTACCACCGTTGGTCTTGTATTTGTTGCATCAACATAACCCATATTGGTTAACTTGTTAGTTATATTAAATTAGTATTTTCCATGATAATTTTATCCTAGTTATAAAACATTAAGGATATTGAAGTGGCGCAAAAGGCCTAGTCACAAGGACAGTTCTAAATTCTATAAGCCATGATTTCAGAGAATCGAGGCATTAAGGTCTGAATCAAGTTCATTACCTTCTCTTGACAGGGAGTTGTAGACTTCAACTGTCTTTTGTCTTTTAGGACAATAGATATAGCCCGTGAGCATTTCCCTTCTGAGGGATGGTTATAATATGATCATCTTCTCAGATGCTATTAGTCGAGATCGTATGGATCCTACCGACTATTATGCTTGGACCTGGTCCAACATTTTTAGACAGGAGGTCAAAGACCACCACTGTCGTTGTCTTATCGGACAACAAGTTTAGCCTGTAGGCACTTCATCACTATCGGATGTTTATAATATGATAATCTTATAGGATGACACAAGCCATGATTTCTAAATCACTAGGCTAGATAAGAAAATTGGAAGAATCCAATATAAGGATGACTGTTATGATTTTATCGAATCACATTTGTCAGGAGTGCTAACACGTTCTTAGGTGTTAACAAGGATCTGAATCCCTTGGGTAGGTTTCACCATCTTGGCCGCGTAGGCTAGGTTTCACCTTTAAGATTCTTTTTAAAATGCCTACTGGCAGGGAAGGAAGGATATTTATTTTATTCAGGATTTTTATCATAAATCCTAATTTATAAGTTAATAATAGCACAAATGGCCTAGTCGCGTAGACAAGTTTAATTTATAAGCCACGATCGTTTGGGATCAAGGCAAATTTATAGTTAGTAATAGCACAAAAGGCTTAGTCACGTGGACAAGTTTAATTTATAAGCCATGATCGTTTGGGATCGAGGCATTTAGGTGTGAATCAAAGTTCATTACCTTTTCTTGACAGGGAGTTGTAGGCTACCACCGTCTTTAGTCTCAGAGGACGTTAATTATAGCCCGTAGGCACTTCCCTTCTAAGGGATGTTATTTTCCATTTATTCCATATTTCATGTTTAGAATGAAAACTTAATTTAATCAATCCATTATATGAAAATAAAAGTACAGAGTTGCCCTAAGCGGGTCTTTGAAAGGAATAATGTGTCCTTAAAGGGACTGAAAGATAAATATGTCCTTATGAGGACTATTAAGGAAACGATCTTCAGCAAAAGGAGTTTCTTCTTCAAGTTATTTCTGAATGCTTTCTCCTTGGACGCTCGTTTCATTCTATCCGCGGTACGAAGCTCAGCATTTCTAGGCTCCGGGTGTGGAGGACTCCTATTACGGCTTCTTCGCTTGGCGACGTATTCATAAAAATTTTTGGAAGTAAAATTTCCAGATTAGGATTGAGAATACTCCTAAGTTAAGTCTAGACTCAGAAGGTCAAGGAATGTGCTACTGTGTCATTGAGATTAAACACATAAGGCTAGTGTTTAATTCACTCAATGTTCGCTCTGATACCAACCTGTCACACCCCGATTTCCACGTGTCACCGGTGGGCCCGGTGGGGAGTATCGTGACGTAGTTGAGATCATCATAGTCAAACAACACAACATATAAATGCACAGCGGAAGCAAAAGATAAATATATTACATTCCGAATATAAGTAATGTCAAAGTATTACAACGGAAGGTAAAGGATCCACAGGCGGATCAATAAAAGAAAAAAACTGTTCAACAGACTTTTAGGCATCTAGAACTTGCAAGATTCCCTAATGACGCCCTGAGCTCCCAGCCAATTACGCATAGTACCTGTCACTTAACCTTTTGGAAAATACGTCAGTTTACACTGGTAAATACAATTAACTGACTCATTTTGAAAAGAGTTTAAGAAAATTGATTTGAATGCACGTGGCACAAAATATCTTTTATAATTTGATTAAAATGCACGAGGCAAAATTAATCTTTTATACTTGGGACAATTTTATTAATAAAAATCTTGTATCCGATTTACATGGTTGTCCAACATTTAGGGCCGGTGATTATACAATATAAGCCGGTCAAGATTAATCGACACACCATAAATATAACTCACAAGAAGATATCCTTACGAGTGAGTATATCTTTTACATACGCAATAGGAGGTGTTATGCCTACACCTTGTGCTTAAGTTATGGCCATTCACTTTTTAAATGAGCCAAGGATATCCAGGACACGGTCATTAACCCCCAATGTTATTTGTTATCAACCAATACAGATTAAAACGGGATTATGCAATTTAATCATCTCCGATTAAAAGGTTTCTACACCCGACCAAGCGGTATTTTTATAATACCGTATCCCAAGCCCGTATAAGGGAAAATAAGTTAAAAGTATTTACCTGAGCTAGCAATGCAATTTATACTCAGCCGTATATTCTAATCAGCAAGCACAAGTACTTCTACTGGGGCTCTCAATCTGGAATGAAGGTTTTATTAACCTATTAAATTCCTAACGGGTCTTATTGAAGTCGTAACTTAGACCGGTTAGTTTTAAGGAAAGGTTTACGGTTCAAAACGCATGATTAAGCGAAGACCGGAATAGTATGTGATTTAGACCCGACAAGTTTGGAGGCTTGTATAATATGGGTAAACTGAACACATTCTGGATTTTTTGAGATAAAAACGATAACGTTTGACCCGTTTCGGCTAATTTATGCAAACTAGTTACATAAACCGAACCGAACGCGAATAACGCATGACGGGTAATCATGAGAGTCATATACAGGTTTCCTAAGTAAATTATGCCTCAAATATGTTGTGACATCAGTAAGATGTCTTTCATTATGCCCAAAACGTATTTAAACACAAACTAGGCCTCGTATGGGTAGTTTGGTCATTTAAAAGGTTATAAAAGAGTTTAAGTATTTACCTGAGTTACAGGTCTGGTATAATCAGCGAAAATACTTATTTTGATAAGTTATAACAGTAGGATAAAGTATATATGTAAAATTTATCTATTATAACCAAACTATGCACCGAAGGGGCATTTTGGTAATTTCACATAAGCCGTAAAGCTCAAAACTGAAGTCTGAGTTTATCAACCTTTGCTTACTGTTAAAATATTGTAATTTGCCTCAAATATCAGTAGGTATCAACCCTTGTATGTTTAAAATAGTTTAAGTACATACTATGTGTTAAAAAACGCTTAAAAAGGCGATTAAAGGCCATTTCAAGATGAGTACTTCATCTTCCTTGTCTGATCAAGTGTGTCATCAATCTTGTTTCATAAAAGCCACAAGGATCTCGTCCTGCTGATAAGGGTGTTGTCCAAGGTTGCCGCCTCCGCCTCGCCTTCACTACTATAGTCAGGCACCTTCACATTCGAGAGGGAAGAGCAGCCATCTTCTACGGAAACAAGTTCAGGATCTCGTTTGGAAATCGCTCCAGCCATGAGCTTCACAATAAACGCGAGGTCGACAGTCTCATCGTGCGAGTCAAGAACAATATTAGGATTCGAAGTCGAAGGTATCTCGTTCACGTCAATAGTTATTCCGTACACCTATACGCAAATATATTAATGAATAAATATGTTACTTAGTATAAACAGGCAAATAGATGCATTATGTCACATATAACTCTCGTTTTTCCTTTCGGGGGGGGTCATTTCGTCTTTGGCAAGTCTATAACGTAGACTATACCTCATTTGACACTTTAATTGGGGTATTCTCCTCCCTACTAATGTCCTTGCTTTGTCTTTCCTTTGAAAAATGTTTGACTCTTAATTTTGGTTTTACAAACTCTCACCAAAGTCTCGACAAACTCTAATGACCCGAGTCGCACAATAACTGGAAGGATGCGTGTCGTTCGCCCAGATCGAGGCGAGAGAGCACAGTCCAGAAGGCCAAAGTATGTACTCAGGGTCCTTGTGAATAGTCGAATCACTTTGGTTAGTCGATGTCTCACACCCAGACACTCCCATTGCTGATTTTATGTGTTTATGTGTTTCGATTCTGAGCTCGCAACCTGTTGAATCTGTGATTTCGCTTTTATGTGGAATTTTATGTGGATTTACATGTCTATGTGTTTTGATTTTGGATATCTATACGTTTTTCGCTGTTCACTTCGATCAACACACACAACCCGCACTACACCACTATCTCAATACGATGATAAATCGCACGCTATACTACTCGCTATGTTACTCGAAATCGCTACTCGCTAATTGCACTCGCAACACTCGATCGCTTACGCGGCTGTGAAAGATAGGTGAATACGTGCAATATATGTAGATGAATACGTGTAATATATAGTTGAAGATGTGCTTACGTGGACTAGATGCTTTTATGCTTACGTGGACTAAGTGCTTCTGTGCTTACGTGCTTCTGTGGATTACGTGTCTATGTGATTGGACGTGTTCCTGTGCTTTATAAAGTAGCTTTTGGTAAGACGCTAGATTATACTAGGATTAATCAAAATTGTGTCTAAGTCCTGTGACGATGTCTGTTGCAGACAATGTTCGTCATTTGGATCGCACACTTCATGCGCTGCTCGCCGCAATGACGCTGATAAGCGTATCGCTTCTCTAGTCGCAAAGTAGATGGCTAAGGTCATTCCGCAAATTGTCAGTGAGCTTAATGAAAATGCTAGCAAGTCCTCTGAGGAATCAAGGACTGACTCACCAAAAGCGACTTTTAGCTTCAAGCAGTTTAAAGCCTGCGGCCCCAAAGAATTCACCGGAGAAGACGGGCCTAATGCCATGTTTCAATGGTTCGATTCAATTGAAGTCACCTTACGCCAATGCAGTTGTCCTGATAACCTCCGCACTTTCAACGCTACTGGCGTTTTCCAGTCCAGGGCTCTGGATTGGTGGACCGCCGAAAGGAACAGGCGAGGGAATGATGCAGCCTATGGGCTTACGTGGGATGAGTTGAAGGACATCATGATGAAGGAGTTCTGCCCTCCCCACGAGCTTCAGAAGCTGGAGGACGAGTTTTGGAACATCAAACAGGAGGGTGGCGACAACGCTGGTCTAACTGCCCGCTTTAAGCAGTTGAGTATCATTTGTCCTGGCCAAGTCTCTACTACCGATATCACCATCAAGAAATACATCCGTGCTTTACCGGATTGTGTTGATGATTTCGTGCAAGCTGCGAAGACGACGACCATTGAAGAGACTTACCTACTCGCTGCGGAAATCAATGACAAGCGAGTTAGGGCTGGTTATTTCAAGAATACCACCAAAAGTCTCCATAAAGTTACCGCTGCTCCCACCGCTGAAACCGCCGCACCGCAAGCTTCCAAGTTTTCTCGCCGCAAGCGCAAGCAGAACAACAATAACAACAACAAGAACTGTGCAGTAACCGCCGCTCCACTCCAAGCTGTCCATGCTCAACCGCAACCCCAGAACCGCCAAGTAGCGGCACCAGTGACCAATGCACCACCGGCAAAGCGTGTATATATTGGTCCACACCCGCTGTGCCCTACCTGTACCTATCATCATCCTGTTGGGATCGCATGTCGATTTTGTGTTCATTGCAACCTGTACGGCCACTTTACTGCTAACTACCGTACTGGTCCCCACCAAGCTCAAGTTCCAGCTCCTCAAGCACTGCTAGCTCCTCTCCCTGCTCCACAGGGACAACAAGCAGCTCCTGCCCTCGTTGCTCACGCAAGAGCCTGCTATGCATGTGGTGATCCTAACCATTTTGCAAATGTCTGCCCTAACAGAGTGGTGAAACAAGAGCCACAGTAGCAACCCGCGTAGCAACCCGCGTAGCAACCCGCGTAGCAACAACATCAACAGCAGTAGCCTCAGCAGCAGCAGCAGCCAGCGCAACAACAAGCAGCCCATGGACGTACTTTCAACATCAACGTCTGCCAGGCCCAAGCTGATAACAATGTGGTTAATGGTACGTTTCTTGTCAATGGTATATATGCTTCATGTTTGTTTGATACTGGAGCAGGTAACTGTTTTGTATCGTTTGAATTCGAAAAGCTCCTGAAATGTAAACGCGCCCATCTCCCTTCGACGTTCGATGTAGAAGTTGCCAGTGGAAGAACCATTACTGTTAATTCCGTTCTACGTGATTATACCCTTGAACTCAACAATCACGTCTTCCCTACCGACCTTATTCCGATGCAGCTTGGTAGTTTTGACATCATAGTAGGCATGGATTTTCTTCGCGAAAATCATGTTGAAGTCGTTTGCTTCGATAAAATGGTTCGTTTTTCTCTCGCTAATGGTGATCAACTTTGTGTGTATGACGAAACTCCTTCGAAAGATCTCAAACTTATGTCGTGTATCCAAGCAAGCAAGTATCTCCGCAAGGAATACAAAGCTTTTTGGCAAAAATCGTAGTAGCGGAGAAGGAAAAGAAAGAGAAGGCAATAGATAAGGTGCCTGTGGTTTGTGATTTTCCTCGTGTATTTCCCGACGATTTACCTGGTTTACCGCCCTCTCGTGATATCGATTTCCGTATTGATCTCATTCCTGGAGCAAATCCTGTTGCTAAAGCTCCCTATCGACTTTCTCCATCTGAGATGCATGAACTCTCGAGTCAACTCCAGGAACTGCTTGATAAAGGCTTCATTCGCCCTAGCACCTCTCCTTGGGGCACACCTGTCCTTTTCGTCAAAAAGAAGGACAGATCGTTCCGGATGTGCATCGATTACAGGGAATTGAATAAGCTAACTATCAAGAATCGCTATCCCCTACCCCGCATCGATGATTTGTTTGATCAATTACAAGGTGCTACCTGTTTTTTGAAGATCGGTCTACGCTCAGGCTATCACCAGTTATGCATTCAAGAAGAGGATATACCTAAAACCGCATTCCGAACCCGATATGGCCACTACGAGTTTGTCGTTATGCCCTTTGGTTTAACCAACGCGCCCGCGGTTTTCATGGATCTGATGAATCGCGTGTATAAACCCTTTCTCCACCGCTTCGTCATCGTGTTCATCGATGATATCCTGATCTATTCCAAGTCAAAAGCTAAACACGCGCAGCATCTACGTTTGGTTCTCGAATTACTCCAAGGGAATCGACTCTATGCCAAGTTCTCCAAGTGTGAATTTTGGCTAGAGGAGGTTCAATTCCTCGGTTACATTATCAATAGTCAAGGTATTCACATCGATCCCGTGAAGATTGAAGCTGTTAAAAGTTGGGTTACACCTAAGAACCCGTCTGAAGTCTGTTCTTCTAGGACTAGCGGGCTATTATCTCCGATTTATCGAAGGATTCTCTAAAATCGCTGTCCCACTTACTTCTCTGACGCATAAAGACAAGACTTTTGTTTGGGGAACTGAACAAGAGATTGCCTTTCAAACTCTGAAGCATATGCTCTGCAATGCTCCTGTGCTCGCTTTACCCGACGGAAATGATGACTTCGTAGTCTATTGCGATGCCTCGAACCTTGGTCTTGGTTATGTCCTTATGCAATGAGACAAGGTTATCGCATACGTGTCTCGTCAGCTCAAGATCCACGAGAAGAACTATACAACCCACGATCTCGAGCTTGGTGCAGTTGTTTTTGCTTTGAAGATTTGGCGACACTACCTTTACGGTACCAAGTGTACGGTCTTCACCGATCATAAGAGCCTGCAGCACATCTTAAACCAAAAGGAACTGAATATGCGCCAACACCGATGGGTTGAACTTCTTAATGATTATGACTGTGAGATTTGTTACCACCCTGGCAAAGCAAATGTCGTTGCCGACGCTCTCAGCAGACGAAGCTATTTGCATAGCGTTCATAATACTCATGCCCAGCACGACCTCGAAACTCTTATTCGTGATGCCCAACATGCCTGTTTCACCGAACGCACACTGAAGGAATAACGAATTCTTGGTTCCGAACACCGATTGGAAAGCAAATCGATCAGTATTCTATACTATCTTGATCGCATCTGGATCCCCAGTCGCAATAACTTGTGCGGGATATTGCTGACTGAAGCCCACAAGTCCCGATATTCCATTCATCATGGTGCCGACAAGATGTACCATGACCTTCATCTTCGGTATTGGTGGCCTAGAATGAAGAAGGATATCGCTATCTATGTTTCGAAGTGCCTGACTTGTTCGAAAGTCAAGGCAGAATAACAAAGACCCTCTGGCTTACTCGTACAACCCGAGATCCCTATGTGGAAATGGGAGAGTATAGTTATGGATTTCATAACGTAACTTCCCCGCACACCATCATGTCACGATAGCATCTGGGTTATCGTTGATCATCTTACTAAATCTGCTCATTTCCTGCCGATACGAGAAAACTTTAAAGTAGAACGATTAGCACGGATCTACACCGACTAAATTATATGTCGACACGGGACGCCTCGTGACATCATCTCTGACCGCGATGGTCGGTTTACCTCGCATCTCTAGGAAACGTTTCAATCTTCCCTCGGTACTACTCTTAATCTAAGTACCGCTTTTCATCCCCAAACCGACGGTCAGACCGAACGAACGATTCGTACCCTCGAAGACATGCTTCGCTCGTGTATCATAGATTTCGGTGGTAATTGGGACGTGTACTTACCTTTGGTCGAATTCTCGTACAATAACAGTTATCACTCTAGCATTCAAATGGCACCATTTGAGGCATTGTATGGAAGAAAATGTCGATCGCCTATTGAATCGCACGAGATCGAAGATGCGCAAATTACCGGTCCTGAGCTGTTGCAAGAAACGACTGACAAAATCTCCAAATTCGAGACAATCTGCTGAAAGCTCAGAGTCGTCAGAAAAGTTACGCCGATAGACGCCGCAAGCCCCTTGAATTTGACGTTGGCGATAACGTACTCCTAAAGGTTTCACCTTGGAAGGGGGTGATCAGATTCAGCAAGAAGGGAAAGCTGGCACCTCGATACATGGGACCCTTTAAGATTCTGGAAAGGATCGGCAAAGTGGCCTACAGACTCGAACTACCAGAGGAACTTAACAACGTGACAACGTCCACCCGACTTTCCATGTTTCGAACCTCAGAAAGTGCCTAGCCGAGCAGAATTTACAAGTACCACTTGAGGATCTACAAGTGGATGAAACATTACACTTCGTGGAAAAGCCAGTCGAGATCATGGATCGAGAGACCAAGAAACTTCGACGCTCACGCATTCCCATTGTGAAGGTTCGCTGGGAAGGCAAACGCGGCGCCGAGTTCACATGGGAACTCGAAAGTGACATGAAGGCTAAGTATCCACAGCTATTCGTTACGCCTGCGCCTTAATTTCGGGATGAAGTTCCCTAAAGTAGGGGAGGCTGTAACAACCCGACTTTTAGAAGTCAAAGTGCAAGTCAAAGTCAAAGGAAGAAAAGATTGCTAATTGGATCTGTCATTCCTTGCTTAGTTATTGATTGTACTATTTGACTCGATAATCGATACTCTAGTTTATGTTACTTTAGTTCTATTATGTGGAGTAAATGCAATAATCGCAATTTATCGCTAATCTATCTAATGCTATCGCATCGCTATCGCATCACAATACGAATTATGAGTGCTGGATATTGTTTTACGTGTGTGAGTGTGCTATTTATGTGTTACTTGTATGTGTAGATGATTTGTTTAAAAGTGTTATTCGAAAACGCAATCCCATATGTTTAAAAGTGTTATTCAAAAATGCAATCACAACCCTATCGCAACGCAATCTCATCGCGAACTCGAGATATAAGGTTACTTATATTATTGTATGTTAGTTAGGTTATTTGTGTAATTATTGTTTAATACTATCGCATCGCTTACTCGCAACGCTCAACGCACGAAATGAAAAGTCGGAAACCAACCTGCTTGACCCATCCGATCGGGAGGCCCTCCGATCCGTCTCCTTGCACCGCCTTTCTCACCCTCTTACCTATAAATAACACCTGTTACATCACTGTTCATGTGATGTGACAGCTCCTCCTCCGACCAGCACGCACTTGGGCTATTTTCTCCCGATTCCTCGCGATTCTTGTAAGTTTTCAACACAAATCTTATACTTCTTTAATCAGCACACACTTCTTCATCATTTTCACCATTAAATCTTAACTTTTCACCATGAAATCGACTGATTTTGGGCTGTTCTAGGGTGATGTCATCATGGGTTCTCATGAACTTCAAAGTGTGACCTTATTCCACCAAGAACAACTCAGATCCAAAAGATTTCTACAATGTTTAAACACTGATTTCTCCTAAATCTAAACATAATCAAAGGGTTTCAAACTTTTCTCTAACATTCTCAACTTTTCACATAACAACCGATAGAATCTAAGCTTGTTCAGGCCTTCTACTCATTCTCTAGTGAAGTGCCGGTTTGAGAACTGATTCCTATCAACGAGATGACCGACTTAACGGGTTGAATATGAGGTTCTGTCAAGAACAGTTAACTGATTGGATGGGGTGATTCCCATCCGACCGGATGACTTAGTCTTGATGGGGTTTCCGTTGTTCGACACGTTATCACACCGTCTCGGTTCAATCGCAGACCTTTACAACTTAACAAATTTTACAAGTTTTCACATCGAACAGGTTACCAAACGGATTGACGTCCGATCGGATAGCCATCCGATCGAACGAAAATCCGACTGGATGACTTATGATATCCAACACTTGAACAATCTTGCAACTTTAAAAAAAAACATCAAGTTCCAACGAATAGTCATCTGATCGGATCACCATCTGATCGAATGACTATTCTATCAGGAGACTTGATTCTTTAAAAGCATCTCACTTGGGACAGATTGCCATCCGAGCGAACGACCATCCGTCTGGATGACCGTTCGACCGGATGACCTGAAAGGTAGAGATACTTCTCACTTTATAAAATGCTACAACGAAAACTTCAAAGTCACATCATACACAAACACATCCATCTCAAATGGATAACCCTCCGACCGAATGGTCATCCATCTGGATGACCATCCGTCCGGAAGGTCATCCGATTGGATGACCCTTCGTCTCCCACTTCACTTTGACGCCGTTTTACGCACCGTTCAACGCTTAAACTGTCGTACTGTGCTCAGGCTACTCTCTCAGCGCTCCCTTCAATCCAAGCTAGTGTTTATTCATTTAAACACGAACTATGAGTATACTCGATCCCTTTTTGCTTAACGCACTTTTGGGTGTTACATACGTTACCTATATCAAATCACATCGATCACACAACGCAAACACTTTTTATATGCTAACCGCTTGTTATACGTGGTATTCGATGAAGGCTTGTATGTTATGTTTACACAGTGATTGTTGCCTGACACCTTAGCAACGATAGTACTATAGTTTGGACTCAGCACCTGTCGTGGACAGGAGTTGTTAAGGGTTTTTCTTCACGTGTCACAGTGGTGATATGTGTTGCGCATTCTACAACTCGTAGTCATGTCTGTGCATATTTCATTGTCGATAACCTACTTGCTTCGCATTACTACATGTTACATGTTGGTTATGCGTAAACTCGCTTTCGCTACTATTATACTATTAAACTTGTATGCTCACCTTTACACTATGTGTATTGACTTTTATTTTAACGTATGTGACAGGTGTTTAGGACGCTTATGCTTGTTAGCTGCTATGGAATCAAGCTAGGAGAGTCTAGAAACAAACTAAATAAAATCTGAGTTGTCGGAATGGATATTTGTCTTTGAGAACAACGTCTGTAATAACTGTTTTATTTTTATACGTTTGTGGTATGGAACATGAACCTTTAATATATTATAATTAATAGTTGTTATGGATTCTCCTGGACAATCTGTTTCGCTCAGTGTCGCGCCCCGATGTTTCCGCCATCGGTTGGGGTGTGACAGTAATGATGCAGCTTACGGCCTTTCATAGGAAGAGCTCAGGGAGCTTATGATGAAGGAGTTATGTCCTCCTCATGAGGTTCAAAAGCTGGAGAATGAATTCTGGCATATCAAACAGGATGGAGGTGACAACGCTAGTCTCATCACTCACTTCAAGCAGCTCAGTATCATCTGTCCTAGTCAGGTGGCAACACCTGATATGACAATCAAGAAGTACATTCGAGCTCTCCTCGATTGCGTAGCCGACTTTGTTCAAGCGGCTAAACCTGCTACTATTGAGGAAACCTACCAACTCGCAGCTGAGATCAATGACAAGCGAGTCTTAGCTAAGTATTTCAAGACCTCAACCAAGAGCCTCAATCAAGCAACTGCTACTCCCGCTACCAACATTGTAGCACCTCTATTGCTGACACAGGAGCTATTGAAGCTGAAGCTATCTAAAGACCAAAGACAGTGCAAGATTACATGAAGATTGCAAGAAGACTGAAGACAAAGTTATTTTATGAAGCTATTGTCAAGGGGGAGTTTGTTGGTGCATGTTTGTGACAACGGCTTAGATTTGGTCTTTGGATATCTTGTAATTAGTTAAACGATAAACAGTTAGCGGGTTTAGCTTTGTAATAATTGAGTTTGGTCTAATCAAAACCCACATTGGGTCTAGGGGACGTTTTGGGCTTGCTCATGTAGGAATCCCTAGCCCAAGTAGCAAACCTTGTGTTATATAAACAAGGTTAGGCTTTAGGGTTTAGGTTAATCAGCCAAAACAGTTTGTGAGAGATAGAATTTTCGTGAGAGCAATAGCTTGGACGAAATTGTATGTGGTTAGGGATCTTGATTGATTGTAATCACTTTGATAGATAATCAATAAAGATCTGGTTTGATTGTGAATTGCTGATTTATGTTCCTACACGTTTTCTGCTATATTTTGATCAAGAGGATTCCGCACTCTTGATTGGATTGACAATTCTATGAAAGATCCATACATCAAGGGGACCTACAATTGGTATCATAGCATTAGGCTCTTGAAGGCTCGGTTCAGAATTGTGCTTGGCAGAAACAGGAAGTTTTCAAAATTTTTGAAACCTGAGAAGATTAGGGTTTCGAAATTTCTTGTTGGCTTGATAAAAATTTTTGAATTTTTTGGCTGTTTTGATCTTCTGCTTTGTTTGTTTGCTGATTTGCAGGTTTGCAGGACAGTTCTAGGTTGATTGTTTGAAGGATTTTGGCTGGAAACGCTTGAAGATTCAAAGATTGTTCTTCGTGTTCTTCACGTTCTTCGTTCTGTTCCTTACTGATTTTCGAAAATTACTGATATTTTTTGCTGTTTCGATTCTGCAGGAAAGTGTTAGGAGAATCTGAAAAATCTTCAGAATTTCGAGAAGATTGAATTTCCATATTAAACAGGCGAATTTAACTAATTTCGCAGTCTGGACCTGCGAAATTAACAGACCAGCGAACTTATCGGCGAAGTTAAAATCCAAAGATTGTTTGAAGGATTTTAACTAATTTCGCAGTCTGGACCTGCGAAATTAACAGACCAGCGAACTTATCGGTGAATTTAACTAATTTGCAGGTTTGCAGGACAGTTCTTGGTTGATTGTTTGAAGGATTTTGGCTGGAAACGCTTGAAGATTCGAAGATTGTTCTTCGTGTTCTTCACGTTCTTCGTTCTGTTCCTTACTGATTTTCGAAAATTACTGATATTTTTGCTATTTCAATTCTGTAGGAAAGTGTTAGGAGAATCTGAAAAATCTTCAGAATTTCGAGAAGATTGAATTTCCATATTAAACATGCGAATTTAACTAATTTCGCAGTCTGGACCTGCGAAATTAACAGACCAGCGAACTTATCGGCGAAGTTAAAATCCAAAGGTGACTTTGGTAACCGTATAATTTTCCACAGCGAAATTATTATGGTTTTCGGCGACTTTACTGGTCGTCGTAATAGCGAAAATAGACAGCGAATTTGACCAGCGAATTTGACCTGCGAAATTGACCTTTCAGCAAGCTTAAATCAGCGAAATTGAATCATATAACAGGCCAGCGAAATTAATCACAATTACAGCGAAATTAAGAGCATAATTAAAGTGGTGGAATTTCAGTTGGCAAGCGTCGATAAAATTTCAGTGTTTTGCAAATAGAAATTGATCCGTAGCTCGTTTCTCTAAATCGTCTGCACCGTTAAATTCCTTGCATTTTTAGGACAAAAGACTCTGGAAAATTCCGAATTCGGTTTTCGACAATAGATATCATTGGATTTGTCTTTTCGAGACGATTCTAACGGTGTAATTTGGTAACCACTGTTTTCGGAGATATTTTGTACGGTTTTATCAGTCTGCAACGTTTAAAATGTCGAACATGTCTACTTTGAATGAGCTTTTGAAAATGGAGCATGAGGTTGGCACTACCAACAAACCGCCTAAGATGATGAAGGTGGAAAATTAATTGACTTGGAAGGATCGTTTTCAATCCTTCATTGAATATCAGGACACGCGCATGTGGATATGTATTGAAGATGGGTACACAAACCCAACTCACGACTTTGAGAGCAGACCACGTAGAACTGCCTATGTGAACATGGAAGAGGCTGATAAAAAGATGTATGAGGCTGAAAAGAGAGCCTTGGCTGCTATCAAAATGTCCTTACCTGATAGCATCAAGCATACCTTCAAGAAGTACACAAATTCAAAGGATATGTGGGATGCATTAGAGAAAAGATACGCGGGAAATGCAGATGTTAAGAAGAACAAGGTTGATCTACTGAAGAAGCAGTTCGCTATTTTCAAGTACATGAAACATGAGTCACTAGAGGACATCATCACTCGTTACTACCATCTGATGTCAGAAATGGAAAATTATGAGATCGATTGCTATTCTGACGTAGAGAAGAATGACAAGCTGCTCGATGCCTTACCTACTAAGTGGGATATCTACACTCTCATGATTAAGGGAGAGGCTGATTATGAGACGAAGGAGCTGGAAGAAGTAGTTGGCAAGCTGAGAGCTTATGAGCTCAGTATGAAGAAGAAAGACACTGGATATGATCAGGTTCAAGATCCAGCGATTTTGTCACACCCCGATTTCCACGTGTCACCGGTGGGCCCGGTGGGGAGTATCGTGACGTAGTTGAGATCATCATAGTCAAACAACACAACATATAAATGCACAGCGGAAGCAAAAGATAAATATATTACATTCCGAATATAAGTAATGTCAAAGTATTACAACGGAAGGTAAAGGATCCACAGGCGGATCAATAAAAGAAAAAACTGTTCAACAGACTTTTAGGCATCTAGAACTTGCAAGATTCCCTAATGACGCCCTGAGCTCCCAGCCAATTACGCATAGTACCTGTCACTTAACCTTTTGGAAAATACGTCAGTTTACACTGGTAAATACAATTAACTGACTCATTTTGAAAAGAGTTTAAGAAAATTGATTTGAATGCACGTGGCACAAAATATATTTTATAATTTGATTAAAATGCACGAGGCAAAATTAATCTTTTATACTTGGGACAATTTTATTAATAAAAATCTTGTATCCGATTTACATGGTTGTCCAACATTTAGGGCCGGTGATTATACAATACAAGCCGGTCAAGATTAATCGACACACCATAAATATAACTCACAAGAAGATATCCTTACGAGTGAGTATATCTTTTACATACGCAACAGGAGGTGTTATGCCTACACCTTGTGCTTAAGTTATGGCCATTCACTTTTTAAATGAACCAAGGATATCCAGGACACGGTCATTAACCCCCAATGTTATTTGTTATCAATCAATACAGATTAAAACGGGATTATGCAATTTAATCATCTCCGATTAAAAGGTTTCTACACCCGACCAAGCGGTATTTTTATAATACCGTATCCCAAGCCCGTATAAGGGAAAATAAGTTAAAAGTATTTACCTGAGCTAGCAATGCAATTTATACTCAGCCGTATATTCTAATCAGCAAGCACAAGTACTTCTACTGGGGCTCTCAATCTGGAACGAAGGTTTTATTAACCTATTAAATTCCTAACGGGTCTTATTTAAGTCGTAACTTAGACCGGTTAGTTTTAAGGAAAGGTTTACGGTTCAAAACGCATGATTAAGCGAAGACCAGAATAGGATGTGATTTAGACCCGACAAGTTTGGAGGCTTGTATAATATGGGTAAACTGAACACATTCTGGATTTTTTGAGATAAAAACGATAACGTTTGACCCGTTTCGGCTAATTTATGCAAACTAGTTACATAAACCGAACCGAACGTGAATAACGCATGACGGGTAATCATGAGAGTCATATACAGGTTTCCTAAGTTAATTATGCCTCAAATATGTTGTGACATCAGTAAGATGTCTTTCATTATGCCCAAAACGTATTTAAACACAAACTAGGCCTCGTAGGGGTAGTTTAGTCATTTAAAAGGTTATAAAAGAGTTTAAGTATTTACCTGAGTTACAGGTCTGGTATAATCAGCAAAAATACTTATTTTGATAAGTTATAACAGTAGGATAAAGTATATATGTGAAATTTATCTATTATAACCAAACTATGCACCGAAGGGGCATTTTGGTAATTTCACATAAGCCGTAAAGCTCAAAACTGAAGTCTGAGTTTATCAACCTTTGCTTACTGTTAAAATATTTTAATTTTCCTCGAATATCAGTAGGTATCAACCCTTGTATGTTTAAAATAGTTTAAGTACATACTATGTGTTAAAAACGCTTAAAAAGGCGATTAAAGGCCATTTCCGGGTTCGATACTTAAATCTGATATTTTTATATTTCTAGAAGGCTTAAAATAATTTATTTATCATATGTGATCAGTAGCAAAAGGTTTGGAGTCGTTTAGATATGTAAAACTCATTTTATGGCCCGTAAGGGCAAAACCGACAATTACCGGATTAAGCCTACGACTACTAGTTATGCTCAGCCTAAAATTTATTAAAAATCTTTAAAAATCCCAAAATAATATATTACATCAGTGGGTAAAATATTTGATATCAAAAAGTATGTTTAAGTAGGCTATACACTAAATACGCCGTTAAATTAACATAAAGCTTTAATTTTACGCTAACGAGCATAACTCTTAACCTACACCTCAAACTGATGTCGAGTTTTGCATACAAGTTTAAATATCAGTATTTAAAGTTTCTACTCTTTTACATTTCCAAAAATCACTTTTTAAGGTAATAAGGGCATAATGGTCAACATATGAGCAATTAACGGGAACGCGTAAACGAATGGGTCAATCAATGAACCAACCACAGAGGGTTATGCTAACATGTAGCCTGGTCCTAAGGAAGCTCTAAGTCATTTCCAAATCATACTAAAGCGGGTCAGAACTGAAGTCAAAGCAAAAGTCAAAGCTTTGCGACTTTCGGTTCCGAACCGGGTCTATACATTAAATTGTCGGGTTGAACATGTTTAGACATGTTCTTACACTAATTACCAAGTTATATTAATGATCAAATAGGTTGTATGTGTTCTATATTGCTAATCATGCATAAATTAGACTTTAAACATTCTATTGACTTTTTAAGTACAAGTTTGACCCGACATAAGACCTAGTTAGATTGGGAATCAGGGGGAACCCTTTTGAGGGTTTATTACCCACATAATTACCAACTCATAACAACTTTCAATTCGACAAATCACTGAGCCATCAATGATTAATCGTTAAGTCAACCGTTAACTACAACGGTTTGACTTTTAAGCTAAAACTAAGCTAAAACTTAATTAAGAAAGGTCAAGCAAACTTACAAGTGTCTAATGCACGACTAGGGAGGCTTGGGGTCTGATCTTTAGCTCCAAAAAGCTCCAGAGATGATCAAATGATGAGTGCAAGAATGTTGCAAACTTGGAGGCCTTATATAGTGATCAAGACACCACAAAGTGTTGACACACACGTCTACAACCATCCACAACTCATCAACACATGTCCTAGATGTTCTAGGGGTTGTTTAGGGGCCAATCTTGAAGAGGCAAGTCGAATTAATGGGGTTACAAGGGCTGTGGCAGACAAAGAATCAAAGAAGATCAAATTCTGTCCAGACAAGGCAGTGGCGTAGCGCCACTGCATGAGCACTTAGTGCTCGCGCTACGCGAGCCCCTAGGGTCATCCAACAAAACTTTTATTAATTGCAGTTTTGGTCCCTGGTCCTTCTAAAGGTCGCTTTCAAGTCTTGTTTTGCAATATGAGCCCTCTAAATTGACGTATAAGGGCCTTAAGACATTTACCCACTTTTTTTAGTCCTCGGTTAACTTTATTGTCACCCGAAAAGTCCTAAACTTCATCGTTGACGCTTTTAACCCCTTGCATACGGATTTGATCATAACTTTCTCATACGATAACGAAACTTTATGAAATTTATATCGTGCATTCTAGTAAGTATAATTAACCGTTAAAAAGCTTCGGGTTTGTCAAAAGGTCACTCAGAGGTATAACTTAAACATGTTGACACATTTAACCCCTGTAGTTTGTAATCTCTCACTTTCTTTCATATTTAGCTTCGTATGATCCGTGATTTATTCGTTTGAAGGTATGAGCATCATGTAGGGTTAATGTACAATATATTTATTCTCCGTTGACATTTAGAACTCGTATATTCACATACTTTCCATGATTGTCAACTTTAGTCCTTCTAGAGTATTATTTCACACGTTCAAGCTTATGACACGTGTCAATACATTATAGGACGTGAATTTTCGAGGTGTTACATCCTCACCCCCTTAAAAGAAATCTCAACCTCGAGATTTGTTAAAGTAAAGGAAGTAATTTCTGCCTTACATTGGGCTTAATCTTCCCTAGTACCTTTGAGCCTCTAAGGCATTCCAATTGACCTTTATAATAGGTACATGTATCTTTTTGGGAGCTTCTGATCCTGTCGATCCTTAATCGACACAGGTTTCTCATCATATCATAATTCTGCATATCATTATGTGATAATGCTTCTTGACTTATGGGCGAGACACATCCTTCAATTACTGGTGTGCGATGTATTGCGAGCTCCGCCAAGCTCCTCAAATAGGTTTTAGCTTAAAGGCTACTTGATCTTGATACATTCGATTTCCTTCGAATGATTTTATATATTCAGTGCTTAACTAGCCTGATAATTTTAACAAATTTAGCACACCCTTCCAGGGTGATATCTATTGTTGAACCTTATTTCTTAACAAGAATTTAGGAGGCTTGCTATTTTCATTAATCCTTGATTTTCTGCCGAATACTGGCATCTTACAAATGATTATGAATTTGCGTGATCTTATTGGTCGTTTCTAATGCAACTTTCAGATCCTGATGATCGGACTTACCCATCTATTGTCCTAGTAATGGACGTTTAACATTCCATCTATACAAGGTCTTTAAAGGAGCAGCCTTGATGCCTATATATTATCTATTATAGAAAGTTTATCTTAAGGTGAGATGGTTATCCCAACCACTGCTTAATAAATAATTTTAAGGAATAGCTAATCCTTATAGCTAGTTGAATAACTCAATGATCCTGGGTAGTTGATGGCGATTCTTAATCGTTGTCTAAATAGGGTTGCGGTAATGAATGCATAAGCAGAATGATCCGTCTATCTTATCTAACAATATTAAACTCTCGGAATATCGAGTTAGGCTAAATGAATCTCCTATCTTAAAATTTACTTAATCAGGTTTTCGATTATTCCATAATCAACACGGAGTTCTTACAACACTCCAACCCAAAGCGGGATGTTAATCTTAACTCTACTTGCCTCTAGGGAGGTAAACAGGGTAAACTTAGGAGAAGATAACCAAGATACAAGGAGGTTACAGAGATTTTTCCAAATCTTAGGCTCCAGTTCATTCATCCTCGCTTGTGCCAAATGAGTGACATATTTATGTTATGAGTCCGCAGATTCCTTTACCAGGAAACATTTATTTGGAAAATTCTATTTTCTAGATATCTTCTTTGAATGCCATTAGTTGACTTTAGTACCATATGATCATTGGGATATCTTTGTGGTTCCATGCATTAAACCTCCATACTGATCAGGCATGGAAGCAATCTATGGAACTTATTAAGATACATCAATTCTCATACGGCAGTTTTGTCATACCATTTGGTATTCGTAATCAATAGAGATTAAGGAGATATCAATTTCAAGCGAATGTACTTTATCTGTAGAGAGGGTACATTAGAATTTTATGACTGAAGATTTCTGACAGGAATAGAAGAAATAGTTCCTGTGAATTTTCTACCTGTAAGTTTTACCTTATACTTATTATATATAGGGTTCTTATGAAAGGTTTTAAAAGCTTGTTATACTTATAGTTCATGAAGGATTTATTGGTATCCAAACCAAAATAAAACTCTTTAGCATTTAAATAACTGATAAAATGTCAAGGAATGTACCTGAGGCCATTATTTATGAACTAGCCCAGGTATTTTTAGGCGCTTTCATTCTCAGGCTTTCCTTCCTTAGCCGCATTTCCCTTGACAGATTTAGGGCACGTAGTCTTGATGTGGCCTTTCTCATTACAGCCGAAGCAGACTGCATTCCTCATGTTCTTGCAGTCCAACGTTTTATGTCCCTTAGACTTGCAGATCCCACAATGTAGAGGTCGAGGCTCAAATATGCATTTCTCGTAGTGGCGCTTCTTGCAAATCTTGCATACAGGTTTCTGATTGGACTTTTGTTTATTCTTTTTCTTAGAACTCTGGGAGTTATCTACCTCCCTTTTCCATTTTAGTTCATCATTTGCATCAGAGGCATGAACGGGATCCTCCTTAAGAGTAAGGAAGTGTGGTCCTAGATAAAATTTGGACCGAGCAGCATGGGGCTCCTTGAACTTTTTCACAGCCTTCTTCACAGCTTTTCCAACAGCTGCGTCTATCATAGTTTGAAGAACATCTTTGGAAATTCTAAGGTTCACAATTTCAGCATCATTAGCATGCGTCGTGCCATCAATGGCACGATCGACTGTTGTCTTATCCGAGTTTGCCATACTTTCTATTGGTTCCTAATACCAATAAAACAATTTCTTAGTTGAAATCCAACAACTGCTATTTTTCATTCTGATGGCCTTAATATATACTAACCATGGTGTCAATAACCTATATAGGCTATTATAGCACTAATATTCATAATGAACGTTATTTAAAATATATTAATATTCCTTAGCCTAGGTCGCAAAAGACCATCAATGGCATTAAAGATTTGGACCTAGTCCATCACTTTTCTGACAGAGGTTCAAAACGTCACATCTGTCTTTATTATATTAAAGAATTTAGGTAGCTTGAAAGCTTGCCATAGGAATATCAGAAAAGAGTGATTCCTATTAGATATAAAATATCCATCTAAGGTTTGTTGGAGCATTTTCTAAAGTATCATCGGCCAATTTCTACCTCGTATTAAATGACCGAAGTCCTAATAAGGCGGAGACAACAGTTCTCCATAGTTATTGTTCAATATTGAATCATATGTGCCAGTATCAAGTAAATTTCTGCATAAACTGCTTGATAAGGAAAGGTACCTGCTATATAGTTATCCTTCTGCACCATCTCCTGGCGTTCATCCGGAAGACTCATGCGTTTATTTTCCTGGCCTCTCCCGGCTTCTTTATAAGCTTTGGGCAGTTGGTTTTGATGTGCCCTTCCTCGTTACAATTGTAACATGTGGCGTTCTTTAACTCCTTGCAATCTAAGGTTTTGTAACCCTTGGTCTTGCAAATTCCACACAATTTAGCACGTGGGTCGATTGTACATTTTCCAAAATGTTGCTTTTTGCAGTTACTACATTTGGGTCTGTTATTAGACTGACTCGAGTTCTTCCTAAACTCGGAATCCTTCCCGCGCTCCGAGCTTCCCTCTTCTTCTTGTTATATCGATGAGAGTTTTCCTCCTCTCTTTCTCTTCTTCCCTTGCCAGAAGCCTTAACAGACTTAATTCTAATTGCATCTAAGGTGAGAGATAAGGATAAGTCCACCGCGGACCTATATGTGGTAGGCCTAGATGCTTTAACATTTCCTTTTATCTCTGGTGCTAGGCCTCCAATGAAACGCGCTATGCGTTTAGGTTCAGGGGTGACTAAATAAGGAACTAGGCGGGACATAGTGTTGAAACTTGTCACATACGCCTGACAATCCAAATCCTCCGTGACTAGAGTTAAGAAGTCTGATTCTATATTTTCTACCTCATGCTGGGGGCAATAGTTTTCCTTGACTAATGCAACAAATTGATCCCAAGATAAGTTGTAGAGTAGAACTTTTCCCGTGGCTTGGAGCAATGATCTCCACCATGCCAACGCTTCTCCTTTGAATGATTGTGAAACAAATTTCACAACATCTTGCTCCGCACAACCGCTGATGTCAACAACAGCGTCCATATCATCGAGGCATGTCATACAATCGATGGCGCCTTTTTCTCCTGTAAAGTCTCTAGGCTTGCAGGAGGCAAAATATTTATATGAACAGGTCTTAACTGGTGCCTCTTGATGGAACACAACCTGTCTAGACGGAATACTCCTTTGATTTGACAAGTCATGAACATCGTCCTCCCTTGACTCATGTATTTTAGGAGGGGGCTTACTACGAGCCACAGACAGAGTCTCAGAGTGGGTATCATTTGATTCGTCATACTGTCTATCAAGAGCTCGAGTAACAGCATAATCTATTATTGCCTGCAGTTCTGCTCCAGTTACATTGATTCTGGTAGTATCATTGTTCTCCTTCATATGGCTGTTAACTTCATCTAATCCAGCCATGTAGCTTGATTACTACACAAATATTAACAATGATTTATTCAGAGGTTTTTACGGAATCATCACCTTTGACGATTCATCAACCATGGTAATATAACCTGATGACGGGGGTAGCCCAAGATTGAATAAAATGGCTAATCACGTAAATGCTTAAATGGTTAAATGGTTCAAGGCTTAAAAAGCTGTGAGAAAGGAAAAAGCAACACGGAAACAGTAGCCAGTCACATCTGGAGATCACTTCACCAACCCACAGCCGCAAAGGCAATGCAGGTCTGCACAATGCACGCTATTATCCGGGGGACAAAAGCCTTCAACCCCCAAAAGGGGAAACCCTCCACTGCAAGCGAGGTTGCTAGTCTAATCCATTCCACTTCGGGAGATACCTTCTCTTATAAAATGACACTTCATTTACTTCAGAGAGATCATCTGGACCAGCTTTGATTCTTCAATCTCTGGTCATTCACATCGAATGCTTGTCTCGCACAAGTCATTCCCTTTCACATCCAACACACACATTCCCTTTGCTACCACTTCCAAATCTGGATACAATTCAGAGGAGGATCTATAGCAAAGAACAACAATAAACTAGTAAACCTCCTTCCACCTCTCGCAAACGTGGGGGGACCCCACGACCTGCGTTAGGCAAGGTTGAACCCTTCAACCGTTCTGCCTAGCCAGTCCAGCTACCACCGTTGGTCTTGTATTTGTTGCATCAACAAGTTGGCGCCCACCGTGGGGCTACGCCGCTATTTCTTCTCCAAAAGACCTAGTAGTGTAGCTCTATTCACTTAAAATCACCATGTCTGAAAGTGGATCCCCGGAAGAAGTAAACCAGATCCCAAACGCTTCTACTCCAGGTAGTAGCCAAGCTCACGTGGCTATACCGACTTCTTTTTCAACTCCGGGGAGCACACCCGAGTTCCTCAATTTCAACACACCAACTCCGTCCAGATCCGGAGTTCCATCTCCCAATATCGGTGTCTCTGATGCCCAGTCGTGTGTTGAACTCACCCCTGAAGGGGTTGCTAAGAATTTCCTTGTACTAAGGACTCTTCTCAACCAGCATGTGAACAAAGAAAGAGAAAAGGGGGTGAGGATTCGTTTAGACTATGACGAACCTGAGCTAACATTGTCTCCTGGACCACCCCCTCCTCTTTTTGCAACAAGAAGTGAGGCTGGTCCCAGTAACCTTTCAAACCCTCACCCTTACCTGTCCTCTATGACAAATCCTACGGTGCATCCTATCTTCTCTTCCCAACCAATTACTAGTGGTGCTCCTTTGGGGCATGAGCTGACTCTTGACCAGCTCCTTCAATCCCCAGTAACAAGCTTTCCAGCATCCACAACAACTACATGGGAACAAGCTCTGTCAGTGCTTCCTTTGGCACGAAGTGCTGCTATGAGCACTCCCCTCGGAATGAAATGTTCAGTCGCTCCAGGAAGCCTTCAAGGCTTCAACCCCATTCCCGGCATGATGACCCAGATGATGGCCAACTTCCCGTGGCAACACTTCATCAATCAAGTGCTTGCCACTCAGGGAAACAATGGCAATAGCAGTAATGTGGATGCAAGGACTGAAGAAGACTTGGCTAAACCATACAAGCCAAGTAACCTTTCATGTTTTTCAAGGCAGATAGCCGACTATGATTTCCAGTCAAAGATCAAAATGCCGGCCTACATCAGGACATATGATGGAACTGAAGATCCTGAGGACCATCTTCAGATCTTCACCGGTGCAGCTCGGATAGAGAAATGGTCCAACGCCGAGTGTTGCCTAATGTTCATGCAAACTCTTGTTGGATCTGCCAGGATCTGGTTCAACGATTTACCTGCTCAAAGCATTCGAAGCTTTGACGATCTCAGTAAGGGTTTCCTGGCCAATTTCTCCCAACAAAGACGATATGTCAAAGACGCAACAGTGATCTTTCAGATAAAACAACGTGATGATGAAATCCTCTGTGCTTTCATCGAACGATACAAGAAGGAAGGTCTAACTTATGTAGGGGCCGATGAGAAAATGAGGGTGGCTGGCTTCATGAATGCCATCACCTCTAAGTACCTTACAAGGGATTTCAACAAATCTCTACCCAAGACCTTAGAAGAAGCTCTTGAAAGGGCTGAAGCCCACATCCGGGGAGAGGAGGCAGTAGACATTAAAGAACAAAGGAAAAGAGGGTCCGGCTGGAGAAGCAACAGTCCAGCCAGAAAAAGAGGGAACTTCAACTCCTATGACAGGCGGTCAAAGGGTTCAGACCCTCGAAGGTCTGAAGGTCGGAACCTTTCAAGCAGGGAAAAAGGCATAAGTTTCACACCCCTCACAAAAACCCCTCAAGAAATCCTTGCAACAGAAGAAGTTAAACAAAACTTTCGGCCTCCTAGACCTCTCCCCAAAAGCAGGAAAAATGAAAACTCCACCCAATACTGCGAGTTTCATGAAGAAAAAGGTCACCACACCAATGATTGCTTACAGCTCAAGAAAAGAATAGAAGAGGCTGTTAAGTCCGGAGAACTCGCTCATTTGGTAAAGGGAGTCCGGGACAAAATGGCTGAAGGAAAGAGTAAGGAAGTTAACATGGTAGATTTCGATGGAAGGGTTCCTCACAAGAGGCAGAGGTTGGAAGCTTGGGAGCTTCAGTGTGTCTGTTTCCCCCCTACGGAGAATGACCCTCTCCCTAGCCCTCTCGTGGTAGAAGCAACCGTGGGAACGTTGCAAACATGCAAGGCATACATAGACACGGGGGCAGCCACCGAAATTATGTTCGAAAAATTCTTCAATCAATGGAGCAATGAAGAACGTTCAAGGCTTCAACCCTCTGGGACCTCCATAAAAGGTATCGATGACATACCCCTCAAGCCTTTAGGGCAACTGACACTTAATGTTCGTTTCAGTGAAGGTTTAAAAGAAAGAACCCAACCACTCACCTTTGTGGTTATCAACATCCCCTCAAGCTATGATGTGATCATCGGAAGACCAGGACAGTGTGCATTTTACATGGCCGTGTCTGTTGGCCATGGCACAGTCAAATTCCCCACCGAAAGGGGCATAGCAACCCTTCAACCCTCTTAGGAAGCCTACATGGTTGAAGGTGAAAGTTCAAACAGTAAAGAAGACAGGCAAAGGTTGGTCATAAACCATAAATACCCTGAACAAAGGATAAGGGTCAACCCTGACCTTTCTCAAGAGACCCTTTCATACATTGAAAAATTGCTAACACACTACAGTGATGTATTCACTTGGTGTCCTGAAGATATGACTGGGATCCCCCGGGATATTGCCGAGCACGAGTTGAGAATACCACCAGAGGTCAAGCCTGTGGTCCAGAAGAAAAGAAGCTTGGCACCTGAAAGAAGTCTGGCAGCCTGCCAAGAGGTTGAAAAGCTTGTGTCAGCCGGCATCCTCCGAGAAGTCAAGTACCAGTCATGGGTTGCAAACCCAGTTATGGTCAAGAAACCAGACAACTCTTGGAGGATGTGCATAGACTTCAAGGATCTTAACAAAGCTTGTCCTAAGGATTGCTATCCACTACCAGAAATTGACCTCAAAGTTGACTCCCTCACCGGATACTCGTTCAAATGCTTTCTTGATGCATACAAAGGTTATCACCAAATCCTCATGAAGGAAGAAGATGAGGAAAAAACAGCCTTTCACACGGACAAAGGAATCTTTTGCTATCAAAAGATGCCTTTCGGCCTCAAAAATGCAGGAGCAACCTATCAACGGCTCGTTGACAAAGCCTTCGAAAGCCAAATTGGCAAAAACATGGAGGCATATGTCGATGACTTGGTTATTAAAAGCAAAACGGAATACCAAATGCTCGATGATATTCAAGAAACTTTCAAGAACCTCAGAAAGGTTAACATGAAGCTTAATCCAGAAAAGTGTTCATTTGGATTCGAGGAAGGAAAATTTTTGGGCCACATTGTTGGAAAACAAAGCATCAAAGCCAACCCTAACAAAGTAAAAGCCGTCCTTGAAACCAAGCCACCAAAGACCAAGAAGGAGGTTGAAAGCTTGAATGGGAAGCTTGCAGCCTTGAAGCGTTTTACCTCCAAGTTAGCCGAAAGATCTCTGCCCCTCTACAGAACGCTCAAGAACTGCTCAGATAAAAAGGATTTCAAATGGACTGAAGAAGCTGATGAAGCTTTCAACCAGATGAAGCAACATCTAGCTTCCCTACCAGACATTGCGGCACCAAAAACCGGGGAGTTAATATCGGTGTACCTCTCAATCATGGACGAGGCCATCAGTGCAGTCCTCACCATTGAGCGAGACAAGGCCCAGGTACCCGTTTATTTTTTCAGCAAAACTTTAAAATTAGCTGAAACAAAATACCCTCCCCTTGAAAAACTTGCCCTAGCTTTAGTTCAAACAGCTAGAAGGCTTCGAAGGTATTTCCAAGCACACCCCATACAAGTGGTCACCGACCAACCTATTAAGAGTGTGCTTGAAAAACCTGAAAACTCGGGCCGATTAGCCAAATGGGCCATAGAACTGGGTGAACATAACATCACCTATGTCCCAAGGAAAGCTATCAAGGCTCAAGTCTTGGCCGATTTCATTGTGGAAGTCCCAAACCAAACACTTACTGAAGTAAACACTGCCACCACTGAACCTTCCAACCCTGAAGCCTGGAAGCTTTTTACCGATGGGGCTTCAAGCGTTGAAGGGTCAGGGGCTGGATTAATTTTGATTAACCCAAAAGGTTTGGAGTTCACATATGCTCTTCGATTTGATTTTCAGACCACCAATAACGAGGCTGAATACGAAGCACTAATAGCCGGCCTAAGGCTGGCCAAAGAGATGAAGGTTGAAAAGCTTGAAGTGTTCACGGATTCGTTGCTGGTCTCAAGCCAAGTGAATGATAGCTACATAGCTAAAGAGCCCAACATGAAAAAATACAGAGAAAAATCAAAGGAACTAATGAGTACCTTCCAAGCATGCAACATCAAACAAATCCCCATATCTCAAAACAAAAAGGCCGATGCCCTAAGTAAGCTTGCATCTCTCACTTTTGCCCACCTCACCAAGAAGGTACTGGTAGAAGTGTTGAAGGCCCCATCCATTAATGAATTGGAGGTTCAAGATGTGGTTACCGAAGAAGAACCAAACTGGATGACTCCCATAAGAAAGTTCCTCAAAAATGGTGAATTACCCAATGATCAAGTGGAAGCTAAAAGGGTTGAAATCAAGGCAAGACAATACATGCTGCAAGGAGAAACCCTTTACAAAAAGGGTTACCTTGCTCCCTTGCTAAGGTGTGTCGGCCCCGAGCAAAGCAAGTATTTGATCAAGGAAATTCATGAAGGAGTGTGTGGAGCTCACTTTGGAGCTAGGTCGGTAGTTGCAAAACTCATGAACCTCGGATATTTCTGGCCTTCAATGCATCGCGACACAGCCGAAGAATTGAAGAAATGTGATGCCTGCCAGATCCATGCACCAATCCCAAAAAGTCCCAAGCATGATTTAGTCCCAATAACCTCGGCTTGGCCATTCCATAAGTGGGGAATGGACATCGTGGGTCCATTTCCCCCAAGCAAAGGGGGAGTGAAATTCCTACTAGTGGCGGTAGACTATTTCACCAAGTGGCCCGAGGTCAAACCACTTGCCAAGATCACAGGAAAGCAAGTCATTGACTTTGTCTGGGAAAACATCATTTGCCGTTATGGATTGCCAGGAGTACTTGTCACCGACAACGGAAGGCAATTTGCTGAGAAGCCTTTTAGCGTTTGGTGCAAAGAATACAAAATCGATCAGGTTTTCAGCTCAGTGGCTTATCCACAATCAAACGGGCAGGTTGAGAGAACAAATAGAAGCATAGTGGAAGGAATCAAGACAAGATTGGGAAGATATGAAAGCAACTGGCTTGAAGAATTGCCTAGTGTTCTATGGGCAATTAGAACAACGGAAAAAACAAGCCATAAGAAAACACCGTACAGCTTGGTATTTGGATCCGAAGCTGTGATCCCTGCCGAAATAGGAGTTGTAACCCAAATAATTGTCAACATGGATCCCGAAGCAAACCAAAAAGAGACCATGTTGAATTTACAACTCCTAGAGGAAGCAAGAGATCAAGCAGCAATTCAAGAAGCCAAATACAAGCAACAGATGGAAGCTTACTACAACAAAAAAGTCAAAAACGAACGTTTCAAGCCAGGGGACCTAGTCCTCAGAAACAACGAAGCCAGCAAGAAAGAAAATCAAGGAAAGCTTGGCCCAAAGTGGGAGGGTCCATACACCATCCTTGAAGCACACAAAGGTGGATCCTACAAGCTGGCTGATTCAGAAGGCAAAAGGCTTCCAAGGCATTGGAACGGCAAAACATTGAAAAGGTTCCATGTTTAAACGGAAAGTTTGGTTTGTATCAAAATGTATTTCAAGCAGGATTATGAATACCTTTTGTAAAAAGCAAGTATTGCTTTAATGAATGAAGTTGTTTTTATCAAACTTGTCTTTCTATCCTAAAATCAGGTTGAGAACCTAGCAAAAAACTCCATGGCAAGTGCCATGTAAGGTGATGAGCTCCCAGGCCACATCGCTCAATAGGTTCAAGGGTTGAATGAGCCTATATAAGGGGTGAGTTCCTAAATCAATACAACTCCATGAGACTTGTCAAGAAAAAATAAAAATGTCTCATAGACGGGTATAAGTAGCCTACACCAAATGTTCCCTAAGTTTTAGAAATACAGTCTACAAAAAGGCTAAAAAACCAAAAGAAATGATTACAAGGATAGGTGCCATCTCTTCTTGTTAGAAATGCCAAGGCTAAGTGTCTGCAGCACTGAACCCTTTTAGGTATAAAAAGCATAAGGGCAGCACAAACCCGACAAAGACAAAGTTACAAAAAGAACAAAACAAGTCCAAAAAAGAACAAAGTCAATGGGACAAAATCACAAAGGTACAAACCAAGCCAGGACGCAAAACCAAAAAGCCTTCAAGGCTTCAAGCCACCCGGGCAATACCTCGAAACCTTAAAGGCTTCAACCATTTAAAAGACAGCCAAAAGGCTTCAACGGTTAAAATCCAAATGAACTGCCTTGTCCAAAAAAGGCACAAGCACAAAACCATAATAAAAGAAAAATAGTTAAAACATCACATCATAAAAAATCCTAAAAAGACTTCCAAACATAAGTTAAGGCAAGTCCTAGTAACTTGCAAATCTAATCATTGTTCAACGGCCATACAGGCCTTCAACATAACCAAAAGGAACCTTAGGGGTTCCTGAAAACCTAATATTGTTCAACAGTTACAAACCACGAATTGTTTTAACAAAGTGCTAAGAAAGCTACGAATTTTAGGCATCAGCAGAAGGCTTAGTAGCCCCAGAAATGCTACCCTTGGCCTTCTTAGTCTTCTTAACCTTCTTAGCCTTCGGACCTTGATCATCAACAGCTGAAATTTCCAAACTAGCATCCTTCGGAACATCGGCCTCCCCAGGAAAACTATCCTCACTATCCCCCGAAAAGGAACGTTTCCTCGACAGGGAGCCAAGCAGTTCAGCACATAACTTGTCATTCAAACCATCTGGCTTCAGTTCCTGTAAAGCAGAGAGAGGCTTACCATAACAAGAGGAAACTTGACTGACATACGGGTAGGATAACCTCTCCATTTGCTCCACGGAACTCTTAAAGACCTCAGAAGCTTCGGGACGGTATAGAGGAGATTGCTCCAAAGGGTTGCCAGACTCGCAAAGCTTATAACCTGCAATAAGGCCTTGGTATTTTCCCAGGTTGAGCAGCTTAGTGTAGACATCACCGAGAGCGGAGTTAAATTCCTTAGAGTGCAAGAGATAGGTAACCACCTGATGAAACCCATGTTCAATAAGCCATTGGTTATCCCCGGTAGTTTGGGCAACCAAAGCTTTCAAACCATCCTTCTCCTTATCAAAAGCTTTCTTTTGCACAGCCAAGGTTTCCCGGTCAGACTTCAGTTTCAATAAGTTAGCTTCAAAACTTTTCCTAAGATCACCCATTTCTATGTCATGCCTTTTAGTTAACTCCTCAATCTTCTTGTTCCAACCCAACTCCTTCTCAGAAAAGCTCTCAATTTCCTTCTTCATGGCAGCAATAGAAGCTTTCATTTTCTCCTTCTTCTTGGAAGTCTCTTCATATTCCCGCATCCCTTTGGCAAAACGGGTGACACCTTCAGCCAAAAAGGCAGAAAGGTTGCAGGAACTGAGCATCATCCTTGAGATAAGATGATCACCCTCCATCTCAGATATGGCATCTCGAACACCAGGAGGAGCAAAATGAGCCAACGCTTAGCACACACAACAGGATCCTTAAAATTATCACCAACCTTAACCTTCCAATTGGGTACATAAATGTCATCTGAACCCTCGAAGCATTCAACACTCTTGGCCGATGAACCTTCAATAGCAGAAATAGCACCTTTCTTGACCAATTTCTTCTTCTTGCTCGAAACAATCAACTCCTTTTCTTTGCCTTTACCAACATCCACAGCTTGATCCTCTGATGCTTCGATGTCATCACTAACGTCAACAGGCTCTGAGCCAGAGGGCTGATCAACACCCTTCAGATGACGTTGAGAACGACGAGTAGAACCTTTGGACACAGTAACCTTGGTGAAGCCTTTGACGTTTGGAACATTGACATAACCAGAACCCTCAAACCTATAGTCAGCACCCTTAACAACCGCATTCTCACCAGGGGTAGCAGCAGCATCACCAAAAACAACATCCGAGGTATCATCACTCTTAATAAAATCCAAGGCAGACATAACTACAATACAAAATATAAAAAGATATAAGCAGACAAATAAAAAGAAATAAAAAGCAGGAAAGGGAAAAAGGCATACCCTTCCCATCTCTAATAAGCACCGGGTCCCGGTTAGCATTTTCCCAAATTTTACTTATACCCAATAACACCAACAGATGCTCAGGAAAGGGACGAAGCCTCGAAGGGCATTCCCTAAGAATTTCTAAAAAACGGGTGTTTATCTCGGAATTAGAAGGCTCCGGCTCGTTCAGAACAGCATCCGGGTGTCTCCAAATAAGTTTGAAAGGAACAATTTCCTCCGACACCCAGAAAAACCGATCCTTCCAAACCCCAAGTGTAGAAACCATGGACGAAATCAAACAAGTATCAACTTGACTGGTTTCGAAGGTAAACCAATCACCATTTTTGGCAAGACGAAAGAAACGACGGAATGATAGAAGAGTAGGATCATACCCACAAGCCCGGCAGAGAATTTCGAAATGCAAAACCCTAGCCATACCTAGGGGATGAACTTGACCGAAAGACACTCGATAATATTCCAACACATTCAACACAAAGTTTGAAAACGGATAACGGAGGTTCGAAAACTCAAAATGACGACAATACAAGGCAATCATACCAGAAGGACAAGCATTGACAGATTTATCACAAGCCGGTGCAACCGGCCTATACTTCGTCCCTATTCCCCATTCCGCACAAAATAAATCGACTTCCTCTTGGGTCAGTCGAGAGAAGGATTTTGCCATATCCTTCCGAGCACCCATAACTATGAACAATTAAAAAGAGAATAAGGGAAAGGAACTGACCTGATTTTCGAAGGAAAGGGGGGAAAACTTGAAAGAAAATAAGAAGAAAAGGTGATGTTTATCCGGAGTAAAGTATGTAAATAAGTGAGATATGAAAATATAAATTAATCTACAAATAGGGGTAATAATGGCAAACAGTAACTGCCACCCTAAAAACTGCCATACATCAATCACATAAACCATCAGTCATTTCAAAATTCAAATATTAACTGAACACAACCTTTCAAGCCTTCAGGCATGGAACCCTTGAAACTTTTAGGCAGTAAAACACGCGTATAAAGTCAGAAGTCTTTGAGCTCATCTCCCAAAAACCTCTGACTTGGGGGGCTGATGACGGGGGTAGCCCAAGATTGAATAAAATGGCTAATCACGTAAATGCTTAAATGGTTAAATGGTTCATGGCTTAAAAAGCTGTGAGAAAGGAAAAAGCAACACAGAAACAGTAGCCAGTCACATTTGGAGATCACTTCACCAACCCACAGCCGCAAAGGCAATGCAGGTCTGCACAATGCACGCTATTATCCGGGGGACAAAAGCCTTCAACCCCCAAAAGGGGAAACCCTCCACTGCAAGCGAGGTTGCTAGTCTAATCCATTCCACTTCGGGAGATACCTTCTCTTATAAAATGACACTTCATTTACTTCAGAGAGATCATCTGGACCAACTTTGATTCTTCAATCTCTGGTCATTCACATCGAATGCTTGTCTCGCACAAGTCATTCCCTTTCACATCCAACACACACATTCCCTTTGCTACCACTTCCAAATCTGGATACAATTCAGAGGAGGATCTATAGCAAAGAACAACAATAAACTAGTAAACCTCCTTCTACGTCTCGCAAACGTGGGGGGACCCCACGACCTGCGTTAGGCAAGGTTGAACCCTTCAACCGTTCTGCCTAGCCAGTCCAGCTACCACCGTTGGTCTTGTATTTGTTGCATCAACATAACCCATATTGGTTAACTTGTTAGTTATATTAAATTAGTATTTTCCATGATAATTTTATCCTAGTTATAAAACATTAAGGATATTGAAGTGGCGCAAAAGGCCTAGTCACAAGGACAGTTCTAAATTCTATAAGCCATGATTTCAGAGAATCGAGGCATTAAGGTCTGAATCAAGTTCATTACCTTCTCTTGACAGGGAGTTGTAGACTTCAACTGTCTTTTGTCTTTTAGGACAATAGATATAGCCCGTGAGCATTTCCCTTCTGAGGGATGGTTATAATATGATCATCTTCTCAGATGCTATTAGTCGAGATCGTATGGATCCTACCGACTATTATGCTTGGACCTGGTCCAACATTTTTAGACAGGAGGTCAAAGACCACCACTGTCGTTGTCTTATCGGACAACAAGTTTAGCCCGTAGGCACTTCATCACTATCGGATGTTTATAATATGATCATCTTATAGGATGACACAAGCCATGATTTCTAAATCACTAGGCTAGATAAGAAAATTGGAAGAATCCAATATAAGGATGACTGTTATGATTTTATCGAATCACATTTGTCAGGAGTGCTAACACGTTCTTAGGTGTTAACAAGGATCTGAATCCCTTGGGTAGGTTTCACCATCTTGGCCGCGTAGGCTAGGTTTCACCTTTAAGATTCTTTTTAAAATGCCTACTGGCAGGGAAGGAAGGATATTTATTTTATTCAGGATTTTTATCATAAATCCTAATTTATAAGTTAATAATAGCACAAATGGCCTAGTCGCGTAGACAAGTTTAATTTATAAGCCATGATCGTTTGGGATCAAGGCAAATTTATAGTTAGTAATAGCACAAAAGGCTTAGTCACGTGGACAAGTTTAATTTATAAGCCATGATCGTTTGGGATCGAGGCATTTAGGTGTGAATCAAAGTTCATTACCTTTTCTTGACAGGGAGTTGTAGGCTACCACCGTCTTTAGTCTCAGAGGACGTTAATTATAGCCCGTAGGCACTTCCCTTCTAAGGGATGTTATTTTCCATTTATTCCATATTTCATGTTTAGAATGAAAACTTAATTTAATCAATCCATTATATGAAAATAAAAGTACAGAGTTGCCCTAAGCGGGTCTTTGAAAGGAATAATGTGTCCTTAAAGGGACTGAAAGATAAATATGTCCTTATGAGGACTATTAAGGAAACGATCTTCAGCAAAAGGAGTTTCTTCTTCAAGTTATTTCTGAATGCTTTCTCCTTGGACGCTCGTTTCATTCTATCCGCGGTACGAAGCTCAGCATTTCTAGGCTCCGGGTGTGGAGGACTCCTATTACGGCTTCTTCGCTTGGCGACGTATTCATAAAAAAATTTGGAAGTAAAATTTCCAGATTAGGATTGAGAATATTCCTAAGTTAAGTCTAGACTCAGAAGGTCAAGGAATGTGCTACTGTGTCATTGAGATTAAACACATAAGGCTAGTGTTTAATTCACTCAATGTTCGCTCTGATACCAACCTGTCACACCCCGATTTCCACGTGTCACCGGTGGGCCCGGTGGGGAGTATCGTGACGTAGTTGAGATCATCATAGTCAAACAACACAACATATAAATGCACAGCGGAAGCAAAAGATAAATATATTACATTCCGAATATAAGTAATGTCAAAGTATTACAACGGAAGGTAAAGGATCCACAGGCGGATCAATAAAAGAAAAAACTGTTCAACAGACTTTTAGGCATCTAGAACTTGCAAGATTCCCTAATGACGCCCTGAGCTCCCAGCCAATTACGCATAGTACCTGTCACTTAACCTTTCGGAAAATACGTCAGTTTACACTGGTAAATACAATTAACTGACTCATTTTGAAAAGAGTTTAAGAAAATTGATTTGAATGCACGTGGCACAAAATATCTTTTATAATTTGATTAAAATGCACGAGGCAAAATTAATCTTTTATACTTGGGACAATTTTATTAATAAAAATCTTGTATCCGATTTACATGGTTGTCCAACATTTAGGGCCGGTGATTATACAATATAAGCCGGTCAAGATTAATCGACACACCATAAATATAACTCACAAGAAGATATCCTTACGAGTGAGTATATCTTTTACATACGCAATAGGAGGTGTTATGCCTACACCTTGTGCTTAAGTTATGGCCATTCACTTTTTAAATGAGCCAAGGATATCCAGGACACGGTCATTAACCCCCAATGTTATTTGTTATCAATCAATACAGATTAAAACGGGATTATGCAATTTAATCATCTCCGATTAAAAGGTTTCTACACCCGACCAAGCGGTATTTTTATAATACCGTATCCCAAGCCCGTATAAGGGAAAATAAGTTAAAAGTATTTACCTGAGCTAGCAATGCAATTTATACTCAGCCGTATATTCTAATCAGCAAGCACAAGTACTTCTATTGGGGCTCTCAATCTGGAATGAAGGTTTTATTAACCTATTAAATTCCTAACGGGTCTTATTGAAGTCGTAACTTAGACCGGTTAGTTTTAAGGAAAGGTTTACGGTTCAAAACGCATGATTAAGCGAAGACCGGAATAGGATGTGATTTAGACCCGACAAGTTTGGAGGCTTGTATAATATGGGTAAACTGAACACATTCTGGATTTTTTGAGATAAAAACGATAACGTTTGACCCGTTTCGGCTAATTTATGCAAACTAGTTACATAAACCTAACCGAACGCGAATAACGCATGACGGGTAATCATGAGAGTCATATACAGGTTTCCTAAGTTAATTATGCCTCAAATATGTTGTGACATCAGTAAGATGTCTTTCATTATGCCCAAAACGTATTTAAACACAAACTAGGCCTCGTATGGGTAGTTTGGTCATTTAAAAGGTTATAAAAGAGTTTAAGTATTTACCTGAGTTACAGGTCTGGTATAATCAGCGAAAATACTTATTTTGATAAGTTATAACAGTAGGATAAAGTATATATGTAAAATTTATCTATTATAACCAAACTATGCACCGAAGGGGCATTTTGGTAATTTCACATAAGCCGTAAAGCTCAAAACTGAAGTCTGAGTTTATCAACCTTTTCTTACTATTAAAATATTGTAATTTGCCTCAAATATCAGTAGGTATCAACCCTTGTATGTTTAAAATAGTTTAAGTACATACTATGTGTTAAAAAACGCTTAAAAAGGCGATTAAAGGCCATTTCCGGGTTCGATACTTAAATCTGATATTTTTGTATTTCTAGAAGGCTTAAAATAATTTATTTATCATATGTGATCAGTAGCAAAAGGTTTGGAGTCGTTTAGATATGTAAAACTCATTTTATGGCCCGTAAAGGCAAAACCGACAATTACCGGATTAAGCCTACGACTACTAGTTATGCTCAGCCTAAAATTTATTAAAAATCTTTAAAAATCCCAAAATAATATATTACATCAGTGGGTAAAATATTTGATATCAAAAAGTATGTTTAAGTAGGCTATACACTAAATACGCCGTTAAATTAACATAAAGCTTTAATTTTACGCTAACGAGCATAACTCTTAACCTACACCTCAAACTGATGTCGAGTTTTGCATACAAGTTTAAATATCAGTATTTAAAGTTTCTACTCTTTTACATTTCCAAAAATCACTTTTTAAGGTAATAAGGGCATAATGGTCAACATATGAGCAATTAACGGGAACGCGTAAACGAATGGGTCAATCAATGAACCAACCACAGAGGGTTATGCTAACATGTAGCCTGGTCCTAAGGAAGCTCTAAGTCATTTCCAAATCATACTAAAGCGGGTCAGAACTGAAGTCAAAGCAAAAGTCAAAGCTTTGCGACTTTCGGTTCCGAACCGGGTCTATACATTAAATTGTCGGGTTGAACATGTTTAGACATGTTCTTACACTAATTACCAAGTTATATTAATGATCAAATAGGTTGTATGTGTTCTATATTGCTAATCATGCATAAATTAGACTTTAAACATTCTATTGACTTTTTAAGTACAAGTTTGACCCGACATAAGACCTAGTTAGATTAGGAATCAGGGGGAACCCTTTTGAGGGTTTATTACCCACATAATTACCAACTCATAACAACTTTCAATTCGACAAATCACTGAGCCATCAATGATTAATCGTTAAGTCAACCGTTAACTACGACGGTTTGACTTTTAAGCTAAAACTTAATTAAGAAAGGTCAAGCAAACTTACAAGTGTCTAATTCACGACTAGGGAGGCTTGGGGTCTGATCTTTAGCTCCAAAAAGCTCCAGAGATGATCAAATGATGAGTGCAAGAATGTTGCAAACTTGGAGGCCTTATATAGTGATCAAGACACCACAAAGTGTTGACACACACGTCTACAACCATCCACAACTCATCAACACATGTCATAGATGTTCTAGGGGTTGTTTAGGGGCCAATCTTGAAGAGGCAAGTCGAATTAATGGGGTTACAAGGGTTGTGGCAGACAAAGAATCAAAGAAGATCAAATTCTGTCCAGACAAGGCAGTGGCGTAGCGCCACTGCATGAGCACTTAGTGCTCGCGCTACGCGAGCCCCTAGGGTCATCCAACAAAACTTTTATTAATTACAGTTTTGGTCCCTGGTCCTTCTAAAGGTCGCTTTCAAGTCTTGTTTTGCAATATGAGCCCTCTAAATTGACGTATAAGGGCCTTAAGACATTTACCCACTTTGTTTAGTCCTCGGTTAACTTTATTGTCACCCGAAAAGTCCTAAACTTCATCGTTGACGCTTTTAACCCCTTGCATACGGATTTGATCATAACTTTCTCATACGATAACGAAACTTTATGAAATTTATATCGTGCATTCTAGTGAGCATAATTAACCGTTACAAAGCTTCGGGTTTGTCAAAAGGTCACTCAGAGGTATAACTTAAACATGTTGACACATTTAACCCCTGTAGTTTGTAATCTTTCACTTTCTTTCATATTTAGCTTCGTATGATCCGTGATTTATTTGTTTGAAGGTATGAGTATCATGTAGGGTTAATGTACAATATATTTATTCGCCGTTGATATTTAGAACTCGTATATTCACATACTTTCCATGATTGTCAACTTTAGTCCTTCTAGAGTATTATTTCACACGTTCAAGCTTATGACACGTGTCAATACATTATAGGACGTGAATTTTCGAGGTGTTACAGATTTACAATGGGCTTACATCTTCTTCATCTCACAACGCTTCTAGCGACTCTGCTACTGCGTTTCTTTTATGTGAGAATGAGCAGGTCACAGTGAATGAAGATGGTGATGTGTGTTTTGTAGTTGCTTCAGGAGGATCAACAGGAGCCAAAAGAACATCAGCTTCTAAGCAGAGTAGTGGTGTTAAGTCGATGCCTATGAGTGTTAAGTCTGCAGAAGAGTATCTTGCTCTACTTGCTTCATTTGTTGCTTCATATGAAAACTACATTCAGGGGAAGATATCTGATCCTGCCACTTTAGATGAAGATTACGATCAGATTGACCCTGATGATCTTGAAGATATGGATTTGCAATGGCAAATGGCCATGATTACTAGACGAGTGGAGAGATTTATGAACCGAACAGGAAGGAAGTTTATAGGAAAGACTGTTGGTTTCGACAAGACCAAAGTGAGGTGCTTTAACTGTCAAAGTTATGGGCATTTTGCCAGGGAATGTCAAAAACAAAAGCAAGAGACTTCGAGTCAGAGTTCAAACAACAAGAATGCATCAAACTATTCTAGCTCAAAGGCTTTGATCTCTACAACACGAGAAGGTTCATATGATTGGAGTATTCATCTAGAAGATAATGAGAATGCCACTCAGGCATTCATGGCAGAGATAACGCCAGTTGATGATGGTGAAGCTACAGTAGATGATGCTGAAGTTGAGAAGAAAAGTGAAGCTGAGGTAGATAAGGCTGATCAGACAACAAATGCTGAAGAAGAAAAGCAAAGGTCTGACCATGAAAATGAAGCTGAAGAAAAGGAAGCTAAATACAAAAGAATGGAAGCTCAACTTGCAGCTTGACGGGTGGTCCGTAGGACAACCCTTAAAGCCTTTAAATAGAATAAAATTCCATACTTTGCCCGGTTATTTGCTTGAACTTGGTAACCACTAGATGAATTCATGTGCAGGTATTATAATGCTCAAGATGTGGGTTTTAGATGGCTGGATGGATGCTAGAAGTTGGCGGTGTCAAAACCTGGGTTTACGGTCTGCCATAAAATAAGAAACAGGAAACTCGAACCGTAGCTTACGGGTATCAAACGTAAGTGACGGCTGAAAAAGGCAGCGTACATGTAATGTTTTGGTGAAAAGAATTATATTTGCTTTGCTGAAGGGGTAAAAAGGATTTTAGATAAACCATAAGAAGACATGCGCATGCTGACTTTTGGGGATATTAGAATAAACAACATGTGACTAAAGAATTGACAACATCCATATCTTTTTGAAGCAATTAAAAAGAAAAGAAACTCTAAAACAACATCACATGCGACGGCAGAATTGGCAGATCATCACATCATCACAAATAATCATCATCATTCTCAAAGAAACAAACATCATCATCACATGTGGGCCGATATATTGGATTGAAAGAAAGGGTATTAAAATGGCTTGAACATTAATTAATAATGCACATGACTTTTTGAGAACAACAACAGATCATCATCACGCATACATGTTGGACTTGTGGGCATGCACATGGGCTTTGACGGTGGGCTTTTCAACGGCTTGGACTTTACAAGTGGACCGACATCATCATGATTATTGGCGGCATATTTTCTTTTGTTGGCACCGACGTAACTTATGACATTCAATGTTTTTTTTTATGGAGTTTTAAGGGGTCTGATGAGAGGTTTTTTTTCGGTTACACATCACTTAGCAACACTCACCGGTGAACGCCTTTTGGAGACGGGGGAGCGTGAAGAACAAGAGTTAATCATTAGTTTTTATGTTGGTGATTCCTTTGAACATTGAAAACTTGTGTATAATGTCGCTTCAAGCCATGCGTGGCTAAACACTCTATGATCATTCTAGATTGAAGGTTTGTATGAGACAATTGTGTTTTGATTCCGTATTTCTAGAATGGTAAACTTTATCTATGTTTTGTTTATCATGGTGTGTGATTGCTTATTTGTAAATTGTTGATTCTTATGACATTCTAGTTTGAAACCATACGTTCTTGGTGCCGTTGGCAATCGAGATATCATGGGTAGAACTAGGATCGGGTAAAGGTCAATTGGTCATCGGGTAATAACCTCACGTTCTTGGAATCTGAGTACTTAGTTCCCTTTTATCACAATAAGTAATTACACGCGAACTATGTCTATGTAGTTCTTTCTAGTGGATGATAGCACAATTGTTGAAGCAAACCGGAAACTTAGGATGGTCATTCGTCTCCAAATTGTTTACAAACTCAACTTTCATTTTGCAATTTAATTAGTATTCTTAGTTTTTAAAACCAATCCAATCAAACCAACTCTTGAATTTTATTTTTCTTGCAATTAGTTTAACTTTAGGTAATTTAGATAAATCTTCAAATAACACACATTCCACAAACTCCCTGTGTTCGATACCCTTTTACCACTATCTATAGTTGTTATTGGGATTAAATTTGATTGTGACCACGACATCACGTCACAGCTCTAATGGCAAATCTTGACAAACAAACAGGAGAGGTATAGTCTAATTCTGTATGTTTAAAATGTCGTGAACTACAGGGTGAGGTTGACAGGTTGTCAACACAAAACCAAAGTCTGGTAAGCTAGATGTCTAACATAAAAGAAGCAAACTTTTTTGCTAAAAGAAATGAATCCTCATACTTGAAGAAGATAAAAGGTTATGAAAGTAAAATTGACTCTTTAACCTGCAAACTAAACGAAAAACTTCAAGTCATAGACTTAGCTCATGAAATGATGGCTGAGAAAACAAAAGAGATTTCTGAAAAATGCAAAGAGTTGTCAGATGCACAACTCAAAATTGTTGAACTTGAAAAGAAATTAGGTCAATTCAGGGACTCTACTTTTGTTATGAAACATATGATGGGTGGCTTGAAGAAAAGTAATGACAAAACAAGTGTGGGATTTCATGGTTTCAATGAAGTTCCACCTCCTGTTAGTCATGACTATTCTTTCTTGCCTGATGAAGATGAGCTCATGGACTTTGGGTCAACATCACCAAGTAGTTCCACATCAAGTCAAGGAAATGTGTCTGAGAGTGATGATGCTAAGAAGGATAATAACAGCAAACATGTTTTGAAAAAGAAAACTTCACATCCTAAGAATAACAATCCAACTTTTGTTAAAAGGGTTAATTTTGTTCAAGGAAGTGACATGAAAGACGAAACAGCTGTTATTGAAGACGAATCTAATGTAGAGTTTGCTAAAAATAAGAACAAAGAAAATTCTGAAACTAAGCAAACTGAACCAAATTCTTCTAAAGCATCATCATCAAAACCCGAATCTAGTTCAAAGGCTTCAGAGAAGAAGTCTTCGAAAAAGAGATTGTGCTTCAAATGTCACACCAAGGGACATGTAGCTAGCTGCTATCCTAACAAAATGAGTGAAGCACAAATTAGTGAGAAACAGAGAGGGAAATCACCTGAGAATAAAGGTGATAATAAGGAGAAAGTTGCAAATTCTCCAAAGAAATCTGCTGCTAAGCAACCAGAGAATGTTGCTGTTGGTGAAGATAAGGCTGAAAAATGAACTCCACAAGTTCCTCGTTTTCAAAGAAATCAACCAAGATTTCAGCCTAAATCTCCACCAGGCAGATATGAGATACCTAGAAGCAGTTCACCAAGAATGAACAATTATAATACTAATAATTTCAGAAGTCAAGGTCAATATCAAAATCGATACCAAAATAATGGTGGTCGAACTTTTTATAACAATGGCTTTAGAAATTACAACAATCATGCTTCTTGGAATCAAAATTCAAGGTATCAAAACCAAAATTTTAAAAGGTCAAATAGTCCAAACACATATAGGAACCCTCAGGACCAAAGACCTAGTGGAAATCAAAATCAAATTCCATCAACAGGTCTGAGATCCAAGACTCCAGTTAGGAGTAATGGATACTGGATGGATGTTCAAATAGTTGGTGAATTTGGACGACCCAAGACCATTAAGGCTTGGGTCCCCCAATCTAACTAATCTTTTGGTTGGTGTGTGCAGGAGCTGCTAAGGAGGATTATCAACTTGTGGTATGTTGATAGTAGCTGCTCCAGGCACATGACGGGGGATGTGAGATTGTTAACTGAGTTTGAAGATTATGATGGTGGAAAGGTGAATTTTGCGGGTGCTAAAGGTGGTAGAATTACAGGACGAGGAAAAGTGACCAATGGGAAGATCACACTGGACAAAGTGAATTATGTTGAGCAGCTTAAACACAATCTAATGAGCGTGTCACAAGTCTGCGACAAGGGTCACTCGGTCCATTTTACCAAGAATGAAGCATTAGTGTTGAAACCAGGTTTGGAGATTCCAGACGATTGGATAGTGATGCGAGCGCCAAGGAGAAATGACACTTATGTCATGGACATGGATGCTAAGGATCCAACTGCTGTGGTGGCGTGTTTACTATCAAAATCATCTGAAGCTGAATCGATGTTATGGCACAGACGCATGGCCCATATTCACTATCGAAAAATGAATTACCTTGTTAAAAAATGAGCTAGTGAAAGGGGTTCCAATGCAGAGGTTTCAAGTGGAAGATAAATGTCTTCCATGTCAAAAGGGAAAACAACACAAGAAACCTCATAAGTCTAAAACAGTAAATTCCATAGATGCCCCTTATGAATTACTTCACATGGATTTATTCGGTCCAGTGAATGTGAGGAGCATAGGTGGAAAGTACTATTGTCTTGTTGTTACTGATGATTATTCACGATATTCATGGGTTTTCTTTTTAGGTACAAAAGATGAGACGGCGGAGATGCTGATAGATCTTTTTACGAAATTGGAAAACATCCATGATGCTAGGATCAAGAGGATAAGGAGTGATAATGGCACGGAGTTCAAGAATCGAATTCTGGATCTCTACTATCTTCGAAAGGGAATTGAACATCAATATTCTGCTCCTTATACACCTCAACAAAATGGAGTCGCTGAGAGGAAAAACAGGACGTTGATTGAAGCTGCTAGGACGATGCTTTCAGATTCAAAGCTACCAGTTCTTTTCTGGGGAGAAGCTGTGAATACAGCTTGCTACGTCCTGAACAAAGTCTTGACTGTTAAACGTTTTAATAAAACTTGTCATGAATTGATGTTTAACAAGAAACCAAACTTGGAAGGCTTTGAACCATTTGGATTACCCTGCACCATTGTGCGAAATAAAGATAAACAAAAATTCGGTGAGGTGGCTGACGATGGCTACTTTCTAGGTTACGTGCCTGGCACACCGAGTAAAAGGGTTTTTAATCTAAAAACTGGTAAAATTGAGGTTGTTTACAATGTTGAAATTACTACATACAAACCTCAATAATCAACGAGTGGTCCCGCTATATTATATGATTATGATAGTGTTTTTAAATCATTTAATATTCCTGAGTTTCCAAATGCAGATGATTCTCAGTTGATTCAAGCAGTGATTGGTGGAGACGATAAAGGTGAGTTCATGCCTAGATCGAATGTTGATATGACAGATGCTCCTGAAACTTCCTAAGGTGCTGCTGATCCTGATTCAAGCGATAGTGACTCTGAACCCATTCAGGGGGAGGATTTCATTAATCCGGTTGCAAATCAGAATATTCAGGGGGAGGTTGGATCAAACCTGGGTGATAACTTAGAAGTGGATGCTGTTGCTACTACACGAGCAAATAGGGATCATCCAGTTGACATGATACTTGGGGATCCTACTGCAGGTGTTCAGACAAGAAGAAGCATAGCTGCAAATTCTGGGTTATTTGTTTCGATTGAGAAGTCTGGGATTGTGAACGAGTGCTTGTATAGCTGTTTTATTTCCCAAGAGGAGCCGAAGAACATCCATATGGCTCTTAAAGACAATTCATGGGTTGAAGCTATGCAAGAGGAATTGGCACAGTTTGCAAAGTTGAAGGTTTGGGAGTTAGTTGACCTTCCTAAATGTTAAAGAGAAATTGGCACTAAATGGGTGTTTAGGTGCAAGAAGGATGAAAGAGGAATTGTAACGCGAAACAAGGCTCGATTGGTGGTAAAAGGTTTCAATCAGCAAGAAGGGATAGATTACAATGAAGTGTTTGCACCAGTGGTAAGGTTGGAGGCAATTCATTTGTTTCTGGCTTTTGCTTCTTTCAAGGGCTTTAAAGTTTACCAACTAGACGTGAAGAGTGCATTTCTTTACGGAAAAGTCCAAGAAGTGGTGTATGTCTCACAACCAGATGGGTTCGTTGATCCAGACTATCCAGATCGAGTTTACAAACTTGATAAGGCTTTGTATGGATTACATCAAGCTCCCAGGGCGTGGTACGAGACACTGTCTACACATCTGATCAAAAATGGTTTTGAAAGAGGTCAGATTGACAGTACACTGTTCATCAAGAGGAAGAAGGAAGATTTTCTGCTAGTACAGGTGTACGTGGATGACATCATCTTTAGGTCATCAGATGAAAACATGTGTAAAGAGTTCGAGCAGGTGATGAAGAGCAGGTTCGAAATGAGCGCTATGGGTGAGCTGTCTTACTTTCTGGGATTACAAGTTGAACAGAAGGAGGATGGGATGTTTATTCATCAAACAAAGTATGTGTATGACATTTTGAATCGGTTCAAAATGAATGATTGCTCTACTTTCAACACACCCATATGTGAAAATCACAATCTTGGCCCAGACCATGAAAGTACTGAAGATGTTGATCCAACTTAATACAGGGCAATGATTGGTTCTCTAATGTACTTGACTGCTTCACGACCTGACATCATGTTTGTCGTATGCTTGTGTGCCAGATATCAGGCTAATCCAAAAGAGTCACACATGAAAGCAGTGAAGCGGATTCTTCGTTACTTGAAGGGGAAACCTAAACTAGGGTTGTGGTATCCAGCTGATAGTGATCTGAATTTTGTTGCTTACACTGACTCAGACTTTGGAGGATGCAAGTCGAACAGAAAATCTACAACAGGTGGTTGTCAGTTCTTAGGAGGCAGGATTGTGTCTTGGCAATGCAAGAAGCAATCTTGTGTGTCTACATCTACGTGTGAAGCTGAATATATTGCTGCAGGTAGCTGCTGCTCTAAGGTTCTCTGGATACAACAGCAGATGCGCGATTACGGTTTGGATTTCACTCGTACTCCTATTATGATAGACAATAATGCAACAATTTCAATAACTAATAATCCCGTGAAACACAGTCGCACAAAACATATTGACATACGTCATCATTTTATACGGGATTGTGCTGAAAAGTGACTAATTGAATTACATCGAGTTGACACAGAATATAACCTGGTAGATCTTTATACAAAAGCATTTGACAGGGCTCGCTTTGAACATGTAGTCGAACTCAACGGGATGAGGAATCCTGAATAACTGGTTTTTCATAAGAATTTTGTAAATAGTTTACTGTTTTTCTTAAAAATAAAAAAAAATAGAAAACCACAAAATCCAAAAACATTGAAAAATGAAAAATAAAAAAATAGAAAATTTAAAAATGAGTTATCACTGTGTGAAAAAGAAGAAATGATAGTACATCAGCAAGTTAGACTGTCACACTGAAAATGAAATTAAAATGCTTAAGTGTGATAGCAGCTTCATCATATGATGTACCAGTAGGCAAAAAGCATGAAATAATCAACTTACCAATGTGATATAAACTTAAATGAACTGTGTATGAGTGGGGAACACATCAGTGGTGTATGGTTTAATGACCCTAAATCTTGCGTTGATAGATTGCCAAAATCTGAGGTTTTGGGTCTTTATACTGTTATTTCATCTGGGGATATCCGGGTTGTCCTTCTGCTGCATCCAGATACATGCTGACCTAGACACAACCAGGATATCTTAAAAGAGCAAAAAATGCCAAATCCCATAAATGAAGAAGCTCTCATAGAGAGTCATTCAAATGTGCAAAAAGCATAAATCGTACCAAAAAATGGTATTTGTCATAGCCCTCGTTAGATATTTTGGTCTCTTTGCTGTACGGAAGTACTGACCTGTTCACCAAGTATCTAAACGTTGAAAAACAAAACGGATGAATTCAGTATACTCACCTACTACGATGAATCTTTGTGCATACCTTGATCGCGGGGGTATATCCTGAAGTGGGACACACTAGTATATCAGTAATAAAATTACCTTAACGTATCATACGGTAATGGTACTTGAAATGTTCATGCATTTTGTTTAAGTGGACAAACATACCGGTAATCGTCTTGGACTGTTTTTCACGAAAAATTAAATAAAGAATTATCTAATTGTGTGAAACAGTTTGATTGTGCTGATATGATCTTCTTACCAGTGATTCTCAAAAAATAGAGTGTTTATTGCTTTTGTTATTTACTTGCTTTCAGAAAATATAAAAAAAAATCCAAAAATAGTGTCTTTTTTTGTTTAAAATTCTTAACGTGCGGAAAACTGTTATTCTTGGAGGAATTGTTACTGATAGGGGGAGACGATGTTGGAAAGTGAGTTCAAAATTTTAAATCATGCGGTTTATAGGGTGTGTGATTAAAAAGTTTTGCGTGTTGGTGATAAATTGAAAATGCTTAATCTGTGATACAGTTTAACTGTCTCTTGAAAAATAATAATTTATTTAACTTTGTTGAAAAATTCTTATGGTTTCTCGAGATGTTTGTTTTATAGTATACAGATTGAAGCGGTATGTTGCTGAGAAGTTGCTGTGAAGATGAGAGTTTGATTGGATGCATGGTAGAACCTCTTTTCTACATTGCAGACAAAGTTGAAGAGTTTGAAGATTGCTTTACAAATGCTGAGCTGGAGTTTACTCAAGTGCTAACGTTTTGAAGATTTGGTGATTGGATGCATCAACTTAGGGGGAGTCTGTTGCTGACACAGGAGCTATTGAAGCTGAAGCTATCCAAAGACCAAAGACAGTGCAAGATTACATGAAGATTGCAAGAAGACTGAAGACAAAGTTATTTTATGAAGCTATTGTCAAGGGGGAGTTTGTTGGTGCATGTTTGTGACAACAGCTTAGATTTGGTCTTTGGATATCTTGTAATTAGTTAAACGATAAACAGTTAGCGGGTTTAGCTTTGTAATAATTGAGTTTGGGCTAATCAAAACCCACATTGGGTCTAGGGACGTTTTGGGCTTGCCCATGTAGGAATCCCTAGCCCAAGTAGCAAACCTTGTGTTATATAAACAAGGTTAGGCTTTAGGGTTTAGGTTAATCAGCCAAAACAGTTTGTGAGAGATAGAATTTTCGTGAGAGCAATAGCTTGGACGAAATTGTGTGTGGTTAGGGATCTTGATTGATTGTAATCACTTTGATAGATAATAAATAAAGATCCGGTTTGATTGTGAATTGCTGATTTCTGTTCCTACACGTTTTCTGCTATATTTTGATCAAGAGGATTCCGCACTCTTGATTGGATTGACAATTCTGTGAAAGATCCATACATCAAGGGGACCTACAACCTCAAGTTTCGAAGTCTTCATGCCAGAATTGCATGCGCAAGGGCAATAACAACAAGAACTATGCTACTATCGTCGCTCCTCTCAACATTGTTCCCATACAACCCAGCAACCAGAATCGACAAGCTCCTGTCACCAACGCACCGCCTGCTAAGCGTGCGTATACTGGTGTTCATCCTCTGTGCCCTACTTGCACCTATCATCACCCAGCTGGGGTGAATTGTCGTTTCTGTGCAAACTGCAACATCTACGTGCATTTCACTGCTCACTGCCGTTCAGGCCCACGTCAACAAGCTGTTCAAGCTCCAGCACCACCAGCTCAACCCCTTGCTCTTCAGGGTAACCAAGCAGCTCCTGCACCCGCTGTTCATGCACGAGCTTGCTACTCTTGTGCCGACCCTAATCACTTTGCTAACGTCTGCCCGAATCGTGTTGTGAAACAAGAACCGCAGCAACAACCAACGCAACAGTAACAACAGCAGCCAAAGCAACCACAGCCTCAGCAGCAGCAGCAGCAGCAGCAACTACAACAAGCAGTACGTGGAAGAACCTTCAATATCAATGTCTGCCAGGCTCAAACTAATAACAATGTTGTCAATGGTACGTTCCTCGTTAACGGCATTTATACCTCTTGTTTATTTGATACTGGAGCCGGTAACTGTTTTGTGTCGTTTGAATTCGAAAAGCTCCTAAAACGTAAACGCGCTAACCTCCCAACGACGTTCGACGTAGAAATTGCCACCGGAAGAACCGTCACCGTTAGTTCTCTTCTCCGTGATTGTACTCTCGAACTCAACATTCACGTTTTCTCGATCGATCTCATCCCAATGCAACTTGGTAGTTTCGATGTCATAATAGGCATGGATTTTCTTTGTGAAAATCGTGCCGAAGTCGTTTGTTGCGAAAAGATGGTTCGTTTCTCACTCTCAAACGGTGACCAACTCTGTGTGTATGGCGAAGTGTCCTCGAAGGAACTGAAACTTATGTCGTGCATTCAAGCAAGCAAGTATCTCCGCAAGGAATACATGGCTTTCTTGGCTCACATTGCAGTAGCGAAGGAGGAAAAGAAGCCGATGGAAAAGGTACTTGTGGTTCGGGATTTTCCTAATGTCTTTCTTGACGATTTACCCGGTTTACCCCCTACCCGTGATATCAATTTTCGTATCAACCTTATTCCTGAAGCTAACCCTGTTGCTAAAGCTCTTTATCGCCTCGCACCGTCCAAAATGCATGAACTTTCTAGCCATCGCCGTGGGGCGCACCTGTCCTTTTCGTGAAAATGAAGGATGGATCATTCCGAATGTGCATCGATTATAGGGAACTTAACAAGCTTACTATCAAGAATCGCTACCCTCTACCCCGAATCGATGATTTATTTGACCAACTGCAAGGCGCTACGTGTTTCTCTAAGATCGATCTATGCTCTGCTTATCATCAACTGCGAATTCCGGAGCAAGATATCCCTAAAACCGCTTTTTGTACCCGTTATGGCCATTACGAATTCGTGGTCATGCCTTTTGGTCTTACAAACGCACCCGCGGTCTTCATGGATTTGATGAACCATGTATGTAAACCCTTTCTTGATCACTTCATCATCGTGTTTATCGATGATATCTTTATCTATTCGAAGTCGAAAGCCGAACATGCGCAGCATCTCCGTTTGGTTCCCGAGCTTCTCCAAGGGAGTCGCCTCTACGCCAAGTTCTCCAAGTGCGAATTTTGGCTTGAGGAGGTTCAATTCCCCGGTCACATTGTCAACAGTCAATGAATTCACGTTGATCCCGCGAAGATTGAAGGAGTTAAGAGTTGGATTACACCGAAAACCCCGTCCGAAGTTCGTTATTTTCTCGGATTGGCAGGTTATTACCGTCAATTTATCATTATTTCTCTAAAATCGTCGTTCCTCTCACCTCTCTAATGCATAAAGACAAGACTTTTGTTTGGGGAACCGAACAAGAGGATGCCTTTCAAACTCTTAAGCGTATGCTTTGCAACGCTCCCGTACTCGCGCTACCTGATGGAAACGACAACTTTGTTGTTTACTGCGATGCCTCTAACCTAGGTCTTGGTTGTGTTCTTATGCAATGAGACAAGGTTATCGCGTACGCGTCTCGCCAACTCAAGGTCCACGAGAAGAACTACACAACCTACGATCTCAAACTTGGCACAGTTGTTTTTGTGCTTAAGATATGGCGACACTACCGGTATGGTACCAAGTGTACGGTCTTCACCGACCATAAGAGCCTACAACACATCTTGAACCAGAAAGAACTGAATATGCGCCAACGCAGATGGGTTGAACTTCTCAACGACTACGACTGTGAGATACGCTACCACCCAGGCAAAGCAAACGTCGTTTCCGATGCTCTTAGCCGACGATGCTATTTACAAAGTGTTCGTAATGTTCAAGCCCAATGCAACCTCGAAGCTCTCATTCGTGACACTCAACACGCTTGCTTTCTCGAAAGCACCTTGAAGGAAGAAACAATCCTTGGAACCGAAAACCAACTAGTGAATAAACCTAATGGTATTTTTCACTATCTCGATCGCATCTGGATACCTAGTCGCAATAATCTATGAGAGATTTTGCTAACTGAAGCCCACAAATCCCGATATTCCATTCATCTCGGGGCCGACAAGATGTACCAGGACCTTCGTGCCAGGTATTGGTGGCTAGGAATGAAAAAGGATATCACTCTCTACGTTTTGAAATGCCTAACTTGCTCGAAAGTTAAGGCCGAGCACCAATGACCCTCTGGCTTACTCGAACAACCCGAAATCCCGATGTGGAAATGGGAGAGTATAGCTATGGACTTCATTACGAAACTCCCTTGCACGCCATCATGTCACGATAACATTTGGGTTATCGTTGATCGTCTTACGAAATCCGCTCACTTTTTACCAATACGAGAAGACTATAAGGTTGAACTATTAGCATGAATCTTTACCGACGAAGTCATTTGTTGACATGGGACACCTCGTGACATCATCTCTGACCGCGATGGTCGATTTACTTCGTGCCTCTGGGAGACATTCCAATCCGCTCTCGGTACTACTCTTAATCTCAATACCGCTTTCCATCCCCAGACCGATGGTCAGACTGAGCGCACGATCCGCACCCTTGAAGACATGTTTCAATCGTGCATTACAGATTTTGGTGGTAATTGGGATTCGCATTTACCTTTAGTAGAATTCTCATACAATAACAGTTATCACGCTAGTATTCAAATGGCACCCTTTGAGGCATTATATGGAAGAAAATGTCGATCGCCTATTGTATGGCACGAGATCGGAGACGCTCAAATCACCGGTCCTGAGTTATTACAAGAAACGACTGACAAGATCCTCCACGAGATCGGAGACGCTCAAATCACCGGTCCTGAGTTATTACAAGAAATGACTTACAAGATCCTCCAAATACGAGACAATCTCTTAACAGCTCGGAGTCGTCAAAAGAGTTACGCCGATAAACGCCGCAAGCCCCTTGAGTTTGAAGTTGGTGATCACGTACTCCTAAAGGTTTTACCTTCGAAGGGGGTGATCCGATTCGGCAAGAAAGGAAAGCTAGCGCCACGATACGTGGGTCCCTTTAAGATTCCGGAAAGAATTGACAAAGTGGCCTACCGAATCGAATTACCGAAGGAACTCAGCAATGTACATCCGACTTTCCACGTCTCGAACCTTAAGAAGTGCCTAGCTGAAGAAAACCTGCATGTCCCTCTCGAGGATTTGCAAGTTAACGAAACTCTACACTTTGTGGAAAAGCCAGTAGAAATCATGGATCGAGAGACCAAGAAACTTCGATGCTCTCGCATTCCTATAGTGAAGGTTCGCTAGGAAGGCAAACGCAGCGCCGAGTTCACTTGGGAACTCGAAAGTAATATGAAAGCTAAATACCCACAACTCTTTGTTACGCCTGCACCTTAATTTCGGGACAAAATTCCTTAAAGTAGGGGAGGCTGTAACAACCCGACTCTTCGGGTTATTACTATTTGATGTCTTTTCTTTTGTGAACGCTTGTACTCCCGAGATTTTGATCATCGCTAAGGATTTAAACTATATTTTGACGCTTTTAAACACTTATTACAACGCATTTTACAACGCTTATTCAAAACGCAGTTATCGCATTTTAACGCTACTTATAACGCTTACTACTTAAATGCATTTTATCGCATGTTACATCGCTTGTTTAGACTAAACGCTATCACAACGCTATCGCAACGCAAACTCAACGCAGACTCTAAACGTGGATTTACTTTATGCATTTATGTGATGTGTGTTATTTGTATGATTATTTGTTTAAATGTTATGTGGTTATCAACGCAACGCTTACACGCACAACGCTTACTCGCAACTCGATTAAACGCAACGCAACGCAACACACACGAAACAAAAGTTGGAAAACTAACAAACATAACTGTCACACCCCCAAAAATCCACACGCGGAGTATCACCGCTTGGAGGCGTGACTGACCAGGATCAAGCCACCAATCATATTGAACAATGTAATAGTAAATGTTTAGCGGAAGCATAAATATAAAAACCAAACATAAGTATTAAGTTCGCAAAGTGTAAATGTTTATCATGGAACTCAACAGTCCATGTGCCCACAACGATCGCGCCTCCCGTACAAGCTCCAAGAGTACCTATTGCCCTGCAAGGCATGTAACAGAAAGTCAACAACTAGTTGAGCGATTCACAGTAAGTAAGTTCGTTGTATAGGTTCAACTGGTGGGGGCTTCCCATGTTGTATGCACTATTAGTGGGGGCTTCCCATGTTTGTATTTACTATCAATGGGGGCTTCCCATGTTTGTATTTACTATCAGTGGGGGCTTCCCATGTTTGTATGTACACTAGACTATTTGTAACCATAAGTGTTCTTCTTAACCCGAGAACAGTAGTACGTACAAGCTTTACGTAGGTTTTACGTAAGTGTCCTTCTTTACCCGAGGACAGTGGTACGCATGGGGTTTACGTAGGTTTTACGTAAGTGTCCTTCCTGACTCCGGAAGACAGTAGAATGTGCGAGTTTACGTAGGTTTTACGTAAGTGTCCCTCGAAACCTGAGGACAATGGTAAGTACTTGTTTACGTAGGTTTTACGTAAGTGTCCTGCTTAACCCGAGGACCATGGTAGATAGTCTAGTAGCCGTGTAAGTAGGAGAAATTGTTCAATCCCATCATTCAACCCATTCCCAATCCCCGGGAATCCCATGCCTTGGTAAAGAGTGTGAACTCACCTTGGTTTGCTCGGTATGCTAAGTTAAGTGCTCACAAAAAATCAATCAAAGCCTAGAGTATGCATGTATTCACAGTCAGTACATGTTTGTAAGATTTCGCATGCAAGGTTCGTCACATAGTGTGTGTGTAACAGTTAACATCAGGCATTACAACCAGTTAATCATCTTCATACAATTCATGTTGCTCATAAATGTCTTTTTCAGTTTGATCTATCATAGTAAACCAATAACACACTTAATAGAGCTAGCAAGCTTAACAGGATTGACATATACAAACAAGGGTACACAGTTAACAAAGTTAACATCGAACTGAACTAGTAACTAACTGTGTCATACGCTTTACTTAACTTAGTTAATAAGTTTAACAGAGTTAACGTGTGTAACTGATTTAACCACTAACAGAGTTAACAACTAACAAAGTGATAACCTAACGGAGTTAATGGGTCACGTAAATCAACAAAACCAGACATGCATGTGGCGAAAACACTTGGGTGGCCGAAAACTCTTTTTGGCGAAATCACTGATTGATGAAAACACTTGGTGACGAAAACCCAAAGTGTTTTCGTTGGGGGTGGTGTTTTCATCGACCACCACAACATCAATAACAGTCACATCATGCAATCATGATCATCATTCGACATCAGCAATATTCGACATATGTTTTAATAATAACCATAATCTACCAGTCACTTTTCATTGTATCATCAACATATAAAGATCATTCATTAATTAGTCAATGGCACATGACAAGTTGTCAGATCATTATCATCATTATGCCAAACAAGAATCAAAGTTGAAAACAAATAAACACTCACATGCTTTCTGACATTCACATGCAAATATGAGTATATCCATATCCTATTGACTGCCCTTTTCAAGACATAGCACATGCATATTAACTCACATATCAATCAAAACATCTGTTACATGAATACCTAATCTAATTCTGAATAGTCATCACTAATATTTATCATGGCATGACACGTATAGAACCACCCTTCGGTTCCAGATTCATATTCAAACCAAGTCCAACGACATAATCTAGCAATTGTTATTCAGCCATCATTTAACAAATCAAGGTCATCATAACACCATCAGATCATTCATGGAAAAGCATAATATAATCTCATAACATCAGCATATCGAAATCAAGAATCAAACCACTGAACGAAAGAAAATCACTAACCGAAACTAAGAATGGTCAACAAAAGGGATTTGGCTTCGGATGTGGGGGTCTGCCGTCGCACACAAAGTTAGGAAGAGACTCTAGGGTTTATCTAATGGCAGTTAACCTAATCTACACACGTTTATACGGAAATTATAAGGTGTTGGGCCCTTAATAGGTTTTGACGAAGACTGGGCCAAGGCCCATTCCATGTTTTCGGCAGTTAAGAGTGGACGAAAACACTTCATGTGTTTTTGGCCATGGGGTGTTTTCAATGGAATGTTTAGCATATGTTCCATTTTATTTCTCATACAATACATATATTAACCAACATACAAACATATATCAGTAAATACACTTATGATGCACATCAAATATAATATATCAATCATAACACGATATAACGTATTACAAACGAGCACAGTTGCGAAATAAACAAGTCGTGTAACAAACAACTTAAACAATAAACGTGCAATAAATGCGAAGGTGGAAATCTTGGAAATCTGAGTTGTCACATTATCCCCAACTTGAAAGAAATTTCGTCCCGAAATTTAGCACGTAGTTACTGAGGAAGCTAGTTGTGTTGTGTAGTTTACTGGTTTTCCTGGGGTGTCACATCATCCCCCCGTTGATTTGGAATTTCGTCCCGAAATTCTGTAGTAGCTTCGGCCTCAGTAGTGGTTGCACTGTTTTCGAATAACTGGGGATACTTGAGTTTCCTTTGATCTTCTCTTTCCCAGGTGAACTCTGGGCCACGACGGGAGTTCCAACGAACTCGAACAAGAGGTATTCTGGTGTTCTTGAGGACCTTAACATCCCGGTCCGTGATTTCAACAGGTTCCTCGATGAATCGCAACTGTTCGTCGATAGTAAGCTCCTTCAAAGGAACTATGAGGGTCTCATCTGACAGACACTTCTTCAGATTCGACACGTGAAAGACGTTGTGAACTGCACTGAGTTCAGCTGGTAAGTTCAGTCTGTAGACCACTTTGCCTATTTTCTCAATGATTTCGAATGGTCCAACGTATCGTGGATTGAGCTTGCCTCGTTTGCCAAAACGAACCACACCCTTCCAGGGTGAAACTTTGAGTAGCACTCGATCCCCAACCTGGAACTCGAGTGGTTTCCTGTCTTTATCGGCGTATGCTTTCTGACGGTCACGAGCTGCCGCCATGCGTTGTCGTATCTGAGCAATCTTTTCAGTAGTATCAACTACAAGTTCTGGACCTGTAATCTGACTATCACCCACCTCTGCCCAACAAAGAGGTGATCGGCATTTACGCCCGTACAATGCCCCAAACGGAGCGGCTTGAATGCTAGTGTGGTAACTGTTGTTATACGAGAACTCCACTAATGGGAGGTGTTTTTCCCAGCCGTTGCCGAAATCGATTACACATGCCCGAAGCATGTCTCCTAGAGTTTGAATAGTGCGCTCAGACTGCCCATCCATCTGAGGGTGATAAGCTGTGCTCATGTCTAATCGAGAACCAAAAGATTTGTTCATTGCTTGCCACAGTTCTGAAGTAAAACGTGCGTCACGATCAGAGATAATAGAGGTGGGCACCCCGTGCCTCGAGACGACTTCCTTAAGATATACGTCTGCTAGTGTGGAGAACTTATCCGTTTCCTTGATAGCCAAGAAGTGTGCAGACTTAGTGAGTCGATCCACGATCACCCAAATAGTATCATTTCAGCGCTGAGATCTAGGTAGGCCAGTAACAAAATCCATGGAAATTTGTTCCTATTTCCATTGTGGTATCTCAGGTTGTTGGAGTAGGCCTGATGGTTCCTAATATTCAGTCTTGACTCTCGCACAAGTCAAGCACTTGCTGACGTAAGTTGCTATGTGAGCTTTCATGCTAGGCCACCAATATGTGGTTTTCAAGTCGTGGTACATCTTATCCGAACCAGGATGTACTGAGTAGCGAGACTTATGAGCTTCATCCATTTCAAGCTCGCGTAAGTTGCCGTAGAGTGGGACCCAAATGCGTCCTGTTACATAGTAGGCGCCGTCTTCCTTTTGTTCTAACCGCTGCCTTGAACCTCGTTAGGCTTCAGCCTTAACGTTTTCTGCTTTCAATGCTTCTACCTGAGCATCTCGTACACGTCTAGGTGTAATGCTCATACAGGTCTAGGTGTAATGCTCGTACACCTCTAGGTGTAGTATCTTTTCGACTGAGGGCGTCGGCCACAACTTTGGCTTTGCCTGGATGATACTTGATGGCACATTCGTAATTGTTCAGTAGTTCAACCCATCGACGTTGACGCATGTTCAATTCCTTCTGCTTGAAGATATGCTCGAGACTCCTGTGATCGGTGTAGATGGTGCACTTGGTACCGTATAGGTAATGTCGCCATATCTTAAGCGCGAAAACAACAGCTCCCAGCTCTAAATCGTGCGTCGTGTAATTCCATTCGTGAATCCTTAAGTTGGCGCGAAGTGTAGGCAATGTCTTTGTCGCGCTGCATTAGCACACATCCAAGACCCAGAATGGATGCATCACAATAAACCACAAAATCGTCTGTGCCCTCTGTCAATGAAAGAATAGGTGCGCTGCATAGTCTATCCTTTAAGTGCTGAAAAGCTGTTTCTTGTGTATTACCCCAACGATAGGTAACAACTTTCTGTGTCAGTAGTGTAAGCGGCTGTGCGATCTTTGAGAAGTCTTTGATGAACCGTCTGTAATAACCCGCCAAACCCAAGAATTGGCGTATTTCGGTTGGTGTGCGAGGTGCAGGCCAGTTCTTGATAGAATCTACCTTGGATGGATCAACATGAATCCCATCCTTGTTTACCACGTGGCCTAGGAAGTGGACTTCACGAAGCCAGAAGTCGCATTTTGAAAACTTGGCGTATAGCTGTTCCGTCCGAAGGAGTTCCAAAATAAGTTGTAAATGCTGCTCGTGTTCCTCCTGACTCTTCGAATATATCAGGATGTCGTCGATGAAAACAATAACAAACTTGTCAAGATAAGGCTTGCACACCCTGTTCATAAGATCCATGAAAACCGCAGGCGCGTTCGTTAACCCGAATGGCATGACCAAAAACTCGTAATGGCCGTAGCGAGTTCTGAATGCTGTTTTGGAGACGTCCTCGTCCCGGACCCTCAGTTGATGATAACCTGATCTCAGATCAATCTTCGAGTAATAGCTCGACCCTTGCAACTGGTCGAATAAGTCATCGATGCGTGGAAGAGGATAGCGATTCTTCACGGTCACCTTGTTCAGTTTGCGGTAATCTATGCACATGCGGAAGGTACCGTCTTTCTTCTTCACAAACAATACTGGAGCTCCCCAGAGCGAAGAGCTAGGTCGTATGAAACCCTTTTCCAATAGTTCTTGCAATTGCTTAGACAGTTCTTCCAGTTCGGTTGGAGCTAAGCGATAAGGTACTCGAGCTATGGGTGCTGCTCCTGGAGCTAGCTCGATCTGAAATTCGACCTGGCGATGAGGCGGTAACCCAGGTAACTCTTCAGGAAACACTTGAGGAAAGTCGCGTACAACTGGAATATCCTCTAACTTCTTCTCTTTCGTCGATGTATCTGTAACGAGTGCTAATATTGCAGTGTGGCCCTTTCGCAAACACTTCTGAGCCTTCAAGAAGGAGATGATGCCCACCACAGCACCACTCTTGTCGCCTTGAATTTCGAGAGGTTCCTTGCCGGAACGGGGAATACGAACAATCTTCTCTTTGCATAGGATCTCTGCTTGCTGTTGGGATAACCAATCCATCCCAATGACGATGTCGAAATTACCCAGAACTATAGGAATGAGGTTGATGGAGAAGGTCTGACCAGCTAAGACGAGGTTACAACCCTTGACTACCAGAAGATTGCTGACCAGGGCTCTGATAGTCATCAATCATTCGCTGCTGTGCCTGGGACTGAACTGAAGTTGAACCCTTGCTGGAGGTTCCATCCCATTTTCGCTTGTTGTCACTAGGAATTGCAGAAGTAGTAGTAGCAGTAGCACCAATACGTTTAGGCAGCTTGTTCTGTTCCACTGCCTGTTCTGTGAGACGATGAGCAAGACGAGTAACATCCTGGATGGTAGCAAGGTTGGCAGAAGTCACATGACTTTGAATCTCTGGTACTAAGCCTTTGAGGAACATCCCGATGCGCTTGATGGGAGGAACACTGCCAGTTCATTGGATCGTTTCGTGTACGCATTTATCTCTGACCCCGTCATCGTCAGGTTAAAGAATTCCACTTCCAGCTTGTGGATGTCATCACGGTTACAGTATTCACGTTTGATCAGTTCTTTAAAATCATTCCATGGGGTGGCATTAGCAGCCGCCAGCCCCAGCATCTGAACTTGCGCGTTCCACCAAGTTAGCGCAGTGCCTTCGAGAGTACCAGTAGCGTACTTCACCCTACGAGCCTCAGGGCATTCACACATCTTGAAGACCGATTCGAGCTTCTCAAACCAGTGGAGGAGTCCTACGGCTCCTTCAGTGCCACTGAAAGTACTAGGACGACAGTCCATAAAAGTCTTGAACGTGCACACAGGTGGCTGAGCGTGTTGACCTATTGTGTGCGTAAGAGTAAACATACTTAAGCATGAGTGTTGGTTTACGAGAGTAGGATCTAAAGATCCTAGAGTAAGTGGTGATGGCAGGTTATACCTCCTGCCTGGGCAGCTGCGAGTGCTGCAGTAACTTGTTCAGTGATCGAAGCCGCCAACTGGGCTTGAGTTAGGTTAACGCGTCCACTCATGATCTTGATATCAAGGAGAACATGAGTGAGAGAGGTTCGCGAAAGTGCAATGACAGAAGAGAGTAAGCACACAAGTATTCTCAAGCAATAGGGGTTATGTGTATCTAAGCATACCATGAGCAAAGTTCTATGTAATTCTAGCAAGTAGGCAATAAAACATATACCATATTACCTAGAATGTTGAGTCTTGCACGAGGAGCGAGGCGTCGTTGTGGATCGTTGAGCACTGTACAGGTTATAGTCTGGTTTTAATAAAAACGTTTTCCCCTTATTAAAACCAAGTTCTCTATAACCAATGGCTCTGATACCAATCTGTCACACCCCCAAAAATCCACACGCGGAGTATCACCGCTTGGAGACGTGACTGACCAGGATCAAGCCACCAATCATATTGAACAATGTAATAGTAAATGTTATTCAACCAAACAATATGAAAGGTGTTCCAAAAACCAAAGTATAGTATCAATGTTTAGCGGAAGCATAAATATAAAAACCAAACATAAGTATTAAGTTCGCAAAGTGTAAATGTTTATCATGGAACTCAACAGTCCATGTGCCCACAACGATCGCGCCTCCCGTACAAGCTCCAAGAGTACCTATGGCCCTGCAAGGCATGTAACAGAAAGTCAACAACTAGTTGAGTGAGTTCACAGTAAGTAAGTTCGTTGTATAGGTTCAACTGGTGGGGGCTTCCCATGTTGTATGCACTATTAGTGGGGGCTTCCCATGTTTGTATTTACTATCAGTGGGGGCTTCCCATGTTTGTATTTACTATCAGTGGGGGCTTCCCATGTTTGTATGTACACTAGACTATTTGTAACCATAAGTGTTCTTCTTAACCCGAGAACAGTAGTACGTACAAGCTTTACGTAGGTTTTACGTAAGTGTCCTTCTTTACCCGAGGACAGTGGTACGCGTGGGGTTTACGTAGGTTTTACGTAAGTGTCCTTCCTGACTCCGGAAGACAGTAGCATGTGCGAGTTTACGTAGGTTTTACGTAAGTGTCCCTCGAAACCTGAGGACAATGGTAAGTACTTGTTTACGTAGGTTTTACGTAAGTGTCCTGCTTAACCCGAGGACCATGGTAGATAGTCTAGTAGTCGTGTAAGTAGGAGAAATTGTTCAATCCCATCATTCAACCCATTCCCAATCCCCGGGAATCCCATGCCTTGGTAAAGAGTGTGAACTCACCTTGGTTTGCTCGGTATGCTAAGTTAAGTGCTCACAAGAAATCAATCAAAGCCTAGAGTATGCATGTATTCACAGTCAGTACATGTTTGTAAGATTTCGCATGCAAGGTTCGTCACATAGTGTGTGTGTAACAGTTAACATCAGGCATTACAACCAGTTAATCATCTTCATACAATTCATGTTGCTCATAAATGTCTTTTTCAGTTTGATCTATCATAGTAAACCAATAACACACTTAATAGAGCTAGCAAGCTTAACAGGATTGACATATACAAACAAGGGTACACAGTTAACAAAGTTAACATCGAACTGAACTAGTAACTAACTGTGTCATACGCTTTACTTAACTTAGTTAATAAGTTTAACAGAGTTAACGTGTGTAACTGATTTAACCACTAACAGAGTTAACAACTAACAAAGTGATAACCTAACGGAGTTAATGGGTCACGTAAATCAACAAAACCAGACATGCATGTGGCGAAAACACTGGGGTGGCCGAAAACTCTTTTTGGCGAAATCACTGATTGATGAAAACACTTGGGTGACGAAAACCCAAAGTGTTTTCGTTGGGGGTGGTGTTTTTGTCGACCACCACAACATCAATAACAGTCACATCATGCAATCATGATCATCATTCGACATCAGCAGTATTCGACATATGTTTTAATAATAACCATAATCTACCAGTCACTTTTCATTGTATCATCAACATATAAAGATCATTCATTAATTAGTCAATGGCACATGACAAGTTGTCAGATCATTATCATCATCATGCCAAACAAGAATCAAAGTTGAAAACAAATAAACACTCACATGCTTTCTGACATTCACATGCAAATATGAGTATATCCATATCCTATTGACTGCCCTTTTCAAGACATAGCACATGCATATTAACTCACATATCAATCAAAACATCTGTTACATGAATACCTAATCTAATTCTGAATAGTCATCACTAATATTTATCATGGCATGACACGTATAGAACCACCCTTCGGTTCCAGATTCATATTCAAACCAAGTCCAACGACATAATCTAGCAATTGTTATTCAGCCATCATTTAACAAATCAAGGTCATCATAACACCATCAGATCATTCATGGAAAAGCATAACATAATCTCATAACATCAGCATATCGAAATCAAGAATCAAACCACTGAACGAAAGAAAATCACTAACCGAAACTAAGAATGGTCAACAAAAGGGATTTGGCTTCGGATGTGGGGGTCTGCCGTCGCACACAAAGTTAGGAAGAGACTCTAGGGTTTATCTAATGGTAGTTAACCTAATCTACACACGTTTATACGGAAATTATAAGGTGTTGGGCCCTTAATAGGTTTTGACGAAGACTGGGCCAAGGCCCATTCCATGTTTTCGGCAGTTAAGAGTGGACGAAAACACTTCATGTGTTTTCGGCCATGGGGTGTTTTCAATGGAATGTTTGGCATATGTTCCATTTTATTTCTCATACAATACATATATTAACCAACATACAAACATATATCAGTAAATACACTTATGATGCACATCAAATATAATATATCAATCATAACACGATATAACGTATTACAAACGAGCACAGTTGCGAAATAAACAAGTCGTGTAACAAACAACTTAAACAATAAACGTGCAATAAATGCGAAGGTGGAAATCTTGGAAATCCGAGTTGTCACAATAACTCGGCTCAAATGGACATCCATCCGGATGACCATCCGACCGGATGACCATTTGGCTGTAAGGCCATCCGACCACTGCCAACTTCGCGCACCGACTGAACTCGCCCTCTCACACTATAAATACTACCCATACACCTCCCTTTCACTGATTTGACATCTCCATCCGACCACACGCACTCAAGTCACTCTCAGGCACTTTTACTCGCGATCCAAGGCTATTTCGTAAGGATTTCTCCTTAAATCTTGTACAATCATCATCTCCAATCACTTCTACATCATCTTCTCCATTAAAATCACACACAGACACTAGTTTTCTTCTTGAAATCGCCTGATTTGGACTGCTTGAAGGTGGTTTTCACTCGGTTGCTTATGAAAACTGTTGGGTGACATCATCTCATCAAGATTGGTTCAGATCTAAAGGATTTCCACACTTTTAACTTGAATCTCAACAAGATTTCAACACTTTATCATCTATTTTTAACTTTTCTCCACTTTTCTACTCAAAACCGATGGAATCTAGACTCATTCAGACTCTCTACTCGTTCCTTAGTCGAGAGCCGGCTTGAAAACGGATTTCCACCGGACAGATGACCAGTTAACGGGTTGAACATGAAATTCCATCAAGAACAGTGAGTCTAATCGAATGGGCTGAGACCATACGGTCGAACGAGTTGGACTTGGTGTGTCTCCGTTGTTCGACACGTCGTCACACCGTCTCCGTTAAACTCCAAACTTTTACTTAGAATATTTTACAAATTTTTAAACAACAGAACACTCACTTGAATGGCCATCTGATCGACCATCCGATTGAATGACTATCTGACTAGGTGAACTGTCCCTTATACTAATCCTTGTTCAAAACGATTTGATTAAACTTCGAACTTTAACAATTTTATAAACAAACGCATCTCATTCGAATGGCCATCCGTTCAGATCACCATTCGACACTTAGCACATCCGACACTCTGTTACGCATTGTCCAATGCTTACTCTACTGTTCTATGCTCAGGCTAACCCAAATACGCTCCCTTCAATCCATTCAAGGTTGTGTTTACTTGTTAAACACATACTGTGAGTATACTCGAACCCATTTTCTTTTAACGCACTTTTGGGTGTTACATACGTTCTATATCAAAACACAACACACAACGCAAACACTTTTAATGCTAACCGCTCCTGCATGCTATACGTAATCTATGAATGCTTGTACTATGCTTATACAGTGTTACACTATACCGCCTCTAGCAACGATAGTACTATAGTTTGGACTCAGCACCTGTCGTGGACAGGGGATGCTAGGGATCACATCACTTTACTTCACGTATTCACTGAACATGTGTCACGCATACTCTACAACGCAGTCTCGTGGTTAAGTTGTTAACATTGTGTGATAGTTACTTGCTTTCGCCCGTTACGTGATACATGCTTGTTATGCGTAAACGCTTTTACTACTATATGTTATGCAAACTTGTGTACTCACCTTTACATTTTATATATTGACTTTATTTTAACGTATGTGACAGGTATCAAGGATGCTATGCTGTGATGAAACAAGCTAGGAAGTCTAGAAACCCGCTAAATAAAATCTGAGTTGTCGGAATAGTATTTGTTTATGAGATTCGCTATCTGTAATGACCGTTATTGCTTTACATGTTAGTAGTATGGGATATTATCGTTAAATATATTATCATTTAATAGTTGTTATGGATTCTCTTGAACAATCTGTTTCGCTCAGTGCCACGCCCCGATGTTTCCGTCATTGGTTGGGATGTGACATCGACGCCCCCTCTGTCGCTCGTTTTTCTGCTGTTTCGTTTCATCATCCGTTAACGCTAAAACTTGCGTAACTTGTAAACCGTTTACCCGTTTAACCTCTCGTTTCTTCCCACATGATCGTAATTTGATTTTCTATCATGTGAACTTGAAATCCAACATCTGGATTAAGGAAATTCTTAACTTATGAGTTCCCGGCTTAATATTCTTTTACGGATTATTCGACCCATTCATGTTTTCATCAAACAACTCATTTGTTTTAACCCAAGACTTACATGAACATTATAATTATAAAAGTTTTACATTATCCAGAGTTTCGTACTTGGGGTTTATGCACCCGATACCCGGTATGCGTTAAACTCATTCATCCCATTCAATTATACGTAATTGAACTTTGTAGTACAATTTCCATACATAAAATTGTTTATCCATTTAATCATAACTCACAACCGAGTCCTTTGACTATTAACCCGCGTCTCTGTTTCTCGGTTAGCGTGCTTATACGCAATTCTACACATTACCCTATTATAATACCGTAATCATTACTTATGCAACTATTCTGGTATAGCAATAAGACCTCATTTTGACCCATTCGGTCTACTAGCGAAAATCATCGATTTCATACAACCAAACCTTATTTGACTTCGATTATCATGCTTAAATTAAATAACTGGTACATAACTTTACTTAAACAAAATTAAGAAGTGATTCCGGAAATCACTTACCTTATGCATCTGTGTTCGTATCCGCTTCCTTGCCTCCTCTTGACCCGTTAGCCTTTCGTGCTTGAGTACATCTCGACATGATCCCTATACTTTCATGTCATCGAAATCACATTCTTGTTAGCATACACAATTGTACATGTTAACGATCATATCAATTGCATATTTCACATTTGACTTTCATTAGTCAATTCTAACAAACATAAGACATTTACCCAAATTCACATCCTTTTAAAATGATATAATTCATCATGTCAGTCCCTATAACGCGTATTGATATAACATGTACCATACGACTTTCTATAAGCCTACATTTACGACAACAAGTCAAATCATGCTTCTTATGTATAGTTGACTTTCAGAAGTCAACGGTTTATCATATGAACTTCCGACTTGTCCTAAAATATCCGTAACATCATAATAGGCTATACAAATGACACTATATATATTTTCCTACTCATGATACAAATGTGCTTCCAATCACATGATCACCTAGTGATATTAAGCTCAATGTACAAGCCCTTAATGCATAGTCTTGTCCAACACATATATTAAACCCAAATTCTTGTATGAGTTCCATCTAAAGCACATTCTTCAAGTTAGTATACTTGTGACAACCCGAGTTTTCAAGGTCCTTACTTGACACGTTACTCGTTTCACAAGTGTTTTCATAATTCGTTTGCATTGTAACTTGTTTGTTTATGTTGATATATATTTAAGTGTTTGTATGATTGTTTGGTTAGTTAATAAAAGGTTATGAACTATTTAAATTGGAAAAACTTGTCACATGCACCTTTTGTGAAACATTGGACTCTCGCCAACATACAAACTCGATGAAACAATAGACGAAACAAGTGACTTTCGTCACTCCCTTGTGCGATGAAACACTGGACTTTCGTCCAGTGGGGGGTTTCGTCAGGAACGGGCTTCGACCCAAGGATGTTCCGCCGGCCCAACTTCTTTTACGTTATAAAATCCTGCGATCTGTTACGTAAGAACACTTAAAACCCTAGAACATCTCTTTCCCCTATGGCGGCAACCTTGATTCCCTGTGGAACTCTCCAGCATTCGAGCATCTCTCTTTCCGATCCTTAAGAACCCTCATGTTATCTCGCGTATCGGTTAGTGTCTAACCTTATTGTCAAATGAAGTTCTGTGGATTGTGATTTCATGTGAATTAGGGTTAGTTGTATGAATATTGTTGTGACTGTAGCACGCATGCAATTAGGGTAATCATGTTACTAAGAATCAATTAGACAGGATGTACGTGTGTTAGAGATTCTGGTTATAATCGAAACTGGTTGGTGGGGAATATGTTAATGATTGGTTAGGTTAACTCTTGATGGGTTATGATCTGCGAATGTTATGTGTGATGAAACGTTATATGTGAAACGAAATTGGATGCTCAATGGTTATTTGAAACTAGGATATTTGCTGCAATGATCGTTGTAACTGAACCTGTTAGATTGTTAACTGTTGATTTGGATCTAAGAATTAAACTGTTACATCAACAGATGAAGGGTGACGAAACATGTAAGTTTCGCCACACTACATCTCGACGAAACATATAAGTTTCGCCACATATACATCTCGACGAAACATGTAAGTTTCACCACATATGTAGCTCGATGAAACATGTAAGTTTCGCCGCACTTAGAACTCAACGAAACCTAGGATGATTTTGCTTGGGTCTTTCGCCGTAGGAGTAGACAATTGGAAACACAACGTATTCTTGATGATGAGTATCTTGTTTATCTTATTCATACAACATGGTAGTTGCATGATGACCATAAGGTTTAATGTCAGATGACATGTGTATGGCTTGTGGACTGTGATGATATTTCTGTAAGCGTTACATGATAACAGAACTCGAAATGCTGAATGTAAACTGTGTAACCATACGTGACTTACTATGTGCAAACATGTGATTCGAATGACTATGAAACTGATATTGTTTGGTAACCACGGTAGGGTTTGGGGTTGACCAACTGGATGGGTAATTAATACATACCGAGCAAACCAAGGTGAATTCACTACTATTGAGCATGCGTCCCGGTGGTTGGGACAGTCAGTGGGTATCCCGGGGAGGGATAAGTCTTTTGGGTAAAACTGGGATGTTGGATAATATTCTCACTCTATCACTCTTAAGTCCCATCTTTTTGTTACCGGAGAGGTAGCGGGGTATTAGTTGGTAGCACTACTTAGGTTTGGCACCCTCACCCCGTACCGGAGAGGACAGGTGTGAACTAATGACCCAGTCATGCCCAGTGCTTTGATATCGAGATATCGAGATATTATCAACATTACTTTCGGATTTGTTCAGTATCGAGAGCCGTCTTGTTCAGTATCGAGATATTATCAACATTACTTTCGGATTTGTTAACAAACTGGATTAAACACTTGGTAACTAACGTTTTTGTAAAACTGTGAACTCGCCAGCGTTGTCTGATACACTTGTTGCATGCTCGCAGGTCGTTAGGTACTTTGGATGGGAACTTGCTGTCTGGATGCCTGGAGTGGTCATGGTCATGTTGCTAAGGATCGTTTGCATGTTAATTAAACACTATTACATTTGGGTTTGAGAATACGTTAAGCATTACTATGTCGTTTGCTTCCGCTGAATCTGATAACTCTTGTTTGACAATTATGATTACTTAATTTAATAAACATGAACTTGGCAATGTTTTGTTATTGCTTCAATGTGATTGGTGGCTTGGATCCTGGTACGTCACACGTCCCGCGGTGTTTCCGCATGTGGTATCTTGGGGGTGTGACAGTTTGGTATCAGAGCCATTGGTTATAGTGAACTAGGTTTTTAAAACGTTTTTATAAAACCAGACTATAACCGAACAAACTTCGAAAATCGACCATGACACTCAGCTCCAGATCACAAGGTCCGTCTTCTGTTTACTTTATGCATTACTTGTTTAGTAGTCACACACTCACAGCTTGCATGAAATGACATACTAGATACTATGGTGATTTGATAGTGTGACACTACTCTTCGACACTTGTGATTCGTAATCCTGTAATATCTTTCATTGTGTTATTTGAATGTGGGGGAAAGGTCTAGCGCAAGTTAAGAGGCACTGAGATAAGCATGCAAATTCCCTTATTATTATGGGTGCACACATAATAATAACGTGGGGTGCATGTAAGTCCCAGTGAGGCTTAACGAGTGTGAGAAGGGTTCTGCCCTATTGTGTGTAAACTTGGTAGTTGTAGATTTCAATGTGAGACTTGACTCTTACCTCATCCCGACACTTAAGTTTGTACTCTCTCCTTATATAGAATCATGAGCGGACGAGGACACGGACGTGGTCACATTGCGATGACCCAGGCTGAGCTGACAAACCTGATTAACACACGTGTGGCTGAGGCTTTGGCAGCCTACCAAGCTGGTACGATATGTGCCATTTACCCTTTATTCTTGTGTCGTGTACACAACTCTTACCCCTGTAATGTGTTTTCTTTCGTCCATTAGATCAGTAAGCGCAAAACCAAAACAATCCACCTGCTTGCACGTTCAAGACGTTCATGGATTGTAAGCCACAGACCTTCAGTGGGACTAAAGGGGCTGTAGGACTCCTGCGTTGGTTTGAGAAGGTAGAATCGGTGTTTGCGATGTGTAACTGTCCTGCTAGAGACAGAGTGAAGTATGCTACGGGCACGTTCGAGGATGGTGCCCTGACATGGTGGAATGCCCAGGTTCAGCTGTTGGGCATCAAGGTGGCAAATGCCACTACTTGGGACGAATTTAAGGAGTTAATAAGGGAGGAGTATTGTCCTCATGATGAGATTCAGAAACTGGAGAATGAGTATTATGATCTGAAGATGGTGGGATCCAAGATTGAGGCATATGTGAAACGGTCTCATGAGTTGGCTCTCATGTGCCCAAACTTGTCCCAACCTCCGCACCGGAGAATAGAACTGTTCATCAAGGGATTAGCTCCACGAGTGAAGGGTTTGGTTACTGCAGCGAACCTCAACAACTTGCCTCGGATTGTGCATTTGGCTCACAAGATAACCGACCAGGAGGTGGAGAGTGGTTCGCTACCACCGCGCGTTTCTGCCACTACTGCTGCTGCAACCACAACTACTACGCCCGCTACTGATAGCAAGCGGAAATGGAATGATGTAGATAAGGTGACGAACTCGAATCAGTCACAGAAGCGACCAGACAACAATAGCAATCGCAGCTTCAGTCAGTCCTCTGTTAATCAAAGCCAGGGCAACAGTTCGGGTCAGGGTTCTTACGCAGGGAAACTACCAAAGTGCAATAAGTGCAACTATCACCATCGGGGACAGTGTACCTGAGTATGTCACAGGTGCAAAAAAGTGGGGCATATGGCCAGGGATTGTAGGGTTTCACTTCCGAATCAGCAGCAGCAACACGCCCCGCAACAGCAGCAGTCACAGCAGCAGGATAGGCAACAACCCCAGCAAAACCGTGGAAATCGTAAAGGATGTTTCCAGTGTGGTGTCGAGGGTCACATCAGGCGAGACTGCCCTCAGCTAAATCAGAATGCTGGTGGTAACAACCATGGGAACAACAACAACAACAGAAACAATAACAATGGGGGCAATGGTGGAAATGGCGCGCATGGGCGGGTGTTCACTATTGGAGCTGGGGAAGCTCGCAACGATGGCAATGTGGTGACTGGTACGTTTTCTGTGAACAATTTGATTGCTTCTGTTTTATTCGACTCTGGTGCCGATTGGAGTTATGTGTCTTTGGGGTTCAGTCGTCAGTTAGGGTTGACTCCCATACCTCTTGTAAATAAGCATGTAGTAGAATTAGCTGATGGTAAATCGATAGAAGCTTCTCATGTTCTGTTTGGTTGTAAACTTGATCTCCTGGGTCAAGTGTTTGACATTGACCTACTCCCCGTTACTCTTGGAACTTTTGATGTGGTCGTTGGTATGGATTGGTTGTCCAAACATCAGGCGGAAATTCTCTGTAAGGAGAAAATCGTGCGTATCCCTCTTCCCAGTGGAGAATCCTTGTCAGTACAGGGGCATCGCAGTGGTGCCATGGTTGGCATCATCTCAGTCATGAAAGCCCAGAAGTGTCTACGAAAGGGCTACCCTGCTATTCTAGCTCTTGTCACCGATCCACAACCTGAAGAAAGGAAGATCGAGGACCTTCCAGTTGTTCGTAAGTTTGCTGACGTGTTTCCTGAAGAGTTACCCGGTTTACCTCCACATCGTCAGGTGGAATTCTAGATTGATCTTATGCCAGAAGCAGTTACGATTGCTCATGCTCCTTATCGTCTTGCACCAGGATAGTTACAAGAGCTGTCTAACCAACTTCAGGAACTGTTGGATAGGGGTTTTATCCGACCCAGTTCTTCGCCTTGGGGGAGCCCCAGTGTTGTTTGTAAAGAAGAAGGACGGATCCTTCCAGATGTGTATTGATTATAGAGAGCTCAACAAGGTGACACTCAAGAACTGCTACCCTTTACCGTGCATTGACGACTTATTTGATCAGTTGCAAGGGTCAAGTTATTACTCAAAGATCGATTTAAGGTCGGGCTATCATCAGGTGAGAGTTCGAGAGGAGGATGTTCCTAAAACGGCTTTTAGAACGTGATATGGACATTATGAGTTTTTGGTTATGCCGTTCGGGTTAACAAACGCACCAACAGTCTTCATGGATCTTATAAATCGTGTGTGCAAGCCGTATCTCGACGACTTCATTATTGTGTTTATCGATGACATTCTGATCTACTCAAAGAGCAAGAAAGATAACGAGCGGCACTTACGTCTTATTTTCGAGCTCCTGAGGAAGGAGCAACTCTACGCGAAGTTTTCCAAGTGTGACTTCTGGATTCGAGAGGTACACTTCCTTGGCCATATTGTGAATGAATTGGGGATACACAGGGATCCTGCAAAGGTTGATGCTGTTAGAAATTGGGCGGCACCAAAGAAACCTTCGGAAGTGCAACAATTTCTTGGTCTCGCTGGGTATTATTGAAGATTTATCAAAGATTTCTCGAAGATCGCTCAACCTCTCACCTCGTTGACACAGAAAGGTGTTGTGTATTCTTGGGGAAGCAAGCAGGAGGATGCGTTCCAACTATTGAAACAGAAACTCTGCAGTGCACCGATCTTGTCTCTACCTGAAGGTACCGAGGGTTTTGTGGTTTATTGTGATGCTTCTATTCAGGGTCTTGGTTGTGTGCTGATGCAACGTAACAATGTGATAGCTTATGCTTCTCGACAGTTGAAGGTTTATGAGAGGAATTATACGACACACGACTTAGAGTTGGGAGCCGTGGTGTTTGCGCTCAAAATCTGGAGGCATTACCTGTACGGTACTAAATGCACTATTTATACCGACCACAGGAGCCTTCAGCATATTCTCGACCAGAAGGATTTGAATATGCGACAACGTCGCTTGGTGGAACTTTTAAATGACTATGACTGTGCCATAAAGTATCATCCAGGTAAAGCTAACGTGGTAGCTGACGCTCTCAGTCGAAAGGAATCGAAACCCAAACGTGTTCACGCCTTGCAGCTTACCATTCATTCTAACCTGCCTGATCAGATTCGTTCTGCATAAACTGAAGCGTTAAGGGAGGAAAACATTGAAGCAGAATACTTACGGGGCATGGAAAAACAACTTGTCAAGAGATCGGATGGTATTCTCTACTTCATGGAGCGTGTATGGATTCCTTTGTTCGGTAACCTTAGAGAACTTGTGATGGATGAAGCGCACAAGTCTCGCTACTCTGTTCATCCAGGTTTGGATAAGATGTATCAGGATCTCAAAGTCATGTATTGGTGGCCGAAGATGAAAGCTCACATCGCGACTTATGTGAGTAAGTGTATGACCTGCTCAAAAGTTAAAGTGGAATATCAGAAACCGTCTGGGTTGCTGCAACAACCAGAAATACCCATGTGGAAATGGGAGCAAATCGCAATGGATTTTGTCACTGGACTACCGAGAACTCAAAGCAGGAACGACACAATTTGGGTGAACATTGATCGCCTCATGAAGTCAGCGCACTTTCTGGCAATCAAGGAAATAGATAAGTTCTCACAGCTAGCTGCAGTCTATCTCAAGGAAGTGGTTTCTAGGCACGGGGTGCCGACCTCTATTATTTCTGACCGTGACCCGCGTTTCATTTCGGATTTGTGGTAGTCGATGCACAAATCATTCGACTCGCGTCTCAATATGAGCACTGCTTACCACCCACAAATGGATGGTCAAAGCGAGCGCACCATCCAGACGCTTGAAGACATGCTACGTGCATGTGTGATCGATTTTGGTAAGGGCTGGGAGAAACATTTGCCGCTGATCGAGTTCTCCTACAACAACAGCTACCATACTAGTATTCAGGCAGCTCCATTCGAAGCATTGTACGGACGAAAGTGTCGTTCACCTCTCTGTTGAGCTGAGGTGGGTGACAGCCAGGTCATAGGCCCTTAACTTGTGTTGGAAACTTTAGAAAAGATTGTTCAGATCAGGAATCGGATGGCGGTAGCGCGCGATTGTCAGAAAAGCTACGCTGATAAGCGTAGGAAACCTTTGGAGTTTGAAGTTAATGATCGTGTCATGTTGAAAGTCTCACCCTGAAAGGGTGTGGTGCGCTTTGGGAAGCGCGGTAAGCTCAATCCTCGTTATGTAGGGCCTTTCAAAATTCTAGAGAAGATTGGTTAAGTGGCCTACAAACTCGAGTTGCCTGCTGAGTTGGGTAACGTGCATGATGTGTTCCATGTTTCGCAACTAAAGAAGTGTTTGTCTGACAAAACACTCGTGGTACCGTTTCAAGAGTTGAATATTGACGACAAGTTACAGTTTGTCGAAGAACCAATAGAGATTATGGACCGGGAGGTCAAGGTCCGTAAGCACAGCCGTATTCCAATCGTGAGAGTTCGTTGGAACTCAAGACGTGGACCGGAGTTCACGTGGGAACGCGAGGATCAGATGAAGCTTAAGTACCCACATTTGTTCCCAAATGACAAGTCCAAGCCTGGAAAATCAAAACCTAATGCAACTAGAGAATTTCGGGATGAAATTCCCTTTCAAGTTGGGGATAATGTGGTACCCGCGGAAAATCCACAGTCATCCTGAGTTAACGTCTTGCTGTTTTGTATTACTTGTCAAATTTCAGGACGAAATTTCTTTCAAGTTGGGGATGATGTGACAACCCGACTTTTCAAGGTCCTTACTTGACACGTTACTCGTTTCGCAAGTGTTTTCATAATTCGTTTGCATTGTAACTTGTTTGTTTATGTTGATATACGTTTAAGTGTTTGTATGATTGTTTGGTTAGTTAATAAAAGGTTATGAACTATTTAAATTGGATAAACTTGTCACATGCACCTTTTGTGAAACATTGGACTCTCGCCAACATAAAAACTCGACGAAACAATAGACGAAACAAGTGACTTTCGTCACTCCCTTGTGCGACGAAACACTGGACTTTCGTCCAGTGGGGGGTTTCGTCTGGAACGGGCTTCGGCCCAAGGATGTTCCGCCAGCCTAACTTCTTTTACGTTATAAAATCCTGCTATTCGTTACGTAAGAACACTTAGAACCCTAGAGCATCTCTTTCCCCTATGGCGGCAACCTTGATTCCCTTGATGGGTTAGGTTAACTCTTGATGGGTTATGATCTGCGAATGTTATGTGTGATGAAACGTTATATGTGAAACGAAATTGGATGCTCAATGGTTATTTGAAACTAGGATATTTGCTGCAATGATCGTTGTAACTGAACCTGTTAGATTGTTAACTGTTGATTTGGATCTAAGAATTAAACTGTTACATCAACAGATGAAGGGTGACGAAACATGTAAGTTTCACCACATATGGAACTCGACGAAACATGTAAGTTTCGCCGCACTTAGAACTCAACGAAACCTAGGATGATTTTGCTTGGGTCTTTCGCCGTAGGAGTAGACAGTTGGAAACACAACGTATTCTTGATGATGAGTATCTTGTTTATATTATTTATACAACATGGTAGTTGCATGATGACCATAAGGTTTAATGTCAGATGACATGTGTATGGCTTGTGGACTGTGATGATATTTCTGTAAGCGTTACATGATAACAGAACTCGAAATGCTGAATGTAAACTGTGTAACCATACGTGACTTACTGTGTGCAAACATGTGATTCGAATGACTATGAAACTGATACTGTTTGGTAACCACGGTAGGGTTTGGGGTTGACCAACTGGACGGGTAATTAATACATACCGAGCAAACCAAGGTGAGTTCACTACTCTTGAGCATGCGTCCCGGTGGTTGAGATAATCAGTGGGTATCCCGGGGAGGGATAAGTCTTTTGGGTAAAACTGGGATGTTGGATAATATTCTCACTCTATCACTCTTAAGTCCCATCTTGTTGTTACCGGAGAGGTAGCGGGGTATTAGTTGGTAGCGCTACTTAGGTTTGGCACCCTCACCCCGTACCGGAGAGGATGGGTGTGAACTAATGACCCAGTCATGCCCAGTGCTTTGATAGGAGCACTGGGGAACGGGCAAAACATACATCAGGAGCCGTCTTGTTCAGTATCGAGATATTATCAACATTACTTTCGGATTTGTTAACAAACTGGATTAAACACTAGGTAACTAATGTTTTTGTAAAACTGTGAACTCGCCAGCGTTGTCTGATACACTTGTTGCATGCTCGCAGGTCGTTAGGTACTTTGGATGGGAACTTGCTGTCTGGATGCCTGGAGTGGTCATGGTCATGTTGCTAAGGATCGTTTGCATGTTATTTAAACACTATTACATTTGGGTTTGAGAATACGTTAAGCATTACTATGTCGTTTGCTTCCGTTGAATCTGATAACTCTTGTTTGACAATTATGATTACTTAATTTAATAAACATGAACTTGGCAATGTTTTGTTATTGCTTCAATGTGATTGGTGGCTTTGATCCTGGTACGTCACACGTCCCGCGGTGTTTCCGCATGTGGTATCTTGGGGGTGTGACAATACTACTCATTACATTATTATCTTATCTCATTCATATATATCAAGCCATTTCATACAATTACGCATCCTAATTTCACTTAGACATTTCATCATACACTTGGTATGCATACTACTTTCTAAGCACAATGTACAACTAATTCATGCATAACCTTCTAAGTTCTCACTTTCAATTATCAACACAACAAGACACCAAACTAACTTCACACCATATTCAATCTAACTTGCAAAAACTCATCATATTCACGTAATACATCAAGAATTGAACAAGAGTTGGACATGGTGAAACCCCCATGTCACCTTCATCACCCAACTAGTGGGTTTTCGTCTTTAAACATCAAGTTAATCAAAATTATGCATAACACATGTTCCACATGATGATGCTAACACATATTCATACTCAATTTCATACCAATTCGCGGATTAAACATAACCCACTTCATACAAGATCACCAAACTAAGTTTTAAGACATACCTCATAATCCCCTTGTGTAGGTGATCATTAATTCATGTTCCTTAATAAGTTTGAGCTTCGATTCACCCTTCAATTTGATGGTTCTTGGATTAACTAGGGTTTGGCTCCCTGTGTTTCTCCTGAACGTTCCACGCACACACATACACTATGTGTGTGTTGTGTGTTAATCTTTTGTTTATAAACATGAGTTTCCCTTTTCTACAACTTTGGTCTCTCAAGTTTGTTACTTGCTCATAATAGTCACCCAATTCATTCCCTTGCTTGTTTTACTAAGCATTTAACTAGGTTTAATAACCTAGTTATTACATTTCATTTTATTAAACATGGATACATACTAGCAAATTTAATAATTCGAGTTTTGGGGCGTTACAAAGCACAAGAAATTAGAAGATCAAACACTTGAATATCACAAGATAACACCCTAGTCCAAGAAACTTGGAATACTAAAATGTGGTGCACTGATATATATATAAGATCTGTTACCTAGCGTAATTATAATTATGTTGGGATGTTAATTACGCCGTCCCTGATGGGTCAACTTACAAAATGTGCATATTTGCCTCCTCTAACTTATCTAACTTTTACAAACAAGCCTAAACTATTAAACTTAAGTACCAACGGTCTCAAAACGTTCTAACAGTCTATACGACACATATAGACTCATACAAAATCATGATTTTCCCACGTTTGTAAGAAAAAATTACACGTGTCGTATAGACCTATAGTCCCAGTTGCCAAACAAGAACCGAGAACTACAATTATGAGTTTTAAGGTGTGATCCTATACGTCTCGTATATACATGGGTGTAGGGGCGAAGCTTTTAAGAGGCAAGGGGGTGCACCCGCCCCCGCCAATGTTTCGGTTAGTAGTGTAATATTTTCGATTTTTCGTCCGAAATTTGTAAAAATATATAGGTCTGCCCACGCCAATTATTTTGCCTAAAAATTCTCTGCCTTCACCAAGTTTATTGTTAAAAACATTTATACATATTTTTGTGTTGAGTTAAAAAAACGTGAATAATGAGGCTATTAGTAATTTTTTTATAAAAGTGTTTTTAAACTTGAAATGAGTTTAAATAAAGTCTGAAACTAGTTTTTATATAAATAAAATTTGGGGGTTCAAATTTAGTTTTTTTATGTGTAAGAACAAGTCCTTTAATTGAATAAAGATTATTTAGTTTTATTTGGAATTATTACTGTTTAACCCGACCCGAATTAAATAGCCGACCTGAACATATAACCCGAAACATAGCGATAAGAAGGAAAATTGGTCCAATGACATTCGTATTCGTGAAACTTTTGGTCAAGCTCCGTAACCGTACGAGTGTGTTATTGTTGACATAACTTGATATGTGTGTCGATATAAAGAAGCCATATTTTATCTCCCTGGTTGATTATTATAATTATATAATAATAATTAAAAATTAATAATATTATTGATTGATTATTGAGCAGAGCTATCTTCTTGAGCCTGGGCTGACGAGCGCTCTCCTGTCCCCTTTCCTTCCCCAGTTCGATCTGGTCGTTCTTTCCATCTGCGATCCTCACTGGATCAGGTTCACTCCCCTCTCTCTCTCACACACAACGCTGTCTTCTCCCTTTTATATATCAATTTATTATTTCCTCTGTTTATCTATCTTGCAACAAATCCAGAATCACTGTCATCAACAAATCCAGGTTCATCTCACACCTGAGACTGCATTATTTACTCTAATTATTGCCAAAAATGTATTCCTAATGTCAATCTTTTTTTTTTCGAGACACGTTGAATCTACCAAAACAATCTAGTTTATCGATACATTTTGTGTGTTATTGTATTGGATTTAATTCGACCTCAATTTGTTTCTATGTAGTTTAATTCTTGCGTTTTCTGATGTTAATATATTGGACTATAGAGAGATAAATCATGTTTTTCTAGGTTATGAACAGTTTAGGGCTGTTTGGCAACATAGCATCTGAATGGTTAAGTGCTGTCTGAACCATTAAGTGCTGAATTAGTAAGAGGTCTGAACCATTCAGAGGCAAATGTCTGACCAATTCAGATTAAAGGTCTTAACCATTCAGACAGACTCTGTATAAATCTTAACCATTCAGAGGCAAATGTCTGAACCAATCAGACATCTCGTGAAACAAACAGTCTGAACCATTAAGTGCTGAACCAGTAAGAGGTCTGAACCATTAAGAGTCTCATTAAGAGGTAATCAAACAGCCCCTTTCTTTCGGTTTAAATTAATAGTTTGTCCCAGTCTGGTCTGGCTCATCTATTGGTTGTGAAGCTAAAGGTTTTAGTAGTAGATTCATTGATTATGTTTCAAATTCTTCAAATTATAGTTATCTAGACCATCACTTTTTGCACTTTTAATTTGATGTGATTCGAGTCCGATACAAATCGGCAAATGAATAAGATGTCATCCACCTCTATTTTTGCACACTACTGTGAAAATGTGCACCGGGGTACTCTCAGCATTACCAGCATTCGGTGCACCCCCTCTCTTCAGAAAACATGTATTTATTTATTTTGCGTATGTTAGCGTGTGCTTATCTTTCTATTGCCCAAATCCTACAGTTCTTTAGTGATCTTCGAAATACATTATTATAAAATATATAAGAATGCTTACATGTACTGGTTAATCATGCTTATATTATATATAACAGTTGTTGGATATGTTTGTCTACATTAGGTCATTGGATAGTTACTTAACTTGTTAATTATTCATTTCTTTGTGAGCTACTTGATTTATTATTTATCTGTCATGACATGTTCTATGGTTGACTTGAGTTTAGGAACACAGGTTCCATTGTGGTCAATGTTCATTTTTCTCAAGATCCCACTTTTAATGTAATTGGCAGGTTGCTGCTAAAGCGGATGGAGCCAGAATCTGGCACCTTACCTTCTAGAAGCCCTTCTCAGGTTATAACACCATCTTCTACAAATTTTTTTTTCCTTTTTGGTTTTTACTAAATAGTTCAATTCATCAAGAGAAAGTTGTATCATCTTTCATTCAACTCTGCAGTTCTTAATCTTGGCACTAGAAATCTTGTGCTTATGAATCTTGACTTCTTTTCCTGTTTTTGGCATTTTGACATAATCATGTTCTTCTTGCATTGATTTACTACTTGCATTTGCACACAAACTATACATAAAGAGGTTCAAATCTCCCCGATTAATGTAATAACTGTGAATCGTGATTATCACATCCCTGAATTTCTTTTTTTGTGGAATACATGTTTGTTTCCTTCTCAAACTACAACATCCTCTATCAGCTTTGGGTTATTTTATTTTCTTATTTTTGATATCATGAAGAAACTCATACACCCTCTTAGCGACAAGCCTCCAATTCGAGGGGCTTTGTTTGTAGCACGTGAGTAAAGGCCATTGGTTTGTTAGTACTGGTTGGCTTTTGGGTAATCATAATTCATAACCCATTCAACTTGTTTCAAACTTACAATGCATTCGTATTTGAGGACTCAGATATACATTTAGAGTTTAATGATATGCAACGAGTTTTAATAGAATCTCACGTAACAACTGTATTGATTAATCCTAAGGAAACCACTAACTATTTTTGTGTTATGTGGTACGTACATGCCTACATGGCAGTTTCTCAGTATGATATATCTACAATTTACAAGTTATGTTTTTTAAGACTCAATTATTTAGGAGTCGAAATATGTAGGTCATATTTATCTACTCCTTCTAGCCCTAAATATTGCAATGTTAACTTGCCATTTAACTGAATAGAAATATTTGTTTATCAATACCATCAGTTTGTAAGTATCTTTAGATTATAAAGCTATCATAAAAAAGATATATTATAATGGAGGTATTGAAATTGTTCATGGTATTGATAATCTCCATCATCATAAAACGCACGTCCCTTTATGTAGGGAATAGAACATGATAAACCCTATCTCTAATTTAGGAATTACAATCCTATAATAATTACAATATCATTCAATAATATTGATAAATATAAATCCCTAAAATATGTGCAATAATATCGGCTAAGACTCCCCCGCAGTTTGAGCGGACGTAGGACAAACGCTCAAGCTGGAGCGAAACGATTGAAACAATTGTCGAGGAAGTCCTTTTGTGAAGATATCAGCATACTGTAGAGAGGTCGGAACATGAAGAACTCGAATATGACCAACACGGACTTTTTCGCGAACAAAATGAATGTCAATCTCGATGTGCTTCGTTCGCTGATGCTGAACAGGATTATCAGACAAGTAAACTGCTGATACATTGTCACAATAGACGACCGAAGCCTGTCGAAGCGGAAGATGCAACTCTAAAAGTAAATTCCGAATCCAAGTTGCCTCTGCCACTGCATTTGCCACTCCTCGATATTCGGCTTCAGCACTGGAGCGGGAAATAGTCGGCTGACGCTTTGAAGACCATGAAATCAAGTTATCTCCTAGGAAAACACAATAACCACTCGTGGATCTACGAGAGTCGGGACATCCACCCCAATCTGCATCCGAATAAGCCACAAGAGAATGCGAGTGTGACTTGACCAATCGAATACCATAGTCAAGAGTACCTTTCAAATACCGAATGATACGTTTCAAAAAGGCAAAGTGAGGCTCATGGGGTTCATGCATGAATAAGCACACTTGTTGCACAGCATAAGAGATGTCGGGACGAGTGAAAGTAAGATATTGTAATGCCCCTGCCAGACTCCGGTATAATGTAGGATCATGAAAAAGAGGGCCATCTGTAGCACTCAATTTAGAGGACAAATCAACCGGAGTAGTACACGGTTTGCATGATGACATAGACGCCCTCGAAATTATATCCTTTGCATATTGACTCTGATCTAAGAATATACCATTCATATGACGAGTCACTTTGATTCCCAAGAAGTGATGTAGTGAGCCCAAATCAGTCATAGCAAACTCCCTAGAGAGAGTTGCGATAATATCATTCAACAGAGTATCAGATGAGGCAGTGAGCACTATGTCGTCCACATAAAGCAACAAGTAAGCCGTATGTGCGCCTTGTGTGAATATAAATAACGAATTATCACACATACTTCCACGAAAACCATGAGAGAGAATAAATGTGGCAAATCGAGTATACCACGCCCTAGGAGCCTGTTTCAAACCGTACAAAGACTTCTTCAACCTGCAAACATGGTTAGGAAAACGTCTATCCACAAAACCCGGAGGTTGATGCATAAAAACAGTTTCATTTAAATGTCCATGTAAGAAAGCATTCTTGACGTCCAACTGATGGATAGGCCAAGAACGCGAGACCGCAATGGATAAAACGGTCCGTATGGTGGCTGGTTTAACCACCGGACTGAAAGTATCCTCACAATCAATTCCCACTGTCTGGGATTTCCCATTAACGACCAGGCGAGCCTTATATCTTTCCAATGAACCATCAGATTTAAACTTATGGCGGAAAAGCCACATGCAACGTATGACAGGTCGGTCAACCGGTCTAGGTACAAGCTCCCAAGTCTCATTATCCTGCAAAGCACTAAACTCGGTCTGCATGGCCTTTAACCAATGAGGGTCAGCGAATGCTTTAGTGTAAGATGTAGGCACCGGGGAGGTGGTAGTGGAAAGGAGAGCATGTTTGGTTTTGGATCTGGTGGTCATGGGGTGGGTATTTGGTGGTGGGGCGGGCTGCTGTGGGGCGGCAGCGGGAGCAGGTGGTGGCTGGGAATGGGTGGCGGGCGGAACAACTGTCTGGGGCTGGGCTGTTGTGGTCGATTGTGAAGATGGTTTAGGGCGGCGGGTGTAATGAAACGGGAAGGGTGACGGTGTGTAAGGTAGACGGTGGGTGGTAGGAGGTGTGGTGGCGGGTCGGGCAAAGGTAAAGCCGGGAGGAGGGTCGTCCAAAAAGGTATACGACGGGGGTGATGTAGGTATGGTATAAGGGAAGGTATGCTCGTCAAAATTGACATGACGAGATATGAGTACTTTCCCGGTAGTCGGATCAAAGCACCGGTACCCGCGAAAGTCTGGAGGGTAACCGAGAAAGATACAACGAATGGATCGCGGGTGAAGTTTGTGCGGTTGAGTGGCAGATGTGTTCGGGTAACATGCACACCCAAATACACGAAGATGATCGTATGTTGGATGGCGAAGGTACAAGGCAAAGGTTGGGGTGAAGAAATTTAGTCGCTTTGTGGGTAAGATGTTGTGTAGGTATACTGCGGTGTGAAGAGCTTCCACCCAAAAATCGGCGGGAGATGGGCATGAATAAGTAAAGAACGGATGATGTCATTAAGTCGACGAATCATTCGTTCGGCCCTGCCGTTTTGGGAGGAGGTTTGTGGGCACGAGAAACGAAACAAGAGACCATGTTGTTGAGCAAATTGTTTAAAAGCATGATTGTCAAATTCCCCGCCCATATCACATTGAAAAGTTTTGATGTTTCGGTTAAATTGTGTAGCAATAAGGCGATGGAATTTAGCAAAAGTGGGAAAAGTTTCGGATTTGTATTTTAGTGGGTAGACCCAAACAAAGTGGGAAAAATTGTCAATTAACACCATGTAATATTTATATCCGGTTTTACTAGTTATTGGTGAGGTCCATAAATCACAGTGAATAATGTCAAAGGGTGCAAAAGTAAAAGAAGTTGATTCATAAAATGGTAATCTTTTACTGTTCGACAAATGACAAGAATGACAAAAATAAGAATTCTTATTGTGATTACATGAAAAACCAAAATGCTTAGTAAGAATGTCTAAAACATGACTGCCTGGGTGGCCAAGACGATCATGCCAAGGTAAAGCTGAAGGTGCAATGAAACAAGCTTGTGGCGGGAGAACTGGTGGTGTGACCGGATATAAATTTCCCGTGCTATTGTGGCGGGAAAGCAGGCGTCCCGTTTTGAGGTCCTTCAAAGAAAAACCAAATGGATCAAATTCTATGGAAACATGGTTATCACGAGTGAAACGGCGAACCGAGATAAGAGACTTTATTATTTGTGGGCTATAAAGGATATTAGGTAAAATATAGGTTCGGTTGTGAATGGGAAGGAAGCCGGTACCGGATCCCTCAATTGGCAAATATTGACCATTACCAACCATTAGTTTAGTGTTTGCAGTAGATAAATTTAAATTGGGAACCATACCTCGATTTTCGGTGACGTGACTCTCCGCTCCGGTGTCCATGACTAAGTTTGGATCGGTGTAGTTTAGCTGCATAGTATTGAAGGCTGCACTTAAGTCGGATGGATTTAATGCATCGAAACCGTGAGGGTTTGGGGTCGGATACCCAGCAAAGTGGGCTGTGGGAGTTGGGTTTTGTGGCTGGTTTACTGGTATTGGATTTAAATTGGGCCTCCAGGTAGTCTGAGTTGGGTAGGGGCAAGGTGGTGTGGACCACCAGGCCCACTGAGGGAACTGTTGGTTCTGGAAGGCCCACGAGCTGTTGGTGGGCTGATTATTGTACCCGCGTCCGCGTCTGCCCCGACCCCGTGAGTTAGACCCTCGACCGCGTCCCCGTCCTCTGTAAACCTGTGAATCGGCTGGGATGTTTGGGTTGGGTTCGGTGTGCTTGTTTGTTGGTGCGGAAGGTGGCGGATTGGTATTATTGGAACCAGTTACAAGGACAGAAGAGGAACGCTGCTGCCTAGCTTCCAATCGGATGACTTCATCATACAACATAGTCCGAGCAACATCCCAATCTGCTTGTTGCGAGTGAATCAACTGAGCCGTGGTGTCAAACTCGGCTGATAAACCCCGTACAAGTTGTAGTACGAGGCGTTGGTCAGACACAGGTTGGTCAACATCAGCCAGTTGGTTTGCTAACTCCTTTAATTGCTGACAATAGTCGTCAATAGAAGTGCAAGAGGCAAGAGTTAAGTTAACGAACCGTGTCTCCAGTGCTGCAGCCTTGGCCTGTTTGTTGCTGAGAAAGATTTTCTGCAGTTTAATCCATGTATCCTTAGCTGAAGCTTCCGTGTCCAAAACCCGGGTCAGTAAGTCGTCTGAAATAGTGCTATAGATCCATTGTGAAACTAGAGCATCAATCTCCTTCCATGTGTTATAAGACGGGTCTTTTGAATCTGGTGGTGGGGTGTCGTCAAGGTGGTCCAACACCTTATAAGCGATTGCATGGAATTTGAATAGCTTGACCCAAGAGGAGTATGTTACTTTAGTACCATCGAGGATTCTGATTTTAGACTGAATATTGGTGACAGAGTATGCAGGATGTAGGGTGGTAGGGTTCGTTTTTTCTGTGTTGCTAGGGCCGTCATCGGGTTTTGGCATGGTTGTCGGGAGGAGAGGAGAACTGTGGCAGGAGAGGAGAAAGAAAGAAAAAAAAAAATAGGTTTTCAGACCAGAAAAAAAACAGGCTGCGGGTATAAACTGGACCAGAACCGTGGCAGGAGAGGAGAAAAAAAAAAGATGGGTTTTCAGAACCGTGGCTCTGATATCATGAAATTGTTCATGGTATTGATAATCTCCATCATCATAAAACGCACGTCCCTTTATGTAGGGAATAGAACATGATAAACCCTATCTCTAATTTAGGAATTACAATCCTATAATAATTACAATATCATTCAATAATATTGATAAATATAAATCCCTAAAATATGTGCAATAATATCGGCTAAGAGGTATCACCTGAGAGCTAAGTGAAAATAGATTGAAAATATGGATTCGTAGAGACGTAAGCATTCAGAATCATTTGTTACTGTTTTTTATTGGAGTTTTTTTTTTCTCGTAAAGTTGATAGTTTGACTTGGCATGTTATTTTTGGGGTTGCAGTTTTTCTTGAATCTATCACGGAATTTATTGTTGGCATACCAAAGCTTTGGCGTGGTGTATGGAGACTTGAGCACTTCTCCTCTTTATGTCTATAGAAGTGTATTTTTTGGCAATCTGACTGATTATCAAACTCCAGACGCTATATTTGGTGCATTCTCCTTAATATTTTGGACCTTGACTCTGATCCCTTTGCTAAAGTATGTGTTTATCGTGTTGAGTGCTGATGATAATGGTGAAGGTGAGCTAATATAGAGTCTATAGGTGGCAATTTTGATTTATTCAATTCTACTTGTGCTTTACATGTTGAGTTGTCTGTGTTACTACTGTATATGAACTTTTCAGGTGGAACAATTGCTCTATACTCGCTTCTCTGTAGGCATGCTAAGTTTAGCTTACTTCCGAATCAACAAGCAGCTGATGAGGAGTTGTTGTCTTACAAATATGGTCCTTCACAGCCTACATCACAATCACCTTCACCGTTAAAGAGGTTTCTGGAGAAACATAAAAAACTACGCACAGCTTTACTTATTGTTGTATTGTTAGGAGCTTCTATGGTTATCGGTGATGGTGTCATTACTCCTGCAATTTCTGGTTAGTCCTTTTCAACTAGGACTTATTGTTTTTTTTTTTTTAATTCAGTTTAACAAGAATAAATACCAGTGGGAAAATACTAAACTGTAAACTTTGCTGAAAAAGGAAATGTTGTTTGTTTTATGACACCCCACCGCCCCGGAAAATTAAGTTATCATATGTATATTGGATAGATAGATTGATGTATATGATGTTTGTTATATTCATGAGTTATCAAGGGAAAAGAGGATTGACTATGATGGTGTATTTGTTATTGCAGTTATGTCAGCAGTGTCTGGACTTCAAGTTCAAGGTGTGGGATTGGAGCTAAGTCATGGTAATTCACGCTTGAGTTTAAGCATTCCTTGGTCTTTCTTTCGTCAAAAATTATAAAAAAAAATGGAATAGAATAGTCTAATCAAGAGTCAAGACCACAGGATTTAATAAAAACTAGCCCGCTCGTTATTTTTGAAATCGAAACATAGATAAAAACGCGCCACGACGATATATTTGGAAAGCATGAAAAAGTTACGTTTGTTTAACATTTCAAAAACACTATGGTAAACTAAAATATTAAATTTAGCATTTCAAAACATCATCTAGTTAAATAATTAAAGAATAAAATTTTAAAACATTATTAAGATTTTAGCATTTCAAAAACACTGTTCATTACCTTAACTAAAGCCACACCTTTTAGGATAATCTTTGACTAATTGAAATCTTGTAGAGCAAAAACACAATGTAAGAGCAAGTTTTGAAAACTTGTCAAAAGCAGAAACATTGCAATCTCATTAGATATAAATTGAAAAGCTGCAATTTTCATGGGTGTATGTATCTTACTTTTTGAGTATTTGATTTTGTTTTTGCAGGGACAGTGCTATTATTCGCTTGTGTCATATTGATTGGCCTGTTTGCTTTGCAACACACTGGTACTCAACGGGTGGCAATTGTCTTTGCTCCTATTGTTATTTTATGGTTGATTTCAATATGTGGCATTGGATTATATAATATCATACATTGGAACCCAAAGATTGTGTATGCATTATCTCCACATTACATAATCAAGTTCTTTAGGGAGACTGGCAGAGCTGGCTGGCTCTCACTCGGGGGTGTTCTTCTCTCTATAACAGGTATTTGAATCTAACATACTATGTGTTAAAAATAGATTGTAAGTTGATTTTTTCAATCAGGATTAGTCGGTGTGTTTTTTGCATTTTGGAATTAATTTTATGTTATAATCAGTCTTCAACATTAGGATGAACAAATCTGATTGTCTATGGGTAAAATAAAATTTACTTATATACTTATTCTTTTACTGTATTTTCAGAAAAAATGTTGTATTGTTTTTCTTATAAATACTTGTTTTTGGTCATATTATTTCCCTAATAACCAGAATTCGCCAAACACTAAACATGTGATATCTTGTTTTTACAACTTCAAGCATCATAAGCACATCCAAACACTTTTCTATGGTCCACTACACTCTATTATACAGCTGATTATTCAATATGACATAATCACTATCCAAACACCCTTCAATAGGATAATGATGCTATGAGATTTTCTTGCTGGTGTTTACAGTCTCTTCCTCATTTTTATTGGTTTGTGTTTCGTTCATCAACTATGACATTTGTTTATGTATTTTCAAATTTCAACTCATTACTCATATCTCATTTTTTTATTTATGTTTGGTTTCTATCCACCTCTATTCTCAGGAACTGAAGCTATGTTTGCTGATCTTGGCCACTTTACTGCCTTCTCTATAAGAGTAAGTCCACTAGTTGGGCTATAAATGTTCACTTCTCTTTATTATCAATTGATCTGGGTTGGACCTTTTCATTATATTTATAGTTTATTGTTTTTTTTACTTATGAAGTTAATGCTTGTCTATTTGTGTAGCTTGCATTTGTCGCCGCTGTGTACCCGTGTTTGGTCATACAATACATGGGCCAGGCCGCTTATCTGTCTAAGAACATCACTTCTATTCAAGACAGTTTCTATAAATCAATACCCGGTTAGTCCTGTATTTTCACTCTCGGTGGCAAAATGGGCCGGGACAAGTTGGCCCACCAACACAGTTTTATTAATTAATAATTAATGTATAAAACATGGTCATAAACGCTATAGGTTTAAATAATAATTTAAGGCTTCTTTAGCATAACAATTTAAGCCAGTGTATAAAACATGGTCATAAACGCTATAGGTTTAAATAATAATTTAAGGCTTCTTTAACATAACAATTTAAGCCAGTATGTAAGCATTTTAATATGCTTTTGGCTAACTATGACCCGATTCCTTTATAGTTAATACATGTTTTTTACTCATTTGACTAATTATTAATTAAATTGAACCCCCCTCCCTTGCAGAACCGGTATTTTGGCCAGTTTTTGTTATAGCTACTCTAGCATCTGTTGTGGGGAGTCAAGCCATCATTTCGGCTACCTTTTCAATTGTGAAGCAATGCCATGCCCTTGGTTGTTTCCCCAGGGTCAAAATTGTCCACACATCCAAACATATGTTTGGCCAGATTTATATACCAGAAATCAACTGGATCCTCATGGTTCTTACTCTTTTGATTGCTGTCGGATTCCAAGACACTACTCTAGTTGGCCATGCGTACGGTACGTAACATCAGATTTTTGTTTGTCTACTTGTGACAAAACACGCTTATAAAAAGCTGTTTAGGGATTTAACTGTTAACTTGCAGTTAATAGCGGTGCTATAGCGGTTAGCGGACGTCTGGGTTTGTAGCGGTTCAAATAGCGGTGGCTCATAGCGGTTCCGCTATTAGCGGCGCTATAGCCCGCTATTTGGAAACCTGTATAGCGGTCAAAGTCAAATTAGGTCAAAGTTTGAAAAAATCGGTCAAAAGTCGCCTATAATCAGACCAAATCGGTCAAAACTGGATCAGATATTAGTCAAAATTTGACCAAATCGGTTAAGTGAAACGAATTGTTACCTTAATTCGAACAAAAATCAGTTGCTCCATGATTTTGAACCATTGTAGAGATAACTGGGTACTATGCCTGATGAAGAAGAGAAGGGGAGCGGGAAAACGGCGTATGATGAAAGTGGGGATGATTAGGGTTATTTTAGTTTGGGTATTTTAACATATAACCCCCCTCCATCTTCATTAGTTTATATTTAGTCCTCATACTATATATAAAAAATATAAAATTAATGGTATATGTATATAATATATATAAAAATACATAAATTATGCATGGTATAAAAATTATCGCTATACCACCGCTATAACCTATATATCATATAGCGGACCTTGACCGCTATTCGATTTTGGACCGCTTTAACTACTTAGCTGTTAAGTTTTTTAATTTGACCCAAATCAAGTGATTTTCTGGTTTTTTTTTTGGAAAATTGTTGTTTGTCAGGGCTTGCATGCATGACGGTAATGTTCATCACAACTTTTCTCATGGCTCTTGTTATAACCTTTGTGTGGCAAAAACACATCGCATATGCTACCATCTTTCTTGTTTTTGCGTTCATAGAAGGTTTCTACCTCTCGGCTGCAATAATGAAAGTTCCTCAAGGAGGTTGGGTGTCTCTTTTACTCGCCTTTGTGTTTATGGTCATAATGTATGTTTGGCATTACGGTACCCGTAAAAAGTACAACCATGACCTCCACAATAAAGTTTCACTGAAATGGCTTCTCGGGTTGGGACCCAGTTTGGGTATTGTACGTGTGCCCGGGATAGGACTCATATACTCGGAACTTGCCACTGGTGTACCTCCGATTTTCTCACATTTTGTTACGAATTTGCCCGCTTTTCACAATGTTCTGGTGTTTGTGTGCGTGAAGCACGTCCCCGTGCCTTTTGTATTGCCTGAAGAACGGTTCCTTATTGGGCGTATCTGCCCGAGACCTTACCGTATGTACAGGTGCATTGTTAGATACGGGTATAAGGACATCCAAAGAGACGATGGCAACTTTGAGAATCAACTCATTCAAAGCATAGCAGAGTTCATACAAATGGAAGCTGTCGAACCTCGGTTATCCACCTCTGAGAACACATCCTTTGATGGTCGAATGGCGGTCATAAGCACCAGGTCAGTTTTCTACTCATTTTTTTTAATAACTAGTTAAATAGTCAAACTTGACTTCTGTTTGAAGTTATACGTCAGCCTAAAAAGTCAACAATATGAAATGAATGATGAATCCCAGGTCAAATACTACTTTAACTGTCTCTGACCAACTGGACTCAACGAGTTCCGCCATACAAAGTAGCAAATCGTTAATGCTGCAACGTTTAAGATCCGATTATGATGATGAAAACCCGCAAATAAGAAGGCGGCAAGTGAGGTTCCAGCTGCCATCATCGGGCCCGGTAATGGATGATGCGGTGCGAGATGAGCTTTTGCAGTTGATACAGGCTAAAGAAGCAGGAGTTGCTTATATCATGGGACACTCGTACGTTAAGGCCCGGAGGTCGTCTTCATACTTGAAGAAGCTCGTCATTGACATCGGCTATTCTTTTCTTCGTAAAAATTGCAGGGGCCCTGCAGTTGCTCTTCATATTCCTCATATAAGTTTGATTGAGGTTGGTATGATATATTATGTTTAGGTTATTGGTTTTACATTTCGATAGCTCTTTTATTCTATTGTAAGCCAAATAATGTGAGATTACTTTATATGGATTAATTTGCTTGCATTTACAAAAATATACTAGGAAGCAACAAGCAGTACATCTGTCTTTCATTTTTTTAATATCTAAGGTTTTTGTAATCACAGACGAAATGAAGTATATCTATGTAGATTTGTAGTTGTGTATTTATGTATAGGTAGTAACCATTTCTAAGCTATAATCATAGTTGTAAAAATCCCTACTAGTCGCTAATTAATCACTAATCGGAGGTTCATCGATTAATCCCCAGGCTGTCAATGGCGGTCCCATTCTGGCCAAATTTTTGCTAGCCCAAATTTTGACCAAACCTTATTAATTCGCATTAGTAACTTAGAAATATGGGTCAATAAGTGGTTAAAATATGTTTACTTTAAAAAACTACATATAAAAATCCTGATACGATTAATTCTTATTAATCCCGATTAATCGCTAGTCAGTACCTCACCGACTGACTAGCGTCTAGCGATTCTTACAATACTGGTTATAAGTGATGAAAATTTTTTAGTTTTTTTAATATATGGTTACGATAGAAAATGTCTTAAAAAGTGGAGTTGACATCATTAATTTACCCATGTAAGTTACTCCTATACCATTGTAATATAATTAAATAAAAATTAAAAAAATTCTGATTGGTTAGATATTATTCTTCCTCTTGTTACATATTTTCATTCTTATCATTTGAACCTACTACTTACTATATATATATATATATATATATATATATATAGGGTAGGGATCATAAGAGAAGTCCACCCTATTTAAGAAACTTGAGAAGCAATCTGGACCACACATTTTCCCTAAGCAAAAAAATGCAAAAAAAGTTGAAAAAAATGCAATTTTTTTTTTGAAAAATCGCAGCTTTTTCTTTAAGGATTAAATTTTTTATTATTATAATTATTTTTTTAAAATTTTTTTTTGGATTTATACACACATGTATATTGTTAATCTTTTAACTATACATATATGTATACTGTCAATTATACATATATGTATATACATGTTTAAAATTGAAAAAAATATGTGTTATAAATCCTAAACCTTATACCATAAACACTAAAGCTAAACTTTAATGCTAAACCCTAAACCCTAAAGCTAAACCCTAATTCTAAACCCTAATGCTAAACCCTAAAGCTAAACCCTAATTCTAATCCCTAAAGGTAAACCCTAAAGCTAAAACTAAACCCTAAAGCTAAACCCTTAATGCTAAACCATAATGCAAACCCTAAAGATAAAGCTAAACCCAAAAGTTAAAGCTAAACCCTAATGCTAAACCCAAAAGTTAAACCCTAATGCTAAACCCTAAATACTATTGCTAAACCCTAAACCATAAAGCTAAACCCTAAACCCTAATGCTAAACCCTAAATACTAATGCTAAACCCTAAATAACACTTATTTTTCAATTTTAAACATCTATATACATATATGTATAATTGACAATATACACATATGTATAGTTAAAAGATTAACAATATACAAATGTGTATAAATCCCAAAAAAAAAAAATTAAATCCTTAAAGAAAAAGCTGCGATTTTTCTAAAAAATAAAATAAAAATAAAAAATAAAAAAATGCATTTTTACCTTTTTTTTGTATTTTTTTGCTTAGAGAAAATGTGTGGTTCAGAATGCTTCTCAAGTTTCTCAAATAGCCTACTACTTCTCACATGATCCTTATCCTATATATATATATAGTGTGAGGTTCATTGGGGAACACTAAAAAAGTGGGGAACAGTGGGGAACCGACTCAAACGAACTCCGATTGGACTCATTCCAGCGGCGTTGGAACCGTCTCGTCGAACTCTAACTAGGATCTCTTAACCCTAAACCCTAAATCATAACCCATAAACCCTAAATATATTAGGGTTTGGCTTTTAGGGTTTAGCTTTAGGGTTTAGAGTTTAACTTTAGGGTTTAGGGTTTAGCTTTAGGGTTTAGCTATATGGTTTAGCTTTAGGTTTAGCTTTTAGGGTTTAGCTTTTAGGGTTTAGCTTTTAGGGTTTATAGTTTAGATTTTACGGTTTAGCTTAGGTTTTAGCCTTATTTTTTAACTTTAGGGTTTAGAGTTTAGGAGTTAGGATTTAGTGTTTAGGGTTAAGAGATCTTAATTAGGGTTCGACGAGCCGGTTCCAACGCCGCTGGAATGAGTCCAATCGGAGTTCGTTTGAGCCGGTTCCCCGCTGTTCCCCACTTTTTTAGTGTTCCCCAATGAACCTTCCCCTATATATATATATAACATGCAGAACGGGGTCATCGAGAAAGGGAAATGGTAGTAAATGTGGGTTCATGCAATAGGAACACCCTTTGCCCCCCCCCCCCAAATGTTGGATGCATAGCCCAAGCTATCACATCATTCTATTAGTCACATGATATACAAGTGAATAACATTATAAATGGGCATATACCTCTGTATAGACGTATACCATCACGTTGTGGCTATGAACTGTAAAAAAATACCAAACAAAATATGTAAGTTCCTTGTCTTGTTTATTTTGTCGGCCCGGTTGGGGTCAGTGGTTTCGTTAATGACCATCCGTTCGGATGACCATCCGCCCAGGTAGTCTGTCAGACACTTTAACTCGATTTTGACATGATTCGACACTAAGTTCCCGACCGGGTCAGCACTTAAGAGGACTTATGCTCTGTTCCCCTCACGCAGGCTGATCCAGCGCTCCCTTCGATCCAATTAGGCAATGTTTGGTTCTAAGCACCCACTGTGAGTATACTCGATCCCTTTTTGTTTTAAACACTTTTGGGATGCAACATGTATTCTATATCAAGACACTTGACACTTGAAAATTATTTGAAACATACTCTATCCGCATTAAACATGAAAACATGATACTTGAGACTTTTAAGCTATGTGAACGTTTGATTCTTTTGTGTAGCTCACCTTAACAATTATAGCGCTATAGGGGTAACGCACATCTCCTTGAGTCTTGGGGAGTATTGTTAAGTTTTGATTCTTTTACCTCCTCTTCTGTCACACCCCAACTGATGGCGGAATCATCGGGGCATGGCACTGAGCGAAACAGATTGTCCAGAAGTTTCCATAACAATTTACATTACCAATTAATTAACAACATGTCCCATACCATGTCTCAAAAGAAAACACAATTATTACAGACAAGATCTAGGCAATTTGTTCTGTTCCGACAACTCAGATTCTATTATTACAGACAAATGTTTATTGGTTTCTAGACTCTTGTCCTAGCTTCGATTTCATCACCGCAAAGATAAGCAATTAAGCATCCTAAGCACCTGTCACATACGTTAAAGTAAAAGTCAATACACATAGTGTAAAGGTGAGCATACAAGTTTGATAATAGCATATAGAGTTCGAAATAGTTACGCATAACCAACACGTACACAGAGTGAAACGAAGCATGTTAGTTATCGACATGAACCTATCGATACCAATGACTGCGGGTCGACTGCCCAAGGCAGTTCGCGATACATTCTCACCACTGTGAGCCATGTAGGTAATTGTCCTTAACAACCCCCGAGTGAACGGGTGCTGAGTCCAAACTAATAGTACTACCGTTGCTAAGGCAGGTAGACAACATTCCATGTGTAAACATAACAAACAAGCAATCATTTAGTCACGTATACATGCGATAGCGGTTAGCGTTTAAAGTATTGCGTAGTATGTTCGATGTGATTTAGAATAAGTAACGTATGTAACACCCAAAAGTGCGTAAAGCAAAAAGGGATCGAGTATACTCACAGCGGTTGATGGATTGAAGGGAGCACTAGAAACTAGGGTTAGCCTGATCAGAACGATAGTAATACGATAAGTGACGCCCAAAACGATGCAAAGTACAAGTGGTTCGGACAGCAGTCCGTTCGGATGGTAGTCCGATCGGACAGCCAGCCGTGCGGGTGGTTGTCCGTTCGGACGGTCGTCCGGTCGGATGACTGTTCGAGGGGATTGTTTCTTCCTTTGGGAAGGATGTGTTTGTGTATGATGGCTTAACTTTTGAAGTTTTCATTGTAGTATTTTGAAAACATTGAAGTACCTCTACCTTTCAGGTCGGTCGATCGGACGGTCGGTCGATCGAACGGCAACCCGTTCGGTTGGGCACTTCAGTGAGAACAAATTCACAGCAGGGTGTCACTCGCTCGGACGGTTGTTCGATCGGGTGGCATCCTTTGTGCATTGAACATGTTGAAAATTGTTTAAGTGTTGAAGTTTAAATGTCTTATGGTTCGATTGGCAGTTCTATCGGATGGTAGTCCAATCGGACAGCAATCCGTTCAACATTCAGATTTCAAGTGTTGGTAGAAATGATTAAGTGTGGGACCAAGGTGCAGGTCGTACGGGCGGCCAGTCGTGCGGTTTGGCTGTCCGTTCGGACAGCAGTCCGTTCGGACGGCACTCCGTCCTGGTTGACCTGTTCGTTTTACACTTGGTTGTTTTGATAGTTTGTTGTTTTATCGAGATGCGTTGATATCGTGCTAACCAAAAGAACTCCATCCCAAGCTCTAGTGGTCCGATCGAACAGGAACCACCCAAGTTCGGTCAGTCCACCGGTTTAAGATGATTGTTCTTGGTTAACCCGGAATCGATAATCTCGTGGATAGGATACGGATCTTGAACCAACACAACCACAATAATGAGTAGTAAGCCGGCACAAGTTCCGATTCTATCGGTTTTGAGTGCATTGAGTGTAAAAGAGTTGAAAGAAAGTTGGAAAACCATCTCTCAATCCTTTTCACCGTGAATATGTTTAGATCTATGAAAGATCCTTGTTCGTTTATGTGAAAATCGGTTAGATCCAAGTTGTTCTTGGTGGATTGAGGCCAAAACATGAAGTTCTTCAAGAACACATGATGACGTCATCCTAGAACACCTTAAATCTCGATGATTTCACGGTTAAAAGTTAAGATTCAAAAGATAGAAAGGTGTAGGAGTGCGTGCAGATTAAGGAAGTACAAGATTCAGGATGGGATCTTACCGGAATCGTGAGAAATATGAAGAAAAGTGAGGAAAGCGAGCTGGTCGGACTTCACTTGCCAAAAGTAGAAAGTTTGAAAGTGACTAGGGGTATTTATAGGGTTACCCAAAGTGGAAAGGGGCTGGTCGAACGGCTAGGCAGCCCGTGCGGACCGCCTGTCCGATCGGACGGCAGTCCGAGCGGTCGGCTGGTCGAACGACTGGTCGCCTGGTCGATCAGTCACCTCGTTCGAGTGTTCGGCGCGACGAGTTTTGATGTTTCGATTTCGATTGCGAGCATTGCGATGCGATTGAGTTTCCTAGTCAAATTACTTTTAATCCCAACTACTCATATCTCGCACTATCTCTTCTCCACCAATTATCATACCATTTCGATTGCGATTGAGTTCGATTGCGTTTCGATTGACTACCACAACATAACATAAATAAACATGCACAAGTAACACATAAGGCACACACACACGTATATCAGTAACCAAAATGCGTAATTCGAGTTGCGAGTGCGATTGCGATAGCGATCAAGCGATTACACATGCGATAAATAGCGATTACTATGCGATTATTAATAGATACTCTACATAATACAACTAAAGCAAAAATAAAATAGACTAATTACAAGTCAAAGAAGTCAAAACAGGAATTGAGCAAGGAGAGACAGATCGCAATTAGTAATCTTTTCTTCCTTTGACTTCAATCTTGACTTTTACTTTGACTTTCGAAAACACGGGGTGTTACAGCCTCCCCTAGTTGAGGGAATTTCGCCCCGAAATTAGGCCGAAGCCGTAACAAACAACTGCGGGTACTTCGCCTTCATGTCGCTTTCTAGTTCCCAAGTGAACTCTACGCATCGTTTGCCTTCCCATCGGACTTTCACAATAGGAATGCGCGAGCGTCTGAGCTGCTTGGTTTGGCGATCCATGATTTCGACAGGCTTCTCCATGAAGTGCAGTGTTTCATTTACTTGAAGGTCATCGAGAGGTACAATTAAATCATGCTCAGCCAGACACTTTCGGAGGTTTGACACATGGAAAGTCGGGTGGACATTACTAAGTTCCTCCGGTAGTTCGAGTCTGTAGGCGACTTTTCCAATCCTTTCCAGAATCTTAAAAGGTCCAACATATCGAGGCGCTAGTTTCCCTTTCTTACCGAATCTGACCACACCCTTCCAAGGTGATACCTTTAGGAGTACGTAGTCGCCAACTTCAAATTCAAGGGGCTTGCGTCGTCTATCGGCGTAACTTTTCTGTCGACTTCGAGCTTTCAACATGTTGTCTCAAATTTGGAGGACTTTGTCAGTCGTTTCTTGCAATAGCTCAGGACCGGTTAATTGCGAGTGACCGATCTCGTGCCACACAATAGGCGATCAACATTTTCTTCCGTATAAAGCCTCGAATGGTGCCATTTGAATGCTGGAATGATAACTGTTGTTGTACGAGAATTCGACTAACGACAGGTAAGCATCCCAATTACCACCGAAATCTATGACATACGAACGGAGCATGTCTTCAAGAGTACGAATCGTTCTTTCAGTCTGACCGTCGGTTTGAGGGTGGAATGCGGTACTTAGATTAAGCGATGTACCGAGAGCAGTTTGAAACGTTTCCCACAGTCGCGAGGTAAACCGAGCATCACGGTCAAAGATGATGTCGCGAGGCGTCCCATGATTACAAATGATCTCGTTGGTGTAGATTCAGGCTAATCGTTCTACCTTGTAGTCTTCCCGTATTGGCAAAAAGTGAGCTGATTTGGTCAACCGGTCAACAACAACCCAGATGCTGTCGTGACCTGATGACGTGTGCGGAAGCTTTGTTATGAAGTCCATAGCTATACTCTCCCACTTCCACATAGGGATCGGCGGTTGTTCGAGTAAGCCTGAGGGTCTTTGGTGTTCAGCCTTGACTCTTGCACAAGTCAGGCACTTTCCAACGTAGAGAGCAATATCCCTTTTCATGCCAGGCCACCAGTACTTGTAGCGAAGGTCCTGGTACATTTTGTCGGCACCGGGATGAATAGAATACCGGGATTTGTGGGCTTCGTCCATCAGAATCTGTCGCAAATCGGTCCGTTTAGGGATCCAAATTCGGTCCAGATAATGGAATATCCCATTCGGCTTATTCACAAGCTGGGCTCCATCGTGATAGATTCGTTCCTTCTTCAGAGTACGTTCATTAAAACATGTATGCTGAGCTTCGCGGATGAGGGTTTCGAGGTCGAATTGGGCTTGGACATTGCGAATGCTGAGCAAATAACTCCGTCAGCTGAGTGCGTCGGCAACAACATTTGCTTTGCCTGGGTGATATCGAATCTCACAGTCGTAATCGTTGAGAAGTTCTACCCATTGGCGTTGACGCATATTAAGTTCTTTCTGATCAAAGATATGTTGTAGGCTCCTATGATCGGTGAAGATCGTACACTTTGTACCATACAGGTAGTGTCGCCAAATCTTTAACGCAAAAACAACTGCGCCTAGCTCGAGATCATGGGTTGTATAGTTCTTCTCGTGGATTTTGAGCTGACGAGATGCGTAAGCTATAACCTTGTCCCGCTGCATAAGGACACAACCAAGACCAAGGTTGGAAGCATCACAATAGACAATGAAGTCGTCGTTTCCGTTGGGCAATGTGAGAACAGGAGCATTGCAAAGCATGTGCTTGAGGGTTTGGAAAGCAGACTCTTGTTCAGTCCCCCAAACAAAAGGCTTGTCTTTATGCGTGAGAGCGGTAAGCGGCACAGCGATCTTTGAGAATCCTTCGATAAATCGACGATAATAGCCAGCTAGTCCAAGAAAAGAACGGACTTCAGACGGGTTCTTAGGTGTAATCCAACTCTTAACTGCTTCAATCTTCGCTGGATCGACGTGGATACCTTGACTATTTACAATGTGACCCAGAAACTGAACCTCCTCCAGCCAAAATTCACACTTGGAGAACTTGGCATAGAGTCGATTCCCCTGGAGTAGCTCAAGAACCAAACGTAGATGTTGCGCGTGTTCGGCCTTTGACTTGGAATAGATCAAGACGTCGTCCATGAACACGATGACGAAACGGTCGAGATAAGGTTTACACATGCGATTCATCAGATCCATGAAAACCGCAGGTGCGTTGGTTAGACCAAAGGGCATAACAACGAACTCATGGTGGCCATATCGAGTGCGAAAAGCGGTTTTGGGTATATCCTCCTCTTGAATGCGTAGTTGGTGATAGCCTGAGCGTAGATCGATCTTCGAGAAACACGTAGCACCTTGTAGCTGATCAAACAAATCGTCAATACGAGGCAGGGGATAGCGGTTCTTGATAGTCAACTTATTCAATTCCCGATAGTCGATGCACATCCTGAACGCCCCATCCTTCTTTTTGACGAAAAGGACAGGCGCGCCGCAAGGAGAGGTGCTCGGGCGAATGAAGCCTTTCTCAAGTAATTCCTGGAGTTGGTTTGGGAGTTCACGCATTTTGGAGGGTGCGAGTCGGTAAGGAGCTTTGGCAACAGGGTTGGCTCCAGGAATGAGGTCGATACGAAAGTCGATATCACGACTTGGCGGAAGACCTGGAAGTTCATCAGGAAACACATTCGGGAATTCGCACACAACGGGGACATCGATTACACCCGGACTTCCTTTCTTTTCCTTCTCCGCTACTACAATGTTAGCCAAGAAAGCTCTGTATTCCTTGCGGAGATACTTACTAGCTTGGACACATGACATGAGCTTGAGACCTTACGAAGCAGTTTCGCCATAAACACACAATAAATAACCATTCGCGAGCGAGAATCGAATCATTTTATCGAAGCACACAACTTCAGCATGGTTTTCGCGAAGAAAGTCCATGCCTACTATGACGTCAAAACTTCTGAGTTGCATCGGAATAAGATCGATTGGGAAGATGTGATTGTTGAGCTCAAGAGTACAATCACGAAGAACAGAATTAACGGCGACAGTTCTTCCAGTGGCGACTTCAACATCGAACGTCGAGGGGAGATGGGAGCGTTTACGACTAAGAAGCTTCTCGAATTCGAACGACACAAAGCAGTTATCGGATCCAGTATCAAACAAACATGATGCATAAATACCATTCACAAGTAACGTACCATTGACCACCTTGTTGTCGCCCTGGGCTTGGCGCACGTAAATGTTGAAAGTTTTGGCGCGTGCGGCTTGTTGCTGTTGCTGGTGAGGCTGCTGGTGCTGGTGATGGTGCTGTTGCTGGGGCTCCTGCTTCACGACCCTGTTCGGGCACATGTTCGCAAAGTGGTTGGGATCACCACATGCGAAGCAAACTCGGGCGTTGACCGCAGGTGCCTGAGCTGCTTGTTGGCCTTGCGGGGCTGAGAGCAGAGCTTGATGAGCGGTGGCTTGAGCTGGGGCTTGACGTGGACCAGTATGGCAGTTTGCAGTGAAGTGACCGTACATTTTGCAGTGAGCGCAGAAATGACAGGCGAGACCCACCGGGTGATGATAAGAGCATGTCGGGCAAGCCGGGTGGGGGCCTGTGTATGCATGCTTTGCAGGCGGTGCATAAGTAGCTGGTGCTGGTCGGTGATGAAACTGCTACTGAGCCGGCACGGCTTGAAGTGGAGCAGTAGTAGTAGTGACAGCACAGTTCTTGTTGCTGGAGCTGCTGTTGTTGTTCTTCTTCTTTCATCGTGAGGACTTTGACGGTTGAGTGGCGGCGGTTTCGGTGGTCGGTGCGGTGGTGACTTGATGTAGATTCTTCGAAGTTTTATCCCAAAAACCAGCTTTTACCCGCTTGTCGTTGATTTCGGCGGCAAGCAAGTAAGTTTCTTCGATCGTCGCAGTCTTTGCGGCATGCACAAAATCCGCAACACAGTCGGGTAGGGCTCGAATGTACTTCTTGATTGCCATGTCAGACGTCTTCACTTGATCGGGGCAGATGATGCTGAGCTGCTTAAAGCGAGCAGTCAGGGAAGCGTTGTCACCTTCCTTCTGCTTAATGTTCCAGAATTCGTCCTCTAGCTTTTGGCATCATGAGGAGGGCAGAATTCGTCCATCATGATGGCCTTCAACTCTTCCCATGTCAGCTCATAAGCTGCATCATTCCCGCGTTTGTTTCTCTCGGCCGTCCACCAGTCTCATGCGCGGGAGTGCGGAGATTTTCCGGACATCCACTCTGGCGCAGAGTGACTTCGATGGAATCGAACCATTGAAACATAGCCGTCGGGCCATCTTTTCCAGTGAATTCCTTCAGACCGCATGCCTTGAACTGCTTGAAGCTGAAAGCAGTCTTGGTAGCAACTTTAGGAGCTTCGGTTCTCGACTCCTCAGATGATTTGCTAACATTCTCGTAAATCTCACTCACGATCTGAGGCACAACCTTGGCCACTTGTTTCGCGAGGATGGCAGCAAGGCGTTTGTCCCTCTGTTCTTGACGAGAGAGTCATGGGTGACGGGGTCCTGATGATGGTCCAGTTGACATTGTCTGCAACAGACATTGTCATAGGTCTCAGACACATCATAATCGAATCTCACCTCACACGTCTAATACTTACTAAAGCTCAGGAACACAATAAAACACGTATCATATAAACACATAGGCACATAATCACAGATTCACATAAACACAGAAGCACATAAGCACGTAGGGCACAGAATCACAGAAACACATAAATCACAGAATAACAGAAGTATTTAAGCACAAGGGGTAGTCAGAATACAGAAACCTATTATTCACAGTTCGCGAGTGTTCGAATATAGCGATCGCGTTTAGTATATCGAGTAGTGTAGTATAAGCGTATATCATAGCATAAGGTCGTCCATAATTTAGCGATTTGTCAGCGTTTTGAGATAGAAATGCAGTGCGAGTCGTGCGAGTCGATCGATGTGAAAGCAAAAATCGAATAAATCTCCAAAATTTAAACACATAAACAGGTAAATTCACATAGAACACATAAAATCAATGAATCATCAGAGTCAGCAGTCGCGGGCTCATAATCGAAACACATAAAAATCGAGAGATAGATCGTCTGCGGCTAATAGACATTGACTATCCAAAGTGATTCGACTATTCTCAAGGACTTGTCGTACACACTTTGACTTTCAGGACTGTGCCCTTGCCTCGATTCTTGGGCATCTGGCACACATCTCGTTAGTCATACCGTGACTTCGGGTCGTTGGAGTTCGTCGAGACTTTGGTGAGAGTTTTGCAAAACTAAGTAAAGGTCGGAACAAGTCGTCAAGGTTAGGGTTTCACCCTTGACTTAACAACTTCGTTCCTGTTTTGATAAAATAAAGGAGAACTATGTGTCAAAGTATGGATTTCATTCCTATTTCAACGCAATTTCTCGTGTTTATAGATAAAAATATAGGTTGATCAAGCAACCTAGTTGAGAGTTTGCGGTTTTCACACCTAATCTCGACTTAATCGCTCATTCATGATCTGAAAATTCGGGTGCGGTGATAGTGTAGCATAGGCGAGAATAGCGAGAAATAGCAGTAAGCTCATACATAATCCCTAACGGATATGCACGAGTCGGTCTGTTGCTTCCTAACTATAGACTAGGTCTCTAAGACATCGACCCGGACTAGGTCGAGTCGTGCCTAATTCCCTATAGTTATGGCTCTGATACCAATCTGTCACACCACAACCGATGGCGGAATCATCGGGGCATGGCACTGAGCGAAACAGATTGTCCAGAAGTTTCCATAACAATTTACATTACCAATTAATTAACATGTCCCATACCATGTCTCAAAAGATAACACAATTATTACAGACAAGATCTAGGCAATTTGTTTTGTTCCGATAACTCAGATTCTATTATTACAGACAAATGTTTATTGTTTTCTAGACTCTTGTCCTAGCTTCGATTTCATCATCGCAAAGATAAGCAATTAAGCATCCTAAGCACCTGTCACATACGTTAAAGTAAAAGTCAATACACATAGTGTAAAGGTGAGCATACAAATTTGATAACAGCATATAGAGTTCGAAATCGTTACGCGTAACCAGCACGTACAGAGAGTGAAACGAAGCATGCTAGTTATCGGCATGAACCTATCGATAGCAATGACTGCGGGTTGACTGCCCAAGGCAGTTAGCGATACATTCTCACCACTGTGAGCCATGTAGGTAATTGTCCTTAACAACCCCCGAGTGAACGGGTGCTGAGTCCAAACTAATAGTACTACCGTTGCTAAGGCAGGTAGACAACATTCCATGTGTAAACATAACAAACAAGCAATCATTTAGTCACGTATACATGCGATAGCGGTTAGCGTTTAAAGTATTGCGTAGTGTGTTCGATGTGATTTAGAGTAAGTAACGTATGTAACACCCAAAAGTGCGTAAAACAAAAAGGGATTGAGTATACTCACAGCGGTTGATGGATTGAAGGGAGCGCTAGAAACTAGGGTTAGCCTGATCAGAACGATAGTAATACGATAAGTGACGCGCAAAACGATGCAAAGTACAAGTGGTTCGGACAGCAATCCGTTCGGATGGTAGTCCGATCGGACAGCCAGTCGTGCGGGTGGTTGTCCGTTCGGACGGTCGTCCGGTCGGATGACTGTTCGAGTGGATTGTTTCTTCCTTTGGGAAGGATGTGTTTGTGTATGATGGCTTGACTTTTGAAGTTTTCGTTGTAGTATTTTGAAAACATTGAAGTACCTCTACTTTTCAGGTCGGTCGATCGGACGGTTGTTCGATCGAACGACAACCCGTTCGGTTGGGCACTTCAGTGAGAACAAATTCACAGCAGGGTGTCACTCGCTCGGACGGTTGTTCGATCGGGTGGCGTCCTTTGTGCATTGAACATGTTGAAAATTGTTTAAGTGTTGAAGTTTAAATGTCTCATGGTTCGATTGGCAGTTCGATCGGATGGTAGTCCGAACGGACAACAATCCGTTCAAAATTCAGACTTCAAGTGTTGGCAGAAATGATTAAGTGTGGGACCAAGGTGCAGGTCGTACGGGCGGCCAGTCGTGCGGTTTGGCTGTCCGTTCGGACAGCAGTCCGTTCGGACGGCACTCCGTCCTGGTTGACCTGTTCGTCTTACACTTGGTTGTTTTGATAGTTTGTTGTTTTATCGAGATGCGTTGATATCGTGCTAACCAACAGAACTCCATCCCAAGCTCTAGTGGTTCGATCGAACAGGAACCACCCAAGTTCGGCCAGTCCACCGGTTTAAGGCGATTGTTCTTGGTTAACCCGGAATCGATAATCTCGTGGATAGGATACGGATCTTGAACCAACACAACCACAAAAATGAGTAGTAAGCCGGCACAAGTTCCGATTCTATCGGTTTTGAGTGCATTGAGTGTAAAAGAGTTGAAAGAAAGTTGGAAAACCATCTCTCAATCCTTTTTACCGTGAATATGTTTAGATTTATGTGAAAATCGGTTAGATCCAAGTTGTTCTTGGTGGATTGAGGCCAAAGCATGAAGTTCTTCAAGAACACATGATGACGTCTTCCTAGAACACCTTAAATCTCGATGATTTCAAGGTTAAAAGTTAAGATTCAAAAGATAGAAAGGTGTAGGAGTGCGTGTAGATTAAGGAAGTACAAGATTTAGGACGAGATCTTACCGGAATCGTGAGAAATCTGAAGAAAAATGAGGAAAGCAAGCTGGTCGGACGTCACTTTCCAAAAGTAGAAAGTTTGAAAGTGACTAGGGGTATTTATAGGGTTACCCAAAGTGGAAAGGGGCTGGTCGAACGGCTAGGCAGCCCGTGCGGACAGCCTGCCCGATCGGACGACAGTCCGAGCGGTCGGCTGGTCGAACGGCTGGTCGCCTGGTCGATCAGTCACCTCGTTCGAGTGTTCGGCGCAACGAGTTTTGATGTTTCGATTTCGATTGCGAGCGTTGCGATGCGATTGAGTTTCCTAGTCAAATTACTTTTAATCCCAACTACTCATATCTCGCACTATCTCTTCTCCACCAATTATCATACCATTTCGATTGCGATTGAGTTCGATTGCGTTTCGATTGATTACCACAACATAACATAAATAAACATGAACAAGTAACACATAAGGCACACACACACGTATATCAGTAACCAAAATGCGTAATTCGAGTTGCGAGTGCGATTGCGATAAAGCTATTACACATGCGATAAATAGCGATTACTATGCGATTATTAATAGATACTCCACATAATACAACTAAAGCAAAAATAAAATAAACTAATTACAAGTCAAAGAAGTCAAAACAGGAATTGAGCAAGGAGAGACAGATCGCAATTAGTAATCTTTTCTTCCTTTGACTTCAATCTTGACTTTGACTTTGACTTTCGAAAACACGGGGTGTTACATCTTCGATGCGTCGAAGTAGGAAATGCACGTTAACGCGTTGGAGACTTGGGTTATCATATGAACCACGTTAACTAGCATGTTGAAACTTGTGATATGTTGTTTATGTTGGATATGAGTTTTATTCGTAAACTATTATGCTATGTATTCAAACTTGTATACTCGCCAACATTTTTGTTGATTTTATTTTAATACATGTTGCAGGTTGATAGTAGCTGGGAACCAAGAAATCAAGCTAGGATGAATTTAGAAACTCATCTTAGATAATTAGACAATTTTGAACAATATTTGAATGATTATGTTTCGATATTTTATGTTGGTTGTGGAATGTGTTTGACATTTTAGACTTATTTATGAAATTTTGATTAATCTATATCGAAACAAGTAGTGTTGTGGATTCTCTTGAGCAATCTGATTCGCTTAGTGCCGCGCCCCGATGTTTCTGCCATCGATTGGGGTGTGACACAACTGATCAATCTCTGGATCAATGAAACGACAGAGCTCCATGGAAGGATTTTTTATGAGGCCCTGACTCTTCGGAGGGCTCTCCTTTTCAGGATTCTTGCCAGGGGAGGATCGAGTGGTCATCTTGCCCATGGCAGTTTTGGAAGAACAGAGGATTAAAGATGAGAATTTAGAGAGAAGGGAAGAAGAGATACCTGATAGTTCTTCGAATGAGGATTTAAAGAAGAGGATCTTGAATTTAAATGCAAAATCTCATCCCTATTTCTAACCTATTTATAATGATGATTTGTTGCAGGGATGACCCTCGCTGACGTAAGCCTGCAACGGCTATATCTCTAAGTAACGACTAGTCCGAATTTCGCTGAAACATGACTATCCGATTAAAGTTCAACTAGTCATGTTTGGGGGCAATTGTTAGAGATAGGATTTTGGTGATTATGGATCACGGATCCTCAGTTCAACCTAGATCAGGGATCCTCAGGAAATGGTGCAGGAAGACTAAGGATCAAGGATCCTCACTGGTATTCTTAAACTAACAATTGTTTCCATCACCTTTTGGCTTGTTTTGCAGGTGTATTTCGAAGATGACTTATTCCAATCGAGATTCCAGGGGAATATGCTCTTTATTCTAGCACGTGCATGAGCTGAAGACCGTTGGTGGTGATCGTGGGTGAAGGGCAGATTTTTCGCATAGTTAGTTAAGGATAGTTTTGGCTAAGATTATTAGGGGTATTGAGCTAATTTTAGAAACCACTTGCACTCTGGTTATCGAACATCATCTATGCTACTCTCTCTCTCGAATACACACACTAGAATTCATTGTAACAAGCTCAATACTTCTAAAGTTGTAACTTTTCTTGCTCAATATAGTTGATAGTGATAGTTTTCACTATCTAAGGATTTTTATGCCGGAGATCATACATTGATCAATGGCTTTTTCCTCGTATAAACCCTTGTGTTCATTGTCAGAATACAGTATCATTACTTAGGCTATGTCATGAAGGTTGTGAGGTTTGCATAGTCAACATAAAGTCACACTTATCTTAAACTCTCATCTTATTTGTTCTAAATATCTGGATAGAAACATTACTAAGATGGAAATAGATGATACCTTACGCTTTCACAACCTTTGTCATCATGCAAATGAGAATTTGACAAAAGGAAAATGAGACTTATAAATTTCATCCATTATAACCGAAATTCATGAGAAATCTTGACATGGTTAATGAGGATGATTTTTTATCCAATCTCATTCTAAGTGATTTTAAATCATGACGTTACAGCCCTAAATATTACTTGGCTTAAGGAATAAGTATGGGTCCATCATAAGTCATTCATTGACATTCGTGGAACTTATTCAAAATGGAATATTCAGACATAATTCATTTATCATTTAAAAGACTATCAACTTGTATCTAAATTTTGTCACATATGGCTGACGTTCTTAGAAGAAATCTATTCATGTATGTACTTAATAAGATTTCTATTAGATATGTCCCCAAAGTTTCTTATGATATCTGGACATTAAAGAAATCAAATAAAGTCTAACGTATATGTGATAGGTTCCCACGTCACGTAGCTCATTGAAACTTCTCTTGTAGCATTCTAGAGATATCAAAGATCAGTGGGAGCATTAAGTGTCTTAATAATAACTTGCAATAGTTGCAAGAGGTGGGGGAGTGAAAATTTTACATTACCTAAATTTGCACCTCTTGTAAAAGACACCGCTCCATCACGACATTGTTCTATCAAAACTTATCTCCTTAAATCTAGTGCTACTCTTACAAAAGTTTCATTATTGCTTAATTGTGGGCACACTTAGATTTCTTACCTGAACTAACATAATCCTCAACAATAGAAATCACAACGACTAACGTCATTAATTTGTGTTTCTCTATTAGAATTTGTTGGTCGTTACATATTGACCCTAAGCATGCTGAGTTCCTAAAGATTTCTAAGGTTGGTGGGAGCAGTCAAAGTCCTTATTATGATTTGCAAGGAATACAAGAGGCGGGGGGAAGAATGTCATTAAATTTCACTTCGAATTTAACTCCGATTACACCTCTTGTACACCATACTGCACCAAGTCTTAAAAACTTAGAATCCTGAAGATGATAGCAACCTAACCAAGAGCTAATCCATAAAATTGAAACTTCTAATGAACCCAATAATCAACTCAGGAGGTCATCTAGGTTTAAAAGTCTACTAACTTTGATGATTACATAACCTCCCTAATTGAAGTTGAAATGGATTTTGGAAAAGCTTACTGATCCTATCTCTCATAATTAAGCCATTAGCGTCAATCAATCTTAAATCTTCTGAATGGAATAAAACAGTTTTCTAGTAAAACTGATTTTATGTGTTCGAATAACGTTGGGGATTTGATTGAATTACCTAAGAGTGTTCATAACTAAACCAAATCCTAATATAAGCGTTAAGACACGAAGAAGCTTGATTGATTGTCAAAGGTTGTACTCAGGAAGAGATAAATTATTAAAGAATCTTTATTACATATCTAACAAAAGATTTCTTTGAGGATCATCACTGTTCTAGTAGCTTATAATAGTTTAAAGCTACATTAGATGAACATTATAAACAATTTTCCATAACAAATGGCTGACACATTTACATGTTCATTAGATAACAACCTAAAGTTTCAAACTGAAGGTTAAAGAACACTTTATTTGTAAGCCAATAATATCCATGTATGGGTTAATGCAAACATCATAATGTGATGAAAAGCTAACGTAATTATTTTCATCAAGAATCAAGTGGATTAATGTACCTACCTCAAAATGAGTGGGAGCAACTAAGATAAACTTTTCTATATAGATGACATTCTTTTGACAAGTATGTGTTACATAAGTCAAAGCATTGTTAACACAAACTTTGATATAATAGATCTCAGAGATATCTCTTACGTGATTGATATCATAACATACTGAGATAGACCCAATGAGACATTAGTTCCGTTCCATGAGTTTAACATTAAATGGGTCCTTACATGTGTAACAAACAATACTGCTCTCCTTTAGAGGATAATAGGATAAATGAGATTATTTATTTACGCTTCATTAATTGGAAGCCTTATGTAAGTTTAAGTCTGTACGTTTAAGTCTATACTCGTTTAGATATTACTCACATTGCAACACACTAGATATGTCTAGATTAATGTGAAGCATCTTATGGAGTATTAAAATATCTATAAAAGGAAACGAGAGACTATAATTTAAAGAAGAAGTGAGAATTAAAACCGGTTTATTACGTTAACTTTGTAATGTTCAAAGATGATAAAATGTAATTTCGGGTATATCCTCATGTCAGCAGACAAATCCATCTTATGGAGAGGAGTCATAATGCACTGATATTAACAACCTAAGTTATAACGACATAATACAGTCACTAAATGTTGTTGGAAATTTATCAGTGGACTCATAAGTTTATTGACTCCATATAATTAATGTTTTGAAGACTTAGTGTGATAAAGTCAGCTACCATGACTCCTTGAACAGTAACAGTTCAAGAGGTGCTGCATTAAGTTTCGATACACAATTAATATTCGTTTATGAACGAATTGAGGAAACTAAGTTTTGTATCGAATACATTCATGATATGCTTAAGGATCCTATAACTGAATGGCTATTACCCATAAGTCTTATTAAGAGAGCTCAGAGACGGGTATTAATTGATGGCTATGCGCAACTGCATATCGTACTATGAATGACTAAGTATTAGTTAATTTTCCTCACCAGTTTGATTTTGTATGTCTCTAAGAATATGTCAAGCTAGCATAATGGCATATAGACAAATATAGTTACAAATCAAACAAAGGGCTTATGCGTATTTTGATCATAACGATTAGGTTTTAAATTAAGGCTATAGTATGATTAATGGGGGTCCTGAGTCGCATAATGATTCAACGGCTGTATTTCTCTGCTATAGTACTTGTTTAAGGCTAAAATGAGTGTTAACTCCTGATCAGGCTTATCTAATACTCATAGTAAATGATTACTCGGCTAAGTGGGAGAATGTAAGATTAAATATATTAAGTTTTAATATTTAATCTATAGCCATTATAATCATTTACATAATATAGATCAAAATATATAATAACCTATTAAATAATTAGTTGGTAATTGTTGATGAACCATATTACCCTTATTAACTAATTAGGTTTCCTTCTGGGTGCTTATATAAGGAGAATTATGTGGAGGTTAAAGGGTTACTCAGTTACACAATTAGACACACCCCATAAGATCATAACATCATAATTCGACCTCCATCTCCTACAGCCGATACCCTTTCGGTTTTCTAAGTCCCCATCATCAGTTAGCACCCTAAGGAGGAACCAGACCAAGATGACAATCATGTCAAACCTTATTGCTGCGTCTCCATCTGGATTCTCTGCTAGCCTGTGCTGATGCAATCAAATGTATGTTTTATTGTTTTCCTTTATGCATAAAACAGAACTGAACCAACAAGAAAACCCACATAGCTCAACTCACTATCCAAATATTTAAATAAAAAAACTATTTAAATAAAAAACAAAACACAATACTTAAAAAAAAAAAAAAAACCTAAGTTGGCACGATACGTGTACTAGTCCATTGTTGATTCTAGAAATGTGAAATTGCCTGGTGCAACTTGAGTCAAGTAAGTTTTGAGCGAGCGGAGGTTGGGGGTAGAACATTGGATATTTAGTTGGAAATGATTGGGTGGGAAACGGTTCATTTTGGCTTAGATCGATTCAGCCTAAGGCTACTGGGTATGGTCTGTCCCCCACCCCCGTCTTCACCCGGCGACGCCACGTCCCCATCGTCCCTCCACGCCGGCCCCCTCCGTCCCGTCCTCTTCGTCCTTTCTTCGCCGTTCGCGACGGAGCAAACCGGTGGGCCCCCTTTCTTTCTTCTCGACGACGCCCGGCACACCCCATCCCGCCCCCCGTCTTCATCCCGTCACCATACCCAACAGCCTAATTTTTTTTGTTTTGACGATGCGGATTTTTTGTGTGTGATGAGCCATCCATTTGAACATTTTTTAAAAGGTATAGAAATACAGAGAGTAGAAAAAAAACTTTGATTTAGGTGGGGGGTAAAAGTTATAACATACTCACAGGCTCAACCCAAGACGAATTATGCTAGGGGACGTGCCCTCTAACTAAGACCAATACGACCGTACTATCTATAGCATAGGTGGTCAAGTCCTGACACAGCCTTACTATGTTTAACTTTTGTGCATGTAACTGTAACTGAAAGTGAAAGCTCCACTGTCGTCTTCATTAACTGCAAATATTATTTCCATCAATTATATTATCATACATTGTTTCGCCGTCCATTTAAACTATGGACATCCTAGAACTTATCGTACTGATAATCTATTTTAATCTTCACAGTTTTGTTTGTTTGTTTCTTCTTAAGTTGACGTAATAATATGTTTGTTGTTCCCTAACCAGACCATCATCAGTTGTGGAAGCAATGATATTGAGCGCAAACAGTTTTTGTGTTCCAGGCAGCCAAATTGCAAGATGTAGACAGAGGAGTTTATCTGGTGGGGATCCTAAACAAGTGTTATTGACAGAATCACGTAGACGCGTTGAGATGAATTGGAAGAATAGAATGGGTGGGAGGGATTGTTCTGAAAACCTAGAAGCTTTGTGGGATGATGGGTTTGGGAGTCAGAGTGCTGAAGATTACTATAAGTTAGCTGAGGAGGGTTTTACTTTTAGTAAAGACGATGCAGGACCAGCGCGGTGGTTTTGCCCCATTTCCTGTGGTAGACCGTTGAAGGATTCCCCTCTTCTTTTATATTTGCCAGGTGAATTCAAATTTCAACATTTGTTTCCTGTGTCTTACTTACTTTTGGAAAACTCAACACCGCTTCAATGTCTTAGCCTTTTTATCAAGTAAACCACTCTTTATTCCTTTACTTGTGTTTACATATAGCAGCATACCCCAAGTTTGACCCAGATCTACATTAGGCGCCACCCTGACGTATTATCTTGTGCACCTCGCCCATCACACACTTTTTTAAACCAAGCTAGCTAGTTAAGTTGCACATGACACCAATGATCTTTTGTTAATTTGTATTTTTATTTAGTTTTGTAAAGTTGTAAGTAATCCTTTTCGATAGAGGAAATTTGACTGTTTATACGATTCAGGATTGGATTGTCTTGGATTGGGACTCCTGTTGCACGAGAAAGCTCTTGGGAAGTAAGCGATATTTAATCATAATGTTTTTTTTTTTTTTTTTTAAATTTATCGCAACTCTTTTTTCTTATGAAACATGATTTTGAAAGTGTTCTCAAGCGGATCTTTGTTCATATAAAAGAAACTTCTTACTTTCTTCATCTTTTATAATCAACCATACGGTTTGACTGATTGCAGAGTTTTCGAAGTTAGATGCTTGCATGTTCCTGTTCAAAATAGAGCACCACTTGAAGGTATTTATTTATGAATGCAATCCCCCTTGTTATACAGATAAGTGATTTATATACAACATCATAAAATAACTTTAACAGACTTATATCAGAATAAACACTACAAAATTGCTAACAATATCATGCTGTAGCCCTACAGAAAAAACCTTTTTGTCCAAGTGAGAGAAACTTATAGATACTGCTTTAATTCATGAACTTTATCATATGAAGATTTGGTTCAATTTGTCGAAGAAGCTGTGAGGCTTGAGCATGCCTTATCTCCAAGGAAGCCAATTTATCTGGTTGGAGATTCCTTTGGTGGGTGTTTAGCTATTTCAGTTGCTGCCCGTAATCCTACACTTGACTTGGTAGTTATACTAGTAAATCCAGGTATTTTTTTTAAGTTGCATGTCTAATTTAGTGGTGGCAAAATTGTCAGATAAGGCGGGTTGTGTGTCCTATAAATTTAAGTTTGTTTATAATTATTGTGTGAGCTATTCTTATATGGTTACAAAAATTTTACTATTTTGTTAGCAGTCTTGTTTAACCCCTTTGGCCTTTTAAGATAAACACAAGTAAATGGGTTGAAATTGCCACCCTTAAATTCATTTAATCACCTATCGTGTAAATCATTGGGGACAAGTATTTCAGCAACTTCTTTCGAGAGGTCACAACTTCCATCTTTGCTTTTTCTTCTTGAGGCTCTGCCGAATGTACTCTATGGTGCCTTGAGTTTATTTTTCTTATCTGCAATACGGGTCGGTGTCCTTCTATAAGCTTTTATACAAAAGTACACATGAAGGCTAATTTTCTCATGTGTTACATTTATATCTCTTGGCAGGATTTAGGCAATTTTTTACCAAAAGACACTCTTATCTGGAGATTGAAACTGCTTAAATCAGCTGCTGCTTATGCTAATTCTCATCTTCAGGCCGTTACAGCTGAAGTATTGGTGTTGGCCAGGTTCCTTTCTTTTCCAACTTTATCCATATTTTTCTAAAAACATTACTAAAACTAAACAACTTATTTCGTTTCTAAAGTTAGTTTAATTTATTCTTATAATCATAATTACTCATACATATATACACGTATATGTGCGGCACTCATGGGCCTAAGGGGATTTCATAGTTTTGCATGGTATCAAGAGCCTAGGGTTATCAGACATAGCCGTTGCTACCACTCTCTCTTTCCGGTGACTGTTGCTTCTTATCTTGTTTTATGTAACACGAGTAAACCATATATTACCATAGTGGACGCATTTTAAAAGGTCTTAACTGTAATGATATATTATATCTAATTTGAAGTTTACTTTCTATTAAATTTTAAAAAGAATATGTGACTTAATCTAAATATGATGATTTCATTAACCAGTTAAAACAGTTAATCCTCATGAATATGTTGGGTTTGGTAATGTGTTACTGTGATAGTAAAAGAGAGATTTTATGTTGTGATAACCTGTATGATATGATGTACAAGTATATATAGCCTAACCCTAATCCATTCTAATGGTCATCATAACATTTCAGTTCCAAGGATCAGCTCCTCCCTAGTAATGATGAAGCACAAAGGCTAAAAAAATATTTGCAGAACTGCGTAATATGCATCTTAAAAGGCAACGATCATAAACTCCTGTTGGTATGCAAATTTTTATCTTTATTCGTATCGTTTTGACTCATATATAATCTGCACAGACGTATGTTCACATATTTGTATTGTTTGTGCAGAAAAGTGATAGTAATTTGTTAACAATAATTAAAGGTTCTTCAAAATACCGCCGCACATCATATCATGATAATATGAAGGATTATATCCCTCCCAGTATGTCAGAGTATAGAACGGAATACGAAGGACATCGGTAATCACACAAGTTCATGTTTTGTTTTGTTTTGTTTTGTTTTTATCAAATGTTGTTTCTGATGTCTTGAGACTATGAATGCAGGTGGGTCCATCTCGCTACGAGTCCGGTAATGCTTTCAACTTTGGAGGACGGAAAGGTAGTGAGTGGATTGGGCGGGATTCCAAGTGACGGCCCCGTATTGTTTGTTGGTAATCACATGCTCTTGGGGGTTGATCTTTTTATACTTTTTCTGGCGCTTTTGAAAGAAAAACGCAGAATGCTTCGTGGGTTAGGTCACCCACAAATGCTTCGACTTGATACCGAGCATGGGATAATTGATACTTCCATTTTGTTGAGAGTATTTGGTATGTTGCCCGTCTCTGCAATGAATCTTTTCAGATTGTTGTCATCTAATTCATACGTGCTGCTATATCCTGGTGGCGCACGTGAGGCTCTCCACCGCAAGGTCTGGTCTTCCACTTCATTTGCATTTTCAATATTCCGTCTCTTATGTTTTTGTGTTTCTCAGGGTGAAGTTCACAAGTTATTTTGGCCTGAACAACAAGAATTTGTAAGGATGGCAGCAAAATGTGGAGCTACCATTGTACCTTTCGGGTCCGTTGGGGAAGATGATGTGTCTGAAGTAAGGATTTACTCCGTCCCTTTGTTCATAATCTTCTTACTCATTTTCTGAAATATTGTGTCTACCTCAGTCACTTGTTAAAACTCTAGCTTTGATGGAGTCTTGGGGCAATGTTAAAATAAGTGCGAGTTCAATTCAAAGTGGTTGGGAATAGTCTGGTTCCCAATCAGCCTCAGTTAGGGACTGGTTAGTGGAAGGGATCTTGGAAGTTGGAACAAAACAAATGAGTGTGCCCTACGCTACCTATGAGAACAAAACCATATAAGTACCCTCGTGTATACAAACAATTGGTGCCACGAACACAACCACAATACCTGTACTTTCCACTTTTAGTTAGGGAAAAAACATGATCACGGGGAACTAAATGTTGCGAGCATTAAGCACAAACCTGCAACAAAATATTAGCCGAACATTATTCAGCAGGGAATTATTTGCCATATATTGTTGATTGTATTGTATTTAGATATGATTATCGTTTCCTTATTTAGGCTAGGGTTCAATCCCTATATAAAGGGATCCATTGTATCAATTCTATTCATTCAGTAAATAATATTACAGCCACTTTCATGGTATCAGAGCCCTAGGTCCTGCATACCCTCTTCCCTCCTTCCCTTTTTTGTTTTTTTTTTCTGCTGTTTCGACAGCCCCTGGTCTGCGCCGAGAACCCTAGCCTAAATAAGGAAACGATAATCATATCTAAATACAATACAATCAACAATATATGGAAAAAACACACAAATTAAAACCTTTCAGTGCGACCTTGGTGGTGAGTTTGACAACAATGCCTTTAAAACCGTTGCTACCCAACACGGCCAGTTATTCCGTTTCTCATGTCCCCAAACTTCTTCCCAAAACGGTCGTGCCGAGCGCATGATTCGTCGTCTAAACGACATCATCTGCGCTCTCCTTATCCACTCCCACCTTCCACCTAGCTTTTGGGTCGAGGCCCTACACACCACCGTTTACCTACATAATATTCTTCCAACTAAAAGACTCAACTTTTTTACACCTACCTTTGCTCTCTACCTTCGGCACCCCACATATGACCACCTTCGGGTCTTCGGCTGCGCTTGCTATCCGAACACTTCCGCTACTCAACCACACAAACTTCACCCAAGATCCACCAGGTGTATTTTCCTTGGTTACCCACCAGACTTTCGTGGGTACCGGTGCTTTGACCCCACCACCGGGAAAGTCTCAATTTCCCGGCACGTCACATTCGATGAAACTGTTTTCCCCTATACCATTCCCGTCCCCGCCACCTCCTACCAGTTCCTAGACGACACCCTCCCACCCGGTTTCACCTTTGCCCCACCCATGGCTCCCACCTACCAGCCCCCAAAGCCTACGACCACCCCACGGCCCACTACCGTATCACCCTTCCCTTACACATACTCTCGCCGCAACCGCCCATCCCACCAAACCCCAGCACCTCAATCGGCCCCTTCTAACCCACCCATTATCCATCCGACCAGCCCACCCCACCTTTCCGGCCCTCACTTACAGCCAACACCTCCTTTTTCTCAGCCACATACGGCTGTTCCCCAGTCACCGGCTATACCCCAGCCACGCACCCAACCGTATTCGTCCCATCCGATGGCTACCAGGTCCAAAACAGGTAGCCTGAAGCCTCCTCTTTATTCCCTTCACACCACTACCATCTCCCCCGTCCCCAAAACCTATAACCAGGCTTTTACCGACCCGAACTGGCTGCGCGCCATGCAGGCTGAATATTCTGCTTTACAGGAAAATGAGACGTGGGATTTGGTCCCTAGACCGGTTGATAGACCGGTGATCAGATGCATGTGGCTCTTTCGCCACAAGTTTAAATCGGATGGTACGTTGGAAAGGTATAAGGCACGCTTAGTTGTTAATGGGAAATCGCAAACTGTGGGCATTGACTGTGAGGATACTTTTAGCCCTGTGGTGAAACCTGCCACGATTCGCACCGTACTGTCTCTCGCAGTTTCCAAAGGTTGGCCTATTCATCAGTTAGATGTCAAAAACGCTTTTCTGCATGGCCACCTAAACGAGACAGTCTTCATGCACCAACCGCCCAGTTTTATTGATAAACTGTTCCCAGGTTTTGTTTGCAGGTTAAAGAAATCGCTATACGGGCTTAAACAGGCCCCACGCGCTTGGTACACACGTTTTGCAAATTATATCTTATCCCACGGATTTCAAAGTAGTGCGTGTGACAATTCTTTGTTTATATACAGTACCGGTCATGAGATTGCTTATCTTTTACTATATGTGGATGACATTGTACTCACAACTTCTTCTGACAAGCTTCTGCGTGACATCATTCAGACGCTCTCTCGAGAGTTCGCCATGTCTGACCTTGGTACACTGCATCACTTTTTGGGGATCAAGGTAACCCACACGGCTACTGGTCTGTTTTTGGATCAAACTCAGTATGCGAAAGACATTATTAATCGGGCCAATATGACAGCATGTAAACCTTGTGCCACTCCTGTTGATCTTTCTTCAAAATTAAGTGCGACTGATGGTCCGTTGTTCCATGACCCCACTCTTTACCGAAGCCTTGCCGGAGCCCTACAGTATCTCATTTTCACCCGGCCAGACATATCTTATGCTGTGCAGCAGGTCTGCTTGTTTATGCATGAGCCTCGTGATCCCCACTATGCCTTTATGAAGCGAATCATTCGATACATTCAGGGGACCCTAGACTATGGTATTCGTATGGTCAAATCAGCTACAAATTCCTTGGTTGCATACTCGGACGCGGACTGGGGCGGCTGTCCAGATTCTCGGAGATCTACGAGTGGATATTGTATTTTTCTTGGAAATAATTTAATATCTTGGTCATCTAAGCGTCAAGCTATCGTCTCCCGCTCTAGTGCAGAGGCTGAGTACCGCGGTATTGCTAATGCGGTTGCTGAAGTCACTTGGATTCGTAATCTCCTGCTAGAGCTGCGTATCCCCCTTATACAGGCTTCGGTCGTCTTCTGTGATAACGTTTCAGCAGTGTACTTATCTGATAATCCCGTGCAGCATCAGCGCACCAAACATATCGAAATTGATATTCATTTTGTTCGCGAAAAGGTGCGCCTCGGACATGTTCGAGTTCTCCATGTTCGTGCTCCGTATCAATACGCCGATATCTTTACGAAGGGCTTATCTCGGCAACTTTTTCAGACATTCAGATCCAGTTTGACCGTTTGCCCCATGACCGCTCAAACTGCGGGGGAGTATTAGCCGAACATTATTCAGCAGGGAATTATTTTCCATATATTGTTGATTGTATTGTATTTAGATATGATTATCGTTTCCTTATTTAGGCTGGGGTTCAATCCCTATATAAAGGGATCCATTGTATCAATTCTATTCATTCAGTAAATAATATTACAACCACTTTCACAAATGAACTTGAGTATGGACTAAAGTTAGACTTAAGGAGGCATGATGTTGTATATAAAACTACATTCAGAACAAATATATAAAAGTATGACTGCTACCTTCCCTTGACAACCTTAATGAACAAAGTCCCCGACAACACTTAATGGAAGTTTTTTACTTCTTTTTATGACATTTTGTTGTAATATGACTGGAACTTAGTTGGAATGAAAGATAAGTCTGAGTCTGTGGCATTAATTAAGCTTACCAGCAAGTGAAGATTTAAACACAGGTAGAGGATTTGGTGCACCACTTGGTGAGCATGAGCTGAATCTTCCTTCTTACAGAAGAAGAGTTGAAACAAATGATTGATTTGTTGCTGGATGGAATACTAGGATAAGACCCCTCCCCACCCGTCATCAATTTCTTGGTTTAACCTTGAGGAACAGGGGGAATGTATATATAATAAGTGCAAATTTAGAATTAGTTAGAGAGCATGAAAATTGGTATACAAGTCCCTTCATCAGGTTGTCTTGTTTCAGTGTTGCATTAAGCTCCAAATCCAAGATTCAACTGAGAGTTTGGTGTTTCATTCCCTGTGTTGTTTGTTTCATGTCCATGCATGCTGGTTTATTATTAAATATACTAACTAATAAAATGCGTGCAGATGCTCCTGGATTATAACGATCAGATGAACTTTCCTGGACTCAACAACCATCTACAGGAGCTTAATGAAAAATCACTTCTTTTGAGGTACTCATCTTATGGAACTATGTCATTGCTTATTTTTAAAGCATCTTTCAGTAAAAGCAAAATGAAGAAAAGATTTGGCACATATTATTATATGAGGCAGTGATGACTTGGGGATGCCCATAAACCGACACAACCACCCAAATCAAAGCAGGTCGGTTTGAGATTTATATGCTTCAGTTCACATGTCGGCTTTGATGGGTTGGCGGTTCAGCCGAAGGTTTGGAGCTAGGAACCGGTGTCGTTTAACTTTTTTTTAGAGTATAAATTGCCAAAATCGTCCCTGAGGTTTGGGCATGTTTGTTACTTTCATCCAAAACAACTTTCGTCCCTAAGATTTGGATCTTTTGTCATTTTCATCCAAAATGTCTCACAGAAAAAACAAAGCAAATTAGATGTTTGGATGAAAATGACAAAAAATCCCAAAGGTGAAGGGCAATATGGTACAAAAAAGTTAGTTTGGATGAAACTGGCAAACATATCCAAACCTCAGGGACAGTTTTGGCAATTTACTCTTTTTTTTATTTATTTACTTTTTTCATTTCCAGAATATGCAGTTTTCTATATCATAAACCCTCTTTTTTATTTAAAAATATTGAATGCAAAGCTAACAATTTAAAAAAAAACTGCAAAAAGGAATTGACAAACCACTGAAACAGCCAACAGGCCCAACACAACTGGTTTGGTTTGTTGTCTCCCGAAAAAGCGTAGCCCATAATATTTATCAAAACCGGGTGAAGGGGATCGTGAACATCCATAGTCAATGTCGATAAGCTACACTCACCTGCCATATTGACATATGTGAATGTGACATAACAGGCAAGATGTTGACGGGGAGGTTGCTAACCAACAACTACATTTGCCTTTGGTTATGCCCAAAATACCTGGTCGGTTTTACTATCTATTCGGAAAACCTATAAAAACTAAGGGACTGGAGAAGATTTTGAACGACAAAGATATGTCGCAAGCATTGTACGCCCAAGTAAAGCGCCTGGTTGAGACGAATATTGCGTATCTAATTAAGAGGCGAGACGAGGATCCTTACCGAAGTTTTGTAAAAAGAGTTGTGTTTCAGGCAAAAACTAGCACTCCATGGGACAAGGTTCCAACGTTTGATCCTTAGAAGAAAGCATCTACGCGTAAATGTTTATGTGATGAGTGGTTCGGTTATTTGTAAATTTTTCCTAAGGGATTTTCTATTGGCACACTGGCCTATCTATCCGCATACTTTGCCTATTCAATACGCATCATATAGGCCTATACGATGTGTATTGAATAAAGTAAAAGACATTGCAGACTGGCTGGTGCAGGTCTGCAATATCTTTTACTGGCCACACACAACACACCAAAAAATAAACTTCAAAAATTCAGTGCCTTAATACGATAACAAAAAATAACATCATCAAATTATCTGCTAAAAGAAGCATCTACAAATTCAGATCAAAAGTGTGCTGAGTTGGACAACGGTTTCTCAACGAAAGGAATTGTAAACAGAATGTATTAATGTTTATAACATCATATTATACGCAAGTTCCTTTTATACGTCGCTAAATGACTAAAACGCCCTAATGAGGCATAGTTTGACTTTAAAACCTTAACGGGTATATTAGTTGATACCCTACTGATATTACAACTTATTTAAAGTATATTGGCATATAGAACTTGTTCATGACTCATCCGGTTACCCATTATCACTTATACGCGTACAGTTAGGCTTGTGTAACTAGTTTACATAAGTTTACCGAAATGGGTCAAACCTTATCATTTTTTTCTCAAATTCCAGAATGTTATTTGTTTACTCATATTATACAAGTCTTAGTACTTGTTGGGTTCAAAATACATTCTATTTCGGTCATCGCTTAATCAAGCGTATCGTACCGTTTTCGATATTTTAAGCTAGTCGGTCTAAGTCTACGACTTGAATAAGACCCGTTAGCATTCTAATTGGTTATTTATACCATCATTCCAGACTAGAGCCTTTCTGGTAAATTGCTACCTACTCTTGTTAATTGATTAAACAGCTGAGTTATTTATAAACCTTGCATTTATAAGACAAGTATTAGCTAAGGTAAATACTCTTAACCTATTTTCCCTATACGGGCTTGGGATACGGTAAATTATTACCGCTTGGTCGGGTATGGGATCATATGCCGGATTGTGGCTACAAAATCTTCATAACCCGTTTTAATTTGTTTGTCTGGTAACTTTAACATTGGAGGTTAACGCGACCGTGTCATGGATATCCATAACTCGTTTAAGTTACTAATGGCCACGACTGAGCACGGGGTGTAAGCATACACCAGTCAGATGCTAATGTTTTATACAAAATGTTTTCTTACCCGTTGATCAGGGGATACCCCTTTATGGGTTTAAGTGGTGTGTCGGTTAATCAGGTCTCGGTGTTTAGTACTGGGCCCCATATATATTAACAGGCATGTAAAACTGTATACAAGATCATTTTGAATTGTCCCAAGTTATTTATAAATTGATGTGCCTTGTGCACTTAAATCAACTTTGAAAATGTTTTCAAAATGTGTCGGTTGATTGTATTTACCAGTGAAAACTGACGTATCTTCAAAAGACTAAGTTATAGGTACAAATGCGTAAATAGGCTGGAAGCTGCTCGGCAATGCTAAAAGAGGAATTTGCAACTCCTTTGCATAAGCCTATTAGTCTGTTGATTTCCCTTTTGTACATTTTATGATCCGCCTGTGGATCTTTATTATTACAAGCCGTCTGTATTATTATTTTTGAACTTTAGACATTTGGTTTGTAATAATATTTTAACTCCAAGACTTCCGCTGTGCTATCTGTGATTATTTGACTATGATGATACCAATCTTACGTCACGATACTCCCCACACGGGCCCACCGGGATTTGTGTGGAAATATTGGGGTATGACACACCAAAACCCTAATTCATATATAATGTCTGTACATACTTAATCAATAACACTAAGCATCATACTTGATCTTTATGAATCCATTACCACAAGTTACTCATCATAACATCAACAATCATCATGAATTAGCAAAACACAGCCGAGATACGTACAATTATCAATAATCAAAACTAATTATTAAGTTACCTAGTTATGCAAGTGATGAGGGTTGTTAGAGCTTGAATCGAAGGACTTGAAGGACTTCTTGGGTCTTGATTTTGCGTCGGCAGAAGGGTGAATGAAGGGAGAGTAGATGTCGCAAGTTTGGAGGTTGCAAGTTAGGGTTTCCGGTTGCGTTACATGTATATCACATACATACGCACACACGTATACGGTTTTAGAAATTAGGAGGGTTGAGTTGGGCCGAGAGTTTAAGGAGATTGGGCTATGGTTATGTTGGGCCTCAAGTAATGGTGGCCGTTTGGGTTAGTTTATGCCGCACACTTGGGCCGCAAGTCGTTTGGTTTGGGTTGCATGCTAATGGGTTTGGGTTTAAGGGATCGGTGGGTCGGGCCACTAGTTAGATTTTGAATAAATTACACATAACCATATTTCGAATGTAAGTAATTATATATATATATAGGGGAAGGTTCATTGGGGAACACTAAAAAAGTGGGGAACAACAGAGAACCGACTCAAACGAACTCCGATTGGACTCATTCCAGCGGCGTTGGAACCGTCTCGTCAAACCCTAACTAAGATCTCTTAACCCTAAACCCTAAGTCCTAACTCCTAAACTCTAAACCCCAAAGCTAAAAAATAAGGCTAAAACCTAAGCTAAACCGTAAAATCTAAACTATAAACCCTAAAAGCTAAACCCTAAAGGCTAAACCCTCAAGTTAAACCCTAAAGCTAAAAGCTAAACCCTAAACCCTAAAGCTAAACCCTAAACCCTAAATCTAAACCTTAAAGCTAAACCCCAAAAGCTAAACCCTAAAAGTCAAACCCTAATATATTTAGGGTTTAGGGGTTATGATTTAGGGTTCAGGGTTAAAAGATCCTAGTTAGGGTTCGACGAGCCGGTTCCAACGCCGCTGGAATGAGTCCAATCGGAGTTCGTTTGAGTCGGTTCCCCATTGTTCCCCACTTTTTTAGTGTTCCCCAATGAACCTCACACTATATATATATATAGGGAGAGGATCATGAGAAAACTAAAAAACTAATTAAAAAAGCCTAAAAAACATACCATTTTTTTCCAATTGTTTATTTAAAATCGCTATTTTTTATATATAAAAACTTTTTTCAAAAAAAAAAAAACTTGTACTACACATGTGCATTATATGTGTACTACAAATGTGCATTACATGCTTAAAATTAGATTTTGAGTTTAGCTAAGCTTTTAGGGTTAGTTTTTTTTAAGGTTTAGGATTAGGTTTTTGGGTGTGGGGGAGGTGGGGGGGTTAGGTTTTTTTTGGGTTTATGTTTAGGGTTTAGTTTTAGGTTTTCTTTTGGGAGAGGGGTGGGGGGTCTAGGTTTTTGGGGGGTGGAGGGGGGGGGGGGGGTTAGGCTTTTGGTGGGAGGGTGAATTTAGGTTTTTGGGGGGTGGGGGTTGGGGGTTTATGTCACACCCCGACCGCGTTAAAACAACAAAACCGCGCGCGAAAACGTCAGGGAGTGTCGTAACAGAATCATTGTTTCATAACACATGGATTAAAGTTTCGTTTTATTTAATTGTTAAGTGTTTAACATTGTCTTAAAATAGAACAAACAAGTTCAACATATTGTCTTTCTTGTTTTATGTCACTAAGGTCTCGTCCAATCCTACGTGAGCATGCATCATAATCATCATCAAACAATGGCACCTGAAACATATGTGAAAATAAAGTCAGCATAAAAATGCCGGCGGGCACATAGGTTTTGTGAGTGTGTCAAATTCATGGCTTGTATAAGTATTGCAATACTTAGTATGACTACTAGATTCGATAATTGAGAACCTTGTTTTAAAAAGTGTTTTGTATTGCAATATGATTATCCAACTTAAAACAAGTTGGTTATAGTTTATAAAATATCGTTGCCATGAAGCATGACTAAAACATTTGTTTTTGTAAACCAAGTAGTAAATCGTTCTTGTAGTAAAACTCGTATGGATTATATCACATAGTAAACATCGTTGTGTGTCATCGTTTGAAATCAATCGTTCAAGTGAACTAAATAACGCCGCAGAATGTTGTTGGATCGTTGTTTGACCCGACTGAGTCGTTCCGAAGAGTTTTACATCCAGTTTAAAGGCGGAATCAGTAAACTGGACACAAACACAGCTTGTAATCTTTAATCTGTCAATTATATTGCTTTTAACACTGTTTACAACCTGACAGAAAACCGGCAGCACTTCGTTACACCTTCAGAAGTTGCGTCCCAAATGAAATGACAACAACCCTATATATAGACAAGATGATTTCGCTTGAACTAGTCCTGAAGCGAAATCATTGAAGCGAAATCACATGCCTTGAAGCGAAATCAAGTAATGTTGATTTCGCTTGAAGAGATTTCAAGCGAAATCTTCACATTCAACATGTCTAAACCCTAATTAATCCCTGTTGTTTGTACTTTCAATCACTCTAGACACAAGACTTGATTATGACGTAATCAACAGACATATAATGCACCAACAGACTCCCCCTTGGATGTTGATGAAGTCTTTGGCTACAAGTCTTTGTCTTTAACAATCTTCAAACCTTGTGAAAACTCTTTTCAATCTTTATCATCATCATCAGGCTCCCCCTTTCGTCAAGCTTCCGTGCTTTTAGGGATCGACACCTCTCTTTTCAGCTACAAGCTCCTCCTATCTTTCAGCTTGTCTTCAGACTCCCCCTTAGATTCTGTTCTCGGAATCGTAATCTGGATTAACATCTGCAATTTCTCAAACATTTATGAGTAACAACATTTTGAATTCTCAATCAAATTCTCAACTCTACTTCCCCTATCAACAAACTATATAGATATAGCAGCATTAAAGAATCCAACTCCCTCACAGTTTATCATCCAAGTCCAACTTAATGACCTTGGAGATATCACAAACTGTTTTTGAAATTTTGATTTTAATTCAAGTTTCAATTTAATGAACTTGTTTTATTTTCAGAAACACAATCAGCTTACTTAGATTTTGAAACTCAGCACTCAGACATCAGTTGTCGAAAATAAAGCAGAAATCAAAATCTTTTTGTATTTTCTGAAAATGTAAAGCAATAAAAAATATGTACAAACATATTTACATACAATATTTTTGTTTGAGAATGCGTTAGAGGATCATATCAGTTTATGACAAGTCACAAGTACCGTTGAGCTTAATTTCACAGAAAGAATTAAACAATTCACTTAGATTGTCGATATACTGATCCACTTTAAATTCTCACACAATTTTCAACTTAATCAGGATACGAATTATGTATTTTAAGAACTTAAACTCATTCATGTGTCCCACCTCTTGAATATACTCCCGTATCCAAATCCCAATATTCAGTCTTACAGGTGAGTATACCTAGATGATATCTGTCAGGGGTTAAATGCGAGGGCCGTGAGAGCTCAGGTCGATCTTTCGATACGCAGAGAGATGACGGCTTCGACTTTTCGGTGTGTCCCCTTTAGAGGATCTTTTTTACAACAGCCATGATTAGCATTTTTCAATGTTTCATCATTTTTTTAGCTGAGGGTGGTGCTATATTTCAAGCAATGCAAAAAGTATTCTCCGGGGACTAGGTCAGAAATTCCTTTCAGCAGAAGTCCCGGGATAATACCCCAGATATCACTAAGCATAAAGACCTAGTATCTCAGAATAAGGGACCTTTCAAACAAGATTTCAGGGGTTACCTATATATCCAAGTAGTGTTCCCCACGAAATAAGCAAGTTTGAATTAATGTTTATATCCCGAAAAAGTTTACTAAATGTGCAAAAACCTATCGACACATCCACAGTGAGATCGTTTAACACATTTAAACTATCCATATCTTTAGCATACTGTAACTGTCTACTGATGTACTATCATTTCCTCTTTTTACGCAAAACTCAATTTTTTTTGAATTTTATCATGTTTTTGTCATTTTCAAATTTTCAAATGTTTTTGTATTTTCTAACAATATTACTCCCCCTAAAATGCAAAACCATTAAAGAAAATTTGACAACCAATACTGATAGCTTTATCTCGCCATCCATTTTCTGCTTCTCATGCTCTGTTTTGCAGAAAATATAATGTACCCCCATTATTTACAACCCATTGATCTTAACAGTTTGAAAACCGTTTTTCAATCTGATAAAAGTAATCATGTTTGTTCAGCCGTGAGGGTTTCGGCATATTCAATCAACATACATTCAAACAAAATTAAAAACAAACATATTTTTGGTTTTTCAAATTTTAACAAACTAAAAACATATTTTTGGTTTTTAATTTTTCAAGTTTTTAGGGTTTTGAAAATATTGTTTATTTATATACAGAAAACAATCAAACTAAACTCCCTGTTCAACCAAACCAGGGTCCTGCAACCTCTTCCTGTGCCAGTTTGCTCCAATTGTCATTTTCACAATCTTCAGCTTCATTGAGCACCTGCACATTCAAACTTTATCAATCATTTGAACAATTTAGCCCAGGTCTGTTGGACCTTAGGCATTTCAATGCAATAATGTTCATTCAATTTTGGAAACTCTTTGTCATTTAAAACTTGTTCAATTTTGACTTCAACTTTCTCATCTTTTACCAACTTCACTTGTTTCTTAACACTCCACATTTGACCTTCCGGAGTACCTCTTTTGTAAAATTTTTTCTCTTTTTGAACCTTTTGATTTTGAACAACATTTTTAGGTTTCCAAAACTCTTGAGGTTTTGTCATATCCACAGATTTTCTCCAACTCTGTGTTGTTCTCAATCTGGGTGTGTGAGAATTCCAGATCTGTCTTGAATCAGACCTAGTCTGTTTTGGTTTCCAAGTTTGATTTGAAGCAAACTTGTTTGTATTGTACCTCCAAGTTTGTTTCGAATCAAATCTGGTTGACCTAGATTTCACATCCTCAGATTTTTGTTTTTCAACATCAACAGGCTTTGGATTTGGACACTTTCGTGCAACATGTCCAATTTGATCACATTTAAAACACACTTTCTTTGAAACATCCTTAGCCTGTTGTTGTTTCTTTTTCATAGCAATAAACTCATCATTAGACTGTTTCATTTTGAGTTCTTTTTCTTCTTCTAAACTGCCTCCTTCAACAAAACTCATTTTTGCCTGAAACTTCGGCATTTCATGTTTGTTTCGATTCTGTTTCTTCTTAAAACCCAACCCAGCCTTCATGTTCTTCTTTTTGTAACCAGGTTTGTTATACGAACCTCTATGACTCTCACCAGCAAACTTTGAAATCTCAGACTTCTCAATCTCAACCATTTTGAAAACTTTGTCGACCTTTTCTGAAATCACATTCTGAATCGGGAAAACAACATCTAAGAATAATTTTTCCGATCCAATCATGGTATAAACCAATCCTTTTGAATCATCATTCAAACTTTCCTCGGATTTTGTGTTTTTCAAATAACCATCATGAAGATTTCCTTCATCTTCATCATGTGATTCAGACTTACCTTTTGTAGACTCATCTTTCAAAACGCTTTCAACAACCTTACTTACCACCTCTGAATCATTAGCATAATCAGATTTGGAGTAAGTCACATCGAAACTTTCAGGTAACTGGTCAGCTATGTTCAAACCCTTTGCCACCTTTTCCTCATCATAAAAAGTATAACTGTTTCTCAATGGTGGTGGTACCTGATGAAATTTTGAACCAATACCCTTTTTGCAATTTTCAGTATCTTTGTCATCTGGTGTGATGTTGAAAATGCGTTCGAGAATGTACGAAGAGTTATGATAACTTTGAAGTTTTGTAACAATCTTTTCTTTTTCAGCCAAGACTTGCTTAAGATTAGCAATTTCATCAACACATTTGTTTAATTCAATTTGCTTTTCTTTAAACCTTCTTTCATACATTTCTTTAGTTATTAAAGTTTCAGACAATCTTTGATCAAAACTTTTGACTTGGCTCTTCAAAGTATCATAAGCTTCTTGTACTCTCTGACTCGACCACTTTAAAGAATCATACTGTTTTTGTAAATCTTGAAATTTAGATTCTTTTTCAACACAATCAACACATCTTGTAGAACACAGTTGTCTATAAACATCATTATCCTTTTCAAGACCTTGACATTTCTGTGTCAAATTTTCAACTTTTAATTTCAAAATTTCTTCTTTTTCAATCATTTCCTGAAATTTTATCGTGAAACCATTTTCAAGTTTGTTTAAATCATTTTCTTTTGTTTTTATAATGTCATCTTTTTCAGTACAGGCTTTGCACATTTCTATGCAATTCCTGCACTTTTGTTCTTTTTCATCAACCAAATCAACATTCGATAGATCAGAAGATTTTCTAACCTCAGTCTCATTCAGCACCAATTCTTCTGTTTCAACTTTCTGATCTTCCTTCTTTTCTTCTTTCTGTGCTTCTTCATTCTTCTGTTCTTCTTCAGCTTTCTTTTCCTCTTCAGCAGCAATCTTCACAACAGTTTTTACTTCTTCAATCATCTTCTTCAGTTCTACTTCTTTCCTCTTCTTCATCTCTACCACCTTCGGTAAACTTGCTTCGAAAACTTCTCTAATCTTCTTTTCCAAATCAGGCAGATATGCTTTATCAGATAACCTTCGTGTGTTGAAAGTAGCCTGTCTTGGAACCAAATTTGTTACAGCTTCGAAATCCACTTTTGATGGGTCAACAACTGGATTACCCCGTGGATCCATGTAACATTCCAACTCTTCATTCCATCTTTTAGCTCTCTGGGCTTCTTTGAATGGTTCATTTAATTTTCCAATTTCCCATCTTGCATAATCTGTTTTCCAATATCTATCAGGATCAGCATCAGCCACAAATGCATACCCAACAGCATCTTCTTCAGGTAAAACTTCTTGACTCCAGTCATACCCTTCATCTTCATATATAACTGCAAGAGCCCTTGATTTTTCTTCTGGTTGCTTTAATCTTGGTGGCTCAGACTTGTTCTGATGGTAAATCGCCTTTCTGTAGTAATCTTCATTGAATGGATTTTCAGAATCATCAGGAGCATACGCATTTCTACACTCGCGCTTAAAGTGACCTCTTTGTTTGCATTTGAAACATGTCACCTTGGATTTATCAAATCCCAATTTGGTAGATGGTCCACCAATTGACTTTCTCCCCGTGATCTCCATGAACCTCTGTGCCCTACGAACCGCACTGGCCATGCACCATCTGATGTCCATTAGTTCCATTTCCTCGGGGTCTAATTGATCATAATCTTCTTTTGTCAAATTGGTATTCCCAATCTTCCCTGCAACGAGACTTTCATATGATTCAAGTACAGATGCCAAGAAAACCATCTGTTGTTTTGCTGACTCTTCACTGAAATTCTGCCCATTCTTCAGATCCACTGCGATATTACACTGAAACAAATTCTTTGAAGCAGATTGATCAGAAGTTGTTGAAGAAGATCCACTGTGAAAACCACTGTGAAGACTTTCATTGTTCACTGATCTTGAGCTTTCTGCGGAAAATGCTGTTTTTGGAGACCCAGCCTGTGGTACTCTGTAGTAAAGCTCTACATTCTGCTGATAGGCTGAATTGTTGACTTTAGATCTCTTTATCTCCAGCTCATGACTTTCAAATCTTTCAATCAGCAAATCTACTTTCAAATCTTCAGGCTTGATTGTATTTTTCAACATTAGAGCAAAGTATTTCCACTCTTGATCATCTGGTAATGAATCAAACAATTTATCCACCAGCTCCTCTTCAGAAGGTAAAATTTCATGTCTGGCTAACTCCATTTTCAGATGCCCAAATCGTTCGATCATTCTACAGACAGATTCATTTTTCATGCAACTGAATAAATCAAACTCTTTACGCAACAATTTCTTTTTGTTTTTGACAATTTCATTACTTCCTATACACTTTCTTCCTAATGCTTCCCACAAACTCTTTGAAGTTTTTTCTTGTTCAAGTAACGAGATAATATCTTCTCTCACTGACTGTTTGATTAATGTGATCATTCTATATTCAGCTACAAAATTTTTTGTGTCTATGTCTGTGAAATCTTTAGCTTCTATTAACTCTCCTCCCTCTTTTACTGGTTCGGTGTATCCATTTGTCAGTTTTAACCAGCTTTCAGGAGCGAAAGCTTTTACCCAACCCTCAAATCTGTTTTTCCACCAATTATAATCTTCAACTTTCATTAGCTTTGGTGGCTTCTGTTGACTTCCGTACATGTTCTCAAACTTCAAATTTTCCGAAATCTCTTTTGAATATTCTTTCATCTCAGATCTTCTATCTGATGATTCGGAAGTGAACGCGTACATGTCGCTAAACGGGTTTATGAAATTATCATCCATCTTGAAAGTACCTGACAGAAAAAATCAGTCAAACACTTAGAAATTTTCAAAGTTTTGAAAAATTAGCAACTTCAAGCGAAATCCTTGAAGTATACAAATCTTCAAGCGAAATCAGATAACAACACTACTCCAAGCGAAATCAACAGCAACCTATTTCGCTTCAGCTTCAAGCGAAAACTCCAAGAACAGTTTCGCTTCAACCAAAAAAAAAACAGAAACCTCAAGCGAAATCTACTATTTCGCTTCAACCGAAATAGAACCTCCAAACGAAATCAACTATTTCGCTTCAGGAAGTCTTCAAGCGAAAATGTCCAAAATGTCAGATCTGAAGCGAAATCTACCTGTTATCTCGAACACCTTTCAAGCGAAACCATGTTTTAGGTCAATTTTAATGAGTTTTAATCTGATTTTAAGTCCGAAACTTTGTAGGGTTTGTTAAAACTATGTTTTACACGATATACTCGAAAATCAGTTCATTTCAACCGTTGGAACTAGCTCAAATCTGAAAAATACGAAAAAGGATGAGTAGAAATGAGAGAAATCGGTAGAATCAAGCTGTAGTAGTATGAACTCCTCGTCCTGAGCTCTGATACCACTTGTTGGATCGTTGTTTGACCCGACTGAGTCGTTCCGAAGAGTTTTACATCCAGTTTAAAGGCGGAATCAGTAAACTGGACACAAACACAGCTTGTAATCTTTAATCTGTCAATTATATTGCTTTTAACACTGTTTACAACCTGACAGAAAACCGGCAGCACTTCGTTACACCTTCAGAAGTTGCGTCCCAAATGAAATGACAACAACCCTATATATAGACAAGATGATTTCGCTTGAACTAGTCCTGAAGCGAAATCATTGAAGCGAAATCACATGCCTTGAAGCGAAATCAAGTAATGTTGATTTCGCTTGAAGAGATTTCAAGCGAAATCTTCACATTCAACATGTCTAAACCCTAATTAATCCCTGTTGTTTGTACTTTCAATCACTCTAGACACAAGACTTGATTATGACGTAATCAACAGACATATAATGCACCAACAAATGTAATATGATAAAAGCACTTATATATAAGAAGTACCAGCGGCGTATCTACTATGTTTTTATCATATTACACCCATCCCGTTATCTATTCAGATACCAAAAACCAATTGTTCCATTGTACTCGTTCTCAATTGTTCGTGTTATCAAAACCAATCGTTCAATTCGTTCAACTCGTTCATGTTATAAACCATCGTTCAATCGTTCAAATCGTTCATATCGTTCAAATCGTTTAAATCGTTCGTGTTTTTATTGTGAAAACTAACTTTTGGTCGTCTCGTTAAACACATTCAAACCTTTGTGACTCGTCCATCATTCAGTCGTATTAACAAAGCGCCAAAGGGTTAGTTAACAATCATCAGGTTCTGTCGTTACCCACATTACCCCATAACCATGGAATAGTCCGATAACGGGATTTGTCGGATCCTATGGTACCATAACATACTACTGGTCGGCTTGATCATAGTTAATGAATGTCATTCGATTGTCTTTCGACCAACGCCCCAACAAGTTCGTTCACATTATTGAAATCGTTATGTTTAATATAAACCATAGTATTTGTTTTATTTTGAAAATTCGAAATCGTTTAGCACATATGAATCACCCCAAAACAATTGATAGCAGTAAAATAGGGGAACTATGTACTCACTTGAGATTGCAAAGTATCCTCGATTAAGTGAACTAACAGGCTCGGGTAAATAAAGGAAATTCAAGTGGCACCTAGTGTAACAACCTGCTTTTGGAAAGTCAAAGTCAAAGTCAAGACTGAAGTCAAAGGAAGAAAAGATTGCTAATTGCGATCTGTCACTCCTTGCTTAATCACTGAGTTGACTTCTTTGACTTGTAATCAAATCTTTATTTTATTTACTTTAGCTGTATTATGTGGAGTATCTGTGAATAATCGAGGTTTAATCGATGTTTATCGCCTGTTATATCGCTAATCGACTTATCGCTAATCACAATCGCATTCGCAACCCGATCGGATCGCCGTCCGATCGAGCCGCAATCCGATCGGATCACAATTGAGGATTCCACACTTAAACAATTTTCAACATGTTCAATGCACTAGCAAATTCTAGCGGATTGCCACCCGATCGGTTGACTATCCGATTGGATGATAATACTGCTGTGAACTTGTTCTCTGAGAAATACCTCGCCAAACGGATCGTCATCCGATCGAACTACCATTCGATTGAACGACCTGAAAGGTAGAGATACTTCTCTGCTTTCAAAATACTACAACAAAAACTTCAAAGCCATCATACACAAACACATCCATCCCAAACGAGGTGTCAATCCGACCGAATGGCCATCCGATCGGATTGCCATCTGGCCGAATGACCACTCGTCACTTGTTCATTTTGCCTCATTTTACGTGCCGCTCATCGTTATGCTATCGTTCTAATCAGGCTGATCTCACTCTAGCGCTCCCTTCAATCCACTAATCATCGCTGTGAGTATACTCGATCCCTTTTTGCTTTAAGCACTTTTGGGTGTTACATACGTTACTTATTCTAAATCACAAATCGACACACAACGCAAACACTATTTAACGCTAACCATTACAGCTTGTTATACGTGACTCGATGAATGTCGGTTTGTTATGTTTACACATTGATTGCTGTCTACCTGCCTTAGCAACGATAGTACTATAGTTTGGACTCAGCACCTGTTCACTCAGGGGTTGTTAAGGATATTACTTCACGTGTTCGCAGTGGTGAACATATGATGCGCACTCGCTACTCGCAGTCAAATCGCAGTCGTTGGTATTGATAGGATCTTTGTCGATAACTTACATGCTTCACATTATACGTTGTACATACTGGTTATGCGTAAACGATTTCGAACTCTACTATACTATTAAACTTGTATGCTCACCTTTACATAATGTGTATTGACCTATATTTTAACTTATGTGACAGGTGTTTAGGATGCTTATTTGCTGGATGTGGAATCAAGTAGGAGAGTCTAGAAACAAACAATTAAAAATCTGAGTTGTCGGAATGGTTACTTGTCTTTGAGAACAATGTCTGTAATAACTGTTTTTATTTTATATGTTTGTGGTATGGGACATGAACTTTGAATATATTATAACTAATAGTTGTTATGGATTCTCCTGGACAATCTGTTTCGCTCAGTGCCACGCCCCGATGATTCCGCCATCGGTTGGGGTGTGAAAGATTGGTATCAGAGCCATAACTATAGGAATTAGGCAAGACTCGACCTAGTCCGGGTCAATGTCTTAGAAACGAACTAGCCTATAGCTTAAGTACCAACAGACCGACTTGTGTATACCCGGTATGGGCCTTGCACGAGCTCACTCGCTATTTCTCGCTTGAACTCGCTATACACTACACACTTGCGCGGACATCGCATACTACCGCTTCGCAAAAGGTCGGCCTTTCCTAAGGCTGACAACTCGCACTATTTACAAATTTCTCGCGAAAGCAAGGTGATTTGGCCGAGATTAGGTGTGAGAACCGCAAACTCTCGACTGGATCGCTTGCTTGACGCAAACTTTTACTATCAACACGAGAATTTGCGTAGAATCAGGAGTGAAACCCATACTTCGACGCAAATTTTCCCCCTCTACTTCATCAAAATAGGAAACATAGTCGTTAAGTTAGGGGTGAAACCCGAATCTTGATGGCTATTTTCCGCTCTTTATTGTGGTTTTGCAAAACTCTCACCAAAGTCTCGAAGGACTCCAACGACTTAAAGTCACACGGTAACTGGAGGGATGCGTGCCGATTTGCCCGGGTTGAGGCAAGAGCACAGTCCTGAAGGCCCTAGTGTGCACTGAGAGTCCTTGTGAATAGTCGAATCACTTTGGGTAGTGGATGTCTATCGAGCCGCAGACAATCTATTCTCGATTTTATGTGTTTCGAATCTGGAATGGCCGCCGCTGACTCTGTGGTTTATCGATTTTATGTGGAAATTATGTGTTTTATATGCCTATTTGTTAGCATTTTGAGATAAATAGTACGGTGGTACTGATGGTTGACGGCGCACACCACTCACACCATGCCAAAAAATCATATGAGTAATTCGCAATCGCTACAATTAATCGTTGTACGTATGTGAAGGATAGGTGAATACGTGCAAAATATGTGTTTAGGTTCGCATATGTGCTTATGTGTTTCTGTGATTATGTGATTACGTGCATCTGTGATCTATGTGACTATTTGGTTTGTGTACACATGTTCCTGAGCTTTACGGTGAATCGCTAGACTATACTAGGAATAATCGAAATTGAGTTTGAGTCCTGTGACGATGTCTGTTGCAAACAATGTCGTCATTTGGATCGCAACACTCCCGAGCTGCTAGACGCAAGCACGCTGACAAGTGACTCGCTTCTCTCGTCGCAAGTCAAATCGCTAAAGTGATTCCACAAATCGTCAGTGAGCTAAACGAGAATGCTAGCAAGACCTCGGAAGAGTCCAGGACCGATACTCCAAAGGCCGCTTTTAGCTTCAAGTAGTTCAAATCCTGTGGACCAAAGGAGTTTACCGGCGAAGATGGTCCTTAAGCCATGTTTCAATGGTTTGATTCTATCGAACTCACCTTGCGTCAGAGTGGCTGTCCCGAAGATCTCCGAACTGTTAATGCTACCGGCGTCTTCCAACCCCTCGCTCTTGATTGGTGGACGGCCGAGAGAAACAAACGAGGGAACGATGCAGCTTTTGGATTGTCATGGGACGAGTTGAAGGACATCATGATGCAAGAGTTCTGTCCTCCCCATGAACTCTAAAAACTCGAGGATGAATTCTGGCACATTAAGCAGGATGGTGGAGATAACGCTGGTTTAACTGCTCGCTTCAAGCAGTTGAGTATCATCTGCCCTGGTCAAGTTACTACCCCCGAGATCACGATCAAGAAGTATATCCGTGCTCTGCCGGATTGTTTCGCAGATTTTGTTCAGGCTGCAAAGACGACAACAATTGAGGAAACCTACCTGCTCACCGTTGAGATCAACGATAAGCGAGTCGGGGCTGGTTATTTTGACAAAGCCACCAAGAATCTGCATCAAGTTACCGCTGCTACAACCACTGAAACTACCACCGCACCACAATCTTCAAAGCTCTCACGTCGCAAGAGGAAGAACAACAGCAGTTCCAGCAACAAGAACTGTGCAGTTACTGCCGCACCACTTCAGGCTATACCAGCCCAACCGCAACCTCAACATCGCCAAGTAGCGGCTCCTGTGGCCAATGCACAGCCAGCAAAGCGTGCATACACTGGACCACATCCGCTTTGCCCTACTTGTACTTATCATCACCCGGTTGGTATCGCATGCAGATTCTGTGTTCACTGCAACATGTACGGTCACTTCACCGCAAACTGCCGTACTGGTTCTCGACAACCTCTAGCTCCACTTCAAGGTCAAGCACCTGCTCTACCAGCTCCGCAAGAACAACAAACAGCTCCTGCTCCCGCTGCTCAAGCAAGAGTCTGCTTTGCGTGTGGTGATCCTAACCATTTCGCAAATGTCTGCCCAAACAGAGTGGTGAAGCAAGAGCCACAACAACATCAGCCAGCTCAGCAAGCAGCCCGCGGGCACGTCTTCAACATCAACGCCCGCCAGGCTCAGGTAGACAACAACATGGTTAATGGTACGTTTCTCGTAAATGGTATATATGCTTCATGTTTATTTGATACTGGAGCCGATAACTGTAACACCTGTGCCTCCACGGCCATCAAACAAATACCGAACCAATGAAATATTGTATTTCATACTTGGGATTTGTAAAAATATGTGTATCATTAACACATATCAATTTTTGTTCAAATCCAAACTCTAAATCGCTTTCTGGAAGGTTATACGCGCACCGATGCGTAAATATAACCAGTTTAATGCAACAAACACTCCAGAATAGTGACATAGGCTTAACATACCTTAAATAACCTTTACATAACTTAGAAATAAGTTTTGAAGGCTTTGGTATGGCAAAAACAAGCTAATTCGCTTACAGGGACTAAACTTGACAAACTGCGAAAGTATGCCAATTTGAACTGTAACAGACATTCCGGAACATGACCATAAGTTAAACATACCATAAATATCCTTTACATAGCTTAGAAATAGGCTTTGAGGTGTTCGGTGTGCTAAAATAAACTTTTGGCTCATTCAGGGACTAAAAGTGTCAAAAAGTGCACAAGTTTGCATTTTCGCGCATAACTTACGTTCTGAATACATCCGGACATCCAAAAATTTATGTAAGCATGACTATATTATGCTTTAGTGTTTGGCTTGCCAAAAATCCATTCGTTGCGTCATTTGGATCGTTTTTCGCGCTTATGCGCATTCCGTCGTAATTAAGCGAACATCGCGTTCGTACGACCAAACGAACCAACACCCGGCATATTTTTGAGCATGTTTCATGTCCACAATGTTTAGGCAACATTTTAGGGCCTTAAAGTTGGCTTTACGGGCCTTAGAAGTGCCGGAAATGGGCTTAAACACGTGCAGGGACCAAAACTGTAGATTCTGAAACTTGTTTTCTGATCTGAAGAGCTAGGCGGCCCGCGTGAGCCAAGCTTAAATCTTAGGCGGCCCGCGTCAGCCTCTCTGATCAGATAAGATCGAACAGTCAGCGTATTCCAGCTGTTTTAACCACCACCACACACTCACCACTTGCATATTCAGCTGATAAGGGTTGTTTTTAGGCACCATAACTTTCCGACACTTGTACGGATACGATTAAGGCACGATATTCGACAAACGATCTTAACGGTTACCCGAAAACTATAAATACCCCACCCCCCATTACTCCAAAACCACTAGAATCTGATCTAAGTGACTCTAAGTTGGAACCATTGTTTCATACCTGAGTTATTGTGATCTAGATTAGCATTCGGGGACCCTTCGTAAGTATTCTTTCGTTCTTTTATTGCTTTTCGAGTCTTTCGAGTCTGAAAGTCAAACTTTGTTTGACTTTCTGCGTTGACCAGTTTATGGTCAATGCGAAGTTCGTTTGAACTTCACAACGTGAGTGTAATCACGTTGGTTATAGTCCCTTGGGACTATGCCTACTGATTACCACGTTGTCTAGGGTCGTAGGGTAAGCGATCTGATAAATCGCTTATACCTTCGAACCCGACCCATTTGGTCGATCATTAGGATCCGACCAAACACATTAGGTGACCATAGTATATAGGGAATAACCTTCCGAGGTTATACCTTATGGTCACATCGTTTAAATTAGTTGTATGATAGGTAGTTTATATGCCTTAGGTAAATTACCAGAATACCCTTTTCATGTATAATTGGTAATTTAGCATATGTAATCTAAACTTTTGTCACATAACTGATTATGTAACATGTTTAGGCATATAATACTTGTCATAGGACTAGTTAGGCGGTCCGAACGCGTTTCACGCAAACGACGCGTTAAAGTAGCATAAGCTACCTTAATGGGTCGCGATGGGTCGATAATACTTAGGTTAAGTTTCATTTAGTATGTAGGCTTTGTTAAACCATATCATATGAGTTCCTACACTCATTTGGTTTACAAACCCTCCTGCTACCCAGTCTTCCGATTTAGGTCCGGGTTATTTATGTAGTTACCTATATTAGGTACCGTTTGATTTCCGGGACTCCTCTAGCTTACTTGGTAGTTGTTCAAGACTCCTAAGCACTCTCAGGCGAGTACATTATTCCCCTCTTTTACTGTTTTCAACTGTTTTGGGGTGACTCATATGTGCTAAATATCTTAACAATTACAATGTGGTTTCAAGAACGATTACAATGACAATTACAATGTGGTTTCAAGAACGATTACAATGATTTCAAAAACAATTACAATAGTTTCAAGAACGATTTCAATAAAGTGAACAAACTTGTTGGTTGTAGTTACATAACCAATGACATTCATTAGCAATGATCAAGCCGACCAGTATTAGGTTATGGTACCATAGGATCTGACAAATCCCGTTATTTTCTATACCCATGGTTATGTGTGGGTATTTTGGGTAACGACTGAATCTGTAATTATTAACTTACCCTTTGGTAAGGGTTTGTTAAGAACGAGAACGAGAGCGAGTTGGAACGAGGAACGAGTCAAGAAGGTTTGAATGTTATTAGAGAATCGACCATAAAGTAGTTTCACAATTAAAACAAGAACGATTTGAACGATTAAAACAACAAGAACGATTTGAACAATTAAAACAAGAACGATTAACGATTGGGTAAACATTTGGACATGATTTACATTTGATCATGCATTTCCACGAAACATAGTATTGATTTAAACCAAATTTTACTTCAATACTTTGTTTTGTGCGTTTCACCTATGGTTTAGTTGATGCATTTCACTAGTCATACATATCATTTTGGTTATACATAACATGATTTACATCTTGACATGAACATTTTGACATATTATTCAATACATTTGACAATTGGTTTAAACATTACATCTTGGTGGTTTGGTTTGAGTAAGTGATTAAGTAACGAGGCGTGTGTAATATGATACAAGCATGGTGGATACGCCGCTGGTACTTCCTATATATAAGTGTTTGTATGGTATTGTATGTCGTAGCGTTATTTGAATCATTTCAGTTTGATACATGGAACATTTTATACAAATAACATACTTTTCACAAGACATTGATTTACAAACAACTTAACTTATACAAACTCATTTTACATGGTTATTCATTTAATCATGCATTATTCTTTTATTTGTACATATCATCTGAACTTATTATTTTTCAAATGATTTACAAAGACAAAGCAAATTACAAGGTTCATGACTAAACATTTTCTTAAAACAGAAGTCATGAATCTTATTTTCACAAAACCTATGTATCTCGCCAGCATTTCTTTGCTGACCTCGTTTTCACATATGTTTCAGGTATTGAAAGATATCGATTGATAGGATGCATGCTCACATAGGACTAGACAAGGCCTTAGTGACTCAATAACAATGATAGACAATGTTTAAATTGTGTATTTAGATTTCCAGACGATGTAATTATTCAATGTTTAATAAAACAAAACACTTTTTGGTACCCATGGTTATGAAACATTAATTCTGTTACAACACTCCCCGATGTTTCCGCCATGTCTTGTATGTTATACGTGGTCGGGGTGTGACAGAAAAGATGGTATCCGAGCCAATGGTTATAGGGAATTAGGTTATTAGTAATGCTTTGACCTAGTCTATAACCTTCTTAGGACCCTAACGCGAGTTTACTTGCGTTTAGTCATAAAACAATACCGTCACCTATCCTTAGGCGACGACCACAACAAGAACATAAATTTCAAAACCGCTTTGAAAACTAATCATCTGTTCTAGGATGATTGATTACATGGTTTTGAACCCCTTTTGAATTTTCAAACTCTTGACAAAGTTTTGAGTCTTAAATAATGTGAACACGTGCAAACTGGAAGGGTGAATGCCTGTATTCTGGGTTTTCTGTCTAGGCAAGCACTTCGTATACATCTCATCAGACGCGAGACCAGTTGTGCTTACCTGGGAATTCTTGGGATGAGTGTTCACTTATAGGCGAGCATGTCTTCGCGATACATTATTTTTGACCCATTTACTTTGATTAGTCACTGTGTGTCGTTTGTTTACCTTGTGGTAGCAAACAAATGACCACTACCCTTGCTTTCATCAGATTTGTTTCATCTCATTCTTTTCGTCTAATTCTCTCACTCGTTTCCTTTCATGTTTCCTCTTTTAGAATGCCTCCTCGACGCGAAAACCAGATAGCGACTGCCGAACTGGCAGAAATCATTGCACAGCAAATGGCTGCTCAATTCCCAAACCTCTTTGCTCAATGGAACCAAGCCAACAACAACAATCATGTTCCATGCAAATACAAGGATTTTAACCAGGCTAAACCACTCAAGTTTAGTGGTTCTGAAGGAGCGACTGGGCTTCTTCAATGGTTCGAGAGCATTGAGAATACTTTCCGCCACGTGCAGTGTCCTGACAATCGCAAGGTCGACTTTTCTTCGAGTGTGTTTCAGAAGAGGGCTCTCACATGGTGGAACGGGGTTATGAGGGATCGTGGTGCAGAAGTTGCTCTGGCACAGACATGGGCTGAACTTAGGGCCCTGATGATGAGGGAATTCTGTCCTCGTCATGAGCAGCGAGCTTTGGAGAAGGAATTTGATGAATTGAAGCAAGATAGTGGTGAGCACAGGGCTTATACTGATCGGTTTGAAGAGTTGAGTCTGCTTTGCCCAACTATGGTTACCCCACTTGACAAGGCTATCGAAAGGTACATCGACGGCCTACCTGACTCGGTACAAGACATCCTTACTGGTAGTAACCCTGCCACACTCCGTCAGGCGATCGAGTTATCAGCGACATTGACCGAGTCACAGAATCGAAAGAACAAGTTACACAGGAAGGGTGACAAGGGCAAGAAACAGTCAGCTGACAAGGAGGATAGCAAGAAAGGTCAAAATAAGAAGGGTAAGGAAGGTGAGACGACGAAGAAATCAAGGAAGCGCAAGGGTGCTCAGAACTTTGCTGTTAAAGCACAGACTGCTCAGAATCCGCGGAACCCACCAGCTCAGCCATCTGCAAAGAAAGCATATGCCGGTACCACACCACATTGTGCACGCTGCAACGGTCATCACGCGGTACAACAAGTTTGCTGGCAATGCACTACGTGTGGTAAACTTGGGCATTTGGCCAAAGTTTGTCGTTTGGGACAAAATCAGGCTGCTCAGGTTCAAGCTCCGGTTCAAGGGAATGCTGCGAGATTTCCACTGGGTTCATGTTTCAACTGCGGAGAGATTGGTCACTTCCGCCACAACTGTCCGAGACTGGTAAATGCAAATGCTAACGCAAACCCGAATGCAAACATCAACGTAAATGTGAATCCAGCACGTGGTCGAGTGTTTAACATCAATGAGGCAATCGATGATGAAGGAGTGAACAATTAGTAATCTGAATTTCCTCTGGTTGTTATCTTGTAACATTTAAAGACAATGCGGTTGTTATATAAATAAAAATTTGTAGTTTTTATTTTCTTTAACTAATGCAATTGTATGAATGTTTGATCCAACCTTATGATGTCAACACAAAGACAAACTACTCGTGTGGTTCTGTCATTATTATGATCACTTGTGACCTCCCTAAGAACCTCAAACACCTGTTTCTTTTAAATCTAAAGTATCTTATCGTCTTGCACCGTTCGAGATGCAAGAATTATCAAAACAGCTTCAAGAGTTGTCTGATAAAGGATTCATACGTCCAAACTTTTCACCTTGGAGAAACTCCTGTCCCCTTTGTGAAAAGAAAAAAAAATGGATCTTTTCGAATGTATATCGATTAACGTAAGCCTAGTAAGCTTACCATCAAAAATCGATATCCCCTATCTTAAATCGATGATCTCTCCGATCATCTGCAGAGCGCTTCATGCTTTTCCAAGATCGATTTGCGTTCTGGGTATCATCAACTTCGTATGCTCGAAGAAGATATTCCCAAAACGGCTTTCTGCACGAAGTATGGCCATTACGAGTTTACAGTTAGGCCTTTTGGATTGACAAATGCTCCAGCCATCTGCATGGACTTAATAAATAGAGTCTGCAAGTCTTATTTGGATCAGTTCGTCATTGTTGTTATTGATGACATCTTGATCTATTCATGTCCTGAGCCGATCACGATCAACACCTTCGTTGACATCGGAGCCCTGATTGAATTCCTTGTACACCTTAAAATGTACAATACAACTCAATTAGGAAAAACCGAATTCCTTTTAAGATCTTCCTATCTTCATAGTTAGATTCTTGAAAATATTTAAAGTGCCAAAGGAAATCCACGGATTGGGTTCCTGGTATGCTTTAAATACCCGTGTCCAAAGATAACAAATTAAAGGTCAAATTGAACGATTATGCGATTGAACGAGTATGCAATTATGCGATTATGTGTTTATGTGTTATGTGTTCTCCTCTATGTTTTTGTGTTTTTATACTCTGGATAATTCGTTATCCAAATCCTCGCAGGATCTTTCATATCTTCATATGAGGGATTCGTAGCAGGATAGTCAAAAGGTACTACCTTAAATCCTTAATGGGCTTCTATATAATAGATAAGACCCTTGGATTTTATAGTATCACTCCTTGATTCATACGAGACCCTTTGGTGGTCTAGTAAAAAAAAAAAGATTGATTCACAATCTGGTTAAAGGACAACATCTAGTGATGTAGCTGGACAGACTCCTTGATAGTCTATTTAGATCATTTATTGATTTAGTCAAAAGGACTCTATGGCGGTCTAGTCACACTCATCACAGGATTGTTCATTTGGTTTTACCCTACATATTATAAAATAGACTGTGTGAACTGTGCAAGGAATTGTCTAATTATGGACGCGTACATAATTGTGAGATTCAGTGCACGGTAACCACAGTAAGATTTATTATGTGTAAGAACCGATAGTGACAAAAATAACGAGATGAGAACGATGTAATGGAGGTACGGTGGACGCACCAATGATGCTTCATATACTTGTATATAAGTATCCCTCTTACATTGCAATCATGATGTTATTAAAGATTACTAGAAGTTCAGAACCCTAACCAATGTTGTTCGATCTTTTCAACTGCATGTTTTCAAGCTCTCACAAGTTTCCTCTAAATAAATTTCGGGACGAAATTTCCTAAAGTAGGGGAGACTGTAACACCTGTGCCTCCACGGCCATCAAACAAATACCGAACCAATGAAATATTGTATTTCATACTTGGTATTTGTAAAAATATGTGTATCATTAACACATATCAATTTTTGTTCAAATCCAAACTCTAAATCGCTTTCTGGAAGGTTATACGCGCACCGATGCGTAAATATAACCAGTTTAATGCAACAAACACTCCGGAATAGTGACATAGGCTTAACATACCTTAAATAACCTTTACATAACTTAGAAATAAGTTTTGAAGGCTTTGGTATGGCAAAAACAAGCTAATTCGCTTACAGGGACTAAACTTGACAAACTGCGAAAGTATGCCAATTTGAACTGTAACAGACATTCCGGAACATGACCATAAGTTAAACATACCATAAATATCCTTTACATAGCTTAGAAATAGGCTTTGAGGTGTTCGGTGTGCTAAAATAAACTTTTGGCTCATTCAGGGACTAAAAGTGTCAAAAAGTGCACAAGTTTGCATTTTCGCGCATAACTTACGTTCTGAATACATCCGGACATCCAAAAATTTATGTAAGCATGACTATATTATGCTTTAGTGTTTGGCTTGCCAAAAATCCATTCGTTGCGTCATTTGGATCGTTTTTCGCGCTTATGCGCATTCCGTCGTAATTAAGCGAACATCGCGTTCGTACGACCAAACGAACCAACACCCGGCATATTTTTGAGCATGTTTCATGTACACAATGTTTAGGAAACATTTTAGGGCCTTAAAGTTGGCTTTATGGGCCTTAGAAGTGCCGGAAATGGGCTTAAACACGTGCAGGGACCAAAACTGTAGATTCTGAAATTTGTTTTCTGATCTGAAGAGCTAGGCGGCCCGCGTGAGCCAAGCTTAAATCTTAGGCGGCCCGCGTCAGCCTCTCTGATCAGATAAGATCGAACAGTCAGCGTATTCCAGCTGTTTTAACCACCACCACACACTCACCACTTGCATATTCAGCTGATAAGGGTTGTTTTTAGGCACCATAACTTTCCGACACTTGTACGGATACGATTAAGGCACGATATTCGACAAACGATCTTAACGGTTACCCGAAAACTATAAATACCCCACCCCCATTACTCCAAAACCACTAGAATCTGATCTAAGTGACTCTAAGTTGGAACCATTGTTTCATACCTGAGTTATTGTGATCTAGATTAGCATTCGGGGACCCTTCGTAAGTATTCTTTCGTTCTTTTATTGCTTTTCGAGTCTTTCGAGTCTGAAAGTCAAACTTTGTTTGACTTTCTGCGTTGACCAGTTTATGGTCAATGCGAAGTTCGTTTGAACTTCACAACGTGAGTGTAATCACGTTGGTTATAGTCCCTTGGGACTATGCCTACTGATTACCACGTTGTCTAGGGTCGTAGGGTAAGCGATCTGATAAATCGCTTATACCTTCGAACCCGACCCATTTGTTCGATCATTAGGATCCGACCAAACACATTAGGTGACCATAGTATATAGGGAATAACCTTCCGAGGTTATACCTTATGGTCACATCGTTTAAATTAGTTGTATGATAGGTAGTTTATATGCCTTAGGTAAATTACCAGAATACCCTTTTCATGTATAATTGGTAATTTAGCATATGTAATCTAAACTTTTGTCACATAACTGATTATGTAACATGTTTAGGCATATAATACTTGTCATAGGACTAGTTAGGCGGTCCGAACGCGTTTCACGCAAACGACGCGTTAAAGTAGCATAAGCTACCTTAATGGGTCGCGATGGGTCGATAATACTTAGGTTAAGTTTCATTTAGTATGTAGGCTTTGTTAAACCATATCATATGAGTTCCTACACTCATTTGGTTTACAAACCCTCCTGCTACCCAGTCTTCCGATTTAGGTCCGGGTTATTTATGTAGTTACCTATATTAGGTACCGTTTGATTTCCGGGACTCCTCTAGCTTACTTGGTAGTTGTTCAAGACTCCTAAGCACTCTCAGGCGAGTACATTATTCCCCTCTTTTACTGTTTTCAACTGTTTTGGGGTGACTCATATGTGCTAAATATCTTAACAATTACAATGTGGTTTCAAGAACGATTACAATGACAATTACAATGTGGTTTCAAGAACGATTACAATGATTTCAAAAACAATTACAATAGTTTCAAGAACGATTTCAATAAAGTGAACAAACTTGTTGGTTGTAGTTACATAACCAATGACATTCATTAGCAATGATCAAGCCGACCAGTATTAGGTTATGGTACCATAGGATCTGACAAATCCCGTTATTTTCTATACCCATGGTTATGTGTGGGTATTTTGGGTAACGACTGAATCTGTAATTATTAACTTACCCTTTGGTAAGGGTTTGTTAAGAACGAGAACGAGAGCGAGTTGGAACGAGGAACGAGTCAAGAAGGTTTGAATGTTATTAGAGAATCGACCATAAAGTAGTTTCACAATTAAAACAAGAACGATTTGAACGATTAAAACAACAAGAACGATTTGAACAATTAAAACAAGAACGATTAACGATTGGGTAAACATTTGGACATGATTTACATTTGATCATGCATTTCCACGAAACATAGTATTGATTTAAACCAAGTTTTACTTCAATACTTTGTTTTGTGCGTTTCACCTATGGTTTAGTTGATGCATTTCACTAGCCATACATATCATTTTGGTTATACATAACATGATTTACATCTTGACATGAACATTTTGACATATTATTCAATACATTTGACAATTGGTTTAAACATTACATCTTGGTGGTTTGGTTTGAGTAAGTGATTAAGTAACGAGGCGTGTGTAATATGATACAAGCATGGTGGAGACGCCGCTGGTACTTCCTATATATAAGTGTTTGTATGGTATTGTATGTCGTAGCGTTATTTGAATCATTTCAGTTTGATACATGGAACATTTTATACAAATAACATACTTTTCACAAGACATTGATTTACAAACAACTTAACTTATACAAACTCATTTTACATGGTTATTCATTTAATCATGCATTATTCTTTTATTTGTACATATCATCTGAACTTATTATTTTTCAAATGATTTACAAAGACAAAGCAAATTACAAGGTTCATGACTAAACATTTTCTTAAAACAGAAGTCATGAATCTTATTTTCACAAAACCTATGTATCTCGCCAGCATTTCTTTGCTGACCTCGTTTTCACATATGTTTCAGGTATTGAAAGATATCGATTGATAGGATGCATGCTCACATAGGACTGGACAAGGCCTTAGTGACTCAATAACAATGATAGACAATGTTTAAATTGTGTATTTAGATTTCCAGACGATGTAATTATTCAATGTTTAATAAAACAAAACACTTTTTGGTACCCATGGTTATGAAACATTAATTCTGTTACAACACTCCCCGATGTTTCCGCCACGTCTTGTATGTTATACGTGGTTGGGGTGTGACAATAACTCTTTTGTATCGTTCGAATTCAAAAGGCTCCTAAATCGTAAGCGCGTTAACCTCCCATCGACCTTCGACGTAGAAGTTGCCACTGGAAGAACCGTCACCGTCAATTCTGTTCTACGTGACTGTACTCTCAATCTCAATGGTCACTTTTTCCCGATTAATCTCATCCCAATGCAACTCGGTAGCTTTGATGTCATAGTAGGCATGGATTTCCTTTGGGAAAATCATGCTGAAATTGTTTGTTTCGATAAAATGATTTTTTTCTCCCTCACGAATGGTGATCAATTGTGTGTTTGTGGTGAAGTCGCTTCGAAGAAATTGCAACTCATGTCGTGTGTTCAAGCTAGCAAATATCTCCGCAAGGAATACCAAGCTTACTTGGCGCACATCGTAGTAGCGGAGAAGGAAAAGAAAGGAAAAATGATGGAGGAAGTACTTGTTGTTCGTGAATTCCCTAATGTTTTTCTGGATGATTTACCCGGATTACCTCCCACTCGGGATATCGATTTCCGAATCGACCTCATTCCTGGAGCAAATCATGTTGCTAGAGCGCCTTATCGCCTCGCTCCTTCTGAAATGCGCGAACTCTCAAGCCAGCTCCAGGAACTACTTGATAAAGGCTTCATTCGTCCTAGCACCTCTCCTTGGGGCGCACCAGTCCTTTTTGTTAAAAAGAAGGATGGGTCGTTCCGGATGTGCATCGACTACAGGGAACTAAATATGCTTACCATCAAAATTCGATATCCCTTGCCCCGAATCGATGACTTGTTTCACCAATTACAAGGTGCTACATGTTTCTCGAAGATCGATCTACGCTCAGGCTATCATCAACTAAGAATCCAGGAGGAAGATATACCCAAAACAGCTTTTCGAACCCGCTATGGGCACTACAAATTTGTTGTCATGCCTTTCGGTTTGACCAACGCTCCCGCAGTTTTTATGGATCTAATGAATCGAGTGTGCAAACCCTTCCTTGATCGCTTTGTCATCGTGTTCATCGATGATATCCTGATCTATTCCAAGTCAAAATCCGAACACTCGCAGCATCAACGTTTGGTTCTTGAGTTACTCCAGGGAAACCGTCTCTATGCCAAGTTCTCCAAGTGTGAATTTTGGCTGGAGGAGGTCCAATTCTTGGGTCACATTGTCAATAGTCAAGGTATTCACGTCGATCCTGCGAAGATTGAAGCAGTTAAGAGCTGGATTACACCCAAGAATCCGTCAGAAGTCCGTTTATTTCTCAGACTAGCAGGCTATTACCGCCGAATTATCGAAGGTTTCTCTACAATCGCTGTGCCGCTCACTTCGCTTACGCAGAAGGACAAACCTTTTATTTGGGGAACTAAACAAGAGGAGGCCTGTGACAACCCGAACTTTCATGGTTGGTAACGTTAAATATTGTGGTCTTAACTCCTTGTTATTTCTCTCCAATGCGTTACACGTTCCGTGCTTGTATGATTCTGTTAACTGTGTATGATAACTTCGTTAAACAAATACACTAGTGGATTTGGTCCGCAATTGTATTGGGCTACACCTTAGTGTTACAAATTAACGGTAAACCCTTTGTAACCCAATATAAACCAACTAGAAACTGGCCCATTGTGATGACAATTTACCTATAATCGCAACAGCCTAATTGTATGGGCTTGAGCCCATTTCGGTCAATAGGATAACCGCCCCAAAACCTTTTATCATTTAGTGTACATATTATGTTATGGTTTAGCACAAAACTCAAAGAAAAGAAACCCTACCTCTCTTTTTGAACCATGACGGCAGTAGACCCCCCTCTCTCGAAGTCCTCTGCGGATCAGGAAGATTCCCCTTCTCGCACACCCTTTATTCTCTGGTTAGTATATTGATCTCTAGTTTAGAGATGGTTATCCTTGTTAATGTTGGTTGTGTAATGATTGCTAGTATTGTCACAAGATTCTGATTGTATGTTAATAAGCACACTAGTAAACTGATTTGTTATAATGATTAGTGGTCTGAGATGCATCAAGGGTGTTACTGATTGACGTATGCTGATGAATAATTGAGGTATTGAAACTGTTAATTGATGAATGGTGGTATCACGTATTCGAGAATGATTGTCATTATGTGAATAGCAATGAAGCCATATTGTTTATGTGAAACTCGGAGTTAAATGATAAGTCTAGTGCTAATCGAGTAATTGTGATGATTGATCTGCTTTGGTAATGTCGAAACTGTTTGCTAGAATGTGTAACCGACCTCGACGAAAATTAGTGGTGTTTCGTCACACATTTCAACTCGACGAAAGATTGAAGTTTCATCACAAGGTGGTCTCGACGAAACATGTAGTGTTTCGTCGCTTTGGTATTTCGCCAAGGAGATGAATGGGTGAACAGTAGACGTTGATGATAATGATGATAGATATAATTATGTGTATAAACTTTATGCCGCATATTAATGGATTATGATATTTATGAAGATAGTTATGTGTACTTGTAAAACTCCACTGTGATGATCATGATTTATGTTATCCTGAATAAACGTTACATGATGTTTCATAAGGATCAAATGGGATAGAGGTAATTTATAGTAATCGGTTTTAATAGTTGGGCTTTGCATGAATGGGCCGCACAGTGTTACCGGTCTATTAGTTGGGCCACACGCACATCATTATCAGATTGGTACATTGGGCCGCACACCTTGAATACATTCACACACACACTACTCGATTAGGCCAGTCATGATGGGCCGCGGACAAACCATGTGATCGCACACTGTTACGATTTGGAATTTCTAAATAGGGTTTAGTAGACAAAATGATATTGGGGGATTTAATCACCTACTATGTGACATTTTGATGTATGTTTCCGATTATATTGTATGGTCAACTGTTACAATACGTATGATATTATGTGTGTTACTTATACATTAGACTACGTGGTATGTGATTAGGGAGTATATGAATTAATCATGTGTGAAATATCTAGTGTATGTGCATTCGAAACTGATTGTTACTGGTACCCATGTTAGTGTGACAACCCGCACTAAACCAGGTATCCGTACAACTTAATTAATGATTAATTACTACTTGATTACTGTGCTTGATTGAACTAGCTGATAAACTGCTACCTGCATACTGATACATGCACTTACTTGCATCATACTTTATTTGCTGTCACTACATTAATTACATACTGAACCCTAGTGACAAACATGATGCACAAAAAGCACAGTAGCACTAAACGGATACACGGCAAACATGCTGATATGACCAGCATCAGGCAAACACTGCCTCTAAGGCCTGTTAAGAGCCTAAAATATTTTGACTACACTGGTAGTGAGTGTAGGGATATAAGGGTTGTGTTACCGCGTCTCTAGGGATAAGATACACTAATTCGGATGTGCCAAAAACGTACTGTAAGTACCAAACACAGCACTTTAAAAATTAATCCAGCTTCTAGCTGACTAGTAAAGTGCCAGAAAATGAGAAAATAACACTAGACACTTTCTAAAGTGTTGGAAACAAAATGTGTCACTAAAAACAACAATAACGACACTTTAAAGCTTTTGTAACGCTTTAACGGATTTCTATCCAACCGGACACCCGGACTTTACCCGGAACATGAAAATATTACTATTTTCACTATTTATATTTTTCTGAGCCAGTTAGGGTCCCTGATTACCCTAACACCCGTCATAACACGCCTTATATAACTAACGAGGTTAAACACTTAACTTACCTATTTAACTAAACTAATTACCCTAACTACTTGGTTACAATCGAACTACCCCCCCCCCCATGTCCTAACCGGCCCCAATGTTAGGGGGACACAAGAGTACAAGATTGAATTTTTTATTAAGCCATGCTTAGTATCAAGGGGACACTTTAACCATGGGACAATATCATCTAATCTTTCCTATAAATACTAGAGGTTATCTACATAAACTCTCACTTAACAAATCACCACAAGATCACTCTCTCTTGCTCCCTATACTCTCGGCCGAACACCCCTCTTTCACACTCCCATTTTCGGTTCTTGTCTTCATCATTCCAAGATCATACAAACATCACAAGTCGCGTATTAGGAGCTCTTGTGCACTCGGAACACGAAGGACCTCAACCGTTAGCTTTTATCCACGCGATTTTTATCACGATTCTTCCCTAGCCCCGAGCTAGAGGTATATTGTTTAAAACTCATATTTAAGCATGTCTAAAGTGGTTAAAAGAACTTTCGTCGGTTAAATATCGAAAACATAAGTTTTGATGCATTAAAGTCTGGTAAAATCACAAAAAATGGTGGATAATAACATATAACTTGTGTAAAAGTCGTAGGACTTGAAATACGTGATTTTTGAGACCCGATCTATGATGTGGTAGCTCGGAACATCGTTTAACCCGACTTTGTAAGATCATGTATCTTCACATAAGCTCGTTTTTGACTAAATACAAGGGTTAAAGGTGAAACTCTACCACACAAGATACATGAACTTGTGTGAAAATATTTTACTTGTGTAAAAGTGATTTAACCGGTAAAATGGTGTTTAAAACTAGCGGATCTACGTATCCGCAAGTGGTATTTTTGAAGAACCACACAATAAAGAAATCATGTACTTTAAAAAGTGGATCTTACACTAGTAAACCTGATTTTATAAACCACAAGTGTGTAAACACTTGTGAAACAAAGAGATCCGACAAAGAAGTAAATTTGTCACTTGTTACTAGAAGTTGTAAAGACGGATTTCTCTAAGCACAAGGTTTTTATGAGATTAAAGTTACTTTATATAAAGATCTACATATATAAAGGGTGTTTACACTATAGATTCGGAAAAACTGCAAGTTCATGCGATTATGCAGATATACATACTTGTCGACTAGTTTGATGTGTCGGAAATTGTTTGATTGAATAAAGAAGTTGTTGAATTGATTTGTTAAAAGAAAATGATACGCTTGAAAGCGTGGCCACCTCCAGTTACAGAGGAAACTCTGGCGAAATTTTCTAAAAACCTAACACTTAGACTTTTTTTCACAACAAGTGTTAGAACTATCTTTGGATATATTTTCAAAACATAAATTTCGCCAGCACTATATTTTACTAAATATCCGGAGGTGGGGTTTTTCACAAAGATTAACGTGATAAATATATTTGTCACAACACTGTTTATGATTATTTAGTGAAATACATAAATATTATTTTAGAGTGAAAATAATATTTACAAGCGTTAATGATTCCAAAACTTTGCGAACGCTTCCACAAACATATAAGTTACACCGGTAATTACATTACCACAAGATTGATAAAACGTAACTTACGCACATGTATTGTATCCCCCATCCTTGGGAAGAATAACTACCAAGTGTATACGGAAAATAAACACGAAATAGTTGTCTAACTATTTCCCCAAAAACTTAAATTATAAAGCTAAAGCACGGCCGTCCGTCTAATAGAATTAGCACTTGTAGGTCGTTGCACAGCTTACTGTATTGGAAACACTTGGTAGAGACGCGCATTCACTGTGAGTTCATGTCCCCCTTTTCTCTAACTGTTTTCAGTTTACTTAACTGCGGGGGTGAAATACATGTTACTTTGTTTACAAGTACTTTATATACGGTATGAATTACGTAAGGAGGTTTAGATCATGTGAATGGGTAGTTAGAACACCGAGGGACTCGAGCGGTAGATCTATCTGGGTGTAGCGAGCCCAGCTCCCGGCCCAACAGAACAGGCCTCTCGGAGGACTAACAGAACGGACCTGGAGTGACTTGGTACCCAACGCAAAATCGGCTAGGGTTGTGTCTACCTACTTGCATTTCACGACATGCTAATGGCCTTGCAAACCATTGGTGATCACAAGTCCTCTTACACTGCTACATACCAGGAAACTTTTATACTTACAAGTGTTTTACTTACTCACTTGCACATGAACTCGCTCAACATTATTGTTGATTTTTCAACTCACATGTATTTCAGGAAATTAAACGGATCTGGCACGGTATAGAACGTTTTCCGCTGCATATTGTCATGAAGTCATCAGGGTTTAGGGGATGTGTCTCTTACCTGGACAAGACACAGTCCCTAAATCACGTTTATGTTTATGTTATAAGTTGTTATGTCTTTTGAACAAGGTTATTGTTGTTGGAGTATGTTCTCGTCAAACAATGGTATTGTATGTTATTTTCAAACTTAATGGATGACTCGCATGGTTTTTAAATTCATATAGCTTGTTATGATTAAGCTATGGTATTAAGAAGTCACACCAAAGTTAACCACGCTTCCGCAAAGCCAGGGTGTGACAGCTTGGTATCAGAGCTCTGATCATAGCGAACTAGGATTCTTTCTCGAGTCTAGACTATGATCACTAGGGCTCTCACGAAAACATTTTTCTGCATACCACTTAAGTCCAGATCCACACTTTTTACAAACAAATGTTGAGCACATTTTATTTATTTATAGGCTCAGCTTGGAGGGCTGAGGATCGATCTGGAGGATCGAGATGGTCAAGGTAGTTGAGCACGTTGGTTTGTTATAGGATCGATCTGGAGGATCGAGATGGTCAAGGTAGTTGAGCACGTTGGTTTGTTATAGGATCGATCTGGAGGATCGAGATGATCAAGGTAGTTGAGCACGTTGGTTTGTTATAGGATCGATCTGGAGGATCGAGATGATCAAGGTAGTTGAGCACGTTGGTTTGTTATAGGATCGATCTGGAGGATCGAGGTTTGGTTTAAGTGAAGGATAGAGCAAGTCTTGTAGACTGGATGAAATTGGCTAGTAAGACTAGGAGGATTATGTGATGCCTTACTTGATGACTTATGTGATTACTTGATTTATGATTGACTACTTGTGCATATTTGTGTATATGTTACAGACACATGGATTCTGCAGACACTGGTGGTTCAGGCACCACAGGCCCGAGGCCTATCGTTTCAGACGACATTGAGTCATCGGAGCACGAGGTTTATACGTCAGACTTCACCAGCACGGATGATGATGACTTTCAGCCATTCGCCTTACCCGACGGCGTTGATGAGCTCCCAGTTGATCTCCCAGCCGGGGATCTACCACTCGTTGTGATCCCTGCTCCAGTACCCCTTGCATCATACCCTGTTTTACCCATCGACGACGAGGAGGACGACGTCGATATGTTTGAGGAGGAGCCTTTGGAGAATGCTCAGGGCGAGGCCCTACCTGCTGTTGCTCCCTTACTGATCGCAGATGCTCCGGCTGCGGAGTCACCTGCTCATTCCCCAGTCGCGGACTCCTTGGAGTCTGTGGCTTCTGTACCCACACATGCTCATAGTGCGCAGCACTTCTCCCATGGGTCCGATTCTAACCAGGCTTTTTCTGTTGCTTCCATACCTGGACTTGTTTTTGACCATGACGACGAGGGGGATTCAGATCCTATGTTTCCACCAGGATTTGATCCTGACCGTGATTTAGAGTTTGTCCCGATGGACGAGTTGATGGAGGATCCAGCAGATCCTATTGACCCTTTTGATCCGATTGATCCCGATTTTGATTTTGACATGGCGTTTGATGATCTTGAGCCTGCCATTGCACCTGAGCAGGCAGCTGCCTTTGACCCTTTACCAGAGCATGACCCTGTGCATGCTGATGTACCTTTTGAGCCCATTGCTGATGATCACCACATAGATGTTCCTGTTGATCCCATTGGTCCTTTACCCATTATTGCTGTACCAGTTGACCCCCCTCTCGAGCACTTGGCACCCGTTCACCCTGTTGTAGCTCCTTTATTTGATCCCGTTCCCCTAGAGCCCGGACATGCACTGTTCGCGGCACATATGGATCCACCGGACGAGTTCGCACAGCACGGGTGGATACCGGCAGACGAGGACGTTCCACCGTTACCCCCACAGATCCCAGACACTCGACACGTTGACTTTTCGTTTCAGGTTCCTATGTTTATACCTCCAGCAGGGCCTGGAGAGGGCTCTTCAGCTCACCCTGATGGGCATGTACCGATGCCCATGCCTTTCATGCCTCGGATTCCTTTTGTTCCACCTACTACAGCTCCTTTTGGTGTGGCACCCTTTGACCCCACACGTGAGCCACTGCTGTGGTCACCGTTTTCCCCCATGCCACCCACTGATCCATACCACAGGTCCTACGTAGGACACACCATTGAGGATGTATTGATGTCATTTGTATACCAGCATGAGTCGTATGAGCAGCGACTACAGGAGTTGGGGAGAGCCCATCTGCAGCCATGTCAGTGCCATGGCCGGGTACCCTCTCCGTTACAGTCGTTTCGACCATTACCCCTTGACTATGCTGCTCGTCTTACTACTTTGGAGCAGCAGATTGCTTCCATTATTCGCACACAGCAGGCGATGGAGGCGGACTGGTTACAGTTGCGCCGTTTGTTATATACCCATTTTCCTCCTCCACCACCATCTGCTTAGAGCTCATCGGTGCCACTTGGGTAGGCGAGGTGATAAGGCGGCGATTGCTTTTTGACTGCACAGCATTTTGAGGAGACTACGTTATGACTTGACTTTTGTTATGTACTTGATATTGTATTGATACTGATGTAGCTTTTGACAGGGGTGATGTAGCCCCTAGTGATTGATGATTGTATGTATACACTTACGATGTGGTCTCATTTATATGGCAATCGCAGTTTTCTCACCATATTTGGATTCGCTTGATTACTTGTTTATATTTTATGACATGGGATGTTGTGTGATTGATAATTGTGATGTGTGATAACATGAGATGTTATGTGATTATACTATTACTACCGTTATATACGTACACTATATTACGAACTGATTTACGTATTATAACAACGGAGCCTTACTATGGCCTAACCAACTTAAACCATCTTTTAGAAGATGCCGCCAAGACGCGAACCAAACATGCCCACTAACGAGGCAGAACTACAACAGATTATTGCTGCTGCCATAGCACAGTACGCAGCATCTCAGCCAGGAGCAAGCGGAAGTGTTAACCAAGGCAATAACAATCCACCTCACGGTAATACCACGCCATTCGAACCTACCATGAACTAGTTGGAGATTTTAGCGATGATGCTAATGCCAAACACATGTTTTAACATACGTGCAGGATGCACCTACAAGCAGTTCTTAGACTGCAAACCAGTTAACTTCGATGGCACAGGAGGTGCAGTTGCCTTCACCCGCTGGGCTGAGAAAACCGATTCTGTGTTACGCATGAGCAAGTGTGCAGAGGATCAGCAAGTCACATACATTTCAGGGTTGTTTCTAGACGGAGCCCTATCTTGGTGGAACTTACAAGTCCAAACACTAGGCGAAGCTGCCGCCTACGCCCTGACTTGGGCCGAATTGAAAGAACTAATGCGCAAAAAGTACTGTTCACGCGCAGAAATTCAAAGGTTGGAGACTGAATTTTGGCACCTAAAAATGGACGGTCCGAAAGTAGCAGAGTACGTTCAGAGGTTTCATGACCTATCTCAAGTGGTTCCTTACATGGTTACGCCAGAATACAAGCGAATCGAGCGCTTCATTTGGGGTTTGGCTCCCCAAATAATAAGCATGGTAACCTCCTCCAAACCAGCGACTATCACTGAAGCCATCGATTTGAGCGTGGCTCTCACCGAGGAGGCGATTCGTCTAAACAGGTTTGGTGATGTAAAGGCAAAGGAGAAAGAGACTCATGTTGAGTCGTCAGGAAGTAACAAAAGAAAGTTTTCAAACTTCAAACAAAGTGTTAGCGGTGATGGTAAGAGAGGAGCTCCAAACACGCCAGCTCAGGGTACGACTGGCAGTGGAAGGAAAGGAAGGGGATATATGGGCACCCATCCCAGGTGTAATGCCTGCCAGCGTCACCATTCTGGTCAATGTGGGCTAAAAGTATGTGAAGCGTGTGGGAAACGTGGTCACTCTAAGGATACTTGTTGGGTCCCTGCCGGCCGCGGAGGCCAGGGAGGATATGGATATAGGAATGATAACCGTGGTGGAAATGGAAACCGCCTACCAGGAAACTTGGGAGGAAACAGAAACCGAGGCAACAATGCAAACCAGGCTGGCAATGCCAACCAGATCAACACCCCAGCTGGAAATGGGGATGGAAACGGGCAGAGACTCGGATGTTATAACTGCGGGGAAATCGGGCATTTTAAGAAGAACTGCCCCACGTTGAATCAGGCCCGTGGTAGAGTGTTCCAACTAGAAGCCAGGGAAGCACGCCAATATCCAAATGTTGTTACGGGTACGTTCCCTATCAATCAACGCTATGCATCCGTTTTATTTGATACTGGTGCCGATTATAGCTTCGTATCGTTAGAATTTAAGAATATGCTTGGGTTAGCTGCTAATAAGTTAGATATTCCCTACTCGATCGAATTAGCTAATGGAAAGTTAGTTGGAGCCGACGAAGTAATCAGAGGTTGTGTGATAGAATTGGGAGAACGCGAGTTTACATTGGATCTACTACCAGTCCAATTGGGAAGCTTCGACGTGGTGGTAGGAATAGATTGGTTATCTGGAAACAAGGCTGAGATAGTATGTCATGAGAAGGTCGTTCGTATCCCAACTGATGATGGTGAGACAATTGTGGTTCACGGAGAGAAGCGTGACACGCCGCTAAGATTTATCAGCTGCTTGAAGGCAAGGAAGTGTTTACAGAAAGGATGTGTTGCTTTTCTGGCACACATCGTAGACAAGAAGGCTGCTGAGCCAACAATCGAGGACATCCCTGTCGTAAGGGAGTATCCAGAAGTCTTCCCAGAAGACTTACCTGGACTACCACCTCAGAGGCAAGTGGAGTTTCACATTGACTTAGTTCCAGGCGCAGCGCCTGTAGCTAAGGCGCCTTACAGACTTGCGCCGTCTGAAATGCAGGAATTGTCGACACAACTTCAAGAGTTGTTAGACAAGGGTTTTATCCGACCAAGCTTCTCGCCTTGGGGAGCTCCGGTCTTGTTTGTCAAGAAGAAGGACGGAAGTTTCCGCATGTGTATTGACTACAGAGAATTGAACAAGCTGACGATCAAGAACAGGTATCCTCTGCCAAGAATCGACGATCTGTTCGACCAACTTCAAGGCTCAAGCTGTTACTCTAAGATCGATCTTCGATCTGGATACCATCAATTAAGGATACAGGAGGAAAGTATCCCGAAAATAGCCTTCCGAACTCGTTATGGACACTACGAGTTCCTCGTTATGCCATTTGGTTTGACAAACGCACCTGCGGTATTCATGGATCTAATGAATAGAGTTTGCAAGCCATACTTAGACAAGTTTGTGATTGTATTCATCGACGACATCCTGATTTACTCAAAGACGAAGGCTGAACACGAACAACATCTTAGAACCATATTGGAACTGCTAAAGAAGGAACAGCTGTACGCCAAATTCTCCAAGTGCGAGTTTTGGCTACGCGAGGTCCAGTTTCTTGGACATGTGGTTAATGGGGATGGAATTCATGTTGATCCCACAAAGATCGAGGCAATCAAGAGTTGGGAGACGCCAAGGACGCCAACCGAGATTCGGCAATTCTTGGGTTTGGCTGGCTACTATCGAAGGTTCATCGAGGATTTCTCGAAAATCGCTCAACCTTTGACGCTCCTCACGCAGAAGGACAAGACGTTTGATTGGGGAATCAAACAGGATGAAGCATTTCAGATATTGAAGGATAAGCTTTGTAACGCGCCAATCTTAGCTCTACCAGAAGGTACTGATGACTTTGTGGTATACTGCGACGCATCGCGTCAAGGTCTGGGTTGTGTGTTGATGCAACGCCAAAAGGTCATTGCTTACGCATCACGCCAACTGAAAGTGCACGAAAAGAACTATACCACCCACGATTTAGAGCTTGGCGCAGTGGTTTTTGCACTAAAGATCTGGAGACACTACCTGTATGGTACGAAGTGCACAATCTTCACAGACCACAAAAGCCTACAACATATATTTAACCAGAAGGAGTTAAATATGAGGCAAAGACGATGGGTTGAATTGTTGAACGATTACGACTGCGAGATAAAGTATCACCCAGGGAAGGCGAATGTAGTTGCCGATGCCCTAAGTCGTAAAGAAAGAATCAAGCCCATAAGGGTTAGAGCTTTGGAAATGATTATACGAACCGACCTTTCCTTGCGCATTCGTGCTGCACAAAAGGAAGCTCTCAAGGAGGGAAACCTTGAGGAAGAATATCTCCGTGGAATGGAGAAGCTTTTGGTACCAAACGAGGAAGGGACGTTATGTTTTGAGAAAAGGATTTGGGTTCCTCTGTTTGGTGGATTAAGGGAAGTTATTTTCAATGAAGTGCACAGGTCACGGTACTCTATCCACCCTGGATCGGATAAGATGTACCAGGATCTCAAAGATTACTATTGGTGGCCTAGGATGAAAGGCGACGTTGCTGTTTACGTGAGCAAATGTTTAACGTGCGCTAAGGTCAAGGCGGAATACCAGAAGCCCTCGGGACTTCTGCAACAACCTGAGATTCCCAAGTGGAAATGGGAACAAATCTCAATGGATTTTGTTACAAAACTGCCAAGAACGCCAAGAGGCCATGATATGATTTGGGTGATTGTTGACCGCCTAACAAAATCCGCACACTTTCTGCCAATCAAGGAGAAAGACAGTACTAGTAAACTTGCGAAAATTTACATGAGAGAGATCGTAGCACGTCATGGAGTACCACTCTCGATCATCTCTGATAGAGACGGAAGGTTTGTGTCAAGAATATGGCAATCTTTCCAAGAATCTTTTGGCTCACAATTGAATCTGAGCACTGCGTTCCATCCGCAAACTGACGGCCAGAGCGAGCGAACGATACAAACTTTGGAAGACATGCTGAGGGCATGTGTTATGGATTTAGGCGGTAGCTGGGATAAACACTTACCTTTGGTCGAATTTTCATACAACAACAGCTACCACACCAGTATTGGTGTCGCGCCATTTGAGGCCCTATACGGACGCAAGTGCCGATCACCACTATGTTGGTCTGACGCAGGTGATAGGCAGCTTGCTGGTCCCGAGATCGTCCAAGAGACGACAGACAAGATCGCGCAAATTCTTAAACGCATCGAAGCAGCTCGCCACAGACAAAAGGCCTACGCGGATCCAAACCGAAAACATGTGGATTTTCAAGTTGGAGAAATGGTTTTACTGAAGGTATCACCCTGGAAAGGGGTGGCGCGCTTTGGAAAGCGTGGAAAGTTAAATCCACGCTACATTGGTCCTTTCAGAATTCTGGAAAGAATTGGGACAGTAGCATACAAGTTGGACCTACCTGCTGAACTGAATGGTGTTCACGATACATTTCATGTATCCAATTTAAAGAAAAGTCCAACTCAAATTGACGTTGCCATTCCTATCGACGAGATTCATATTGACGACACGCTCCACTTCGTCGAAGAACCTGTTGAGGTTACGGATTGGAAGGTTAACAAGACCCGCCGGAGCAGTGTCAAGCTCGTCAAGGTTCGTTGGAATGCCAGACATGGTCCTGAACACACCTGGGAACGTGAGGACCGGATGGAAGAGAAACACCCCCACTTATTTCCTAAGAACCCTGCTTCTACAAGCAGAACTTAAATTTCGGGACGAAATTTATTTAACGGGGGGAGAATGTGACAACCCGCACTAAACCAGGTATCCGTACAACTTAATTAATGATTAATTACTACTTGATTACTGTGCTTGATTGAACTAGCTGATAAACTGCTACCTGCATACTGATACATGCACTTACTTGCATCATACTTTATTTGCTGTCACTACATTAATTACATACTGAACCCTAGTGACAAACATGATGCACAAAAAGCACAGTAGCACTAAACGGATACACAGCAAACATGCTGATATGACCAGCATCAGGCAAACACTGCCTCTAAGGCCTGTTAAGAGCCTCAAATATTTTGACTACACTGGTAGTGAGTGTAGGGATATAAGGGTTGTGTTACCACGTCTCTAGGGATAAGATACACTGATTCGGATGTGCCAAAAACGTACTGTAAGTACCAAACACAGCACTTTAAAAATTAATCCAGCTTCTAGCTGACTAGTAAAGTGCCAGAAAATGAGAAAATAACACTAGACACTTTCTAAAGTGTTGGAAACAAAATGTGTCACTAAAAACAACAATAACGACACTTTAAAGCTTTTGTAACGCTTTAACGGATTTCTATCCAACCGGACACCCGGACTTTACCCGGAACATGAAAATATTACTATTTTCACTATTTATATTTTTCTGAGCCAGTTAGGGTCCCTGATTACCCTAACACCCGTCATAACACGCCTTATATAACTAACGAGGTTAAACACTTAACTTACCTATTTAACTAAACTAATTACCCTAACTACTTGGTTACAATCGAACTACCCCCCCCCCCCCCCATGTCCTAACCGGCCCCAATGTTAGGGGGACACAAGAGTACAAGATTGAATTTTTTATTAAGCCATGCTTAGTATCAAGGGGACACTTTAACCATGGGACAATATCATCTAATCTTTCCTATAAATACTAGAGGTTATCTACATAAACTCTCACTTAACAAATCACCACAAGATCACTCTCTCTTGCTCCCTATACTCTCGGCCGAACACCCCTCTTTCACACTCCCATTTTCGGTTCTTGTCTTCATCATTCCAAGATCATACAAACATCACAAGTCGCGTATTAGGAGCTCTTGTGCACTCGGAACACGAAGGACCTCAACCGTTAGCTTTTATCCACGCGATTTTTATCACGATTCTTCCCTAGCCCCGAGCTAGAGGTATATTGTTTAAAACTCATATTTAAGCATGTCTAAAGTGGTTAAAAGAACTTTCGTCGGTTAAATATCGAAAACATAAGTTTTGATGCATTAAAGTCTAGTAAAATCACAAAAATGGTGGATAATAGCATATAACTTGTGTAAAAGTCGTAGGACTTGAAATACGTGATTTTTGAGACCCGATATATGATGTGGTAGCTCGGAACATCGTTTAACCCGACTTTGTAAGATCATGTATCTTCACATAAGCTCGTTTTTGACTAAATACAAGGGTTAAAGGTGAAACTCTACCACACAAGATACATGAACTTGTGTGAAAATATTTTACTTGTGTAAAAGTGATTTAACCGGTAAAATGGTGTTTAAAACTAGCGGATCTACGTATCCGCAAGTGGTATTTTTGAAGAACCACACAATAAAGAAATCATGTACTTTAAAAAGTGGATCTTACACTAGTAAACCTGATTTTATAAACCACAAGTGTGTAAACACTTGTGAAACAAAGAGATCCGACAAAGAAGTAAATTTGTCACTTGTTACTAGAAGTTGTAAAGACGGATTTCTCTAAGCACAAGGTTTTTATGAGATTAAAGTTACTTTATATAAAGATCTACATATATAAAGGGTGTTTACACTATAGATTCGGAAAAACTGCAAGTTCATGCGATTATGCAAATATACATACTTGTCGACTAGTTTGATGTGTCGGAAATTGTTTGATTGAATAAAGAAGTTGTTGAATTGATTTGTTAAAAGAAAATGATACGCTTGAAAGCGTGGCCACCTCCAGTTACAGAGGAAACTCTGGCGAAATTTTCTAAAAACCTAACACTTAGACTTTTATTCACAACAAGTGTTAGAACTATCTTTGGATATATTTTCAAAACATAAATTTCGCCAGCACTATATTTTACTAAATATCCGGAGGTGGGGTTTTTCACAAAGATTAACGTGATAAATATATTTGTCACAACACTGTTTATGATTATTTTGTGAAATACATAAATATTATTTTAGAGTGAAAATAATATTTACAAGCGTTAATGATTCCAAAACTTTGCGAACGCTTCCACAAACATACAAGTTACACCGGTAATTACATTACCACAAGATTGATAAAACGTAACTTACGCACATGTATTGTATCCCCCATCCTTGGGAAGAATAACTACCAAGTGTATACGGAAAATAAACACGAAATAGTTGTCTAACTATTTCCCCAAAAACTTAAATTATAAAGCTAAAGCACGGCCGTCTGTCTAATAGAATTAGCACTTGTAGGTCGTTGCACAGCTTACTGTATTGGAAACACTTGGTAGAGACGCGCATTCACTGTGAGTTCATGTCCCCCTTTTCTCTAACTGTTTTCAGTTTACTTAACTGCGGGGGTGAAATACATGTTACTTTGTTTACAAGTACTTTATATACGGTATGAATTACGTAAGGAGGTTTAGATCATGTGAATGGGTAGTTAGAACACCGAGGGACTCGAGCGGTAGATCTATCTGGGTGTAGCGAGCCCAGCTCCCGGCCCAACAGAACAGGCCTCTCGGAGGACTAACAGAACGGACCTGGAGTGACTTGGTACCCAACGCAAAATCGGCTAGGGTTGTGTCTACCTACTTGCATTTCACGACATGCTAATGGCCTTGCAAACCATTGGTGATCACAAGTCCTCTTACACTGCTACATACCAGGAAACTTTTATACTTACAAGTGTTTTACTTACTCACTTGCACATGAACTCGCTCAACATTATTGTTGATTTTTCAACTCACATGTATTTCAGGAAATTATACGGATCTGGCACGGTATGGAACGTTTTCCGCTGCATATTGTCATGAAGTCATCAGGGTTTAGGGGATGTGTCTCTTACCTGGACAAGACACAGTCCCTAAATCACGTTTATGTTTATGTTATAAGTTGTTATGTCTTTTGAACAAGGTTATTGTTGTTGGAGTATGTTCTCGTCAAACAATGGTATTGTATGTTATTTTCAAACTTAATGGATGACTCGCATGGTTTTTAAATTCATATAGCTTGTTATGATTAAGCTATGGTATTAAGAAGTCACACCAAAGTTAACCACGCTTCCGCAAAGCCAGGGTGTGACAGTTAGGGCGTGTATGAGCAACTGTTAAACGAGTAACTAATCTTACCGAGCAAACCAAAGGTGAGTTCACTGCTCTTTTTCCAAGCATGCGTCCCGGGGAGGGACATCTGGTAAATGTTCTGGGGAGGAATGCTGGGTTATTGGGATGTTTGTTAATACTCGCATATCTATCAATCAAGTCCCATCTACCGATTGTTGCCGGGGAGGCAACGAGGTATTAGTTAATAGCGCTATTTAGGTTTGGCAACCTCACACCGCACCGGGGAGGTTGGGAGTGAACTAATGATCCCAGTCTTGACCATTGCTTTGATAGTGGCAATGGGGTTTGGGCAAAACAACTGTAAGCCATCAGCGGAAAACGAGTTATTACAACATCAAATCAAATCTGTGAAACGTTTTAATCTGGTAACTGGTATCTAAACACGTTAACAAAACTTTGAACTCACCAGCGTCGTCTGACACACTTGTCTGCATGCTTGCAGGTCTATAGGTTGATATCATTTGGAACTTGCTGTCTGGAGTGCTGGAGTAGTCATGGGTTGAGATACATGGGATTGCAAGACAAGTCAAATGGTTTTCGAACATGTGGTTGTTGAACCACTTAGTAAACGATTTATGCTTCCGCTGTATACAATGAATTACGTTTAATGTTTTGTAATACTTTATGATAATGAATGAAAGTTTTTATGTAAAAATATACTATAGTTCAATGTGATTGGTGGCTTGGATCCTGGTACGTCACACGTCCCGCGGTGTTTTCGCATGTGGTATTTTGGGGGTGTGACAGTTTGGTATCAGAGCCACTAGTTATAGTGAACTTGGTTTTAAAACGTTTTTATAAAACCAGACTATAACCGAACAGTTCTGAAAACGAGAATATGACCATGACACTCAGCTCCAGATTGCAAGGTTTGTCTTTTCATCTGTGGTACACATTACATGAGTAGTGTACATTTGTTTATGATGTAGCGTACAAACACACACTCGTCACTATAGCATGATTACATGAGTTGCTTGTTTACATTATGATGCATTGATAGCATGACATAGTCCTTAGATTCTTGTGCTCTTATCGTTTCGATAACCTCTGTTTGGTATTCGAGTTTGAGGAACCATTTGACATGAGTTAGGAGGAACTGAGATGAGCATGCAAATCGCAATATTATTGTGGGTGCACACATAATAATAATGTGGGGTGCATGTAAGTCCCAGTGAGGCTTAACAAGTGAAAAAGGGGTTCTGCTTTGTTATTTGATCAATGTGAAAAGTAACAAGTCTATAGGAGTCATAGCAGTGATTGTCTCCTACTCGAACGTTATCTTTTCACTCCTCTCTGAATCCTTTCTAATCTGGATGCTATCGAGTATTACCCGAACACCCATCTGAACGCCTAGCGAATTGTGTAGAATGTTAGGTGCTATTACGAACGTCTCTGTGTTGGATGTCGCAGCGTCGAGTGATTGGTCTAAACCTTTCTCACTCCTCTTCTTTGGTTGGAACTCAGTGTATTGACGCCTTAGATTCCGTAAGTGCGATCACTTCTGCAACACTCTAGCAGCATACAGTGTATTACCCAATCGACATGCAAGATCGATGGACAGGAATGTGAGCGTAGTACCTTGCCGACCTCAGTATTAGAACGGCCTTGGTTACCGGCAACGAACACCAGCAAATTGACTTAAATCGAATTCTTAACCCTAGTCAGTGGCTCATGGGAGCCAACTCCTACGAATTAATAGGGATATAAACGATGACAATTGACCATGGTGCGGAAATGTGACAAGATGGACTTTGTCAGAGAAAGATCGTAGGACTCCGTTTTAGGTAACAATCACGGCAACATCAAGATACTCGTAATTGTAACCAACAGTATGGAAATGGAGGTGCCAACAACATGGATTGGCTATGGTTAAATCAAGACAACAACAATCAAGGAAACGATGTCGGTACTGGAAATCCTCGTAACGATAACAACAACACTGGAAATGATACTCATGGAAGGACATTTAGGATTGGCGTGGGCGACGCCGGGATTTTAGCAACATGGTAGGTAGCATGAGTAGCTAAACACTTCGTCTCTGTCCTGCTTAACCCTGATGCTTCTTGGAATCGAATCTGTTGTGGAATTGACTGATGGCAAGTCAATTGGAACCTCATATGCTTGTTGGGATGCAAACTCGACCTTGTGGGACGAGTGTGCAACATCGACCTTCCTCCTGCTATCCTTGGTAGATATGATGCAGCAGTTAGTGTGGATTGGTTATCCAGATATCGCATAGATATACCCTATGAGAAGAAAATTTTGCGTATTCTTCTTCCTAGTGGAGAATCGTTAACTGTTCTAAAAGCGTCAGAGTGGCGCAAGGGTTAGCGCCATTTCAGCTATGAAGGCCCAGAAGTGTCTACGGAGGGAATTCCCCGCTACGTTAGCAACCGTTACTGATATTAAGGCTAAGGAAAAGAGGATCGGGGATCCACCAATTGTTCGTGATTCTTCTTGGTGTGCTACCCGAGGAACTTTTAGGTTTACTTCCATGACTGTTAGATAGACTCTCAGTTTGACCTCACGCCAGAGGCAGCCATGATTCTTCGTACTTCTCACCGTCTTGCGCCAGGAGGGTTGCAAGAACTGTCAAATCAACTACAGGAACTGTGGAACAGAAGTTTGGTCGGACCCAGTTTTCGCTCCAGAGAGCCCCGATTATATCCGTGAAGATAAGCTTTATCGAAGGATATGTGTACTGGCTATCGAGAACTCAGCAAGGTGGTGGTCAGGAAGCGCTTGACTCGACCCTGTATTGCGAGGGGCAAGCTTCCATTCGAGGATTGACTAACGAACGAACTGTCACCAGGAGGAAGTCTGAGGGGAGAATGCTCTTAGAACGACATACCAAACGCAATACGGCCATTTCGACTTTGTACACCATGATCATTGGGTTGATCAACACACTAGCAGCTTTATGGACCACAAGAATCGACCGTGTTTGTTGATGACGTTTTGGGCGGCATTTGTGTCTTATCTTAGAGCTCCTGAGGGAGGGGCCACTCCGCGTGAAGACTTGTTAAATGCAACTACTAGATTCGGGAGGTATATTTTTGGTCATGTAATCAACGAAGGGGGAATACACGTTGATCTCGCTAAAGTCCATTTGTTAGAAACAGATCGACACCAAAGATTCCTTCGGGGATACAGCAATCCCTTGGGTTCGCTGGATACTATCGCAGATTCATCGTGGGATTTTTGAAGATCACGCAACTTAAATCTCTTTAGCACAGCAGGGTGCTGTGTTCGTGGAAGACAAGACAGGAGGATGTCTTTTCAGCTTTTGAATCCCAACTTTGCAATGCACTGAGCATCGTCTTTACCTAAGGGTGCGGGTGATTTAGTGGTATACCATGATGGTCCGAATCAGAGTCCTAGTCCCACACCGACGTAACACGAGAGAGTGATGACTTGTGTAATGGAATTACAAAGAGGAACTGCACGACACACAACCGGCGGTGGAAACCGTGGTCCTTGGATTTACTTGGAGGCATTACTTGGACGGTACCGAATGTGCTACTTAGACCGATCACAAGGGCCTCCCGTGTACCCTGGTTTCGAAAGAGCTAAATCAGTTAATGGCATCACGGGATGGAACTTTTGGATGATTACTACTGTGAAACTTGAATGTGCACGAGCTTTGCGGCTCACTATCGACTCTAACCTACCTGACAGACTCGCTTTGTTCAAACTGGAGAACCGAAGGAAGAGGATTTTCAAGTTGAACCCATGCGGGGCATGGAGAACCAACCTTTGGCCGGTCGGATGATATTCGCTACCTCATGGAACGAATGTGGATCTCACTATACAGAAACTTTAGGGAACTTGAGTCGAGCAAAGCACACCGGCTTCGATATTCTAGTCGTCTGGGTTTCGATAAGAGATATCAGGACCTATAAATCTGGTACTGGTGGTCGGGCATGAAGGCCCACCTGGCAATGTATGTGAATGATGTTTGACTTGTGGGAAAGTCAAGGTGGAGTATCAGCAACCAGAAGCATTGAAACAGAAACAATAACACCTGGGTGATCGTTGGTTGTCTTACGTAACCAGCGCACTTTACTGCAATCAAGGACAGTGACGAGTCATCACAGTTTGTGAATATTCCTCTGGGAGAGGCGGCTTTTAGGCACGAGGTGCCAACTCCTGTTACCTCTGATTTTGAACTATACCTGATTGATGGCGGACAAAACACAACACCCTCGACTCACGTCTAGACATAAGCATTGCTTATCACCGTTGGACAAATGGTCAGAACAAACGAACCATCCTGATACTCGAAGACCTGCTGTGAGCTTGTGTGTGATTGACTTTAGTAAGAATAGAAGGACAATTACCTTTGGTTGAGTTCTACCGTCGCAGTCACCATTCTAGTATTCAGACAACTCTGTTTGAGTCATTGCAGGGACAGTAACGCTACCCTCCTTGTTGGATTAAGGTGGGTGACAACCTAATCACAGGTCCAGGACTTATACTCGAAACTCTTGGGAAGATTGTTTGGATCGGGAATCGTTTGGCGGTAATGCGTGACCGTCAGGAAAGCTGATAAGCTTAGGAAACGTTGGAAGATCTCTGTAGATGCTCGTATCATGTCGAAAGTCTCACCCTGGGAGGGTGCGGAACGCTATGGAAAACGGAGCAAGCTTAGTATACAACGCGTTGGGACACTCGAATTTCTGGAATGAATCGGTGACAGGGCTCATAAACTCGAGTTACTGGACGAATTGGTAAAGTTCGCGATGACATTTATGCCTCGAATCCAAAGAAGTGTTTGTCAGACAGAAAACTAGTGATACCCTTACTAGAATCCAAGGTTAACGATAAGTTGCAGTTATCGAGAAATCTATCGAAAACATGGACGAAAAGTTAAGGTTCGTTATCGTAGTCGAAATTCAATCGTGAGACCTCATTGGAGCACAAGACGTGCACCGGAGTTCATGTGGAAAAGCAGTAATCAGAGGAAGCTCGAGTATCCTCAACTTTTTCCTGATGACCAATCTAATTCTGGTGAAGCTGGTGAATTTCGGGATGAAATTCCGCTTCAAGTTGGGGATGATGTGGCACCTGGGGAAAACCTGCAGCAACCTTGATTTATCACCTCACTCCTCTGTGCTTACTTGTCAAATTTCGGGATGAAATTTCTTTCAAGTTGGGGATGATGTGACAACCCGAACTTTCAAGGTTGGTAATGTTTAATATTGTGATCTTAACTCCTCGTTATTTCTCTCCAATGCGTTACACGTTCCATGCTTGTATGATTCTGTTAACTGTGTATGATAACTTCGTTAAACAAATACACTAGTGGATTTGGGCCGCAATTGTATTGGGCTACACCTTAGTGTTACAAATTAACGGTAAACCCTTTGTAACCCAATATAAACCAACTAGAAACTGGCCCATTGTGATGACAATTTACCTATAATTGCAACAGCCCAATTGTATGGGCTTGAGCCCATTTCGGCCAATAGGATAACCGCCCCAAAACCTTTTATCATTTAGTGTACGTATTATGTTATGGTTTAGCATAAAACTCAAAGCAAAGAAACCCTACCTCTCTTTTTGAACCATGACGGCAGTAGACCCCCCTCTCTCGAAGTCCTCTGCGGATCAGGAAGATTCCCCTCCTCGCACACCCTTTATTCTCTGGTTAGTATATTGATTTCTAGTTTAGAGATGGTTATCCTTGTTAATGTTGGTTGTGTAATGATTGCTAGTATTGTCACAAGATTTTGATTGTTAGTGCAGTTGTCTGTCGACTTCATCTTCGTTCGAGTCTTAGATTAGTAATGAAAGATCAAGTCACACAGTTCGAGTTAAACAGGAAACAAAGGTGAACAAGCCAGTTCAAACAAAGTGGCCAGTTCAAACGAAGTGGTCAGTTCAAACGAAGTGGACAGTTCAAACGAACTGGACCAGTTCGTATGAACTGGAGATGCTTGTTCAAATGAAGTGGATTTAGTATAAATAGTGGACTTGTTGTTTTCATTTAAAACTTTTGGATTCCGGTAGCGAAGCTCTGCCGAAGTGTCTCCAGACTTGTAAACGCGTTCTAATCAATACAAGAGACAGTTATTAGTGAATATCAAGCTGAAACAAACTCTGATTCATCGTATTCCGCCTTTGAATCAGTTTAGAGCTCTTCTGAAGACTCGTTCAGATCGATTCTCGATCACAAAAATTGATATGATCCTCTTACACAAGCTCACAAAAATAGTGTTTGTAAATATTTCTTTAATGCATTTCTTTATTTCAAAAATCCAAAAAGATTTTCGACAATTGATGTTGGAGAGCTGATATTCAAAATTTCAAGTGCTGAACATGATGAAAAGGGTTGAGTTTGAGTGCTGAATGAGTGCTGAATTGAAAAATTTTGAATTAAGGAAAAAGTTGAGATTAGTTAATCAGGGTCATTAATTTGAACTTGGTGTAACTATTTCTAGTAAGTTTTTCTTATTGATTTAAGTAAAAACTTATGTTTTGGTGAGAAGTGTGCAGGAGATGTGCTGAACAAGAGCTTAAATTGAAAAAGCCAGGATTTGATTTCAATGGTAATAACAAATTCCAGACGGCGATCCCAGCTTGATAATAGGGGGAGTCTGACGAGAGTTAGAGCCAGAGAAAGATCCGGGTTCATGATTCCAGGAAGAGTTTCTGAAGAAGACCGATCAAGATTGAAGAGTCGTCATGATGAAGACTCTCACTGAAGATTCCGTCAACATTCAAGGGGGAGTCTGTTAGTGCAGTTGTCTGTCGACTTCATCTTCGTTCGAGTCTTAGATTAGTAATGAAAGATCAAGTCACACAGTTCGAGTTAAACAGGAAACAAAGGTGAACAAGCCAGTTCAAACAAAGTGGCCAGTTCAAACGAAGTGGTCAGTTCAAACGAAGTGGACAGTTCAAACGAACTGGACCAGTTCGTATGAACTGGAGATGCTTGTTCAAACGAAGTGGATTTAGTATAAATAGTGGACTTGTTGTTTTCATTTAAAACTTTTGGATTCCGGTAGCGAAGCTCTGCCGAAGTGTCTCCAAGTCTGTAATTGCGTTATAATCAATATAAGAGACAGTTATTAGTGAATATCAAGCTGAAACAAACTCTGATTCATTGAATTCCGCCTTTGAATCAGTTTAGAGCTCTTCTGAAGACTCGTTCAGATCGATTCTCGATCCTACATTGATTGTATGTTAATAAGCACACTAGTAAACTGATTTGTTATAATGATTAGTGGTTTGTGATGCATCAAGGGTGCTACTGATTGACGTATGATGATGAATAATTGAGGTATTGAAACTGTTAATTGATGAATGGTGGTATCACGTATTCGAGAATGATTGTGATTATGTGAATAGCAATGAAGCCAGATTGTTTATGTGAAAAATGATAAGTCTTGTGCTAATCGAGTAATTATGATGATTGATCTGCTTTGGTAATGTCGAAACTGTTTGCTAGAATGTGTAACCGACCTCGACGAAACTTAGTGGTGTTTCGTCACACACTTCAACTCGACGAAAGATTGAAGTTTCGTCACAAGGTGGTCTCGACGAAACATGTAGTGTTTCATCGCTTTGGTATTTCGCCAAGGAGATTAATGGGTGAACAGTAGACGTTGATGATAATGATGATAGATATAATTATGTGTATAAACTTTATGCCGCATATTAATGGATTATGATATATATGAAGATAGTTATGTGTACTTGTAAAACTCCACTGTGATGATCATGATTTATGTTTGCCTAAATAAACGTTACATGATGTTTCATAAGGATCAAATGGGATAGAGGTAATTTATAGTAATCGGTTTTAATAGTTGGGCTTTGCACGAATGGGCCGCACAGTGTTACCGGTCTATTAGTTGGGCCACACGCACATCATTATCAGATTGGTACATTGGGCCACACACCTTGAATCCATTCACACACACACTACTCGAATGGGCCAGTCATGATGGGCCGCGGACAAACCATGTGATCGCATATTGTTACGATTTGGAATTTCTAAATAGGGTTTAGTAGACAAAATGATATTGGGGGATTTAATCACCTACTATGTGACATTTTGATGTATGTTGCCGATTATATTGTATGGTCAACTGTTACAATACGTATGATATTATGTGTGTTACTTATACATTAGACTACGTGGTATGTGATTAGGGAGTATATGAATTAATCATGCGTGAAATATCTAGTGTATGTGCATTCGAAACTGAATGTTACTGGTACCCATGTTAGGGCGTGTATGAGCAACTGTTAAACGAGTAACTAATCTTACCGAGCAAACCAAAGGTGAGTTCACTGCTCTTTTTCCAAGCATGCGTCCCAGGGAGGGACATCTGGTAAACGTTCCGGGGAGGAATGCTGGGTTATTGGGATGTTTGTTAATACTCGCATATCTATCAATCAAGTCCCATCTACCGATTGTTGTCGGGGAAGCAACGGGGTATTTGTTAATAGCGCTATTTAGGTTTGGCAACCTCACACCGCACCGGGGAGGTCGGGAGTGAACTAATGATCCCAGTCTTGACCATTGCTTTGATAGAGGAAATGGGGTTTGGGCAAAACAACTGTAAGCCATCAGGGGAAAACGAGTTATTACAACATCAAATCAAATCTGTGAAATGTTTTAATCTGGTAATTGGTATCTAAACACATTAACAAAACTTTGAACTCACCAGCGTCGTCTGACACACTTGTCTGCATGATTGCAGGTCTATAGGTTGATATCATTTGGAACTTGCTGTCTGGAGTGCTGGAGTAGTCATGGGTCGAGATACATGGGATTGCAAGACAAGTCAAATGGTTTTCGAACATGTGGTTGTTGAACCACTTAGTAAACGATTTATGCTTCCGCTGTATACAATAAATTACGTTTAATGTTTTGTAATACTTTATGATAATGAATGAAAGTTTTTATTTAAAAATATACTATAGTTCAATGTGATTTGTGGCTTGGATCCTGGTACGTCACACGTCCCGCGGTGTTTCCGCATGTGGTATTTTGGGGGAGTGACAAGGCCTTTCAAATGCTTAAAGCTATGCTTTGTAACGCTCTTGTGCTCTCACTTCCCGACGGAAACGACGACTTCGTAGTCTACTGTGATGCCTCTAACCTCGGTCTTGGTTGTGTCCTCATGCAACGAGACAAGGTTATCGCGTACGCCTCTCGACAGCTCAAGATCCACGAGAAGAACTAGACCACACACAACCTTGAGCTTGGTGCAGTTGTCTTTGCGTTAAATATTTGGCGACACTACCTTTACGGTACCAAGTGTACGATCTTCACCGACCATAGGAGCCTACAACACATCTTTAACCAGAAAGAACTGAACATGCGTCAACACCGGTGGGTAGAACTCCTCAACGATTACAACTGTGAGATTCGTTACCATCCAGGCAAAGCAAACGTCGTCGCCGATGCTCTCAGTCGACGAAGCTATTTGCATAGCATTCGTAATATTCAAGCCCAGCATAATCTCGAAACTCTCATCCGCGATGCCCAACATGCTTGTTTCACCGAACGAACCATAAAGAAGGAAAGAATTCTCAACGATGGTGCTCAACTCGAGAACAAATCGAATGGTATATTCTATTATCTCGACCGAATTTGGATTCCCAAGCGAACAAATTTGCGACAAATTCTGTTAGGCGAAGCCCACAAATCTCGATATTCCATTCATCCCGGTGCCGACAATATGTACCGGACATGCGCTACAAGTACTGGTGGCTGGGCATGAAGAAGGATATCACAATCTATGTTTCGAAGTGCCTGACTTGTTCAAAATTCAAGGTCGAGCACCAAAGACCCTATTGGCTTACTCGTACAACCCGAGATCCCTATGTGGAAATGGGAGAGTATAGCTATGGACTTCATAACGAAACTTCCGCGCACGCCATTAGGTCACGACAGCATCTGGGTCATCGTTGACCGTCTCACTAAATCCGCTCACTTTTTACCGATACGAGAAGACTATAAGGTAGAACGATTAGCACGAATCTACACCGACAAGGTTATTTGTCAACACAGGACACCATGTGATATCATCTCGGAACGCGATGGTCGATTCACGTCGCGTCTTTGGGAAACGTTTCAATCTGCTCTCGGTACTACCCTTAATCTTAGTACTGCTTTCCATCCCCAGACCGACGGTCAGACTGAACGCACGATTCGTACCCTTGAAGACATGCTTCGGTCGTGTGTCTTAGATTTCGGTGGTAATTGGGACTCGCACTTACCTTTATTCGAATTCTCGTACAATAACAGTTATCACTCTAGCATCCAAATGGCACCATTTGAGGCATTATATGGAAGAAAATGTTGATTGCCTATTGTATGGCACGAGATCGGAGACGCGCAAATTATCGGTCCTGAGCTGTTGCAAGAAACGACCGATAAAATCCTCCAAATTCGAGACAATCTGTTGAAAGCTCGGAGTCGTCAGAACAGTTACACCGATAGACGCCGCAAGCCCCTTGAATTTGACGTTGGCGATCACGTACTCCTAAAGGTTGCACCTTGGAAGGGGATGATCAGATTCGGAAAGAAAGGAAAGCTCGCGCCTCGATATGTCGGACCCTTTAAAATTTTGGAAAGAATTGGCAAAGTGGCCTACAGACTCGAACTACCGGAGGAACTGAGTAATGTCCACCCGACTTTCCACGTTTCGAATCTCAGAAAGTGCCTAGCCGAACAGGAATTACACGTCCCACTCGAGGATTTACAAGTGGACGAAACATTACACTTCGTGGAAAAGCCTGTCGAGATCATGGGCCGAGAAACCAAGGTACTCAGACGCTCACGCATTCCCATTGTGAAGGTTCGCTAGGAAGGCAAACGCGGCGCCGAGTTCACCTGGTAACTCGAAAGTGACATGAAGGCGAAGTACCCGCAACTGTTTGTTACGCCTACTTCTTAAATTTTGGGATGAAATTTCCTAAAGCAGGGGAGGCTGTAACAACCCGCTTTTGGAAAGTCAAAGTCAAAGTCAAGACTGAAGTCAAAGGAAGAAAAGATTGCTAATTTCGATCTGTCACTCCTTGCTTAATCACTGAGTTGACTTCTTTGACTTGTAATCGAATCTTTATTTTATTTACTTTAGCTGTATTATGTGGAGTATCTGTGAATAATCGAGGTTTAATCGATGTTTATCGCCTGTTATATCGCTAATCGACTTATCGCTAATCGCAATCGCATTCGCAACCCGAATTATGTGTTCTGGATATTGTTTTACGTGTGTGTGATATTGTATGTTACTTGTGCATGTTTACTTTATGTTGGTGGTGATTAATCTCAATCGCAATCGCAATTCTATCGCATCGCAATCTAATCGCAAACGTTAAATGCAAGTTATTTATAGTGATTGTATGTTAGATATTGTAGTTAGGTTATTTGTGTAACTAATTGTAGGATCAGTTTTGACCTCTCGAGTGAGTCAATCAGAGCTAGTGCTTACTGAAAATGTGGCGGAAACACATTTTCAGCATGATACAAAGAAAAAACGTAACAGAAAGGAGTAGAAACTGAAGATTCATAAAGATTCACACTTAAAATACTTTTTCTTCACTTGATAATGCTTTTCGTACGGACAGCAGTTCGACGTTGAGTTCACCAAGACGTTACAAATGAAGAACACATCAGGGGTATTTATAGACTACGTGGTCCGCTCATATGACATGTCCACAAGAGCGGTCCAGACAACAAACCTGGTTCGCTTATGTGAACATATGCCACAAAAGCGGACCTCCAACTTGAAAATCATAAAATTATAGTTTAACCCCCTGGACTTATACAGAATGACCTATCTGGACCCTATACATTAAACTAGCATTATAAAGACACAGGCTTCAGACATTGTGTATCAACAAACTCCCCCTTGGATGAAGCCGCAGTCTTTGTCTTGAATGTAGGCCTTCAGATAGCTTTAAACTTCTCTTTCTCTTTTGCAGCCTCTCCCTTTCATCAAACTTCTTTGTTTTTTAGGATCAACGCCTGGTTTACCAGCAACAAACTTCCTTTTTCTTCAATCTCTTCTTCAGACTCCCCCTAAGACTCTGCTATCGGGATCTTAATCTGGAACTATCACCTGCAATTCTCAAACATTTATAAGAATAGGCATTTTAAATGTCCAGAATTGATGATCTGGTTCTTTCACAATTCTATAAAGATTTGACTATATAAAGAATCCAAACAACTAAACTTTTCACTTTTCAATTAAATTTTAAACCTTTTAATTTTTAAAATTATTTTCTTAATGACACATGAGCAAAATCAGGGTGTTGTTTTCAAAAATTTTACATTTTGACACTTTTTAGATTAAACACCATCACACCTAGTTAACTAAGTCCAAGTTAATGACCTTAGTTAACTTGCTTAGTCCACCAAGTCCAAATTAATGACCTTGGTTGACTTGCTTAGTCCACCAAGTCCAAATTAATGACCTTGGTTGACCGAATTATGAAGTTTGCTAACTTTTCTTTCTGAAAGCAGTTCAAATGAATGAACTTTTGAACATTTTAAACTTTCAAACACTTTTCAACTTTCAAACAATGTATCAATCACTGTTTAGCAATCTCCAGCTTACCCAGCCCTCATCAACCACTGACATGTTCTGCACAAGGCTTTGATCATCTGATTCCCAACAACGGTTGTTGAAAAAAAAATTAAAATCTTTTTGGATTTTTAACTGAATAAACTGAAAACTGTACACACAATCTTTTTGTGAGCGTGTTAAAGGATCATATCAGCTGCCGACGAAATACAAGTACCGTTAGGCTGTTATTTCATTTTAAGCATTAAACAATTCACGTAGATTGCTGATATATTGATCCTCTTAAATTCTCACAAAACTTTCAATCTGTTCGGGATACAGAATTAGTGTTTTAAGACTTAAACATCTACATGTGTCCCACCTCAGTATATACTCCCGTATCCAGACCCCAGTATTCAGTCTTACAGGTGAGTATACCTAGATGATATCTGTAATGGGTTAATTGCGAGGGCCGTGAGAGCTCAGGTCGATCTTTCGATACGCAGAGAGATGACGGCTTCGACTTTTGGTGGGTCCCCTTTGGGGATCTTCTTTACAACAGCACATGATTAACAATTTTGCAATGTGTTATCATTTTTTATGCTGAGGGGAGGCTTATATTTCAAAGCAGCGTAAAGTATTCTCCGGGGACTAGGCCATTGCTTCCGCAAAATCAGAAGTCCCGGGATAATACCCCAGATATCACTAAGCATAAAGACCTAGTATCTCAGAATACGGGACCCTTCAAACAGGATTTCAGGGGTTACCTATATATCCTGGAGGTGTTCCCCACGTAGACGCAAGTAAATTTTATGTTTATATCCCAAACTAATCTACTAATTTTGTGAAAACCTATCAGCACATCTTTAGCGAGACTGTTTAAATTGCATTTTATACATTCCAATTCTTTAGCGTACTGCATCTGTCTAGCTGATGTACTATCATTTCCCTTTTACACAAAAACTCATTTTTACTTTTTCAAATGTTTTTGGTTTTTATAGATTTTATCATGTTTTTGTATTTTTCTGCAAACTTACTCCCCCTAAAAAGAAAAACATATTTTTGTGTTTTTGTTTTTATGGAAAAGCAGAAAATAAACTGTACAAACAAATTTGACAACACGATATGGTTCACGTCAGATCGCCGCCCATCTCGGCTTCACATTCAATAACCCTCCCAGATTGCAGATTTTTCATCCCGTTCAAGTTCAAAAGATAATAAAATCTCTTTTTATCAAATGGTTTAGTATAGAAATCCGCTTTCTGATCATCGGTGTGCACGTGTTCAATCCGAATTAATTTTTTCTCGTGACAATCACGAATAAAATGGTGACGGATCTCAATGTGTTTCGTTTTCGAATGGTGAACCGGATTTTTAGTGATATTAATAGCTGCTTCATTGTCCACATAGATTGGAGTATCTAAGAATTGCAAACCGAAGTCGCGCATCTGCTGTTGGATCCAAAGGATCTGCGAACAACAGCTTGAGGCTGAAACGTATTCAGCCTCGCAAGTAGAGAGCGCTACTGCGGTTTGTTTCTTACCCTGCCAGGTGACAAGTCGAGTTCTGAAGAACTGACACCCAGCAGTGGTGGACTTTGCGTTTTGCTTGCAGCTTCCAAAATCAGAATCAGCAAAACCAGATAAAGTAAAATCACCCGATCTAGGATACCACAAACCGATGCTTGGGTAACCTTTCAAATACCGTAGTATACGTTTTACTATTGTCAGGTGTGACTGCTTCGGATTCGACTGATATCTGGCACATAGGCATGTCGGATACATGATGTCTGGACGGGAAGCCGTGAGATACATCAGAGAACCAATGATCGATTGGTACAATGTCTCATCCATCTTCACTCCATTCTCGTCTGGACAAATGCCATGATTCTGTGCAAGGGGAGTGGATGCAGGACTGCAATTTGCCATATCAAACTTGTCTAGCACATCCTTCACATACTTTGATTGATGAATGAAGATTCCGTCGGGCATTTGTTCTACCTACAACCCGAGGAAAAACTTCATTTCTCCCATTGAGCTCATCTCAAACTTTTTCTTCATCACTATCTCAAATTCTTTGCACATGTCGTCGTTGGTGGATCCAAAAATAATATTGATGTGTGTAAAATGCAACATATAAATTACATCAAATGAAGCATAAAACTAACCCTTTTTTAGTACTAATATTGGAAAAAGAGTGTTTTTGTCTTCCTTTTGTATTTTCAGGATTAAATGAGCTCAAAAACGCAAAAGAAGCAAAAAGACAGCTAAATCCAACATAAATACAAGAAAAGGAACATTAGTGGATTGCCCGAACCCTCAACGGCACCTTCCAAAGCAAAATAGAGAAAACAGAAGGCTGAACACGCCCCGTGCTCAGCCAGCACGGGGTCGTGCCCAAGAAGCAGCAGAAAAGACAAACCTATAGAAGCTTCTATTGCCCACCACGGGCCGTGCTCAGCGGACACGGGGGCGTGCCGAAAGTACTGCAGGCGCATTAATTGTAATTGCGAATTACAATTAATGAAGAGAGAGAGTGTCAGACGGGCACGGGGCCGGGCCCAGCGAACACGGGGCCGTGCCCAGCGAACACGGGGCCGTGCCCAGGCCTCTGTTCAGCCTATAAATAGGAGTGCTTGGTTTCATTGCAACTCATCCCTTGGCACACCACCTCTCTCACACTTCATCCACCACCCACCACCATCACAACACCATCATCCACCACCATCATCCATTGTCCATCATAGAGTGTGTGAGTCGTCTCGGGATCCAAGATTGATCGTAAGAGTTCTTGACAATCAAGGCCATGTTTGCCTAAGTCTCTTACATCACTTGGTGAAGACAAAGTGTCTAGTATAATACTTTTTATTTCTAATCTTTTGCACTTTTTATTTGGTTTTGTATTAATGACTTTAATAACTAGTTACTTATGTTGAAGGTGATCTTTCCTTATCGTTTGTCCGTGGTGTCTTGGCATTATTTTACTGTCTATATAAAATAAAGGATTTTCACCATTCATATATCCACGGTCTATATGGAGGTATGTTGGCTACCTGGTCGGGGGTTAAGGGAACGGTTTGGTAAAGGTCTTGCCATTGTTTAGCGTTTAGAGGTCCTGCAATGGACCTGGGTCAAATTTAGTAGGACCTCCTTCAATACTTCACGGTATTGGATGGCGGGGGTCCAAACTCTTTGATCCCCTCATAAGTTAACTACTATTAATACTATAACCCGGCTATTTAGGACTGTATCCCTGCTAACTCAGACTACTTAGTCGAGGGTAACGTCACCGCCAAAAGCGGGGCCTACCACAATACTGCATTAATAACTTAATTCATTATCTTCCAATAATCCACCCCTTTAGGATTGTATCCCTGCTGACTCAAACTACTGGGGTGAGGGTAACGTCACCTTCAAAAGAGGGGCCTACTACAATAACTAAGATAATCTCTTAATTATGTGCAAAAGTGCGGAAATAATCAAAGGTTATACTAGATACGAGTCGGAACCAAGTGATTCATCTTGTCTATCTGTTTTTATTTTATTTTTATTTTCAGCATTTTAGTTAGTTTTTATTTTTCTTAGTTTAAAACATTTTTCTAAACTTTTATTTTGGTTAGACGTTGAGGATAAACCGGTACTAAAAGCTCTTGTGTCCTTGGACGACCTCGGTATCTTACCAACGCTATACTACACTCAACGATGGGTGCACTTGCCCATATGTGTGTTTAGTGTTAGTGAAATATCGTGTTTTATAAATTTAAAACTTGGCTAGAATAAGTGTTAAAAAGGGCTTAAAATATACACCTAAAATATACGACACTTTATCGCACATCAAGTTTTTGGCGCCGTTGCCGGGGACACAAGGATTTTAAGAAAGCTTAAAATCGACGGCCTAATCAGTTTTTTTTTCAAAACCTTTTTAAACGCGCGCACATTTTTCTGCATTTAGTTTAGGGGCTGTTTGGTAGCCTCTGAATGGTCATTAAGAGGCTACCTCTTAATGGAACCATTAATAATTTTACCAATAAGAAGGTAGAAGAATGTGACATGTGATGATTTACCATTCAGAGGTTACCTCTTAACCATTCAGACTTGAGGTTACCTCTTATTCATTCAGAGGTTTTAAACCATTAAGAGGTAGCATCTGAATGGTCATTAAGAGGCTACCAAACAGCCCCTTAGTTTTGCATTTACAGTATCCTGTACACGGGGCCGTGTTCACTGAACACGGGGCCGTGCTGCAGATTTTTCATAAACGCCCAGTAACAGTAGCTTGAACACGGGCCGTGCTCACTGAACATGCCCCGTGCTCAACTAGATCAGTTAATTTAATTAAAACGCCCAGATACAGATTCTGAACACGGGGCCGTGTCCACTCAACACGGGGCCGTGTCCAGCCTCTGTTTCCATTTTTATTTCTGTTTTCTGATCTCGAGACTCGGTTGTGGTCTGCTGAGTGATTCTTATGGATCAATACTCAGGAGGTTACAACTACACCTATGATGAGGATGATTATAGGGGTAATTATTGCACAAATTGTCGAAATACACGTTCAATTCAAGATAATCACTCGTACCAACCATCCAATTCATACACTTACTATGAGGAACCCAGGTACGAACCATCAACTTCATACACATCCTATGAAGACCAAAGGTATGAACCTCCTCCCTCATACTCATATTTTGATGAACCAAGGTATGAGCCTTCTTACTCATACTTTGAGGAACCAAGGTATGAGCCACCACCTTCATATGCTTATTATGAGGAACCTTGGCATGAACAACCCACCTCATATGAGTATTATGAAGAACAAAATTACGAACCTTATCCATCATATGCTTACAATGAAGAACAATGGTGCGAACCATCAACTTCATATGGGTATTATGAGGAACAAAGGGTCGAACAACCGGATTCAAGCTTAGAAAATAATGATTCTTTTTCTATAACCGAAGTGACCGATAGGATATTAGAGCACATTAGAGTTATCGATCGATGTATAAAAGAAGCTCGCGCAAGGGAAGAGGAGTCCCGCGCGAGAGAAGAATTAAAAAAGGAAGAGATAACTAAAAATGAAAAAATGGAAGAACAAATAAGTGAAAAACCGACACATGAGTTAAACAACGAAAAAGGTGAGTCCGACAACGTTAAAATCCAAGAAGAGTCTAATTTTGAAGAAATTCATCTCTTGTCACCTTCTTTCGAAAATCATTGTTTAGTACCCACTCATGCTAAGTTTCTAAAAGAGTTAAACACTAACACTAAAATTGAAGAAACGGTAAGTGTTAAGTTAACTAATGATCAAACTTCACTAATAAAAGAAGACCCATTTGAAATTAACATCACACCGGTTCCATGTTTCTTTCAAAATTCATTTATTAGTAATGTCACAATCGATAAAGATCTTTGTGTTAACATAATGCCTAACTACCTTTTCGAAAAATTAAGTATTAGTGATTTTTCTCCACTTCAAATACCCATTTTTCTATCCAATCGGAAAGTAATAAAATCAATCGGTATAGTTGAAGATGTCTTGGTTCAAACAAATCAAATGGTAGTTCCAACCGACTTTGTCATCCTCGATGACGCTCCTCTAGTGTTGGGGCGACCATTTGTAAAGACAATCGAAGCTTTGAAAAACCGGAAGTTCAATAATCTACCTCTTCAATTAGGGGCATTTAAAAGAAGTGTCGATCTCGAACGATCAATGAAATATCCATTCGGCAATAATGACCCCCTAATTGAAGATGAAGATGAGCCACCCGATACAAGTGAAGAGACGGACCACTTTGTTGAAGAAGAGGTCGCCATAGAACAAACTTTTAAAGTTCTTGATCGAAACGAGCAACCAAATAAGGAGTCTCCTAAAGACCCACCACTTGAGCTCAAAGAACTTCCAAAAGGTTTGGAATATGCTTTTCTAGACAAAGATGATAAATTACCTGTAATTATTTCGTCTAAATTAGATAACCTAGAAAAAGAAAAACTAGTTAGTCTTTTGAAAAAACACAAAAATGCAATAGCTTGGAAACTTGTTGACATAAAAGGAATTAGTCCTTCTATGTGCACACACAAAATTTTGATGAACGATGACTACAAATCTGTCATACAACCACAACGTCGAGTAAATCCAAATGTTCAAGAAGTGGTTAAAAATGAAGTCATCAAATTACTTGACGCAGGACTTATCTATCCTATTTCCGATAGTCCTTGGGTAAGTCCCGTCCAAGTAGTTCCAAAGAAAGGAGGTATGACGGTAATTACTAACGAAAAAAATGAATTAATACCGACAAGAACCGTCACAGGATGGAGAGTATGTATAGATTATAGACGATTAAATGAAGCAACAAGAAAGGATCATTTTCCTTTACCCTTCATTGATCAGATGTTAGAAAGATTATCCGGTCATAAATTTTACTGTTTCTTGGATGGTTTTTCAGGTTACTTTCAAATCCCGATAGCACCCGAAGACCAAGAAAAGACAACATTCACATGCCCCTATGGAACTTTTGCATATCGACGCATGCCGTTTGGTCTATGTAATGCCCCCGCAACATTCCAACGTTGCATGGTAGCCATTTTCCATGACATGATAGAAAAGACAATGGAAGTCTTCATGGACGACTTTTCTATCTTTGGGGATTCATACGACCAATGCCTCGATAACCTTGAACGAATGCTATCCCGATGTGAGGAAACTAACCTCGCCCTTAATTGGGAAAAATGCCATTTCATGGTAACAGAGGGAATAGTACTCGGTCACAAGATTTCAAGCGAAGGAATGGAGGTGGATCGAGCCAAAATAGATACCATTTCTAGGTTACCTCCTCCATCCTCCGTAAGAGCGATTAGAAGTTTCCTAGGGCATGCCGGATTTTATAGGAGGTTTATCAAAGACTTTTCAAAAATCTCAAGACCTCTAACAAAGTTACTTGAAAAAGATGCTCCTTTCATCTTTGACAAGGATTGCAATCAAGCATTTCTAACCCTGAAGGAAATGCTAGTCAATGCACCTATCATGATAGCACCTGATTGGAAATTTCCTTTTGAAATCATGTGCGATGCTAGTGACTTCGCAGTTGGAGCTGTCTTGGGACAGAGAAAAGAAAAGCATTTCCACCCAATATATTATGCTAGTAAAACACTTAACGATGCACAAGAAAATTACACAACAACTGAAAAAGAGTTACTAGCTGTGGTATTTGCTTTTGATAAATTTCGCTCTTACCTTGTTCTTTCTAAAACTATAGTCTACACAGACCATGCAGCCATTCGATATCTCTTTAAGAAGCAAGACGCAAAACCACGTTTGATTAGGTGGATTCTACTCCTCCAAGAATTCGACATTGAAATCAAAGACAAAAGAGGAGCAGAAAATACCGCAGCAGATCATCTTTCGCGCTTAGAAGACCCAGCTTTGGAGGCGACCAGGGGCGAGCAAATCAACGAAAAATTCCCAACTGAATCCCTGGAAAGGGTGGAATTTAAGGAAGAACCATGGTACGCCGACTTTGCCAACTACTTAGCTAGTGGAATAGTCGCAAAAGGATGGCCACATCATCAAAGAAAAAAATTCTTTGCCAATGTGAAACACTATTTTTGGGAAGATCCATATCTTTTCAAAATGTGTGCCGACCAACTCGTCAGACGATGCGTACATGGTAGTGAAGCCCGAAGAATTCTTCGCCATTGTCACGAAGGTCCATACGGAGGACATCATGGTGCTGCCAGTACCGCACGAAAGGTATTTGATTCAGGATTTTATTGGCCAACCATTTACAAAGATGCCCAAAATCTTGTAAAGACATGTGATGCTTGCCAAAGAACAGGTAATATTTCTTCCAAAAACGAAATGCCACAAAATGGCATTCTTGTTTGTGAAATTTTTGATGTGTGGGGACTCGACTTTATGGGACCTTTTCCACCATCGAAAGGAAACAAATACATACTTGTGGCAGTAGATTACCTGTCTAAATGGGCCGAGGCCGAAGCACTTCCAACAAATGATGGAAGAGTAGTGGTAAGATTTCTGAAAAAATTATTCTCTCGTTTCGGCACACCCAAAGCTTTAATAAGTGATAGAGGTACCCATTTTTGTAATCATCAACTTGAAAAAATTTTAACAAGATATGGGGTCTATCACCGGGTTTCGACAGCTTATCACCCTCAAACAAACGGACAAGCCGAAGTGACCAATAGAGGGTTAAAACGAATACTTGAAAAAACCGTAGGGTTAAATAGAAAGGAATGGGCTGATAAATTAGATGATGCTTTATGGGCTTTTCGAACTGCTTATAAAACAACGATAGGTACAACCCCATATAAGCTAGTCTATGGAAAAAGTTGCCACTTGCCAGTAGAAATTGCACACAAAGCCTACTGGGCAATCAAAAATGTAAACTTAGATCTAGAATTTGCTGGTAAAAATCGATTTTGTCAAATAAATGAATTAGACGAACTTAGGAATTATGCATACTCAAACTCTGAAATTTATAAGGAAAGAATGAAAGATTGGCATGACAAACATATTAAACCTAATGAATTTCGGGTAGGAGATTTAGTTCTTTTGTTTAATTCACGACTTCGATTGTTTCCTGGTAAATTAAAGTCTAGGTGGTCAGGACCTTTTTCCGTCACCCATATTTTTCCACACGGTGCAGTAGAAATTAAACCTCGAAATGGGTCACCATTTAAAGTCAATGGCCAACGGCTGAAACTCTATCAAGGATTTATTGAGGATGAGGAAGAAGAGATCTCGCTTCAAACCGTGGAAGAATAAAAACATCATGCCTGGTAAGTTATGAACGATTGAGGCGGCAAAATAAAGCGGTAAGTTTTCTAAACCATAGCTTATAGGAGAAAGGGGCACTCACACGCGCACTAAAAAAAAAAAGAGAGGCTCGACACGAGGCCGTGTCCGCTGGACACGGGGCCGTGTTCGCGCTGCAGACAGGATAAAAACCCTTTTTCAAAACAGTTTCTTCATTCCACACGCCCCGTTTCCCCACAAAAGCTCTGGTTCCAGGCGATTTTCCGCGAGATTCCAACGTCTCTTACCAATCTAACAACGTCAAGGTATGATTCTGTCACTCGTAGTAGTTAGATTAGTCACTTGCATGTAGTTAATACACCACAAATTTGGGGAAAAATCTAGGGTTCTTGATGTTCATTCGGATCGAGCCTAAAATTTTTGCCTAAATCTATTTGCATTTAGTTAGATTAGTGTTAAGGGAAGTAAATACACTTGTATTGTTCATAGATTCACCCGATTTCTTGCAAAGACCCCAAACCCTTGTTCTTGAACCGAAAAAGATAAAATTGATAGGGTAAACGGGTTATTTTGGGAAAAACGGAACTTAGGGTTTCATTTTCGGGGGAAACCGCACCTATTGGTTCAAAAATTTTCAAGTTTTCGAAACCGGGTCGAAAAATGGGATTTTTGAGTAACAGACCCCTGAACACGGGGCCGTGTCCGCTGGGCACGGGGTCGTGTCCAGCCCGCTGTTTGCAGTTTTGTCCAAAAATATTTCTGTTTCATGCTAACTTTTGGTGTATTCTTGCAGATGGCCAGGAAGTTTACTAGATTCAACGCCAATGAGCTAGATGCAAGAGCTCGATACGAGCTTCTCCAAACAAGGCCGGAGGAATACCCGAGGCAGGCATGCACAGAACTACTAACCTTGGTGAATCAAATTGACCGTTTCAACAACATTGTCACGGGACCACTCAGAGTCGCACTAACAACCCGACTCCGTTCTGTTCATGAATGCACCTTGGAATTCTACAGCACCTTTGCATTCAAGTCAAGGTGCGAGCCGTTCGATGAAGAAGGGGTGTCATTCAGGTGTGGCGGAACGAGGTATTCGATTTCCATGGCACAATTCGGGTCGATTATTGGGTTGTATGCGGAGGAGGATGCGGGAGACGAAGGAAATACAGGGGGGTTGAGAGAGATCGAAGACAACGAGCGCCAAGCCATGTGGGCTCAGATTGGGGAAGGGTTCTACAATCCGAGCAGCACTAAGAGTACCAAGCTGAGGGATCCGCTTTACAGATACATTCATAGGCTCCTCGGCTACTCTCTTAGCCAAAGGCATGACAGTGGTGGCGTCGTTGGGTTAAGAGATTTGCTTGTCCTCCATTGCATTCACAACCGTAGGCCGCTCGATGTTCCGTACCTTATGCTCCGAAACATGCATCACAACCGCCTTGCTAGTGCACCAACTCCTCTTTTCTTCGGGGGGTGGGTGCACCGTCTCTTCAGGCACTTCGCCCACATTCCGAGGGCATTTGAGAGAAGCCCATGGTCGGGTACGGTGGATATTCACATATGCCGCTCGATGAACCTGGTTTATGAGGCAGAAGATGGGACGGTAACCTTTCAAAGGATGCAAGGTCATGCATGGAACCCGCAAGAAGCACTTGTCCTCCCAGCACCGCAACATCATCAGTACCAATACCCACCCCACGGTGATCCGGGCCAATCATCCTCCTCGGGAGGCAGTTTTCCTAATTTTCAAAGTTTGCATGATTTGTTGCAGGAAAACCTCATGTGTACTCGGAACACCTATAACATGGCGAGCAACACCTACCACCGGGTCGGAGCTATCGAGAGAAACCTATCCGAGATACAAGAAGACGTCGGATACATACGAGACCACATTGCACGCCATGGAGGGGGTGACGATGATGATGATGATGATGATGCCATGGAATAGGCGGGAGGAGCATAGGAGGAAGCGGTTGATTGGTGGCTCCCCAGGTTAACCCTTTGCAATCTTGAACAATTGATGGCCTGCGTGCCAAGTGTTAGACAATTTACTTTTCCTAACTATTTTCTGCATTTTATTTTTCTTACTTTATGCATGGAACAATTAACTTTGGTAACGTAGGATGTTGGTATTGCTTGGTGTGGTATTAAGTGTTCAAACAGGTACAAACCAAGGCTTAAGGTGTTAAGCCTCAGCACCTATAAGGCTAGGATGGAAAAACCGGAGGACGAAACCTGTTTTTCAGGCTTCTAGACTGTCCACACGGGGACGTGTCCAGCCAGCACGCCCCCGTGCTCACCTCCCTGACCTGCTGTTTGGCTTCTGTTCGGCAGAATTTTGTCAGACACGTGGCCGTGTCCAGTGGACACGGGGCCGTGTCCACCTTCTGTAAGTTCTTGTTACTGGCACCTGAACACGGGGTCGTGCCCACTCAACACGGGGCCGTGTTCAGTGCCCAGTAACACAAATTTTTGCTTTTTAAACACTATTTTACACATCTAATCAACCTAAAAATTTATTTTTGGGACACATTGAGGACAATGTGTAATTTAAGTGTGGGGGGGAGATGCTAAAACCTTGAATTTTGCAAGTCCTAAATACAAGCCTTACACAAAACTCTATTGGAACCGCTAATCACCCCAAATTTTTTCAAAAAATTTCATTTTTTTTACTTGTCTAGGTTTAACTCGGGAAATTCAAGCTCTCAAAAAGGTTATATTTTTACAAATTTACAACCGATAGCGTAGTGATAAAAAGAACCAACATAAGAAAATTATGAAAAGGCATGACAAACTTATTTAAAATTTGATTATATATACTTGATCACATAAAAACCCATTCCCACAAAAGTGAGTTTTGAGCCTTTATTGAGCACTCAATTTTATACCATTTGACTAAATGCTCATTTTTCGTTTCTTGTGTGAATAGCCGCTTGGTTCTTACGACTCTAGAACTTGCCATGACAATACATTCCCGGTCCTTATCAACTTAAACCCGAGTAAGTAAATGATAGAGGCATTAGGACTAACCCTTTTTCATTTCTACACCATTATTTTTCTTTTTTTTTCACCACCTACCCAAAAAATCCCCCTAGTTAGCCCCTTTGAGCCTAAACCTTTTCGTTTCATCACCCAAAACAAAAACCCTTTCACCCACCAAAACCTTTTTCATTTTTAACCCTTTATTTTAGTAACAAGTTCGGTTCTTCGAAAAAACAAAAAAAAAGGAGAAAAATGAAGCAAAAAGAAAATAAACAAACAAAGTAATCAAAAATAACTTTGTTTGAATAAAAGCTTCATCAAAAATAAAAAGTTGCAAAAATACGAAAACCGACACTTGTTACGCTTTTTAGCCCTTTTTCTACTAACCACTAACCCAACCACCTACCTTTAACCCTAGCCAACCCTTAACCCACAAAGTCCTCTTGATATCTACAAAGGTATAAAAGTTAAAAAGGAGGAGGATTGATTTCTTGGCAAGCCTATGGTAGGAATAAGTTCCATGCCGCTCTCGAGTGATTCACTAAAAATACACCTTCGGCCGAGTGTGAGTGATTTCCCCGCGAGGTATGTGAACTTGTATATAAATAGAATTTAAAAAAAAAAGGCATGTTATGCCCAAATAAGTAATTTCTTTTATGAACAGTTCTAAATAAATCATTACGAATAGGAGTGTAAATAAATAAAAATAAAACCCTAAAAAGATCTTGGAAATCCCGACACTCTATGACAAGCCCAAAACCTTCTCTTCTACCTATTCCATTTGGGAGTGTAAGCCAAATATTAAAGAGTTTTGCTTGAGGACAAGCAAAAGTTCAAGTGTGGGGGTATTTGATGTGTGTAAAATGCAACATATAAATTACATCAAATGAGGCATAAAACTAACCCTTTTTTAGTACTAATATTGGAAAAAGAGTGTTTTTGTCTTCCTTTTGTATTTTCAGGATTAAATGAGCTCAAAAACGCAAAAGAAGCAAAAAGACAGCTAAATCCAACATAAATACAAGAAAAGGAACATTAGTGGATTGCCCGAACCCTCAACGGCACCTTCCAAAGCAAAATAGAGAAAACAGAAGGCTGAACACGCCCCGTGCTCAGCCAGCACGGGGTCGTGCCCAAGAAGCAGCAGAAAAGACAAACCTATAGAAGCTTCTATTGCCCACCACGGGCCGTGCTCAGCGGACACGGGGGCGTGCCGAAAGTACTGCAGGCGCATTAATTGTAATTGCGAATTACAATTAATGAAGAGAGAGAGTGTCAGACGGGCACGGGGCCGTGCCCAGCGAACACGGGGCCGTGCCCAGGCCTCTGTTCAGCCTATAAATAGGAGTGCTTGGTTTCATTGCAACTCATCCCTTGGCACACCACCTCTCTCACACTTCATCCACCACCCACCACCATCACAACACCATCATCCACCACCATCATCCATTGTCCATCATAGAGTGTGTGAGTCGTCTCGGGATCCAAGATTGATCGTAAGAGTTCTTGACAATCAAGGCCATGTTTGCCTAAGTCTCTTACATCACTTGGTGAAGACAAAGTGTCTAGTATAATACTTTTTATTTCTAATCTTTTGCACTTTTTATTTGGTTTTGTATTAATGACTTTAATAACTAGTTACTTATGTTGAAGGTGATCTTTCCTTATCGTTTGTCCGTGGTGTCTTGGCATTATTTTACTGTCTATATAAAATAAAGGATTTTCACCATTCATATCTCCACGGTCTATATGGAGGTATGTTGGCTACCTGGTCGGGGGTTAAGGGAACGGTTTGGTAAAGGTCTTGCCATTGTTCAGCGTTTAGAGGTCCTGCAATGGACCTGGGTCAAATTTAGTAGGACCTCCTTCAATACTTCACGGTATTGGATGGCGGGGGTCCAAACTCTTTGATCCCCTCATAAGTTAACTACTATTAATACTATAACCCGGCTATTTAGGACTGTATCCCTGCTGACTCAGACTACTTAGTCGAGGGTAACGTCACCGCCAAAAGCGGGGCCTACCACAATACTGCATTAATAACTTAATTCATTATCTTCCAATAATCCACCCCTTTAGGATTGTATCCCTGCTGACTCAAACTACTGGGGTGAGGGTAACGTCACCTTCAAAAGAGGGGCCTACTACAATAACTAAGATAATCTCTTAATTATGTGCAAAAGTGCGGAAATAATCAAAGGTTATACTAGATACGAGTCGGAACCAAGTGATTCATCTTGTCTATCTGTTTTTATTTTATTTTTATTTTCAGCATTTTAGTTAGTTTTTATTTTTCTTAGTTTAAAACATTTTTCTAAACTTTTATTTTGGTTAGACGTTGAGGATAAACCGGTACTAAAAGCTCTTGTGTCCTTGGATGACCTCGGTATCTTACCAACGCTATACTACACTCAACGATGGGTGCACTTGCCCATATGTGTGTTTAGTGTTAGTGAAATATCGTGTTTTATAAATTTAAAACTTGGCTAAAATAAGTGTTAAAAAGGGCTTAAAATATACACCTAAAATATACGACACTTTATCGCACATCAAATATCGTCCACGTAAATCTGCACAATCAACAAATGGTTGTCTTTTTCTTTAATAAACAATGTGCTATCTACTGTACCTCTTGTGAACCCGTTGTCCAGCAAGTATGTCGAGAGCGTTTCATACCAGGCTCTCGGGGCCTGGTGAAGTCCGTATAACGCTTTATCCAGTAGAAACACCTTGTTTTTGTGTTGTGGATCTGTGAACCCCGGCGGTTGTCCCACATACACCTCTTCTTTAATAGTTCCGTACAGAAAAGCAGATTTCACATCAAGCTGGTACACTTTGAAATCTTTCCATGACGCAAATGCCAGGAAGATCCGAATAGCTTCAAGTCGAGCCACAGGCGCATAAACCTCATCATAGTCGATGCCTTCTTGCTGACTGAAGCTTTGTACCACTAATCGTGCTTTGTTCCGAACCACGACGCCTCGATCATCTCTTTTACATTTGAATACCCACTTCGTCTTGATCAACTTTTGATTCTCAGGTAGATCAACAAGTCTCCAAACGCCCAACTTTTCAAACTGTTGCAGCTCCTCCTGCATTGCATTCACCCAGCTATCCTCAGTCAATGCCTCTTTGTAGGTTCTGGGCTCTATCTGCGAAATAAAACATTTCAATGAGACTTCTTTTTGCATATCAGCAATAGATGAATAGAAACATGTAAGAGCTTTGTCTATTTGATGTCGAGTTTTGACACCACTTTGCAGGTCACCGATAATCTGTTCTGAGGGATGATAAGATAAATTCCGTGGCATAACATTGTCAGGCACATTCACTTCCGATTCCAAACTTGATATGTTAAGATCAACGATAAGATCAATGGATTGATCCTCAGTTTCCGTTGTATCCTCGTCAAAAGTCGGAGCGGGTTCCGCTTCTGAGTCGTCAGATTCGTCAAACGATGGAACTGGTTCCTCTGGTGATTCGTGTACTGTTCCACTTGGTCCTGCTTCATCATCGTGAGTACCCACGGTGGGTTGAGAAACTTCTAGCGGTCTAGTTATTTGCTCCTCTGACATAGTTTGCTGATAAAGATACATAAGAGCTAGTTCCTCCTCACTCGGCTCGACCGGCAGATGAAACGACTCCCAGAGTTTATCGTAGTCAAACAGGAATCTTTGTCCGGGAAGTTGTGGTGATGAAGTGTGCTTCTGACAATCCACGTGTTGAACTTGAATCACCTTACTCAAACATGGTACGAACACCCTCTTGAGTGGGCTAGCGTAACCTACAAAGAAACCTTCATTAGCTTTAGCTCCAAATTTACCATTTTCATCAATAAATGTACAAGGAGACCCGAATGGCTCCAAAAACTCAAGATTCGGCTTATAACGGTGCAGCAGCTCAAAGCAAGTCTTTTTATACTTCTTGACAGTGAGAACTCTATTCAAAGTGTAACAAGCTGCTGATACTGCTTCACTCCAGAAAAAGATTGGTAGCTTGGAATCGGCTAACATTGTACGAGCTGTTTCAATTAGGGTCCGATTCTTTCGTTCAGCTACGCCATTCTGCTGTGGAGTGTACGGCGCACTGAATTCATGAAGAATTCCCTTCTCGTTACAAAACTCATACATCTTGTTATTCTTGAATTCCGTTCCGTTGTCGCTCCGAATCCTCCGGATTGGCAGTTTATACACCGTTTCCATCTTCTTAAAAAACACCATCAAAGACTCAAAAGTTTGATCTTTTCGTTCCAAGCACACTACCCAAGAAAATCTCGTAAATCATCAGTCACCACCAAGCAATATAAGTCTCCGCTGATACTCTTTACGTTGACAGGCCCGAAGAGATCCATGTGCAATCTCTCAAGAGGTAACCTGATTGTATTCACCATCTTCAATGGATGTGACTTCCGAGTCTGCTTTCCTTTCTTACATGCTACACAATCATCATTTAAGTGAAAATTCTTCAAATTTACACCATCAACTAAATCATTATGTACCAAAAAGTTCATTTTGCGAACATGAATGTGACCCATCTTACGATGCCACATTATTGAATCTTTTTCTGTAGCTTTAGTCTTTGACACAAAACACTGTTTCTGATGAGTTGTTGGTGTTGCGATGTTCATATCAAGATAATAAAGATCATACTCCTGTGGAGCACGCAACAACACCATCTCATCAGGGATTTTAAACCCTGGTTTCAAAACCACACATTCAGTTTTTGTAAAATGTAAACTAAAATCTTTATCACAGATTTGTGAAATACTGAGTAAGTTGTTTGTTAACTCTATTATGTAGTTCACTTTGTCGAAAGAAATCACGCCATTTGACAGCGTTCCTTGACCAACAATCCTTCCACCTTGATTACCGGCAAAACCAACATAGCTTCCGTTTACAGATTTGACATCATATAACAAAGCAAGCGTCCCAGTCATATGTCGTGAAGCACCACTATCCATGATCCATTTTGACAATATAGACTTGGGCAGCCCCTGCAAACATCATAACAAATTTATTCAAACAATGAACTCCATGACTTTTTGACTTCTGAAACACTCCCAAACACTACATCACACTTCTCATCAATCTTAGGAAAGTCAAATGTGACATTCGGAACATCAGTTTTAACTTTTGGTTTTAATTCATTTTTGATTGGTGGAAACTCTGCAAGAAATCTATCAAGTTCAAATTCAAATTCTTGTTTATCATTAGCACCCACTTTTGATGCATAAAATTCCTTTGTCCCTTTGACCTTTCTGTCAACCATTTTTCCAAAAATATTTTGAATTTTGGGAGTAAAGGCTTTTGAATCAAACTTTAACTCATTCTCTACTTGCTTCACCTCACCTGATTTTGATTGAGTTTCAAAAACTTTTGTTTCATTCTTCAAAATGTTTTCCATCTTTTTCTCCTCGACCGATGGTTTTGACTTAGCAACCCATGATTGATTATCAAAATTTTTTGTTTTTGGATAAATCTTTGAAGTCTTTTGAGACTTTGAAGATTCGCCAATCTCAAATGTCGATTTCGGCTTATCTTCCGACTTCAAAGATTCTCCTCTTTTCAAAATGCGAATTGAAGAAACCATCGGCTTTTTGCCCTTTGTGTTAACTGGTGACTTAGGTTGAGATTTTTGAACAAATGGTATAATGGCAGGTTTTTCAAAAACTTTCTTGCATTGTTTTGCCATGTGTCCGATTTCATTACAGCGATAGCAAACTCTTTTGTCATATTCGACAAAAGTTGACTTAAACGACTGTTCTTTCAGTTTCTTCGCCGCATTGAAATGTTCAATGGCTTTTTGACTAAAAATGTATTCTTTTCTTCATCAACACTTGGACCAGCAAGAAATACTGGTTTGCCACTCTTTTTAACCATCCCTTTTTCAAAACCAATTCCTTTTTTATTCAAATTGTTACCATTTTTCTTGTTACCATTTCCTTCCCACTTATTTTTGCCCAAGTTGTTGGAATATGACGTAACAAATGATTTTTTAGGTTTCGTAAAGAATTCTTTGTTGTTTATCACATCAATGTCAATTTCAATCAATTTGAAAATCTTTTCAACATTTTCAATTTTAACGTTCTGAAGAGGATACTCGAAATCGGAGTAAAGTTTGTCTGTTCCAATCATAGTGTATACTACCATGATCGGATCATCATTCGCACTCTTGTCCGATTTCGGTATGAACCGTTCCAAAAAATTACCCTCATCTTCACATTCAGAACTGGAACTTTCCAAATGTGTTTTCACAGTTTCAAAATCTGAGTTATCACTCTCTTCATCTAACACTTTGTCAACAACGGTCTTTATAACCTGTGACTCATTATCAGTGTCAGACGAAGAAAATGTAACATCAATGCTCTCAGGCAATTCATCCTCAATTGTTTTCAACTTGAGATTCAATGCAGCTTCCACCCCATCTGGATACTTTTGAGTGTAATGATTCCACATTGGGGGTGGAACACTGTTAAAGACCGGATCAGCATATGGCTGCTGTGGAACAATCTGTTCAAGGACCTATGATGAAGCCACATAACTCATCAATTTTTTTATCAATTCGATCATTTTCAATTTTAGCTAATTCCAATTCTTTCTTTAATGATGCAATTGTGTCAATATGAAAATTAACTTCCACTTGTTTATCAAAAAGTGTTGCTTTTGCTAATTTTGTGGCTTTATCATTTTCAACACTTTCTTTTTTAATCATTTTAACTGATCTGGCTAGTGTATCATATGCTTCTTTAACTTGTCCTAGATCAAATTTTATCATATCAGCATGTTCTTTCAATTCCTGAAACTTAGTGTCTTTTTCAAGACACTCCATGCACGGTTGTAAACACTTTTGGCATGGTGTTTCAGATATTGAATCTACTATCTCATCACATTCTGCTTCATGAACAGTTTCTACTTCTTGTTTACCGACATTTTTCAACTCTGACTCAGACAGTTTGACTGATTCCTTTTCTTGAACTCCAGATTCCTCTCGTTTAACAAACTCACTACTGACAGAATTAGACTCCTCGGATTCTGAGTCTACCTCTCTCAGTTTCGCCATGAGAGCCTTGTCAGCAATTTCTTTCAAAGTGTCTTCGGTCATTTCCTTTGTCACATCGATCATTTCTTCAACAAATTCTTTCTTCTCATCATATCTTGGACACAATCCGGTCCTTGGTTCTTCAAAGAAACCTGCAAAAGATTCAAAAATTTTAGGAGGCATGATAGATCTCAACGAACTAGCTAATACTTCCTGTTCAGATTGAGATTGATGAACTTCAGCAGCTATTTCTTCAAAATTGTCTGTATTTTCAGTAAAAACCTCTTCAACAACTATAGAAACATCTTCAGTAACTGTTTCCGGTTCAGACACTATTTCAGAAATTTCCACGACTTCAGCCATCATTGCCTGTCCATCGCTACCGGGAATATATTTATCCCAGCTGAACCCTGCAGCTACCTTCTCATCGTCTTGATTCACGATCATTGCTTTTTCCGGTTTATTCTCAATTTGTGGTCTTTGAACAGTAGGCTGTTGATTTGGTCGGTGATAGATTGCTTGCTTGTAGTAATCTTTTGTGAAAGGGTTTTGATGATTGTTCACTTCACGATTCGGGCATTCTCTCTTAAAATGACTACGTTCTTTACACTTGAAACACGTAACTTTCGATTTATCGAACCCTAACTTCTGATCAGGACCTGAAAGACTGTTTCTGCCTGTGATTTCCATAAAACGTTGTGCTCTTCTAACCAAACTTGCCATGCCCCATTTTATATCAATCAGTTCAAGCTCCTCCGGGTCGATCTGGTCGTAATCCTCTTTGGTCATATCAGGATTACCAATCCTACCCGCCACTAATCCTTCATAAGCCTCTAGAACGGAAGCAAGCATTGCTATGTGCTGTTTTGCGGCTTTTTCTGTGATCTCGTTTCCATTCTTTATATTCACCGCGATGTTGCAATGCACCCCAGAAACATAAGCCTGATTATTTGAACTTGTAGAGCTTTGAGGTGAAGATTGCTCTTGAGCTTTGAAATTTGGATCATATTTCGCGAATGGTGAAAAATTTTCAGATTGAGGAGTGTTTGAAGAAACACTTGAGGTGTTATCAGCAATGAACCCTGTCTGTATTTTTGGACTTTGATTTGTTGAAATTGAAGGATTGCCTTTGTAATACAAAGATACATCTTGTTGAACATTTATTGAGTTCATCTTTCTGATTTTTAGTAACTCCAACTCTTGAGCTTCAATCTTTTCTATGAATGCACTAAGATTTAGATTCCCAAAATCTGAATGACTTTTCAACATCATCAAATATGTGCCCCACTCTTCATATGGTAATGCATCACACAGCTTATCAACCAATTCATCATTTTTCTTTTCAATTTCTAATCTTTTCATTTCAAGTACTAAATGGCAATATCTATCGAGCAATTGCTTTGTTGTTTCACCCTTCATACCGGTAAAAATATCAAACTCCTTTTTTAATAAAGCCTTTTTATTCTTGATCATTGACACACTTCCCTGAAACTTCAATTTCAATGCTTCCCACATAGAATGAGAATTATCTTCATGTTGTAATAACACCAAAATGTCTTCTTTGATAGCTTGCTGAAGAATACTAATCATCCTTTTCTCGGCTTTGAAATCAATCTGCTCTGACTCTGTCAAACTTCCAATACCCTTTGTATTACCTCTCCCATCAACCGGTGGAACATACTTCGTTATTATCTTCAACCAGGACTCGAAATAATTAGCCTGAACCCAATTTGCAAATCTGTTTGACCATCCTGCATATTCATCTATGTTCATCAACTTGGGAGGCTTTTGCATTGTTCCTAGTTCGTTTTCTAAGTTGACATTTTGCATGATGCTAGCTGGACTTTGTACCACACCAACTCCCGAAAACATGTTGTAAAAATCTTGGCTTTCCATTTTCAGTCGTAATAAAGAAATGTTTCAAACAGTTCTGAATAAGCGAACCACAATAGCTGAATAAGCGAACCACAGAAGTAACAATGAGCGAACCACCACAGAACTTTGGAGCGAACCAGAATGATGTGTTGTTCAAGCGGACCGGATGAGCGAACCAGAAATTTCCCTAAGAGCGAACCAGAATGATGTGTTGTTCAAGCGGACCGGATGAGCGAACCAGAAATTTCCCTAAGAGCGAACCAGAGATTATTACTTCGAGCGAACCAGAATGTTGTACTAAAAGCGAACCAGGTAATTCACTTTCGAACGAACCACAAATGATATTTGAGCGAACCAGAAAGTTGTACTAAAAGCGGACCAGACAGCTGACTATCGAGCGAACTATAACTGACATTGGAGCGGACCAGAAAGTTGACTACCGAGCGAACCACAACTGACAAATGAGCGGACCAGAAACAGCTTAAAATATACGTTGGAGCGGTCCAGAAGAGCGAACCAGAAGCATGACCTAAGCGCGAACCATTTTCACGAATGTTTTTGGATCACTTTTAGGCCGTATTTTGATCCGAATCTTTCAAGGGTTTGTCATTAGTGTATTTAACACCTGTTGTCCAAATTTCAGTTCATTTCCACCGTTCAAACAGTCCAGATCTACAAAAGTTCGTGTAAAACGCTTCGTATCTAGCAAACTAACTCGCAACTGGCTCTGATACCAATTGTAGGATCAGTTTTGACCTCTCGAGTGAGTCAATCAGAGCTAGTGCTTACTGAAAATGTGGCGGAAACACATTTTCAGCATGATACAAAGAAAAAACGTAACAGAAAGGAGTAGAAACTGAAGATTCACAAAGATTCACACTTAAAATACTTTTTCTTCACTTGATAATGCTTTTCGTACGGACAGCAGTTCGACGTTGAGTTCACTAAGACGTTACAAATGAAGAACACATCAGGGGTATTTATAGACTACGTGGTCCGCTCATATGACATGTCCACAAGAGCGGTCCAGACAACAAACCTGGTTCGCTTATGTGAACATATGCCACAAAAGCGGACCTCCAACTTGAAAATCATAAAATTATAGTTTAACCCCCTGGACTTATACAGAATGACCTATCTGGACCCTATACATTAAACTAGCATTATAAAGACACAGGCTTCAGACATTGTGTATCAACACTAATGGGTAATACTATCGCATCGCTCGCTCGAAACGAATCGCAACGCTCGACACGCGAATCGAAACGACAAAACTCAACGCGTCAAACACTTGGATCGAATGGCCAACCGATCGAGTGGCCATCCGATCGGATTGCCATCCTATCGGAACGCCGTCCGATCGGTGACCTACTCGACACTTTGGCACCTTTCCTCTTTTGCAAACCCTATAAATACCCCTCCTGTCACATTATTTGTGATGTGACAGCTCCCTCACTCGACCAGCAGCGTTCAAGCCTTCTTTCTCTCGATTTCTCGCGATTCTTGTAAGTTTTCAACCTAAATCTTGTACTTCTATGATCTACACGCACTCCTTCATCTTTTTCACCTTTAAATATTAACTTCTAACCGTGAAATCAGCGGGTTTGAAGTGTTCTAGGGAGAGGTCATCATGGAGTTCTTATGAACTTCAAGATTTGGCTTCATGCCACCAAGAACAACCTAGATCTGAAGGATTTCCACATGAATAAACAAAGATCTTGCACATATCTAATCATTTTCAAGGTTAAAAGGATTGAGAGAGTTTTTCCAACTTTCTTTCAACTCTTTTACACTCAATGCACTCAACACCGATAGAATCGGAGCTCGTCCTGATCTTCTACTCATTCTTAGTGAAGTATTGGTTCAAGATCTGATTTCTATCCAAGAGACAACTGATTTCGGGTTAAACATGAACAATTGTCACGAACCAGTAATCTGATCAGACTTGGGTGATTCCTGTTCGATCGGACGACTTGGGACTTGACGAGGTTTTTGTTGTTTAACACGTTGTCGTATCGTCTCGAGCAAACCGCAAAACTTTCCAAACTTAAACAAATCTTCAAATTGCAAAAAGGTCAGATCGCGGGACGGATCGCCGTCCGATTGGATTGCCATCCGATCGAACCGCAATACGATCGGATCACAATTGAGGATTCCACACTTAAAACAATTTTCAACATGTTCAATGCACTAGCAAATTCTAGCGGATTGCCACCCGATCGGTAGACTATCCGATTGGATGATAATACTGCTGTGAACTTGTTCTCTGAGAAATACCTCGCCAAACGGATCGTCCTCTGATCGAACTACCATTCGATCGAACGACCTGAAAGGTAGAGATACTTCTCTGCTTTCAAAATACTACAACGAAAACTTCAAAGCCATCATACACAAACACATCCATCCCAAACGAGGTGTCAATCTGACCGAATGGCCATCCGAATGGATTGACATCCGATCGAGTAGGAGAGTCTAGAAACAAACAATTAAAAATCTGAGTTGTCGGAATGGTTACTTGTCTTTGAGAACAATGTCTGTAATAACTGTTTTTATTTTATATGTTTGTGGTATGGGACATGAACTTTGAATATATTATAACTAATAGTTGTTATGGATTCTCCTGGACAATCTGTTTCGCTCAGTGCCACGCCCCGATGATTCCGCCATCGGTAGGGGTGTGACACCTAGTAATCAGATCACTATGTAAATAAATCGACACTTAAATCGGGAGATCGGATAGAATGAGGTCTCGTAAACCAAATGAGTGTTGGAACTTATACAATATGGTTTAACAAAGCCTACATTCTGAATTGGAACCTATCCTAAGTGCTTTTGACCCGTTATGACATGTTAAGTTAGTTTACGCTACTTTAACGCGTCATTTGCGCAAATGCGCATTCGGATGGTCTAACTAGCCCTATGACAAGTATTATATGCCCTAACTTGTTTAATAATATTGCATACTCAGTTTAAGTGTCAAAAACTTGGTTACATAGGCTTAAATTCAAATGATGCATGAAAAGGGTATTTTGGTCATTTTCCTAAGGCATATAAACTACCTATCATACAACTAATCAAACTAACTGACCATAAGGTATAACCTCGGAAGGTTATTCCCTATACAATTATGGTCACAAAATATGTTTGGTCAGATCCTAATGATTGACCAAACGGGTCGGGTTTGAAAGTCTAAGCGGTTGTCAAGACCGCTTGACTTACGACCCTAAACAAGCACTAAACTAAAAGTGACGAGTTAAACATGTTAAAACTTGTTTAATTAAGTTAGAAAACTGATTTGGTATCAAAACAAAGTGTTTTGATACCCGAAAATAGTTTCGTTGCAAAATGCACAGAATTGTGCAGTTTGACCGAAACTTTGACTCGTCACTTCAACTAGTCAACGTGGAAATCAGTAGGTATAATCGCAAGGGATTATAACCATCGTGATTACGCTCACGTTGCAAAGTTCAATTGAACTTTGACTTGACCAATTCGTGGTCAAAACCGAAAGTCAAACGGTAGTCAAACTGTTTGACTTTCAGCTTGTAATTGCTGAAATAAATGAACTAGCCATGAAAGAACACTTACAATGCTATAATGGCTGAAAGATTGACTAGAAAACTCAGTTGGGAGGCCTCCTAAGAAGGTAGCAACTCCACTTAAGTGTTAGAGAAGAAGAAAATGGAATAAGCAAATGAAATGGGCAGAATTGATGGGTATTTATAGCTGAATTGAAGCTCCAAAATGATGCCAAGTGTTTTATGTGTTGCCCAAGTAAGTATGAGATGATTACAAGTGTGTGGACAAGATTAAAACCCTTGAATGTCACACCCCAACCAATGGCGGAATCATCGGGGCATGGCACTGAGCGAAACAGATTGTCCAGAAGTTTCCATAACAACTATCATTACCATTCAATTTAATTTAACATGTCCCATACCATGTCTCAAACAGTAAGCAAATTATTACAGATAAATTCTAGGCAAGAAATTCTGTTCCGACAACTCAGATTTATACATAGATAGTTTATTTATTGGTTTCTAGGACCTCTTTTCCTAGCTTCGATTTCATCACTGCGCAGAGAGCATCCTAGACCTTTCCTAGCCTCGATTTCACGGTGGGCTAGTCATACAAACAACCTAAGCACCTGTCACATACGTTAAAATAAAGTCAATACATATAATGTAAAGGTGAGCATACAAGTTTGATAATAGCATATAGAGTTCGAATTCGTTACGCATAACCAGCACGTACAAATAGTGAAATGAAGCACGTTAGTTATCGACATAGATCCATCGATACCAATGACTGCGGGTTGACTGCACGAGGCAGTTCGCAATACATGATTACCACCGTAATCCATGCAAGTAATTGTCCTTAACAACCCCCGTGTGAACGGGTGCTGAGTCCAAACTATAGTACTATCGTTGCTAAGGCAGGTAGACAGCATTCCATGTGTAAACATAACAAACAAGCATTCATAAGCCACGTATATCATGCATTAACGGTTAGCGTTCAAATAGTATTGAGTAGTGTGATTGATGTGATTTGAATAGTGGTAACGTATGTAACACCCAAAAGTGCTTAAAGCAAAAAAAAGGGATCGAGTATACTCACAGCGGTTGATGGATTGAAGGGAGCGCTTAGCGAGTAAGATTAGCCTGAGTAGATTAGATTGTATAACGATAAGTGACGTTTTACGCATCAAATGGTGCAAAAAAATGAAATTGGGTCGGATAGTGGTTCGATCGTATGGTAATTCGATCCGACAGCAATCCGTGCGGATAACAATCCGTTCGGATGGTCATCCGGTCGGACAGCTTGTCCGGTTGGATGACTATTCGAGTGGATTGTTTCTTCCTATAAGAAGGTGTTGGTGCATATTTGTGACAACAACTTAGATTTGGTCTTTGGATATCTTGTAATTAGTAATACGATAAACGGTTAGCGAGTTTAGCTTTGTAATAGGTTGATTATAGAGTTTGGGCTAAACAAAACCCACATTGGGTGATGGGGGACGTTTTGGGCCTAGCCCATGTAGCAAACCCAGCCTAATGTTGCAACCTTGTGTTATATAAACAAGGTTAGGCTTTAGGGTTTAGGTTAATCAGCCAAAAACAGTTTGTGTGAGAATTTCGTGAGAGTGCTTAGGGCTTGGACGAAATTGTGTTGGTTAGGGTTTGATTGATTGTAATTTTTGTAATCGATAATCAATAGAAACCCGGTTTGAAAGTGATTTCTGTTTCTACTCATTCTGCTATATTCTGATCAAGAGGATTCCGCACTCTTGATTGGAAAGACAATTCTGTTAAAGATCCATACGAATAGGGGACCTACAATTGGTATCAGAGCGTTAGGCTCTTGAAGGCTCGGTTCAGAATTGTTGGCTGCAGAAACAGGAAGAAATTTTCGAAATCTTTGAAATCTGAAAATTAGGGTTTTGAAATATTCGAAATTTTTGATAAAATTTTCGAAATTTGTTGGCTGTTTTGATCTTCTGCATTGTTTGATTGCTGTTTTGCAGGTTTTAGGGTTTCCAGGACAGTTTTTAGTTGATTGTTTTGAAGAATTTTGGCTGATTCACTTGAAGATTCGAAGACTGTTCTTCGTGTTCTTCATTAAGTTCATCATAATTTTGTCAAAACTTTGCTGATTTGCTTGTTTGATTTTGCAGATTTGTGTTGGAAAACAGATAGAATCATCAAAATTTTCGAAAAGATTAAGTTTCCAGATATACTGACCAGCGAAATTATAAGACCAGCGAACTTACCGGCGACGTTAAATCCAAAGGCGAATTTGGTAACCGAATAACTTTCCACAGCGAAATTATTACGGTTTTCGGCGAATTTACTGGTCATCATAATAGCGAAATAGGCCAGCGAATTTGCAGCGAATTTGACCAGTGAACTTGACAGCGAACTTGAACTTGCAAGCGAAATAGACCATCTGACCAGCGAAATTAACTGCTCCCCAGCGAAATTATCAGCAAATTTAAAAACCAGCAAATTTAATAGTGGTGGAATTTCAGTTGGCAAGCGTAACAAAAAATTCACGTTTTCGAAAATAGAAATTGATCCGTAGCTCGTTTGACAGAACCGTTTGGACCGTTAAATTCCACGTATTTTTAGGACAAAAAAAAACTCTGGAAAATCCCGATTTCAGTTTTCGACATTAGATATCATTGGATTCGTCTTTTCGAGACGATTCTAACGGTGTAATTTGGTAACCACTGTTTTCGAAAAAAAAATTGGTACAGTTTTATCAGTCTGTTACGTTAAAAATGTCGAACATGTCTAGTTTGAATGAGCTGTTGAGAATGGAGCATGAGGTTGGCACTACCAACAAACCGCCTAAGATGATGAAGGTGGAAAATTATTTTACATGGAAGGATCGTTTCCAATCCTTCATTGAATATCAAGACATGCGCATGTGGATATGTATTGAAGATGGGTACACAAACCCTACTCACGACTTTGAGGGCAGACCACGTAGAACAGCCTATGTGAACATGGAAGAGAATGATAAAAAGATGTATGAGGCTGAAAAGAGAGCATTGGCTGCAATTAAAATGTCATTACCTGATAGCATCAAGCATACATTCACAAAGTACACAAATTCAAAAGATATGTGGGATGCATTAGAAAAACGATATGCAGGAAATGCAGATGTTAAGAAAAACAAGATTGATCTACTGAAGAAGCAGTTTGCTATTTTCAAGCACATGAAGCATGAGTCACTTGAGGACATCATCACTCGTTACTATCATCTGATGTCAGAAATGGAAAACTATAAGATTGATTGCTATACTGACGTTGAAAAGAATGACAAGCTGCTCGATGCCTTACCTACCAAGTGGGATATCTACACTCTCATGATCAAGGGTGAAGCAGATTATGAGACAAAGGAGCTGGAAGAAGTAGTTGGCAAGCTGAGAGCTTATGAGCTCAGTATGAAGAAGAAAGACACTGGATATGATCAGGTTCAAGATCCAGCGATTTACAATGGGTTTGCACCTTCTTCATCTCACAACGCTTCTAGCGACTCTGCTACTGCTTTTCTTTCGTGTGAGAATGAGCAGGTCACAGTGAATGAAGATGGTGATGTGTGTTTTGTAGCTGCTTTAGGAGGATCAACAGGAGCCAAGAGAACATTAGGTTCTAAGCAGAGTAGTGGTGTTAAGTCGATGCCAATGAGTGTGAAGTTTGCTGAAGAGCATCTTGCTCTACTTGCTTCGTTCGTTGCTTCCTATGAGAACTACATTCAGGGGAAGATATCTGATCCTGCTACTTTAGATGAAGATTACGATCAGATTGACCCTGATGATCTTGAAGATATGGATTTGCAGTGGCAAATGGCCATGATTACTAGACGAGTGAAGAGGTTCATGAACCGAACAGGAAGGAAGTTTATAGGAAAGACGGTTGGTTTCGACAAGACCAAAGTGAGATGCTTCAACTGTCAAAGTTATGGGCATTTTGCTAGGGAATGTCAAAAACAAAAGCAGGAGACTTCGAGTCAGAGTTCAAACCACAGGAATGCATCAAACAACTCTAACTCGAGAGCGCTGATCTCTACTGCTAGAGAAGGTTCATATGACTGGAGTATTCACGTGGAAAAAGATGACAATGTCACACAGGCATTCATGGCAGAGATAACTCCAGTTGATGATGGTGAAGCTACTGTGGAAGATGCTAAAGCAAAAGTGGATGCTGAAGCAGAGGTCAAGATAGAGAGTAAAGCTGAAGAAGAGAAGGGTGATCAGACAAAAGATGCTGAAGAGGAAAAGCAAAAGTCTGACCATGAAAAGGAAGCTGAAGAAAAGGAAGCAAAATATAAAAGAATGGAAGCTCAGCTTGCGGCTCTAATGGCCAACCTTGATAAACAAACAGGAGAGGTAAAGTCTAATTCTGTGTGTTTAAAATGTCGTGAACTACAGGGTGAGGTTGACAGGTTGTCAACACAAAACCAAAGTCTGGTAAGCGAGATGTCTAACATAAAAGAAGCAAACTTTTTTGCTAAAAGAAATGAATCATCATACTTGAAGAAGATAAAAGGTTATGAAAGTAAAATTGAAGCTGTAACCTGCAAATTAAATAAAAAACTTCAAGTCATAGACTTAGCTCATGAAATGATGGCTGAGAAAACAAAAGAGATTTCTGATAAATGCAAAGAGTTGTCAGATGCACAACTCAAAATTGTTGAACTTGAAAAGAAATTAGGTCAATTCAGGGACTCTACTTTTGTTATGAAACATATGATGGGTGGCTTGAAGAAAAGTAATGACAAAACCAGTGTGGGATTTCATGGTTTCAATGAAGTTCCACCTCATGTTAGTCATGACTATTATTTCTTGCCTGATGAAGATGAGCTCATGGACTTTGGGTCAACATCACCAAGTAGTTCCACGTCACATCAAGGAAATGTTTTTGAGAATGCTGAAGCTAAGAAGGATAATAACAGCAAACCTGTTTTGAAAAAGAATACATCACATCCTAAAAATAACAATCCAACTTTTGTTAAAAAGGTTAATTTTGTTCAAGGAAGTGACATGAAAAACGAAACAGCTGTTATTGAAAATGAATCTAATATAGAGTTTGCTAAAAACAAGAACATAGAAAATTCTGAAACTAAGCAAACTGAACCAAATCCTTCTAAGGCATCATCAGAAGAAAAACCCGAATCTAGTTCTAAGGCTTCAGAAAAGAAGTCTTCGAAAAAGAGATCGTGCTTCAAATGTCACACCAAGGGACATGTAGCTAGCTGCTGTCCTAACAAAAAGAGTGAAGCACAAGTTAGTGAGAGGAAGAGAGAGAAGTCACTAGAGACTAGTGGTGATAAACAGGAAAAGGAGTCTAACTCTCCAAAGAAATCTGCTCCTAAGCAACCAGAAAATGTTGCTGTTGGTGTAGATAAGGCTGAAAAAGGAACTCCACAAGTTCCTCGTTTTCAAATAAATCAACCAAGATTTCAGCCTAGATCTCCACCAGGCAGATTTGAGAGACCTAGAAGCAGTTCACCAAGAATGAACAATTATAATGCTAATAATTTCAGAAGTCAAGGTCAATATCAAAATCGATACCAAAATGATGGTGGTCGAACTTTTTATAACAATGGCTTTAGAAATTACAACAATAATGCTTCTTGGAATCAAAATTCAAGATATCAAAATCAAAATTTTCAAAGGTCAAATAGTCCAAACATGTATAGGAACCCTCAGGACCAAAGACCTAGTGGAAATCAAAATCAAATTCCATCAACAGGTCTGAGATCCAAGACTCCAGTTAGGAGTAATGGATATTGGATGGATATTCTAGTAGTTGGTGAATTTGGACGACCCAAGACCATTAAGGCTTGGGTCCCCCAATCTAACTAATTTCTTGGTTGGTGTGTGCAGGAGCTGCTAAGGAGGATTATCAACTTGTGGTATGTTGATAGTGGCTGCTCCAGGCACATGACGGGGGATGCGAGATTGTTAACTGAATTTGAAGATTATGATGGTGGAAAGGTGAATTTTACGGGTGCTAAAGGTGGTAGAATTACAGGACGAGGAAATGTGACCAATGGGAAGATCACACTAGACAAAGTGAACTATGTGGAGCAGCTTAAACACAATCTGATGAGCGTGTCACAAGTCTGCGACAAGGGTCACTCGGTCCATTTTACCAAGAATGAAGCATTAGTGTTGAAACCAGGTTTGAAGATTCCGGACGATTGGATAGTGATGTGAGCGCCAAGGAGAAATGACACTTATGTCATGGACATGGGTGCTAAGGTTCCAAATGCTGTGGTGGCGTGCTTACTATCAAAAGCATCTGAAGCTGAATCGATGTTGTGGCACAGACGCATGGCCCATATTCACTATCAAAAAATGAATTACCTTGTTAAAAATGAGCTAGTGAAAGGGGTTCCAATGCAGAGGTTTCAAGTGGAAGATAAATGTCTTCCATGTCAAAAGGGAAAACAACACAAGAAACCTCATAAGTCTAAAACAGTAAATTCCCTAGATGCCCCTTATGAATTACTTCACATGGATTTATTTGGTCCAGTGAACGTAAGGAGCATAGGTGGAAAGTACTATTGTTTAGTTGTCACTAATGATTACTCACGTTATTCATGGGTTTTCTTTTTAGGTACAAAAGATGAGACGGCGGGGATGCTGATAGATCTTTTTACAAAATTGGAAAACGTCCATGATGCAAGGATAAAGAGGATAAGGAGTGATAATGGCACGGAGTTCAAGAATCGAATTCTGGATCTCTACTGTCTTCGAAAGGGAATTGAACATCAATATTCTGCTCCTTATACACCTCAACAAAATGGAGTTGCTGAGAGAAAAAACAGGACGTTGATTGAAGCCGCTAGGACGATGCTCTCAGATTCAAAGCTACCAGTTCTTTTCTGGGGAGAAGCTGTGAATACAGCTTGCTACGTCCTAAACAAAGTTTTGACTGTTAAACGTTTTAATAAAACTTGCCATGAATTAGTGTTTAACAAGAAACCAAACTTAGAAGGCTTTGAACCATTTGGATTACCCTGCACCATTGTGCGTAATAAAGATAAACGAAAATTCGGTGAGGTGGCTGACGAAGGCTACTTTCTAGGTTACGTGCCTGGCACACCGAATAAAAGGGTTTTTAATCTAAAAACTGGTAAAATTGAGGTTGTGTTTAATGTGGAAATTACTTCATACAAACCTCAACAATCAACGAGTGGTCCAGCTATATTATATGATTATGAAAGCACTTTTAAATCATTTAATATTCCTGAGTTTTCTGATGCAGATGAATCTCAGCTGATTTAAACAGTGATAAGTGGAGATGATGAAGGCGAGTTCATGCCTAGATCGAATGTTGATATGACAGATGCTCCAGAAACTTCCCAAGGTGCTGCTGATCCTGATTCAAGCGATAGTGACTCTGAACCCATTGAGGGGGAGGATTTCATTAATCCATTTGCAGATCAGAACATTCAAGGGGAGGTTGGATCAAACCTGGGTGAAAATCTAGAAGTCGATGCTGTTGCTACTACACGAGCAAATAGAGATCATCCAGTTGACATGATACTTGGAGATCCTACTGCAGGTGTTCAGACGATAAGAAGCATAGCAGCGAATTCTGGCTTATTTGTTTCGATTGAGAAGACTGGGATTGCGAACGAGTGCTTGTATAGTTGTTTTATTTCCAAGAGGAGCCGAAGAACATTCATATGGCTCTTAAAGATAATTCATGGGTTGAAGCTATGCAAGAGGAATTGGCACAGTTTGCTAAGTTGAAGGTTTGGGAGTTGGTTGACCTTCCTAAAGGTGAAAGAGAGATAGGCACTAAATGGGTATTTAGGTGCAAGAAGGATGAAAGAGGAATAGTCACGCGAAACAAGGCTCGATTGGTGGTAAAAGGTTTCAATCAGCAAGAAGGGATTGATTACAATGAAGTGTTTGCACCAGTGGCAAGGTTGGAGGCAATTTGTTTGTTTCTAGCTTTCGCAACATTCAAGGGCTTCAAAGTTTACCAACTAGACGTGAAGAGTGCGTTTCTTTACGGGAAAGTCCAAGAAGTGGTGTATGTCTCACAACCAGATGGGTTCGTTGATCCAGACTATCCAGATCGAGTGTACAAACTTGATAAGGCTTTGTATGGATTACATCAAGCTCCCAGGGCGTGGTACGAGACACTGTCTACACATCTGATCAAGAATGGTTTTGAAAGAGGTCAGATTGACAGTACACTGTTCATCAAGAGGAAGAAGGAAGATTTTCTGCTAGTGCAGGTGTACGTGGATGATATCATCTTTGGGTCATCAGATGAAAACATGTGTAAAGAGTTTGAGCAGGTGATGAAGAGTAAGTTCAAAATGAGCGCTATGGGTGAGCTGTCTTACTTTCTGGGATTACAAGTTGAACAGAAGGAGGATGGGATGTTTATTCATCAGACAAAGTATGTGTATGACATTTTGAGTCAGTTCAAAATGAATGATTGCTCTACTTTCAACACACCCATTTGTGAAAATCACAATCTTGGCCCAGATCATGAAAGTACTGAAGATGTTGATCCTACTCAATACAGGGCGATGATTGGTTCTCTGATGTACTTGACTGCTTCAAGACCTGACATCATGTTTGCAGTATGCTTGTGTGCTAGATATCAGGCAAATCCAAAAGAGTCACACATGAAAGCAGTGAAGCGTATTCTTCGTTACTTGAAGGGGAAACCTAAACTTGGGTTGTGGTATCCAGCTGATAGTGATCTGAATTTTGTCGCATACACTGACTCAGATTTTGGAGGATGCAAGACGAACAGAAAGTCTACAACTGGTGGTTGTCAGTTCTTAGGAGGCAGGATTGTGTCTTGGCAATGCAAGAAGAAATCTTGTGTGTCTACCTCTACGTGTGAAGCTGAATATATTGCTGCAGGTAGCTGCTGCTCTCAGATTCTCTGGATTCAACAGCAGATGCGCGATTACGGTTTGGATTTCACTCGTACTCCTATTATGATAGACAATAATGCCACGATTTCTATAACTAATAATCCCGTGAAACACAGTCGCACAAAACATATTGACATACGTCATCATTTTATACGGGATTGTGCTGAAAAGATGTAACACCTGTGTCATTTCAACCATCAAACAAAGACCAAACCAATGAAATATTTTATTTCATACTTGGGATTTGTAAAAAAAAAAAATATGTGTATCATTTGCACATATCAACTCTTGTTCGATTTTAAGCTTTAAATCGCTTTCTGGAGGGTTATACGCGCTCTGATGCGTAAATATAACCAGTTTAATCCAACAAACACTCCGGAATAGTGAAATAGGCTTAACATACCTTAAATAACCTTTACATCACTTAGAAATAAGTTTTAAAGGCTTTGGTATGGCAAAAACAAGTTAATTCGCTTACAGGGACTAAATATGACAAACTGCGAAAGTATGTCAATTTGAACTGTAACGAACATTCTGGAACATGACCATAAGTTAAACACACCTTAAATATCCTTTACATAGCTTAGAAATAGGCTTTGAGGGGTTTAGTGTGCTAAAATAAACTTTTGGGACATTCAAGGACTAAAAGTGTCAAAAAGTGCACAAGTTTGCATTTTCGCGCATAACTTACGTTCTGAATACATCTGGACATCCAAAAATTTATGTAAGCATGACTACATTATATTTTAGTGTTCGCCTTAAGAAAAATCCTTTCGTTTCGTCATTTGGATCGTTTTTCGCGCTTATGCGCATTCCGTCGTAATTAAGCGAACATCGCGATCGTACGGCCAAACGAACCGACATCTGAGATATTTTTGAGCATGTTTTGAGTTCCCTATACTTTAACTTCATTTTAGAGCCTTGAAATGAGGTTAACGGGGTTCAAACGCCTCGAAAATCGCTTAAACGGGCTGCAGGGACTAAACCTGTCACTTTTGAAACTTTTCTGAAACAGATGGGTCAGTGGCGTAGCGCGACGCCTAAAGCCTTACCAGTCGCGCTACGCGACTGCCTATTCTGGACCAGATTCAATGTTTAAACACAAGTTGCAGCTGATTGATTCTTAACCACACGTTTTAAGTTGATGTGTCACTAAGATAAGGAGCATAAGTGGCTCCATAAACTTTGTGACAAGTGTACGGCTCGGATCGTGGCACGATATTCAAGAAACGATCCTAGCGGCTCTACTTTTTCTATAAATACCCACCCCCCCTTTGGCTTTAAAACCCACAAATCTGATCATTTGGGCTCTAAGTTGGAACCTTCGTTTCATACCTGAGCTATTTTGATCTGGGTTAGCATTCGGGGACCCTTCGTAAGTATTCTTTCGTTCTTTTCCTTATTTTTACTGCTTTTCGAGTCAGAAAGTCAAACTTTTTTTGACTTTCAGCGTTGACCAGTAATGGTCAATGCGAAGTTCGTTAGAACTTCGCAACGTGATTGTAATCACGATGGTCATAGTCCCTTGGGACTATGCCTACTGATTACCACGTTGTCTAGGGTCGTAGGGTAAGCGATCTAATAAATCGCTTATACCTCGAACCCGACCCAGTTTGGTCGATCATTAGGATCCGACCAAACACAGTAGGTGACCATAGTAGGTAGGGAATAACCTTCCGAGGTTATACCCTATGGTCACATCGTTTAAGTAGTTGTATGATAGGTAGTTTATATGCCTTAGGTAAATTACCAGAATACCCTTTTCATGTATAATTGGTAATTAAGCATATGTAACCTAAACTTTTGTCACGTAACTGATTAAGTAACATGTTTAGGCATATAACACTTGCCATAGGGCTAGTTAGGCGGTCCAAACGCGTTTCACGCGCACGACGCGTTAAAGTAGCATAAGCTTCCTAAACGGGTCGCAATGGGTCGAAAGCACTCAGGTTAAGTTTCATTTAGTATGTAGGCTTTGTTAAACCAAATGACACGAGTCTCGACACTCGTTTGGTTTACAAACCCTAATGCTACCCAATCTTCCGATCTAGGTCCGGTTTATTAACATAGTTACCTATATTAGGTGCCGTTTGATTCCGAGATCTATAGCATTACTTGGTGGTTATCTTTTGACAACTGAGCAATCTCAAGTGAGTACATAGACCCCTCTTTTACTGTTTTCCAAACTGTTTTGGGGTGGAACACATGTGCCTACTTGTTACTTTCATGCTTTCCTGCTTTCAATCATATACTTCCTATGTTCATTAGTACATTTATAGTACATGATTTCATTACAGTTTTATGCTATGTATGCCCATTGAGTGCGTACTTAGTACATCGTTTTACATTACATTTTATGCTATGTATGTCCATTGTGAGCATACTTAGTACAGTTGATTTCATCACCTGCTTATATTTTCTTGATTTCAAAGTATAATTGATTATACATGTTATTACTTATCATTTGACAAACTAAATGACTATCTATGGTTTAAACATTAATTTCTCAAAGAACATAAAATAAACTGTTGAATTGTACTTATTTTATGTTCACCAGACCGATTGTTAGTATGATATAGCGCTATAGGATTTGACACCCCATTCCTGTTGTCATGGAATGTCTGAAACCAATTTGTTGCTCCATCCAAATAGGGATTGCCTTTGTGGTATTTCTATAGTCTCAAAGGTGTATTTTGATGCACCAGGTCTGAATGAATTCTTAAATCACACTATTAAAGTATAATTTGATATACTCTCATGTGTGGTATTGTACAAACCAACATATATTTTGTTAAACATCCAAAGCATATTTTGATATGTTATTTACAAAACCAAAACATAGTTTAATATGTTATTTATCACATCCAAAACATATTTTGATATGTTACTTATGAAACCAAAACATAGTTTAATATGTTACTTACAAATCCAAAGTATACTTTTGATATGCTACTATAAGGTTATTCGTTTAACTTTACATTACTTACAATACATAAACATTTCTACAATTGTTAAACATTACTTTGGTGGTTTGGTTTGATTAAGTGATTAAGTAACGATGCATGTGTAATATGATACAAACATGGTGGATACGCCGCTGGTACTTCCTATATATAAGTGTTTGTATGGTATTACATATTGTAGCGTTATTTGAATCATTTCAGTTTGAGACATAGAACATTTTATACAACTAACATACTTTTCACAAGACATTGATTTACAAACAACTTATCTCTTACAAACTCATTATATGGTTATTCATTTAACCTTACATTTATTTATACATATCATCTGAACTTATCGTTTTTCAAATGATTTACAAGACAAAGCAAATTACAAGGTTCATGACTAAACATTTTCTCAAACATAAGTCATGAATCCTATTTTCACAAAACCTATGTATCTCACAGGCATTTTTATGCTGACGTACCTATTTTCACATGTGTTTTCAGGAGATGAAGCATAGGACTTATCGAGACATACTTAGGCAGACCTGTGCCTTAGTGACTTAAAACGAGACAAGATCTAGTTAATTTATGTTATGTACTCTTTGTTTCTTGTTTAAACAATGTAAGCTCTCTTGTTTGATTATTAAAACGAAACTTCAATTGCCTTGGATTTGAAACAATTAATTCTGTTACAACACTCCCCGATGTTTCCGCCACGTTTTGTATGTTCCACGTGGTCGGGGTGTGACAGAAAAGATGGTATCAGAGCCAATGGTTATAGGGAATTAGGTTATTAGTAATGCTTTGACCTAGTCTATAACCTTCTTAGGACCCTAACGCGAGTTTACTTGCGTTTAGTCATAAAACAATACTGTCACCTATCCTTAGGCGACGACCACAACAAGAACATAAAATCTCAAAACCGCTTTGAAAACTAATCATCTGTTCTAGGATGATTTATTACAAGGTTTTGAACCCTCTGTTATAAGATCTTGAACCCCTTTGAGTTTTCAAAAATCTCGTCAAGGTTTTGGGTTTTAAATAATGTGAACACGTGCAAACTGGAAGGGTGAATGCCTGTATTCTGAGTTTTCTGTCTAGGCAAGCACTTCGTATACATCTCAACCAGACGCGAGACCAGTTGTGCTTACCTGGGAATTCTTGGGATGAGTGTTCACTTATAGGCGAGCATATCTTCGCAATACATTATTTTTGACCTATTTACTTTTCACCGGGTCGTTTGTTGCTTTGTAGTAACAAACAAATGACCACTATCCTTGCTTTCATCAGATTTGTTTCATCTCATTCTTTTCATCTAAATCTCTCACTCGTTTCCTTTCATGTTTCCTCTTTTAGAATGCCTCCTCGACGCGACAATCAGATGGCAAATGCCGAACTGGCGGAAATCATCGCGCAGCAAATGGCTGTTGCCTTCCCAAATCTTTATGCTCAAATGATGCAGGCCATCAACAACAACAATGCTCCATGCAACTTCAAGAGTTTCAACTCGGCTAAACCGCTCAAGTTTAGTGGTTCTGAGGGAGCAACCGGGCTTCTTCAATGGTTCGAGAGCATTGAGAATACGTTCCGTCACGTTCAGTGTCCTGAAAATCGCAAGGTCGAGTTTTCTTCGAGCGTGTTTCAGAAGAGGGCTCTTACATGGTGGAACGGGATTATGAGAGACCGGGGTGCTGAAATTGCACTAGCACAGACTTGGGCTGAGCTTAGGGCTCTTATGATGAAGGAGTTTTGCCCTCGTCATGAACTGCGAGCTTTGGAGAGGGAGTTTGATGATTTAAAGCAGGATAGCGGTGAGCATCGAGCCTATACTGACCGTTTTGAAGAATTGAGCCTGTTGTGTCCGGCTATGGTTACTCCTGTGGATAAGGCGATCGAGAAATACACTGATGGTCTTCCTGACCTAGTTCAGGATATTGTTACTGGCAGCAACCCTACTACTGTCAGACAAGCCATTGAACTGTCTGCCACCCTAACTGAATCCCACATCAGAAAGAAAAAGCTTTTTCGAAAACGCGACCCAAGACCATCCGACAAGACTACTTCAGCTGAGCCAAAGGAAAAACAGGATGAGGTATCCAAGAAGAAGAAGCGCAAGGCCTCTCAAAACTGCGCGATAACTGCTCAAGACAAACAGGTTGCACCAAACCAACCAGCACAACCTCGCAAAAGGCAAAACTATGTTGGTACCGCACCTTTGTGCAACAAGTGCAACCGTCATCATCTAGCGCAAGAGCAGTGTCACAAATGTACCCACTGTGGGCGGTTGGGACATTTGATCAATGTTTGTCGTTATGCAAATCAAGCTGCTGCAAACCCTGCTGCTGTTCAAGCACGGTTCCCTCCGGGGTCATGTTATAACTGTGGTGACCTTACTCACTACAGAAACAATTGCCCAAGACTTGTTAACGCACCTCCAGCGCGAGGATGAGCATTTAACATCAACGAGGCAAACAGAAACAATGATGCGGCAGTGAACAACTAGTGTTTTGTTATTTCCCTTGGTTGTTATCTTTGACGTTTAAAAACAAGTCAGTTGTTATATAAACAAAAATTCGTCGTTTTTATTTTTTCAAAACTGATACAATTGTGTGAATGTTCGATACAACCTTATGATGTCAACCCAAATACAAACTACTCGTATGGTTCTGTCATTTTATGATCACTTGTGATCTCCCCAAGAACCTTAAACACTTGTTTCTTTTAAGAAACAAAGCCAAACTCTTATTGAAAAAAAAAATCCTTCTATCTTTATAGATGGATCCTTGGAAACGATTAAAGTGCCAAATGAAATCCATGGATTGGATTCCTAGTGTGCTTTAATTATCTATACCTAAAGAGAACGAATTAAAGAATCAAGTTAACTAATTTTGTGCTTATGTGTTTTCTTACATGTTTATGGTTGTATGTGATCCATCCAAATCCTCGTAGAATCTTTCATATCTCATATAAGGGATTCATAGTAGGATATCCAAAGTTACTATCTTAAATCCTTAATGGACTTCTACGTTGTAGTCAAATCCCATGGATTTAAAAGTACTATTTTATAATTGGACCCTTGGGTGGTCTAGTTAAACAGATTGATTTGAAAATCTGATTAGAAATATCATGTGATGATATAATTAAAAAGATCCCTTAAGTGGTCTATTTAAGGAGATCGTACGACGGTCTAGTTAAGAAGATCATGCGTTGGTCTAATTAAAAAGATTGTTCGTTGATCTAATTGAAAAGATCCTTTGGTGGTCTAGTCAGGTCGCTTCATGTTTATTCAATTGATTTTTTCCTCTACGCATTATGAAATGAACTGTGCGGACTGTGCAAGGGATTACGTAATTATGGAGGCCTACATAATTATGGAAATTCAGTGCACAGAAACCACAAGAAGTTTTGTCATGTGTTAAAACCTATAGTGATAAGAATAATGATACGGGAGAAGTCTTGGACCTCGACCAATGTCATTTATTCTCACACTCCTCAATTCTGATATCAATCACACACCAAGTTTCCTATGATAAGTCTTCATAAGAAACGTTATTCTGTTGGTAGTTCAAAAATTCCATGTTTTACTATTACAAGGAATTCACTTTGAGGGTTAACAAATTCGCTAAGGATCCTAACAGGGCCCAGAGTTTTACTTAAGGGTTCAATGGATCTATTGGAAGGCGAAACCGTCACAGCTGTTTTCACAAGTTTCCTCTAGAATTAAATTTCGGGACGAAATTTCCTAAAGTAGGGGAGACTGTAACACCTGTGTCATTTCAACCATCAAACAAAGACCAAACCAATGAAATATTTTATTTCATACTTGGGATTTGTAAAAAAAAATATGTGTATCATTTGCACATATCAACTCTTGTTCGATTTTAAGCTTTAAATCGCTTTCTGGAGGGTTATACGCGCTCTGATGCGTAAATATAACCAGTTTAATCCAACAAACACTCCGGAATAGTGAAATAGGCTTAACATACCTTAAATAACCTTTACATAACTTAGAAATAAGTTTTAAAGGCTTTGGTATGGCAAAAACAAGTTAATTCGCTTACAGGGACTAAATATGACAAACTGCGAAAGTATGTCAATTTGAACTGTAACGAACATTCCGAAACATGACCATAAGTTAAACACACCTTAAATATCCTTTACATAGCTTAGAAATAGGCTTTGAGGGGTTTAGTGTGCTAAAATAAACTTTTGGGACATTCAAGGACTAAAAGTGTCAAAAAGTGCACAAGTTTGCATTTTCGCGCATAACTTACGTTCTGAATACATCTGGACATCCAAAAATTTATGTAAGCATGACTACATTATATTTTAGTGTTCTCCTTAAGAAAAATCCTTTCGTTTCGTCATTTGGATCGTTTTTCGCGCTTATGCGCATTCCGTCGTAATTAAGCGAACATCGCGATCGTACGGCCAAACGAACCGACATCTGAGATATTTTTGAGCATGTTTTGAGTTCCCTATACTTTAACTTCATTTTAGAGCCTTGAAATGAGGTTAACGGGGTTCAAACGCATCGAAAATCGCTTAAACGGGCTGCAGGGACTAAACCTGTCACTTTTGAAACTTTTCTGAAACAGATGGGTCAGTGGCGTAGCGCGACGCCTAAAGCCTTACCAGTCGCGCTACGCGACTGCCTATTCTGGACCAGATTCAATGTTTAAACACAAGTTGCAGCTGATTGATTCTTAACCACACGTTTTAAGTTGATGTGTCACTAAGATAAGGAGCATAAGTGGCTCCATAAACTTTGTGACAAGTGTACGGCTCGGATCGTGGCACGATATTCAAGAAACGATCCTAGCGGCTCTACTTTTTCTATAAATACCCACCCCCCCTTTGGCTTTAAAACCCACAAATCTGATCATTTGGGCTCTAAGTTGGAACCTTCGTTTCATACCTGAGCTATTTTGATCTGGGTTAGCATTCGGGGACCCTTCGTAAGTATTCTTTCGTTCTTTTCCTTATTTTTACTGCTTTTCGAGTCAGAAAGTCAAACTTTGTTTGACTTTCAGCGTTGACCAGTAATGGTCAATGCGAAGTTCGTTAGAACTTCGCAACGTGATTGTAATCACGATGGTCATAGTCCCTTGGGACTATGCCTACTGATTACCACGTTGTCTAGGGTCGTAGGGTAAGCGATCTAATAAATCGCTTATACCTCGAACCCGACCCAGTTTGGTCGATCATTAGGATCCGACCAAACACAGTAGGTGACCATAGTAGGTAGGGAATAACCTTCCGAGGTTATACCCTATGGTCACATCGTTTAAGTAGTTGTATGATAGGTAGTTTATATGCCTTAGGTAAATTACCAGAATACCCTTTTCATGTATAATTGGTAATTAAGCATATGTAACCTAAACTTTTGTCACGTAACTGATTAAGTAACATGTTTAGGCATATAACACTTGTCATAGGGCTAGTTAGGCGGTCCAAACGCGTTTCACGCGCACGACGCGTTAAAGTAGCATAAGCTTCCTAAACGGGTCGCAATGGGTCGAAAGCACTCAGGTTAAGTTTCATTTAGTATGTAGGCTTTGTTAAACCAAATGACACGAGTCTCGACACTCGTTTGGTTTACAAACCCTAATGCTACCCAATCTTCCGATCTAGGTCCGGTTTATTAACATAGTTACCTATATTAGGTGCCGTTTGATTCCGAGATCTATAGCATTACTTGGTGGTTATCTTTTGACAACTGAGCAATCTCAAGTGAGTACATAGACCCCTCTTTTACTGTTTTCCAAACTGTTTTGGGGTGGAACACATGTGCCTACTTGTTACTTTCATGCTTTCCTGCTTTCAATCATATACTTCCTATGTTCATTAGTACATTTATAGTACATGATTTCATTACAGTTTTATGCTATGTATGCCCATTGAGTGCGTACTTAGTACATCGTTTTACATTACATTTTATGCTATGTATGTCCATTGTGAGCATACTTAGTACAGTTGATTTCATCACCTGCTTATATTTTCTTGATTTCAAAGTATAATTGATTATACATGTTATTACTTATCATTTGACAAACTAAATGACTATCTATGGTTTAAACATTAATTTCTCAAAGAACATAAAATAAACTGTTGAATTGTACTTATTTTATGTTCACCAGACCGATTGTTAGTATGATATAGCGCTATAGGATTTGACACCCCATTCCTGTTGTCATGGAATGTCTGAAACCAATTTGTTGCTCCATCCAAATAGGGATTGCCTTTGTGGTATTTCTATAGTCTCAAAGGTGTATTTTGATGCACCAGGTCTGAATGAATTCTTAAATCACACTATTAAAGTATAATTTGATATACTCTCATGTGTGGTATTGTACAAACCAACATATATTTTGTTAAACATCCAAAGCATATTTTGATATGTTATTTACAAAACCAAAACATAGTTTAATATGTTATTTATCACATCCAAAACATATTTTGATATGTTACTTATGAAACCAAAACATAGTTTAATATGTTACTTACAAATCCAAAGTATACTTTTGATATGCTACTATAAGGTTATTCGTTTAACTTTACATTACTTACAATACATAAACATTTCTACAATTGTTAAACATTACTTTGGTGGTTTGGTTTGATTAAGTGATTAAGTAACGATGCATGTGTAATATGATACAAACATGGTGGATACGCCGCTGGTACTTCCTATATATAAGTGTTTGTATGGTATTACATATTGTAGCGTTATTTGAATCATTTCAGTTTGAGACATAGAACATTTTATACAACTAACATACTTTTCACAAGACATTGATTTACAAACAACTTATCTCTTACAAACTCATTATATGGTTATTCATTTAACCTTACATTTATTTATACATATCATCTGAACTTATCGTTTTTCAAATGATTTACAAGACAAAGCAAATTACAAGGTTCATGACTAAACATTTTCTCAAACATAAGTCATGAATCCTATTTTCACAAAACCTATGTATCTCACAGGCATTTTTATGCTGGCGTACCTATTTTCACATGTGTTTTCAGGAGATGAAGCATAGGACTTATCGAGACATACTTAGGCAGACCTGTGCCTTAGTGACTTAAAACGAGACAAGATCTAGTTAATTTATGTTATGTACTCTTTGTTTCTTGTTTAAACAATGTAAGCTCTCTTGTTTGATTATTAAAACGAAACTTCAATTGCCTTGGATTTGAAACAATTAATTCTGTTACAACACTCCCCGATGTTTCCGCCACGTTTTGTATGTTCCACGTGGTCGGGGTGTGACAAAAGAGGCTAATTGAATTACATCGAGTTGACACACTAGATAACCTAGCAGATCTTTATACTAAAGCTTTTGACAGGGCTCGCTTTGAACATTTAGTCGAACTCAACGAGATGAGGAATCCTGAATAACTGGTTTTTCATAAGAATTTTGTAAATAGTTTACTGCTTTTCTTAAAAATCAAAAATAAAAAAAAATTTAAAAATCAAAAACATAAAAAATAGAAAATTAAAAATGAGTTATCACTGTGTGAAAAAGGAGAAATGATAGTACATCAGCAAGTTAGACTGTCACACTGAAAATGAATTAAATTGCTTAAGTGTGATAGCAGCTTCATCATATGATGTATCAGTAGGCAAAAGCATGAAATAATCAACTTACCAATGTGATATAAACCTAAATACAACTGTGTATGAGTGGGGAACACATCAGCGGTGTATGGTTTAATGACCTTAAATCTTGCGTTGATAGATTGCCAAAATCTGAAGTTTTGGGTCTTTATACTGTTATTTCATCTGGGGATATCAGGGGTGTCCTTCTGCTGCATCCAGATATATGCTGACCTAGACACACCCAGGATATCTTAAAAGAGCTAAAAATGCCAAAACCCTTAAATGAAGAAGCTCTCAAAGAGAGTTATTCAAATGTGCAAAATGCATAAATCGTACCAAAAAATGGTATTTGTCATAGCCCTCGTTAGATATTTTGGTCTCTCTGCTGTACGGAAGTACTGACCTGTTCACCAAGTATCTAAACGTTGAAAAATAAAACGGATGAATTCAGTATACTCACCTACTACAATGAATCTTTGTGCATACCTTGATCGCGGGGGTATATCCTGAAGTGGGACACACTAGTATTTCAGTATATTAAAATTACCTTAACGTATCATATGGTAATGGTACTTGAAATGTTCATGCATTTTGTTTAAGAGGACAAACATACTGGTAATCGTCTTGGACTGCTTTTCACGAAAAAATTAAATAAAGAATTATCTAATAGTGTGAAACAGTTTGATTTTGTTGATATGATCTTCTTACCAGTGATTCTCACAAAAATAGAGTGTTTATTGCTTTTCGTATTTCTTTGCTTTCAGAAAATACAAAAATACAAAAATAGTGTCTTTTTCTGTTTAAAATTCTTAACGTACGGAAAACTGTTATTCTTGGAGGAATTGTTACTGATAGGGGGAGACGGTGTTGGAAAGTGAGTTCAAAAATTTAAATCATGCGGGTTATAGGGTGTGTGATTAAAAAGTTTTATGTGTTGGTGATAAGTGGAAAATGCTTAATCTGTGATACAGTTTAACTATCTCTTGAAAAATAATAATTTATTTAACTTAGTTGAAAAATTCTTATGGTTTCTCGAGATGTTTGTTTTATAGTAATCAGATTGAAGCAGTGTGTTGCTGAGAAGTTGCTGTGTTGCTGAGAAGTTGCTGTGAAGATGAGAGTTTGATTGGATGCATGGTAGAACCTCCTTTCTATATTGCAGAAAAAGTTGAAGAGATTGAAGATTGCTATACATATGCTGAACTGGAGTTTACTCAAACGCTAAAGTTTTTGAAGATTTGGTGATTGGATGCATTAGCTTAGGGGGAGTCTGTTGCTGACAGAAGCTGTTGAAGCTGAAGCTATCCAAAGACCAAAGACAGTGCAAGACTACATGAAGATTGCAAGACGACTGAAGACAAAGTTATTTTATGAAGCTATTGTCAAGGGGGAGTTTGTTGGTGCATATTTGTGACAACAGCTTAGATTTGGTCTTTGGATATCTTGTAATTAGTAATACGATAAACGGTTAGCGAGTTTAGCTTTGTAATAGGTTGATTATAGAGTTTGGGCTAAACAAAACCCACATTGGGTGATGGGGGACGTTTTGGGCCTAGCCCATGTAGCAAACCCAGCCTAATGTTGCAACCTTGTGTTATATAAACAAGGTTAGGCTTTAGGGTTTAGGTTAATCAGCCAAAAACAGTTTGTCTGAGAATTTCGTGAGAGTGCTTAGGGCTTGGACGAAATTGTGTTGGTTAGGGTTTGATTGATTGTAATTCTTGTAATCGATAATCAATAGAAACCCGGTTTGAAAGTGATTTCTGTTTCTACTCATTGTGCTATATTCTGATCAAGAGGATTCCGCACTCTTGATTAGAAAGACAATTCTGTTAAACATCCATACGAATAGGGGACCTACAGAAGGATGTGTTTGTGTACGATGGTTTGACTTTTGAAGTTTTCGTTGTAGCATTTTGAATGCATTGAAGTATCTCTATCCATCAAGTCGGTCGATCGGATGACTAGCCGTGCGGATGGCAATCCGTTCGGATGGTCATCCGGTCGGACAGTGGTCCGGTCGGACGGCGACTTAGTGACGAGGTTACTTACTGAAGGCAAGTTCACAACAGAGGCGCCATTCGATCGGATGGCAATCCGATCGGATGGCAACCTTGTTATTGAACATGTTGAAAATTGTTTAAGTCTTTAAAGTCTTAGTATCTCATGATCCGAAGAGTAATCCAGTCAGATGGTCGTCCGATCGGATTGCAATTCGTTCAATACTCAAACTTCAGATCAGATTGTTTAGGTGTGGGTCCCAAGTGTGATCCGTTCGGATGACAATCCGTTCGGATAACCTATCCGTTCAGACAGCAGTCCGATCGGACAGCATTCCGCTCTGGCTGTTCCGTTTGTCTTACACTTGGTGGTTTTTGGTCGTTTGTCGTTTTATTGAGCCGTTGTGACAACGTGTTAACCAAGGGAACTCCGTTTCGACCCAAGTGACCAGACCGACCAGGAATCACCCTAGTTCGGCCGGTTACCGGCTCAGGATGGTTGTTCTTGTTTAACCCGAAATCGGTGGTCTTATGAGTAGGATCCAGACCTTGGACTAGTACAACATTATGGATGAGCGGAAGACTAGAACCGGGTCCGATTCTATCGGTTTTGAGTGTAATGAGTGTAATGAGTGTAAAAGAGTTGAAAGAAAGTTAGAACCATCTTTCAATCCTTTTTCTCCATTCTTGTGTCAAGATCTTTACAAGATCTTTGTATGTTTGCGTGGAAATCGGTTAGATCTCGGTTGTTCTTGGTGGATTGAAGTCAAAACATAAAGTTCTTGAAGAACACATGATGACGTCACCCTAGAACACCCGAAATCTAGTGATTTCACGGTTAGAAGTTAAGATTTAAAAGATAGAAAGGTGTAGGAGTGCGTGTAGATCAAGAACGTACAAGGTTTAGGGCGAGATCTTACCTGGATTGAGAGAAATCGAAGAAAAGGTGGGGAGCACGAACAGTTCGGACAAGGACTTCCAAAAGTGGAAAGGATGACAATGACAGGGGTATTTATAGGATTCTAAAAGAGGAAAGGGTTATCCGATCGGATGGCGTACCGCCCGGATGACGATCCGGTTGGATGACATCCTGGTCGGATGACGCCTGACCTGTGGTGTAGTGGCTATCCGGTCGGATGGCTATCCGGCCGGATGGCACTTGGTTCGTTTGTTTGACGCGGCGATTTTTGATGTTTCGATTTCGATTGCGAGCGACTCGTCACGATAGGGCTTCCTAGTCAAATTACTTTTAGTCCCAACTACTAATTATCATAGTTCGATTTTCGATTTGGATTCGAGTTTCGATTGAGTTCGATTGATTTCCACAACATATATATATATATATATATATATATATAACACGCACAAGTAACACATAAGGCACACACACACGTATAATAACCAAATTAAGTCGAGTTGCGGTTCGTATCACGATTCGATGTCGAGTAGCATAGCTTGATTATCGATTAGTTAACTTTATCGCATTGTTACTTCGTATAATTCACAGTCGTAAGTCGATTAGATAGCGATTAACACACATCAATTTTAGCAATTAACAACACTTACTCCACATAATACAATTAAAATAAGGAAGTTACTATAAGTCAGATTCATACAATCGGTCGTTGACTTTGACCTTGACTTTGACTTTGACTTCCGAAAACACGGGGTGTTACAGCCTCCCCTTGTTTAGGGAATTTCGTCCTGAAATTAAGCTGGAAGCTGTACAACGCCGTGAATCACGTTTGAGAACTTTCTGTTCGGGCCGGTTTTGACTCCGAAACGATTGCGAACCGAACGTGTGACTTGCGGAATCCGTACACGAACGTGATCGAACACACGAGAACGTAATATAATCAGTGATTCTATTGATTGATATGAAATCGTATAAAGCACTTGAATCACGATGTCACTTTCTCTCTCTAGCTTCTCTCTCTAACCTTCAAAGCTCCAAGTCTCAAATGTGACAAAAAGTTCTAAACCTAACACCTTAGGTTCCTATTTATTGGCCAAGGCAATAAGGAATCTTTCCTTATTTACAAATATGCCACCTTGCCTTTCTAAACTAGATATTACAATAAAAGCCTAGAAATAAACTATTTTTGCTACGGTCTTGAGATGACGGAGGCGATAGACATACTGCACTAACAGATCTCTAGACTTTCTTTTTAAACAACTGCGGGTACTTCGCCTTCATGTCGCTTTTGAGTTCCCAAGTGAACTCTGCGCCTCGTTTGCCTTCCCATCGGACTTTCACAATAGGAATGCGAGAGCGTATGAGCTGCTTGGTTTGGGGATCCATGATTTCGACAGGCTTCTCCATGAAGTGTAGTGTTTCATTTACTTGCAGGTCATCGAGAGAGACATGTAAGTCGTGGTCGGCTAGGCACTTTCGGAGGTTTGACACATGGAAAGTCGGGTGGACGTTACTAAGTTCCTCCGGTAGTTCGAGCCTGTAGGTGACTTTTCCGATCCTTTCCAGAATCTTAAAAGGTCCAACATATCGAGGCGCTAGTTTCCCTTTCTTGCCGAATCGGACCACACCCTTCCAAGGTTAAACCTTTAGGAGTACGTAGTCGCCAACGTCAAATTCAAGGGGCTTGCGTCGTTTATTGGCGTAACTTTTCTGTCGATTCCGAGCTTTCACTAGGTTATCCCGGATTTGGAAAATTTTGTCTGTCGTTTCTTGCAGTAGCTCGGGACCAGTTAGTTGCGAGTGACCGATCTCGTGCCACACAATAGGCGATCGACATCTTCTTCCGTATAAAGCCTCAAATGGTGCCATTTGTATGCTGGAATGATAACTGTTGTTGTACGAGAATTCGACTAACGACAGGTATTTATCCCAATTACCTCTGAAGTCTATGACACACGAACGGAGCATGTCTTCAAGAGTACGAATCGTTCTTTCAGTCTGACCGTCGGTTTGAGCGTGGAAAGCGGTACTTAGATTGAGCGTTGTACCAAGAGCTTTTTGAAACGTTTCCCACAGTCGTGAGGTAAACCGAGCATCACGATCAGAGATGATGTCACGAGGCGTCCCATGATTACAAATGATCTCGTCGGTGTAGATTCGGGCTAATCGTTCTACCTTGTAGTCTTCTCGTATCGGCAGAAAGTGAGCTGATTTAGTCAAACGGTCAACAACCACCCATATACTGTCGTGACCTGATGAAGTGTGCGGAAGCTTCGTTATGAAATCCATAGCTATACTTTCCCACTTCCACATAGGAATTGGTGGTTGTTCAAGTAAGCCAGAGGGTCTTTGATGTTCAGCCTTGACTCTTGCACAAGTTAAGCATTTTCCAACGTAGAGGGCAATATCCCTTTTCATGCCGGGCCACCAGTACCTGTAGCGAAGATCCTGGTACATTTTGTCAACACCAGGGTGAATAGAATAATGGGATTTGTGGGCTTCGTCCATCAGGATCTGTCGCAAATTGGTCCGCTTAGGGATCCAGATTCGGTCCAGAAAGTGGAATATCCCATTGGATTTGCTCACAAGCTGGGCTCCATCGTGGTAGATTCGTTCCCTCTTCAGCGTGCGTTCGTTAAAACACGTATGCTGGTCTTCACGAATAAGGGTTTCGAGGTCGTGTTGTGCTTGAACATTACGAGTGCTAAGCAGATAACTCCGTCTGCTGAGTGCGTCGGCAACAACATTCGCCTTGCCTGGGTGATAACGGATCTCACAGTCGTAATCGTTGAGAAGTTCTACCCATCGGCGTTGACGCATATTAAGTTCCTTCTGATTAAAGATATGTTGTAGGCTCCTATGATCGGTGAAGATCGTACACTTGGTACCATACAGGTAGTGTCGCCAAATCTTTAATGCAAAAACAACCGCGCCTAGCTCGAGATCATGGGTTATATAGTTCTTCTTGTGGATTTTGAGCTGACGAGACGCATAAGCTATAACCTTGCTCCGTTGCATGAGGACACAACCGAGACCAAGGTTGGAAGCATCACAGTAGACAATGAAATCGTCGTTTCCATTGGGCAATGTGAGAACAGGAGCATTGCAAAGCTTATGCATGAGGGTTTGAAAGGCAGTCTCTTGTTTGGTTCCCCAGACAAAAGGCTGATCTTTATGCGTGAGAGTGGTAAGCGGCACAGCAATCTTCGAGAATCCTTCGATGAATCGTCGATAATAGCCCGCTAGTCCGAGGAAAGAACGGACTTCGGACGGATTCTTTGGTGTAATCCAACTCTTAACGGCTTCAATCTTCGCGGGATCGACATGAATACCTTGACTATTAACGACGTGAGCCAGAAACTGAACTTCCTCCAACCAAAATTCGTACTTGGAGAACTTGGCATAGAGTTGATTCCCCTGGAGTAGCTCGAGAACCAAACGTAGATGTTGCGCGTGTTCGGCTTTCGATTTGGAATAGATCAAGACATCGTCGATGAACATGATGACGAAACGATCGAGATATGGTTTACACACGCGATTCATAAGATCCATGAAGACCGCGGGTGCGTTGGTTAGACCAAAGGGCATAAAAACGAATTCGTAGTGACCGTATCGGGTGCGAAACGCGGTTTTGGGTATATCCTCCTCTTGTATGCGTAGTTGGTGATATCCTGAACGTAGATCGATCTTTGAGAAATACTTAGCACCTTGTAGCTGATCAAACAAGTCGTCAATACGGGGTAGGGGATAGCGGTTCTTGATAGTTAACTTATTCAATTCCCAATAGTCGATGCACATCCGAAACGACCCATCCTTCTTTTTGACGAAACGGACTGGAGCGCCCCATGGAGAGGTGCTCGGGCGAATGAAGCCTTTCTCAAGTAATTCCTGGAGTTAGTTTGAGAGTTCACGCATCTCGGATGACGCGAGTCGATAAGGGGCTTTGGCAACAGGATTAGCTCCAGGAATGAGGTCGATACGAAAGTCGATGTCACGACTTGGTGGCAAACCTGGAAGATCATCAGGAAACACATGAGGAAATTCAAGAACCACAGGAACGTCTTTCACTTCCTTCTTCTCTTTCTTTTCCTTCTCCGCTACTACAATGTTCGCCAAGAAAGCTTTGTATTCCTTGCGGAGATACTTGCTAGCTTGGACACATGACATGAGTTTGAGCCCTTTCGAGGCAGTTTCACCGTATACACACAATAAATCACCATTCGCGAGCGAGAATCGAATCATCTTATCGTAACACACAACTTCAGCATGGTTTTCGCGTAGAAAGTCCATGCCTACTATGACGTCGAAACTTCCGAGTTGCATCGGAATGAGGTTGATTGGGAAGATGTGATTGTTGAGCTCAAGAGTACAATCACGGATAACGGAATTGACGGCGACAGTTCTTCCAGTGGCGACTTCTACATCGAACGTCGAAGAGAGTTTGGAGCGTTTACGATTAAGGAGCTTCTCGAATTCGAACGACACAAAGCAATTATCGGCTCCAGTATCAAACAAACATGATGCATAAATACCATTCACAAGGAACGTACCATTAACCACGTTGTTGTCGGCTTGGGCTTGGCGCACGTTGATGTTGAAAGTTCTGGCGCGTGCGGCCTGTTGTTGCTGTTGCTGCTGTTGTTGCTGGTGTTGCTGCTGCTGTTGAGGTTGTTTCTGCTGGGGCTCTTGTTTCACAACCCTGTTTGGGCACATGTTGGCGAAATGGTTAGGATCGCCACATGCGAAGCAGGCTCTGGCTTTGACCGCGGGTGCCGGAGGAGCTTGTTGGCCCTGTGGGGCGGTGAGTAGAGCTTGATGAGCAGGAGCTTGTCGAATACGGCAGTTGGCAGTAAAATGATCGTACACATTGCAATGAGCACAAAAACGGCAAGCAATGGCAGTCGGGTGATGGTAGGTACAGGTAGGGCAGAGCGGATGTGGCCCAGTGTATGCACGCTTTGCAGGAGGTGCATTTTCCACAGGCGCCGCTACTTGACGCTGTTGGGCTGGTACAACTTGAATTGGTGCAGCAGTGATTGCACAGTTCTTGTTGCTGGAACTGTTCTTTCTCTTGTTCTTCCTCTTGTTGCTCGATGAGGTGGTGGTTTCAGCAGTTGGTGCGGTGGCGGTAGCTTGATGCAGATGCTTCGAAGTCTTATCCTAGACACCAGCCTTAACCCACTTGTCATTGATTTCAGCGGCCAGTAGATAAGTTTCCTCGATCGTCGTAGTCTTAACCGCTTGCACGAAATCAGCAACGCAGTCGGGCAGGGCCAGGATAAATTACTCATTCAGTACTGTCAATCCTGACTGGTGGGTCATATTACACATTGGCTAACTCGTTGTCCAATTGTAACGTGTTCCACATTTTGTATACAAAACCCCAACATACCGGCAGTAATTGAAGAACTACAAAGACTCAATCACTGCTTAATCACATTGTAAAACATTTAAGGTTTTGTAAAATACTTCTTGATTGCCATGTCTGGAGTCTTGACTTGGTCGGGACAGATAATGCTGAGCTGTTTGAAACGAGCAGTGAGACCAGCATTGTCACCATCCTTTTGCTGTATGTGCCAAATTTCATTTTCTAGCTTTTGACGTTCGTGAGGAGGGCAGAATTCCTCTAGCATAACTTCCTTGAGCTCGTCCCACGACAGACCGTAGGCTGCATCGTTCCCTCGCTTGTTCCTCTCGGCCGTCCACCAGTCTAGTGCACGGGACTGGAAAACGCCGGTAGCATTCAGAGTACGGAGGTCATCAGGGCAACCACTCTGTCGCAGAGTAACCTCAATGGAATCAAACCAGTGGAATAATGCAGTAGGACCTCCCTCGCCAGTGAATTCTTTTGGCCCACACGACTTGAATTGCTTGAAATTGAAGGTCTTCGCGGTAGCTTTAGGAGCTTCGGTTCTCGATTCCTCAGACGATTTGCTGGCATTCTCATAAACATCACTCACGGCCTTTGCTACACTTTTAGCAATGATGGCAGCAAGACGTTTATCTCTCTTTTCTTGCCGAGAAAGTGAGGGATGGCGGGATCCAGACGACATTGTCTACAACAGACATCGTCACAGGACTCAACACAAAATATTCGAATCTCATCTCACACGTCCACTACTACTAAAGCTCAGGAACACGCATATTCTCATAGCACACATATACATAACCATGTAGAACACAAAATCACATAAACACATAAGCACGCAGAGCACATAATCACATAACACCTAGGCATGTAACGCACAGAAGCAAGGAAGCGCATACGCAATTAATTACTAGAGGCAGTTAAAAAACAGAAACCTATTATTCAAAGTCTGCGATCGTTCGAGAATAGCGTAGTATATCGTAGCATAAGGTTGTCCAAAATTCAGCGATTTGTTAGCGATTTGAGATGGAATGGCAGTGCGAGTCGTATGTGCCGATCGAAGTGAAAGCGAAATCGAGTAAATTCCAAAAATTTTAAACACATAAACAGGTAAACACATATAAACTCATAAAATCGACGAATTATCAGAGTCAGCAGTTGCGGGCTCAGAATTGAAGCACGTAAAAATCGAGAGATAGACTGTCTGCGGCTAGTAGACTTCGACTAACCAAAGCGATTCAACTATTCGCAAGGACTTGTCGTCTACGTTTGACTTTCAGGACTGTGTCCTTGCCACGATTCTTGGGCGTTTGGCACACATCCCGTTAGTCATGTCGTGACTTCAGGTCGTTGGAGTCCGTTGAGACTTTGGTGAGAGTTTTGTAAAATGTGCGGAACAAGTCGTCAAGGTTAGGGTTTCACCCGTGGCTCAACAACTTCGTCCCTATTCTTGATAAAGTAGAGGAGATTATTCATCAAAATATGGATTTCACTCCTGATTTGGTATAATTCCCCCGTTGAACAAGCGTTCGTTATTGAAAAAGAAAGAAGAAATCATTGATAAGTTGATAAAGCAGCATTAATTCAAGCAATTCAGTCGAGAGTTTGTGGTTTTCACACCTAATCTCGACTTTATCGCCTATTTATAGTTGTAAATTCGAGTGTAGTGATAGTGTAGCGTAAGCGAGAATGCCGAGGAAATAAGCTTGTACATAATCCTTACCGGATATGCACAAGTCGGTCTGTTGGTTCCTAACTATAGACTAGGTTTCTAAGACACCGAACCGGACTAGGTCGAGTCTTGCCTAATTCCCTATAGTTATGGCTCTGATACCAATCTGTCACACCCCAACCGATGGCGGAATCATCGGGGCATGGCACTGAGCGAAACAGATTGTCCAGAAGTTTCCATAACAACTATCATTACCATTCAATTTAATTTAACATGTCCCATACCATGTCTCAAACAGTAAGCAAATTATTACAGATAAATTCTAGGCAAGAAATTCTGTTCCGACAACTCAGATTTATACATAGATAGTTTATTTATTGGTTTCTAGGACCTCTTTTCCTAGCTTCGATTTCATCACTGCGCAGAGAGCATCCTAGACCTTTCCTAGCCTCGATTTCATGGTGGGCTAGTCATACAAACAACCTAAGCACCTGTCACATATGTTAAAATAAAGTCAATACATATAATGTAAAGGTAAGCATACAAGTTTGATAATAGCATATAGAGTTCGAATTCATTACGCATAACCAGCACGTACACATAGTGAAATGAAGCACGTTAGTTATCGACATAGATCCATCGATACCAATGACTGCGGGTTGACTGCACGAGGCAGTTCGAAATACATGATTACCACCGTAATCCATGCAAGTAATTGTCCTTAACAACCCTCGTGTGAACGGGTGCTGAGTCCAAACTATAGTACTATCATTGCTAAGGCAGGTAGACAGCATTCCATGTGTAAACATAACAAACAAGCATTCATAAGCCACGTATATCATGCATTAACGGTTAGCGTTCAAATAGTATTGAGTAGTGTGATTGATGTGATTTGAATAGTGGTAACGTATGTAACACCCAAAAGTGCTTAAAGCAAAAAAAAGGGATCGAGTATACTCACAGCGGTTGATGGATTGAAGGGAGCGCTTAGCGAGTAAGATTAGCCTGGGTAGATTAGATTGTATAACGATAAGTGACGTTTTACGCGTCAAATGGTGCAAAAACATGAAATTGGGTCGGATAGTGGTTCGATCGGATGGTAATCCGATCGGACAGCAATCCGTGCGGATAACAATCCGTTCGGATGGTCATCCGGTCGGACAGCTTCTCCGGTTGGATGACTATTCAAGTGGATTGTTTCTTCCTATAAGAAGGATGTGTTTGTGTACGATGGTTTGACTTTTGAAGTTTTCGTTGTAGCATTTTGAATGCATTGAAGTATCTCTATCCTTCAAGTCGGTCGATCGGATGACTAGCCGTGCGGATGGCAATCCGTTCGGATGGTCATCCGGTCGGACAGTGGTCCGGTCGGACGGCGACTTAGTGACGAGGTTACTTACTGAAGGCAAGTTCACAACAGAGGCATCATTCGATCAGATGGCAATCCGATCGGATGGCAACCTTGTTATTGAACATGTTGAAAATTGTTTAAGTCTTTAAAGTCTTAGTATCTCATGATCCGAAGAGTAATCCAGTCAGATGGTCGTCCGATCGGATTGCAATTCGTTTAATACTCAAACTTCAGATCAGATTGTTTAGGTGTGGGTCCCAAGTGTGATCCGTTCGGATGACAATCCGTTCGGATAACCTATCCGTTTGGACAGCAGTCTGATCGGACAGCATTCCGCTCCGGCTGTTCCGTTTGTCTTACACTTGGTGGTTTTTGGTCGTTTGTCGTTTTATTGAGCCGTTGTGACAACGTGTTAACCAAGAGAACTCCGTTTCGACCCAAGTGACCAGACCGACCAGGAATCACCCTAGTTCGGCCGGTTACCGGCTCAGGATGGCTGTTCTTGTTTAACCCGAAATCGGTGGTCTTGTGAGTAGGATCCAGACCTTGGACTAGTACAACACTATGGATGAGCGGAAGACTAGAACCGGGTCCGATTCTATCGGTTTTGAGTGTAATGAGTGTAAAAGAGTTGAAAGAAAGTTAGAACCATCTTTCAATCCTTTTTCACCATTCTTGTGTCGAGATCTTTACAAGATCTTTGTATGTTTGCATGGAAATCGGTTAGATCTCGGTTGTTCTTGGTGGATTGAAGTCAAAACATAAATTTCTTGAAGAACACATGATGACGTCACCCTAGAACACCCGAAATCTAGTGATTTCACGGTTAGAAGTTAAGATTTAAAAGATAGAAAGGTGTAGGAGTGCGTGTAGATCAAGAACGTACAAGGTTTAGGGGGAGATCTTACCTGGATTGAGAGAAATCGAAGAAAAGGTGGGGAGCATGAACAGTTCGGACAAGGACTTCCAAAAGTGGAAAGGATGACAATGATAGGGGTATTTATAGGATTCCAAAAGAGGAAAGGGTTATCCGATCGGATGGCGTACCGCCCGGATGACGATCCGGTCGGATGACATCCTGGTCGGATGACGCCTGACCTGTGGCGTAGTGGCTATCCGGTCGGATGGCTATACGGCCGGATGGCACTTGGTTCGTTTGTTTGACGCGACGATTTTTGATGTTTCGATTTCGATTGCGAGCGACTCGTCACGATAGGGTTTCCTAGTCAAATTACTTTTAGTCCCAACTACTAATTATCATAGTTCGATTTTCGATTTGGATTCGAGTTTCGATTGAGTTCGATTGATTTCCACAACATATATATATATATATATATATATATATATATATATATATATATATAACACGCACAAGTAACACATAAGGCACACACACACGTATAATAACCAAATTAAGTCGAGTTGCGGTTCGTATCACGATTCGATGCCGAGTAGCATAGCTTGATTATCGATTAGTTAACTTTATCGCATTGTTACTTCCTATAATTCACAGTCGTAAGTCGATTAGATAGCGATTAACACACATCGATTTTAGCAATTAACAACACTTACTCCACATAATACAATTAAAATAAGGAAGTTACTATATGTCAGATTCGTACAATCGGTCATTGACTTTGACCTTGACTTTGACTTCCGAAAACACGGGGTGTTACATTGAATACCATTGAAAATACCCACAATTTGCCAAAACTAGCTTAGAAAAACAAGAGCTGCAGCTGAATTGAAGCTGCTGTCGAAATGGACTGCTTGCGTCGCGCCACAACAAAGGAGCTAGGCTGTCGCGCCCCGTGAGCCCTCACCAGACTTTCAAAAATGGCAGTTTTGGTCCCTACACACTTTTTAAGCCATTTTCGACGCGTTTAACCCCCGTTAACCCATTTTCAAGGCTTTACAAGGATGTTAAAGCATAGGGGACTTGAAATATGTTTTAAAATATCTCGGATGTTGGTTCGTTTGGTCATACGGTCGCGTTTTTCGGTTAATTACGACGAAACTCTAACGGACGCGAAAACGATCCAAATTAAGCGACGAATGATATTTTTGCATTCCTATCACTAAAATACAATATTTTAGTGATTAAAAAATTTTCTGGATGTCCGGATATGGTCAGAACGTAAGATATGCGCGTATATGCAAACTTACGCAGTTTTTGACGCTTTTAGTCCCTGTGATCAAACAAGCGTGTTTTTTTTGCATACCGAACCCGTCAAAACTTATTTCTAAGCTATGTTAAGGGTATTTAGGGTATGTTTAGCTTATGATCATGTTCTGGAGTGTACGTTGCTATACGAATCGTCAGACTTTTGTAGTTTGCCGCAAATAGTCACTGTGATCGAATAAACTTGTTTTTGACATACCAAACCCTTCAAAACTTATTTCTAAGTTATGTAAAGGTTATTTAAGGTATGTTAAGCTTATGTCACTGTTCCGGAGTATTTGTCGCGTTAAACTGATTACGTTTACGTAACAGTTTGCGTATAACTTTCTAGAAAGTGATTTAGAGCTTGAAATCGAACGAGAATCAAAACGTGAAATCGCCAAACACAAATAAAAAAATATTGAGACCAAAACACATTGTTTCATGGATAATTGATATTGTTTTACATCGTACAATGTTTACAAAGCACAAATGTCACAGTTTAGGTTTTTAGGGGGTGTTGGTGGGGGGTGGGTAGGTGGTTTAGGCTTTTCCATATTATTACACATGTGCAGTACAATTTTTTTTGAATTTTTTTATATATATAAAAAATAGATATTTTTTATAAAAAAAATTGTAAAAAAAATTTGGTATGTTTTTAAGTCTTTTTTAGTTAGTATTTTGGTTTTCACATTTAAACTGGTTTTCTCATGATCCATCCCCATATATACATTTAAGGGTGTTATGTTTAATCGTACGCTGCGACAAATAAAAAACTTAACAAAACATAAATACGATATCGAGAAAAATGAACTGTTAGAACCTTGGAAGTACGGATTGTCACATAATCATCTCGTTTATTTACGTCCAAGATACTGATGTGTCATAAAATTGCTAAAAGCACTAACACGTTACACATAAACATCCGCGGTTTCACGAAAGTTCACAAAGTAAACATATAATATAAATTCACATAACTTATATATATTTAACTGTTCAAGATTACTATTCTGATTGTTCATCAACGTTTTGGTACAAACGCACGTGTGATTTTGTAATTCCCCAAATTACCGTTACGTGAGTGTTTGTGAAATAACTGACATACTTAATTAACCCTAATCAAGTGTAATGCATGATATAGTGTTTGAGATAATAGAATTTGTGTTAACCTGAAAATGTCGGGTGTAAGAAAGGGTTTTTTATATATTGTTTAAAATTGTGTATTACACAGAAAAAAATACAAATTAAATAGATGGTTAGAGAGACCCATATATGGAAATATAATAAAATACATTGTTGGCATATCCTTGATTGATTTAAGGACAACGATCATTTGCGAGATTGAGTGATGCGCTAATGTTATGCTCATTGAGACATGAGATGTTATGCTTTATAGAGCATGAGATGTTGTGCTCTATAGAGCAGAGCATAATAGAGAATCTGACCTGATCTATTTTTCTAACAGTAACGTGCATAAAATATGCAAAAAAACGTATTATATTTGATCTGTCTTGTTTCCAAAAAAAAAAAAGATAACGTCGAAACGTAGATCAACCAGAATTTATATCGACACATAAATTACATTTTCATAATACGACTTGCAGGCTATGTGCCGTGTGCACGTTGCAAATGGTGAATAATTAGTCCAAGTGTTATGTCATACGCAAACCATACGAAAGCGCATGTCTCGAATTACGTAGTTTAACTCAATGTACGGTTGAATCAAAACGTAAAGTAATTTGAATTTAGACAAATTAGTTCTTGAAAAAGAAAATAACGAATGATAAAGTTGAACACATTAGAAACTATAGGGAGTAAACCTTGAGGGTATGAAAACCAATGGACTAATATTCTAATGTAATGGAAGTTTTGGATGGAAAGGAAAGGAAAGGGACTAAAAAATCAAATTTAAGAAAACTAAAAGAAAGGGAGGAAACTGTAATTTACTTAAAGTATGGGTGAAAAAAAGGGAAATGTCGCATTTCTTTTGGCTCATGAAAAAAGTGAAGGGACGGAAAGTGGAATCCCAAAAGAGGGGTTTAGTTTAGGGTTCCTGAAACTCCAAAGCGTGGTGGCGTGAGAAATGGAGGGTTTGAAGAGCTACGTAGTGATACACAACATAGCAAAAAGGCACAACGTAGGGACATTAGCTCGTAGCGCCACCGCATTCGGCGTTTCTGAAGTGATTCTTGTGGGGCGGCGTGACTTCAACTCCTTCGGCAGCCATGGGTCCACCTCTCACATCCCTTTCCGCCATTTCTACACCCTCTCCGACGCCCGCCTCTTCCTCAAGGCCAAAGGTTGTGATATATGTGGTGTTGAGATTACTCCCAACGCTACCTCTGTAACCACTCACCCCTTTAAAACAACCACAGCTTTTCTTCTCGGCAACGAGGGTACTGGCTTATCTGCTAAAGAATGTGATTTTTGTGATTATTTTGTCTATATCCCCCAATATGGCTGTGGCACCGCTTCTCTAAATGTCACCGTTGCGGCTTCCATCATTCTACATCACTTTGCAGGTAAAACTCTGCTCAGCTAACTTAAATCCACAAGCTGCCCCCCGTTCTAGGTTTGTATGATTGCATTGTGTAGTTACATCTTTCTACTCATTTAACATAAGACGTAAAACAATCCTGGTGGCTGCTTCTTTTTTTTCATCACTGGGTTTGATTCAACAAATGAGATATTACATGTGTTAAATGGGTTGTGTTCGTGGGTTGGCCGGTCAAACCCGAAAATTTGACATCAACTCCAAAAGCATGACACCAACATTACCCTCTAACCTGAATATATATTTTTATATTTATAAAGTTAACCGGGTCATTGTGTGATCCAACCAGGTCTATCCAAACACGTTGTTAGTTAAATGTGTTTGTGGGATCGACCGACCATAAACCAACCACTAACCTGAACCTGTTTAAACTAAACCAAACCCGCAAATATGCTGATAGGTTCATGTCGTGTCAGGAATTCACACCCTTACCATAAGGTCACATAATATAATAGTTTTCGTTTCCTGTAAAAAACGAATATATACACTTTGATTAACAAATAAACTAACAAGTTTTCATCTTTTCTATAGTAATTTATGTAGATTTGAACCTTGCTATCATTTACTGTCTGATGGATGTTTATTACTTTAGTCTGGGCAGGATTTCCTGAGCGAACTCGTGATGGGAACAAGTTTGTTGTAGCAGAAAGACCGGTGCATAAGGTGGGGCGTAACTTCTGCACTGAAACGGCAGAATCTGTCACTGCAGAACGCAATCTTAAAAGAGAAAATGATGCTAAAAATGGATTTTTTGAAGATACCGAAGGAAGTGATTCTTCTAACAATCTTCTTGATGCAGTTTTTGGAGATTGATTTCCTGAAATTCTTCCTGCATCCAAGTTCTCATGAGTTCCTACTTGGCTACACAGAAATTGAAATTGGTTGGAGTCCTGGTTTTCAAAGCTAACTCATGCTAAAATTAAACAACCTGGTTTTTAAAGTTATCTGGAAGATAAAATTAAACCTTGTAGTCGTTAATTTGTGTTGGTTAATGACAGTTAAGTTTGTTGTTCTTATAATGGTTGTAATAGGTTGTGCTATGTTTTCTAAAATGTTTTTTTATTTTTATTTTATAACTTAGCTGCTATTTGTTTCGGCTCTTAATGGTTCAGACCTCTTACTGGTTCAACACTTAATGGTCCAAAGTGTTTGTTTTGCGAGCAGATGTCTGAATGGTTCAGACATTTGCCTCTGAATAGTTAAACATTATATTGACTTTGAATAGTTAAGACCTCTTATCTGAATTGGTTCTTAATGGTTTAGATCTTTGAACGGTTAAACAATATACTGGTTCTTAATGGTTTAGATCTTTTACTGGTTCAGCTCTTAATAGTTTAGACCTCTTATTGGTTGAGCACATACCTATTCAAAATTGCCAAACAACCTTTTTTTCTTGGTAAAATCTATTATATATCAAAGTGCTGATAGGGCTTTGCCTTTCGGAATGATGAGGGTTTAACCCCATGGTGGATGAGGTGTAGTTTAGTTGTATAATTAGAGTGTTTGGGAAAAAAATAAAGTAGGCATGTATTCTATAGATCTACTTTACTCTTAGTCTTACCTAGCGTCAGCATGCATGTAAACACCCTTTGTATATAAAACCAACCAAACCCACACCTCCAACACCATCATGCATCTTCATGTGCTGCTTCCTTCAAAATCCGGCACATGCTTGCGTTTAGTCTAAAGGGGGTTTTGTGTTGATGAGATCTGTAAGTGCATAATGAAAAACATGTAAATTGTGTACCTGTTACGACATTCAGGCCGACAAATAATCTAGTTACTGATGCGAACATAGAGATAGAACTGAAAGTCAGCTTGATCTGGTTCCCGTTTAGGGTGAATATTATTGATGGTGATTAGAAGTTTGTAGGTTGATGAACTCGTTGATATTGGAGAGAGAGGGAACAAAATCATTGGATGTTATGTGTAGAGTCCAACCTTTTAACCTCTCTAGTTATCGTCTTAAATACATTCAAAGGGAAACCTTTATTAGTTAGTAAGGGTAATATGGGATTATGGTTCATCAACAATTATCAACTAATATAATAATAAGGTATAATTTTAATATCTTGATCTAATATAATATAAATAATTATAGTGACCACTTTATTAAATACAATTAATATATTTAATCTAACATTCTCTCACTTGGATAAGTAATCATTTATTATGAGCATAAGATAAGGCTGATTAGAAGTTAATACTCATTTTAGCTTTAAACAAAAAACTATAACAGAGAAATATAGTCGTTGAGTCAACATTGAACTCAGAACCCCCATTAGTCATACTTATTAGATCGAAATTTACAAGTAAGTTCTTTAAACATTTGATTTGTATTTATTATTTGTCTATATGTCACTACGCTAGCAGAACATATCTTAGAGACATACAAAATCAAAACTGAGAAAATTTTATTAATTCAAACGTAAGTAAGTATAATATGCAATTAAATAGGTCGTTAGTAAATCTCATATTCGAAACATGTTCTTCGAAAACTTTAGGTGAGAGACCATTAGTCATCGAATCCGCAAGCATATTTTTAATACTTATATACTTAATACAAAGATTATTTTCCTCAACTCGCTCACGTACAATCAAGTACTTTGTATCAAGATATAAACCAACTGTAGTCGAACTGTCACTGTTTGAGAAACTAACGACAACTGAATTATCACTGTAAAGTTTCAATGGTCTAGAAATGGAATTAACTGTTTTGAGTCCAATGATTAGATTTTTAAGCTACATTCCATGACAGATTGCGTTGCAAACAACAATGTATTCTACCATCATTGTGGAAATTGTGGTTAATTGTTGTTTATGACTCTTCCATAGTATAGATATAGTCCAAAGTGGATTTCTTGTCATTTTTGCATAAAGATGTATTCTACCACTTCGAAATTATCACTTCTTCTATAAGCTAGTTTATGGTCTTTCGTCCCTTGCAAGTATCGAAGTACTTTCTTAGCTACTTTCTAGTGATCAAGGCCAAGATTAGTTTGATAACGGCCTAGCATTCCAACAATATAAACAATATCTGGGTGAGTACAAACTTGAGCATACATAAGGCTCCAGACTAGTGACACATAAGGCATCTGGCTCATTTGCTCCTTTTCAACCTCTGTTTTTGGACATTGGAATGAATCGAAAATGTGTCCCTTCACTACTAGAGTGACTGAGGGTTTACACTGTTGCATGTTGTAACGAGTAAGGACGCGATCACTGTAGGCCCTTTGAGATTATTCTAAGATCCCTTTGTATCTATCTTGGCGAATTTAGATGCTAACGACGTAAGAAGCATCTCTAAGATCCTTCATGTCAAAGTTATGCGAGAGTAACTGCTTGGACTCATGCAACATATCTAAACTATTACTGGCAAATAGAATATCATCTATGTAAAGGATACGTATAGTAAGTTGCTCCCACTCATCTTGAGGTATATGCATTGATCCACTTGATTCTTTGCAAAACCTTGTTTCTTCATGACTTCTTCAAACTTGAGATACCATTGACGTGATGCTTGTTTTCAACCCATATATGGATTTCTTTAACTTACAGACTTGATGTTTTTGACCTATAGGTTGTTTCATGTACACATCTTCATCTAAGTCTTCGTTAAGGAAAACGGTTTTAACGTATTTTTAATGCAACTCTAAACTAAAATGAACTACTAGGGCCATAACGGTCCTTAATGAATCTCTCCGAGAGACATGTGAAAAGTTCTCTTGATAATCATGTGAAAATTGTCAAAATTCCATGTATCCGTACAATTATTAAACAGTAGTTATGACTTAATGACTGTGCTGAATTACAATTAATGACATGAATTGCTTTCTGATTATTGTCATATATGTCACACCCCAACCGATGGCGGAATCATCGGGGCGCGGCACTAGGCAAATCAGATTGCCCAAGAGAATCCATAACAACTAAATTGCGACAGTATTTATTACACTTGTTATCCCATACTAACAAATAATACAATCACATAAGTCATCACAGATTTCTTGTCCTCTCGAACAATACAAATCCGACAACATAGATTTTAGGTGAGTTTCTAGACTTCCTAGCTTGATTTGATGTAGACTGAGACTAAACCTGCAACATACGTTAAAATAATGTCAATACAAAAGTATTGGCGAGCATACAGGTTTGATATATAATAGTGTAATAGGTAAAAGCTGCGAATTTCCACATACATAAACGTAATACACGACATATATACTCACAAAACTGATACTACCAGCTAAGTCCTCGAGCTGCGATTGCGATTGCTAAACTAGACCCCGTCGGGCGCAATAGTACTATACTAGTCATGGTGGGACGTCGTGAGTATAAGTCCTAGCACATATGTAACTAGCATCACGTATAACTATGCACGTAAGTCATTCGCAAGTGATAAGTAGTTTAAGCATTTGATGTAATTCGATTTGATAGCAACGTATGTTACACCCAAAAGTGCAAAAGTAAAAAGGGTTCAAGTATACTCACAGTCGGTGCTCAGCAAGCAGCAACTTGGTTGGATTGAAGGGAGCGCGTGTGAGATTATCCTGATTACAGATCGATAGCGTAAGCATTGAACAGTGCGTGAAACGGAGCAAGGTGTCAAAGGATCGGACAGTACTCCGATCGGACGGCAATCCGATCGAGTGGCCGGTCGATCGGGTGACAATCCGTTCGGATGGTCATCCGATCGGGTGACCATTCGATTGGATTGCTACCTCGTTGGGAAAGATGTGTTTGTGTATGATGGTTTGCCTTTTAAAGTTTTCGTTGTAGCATTTTGAAAACAGAGAAGTATCTCTACCTTTTAGGTCAGTCGATCGAACGGCCGGTCGATCGGGTGGCAACTCGATCGGGTGGCTGTTCGATCGGACGGTGATCCGATTGGCAATGCACTTTGGTTGATGATAAGCTCACAGCAGACTCGTCACTCGATCGGGTGGCAGTCCGATCAGGTGACAATCCGTTGAAACTGATGTGGAATGAAGATTTGTAAAATGTTTAAGTGTCGAGGATCCAAAAGTTAGCCGATCGGATGGTCGTTCGATCGGACGGCAATCCGTTCGTCGTTCAGATCTTTGAATGTTTGAAAATTGTTTAAGTCTTGATTCCAAGTGCAATCCGATCGGTTTGCGGGTCGATCGGGTGGCAGTCCGATCGGACGGTAATCCGATCGGACGGCAATCCGTCCCGCAGCCTGATCATTTCACAACTTGTTTATTTCGTTAAGTTTCTGCAATTTGATCGAGACGGTATGACTACGAGCTAAACAATGGAAACTCCACCGAGTCCAAGTCATTGGATCGGATGGGAATCACCCCTTCCGATCAGTTAACTGTTCTCGACGGTTGTTCGTGTTCAACACGATAAGCTGGTCATCTCGTTGATAGGAATCAGTTCTCAAACCGACACATCACTAACGAATGAGTAGAAGATATGAATGAGCCCTCGTTCTATCGGTTTTTGAGTAAAAAGTTAAGAAAGTTTGAAGAAAACCTTGAAAAACTTAGATTCGGCTTAGATCTAGGTGAGATTTGTGTTTATACATCGTGGAATCTATCAGATCTGGACTGTTCTTGATGAGATGAGGTCACACTTTATTGTTCCTAAGAACTCCATGATGACATCACCTTGGAACGACTCAAATCCGAGGATTTAACGGTGAAAACGTGAGATTTGATGGTGAAAAAGATGAAGGAGTGCGTGTTGATCGTAGAAGTTCAAGATTTAGGGTGGAAACTTACAAGTATCGCGAGAAATCGGGCGAAAATGGCGAGAGAGCGTCTGGTCGAGAGAGAGCAGTCACATCAACTGTTGTTGATGTGACAAGTGGGGTATTTATAGGCAAAGGAGGAGAAAGGCGGTGCAGTGCATCGGATCGGATGGCTGTCCGATCGGGTGGCTGTCCGATCGGACGGTCATTCCATCGAAGTGCCATTCGATCAAACGCCTCCGGCGAGCTGAGTTTTGGCGTTCCGTTTCGATTGTTAAGCGTTGCGATAGTTTGGTTACACATTCTCATCCACATTTTCATATATTTATTATAATTAGCCACATTGGGTCGTATATACATATCCATATTTCAAAGTTGCGATACAATAACCGGGTTTCGTTTCGAATATGCGTTACTTTGCGACGCTTCACGGTCATCGAGGAGGGTAGAATAGGTCCTCACTCAACGTCATCATGAACGTTAATGTGTGTGATGCGATGTGCGTTTTGAGTAATGAGTTGCACTGTGACACATCACGGCTATCAAGAAGGGTAGAATTGGTCCTCACTCGACATCTTCGTGGTTGTCAGCAAGTACAATGTGATGCGATAGTGATAAAGTACGTGAAATTATGCGAAAATACTGCAATATAGCGATATATGCGATATAGGTACATTATGATCCGAATCTCTGGTGCTAGGCGTAACGAGTATTACGAGTAGTAACAACGCACGAATGTGCGGGTTGTTACAGTCTCCCCTGCTTTCAGGAAATTTCGTCCCAAAATTAACCCACAAGAAGGGTCGCGAGAGTTGATGCGATTGAGAGTATCGATTAAAAGCCTCAAAATAAACGAGCGATTAATTGAAATTCGACAAGCAAGAGCGGGAGATCGATTGAGGATTGATGAGAGAGAGCGTTGCAAGGTCTCGGTGATGGCGGTGAGTGAGACGATTCGTATGACAAAAGATGGCAACACACGAAAAGCGATCCAAAGTGTTTGGTATACTCGAAAAGTTGTTGAATTCGAAAATTCTTCCCATAGTGCGATGTGAAACTATTTCGATGTTTGCACTAGCGCTACGAGAGGAGTTTTATTAGGTTACTAAAAGATTAAAACTCGGGTCTTATGAAATTTTCTCGTCACGTGGCATTAACTTGAGTCGATTGTCACACCAACGTTACAAGAAAATCTCGTTTTATACAAGGATTTTGATCAGTTTTTAGAAAAAGTTTTGTAAGAAAAGCTCAATTTAAAATTTGTGTAGACAAATCCTTTTAATAATGCCAAAAATTTAAATTTAAGGTCGGCCCCGGATGGCACTTTTCCACGAAAGTTCGACAATATGGTTAAAACACTTATGTATAGGAAGTACCAGCGGCGTATCCACCATGTTTTAGCCATATGGCTTCCGTCTCGTGAGGCAGTGTCATACGTGCCGACATAGTTCAGACAGATTTACGATGACTCGATCCAAACGAGGAGGGGTTGGATCAAGTCTCAAGAGGCGAACCGAGTGATGAAGGCGTTTTCAAACTCAGTTTAGTGACACGAGCGAGTGCGATGGGCGGTAAGCGGGATGCGAAAGTTCGATAGCACAACACCAACATAGTAAGCGAAGACGGCGACGTTAAGCGTAAAGCGTAAAGCGATGAGCGACGAGCGATAGCGACAATCGTCGAGCGATAGGCGACGATCGATGCGTTGCAAGAGATGGGAATATGCGCGATTGATGCGATTCGATTGGATTGATTAACACCACAAAATTTAACTAACATTAGACCCCACTTGGCCTTTTTCCACGAAAGTTTGCTGATATGGCTAAAACACTTATATATAGGAAGTACCAGCGGCGTATCCACCATGCTTTAACCCTATCAGTTTCGTTTCGTGAAGCGAGGTCATGTGTGCTAACATATCACAGATAACACAAATGACGGTAAGCGATAGCGATGGCGATTAAGCGATACACGATGAGCGATGGAGCAATACACAAGCGATAGGGCGATACCCACGTTACACATAATAAGCGATTGAGCGAACACACAATAAGCGATTGAGATTGCGAAAATACCCATAATAAGCGATAGCGATTGCGAGGTAGATTCTAGCGATAATGCGATTGTGAGCGTGTTGACTTACGAAAAGTCTTGCGATCACACGCTTGAGTTGTGATTGAGATTGTTACGCCTTGCGATGTAGTATAGTGTGTCGAAAATAACCACAATAGTATAATAGGTCTACGTTCCAACTCAACATGGCACTTTCTTCACAAAACTTCGGTTAGCATGGCGAAACACCGTCATGTTTCAACCATACGCCTCTGTTCCGTGAATAGGTGTCATACTTCGTCAGACATGGTCAAGATGCTTAGCGGCGTATCCACCACGCTTAACCATGCCCTGCACGTTAAGGCATTATTGAAACTCACTACGATCTCCGTGCACTAACCAAAATAATCCCGTGTGCACCCGAGATTAATCTGATTCTTGCACGTTTATCGTACCTTATCTCAAGAACGCATAGTAGGGGTAAAATACATTATATAGTACATAGTGCCAGCATATAGATTGTGCGCGAGTATAAGAGAGAAATAGAATCCACATGCGTCGAGAGATACGTCACACTCCGATCGCGTAAAACAACAAACCACGGTGGAAACGTCGGGGAGTCGTGTGGCTGAATTATTGTTTCAAAACACATAATTAAAGTTAAGTTTTACAAGCTTAAATTATTACATTGTCTTAGTTCAAACAAAACACATAACATAAAAGATGATAACTTTCTTGATTTTAGATTGCTAAGGCCCAAGTCGCCCTAAGTGTGGCTTGCTCACATCAAATATTCGCTCCTGAAACATATGTGAAAGTAAATACGTTAGCATAAAAATGCCTATGAGTAACATAGGTTTAGTGTTGAAGATTCATGACTTTGAATGTTAAAAGAAATGTTTAATGAAAAGTAGTCATGAACCTTATAAAATATTTTCTTTTATAAAATCATATAAAAATCAAATGATATAAGAGAATGATGTATGGTTAAGTAAATAACCAAATGAAAATAATATGTATAAAATATGTCATGTCTTGTCTTTGTTGAAGTGGTTTAGATAACGCAATGATATGCAATACAATAAAAACACTTATATATATAGGAAGTACCAGCGGCGTATCCACCATGCTTTTATCATATTACACACGTCTCGTTACTTAAATCACTTATTAGTAACCATGAAATAATGTCTTGTTTAAATGTTAATGTCACGTGTAACCAATGTCCAATGTCAAATGTCCAGTATAAACCATGTCATGTATGGTGAATAAATAGTATTTACTCAAGCCAAATGCATAATGCCATGTATAAATAAATATCTTATGTAATCAAATGTCATGTACAAAACAAAGTCTTTGAATAAACAAAAGTTTAAAACAAAATTTATGTTTTGAAAACCATTGCTTTTATCGATATGAACATTTATATGGTTTGTCTATCACATACACTCAAGCCTTGAGACTGTCGGATAAACCCTTATCAGGATCAAGGTTTATCAAAAATGTATTCGGATTCTGTCATTCCCCTTCCGAAATTCCTAGAATGCGGGAACGGGATTTGTCAAGTCCTATAGCGCTATTACATACTACCGAGCGGCATGATCAATGTTAATGAATGTACTACTAACCCGTTAAACATACCAAATGTCCTTTTCAATGTAAGCATGTCATGAAAATGTCTTTGTAAAACCATGTAATAGACATACTAAGTCAATATGCAATAAAATGGTCTTGAAAATTTGTATTATGTGTACAATGTAACAAAATATGTATAAAGTCATGAAAACGGAAAGTAAAGTTATGCATATATGCTTCACCCCAAAACATTTGGAAAACGTAAAATAGGGGAACTATGTACTCACCTTTGGGTGCATTTTTATGTGTTAACACAATTCCTCAAATTGTTTATTCGTCCTAAATTAAGTAAGAACGATTTAATAATAAAAAACCCACAAAAACACATAAGTTTCTCCGATACTTAGAATTTTACATAACTTTGAGATTTTCTCGAAAAGTTATTATTTTTGATTATATTGATGTATTTATATATATATGAGTTCATATATATTTTAAAAACTTTGCGACTTGAACGATTTTATTGGTGACCCTCATCATGTTATAAGCAATATATATACGATTTGCGCGTCGTAATATATATACTCAAATGTGACATAAAATAAATATCGTAATACACATAATCTTGTCAACTATAAACATGTCATCATACACATATTATAAATCACATAACATCTTGCAACACATAAAATTTACCCATGAACAACCGATTCTAGTGTACATTGAAAAACGCGTATTTTAGCGATTCGGTAACGTTTTTGGGCGTCGGAAGTCACGTATGACTAACCAAACACCAAGTAAACTTAATATAAGTTAAAATACTTATTTTTATATCAAAAATATCAGTTTACTTACTGATCTAAAACAGTTTTATAAAAATCCTCCGAAAAGCCGATTTTTAACCGTTTTACCGCATAGTTTTGCATCAAACGTTACCCTAACCATCCCAAATCATAAAGACTTGATATTTTAACATAACCCATGTTATTTACTGAATAAAATAGTGGTTATACTCATGATAGTGCAGGTCTCACATAAAGCACATAAATCATGCAAATTTCACATATTTTTACCACTTTCTAAGCTATATGTACAACATGCAAAGCTATCAAACCTATGACAAAGTTTCATGCCATTATAATATACCAAATAATGTTATTTTTAGTGTTTATAATCTGTTCTAAAACATTTTTGTCATACAATCATTTTTTTATCATTTCTTGAGCTTTAAATCAACATGCATTCTTATGTACAAGTGTCTAATGCACACTATCATATCATCATCATTTCATATGAATTTAAATGCATCAATCATGTAATTTATTCATGTTTACTTACTAATTTAATTGAAAATTCATCATATCATGCACAAATCATTAAACACTTGCATTTTAACTATCATTCAAGAACAAGCAACAACTTAAAAATTCTCAAATATGTCTAATAAATTTTTGGCCATTTACATGTCAAAATACTAACATTATTTCAAATTATAACTCATGATTCAATCACTCCTTTATATCTCTAACATATTTGCACATAATCTTGTTCATGCAAGCAAACATCCTAAACAAGTATTTATCAAAAATCAACTCAAACTCAAATCTCATACACACACACACATATATATATATATATATATATATACGGTTATATATACACACATATATACTACCATTTTTGTTTTGTATCAAGACCCATTTCTTTTAAGATTTCAAGTTTGTGAAAAATTCCAAGATTCAAGAGAAACTTCCAATCATCAAGAACAACCAAGAATCAAGTGAGTTTTTGATGAGATTTTGATGATATGGAGCTTGAAATCACTTGAAAACACCTAGGAAACTCCTTTGGATCTTAACACCAACTTGAAACTAGCTTGGAATGGAGTTTAATCTTCAAGAACAAAGTTGAAAAATTTGGAAATGGAGGTAGTGGTGGGGTGTACAGTTATGGGGGAGAGAGAGAGGAGAAGATGGAGTGCAGTGTTGAGTGTTGTGAAGAAATGAAGTGATCTTGTAGAATCCAAGTGCCATACTTATAATCTTCCACCAATATCTTGTCCACCAAATCAAGCAAGATCAAATATAAAATAAGAATGAAATCTAGGAGATATGGTGTGATCTTGGTGGGGTCATTGTGACCGTGAATATCAAGGGGGGGGGGGTAAATGTAATTTTTGAATGGTAAATTAAATAATAGTTGGAGGTTAAGTGTAATGTCTAGTGTTTTAATCCCGGTTTATGGCGTTTTATATTATTTTTATTATTCTATAAAAATAAACTCTCCAAAATATTACTGAAATAAATATCAGTTGCCGAGACTGGCTACGTTGTCTGCGTTTTGCAGTAGAAACACTGTGTTACGCAGTAACACGCGGTACGCGCTTAAACTTGAAAAATAACGTTTTTAAGCGTTTTAATTTATTTTTCAACACGAATTAAAACGCTTAACTGTCGCAATTAGTTCTTAAGTTCGAACAAACATGTTTTTTGCCATACCGAATCCTTCGAAACTTATTTCTAAGTTATGTAAAGGGTATTTAGGGTATGTTTGGATTATGTCACAGTTTCGGAGTGTACGTCGCGTTAAACTGATTACGTTCACGTAACAGTTTACGATTTCACTTGCAGAACAGGTTTGAGAGTTCGGAATTGAACAATGATTGAAAACGTACTAATGTCACAAATAATTATACAAATATTGAAATTAAAACACCATATTTCATTAAATACAAAGGTGTTCAGAACAGTACAAGGATTAAAAATACACAGGTGTCACAGTCTCCCTTACTTTTGGAAATTTCATCCCGAAATTTAATTAGAGGAAACTTGTGGGAAAAGGTGTGGATATTTCGCCTTCATTTGATCCTCTCGTTCCCAAGTAAACTCTGGGCCACGTTTGGATTCCTAGCGAACTTTGACTATTCATATGCGCTTGCGCTTGAGCTTCTTGACTTGATGGTCCAATATTTCCACAGGTTTCTCGATGAAGTGCATCGTGTTGTCGACCCGAATTTCATCAAGGGGGATGTGGAGGTTTTCATCAGCCAAACACTTTTTCAGATTGGACACGTGGAAAGTTGGATGAACATTTCCAAGTTCCGGAGGCAGCTCAAGTCTGTAGGCCACTTTTCCAATTCTTTCGACGATCTTGAATGGTCCAACATATCGTGGTGCAAGTTTTCCTTTCTTCCCAAATCTGATTACACCTTTCCAAGGAGATACCTTGAGTAGGACGAGATCACCGACTTGGAATTCCAAAGGCTTGCGTCGTCTATCCGCGTAACTCTTTTGACGGCTTCTAGCTGTTAAGAGGTTGTCGCGAATTTTCTTGACTTTGTCTGTAGTCTCTAGAATGAGTTCAGGACCAGTGAGCTGAGCTTCACCCATCTCATTCCAGCAGACCGGCGAACGACATTTCCGACCGTATAAAGCTTCGAAAGGAGCCATGTTGATGCTGGAGTGATAACTATTATTGTAGGAGAATTCGATCAATGGAAGATGCGAATCCCAACTACCACCAAAATCGATCACACAAGCTCTAAGCATATCCTCCAATGTCTGGATTGTTCTTTCAGATTGTCCATCCATTTGAGGATGATAAGCTGTGCTCAAATTGAGTTGGGTTCCCATAGCGGATTGCATGGTTCTCCAAAAGTGAGATAAGAATTGAGCATCTCGGTCTGATATGATGTTCAAAGGAACATCATGACGGGATACAATCTCGTCTACATAGAACTTGGCAAGCTTGTCAGCAGAGAGATCCTCACGGATTGGCAAGAAGTGAGCAGATTTTGTCAAACGATCAACTACTACCCAAATGGCATCATGACCTCTATTAGTGCGCGGTAGTTTGGTAATGAGATCCATGACAATGTTTTCCCATTTCCAAACCGGTATCTCTGGTTGTTCCAATAATCCAGAGGGATGTTGATGTTCTGCCTTAACCTTCAGACAAGTAAGGCATTTTGATACGTATAAGGCAATGTCTTTCTTCATTCCCGGCCACCAATACTGGGTTCGAAGATCCTTATACATTTTGTCTGCACCAGGATGAATTGAATAACGAGACTTATGAGCTTCATTCATCAATAAGGTGCGGAGATTGTCTTGAATTGGAACCCACAAACGGTCCATGAAATAATATAACCCATCGTCCTTCAGTTCAAGGTGAGGCGTAAGATGATATGGTAATACCTTACCCATCAAGTTCTGTGAAACACAAGTACGTTGAGCTTGAGAAATGCGGGTTTGAATATCAGATCGAACTTGAACACAATGGAGCTTGGCTCTTTCTTTTCGACTTAACGCATCGGCTACGACATTCGCCTTACCAGGATGGTAGCGAATCTCGCAGTCGTAGTCGTTTAGAAGTTCTACCCAACGTCGTTGCCTCATGTTTAGTTCTTTTTGATTGAAGATGTGTTGGAGACTTTTGTGGTCTGTGAAAACCACACATTTTTTCCGTAAAGGTAGTGTCTCCAAATCTTGAGAGCAAAAACCACAACGCCCAACTCAAGATCATGAGTTGTGTAGTTTTTCTCATGGATTTTCAATTGTCTTGACGCATAGGCTATGACTTTGTTCCTTTGCATGAGAACGCAACCAAGGCCTAGATTCGATGTGTCACAATATACGACAAAGTCATCGTTTCCCTCAGGTAAAGACAACACAGGAGCATCATAGAGTTTTTGTTTCAAGGTCTGAAATGTGACACCCCAGGAAAACCAGTAAACCACGCAAACTTAACTAGCTTCCTCAGTAACCGCATGCTAAATTTCGGGACAAAATTTCTTTCAAGTTGGGGATAATGTGACAACTCGAGTTTCCAAGATTCCATCTTCACACTAATTGTACGTTAATTGTTTAGCTGTTTGCTTATATGACTTGTTTGCCTTGTAACCGTACATTTTGAATATATGTGGAGACGTTATGTAACTTTTGTGTCGATATGTTTGGTGATATGATATGTAACATATATGAATAAGTTAAAACCTTAAACTAATTCACCTTGTATAAGCTCGACGAAACCAAGGGTTTCGCCATAAACCGCTTCGACGAAACAGAGGAGAGTTTCGCCATCTTCATCTCGATGAAACGCAGGGTTTCGCCGGCCCAGTGTTACGCCGAAGCCCATTAAGGGCCCAGTTCAGTTACGTGTACATATATTACACTTTTGCATTCGTGAATCAATTAATCAAATCGAAACCCTAGAATCCTCTCCACCTTCCTACGGCAGCCATCACCTCTCACCATCATCTCTTTAGGAAATTCTTGTGTTTCATCTTAACCGGCTAGTCATGTTTATCGATTTGATCTACTTGTTGCTTTATGTGTAAATAGATATCGTAATAAGAAAGTTTGACTTCTGAATGGTTTTGACTATGATTAATGTTTAGATTGAGAATCATGTGATTAGGGTTTTTACTATTCTTGTGCAAATCGGTTGTTTAAGAACTATGTGATAGTATCTCATGAGATTGCATTCATTCACGTTTCTGCCGATATGGCTGTTGATATGACACTTGTGTTGAATAGATCTTATCATTGAAATACATATGGGTTGCAATCTAGATTGTATAAGGTTGTTTTGTGAATTAGGGTACATGCTAGATGTTATGTGCCATGATGAATTGATATGATAAAGTGGTATCGATGATTGCTGTATGAATGTATGATTGCTGTATGATGATGATCGGCGGTTAGGGTTTTCTGGGTAATCATCAGTTATACGACGTAACTGACCAAATGGACGAAACGCCGATGTCGACGAAACTTGTGACAACTGGCACCAAACCGGTAATTTCCGTACACTTTAATTATTGTTTAATGACTGCAATTATGTGCTTAAATGTCAACATTGACTGATTACATGCTAAACAAGTGAATTCATGCACGTTGTATACTACAAAATATTGCTTTATGCATAAACGAGAGTGTTGCGTCAGAAATACTAGTAAACTCACCGGTAAGACACACTGTGTCAACAGAACTGCAGAAAGCAGTCAGACATTAAAATTGGAGCCTAGGTGTAGGTCCAACGACAAGAATACATTAAAACCCAAGAATACATACAAGGGTTTACATATATACCTTACGGAAGCTAAAATATGCACTAAAAAGCACCCGAAACGCACTTTAAGTGCAGAATTTTAATAAATTCAGCTCAAATCAGCATTTAAACATATGAATATTATGTAGAAATTACGTTTTATTATCCAGAATACTTCCCCAAGTGTCGGGAATCGGAAGTATTACAAAAGGGTACTTAAAAGACACTAAAAGGTGCAATTTAGCACTTTAACGAACCGGTATTTAACCGAACAACCGGATATTACCCGGAATACCAAAATAATGCTAGAAGCATTGTTTTTATTTTTCTAAGCTAGTTAGGGTCCCCGAATACCCTAACACACTATATATTACATAACACACTTAAACCACTAATTATTCCACTTAACTTCCAACCAATTAGTTTAACCTACCATTACATCCTAACTAAACCAACCCCCCCCCCCCCCCAAACCGGTTGTAAAGTGGGATCCCCCACTTGATTTTCTATGAATATAAAATAAGATCATGTTTGATATCTTGAAGACACTTTGACTAGAGGATAATACTATGTTGGAGGATTTTCTATAAAACCACAAGACCTTCTTTCATACTTATCATTCACACAACAAACAACAACTTTCTTCCTCTCCTCCTTCCCTTCAAGCTACGGCCCAAGCACCCCCTCCCCACACATCCATTTTCGATCCACACTCATCCATTCTAAGGTGATATTAAGGTGTAAGAAGGTCACTAACGAAGCTCGCTGCAAGCGGATCTTGAAGGACCTTCTTCATTTGCTTTTATCCACTTCATTTACCCTCTTGAACTCCCCTAGCCTTGTGCTAGTAGTAAGTGTTCCTAATCATCATCTTGATCTTGTTTATGGTGGTTAATAGATGATTTAATGGTTAAAAATTAAGAACACTAAAGAACATAACTTAAAGTCTTGAAAATAAGATGAATAAGTTGGATAAAGAGAAGTTATGTGTGTAAATCATGTAAATCTTGTATAGTTTTTATTATTTGATGTTGTTTGTTACTAAAAGTGGGATGGATCATCATCTAGACATACTAGATCATGTACAAGAACATGAACTAGTAGTATGTTAGTGTTAAAGTTATGAAAGATGATGAAACTTTCCATCCATGAAACATGAACTTGGGTAAATATAAGTTTTCTTGCAAAATAAGCTTCTAAACATGTAGATCTAAAGATCTACAAGTGGTTTTTCGGAAAAACCAAGTGAAAGATGCAAGTCTTGTTTAAAACCCGGATCTTACATGAACTAAATATATTTTTAGAAGATAAACAAGTGCGTAAACACTTGTGTGAACAAGAAAATTTAACAAGAAATATTTTTGAAAAATCTTGACTAGAAGTTGTAAAACTCCAAGTTCTTTAAAAATAAAGTTTTTAAGAAACTAATTTTATTTTTAAAGGTAACAAGACTTACTAAATGTGCTAGTAAGTTACTACATATTTTTACAAACTTTCAAGTTCATAAGTTTGTGGTATATGCTTGTTTTGACAAGTTTGGTAATTAAAGATTGTGTTATTGATATTGTTGATGATTTAAAAGAAAATAAACACATGTTTTGAAAACATGGGAAACCTCCATTTTTAGGGGAAACTCTGTCACGATTTTTATAAATTTTGACACTTAGAAAAATATAAGTTTTGAGAAACTTATTCCCTAAAAATGTATCTAAAAATATTACCAAGGTTTCCCTAATTTTTGGCGATAAGAAATGATGATTTCTTCAAGATTAAAATTTATGTTAAGTATGTATATTTTTGAGAGAAAAATATATATTATTTGATCACCAACTTTTGTGCTAAGTGTATATAGTATGTGTTATACGTGCTAGTGTATTAAGACTTAAAAATACACTAAATACTCATGAGAAGTATAAACACAAAAATACACATACAACATACAAGATACATAATTCGGGTGCAAAGTGCAAAACACAAGATACTTATATTAATTTTTGAGAAAATAATATAAGTAAGATACTTAGTTAAAAATATAAAATATTTTTAACACAACAAAACATATACAAAAGATAGTGACTGTACTTGTGCGATACAAGTCTAGTGACTAACGTTAAGAAAACGCGTATAGGTCACGACGTTAAATAAGCAAATCCGGTGAAGTTTAAGACGCAAGGAACGCAAAGTTGTGAGTTCATGCTCCCCCTTTTCTTTTAACTGTTTTCAGTTTTATAACTTCGGGGGTGAAATACATGTACAATGTTTACAAATGGTATGATAACAAGAAGCACACTTGGTGAGAACGAGTACCTAGTGTGATGAGATATAAGAATACAAGAAGCGCACTTGGTGAGAACGAGTACCGAGTATGATGCGTTATGAGAAATGATACGAGAAATCGTGTCACGAATAGGGTACATAAGCACCATTAATCAACAATATACCTAGATCGCAGAACAAAAGGTTAGATCTAACGGGTGCCGGGCAGCCACACTCTTGGTGAGGACGAGTACCGAGTAGTGCTTTTGTGTCTCAGAATATGCCAACTAGAAAAATGCCTAAGGTTTGGTGACTTCCTATGTCGTGTCACATGTTAATGGCCTTGCAACCCATTAACAATCCTGATACTTATAGGAATACTTTATTTACATAAGATTCATACCATTCTAAAACTTGATTTATACTTGAACTACGTGGGGTACTCAAGAAAACTTGATTTATACTTGAGTACGTGGGGTACTCAAGAAAACTTGAATTATACATGAGTACGTGGTGTACACATGAATACTTGATTTATATATGAAAACTTGATTTATACATGGCACAAACTATGTTTTCATACAAAGTATACAAACGTGAAATACAAAAACTGCATGAATTCACACCAACATTATGTTGACGTTTTTCCAAAACTCACATGTATTTCAGGTAACTAGGATGGATGTGCGCGCGGTCTTGCTTATGCTCTTGGATGTCGCTTATGTTTATCTTTAAATAAAGTTGTAAACTTTTTAAGACAATGTTTTATGCTACTTAGCGATGTAAACGCTAAACTTATGTTTTCAAATTATGGTATTTGATGTTATTTTTACGAGCATGTAGCATGTTTACCTTTCGTATGCAATGAGAACCTTTCATGATCACACCTCGTGCTTCCGCCGCAGAAAGGGGTGTGACAAAACTAGGGGGTTTCGCCGAGGGTAACCACGACGAAACGGGTGGGTTTCGCCGAAAGGATGCACGACGAAACCAGGGGTTACGTCGAAGGGTGATCACGACGAAACTAGGGGGTTTCGTCGAACTAGAAAACTGCACAGTGACTAAGTTTAATTCTGTTAGGAGTTAACTGAGTTAGTTATGTGTCGTTAAATGTAACTCGTGTGAATATGCGATTAACTGCTAAATGCTATGAGGCGTTTGTTACTTGAGCTATACTTTATGATCATTATTTATACGTGAACTATGTGAATATAAACTGATTGTGAATACGTGCATACCATAGGCTTTGACTGATTAATTGGAATCAAGTAATTAATCAACTGAGCAAACCAAGGTGAGTTCACACTTCTAAGGCATGGGATTCCCGGTGGGTTGGGAATGGGATTGAATAACTACGACAGAACTCGTACATCCACCACTACTAGACTACTTACCACCGTCCTCGGATTGGGAAGGACGCCAGCGCTAAACCTACGTACTCGCTACGTACCACCGTCCTCGGATTGGGAAGGACGCCAGCGCTAAACCAACGTATTCTCATACGTACCTCTGTCCTCGGATTGGGAAGGGCACCTACGCAAAACCTACGTATTCTCTTACCTACCTCTATCCTCGGATTGGGAAGGACACCTTTAGATACAACTAGTCTAGTGAATACAACATGGGAAGCCCCCACTAAATATCGTGAAAAGTTTTGGGAAACAAGGATACCGGTTAACACTTGGTTATGAAACAAACTTACGATTTTTGAAACGAACTCAATAATCAACTGTGAACTCGCTCAACTTTTTTGTTGACTTGTTGTTACATGCCTTGCAGGTCGTTAGATACTCATGGAGCTTGCACAGGGAGGCGCGGTCGTTGTGGGACATGGACAGTGTGTGTCATGTTAAAAACATTATATCATTTCGAACTTAATACTTATGTTGGGTTTTTACAGTTATGCTTCTGCTAAATATTTAACTATGCTTTTGTTAGAACACCTTTCATATTGTGTGGTTGAATTTTATCTATTACTTACAATGTTCAATATGATTGGTGGCTTGATCCTGGTCAGTCACGCCTCCAAGCGGTGATACTCCGCGTGTGGATTTTGGGGGTGTGACATGAAAAGCTTCTTCTTGTTTGGGTCCCCACTCAAAAGGTTTATTCTTTTGAGTTAAGTCTGTGAGAGGAACTGCAATCTTGGAGAAGTTTGAAATAAAGCGGCGGTAATACCCCGCGAGACCCAGAAATGAACGAACCTCGGTAGGAGTAGTTGGTGTATTCCAATCCTTAATCGCACTGATTTTGGCGGGATCTACATGTATACCTTGTTCGTTAACAATATATCCCAAAAATTGAACTTCCCTAAGCCAAAATTCACACTTGGAGAATTTAGCGAAAAGTTGTTCCTTCTTTAGGAGTTCCATTGTTAGACGGAGATGTTGTTCGTGGTCAGCTCGTGTCTTGGAATAAATCAAGATGTCATCAATGAAGACGATGATGAACTTATCTAAATAAGGCTTACAAACCCTATTCATTAAATCCATGAAGACGGCAGGAGCATTCGTTAAACCGAAAGGCATAACAGTAAACTCATAGTGGCTGTATCGTGTGCGGAAAGCAGTCTTGGGAATATCTTCTTCGGATACGCGAAGCTGATGATACCCAGAACGTAGATCAATCTTCGAAAAGCAGGTAGCACCCTGAAGCTGATCAAAGAGATCATCAATGCGAGGTAGGGAATATCGATTTTTGATGGTGAGTTTGTTAAGCTCACGGTAATCGATACACATTCGGAAAGATCCATCCTACTTCTTTACAAATAGGACAGGTGCGCCCCAAGGGGAAAAGCTCGGACGAATAAATCCTTTGTTTGATAACTCCTGCAGCTGCTTCGACAACTCTTGCATCTCAGACGGTGCAAGACGGTATGGAGATTTAGCAATCGGGTTAGCACCAGGTACAAGGTCAATACGGAACTCGATTTGATGCGCTGGGGGTAAACCAGGTAAGTCTTCATGAAAAACCTCAGGATAATCCCGAACGACAGGGATGTCTTGAACAGTTTTACCCTTCTCTTTCTCCTCTACGACACGTGCCATGAAAGCCAGATAATTCTTTCTTAGGTATCTCTGGGCTTGGGTGCTTGTCATTAGTTTAAGGCTACTAGCGGGTTTCGCTCCACGAACCTCTAAGGTTTCACCAGATAAAAGAGGCACACGAAAAATCTTGTCAAAATAAACCACCTCTGCACGGTATTGGGTCAACCAATCCATCCCTACTATAACGTCGAAACTCCCAAGTTGCATTGGCGTGAGATCAATGGGAAAAAGATGATCGTTGAGGTTCAACTGGCAATTTCGAATGACGGAATCAAGTACAAAGGATTCACCACTGGCTAACTCTAATGTCAAGGGTTTTCCTAGCTTTGTTCTAGGTTTTGCAAGCAACGGTTCAAAAGCTAGGGATACAAAACTCTTGTCGGCACCCGAATAAAAAAGAATAGAAGCAAGTTGGTTGTTAACATAGAACATACCGTTCACCACCTCATTGTCGGCACGCGCTTCATTGGCATTGATATTGTATGCTCATCCACGAGCCGGGTTCGCATTAGCCAACTTCGGGCACTTGTTCCTGTAGTGAGTCAAATCTCCACAATTGTAGCAAGACCCAGGCGGAAAAGGAGGTCGTGCAGGATTTGTTGGCTGTTGGGCAGGGTTTTTTGCCGCTTGATTTGGAGCAGGAGGAGAGCGACATGTGTTAGCCAAATGGCCAAATCTTCCGCAGTTGGTGCAAAGACGACACTGAAGATGTGGTTGATGATGACAATTGCATTTGTTACAAAGAGGTGCAGTACCAACATACTGTTTCTTAGTGGGTGGCGGTGCTGGCTGGTTCTGAGTGTTCTGGTTGGGTTGTGCAGTAACCGCAAAGTTTTGGGAAGCCTTGCGCTTCCTTGACTTCCTCGAAGACTCGGCTTTGTTCTTCTTCTTCTTGTCTTTCTCTTGGGTGGTCTTGGCTTCCTATTTCTTATCACCCTTACGGTGGAGTTTACCCTTCTTGACTTGAGACTTAGTCAAGGTCGCAGCTAGCTCAATAGCTTGTCTAACCGTGGTAGGGTTGCTGCCGGTGACGATATCCTGAACAGGATCAGGCAGACCATCTATGTACTTCTCAATCGCCTTGTCCAAAGGCGTGACCATGGTGGGACACAGCAGGCTCAATTCTTCGTATCGGTCTGTGTAGGCATGGTGCTCTCCACTATCTTGCTTGAGATCGTGGAATTCGTTTTCCAGTGCCCTCAGTTCATAACGAGGACAAAACTCCTTCATCATAAGTGCGCGAAGCTCTTCCCATGTTTGAGCCATTGCCACGTTGGCACATCTGTCCCTCATCACACCATTCCACCAAGTAAGCTCCCTTTTCTGAAACACACTTGACACAAACTCAACCTTTCGCTTATTCGGGCATTGAACATGACGAAACGTACTCTCGAGACTCTCGTATCACTGTAGGAGCCCAGTTGCTCCTTCTGACCCAGAAAACTGAAGCGGTTTAGCCGAATTGAATGTCCTAAAGTTGCACAGAACAGGTGCGTTGTTATTGTTGTTTGCTTGGCTTAACTGAGTTACTAGGTTCGGGAGTACAACAACGATTTGCTGAGCGATCAAGGCTGCCATTGCGGCGTCTTGGGTTTGATCACGTCGAGGAGGCATCTAAAAGAAAAGGAACACAAGGAAATGTGTGAGATTGACATAAGACAATCAAAAGGAGTATTGGAAAAATTGACAACACAAAGGAAGGTGGTCATTTGTTCGTTACTTAAAACAATCAAACGACACACAGTGACTAATCAAAGTAAATGGGTCTATATAATGCATAATGAAGACATGATTTAGCCTATAAGTGGACACTCACCCCAAGAGTTCCCAGGTAAGAGTGACTGGTCCGATTATGTGGATTTGTACGAACACTCTAGCCTTAGACAGAAAACTCAGGGTACAGGCACCCACCCTTCCGGATTGCACGTGGTCACATTATTAAGACTCAAACTTTGACGAGGTTTGAAAACTTTAAAGGCATGAAGCCTAAAAACAAATCATCTATGGATAGATGATTGATTTTCAAATGGAATTGAGATTTATGTACTTGTTTTGGTAATCACCTAAGGATAGGTGATGGTATTGTTTTAAGATCTAAACACAAGGTAACTTGTGTTAGGATCCTAGAAAGGTTATAGTCTAGGTCAAAATTTTATTAATAACCTAATTCCCTATAACCATGAGCTCTGATACCAACTCTTTTGTCACACCCCGACCGCGTAAAACAACAAACCGCGGCGGAAACGTCGGGGAGTCGTGTGGCAGAATTATTGTTTCAAAACACATGATAATTAAAGTTAAGTTTTACAAGCTTAAATTATTACATTGTCTTAGTTTAAAGAAAACACATAACATAAAAGATGATAACTTTCTTGATTTTAGATTGCTAAGGCCCAAGTCGCCCTAAGTGTAGCTTGCTCACATCAAATATTCGCTCCTGAAACATATGTGAAAGTAAATACGTCAGCATAAAAATGCCTGTGAGTAACATAGGTTTAGTGTTGAAGATTCATGCCTTTGAATGTTAAAAGAAATGTTTAATGAAAAGTAGTCATGAACCTTATAAAATATTTTCTTTTATAAAATCATATGAAAATCAAATGATATAAAAGAATGATGTATGGTTAAGCAAATAACCAAATGAAAATAATATGTATAAAATATGTCATGTCTTGTCTTGTCTTTGTTGAAGTGGTTTAGATAACGCCACGATATGCAATACAATAAAAGCACTTATATATATAGGAAGTACCAGCGGCGTATCCACCATGCTTTTATCATATTACACACGTCTCGTTACTTAAATCACTTATTAATAACCATGAAATAATGTCTTGTTTAAATGTTAATGACACGTGTAACCAATGTCCAATGTCAAATGTCCAGTATAAACCATGTCATGTATGGTGAATAAATAGTATTTACTCAAGCCAAATGCATAATGCCATGTATAAATAAATGTCTTATGTAATCAAATGTCATGTACAAAACAAAGTCTTTGAATAAACAAAATTTTAAAACAAAATTTATGTTTTGAAAACCATTGCTTTTATCGATATGAACATTTATATTGTTTGTCTATCGCATACACTCAAGCCTTGAGACTGTCGGATAAACCCTTATCAAGATCAAGGTTTATAAAAAATGTATTCGGATTCTGTCATTCCCCTTCTGAAATTCCTAGAAAGCGGGAACGAGATTTGTCAAGTCCTATAGCGCTATTACATACTACCGAGCGACGTGATCAATGTTAATGAATCTAATACTAACCCGTTAAACATACCAAATGTCCTTTTCAATGTAAGCATGTCATGAAAATGTCTTTGTAAAACCATGTAATAGACATACTAAGTCAATATGCAATAAAAATGTCTTGAAAATTTGTATTATGTGTACAATGTAACAAAATATGTATAAAGTCATGAAAACGGAAAGTAAAGTTATGCAATATGCTTCACCCCAAAACATTTGGCAAACGTAAAATAGGGGAACTATGTACTCACCTTTGGGTGCGTTTTTATGTGTTAACACAATTCCTCAAATTGTTTATTCGTCCTAAATTAAGTAAGAACGATTTAATAATCAAAAACCCACAAAAATACATAAGTTTCTCCGATACTTAGAATTTTCACATAACTTTGAGATTTTCTCGAAAAGTTATTATTTTTTATTATATTGGTGTATTTATATATATATATATATATATGATTTCATATATATTTTAAAAACTTTGTGACTTGAACGATTTTATTGGTGACCCTCATCATGTTATAAGCAATATATATATGATTTGCGCGTCGTAATATATATACTCAAATGTGACATAAAATAAATATCGTAATACACATAATCTTGTCAACTATAAACATGTCATCATACACATATTATAAATCACATAACATCTTGCAATACATAAAATTTACCCATGAACAACCCATTCTAGTGTACATTGAAAAACACGTATTTTAGCGATTCGGTAACGTTTTTGGGCGTCGGAAGTCACGTATGACTAACCAAACACCAAGTAAACTTAATATAAGTTAAAATACTTATTTTTATATCAAAAATATCAGTTTACTTACTGATCTAAAACAGTTTTATAAAAATCCTCCGAAAAGCCGATTTTTAACCGTTTTACCGCATAGTTTTGCATCAAACGTTACCCTAACCATCCCAAATCGTAACGACTTGATATTTTAACATAACCCATGTTATTTACTGAATAAAATAGTGGCTATACTCATGATAGTGTAGGTCTCACATAATTCACATAAATCATGCAAATTTCACATATTTTACCACTTTCTAAGCTATATATACAACATGCAAAGCTATCAAAGCTATGACAAAGTTTCATGCCATTATAATATACCAAATAATGTTATTTTTAGTGTTTATAATCTGCTCTAAAATTTTTTGTCATACAATCATTTTTTTATCATTTCTTGAGCTTTAAATCAACATGCATTCTTATGTACAAGTGTCTAATGCACACTATCATATCATCATCATCATTTCATATGAATTTAAATGCATCAATCATGTAATTTATTCATGTTTACTTACTGATTTAATTGAACATTCATCATATCATGCACAAATCATCAAACACTTGCATTTTAACTATCATTCAAGAACAAGCAACAACTTAAAAATTCTCAAATATGTCTAATAAATTTTTGGCCATTTACATGTCAAAATACTAACATTATTTCAAATTATAACTCATGATTCAATCACTACTTTATATCTCTAACATATTTGCACCTAATCTTGTTCATGCAAGCAAACATCCTAAACAAGTATTTATCAAAAATCAACTCAAACTCAAATCTCATACACATACATGAACACACCTAAAAGTCGAAGTCATCATCTCTCTGATTTTGCGGAAGCAATAGCCTGAGCTCTCATGGCCCTCGCATTTAACCCTTTACAGATATCATCTAGGTATACTCACCTGTAAGACTGAATATTGGGATCTGGATACGGGAGTATATTCTGAGGTGGGACACACGTATAAGTTTAAGTCTCTAAAACACTAATCTCGTATCTCGAAACTGTTGAACTTTGTGTGAAAATTTAAGTGGATCAGTATACTGACAATCTAAGTGAATCGTTTAGAACTTAAAATGTTTAAAGCTTAACGGCGTTGGTGATTTATCTCAAAATCTGATATGCTCCTCTTACACAAACTCACAAAAATATTGTCTGTAAATATTTCTTTACTGTAATTCTTTAATTTCAAAAATCAAAAAGATTTTCAGTGTGTTTTAGCATAAATTTTGAAAAATCCAAAAAGATTTTTGACAACTGATGTTGAAGAGCTGATTTTCAAAATTCCTAGTGTTAAACATGATGAACAATTCGTGTTTGGGAGTCTGTTTATAATGAATAAAAATAAATGTTTTGTCTACAAGTGGTTCATCAGATATTAACTTTGTGAAATCATTTATTGATTGATTAATACCTGCAATTGGTATATAAATTTTTCAAATTTTAAATTTGTGAGATTTATTGTGAGGTAGAGATGTGTGCAGGTTAGCCAGGTTCCTGATCCTGAGCAGAATGTGAAGTCAGGTTAAGATCTTGGTATTGCTGAAGTTGATGAATTTAAGAAATCAAGAGATCTGATCAAGAGAAGATGGAGTCAGATTGAGATCCTGTTAGAGAGAAGAAGAAAGAAGACTGAGGATGTTTTACACTGTCAGATACTTCAGAAAGAGCAGAAAGACTGATAAAGATTGAAGATTGAAGACTTGACACCGAAGACTTCGTCAACATCCGAGGGGGAGTCTGTTGGTGCATACGTCTGTCGACTTCGTCTTGTATCGAGTCTTGTACTAGATTGTATAGATCAGGGCACGCACAACGAGAAATTAGGATATAAGGGTATTTCGCACGAAATCACTATTTCGTGTGAAACTGATTTCGCACCAACTGTTTCGTGCGAAATAGGTCAGCCTATAAATACCTGTTGTGCCATTTCGTTTGTAACTTTTCGATTCCAGAGCCGAAGTGCTGCTGAAGTGTCTACTCGCTGTAAAACTTTGTCAAATCAATCATAAAGACAATTAAAGTGAATATCTAGCTGAATCGAACTCAATACGTCTGTTTCCGCCTTTCGTATTGAGAAGAACACCTCTGAACGACTCGTTTTGGTCGTGAAAACGATCATCCTACAAGTATGAAACATTTTGCCATGTCAAAGGAGAATCACTAACCTAACAGCTTGAACGTTTTAGCTGTCTCATTAGTGAACTTAAACTTGTTAATGTTGAATTTGCTAAATCAAATCTAAATAGTAGGTTTCTAAGATCACTACCTGACAAATGGGACACAATTGCTTTTGCGACTAGAAATTCTGTTGGATTCAAAGAATTAAGTCTGACCCAACTTCATGGTCGACTCCTCACTTATGAGAGAGAGTTGAACCAAAAAAAGAAGTTATAGGAATCTGGGAAGGTTGCTGATGATTACACCTTTGGTAACACAACACTTCTGGGTCAAGAAGAATCTGGTAGTAGTAAGGATCAGAGTTATGATCATTACATTGACATAACTGCTGGTGGAGCTTTTAACAACTCTGATTCTTACACCTAACTATGCTTTTACAGCAAGTAGAGAAAACCAGAATTCTGATAACTTATCCTTTGAACTCAATGATCTCCAGCATTTTGATCCCACTGATCTGGAGGAAATGGACATTTTGCACCAACTGGCACTACTGAGTGTAAGAACCAGCAAGTTTTATAAAAGAACAGGAAGAAAATTTCTAGGGTTACATGGGAATCTAAAAGTGGGGTTGGATAAATCAAAATAAAGTGCTACAAGTGTAATAGACTAGGACATTTTGCTAGAGAATGTAGAAGCCAAAATAGTGGACCAATCATAACAGATCCTAGCCCTAGACCTCAAAACACACAAAACATTATGCACTATTCCCAATATACCCCTGCTGCTCATGTAAACATTGCTCATTATGCACACCCTATAACACCTGTTCCAGTGCAATATGTTCAAGCCCCTGTCCCACAAGTTTAGTATGTCCAAGCCCCAGTCTCTCAGGTCCAAGTGCAACAACCTGCACCACAACATGTTGCACAAACATCTGCTCCAGCAGTGGCCAGTCAGGAAAGCTTCTTTACCCAAGGCTTTGTTGATTGGAGTTGCATGCCTGATGAGTTATCTGATGAAAACTTTGCTCTATTTGCTAAGAATGATGCTCTTTGTGATGAATTTTGTTTTGCAGCTTTACAGTCAATTCCAGAAGGGCTGGAAACTGAAGAAGGAGAATCCAGTACTGAAACAGTGGATGAAACTGCTGAAGTAGTGGTTACTGCTGTTGCTGGTTAACAACTGTTACAGAAGGAACCCAAACCACTGTTAGAACCTCTTGCTGGCCCATGGTGTAAAGATGAAGAGGAGAAGAACACCCGTGCTTGTGAAAATGCCTGTAACTATGCCATGATGGCTGCAGCCAAGGTATCAGCTCAGGTCTTGAAAAACCTATGTTCAAGAGGTGAATGAAAACCTTAGGGACAAAATTTTAAAAGATGAAGTACAATTGAAAAGTCTGTTAAAGAACTGAAGAACAAATTGTTTGAAAAAGATAATGAAATCTGCAGTCTTAAACATGAACACAGCATAACCAAGGACCAACTTCAAGCCATGATAGAGAAATATCATTCTTGCAAAATGGAGTTGGAATCCACCCAAATCACTTGTGAAAAATGGGTGGAATCCTGCAAAGGTTATGAGCTGATGTTAGAGAAACAGATCAAAAGCAATGTAAAATTTGGCATAGGTTTCAGGAAAAATGACCAAGTTGAAAACACTGCTGTAAATGAGTCTGGGTCTGTTGAGATAATTCCAACAGACAAGGATGGTCAAGAAATTAAAATAACTAATAAAAATGGTAGCACAATTATTTTGGAAAAACCAGAGGGGTCATCAACCTTTGAGGAGATTGAAAAATATCAATTCAAACCCACTTGGTCAGATGAGTGTGACATCCTTGAGAATTTCAAACCCATGGGTTTTTCCACAGTGGAAAGTGTGAAAGCACCTAAGGCCAACGTAATCCCTCTTAAAGACATCCATTTGTGTCTGTCCAAACAGCTGTTACAAAACAGTTGAACAAAAACTCTGCTCCCAGAGATGTTTAAGTGACAGATGCACCTCCTGCCAACCAATTCCAAAGAGGAAGAGGCCAACCTCCATACCAAAGGGTCCCATATGTTTATGAGGCCTACAAAAGGCCTTCTAAACCAAAAGTGAACAGGCATCCTTTTGGCTTTCAACATCTGATAGGAAATGGTCCACAACAGTGGTTAGAGAAACACTGCTAAAAAACTGTTCAAAACCTGAGCTAACCACTGTCCATGTTCCTGGACTTGAGACTGACTCTGTTGTAACCCCATCCAAAGCCTTATTGGCTTTGGAGACCCTCCTGAACTAATTGTTTACTTGATGTGCAGGGAGCTTCTACATGCTTAGATAGTCTTTGGTATGTAGATAGTGGAGGCTCCAGGCACATGACCGGATGTAGAGCCCTACTCAAAGAATTCAAAAATCATGGAGGGGGTGATATATCTTTTGGTAACAATTCAAAGGGAAAGATGTTGGGGTCTGGAACAGTTCAGTCAGGAAAAATCAAGTTTGAAAATGTAAATCTCATTGACAATCTAATGTTCAACCTCCTTAGTGTCTCACAAATGAGTGACAAAGGCTATGGGTCATTCTTTACTAAGGAGAGTTGCAAGATTGTTGGTCCAGAAATGGTAAAAAAGATTGAAGAAATAATAGCCAATTGAAAAACTCAACTTGTTGCTCAAAGGAGTGGCAATGTTTATGTAGTTGATTTGTCAAAAGAGAGCCCTATGACTGATGCCTGTCTGTTCTCAGCTGCCTCTAACAAAGAGACAGAATTATGGCACAGAAGATTGGGGCACACAAATCTCAAGACAATCACTGCTTTGTCAAAACAAGGCCTTGTAAGAGGTCTTACACAAAAATTGTTTACTTGTTCTGAGCATTGTGTTTCCTATTTAAAAGGTAAACAACATAAAAGCTCATACAAGTCCATTGAGGAGTCCAAAACAACCAAGTGTTTGCAAATGCTGCACATGGATTTGTTTGGCCCAGTAAAAATCATGAGCTTGAAAAAGAAAAGATACGGTTTGGTCCTTGTAGATGATTTTTCTAGGTTTACATGGACTTACTTCTTACATTCAAAACATGAGACTGCAGGCATTTTGCAAGACTTTGTCAATCAGGTTGAAAAGCAATTTGACTTGTCAGTAAAAATCTTTAGGAGTGACAAGGGAACAGAGTTTAGAAACAAGGAGTTGGATGAGTTCCGTGTGTTAAAAGGGATTGTAAGGCAGTACAGCATCCCATGAACACCAGAGCAAAATGGGGTGGTTGAAAGGAAAAACAGAACTTTGATTGAAGCTTCCAGAACCATGCTTGCTGATTCAGGTTTACCCTTAACTTTTTGGACATAGGCTGTGAACACTGATTTCTATGTGCAGAACAGAGTTTTGATCAACCCCAAGCATCAAAAGACTGCCTATGAAACTCTGTTCAAAATCAATCCACTGATCTCATACTTCAAAATCTTTGGCTGCCCATGTTTTATCTTAAACCTAAAGGATTCAATTTCAAAATTTGCAGCCAAAGTAGATTGTGGTTATCACTTGGGATACTTAACCACTACCAAGGCCTACAAAGTGTTTAACACAAGGACTAGGTGTGTGGAAGAGACTTTGAATGTAAAGTTCAATGAACTTTCATCACTGAAAATCCCAGCAAACCCTGCTGAATTGTTTGATCTTGATAAATTTACTTTTGAAGATGTGTCTGTCAATACTAACCCTTCAGGTACACCACAATCTCCATCACAAGACTATGGATATGAAGTTGTAATTCCACAACACAAATTCACATCCACCACCAGAGCAACATATGTTCAAAACAGCTGTCAAAGCTCAACCACTACTGCATCAATAGTTGTTGATCAAAGTAGCCCTTTAACCTCTGCCACCACATCATCCACAACCACTGTTGATAAATATCTACCAAAAGTGGATAAAAATCAACATTGTGCCACACCCATTCCTCCTATCCCTCCACCTCCATTTCAAATAGATGTTGGATTATCAAAGTCACCAACCGATGTTAGCTCAGATGATTCCCATCTGCAGCCTTCACCCTTTAATGCCATTGTTCCATACCAGTGAGATCTAATCTTCCTGAAGTCTCATCCACCAGATCAAATTATTGGCAACATCAATGAAGGGGTTCTCACAAGAAGTCAATCCCAAAACATTTGTCTTTTTGCTGGCTTTCTATCACTCCATCAACCAGTCAAGTACCAAGAGGCACTAAAAGACAATAGTTGGGTAGAAGCTATGGAAGAAGAGCTCCAACAGTTCAAGAGACAAGTATGGGAACTTGTACCACTGCCAGAGGGTGTGAGTCCTATTGGCACAAAGTGGGTCTTCAAAAACAAAACTGATGATAGGGTTATTGTTGTAAAAAATAAAGCTAGGCTTGTGGTTCAAGGCTTTAGACAAGAAGAGGGCATTGACTATGATGAAACTTTTGCCCCTGTAGCAAGATTGGAAGCTATCAGATTGTTCTTAGCCTTTGCTGTCAACCACAACATCAAGGTGTTTCAGATGGATATCAAATGTGCATTCCTCTATGGTAAGATTCAAGAAGAGGTATATGTTTGTCAACCTCCTGGTCTGAGGATCCATTTAATCCAAATCATGTTTACAAGCTAAACAAAGCTTTGTATGGCCTGAAACAAGCACTAAGAGCCTGGTATAAAACTCTTTCCACTTTTCTAATCTCTATTGGTTTCACAAGAGGTAAAATTGATAAGACATTGTTTTTAAAATGGAGAGGAAAAGAATTGATGATTGTCCAAATCTATGTGGATGACATCATTTTTGGAAGCACATGTCATAAAATGTGTGAAGAGTTCAGACAACTCGTGACAGCTGAGTTTGAGATGAGTGCAATGGGTGAACTACAGTGCTTTCTTGGCCTCCAAGTTAAGCAACTGCAAAATGGTACTTTCATTCATCAAAGTAAATATGTAAAAGAACTTTTAACCATATTTGAGATGAATGATTGCAAACCATGTAGTACACCCATGGCAACCACAAAGCTGGTCATGTTTGATGAAAATGATGATTTGGTTGATCAAACCTTATATAGAAGCATGATTGGGTCTTTATTGTACCTAACTGCATCCAAGCCAGACATCATATTTGCAACATGTGTTTGTGCAAGATCCCAATCAGCCCCTAGAAAGTCTAACCTCATTGCTGTGAAAAGGATATTCAGATACATAAAAGGTGCTCCCACACTTGGTATCTGGTACCCTGCTGATGGAAATATTAAGCTTTCAGGTTTCTCAGACAGTGACTTTGCTGGATGCAACACAACAAGGAAGTCTACCTCAGGTGGGTGTCAATTCCTAGGCAATTGCTTAGTGTCTTGGCAAAGCAAAAAGCAAGCAGTTGTTTCCACATCCACTGCTGAAGCAGAATACATTGCTGCTGCAAGCTGTACAGCCCAACTGTTGTGGCTTCAAAATCAACTGCTGGATTTTGGTATAACTGCTTTAAAGACACCTCTCATGTTGGATAGTCAAGCAGCTGAAAATATCATCAAAAATCTAGTTTCTCATTCAACCACCAAGCACATTGACATTAGACATCACTTTGTGAGGGATTGCTATGAAAAAGGTTTGATTTCTCTGCATCATGTTCCAACTAAGGATCTGCTGGCAGATGTGCTAACAAAAGCATTAGACACATCCACCTTTGAAAGCTTGATCTCTAGAATTGGCATGCTTAACATGGAATAACAAGCAAAATCTTGTTTTTCTATGAATAAAAGGCATTAAATGTTTTCAGAAAATCAAAAATCCATCCTTAAAAATAGTTAAAAAATGAAATTATTCATTAATCCTTAAAAGTCTGTCATATACACTGATTGGTTCAAACATCTGATTGTTGAAAATTCATCCACTACTGAAAGACAACCTCTGTTTCTTCATATTCCCTGTTGGCCACTATTAACCAAACATCAGTGTTCCAAACAACTGTCTTCAACTATTCCATTAGAGGTTGCTATGTGGACAGTTCTTAGCCGTCCGATCTTTGAAACCGCTGCTACGTCAGCATTCACTTTTTCACTCACATAAAACCCTGATAAAACCCAAACAGAGTTTTCACCATCGTATCGAATTCAAAAATTCTTCCAAAGCGGTTTCCATCTTACAATCATCTCTTCTCTTCCATTCGCAACTTCTCAAAATCACCATGGCTCTCATCATCAAACACCCACACAACTATCGTTGTACACTTGAAAAATCAAGCAAAAATAAAGATTTCCATTCTATCATCGACGCCCTTTCTTCTTCAAAGTACAAAACTTTGTTGACTTGCAATGCTCCCATTTACCAAGATACCCTACGAGATTTCTGGCTAATGCTAAACTTGAAGTTCAAGATAAAAAGCCTTGGGCCGTTACATCAAAAGTAGGAGAAATTTTGGTCCCAATCACACCATAAACCATATCAGAGGTTTTCAAAATGAATGACCAGGCAGGTAAATCTTCTTTTCCTAAGGATGAGTATCAAATTGATTTGATCGAAAGAGGGTATGCATGACAATTAACAAAAGCCACTATGCAAAAGGGAGAATTTCCACCTCCCATGAAATTCCTGTTTCATACCCTGCTCACCTGTGTGTCTAATAAAACAACTGCTTTTAATGAAATTCCTCTGAAAGTCCAATACTTGGGGTATGTTATCATGTCTAAAACTGATTTCAATTACTCCCAAGAAACTTTTAATGATTTAGTTAAAAATGTGAATAATATCAAAGAAAATAAGCAACAGGCTTTCTTATTCTTTCCAAGGTTTTTGAGTTATTATTCACAACAAAAAGTACCAAAAGAAAATGCACATGTACTTGTACAAGGTGCACCTTTTCAAATAAATAGCATGTCTGCTGAAACTTTTACACGCCTCATGGCCAAAGAGTCAAAAGGTTCCAAAACACAAGCAGGGGACTGAGCAAACTTTGGATGCGTCCACATCTACTCCTCAGACTTCAGCTGCTGAGCCCACTGCTCTTGTTGACCACAGCAGCACAACCACTGCTGTGCAAGCCCCACCAAAAATTCCCAAAAAGACCAAGAAAAAATCCACAAAGCCCAGCAAACCCATCAAAAAGGGTCTTCTAGAATATGAGATCCCAGAAGTTAACCCAGTGACAACACAAATGTCACCAACAACCATTGTTGCTACTTCCTCACAACAGATGGAAAGATCTCCACCCAAAGCCTTAACTCCTCATGTTTCCTCACAAAAGGAACATGTTGTAAGCACAGGGACATCTCATCATGAAGTATTATCCTCACTTGAGAATATGCTTAACAGCCCTTCTCCCTGGGCAAATTCTCTTTCAACCCCTATCCCTTCATCTCAACTTCCACCATCCCTTGTAGCTCTGTTTGATGCCATTGAGCTACATAATCAAAACAACCCCTCTCAATCACACATTAAAGAGAGTACAACCTCAACAATGGCTGTGTCTGAACAAACTCAATTGGTTATCCCACAAACAGTTGAGGAGGATACATAACTGGAATTTCATGAAATTCCTGTTGGTAGTTCAAGTGGAGCAGCTACTACAGATGCTGGATCCACTGATCTACATCTGGTCAGTAGTTACATAAGTAAGACTCCCTTGAAGGCAACCACTGATGATGCTATCAAGGTATCCACTGGTGTGTTCAAGTTAACCACTGGTGAGATTTCCAAGGTAACCACTGTAGAGGGAAGTCCCCGGTACCAAGAAAAAGGGGCATCAGTTGATGAACCATTGGAGACTCCTCCTGGTTCAACAGCTGATACAACTACCACTGCTAGGATATTAGATAATCCCATTCATTTGGGTGATGGTTTAAAATACCAAGATTTGACGGAGAGGCTCTCTACCATAGAAACCACTATTGCACAAATGAATGAATCCATTCAGTTTTTGGTTCAAGCTTCCAAAAGTCAGCCAACACAACAATACTCCCAAGAGCTCTGGAATATAGTTCAGCCTATTATCACTGCTCAAAGGGAACTTTCAGAAATTCAACACAATAATCAAATGGCACTGATCAGAAATATGGTTGATGCAAGGTATAAAGATACTCAGGCTGAAATCAAGGCTATCAATGAATCCTTGATAAAAATAACTGGCACTGCCCCTGCACCTATCCACAAAGATGATGATGATCAAGATGATGCCAAAAAGGGGGAGAAACATGACATGAAGAAATTTGGCAGACCTACTCCCAGGCAAGAGCCAACACAAAAGCCAGAGTCTGAGAAAAAGTCCTCTGCAACCACTGATGAAACATCTGTCAAAGAAAAGGAAAAGGGAGTTGATGAAACCCTGAACATTCAAGCAGATGAAGTGGCTACAAACAAAAGGGCAATTCAAAATCAGAATGAAACAAAGGAAAGGGAGTGGAAGAAGGAACAAAAGGCTTTGAAAGATAGGGAAATCAAAACAAAGGATCTTGGCACTTCTGATAGAAGAAAGTCTCACAAACATAACAAACCACCACTTGCCACATACCCAAGATCACCTTCACCACCAAAACAAACCACTGATGGTCCTAAAACCACTGTTGGTATCAAAAGACCATCCACTGCTACACCCAAAACAAAACCTCCACCACAAAAACAACCTATCAAAAGAACCAAAACAAAACCAAGCTCACCAATGCCATCCACCAATGCAACAAATGTTGACACTTCAATAGTTGTAAGATAACAGAGGTTGAGACATCAGTTGTTTCAACAGTTTTTAGTCAATCCACCACCTTCCAATTTCCTTCCCAAGCTATTTTCATTCCTATTTCCATATCTCCAACAAAAACTCCCTCTCCTAAAAAGATCTACACAAGAAAAAGAAAGTTTCAAGTGAATGATGATGATATACCTGCACCTACTCCTTTATCATCTTCACCTTTCATTCAAACCAACCCTGAACCATACAATCCTCCATCATCACCTACAACCAATCCACTTACCCAACCACGATCACTTGAAGGGGAAGATCCACCCCATTGGAAGTGAATTATCATCTTGAACTACATGCAGTGAAAAATGAAATGAGACAATTCTATAAAAAGGATGATCCTTCTAAAAGAACCTTCCCATCCCTACACGGTTTCAGAACTCCAAAGAACATAGATGATTATCTGAAACTCAAAGTCAAGCAAGTTGAATACATTGCTAAACATGAGGGTAAAGGGAAAGATGATAACAACATCTCAAGTCGAATGCAGCAGGGCTTAGTAAAGTCAGGAAACTGGAAGACTATGCAAGAGACTTAAGCAAAGAGATGTCAAACTTACCAACAAATGCTGATCTACAGAAGAAGCCGAGGAAAGATCTCTTAGAGCTTATTATGAGAGATAAATTTTATCCTGCCAAAGTTGAACAATTTAAAGACTGGCCACTCACAGCTCTCAAAGCAGAAGTAAATAGAATTGAAAGAGTAAAAAATGATCCTCAGATGAAGAGGTCTGCACCCGACTGGAACAAGTATAAGAAGACCACTGCAGAACTTACTTTAGAATACAAGAGGAAGAGAGCTGAGTTGGTTACAGGAAAATATGGATCAGCAAAGACCATCTCAAAATGGTCCAGGCAGTATATTGATATGGTCTATGATAAGCTGGAGAAACTAAGAGAGACAGATCCTACAGCACCAAAGAAACTAGCATACAAAGAGAAAACCACTGATGAGCCAAAGCAGCAGACCCTCTCTCTAAAAACATTGTTCACATCCTCTGACTTATCCACCCATGTCTTAGATCAAAGAAAAAGACAGAAGCGGATGGATGAGGAATATGCAAAGAGAGAAGCTGAGATTATGAAGGCTTCTACCGAGAATCAGATCATGTTTGGCTTGGATGATGCCTCATTAAAGCTTCAAGCTCAACTTGCTGAAACAATGAAAAGGCTGACAAGCAGACCTCTATCACCAAACTCTCATCAAATAAAGTCTCTCCTAAGAAATCCATTGAACTTAAAAATACTAAAGTGGAAGTCTGATAGAAAGACCCATGTATTGACTTTGCTCAAGTCCAATGGAAGAGTTGAACAAATTTCAAGGGAGGATGCATTAGGTTTGGATGCAGCTGATCTCCTAGATCTTTTAGACCTTCAACTCTGCAGGGATGAGGATGATGAAGACTCCATGAACTTTGAATTACAATTCAAAGGGCAAATCAGGGAGAAGTTAATGAGAGAATAAAGATCAGAAATAAAGAAGTGTTTTGGCGTCATCTGTTCTAGGGCGAGATTGTTGGCCCATGTAATCAAGCCAAGAAGAACAGATAGAAAAGCCAAAACTGGTTCTCAACAGTTGATCACAATAAGCAGTGCATGTCCTAGATTCTCCCCCAATGACAGTGTTTTTTATCAGCTGTTGATTCTAAGTACTGATCTTCACAACAACTGTTAATCAAAGAACTTCTGAGGTATAAAGACTGAAGTCCTAACAACTGTTGTTTCTCAAGTACTAATGAAAATTAAAGCACTGATGACTCAAGGTCTGATCACCCTTTGAAGAAAGCACAGATCTCCAACATCAGTGCTTAGGCAACAACAGTGGGAAGCTGCATCAGTGTTTATGTAATCAATTGTTTATTGTATCAGTGTTTGTATAAATCAGTGGTTAGAGTTTGTTAGTGTGTTAGATGTGACTGTCTAGGTGACGTCAGCATTAGATGCTCAGTGGTTAGGGATGGACTATAAATAGAACAGTACCTGTACTGTTCTATTAGCTCTTTTGCACCAATCATCTTGTGCGAACAAACCAGTGAGCTCAAGCTGAGGGGGAGTTTAGTGTTCATGCATGCATAGTTAACCTTTTGTAATTCATACAATCTTTTGATTAATGAAATCATGTATGATGAAAACTACTGTTCTTTAATTATGTTTTAAAGTTTATTTCCATTTCCGTTGCACATCATTCTCTATTTCATCTTCCATTTCTGTTAAACAATACAATCAAAAGAAACTCAAATCCTAACAACCGGGTTGACTGAGTTGACCGTGCTGACAGAGTTGGCCAAGTTGACCGGGTTAACCTGGTTGACCGAGTTGACCCGAACCGAATCTGATGTTGACCAATCTGACCGAACCGAACCCGAACTGAGCTGAGACCCGGATCCGAAGCTGAACCGAATATATCTGTTGACTAAGTTGACTGCCTTTGACTTGATTGAACCTAAAACGAACCACATCTGAGCTGAGTATGAAATGAACAAAAACCCAAACTGAAACTGAACCACCACCATCACCGCCGCCTTCGGGTCGTTGTAAAAAACCACCACCACTGCCGCTATGATTCTGGCAAGAAAACGGCTCGCCATCGGCCAACGTCGCCACTACCGTGAAGAGGTAGTCGGCGTTGCCGTGCCTTCACCAATTTTACCCTCTCTTGTCTCTCCCATTGCTCTTACTCTCTCCCGTCTCTCTCCACAGATCTCTCTCTTTCTACGGTCTGCTGTATATGTGTTACGGGACATGGGATGTGGTCCGCCGGAGAACGGTGCCGGTGTCTGGCTGTCGGGCCTTCGTCGGTCGGCCTAGTTCTGTCATTCTTATTCACTAGAGAGAGAAAGATAGATAGGTGCTAGGTGGGTGAAGAAAGGGGGTGTGAGATCTTTGTGTGTGTGGGGCTCACTGGAAAGGCGGCACCAGAGGGGTCGTCGTGTGACACCTGCGCCTTCTGTAATCATTATACAATTCCAAACAATTTCATAATCAATGAAACATTATGTTTTATTTCCAGGATTGTATAATTACATGTGACATTTGCACGTTTTAGTTTTTGTTAAATTTCAAACCCTTAAACCTTTTCTGGAAGTGAAATCGTAAAATGTTACACAAAACATAATCAATTTAATGCGACGAACACTCTGGAACAATTACATAAGCTAAAAATACCCTAAATATCCTTTACATAACTTAGAAAAAAGTTTTAAAGGGTTCGGTATGACAAAAACAAGTTTATTCGTGCTCAGGGACTATTTGTGCCAAACTGTGAAAGTCTGCCGATTCTCGTATTTCTTAATATGGAACACGTACGCACATCCAAAAATTTTTGTAATCATTAAAATCTGGTATTTTAGTGATAAGAATGCAAAAATATCATTCGTTACGCAATTTCGACCGTTTTCGCGTTCGTCGTAATTAAGCGAAAAACGCGACCGTACAACCGAACGAACCGACATACACGACATTTCCGGGCATATTTCAAGTAACCTATGCTTTAACGTCCTTATAAAGCCTAAAATTTGGGTTAACAGGGGTTAAATGCGTCAAAAACACATAAATTCATGTGAAGGGGCCTGTTTTGCCAAAATTTAAAACCTGATGTGAGCCTCTGGCGCGGGGGGGGGGGGGGGGGGGGGGGGGGCGAGAGACTGGGCCTAAGTCTCTCGCGGGATGTGAGAGACACCCAGTAAAAGAAGCTGTTTTGCAAACCTAGTTTTTTATTCTTGGAGCCCAAGTTGCGTGCTTTCCAAGCCTTTCAACCTGGTCCAAACACTTGTATAGATCATATTAATCCTTGGGCAACATACAATACACTTGGCATGATCTTGTAGCTCCAAGAATACTATAAATAGCCTTGTAATTTGTAACACCTTGTAAAAATCACGTCCAATGATGTATTGACACGTGTAACAAACCCTAATAAAGTTAAACGTTGAATTTAAGGGACTAATTTTTTGAAAAATCAAAAACTTTGATTATACAAGGACTGGAAGTGTCAACATGGTAATCATAAGCCTCTGAATAATTTTATACGGTAATCATATTCGCAAATGAGCCACTTGTTGATCAAGAGTAGCCGTTTGCGTAATTAATTGAAAGTTTGCGCAATGAAGGGTTAAAAGTGTCGACATGTTAATGCTTACCTCTGAGTGACCTTTTAACAAACCAGGAGCTTCATGATATTTGATTATACTCTCGGGAATGCCAAGTATTGGCCGTCTAAGGTTTTTATGCCTTTAAGTGACGTTACGCGCAACCTTGCAAGTTTAAGGGGTTAAAAGCATCAATATGTTTAATTATACCTCTGAATGACCTTTCTGCGAACCTGAAGCATCGTGATGTTTAGTAATACTCTTAAGAATGCCTAATATGGATTAGATAAGGCTTCGATGCTATTAAACGATGATATACTCAAGTTTGCGCATTAGAGGGACTAATTGCGTCAAACTGCAAAAGTATACCAATTCGTATGGTATCGAACCTTCCGGAATATGATCATAAGTTAAACATGCCCTAAATATCCTTTACCTAGCTTAGAAATAGGCTTAGAGGTTTTTGGTGCGCAAATATAAACTTATTTGATCAGCAGGGACTAAAAGCGTCAAAAAGTGCATAAGTTTGCATTGGCATGATAAAATTCCATTCGTCGTGTAATTTGAATTGTTTTTCGCGTCCGTTCGTGTTTCGTCGTAATTAACCGAATAACGCAACCGTACCACCAAACGAACCGACATCGGAGATGTTTTTGAGCTTATTTCAAGTTCCCTATACTTTAACTTCATTTTAGAACCTTGAAATGCGGTTAACAGGGTTTAAACGTATCAAAAATAGCTCAAAGGTGTTGCAGGGACCAAATCTGACACTTTTGCAAAGTTTCTGGTCCCTGGCACATGGTGCCGCTGCGCCACCACCATAAGGTTTTGCCGTGGCGCGACGCCACGGCTTCATCTGGGCAGAAACTCCATTTTTGCACCCACGTTGAATTTCAGGGGCCTAAGTGTAACTTTTCTCAATATCGTGTGATGGTTTTGGACACCCCTAGTATTCCAAAACCATGTGCCTTATGTGTAAGGTCCAGATCGAAGCTCATTTATCGAGGAACGATCCTAACGGTTCTTGAAATCCTATATAAACCCACTTGTTCTTGATCTCATTTCACACTTGATCTGAATTGTTCTAAGTTGGAGCTTTTATGCTTCATACCTGTGCATTCTAGATCAATTCCATCCTTGCTTGGACCCTTTGTAAGTGCCTCTTATGGCTAGTTTGTGTTATTTGGCGATTAAAGCCGAAAAGTCAAGCGTTTGTGATAAAAGCTTTGACTTTTAAATGGTCGAGCCATTGTTCGCAACGAACATGGCTACGTGATTGTAATTAGGTAGGTATTAAACCCTCAAAAGGGCACCTCCTAATTACCACGTTTGCTTAGTTAATTGTCGGGTCAAAGTAATTAAGATAAAAGTCAAACGAGTCATTTTTAAATAGAATTCATAACTAATGTTGTAAAGGCAATAAAATCAGTTTTGTCACTTTAATAACTTGGTAAATATTAATTGAACATGTCTAGGCATGTTCAACCCGACAATTCGAAGTTTAAGCTCGGTTCGCAACCGAAAGTCGCAAAAGTTGACTTTTGCTTTGACTTTCAGTTCTGACCCGATTTAGCTTAGTTTAGATATGCCTTAGGGTTCCTTTAGGACCATATTATAGGTTAGTATAACCCTCTGAGGTTATACGACTCGGTTCCTTAGAAATCCTAGTTCATTGCATGTTTCCGTTAAATGCCTAAAAGTTGACCATTATGTCCTTTTGATATTAAAACGAGATTTTTGAAAATGTGAGAGGACAAAAACCTTTATTACTGAATTATAAACATGTCCTAAAAATTTAACATCAGTTTGAGGTCTAAATTAAGAGTTATGCTCGATATCGTAAATTGAAAGATTTTTATTAATTAAACGGCATTTTCAGCATAAAGCCTATTTAAACCCAAATTTTGACATCAAATATTTTACCTACTGATGTAAGATAATATTTTGGGATTTTTGGAAAATTTTATTAATTTTTAAAATGATCATAACATAGAGTTCTCGCATAGCCTCGGTAATTGACGATAACGCCCCTTTTGCTAATAAAATGAATTTTATACATCCTTTACATGCCAAACCTTTTTCTACTGATTTTATATATTAAATAAGTTATTTTAAACAGTAAAGGTAGATCAAATTCTTAGATTCCCTTAATTAACCCGAATATCGTCAAATACCGACTTTTATGCGATTCAGGCACTACAAAAAAAAAGCCATCTAGTGGCACACATTTTTAATGGCATTTAGGTTTTGTGCCACTAATTTTTGTTTTTAATGGCACTTTAGATATTTAAAACATACATTTAGTGGCATTTAACTTTTATGTCATTAATCAAGGCTTTTAGTGGCATTTTGCATATGCCACCAAAATTTTCTATATGTTTTAATGGCACTTTGTCTATGCCACAAAAATTTTTGAACAACTCTTTTAAAATTTTCACAATTTCCCTAAAAATTTCTTACTCTTTCACCAAAAATCAATTTCCCTCCCCCCCCCCCCCCCCAAATCATTTCATATTCCCGCTCATTTCCCTAACCCCTCATCTATTTCCCTCTCATTCTCACCAAAAAACCACAGATTAATATTTGGATATAGTTTCTTAACTAATTACCTTGATTAAGCTTCAATTTAAGACATTCAACTTAATTGGATATAGTTTCTTAACTATATAAAATATGTCTCATGCTTTTTATATGATTGTTGATTTTGATGTTTCAAAATAATAAAAACCTTATACTATACTTTCTGTTTTTAAATGCAGGATAAAAATATTTCGAAATCGATACATATCTGCCATGGGAGCATATAAGTAAGTATATATCGATTATGAAATGCTCAAAAAGTGTGTTAAGCCGAACATAGCTTTGTTTATTTATTGAGTTAGATATGAGAATTCAAAATCTAATTATTTTCGTTTCATGCATGTGATCGTGTCATGGGGAAGACGGGATGGACCACAGGGGGGCGGTGTGGGGGTGCGGCGCCGGGCCAAGGCCGGCCCCCATACCCTCCATTCTAAGTAGAATTTTTAAATTTTAAAACACATATATAAATTTAACAAATTTCTGTTACACCTAGACAGTTATATGTCTATTTGTTAAAAATTAAAAAAAAAGTTTATTTGCCTCCCAAAATTTCATTGCTAATTCAACCATTTTCCCCACTCAATTCTGAATTGATTCCAAAATACCCTTCCCCGCCCAATTTATCCCGCTTTCTCAAAATCCCTAACCCTAAACTCACTGGTAATCTCGCTTCCTCAAAATCTCTCTCCACTAGCAAACCACCACCGCGCCACTAGATGAACCAACCCCTCTACCACTGTTCGATTCGTTCTAGTCGATCAACCAATGGACTACTACGATGTACGACGGTCCAAGCTACTGCTCTCTGCGATTGCGATTAAGGTACCATCGAACTGTCTTTCACATATTTCTCATTGTTTTGTTGGCAAATGAATCAAATCTTAGGTATATGATAGTCGAACTTGGTATAACCCAAGAGAGAACCGAAGACCGAGGATGGCAATCGAGTTCCAGGTAATACTACAAGACCTAGACCGACCAAGGGAACTTTCTATGGCTAAACTTGCAATCGGTTGAACTTTAATTTGCACTTCTTTGTTCAACGCTATTGCAATTTGCAGTTATGCCATTTTGAAGGCATTTTTTTTACTCTGCATTCCAAATATTGTGTTTTACCATGAGTGCTAGAATTTATGATGAATCTTGATTTGTGTTTTAATTTTGGGGTTCAGTTTAAGAAATTGTATGTAATTAATGATGTTTAGATTATATGCCTACAAAGTGTTTGATGAAATGTATGTGTTAGTTTTCCCCTCTAATGGAAAAAGAAGCAGAGTAGTTTAGAAGCAACCAGCGAATATGTTGATTTATGGTAAGTTGTCTCGTGTATGATGATGTATATAATCATGTGTATACCGGATTTTACAAGCAGGTAGTATTATAAATTGTAATAGGAGCTCTGGTGCTCATGAAGGAACAAGTTTAACAAAAAGCATGTATGAGATAACATCTTTTTATTTTTAAAGTTTCTTTAACTGCATTTTGTTTGTATTATCGTTGATATAGGATCTGGTAATTTTAGAGTTGTGAGATTGATGAGAAACAAGGTTACCAAAAAGCTTGTTGCTATGGTATACATGATTTTCCCTGTATTTTTTGTCTTAATTTTAACAATTTTGGTGTTATCATATTACAGAGCTATATGCATTGCACTACCTGAATGCTCATATTTCTACATTAGTTATTATTCATCCGAAAACTTGAGCTGTGGGCTAAATTGTAATGCTGGTGTGTTCTTTTTTGCTTGTAGATTGATGAGATGAGAACGCTGCTAGAGAAATCTTAGCACGAAGGTGGACGCTTTTCATTTCAGATTGAGATTTCCTTTGATGTGTCTTTTCTGTTTAATTTATGTTTAAACTGAAGGTACTGGAATGACAAAGATGTTTTACAAAAGCTGGGTGAAGCAATGGGCCTCCCAGTTACGGGAGACCCTACTGCTTTTGCTGGAAATTCAGGAGATGGTGAAGCTGAAGAAGTGAATGAAGATGAGTCTATTGTTCATCAAACTGCTAGTGTTGGTGAGGTGGAGGTACACAATCTTCAAACATACTTTTCTATACTATCATCGAATGTATGATCATAATGTGAATCAGTTCCGACCACCCCTTCTAATAGTGAGACGTCTTAATATGCATTTCAAAAGCTTGATTTTCATTTATTCTTTATTATCTTTTATTTTAAAAGTGGTACATCTTGTTATTCTTTTACTTGTTTGCCACTTTCACAGTTACAAACACAAATCCACCTGATAGTCATGATTCATTGTTCAACAAATGGATGATTTGTGTAATTTTTGTTTGCTTATGGGTTCATTTAGGCCTACTTAAATTATCCAATGGATAAAAATGGGCCACTTTTAATCTTGCTAACTTAGAGCCGGGGGTCTCTCTGGAAGCAGCCTCTCTATCCTTAGGGATGGAGGCAAGGTCTGTCTACATCCCACCCTCCCCAGACCCTATAAGTAGCTTTGCTATTTGTGGGATATACTGGGTATGGTTGTTGTTGTTGTTGTTGTTGTTGGCCAACACCACCCACCATCACTATCTTCTGCCGACACCACGCCGCCACATCATCCACTTCCATCATTAGCTTTGCTAGTGCCATGATTGACACCGCCTGCCATCGCCTCTATCCACTATATAAACAAATATATTGGCCGAACCCATTTTTATACTTTTTTTTTCCAAGACAACATGTTTGAACTTTGAAGTTTCAACCCGAACCCATTTTGGTCAGAATTCATTTTGATCCGCTACAAACAATGTATTTAACTAGATAACTGTTTAGTTATATTTACCGTTAAAAGAACTGCTTCATGTTCCAGCCTTTATGATCTTATATTAAAATATGTTATTTTAAATGTTTTGTGAAATAATTAGGGTTTGAAGAAGGCATTAGAGTCTGGTGCTGATAAAGATGAAGAAGATGCAGAGGGAAGGACATAATTGCATTTTGCATGTGGATATGGGGAGGTAAGATCTATCATCTTGAACTTTTTTATTTTTTGAAGGAGCTTGTTTATTAATCTAATCTGCGTATCTGCTTATTTTGTTTTGATGCATCAATAAGCTGTTTCAATAGTGTTTCGAGCACCTTGTATGTTTACACTAAATGTGTTATAGTGGTCGCTATAGCGCGCTATATAGCAAAGCGATGTAGTGTCGCTATTATGGTCATAGCGACAACTAGCGAGAATAGCGACACCTTAATTTTTTTTATATAGATAGAACTAAATATAGCTAGATGTTAGGGTTTTGTTAAATATGCATGTAAAATAGCATGTATACCGGTGTATTTTGATATAATATACATATAAAAAATTTTAATTTTTTTTTGCTAGTGTATCGCTATTTATAAAATAGCGGTCGCTATTTGTTGCCATTTGGTATGTAGCATATAGGTCCCTTGTCGCTATTCGCTATTAACAACTATGGTTCGGGTCAAAACAAATCACGACACCTCGGAACACTCAAGATGTTTTAAATCAAATATTTTAAATTTGATTACAATAATGTTATTATAAGGAATTATAATATTTGAAATAAAATAATTCACGAGGTATTACGCAGTTTGCAAACCTCGGGATGACTTTCGACCTGATCAACTCCTTACATTTTGACTGTTTTAAAATTTATCCATTTGGCCTGTTAGAAATAAGCTCACTTGGGTTAATGTTTGCCCAGGTGAAATGTGCTCAAGTTCTTTAGGCTGGAGCCAAGGTTGATGCCTTAGGCAAGAACAAGAACACAGCCCTCCATTATGCTGCTGGTTATGGTAGGAAAGAGTGTGTTGCTCTTTTGCTCGATAACGGCGTTGCCGTGTAAGTTTACTAACCACCAAGCCATATTATTATTTAAATTTTATTTCGCATAGATCCTTTTCCAACTCCGCTTGTACAGTGTACATCAGCAATTACACCTTGTCCTGCTATTCTGGTCATATCCAAAGCATTCGTATAGAGCATTTTGAACTGGATTTGGTCATTTAGTATAAACATTTTTTTTAAAGTTTAGTGTATGAAACATGATTAAAATAATTATATTATTTAAATAATAGTCTGTTTTTTAACCACCCAATCAACCTTTGGTTTGATTATGGTTCATTAACTAAAAGTAGTGGTGTACAATGAGGAGATCCTGGGCGTGACTAAGTTGAGCTTTGGCTCATTTTGAGCTCTATTTAAAAGCTCGAGTTCAGCTTGTTTATTGTTTAAATAGTCTCTCTCTCTCTCTCTGTGTATATATAAAAACAAGTCATATGTAATTAATAATTTTATAATTCTATATATAAAACAAAAATTAAAACTACATATATAATTCAGAAGTGGCCTGGCTTGACTCTTACATGCCCATGCCATTTTGCCTTTTTTACTTATTTGTTCATTTTGAACGCAACAAGTGAAACCAATGATAAATATGATTCCACTGCGAGCTTAGGTGCAGCCGAAGGGGAAGTTTGGGACCATTTGGTTTCACGGTTTTAGTCGATGGCATCCTTTCAGAGTTAACTCCAATTTATCTCTACATTGCAAAAAAAGGCCAATGGAGGTGTGTCAAATACTTGTGTCATTACGGCATTAAAAACCCCGTCCTCCGGACGGGTAAAGTACTAGTTACATATGGTTTCTACGCTAATTTATATAAATATCGCTTAAAGCGTGTATCTTTTCTTTTTCTAATAGCATAGATTTAGCATTACTAATACTTGATTATATGGTTGATGGCAGAGTTGATAGCATATGAAGTTTGGATGAATAGAGATAACAAGAATGTTTTAACAAGATTCATGGCTTGCTTGGAAGAGTTTACAAGATTCGTGGCTTGTTTGGAGCTAAGTTTTATGACCATGAAATTCTCACCTAAAAGAACGTTTAGACTACTCGTGTAACCATTTAGAATTTGGAATATGTTACTTGTTACAACAATGTTTTGCTTACATTTGGAATGTGTTTTGAACTGAACTTATTATGGAAGCTATAATATTATGGTGTCTACATTTATAGGTTTAATGAACTTTTATTTGTATATTATATTGTAAATAATGTGATTTTTATGCCAAAAATTGTCATTAAAAATATTAAATATATTTAAATAGAATTTTACTGACACAAAATGTGTGTTATAAAAGTTTTTTTTATATTGTGGCAAATGAAAGTGCCACTAAAAGTAGTATGAATATGTAACTAATATTACCTTTTAAAGGCACAAAAGTTGTGCCACAAAAGTTTTTTTGTATATCGTGGCAAAAAAAGAAATGCCACTGAAGGCCTAAAAACTTTGTGCGGCAGACCGAAAAAGTGCCACTAAAAGGCTTTAGCGTCAGCACTTCTAGCGACACTTTTTTTGTGTGCCGCCCATTTCAAAAGAGGTCTTTAGTGGCACTTTTTTGCTCTTTTGTGGCATTTTTTGTATGTCACAAAATGGCATTTTTTTTGTAGTGAGGCGCATAGTATGGTTTAAAACTATATTAGGCACCTAAAGCTTGATACCTACTAATGTTATGAATAAGTTTTTATATTTTGACAGTAAATAAAATTTTTGAACTCAGATTTCCAAAATTAACCCTTAAAGCATATGTGAAATGACCAAAATGCCCCTACGGTGCATAGTTTGGCCATGAATGGTAAAGTTTCACATATGTGAGATATCTTACTGATATAACTTGATAAAATAAATATTTTTACTGATTATTTAAGACCAGAAACTCAGATTATTATTTAACCTCTTTTATAAACATTAAAATGACCAAAATACCCCTACAGGGCATAAATTGGTTTTAAATTCGTTTTGGGCATAATTGAAGGTATCCTACTGATATCCCAACATATTTAAGGCATATTAACTTGTGAAACATGTTCATGACTCATTTGGTTACCCGTTATGCATTTTACGCGTTCGGTACGGTTTATGTAACTAGTTTACATGAATTAACCGAAACGGGTCAAACCTTATCATTTTCACTTCAAAATTCAGAATGTGTTTAGTTTACCCATATTATACAAGTCTCCATACATTTCAGGTCTAAATCACATTCTAATCTGGTCTTCGCTTAATCTTGCGTTTTGAACCGTAAACCTTTCCTTAAAACTAACCGGTCTAAGTTACAACTTAAATAAGACCCGTTAGGAATCTAATAGGTTAATAAAACCTTCATTCCAGATTGAGAGCCCCAGTAAAGGTTAATGGTCCGTAAATTTTATGAGACTAATACACACCCGCCGGATGATATATTTTCTTCATGGTCCGAAAAATTGAAGGCTTACTATTTGATGCTTACAAAATTTGACCCGGTGAAGGAAGCTATGATTGAAACAAAGGGTGAAGATGAAGTAGAGGTTGAATCTGAAACGGATGAATCAGCAAGAGACATCGCGCGTGGAGTTTAGCTTCTTTTCATTTTTAGTTTGGAGTTTATTGTTTGTTGGTTGTTTGTTTGTTTCTTTTTCGAGGTTTGGCTTTTGGCGAGTCGCCTTGGACAAGTGCTCTTGTTTGTAATCTCTTGTTGAACTTCATTAATAAAAGGTTTGCCCAGGGGATTTCCCTCGTTTCCCAAAAAAAAGGTACTTGTGCTTGCTGATTTGAATATACGGCTGAGAATAATATTACATTTTAGCTCAGGCAAATACTTTTAACTTATTTTCCCTATACGGGCTTGGGATACGGTATTATAATAACACCGCTTGGTCGGGTATTGAATGTTTAATCGGATTGTGATTAAATTATTGAGGTAACCCATTTTAATCTGTCTTGTTTGAAATAAAGGCCTTTGGGGGTTAATGACCACGTCCCGGATATCCTTGGCATCATTATTAAGAAATGGCCACGTCTTAAGCACGGGGTATAGGCATACACCTGACAGTTGTTTAAGGGAAACGGTATCTCACTCTCTGGTGGGCCTATACTTATGGTGTGTCTGTTAATCTTGACTCGGTTTCTAACATCGAGCCCTGAATGTATAACAAACATATAAATCTATAGACAAGATTATTTTTATATAATTGTCCCAAGTTATAAAAGATATTTTATGCCTTGTGCATCCAAACCAATTTTATAAATACTTTTCAAAAGAGTCAGTTAATTGTATTTACCAGTGTAAACTGACGTATTTTCCAAAAAGGTTAAGTGAAAGGTACTGTACGTAATTGGCTGGGAGCTCAGGGCGTTAATAGGGAATCTTGCAAGTTCTAGACGTCTAATGTCACACCCCGACCACGTTAAACAACAAAACGTGGCGGAAACGTCGGGGAGTGTTGTAACAGAATCATGGTTTCACAACCATGGATTAAATAATTTCGTTTTATTGAATTATTGAACTCATTGTTTTAGTACAAATCAGATAATTACAATATTATCTTTCAAGTTTTAAAGTTACTAAGGCACGAGTCCATCCTATGTATAGCATATATCAACAATCATCACAAAGCTGTACCTGAAACATGTGTAAAAATAGGTACGTCAGCATAAAAATGCATGTGAGATACAAAGGTTTTATTTATGCATGATTCATGACTTATAAGTTTAAAAGAATGTTTTAACAAAAAGTAGTCATGAACCTAAAAATGTTTTCTTTATAAATCATGCGAAAATTTATAAGAAATTTGATGATATAAAAGAACGATGCATAAATAAATAATTAAGTAAAATGAGTTTATAAAATAATGTTTTGAATAAAATGTTTGTAGTATATATAAAAATATACTTTGGTTTTAAGAAAGTCGTTTAGGTAATATATCAAAATATATTTCGGTTCCAAAATCGTTAAACAGATAGTATATTAAATATAGTTTGGTTGTCAAAATAATCGTTTTTGATAGTATATCAAAAGTATACTTTGGATTTATGTATAACATATTAAACTATGTTTTGGTTGAATAAATAACATATTTAAAATATGTTTTGGTAGTTAACAAATTATATGTTGTTTTGTACAATATCACACATGAGAGTATATCAAACTATACTTTTGGGAGTATAATAAAATATACAATAAAATAATGTGATTTAAGAATTCAATCAGACCTAGTGCATCAAAATACACCTTTGAGACTATAGGGATACCACAAAGGCAATCCCTATTTGGATGGAGAAACAAATTGGTTTCAGACATTCCATGACAACAGGAATGGGGTGTCAAATCCTATAGCGCTATATCATACTACCAATCGGTCTGGTGAACAAAATATGTACTATCCAACAATTAATTTTATAATCTTTGAAAAAAATCAGTGTTTAGATCATAAATAATCATTCAGTTTGTCAAAAGATATGTATAATCAATTATACTTTGAAATCGTGAACATAACAAATAGGTACACATGCTTCACCCCAAAACATTGAAAATAGTAAAAGAGGGGACTATGTACTCACTTGAGGGTGCTTAGAAGTCTTGAACAACAACCAAGCAAAGCTAGAGGGAGTACGAAATCAAACGGTACCTAATATAGGTAACCATGTTATTAAACGGCTCCTAAACCAGGAGATAGGATAGAATGATGTTCTATAAATCAAATGAGTAATTGAACTCATATGGCATGATTTAATAGAGCTAACATTCTGATTTGGAAGTCTACCTAAGTGCTCTTGACCCGTTTCGACCCATTATGGTAGCATAAGCTACTATAATGCGTCGGTTGCGCAAAACTATGTTCGGATGGTTATCTATGAGCTATGTCAAGTCTTACATGCCCAATTATACCATATAATGTTACTAAATCAGATTAGATGTCAAAAATATGTTCACATATGCACATTACGGATTTATGTTACAAAAGGGCATTTTGGTCATTTTCTATGGGCATGTAAACCAACTAACAAATGACTTACCAATCCTATGTGATCATAAGCTATAACCTCAGTGGTTATTCCTTGTGCAACTATGATCACTAAATAAGCTTGGTCGGATCCAGTGATCGACCAAACGGGTCGGGTTCGAAAGTTTAAGCGGTTGTTTAGACCGCTTAACTTACGACTCTAAACAAGCACTAAACTATTAGTGACGAGTTAAACATGTCAAAACATGTTTAGCTAATTAATAAAACTGATTTGGTATCAAAACAATGGGTTTTGATACCCGAAAATAGTTCCGTTGCAAAATGCACGCTAAAACGCATTTTGACCGAAACTTTGACTCGTCACTACACTTAGTTAACGTGATAATCAGTAGGTATAATCGCTAAGGATTATAACCATCGTGATTACAATCACGTTGCAAAGTTCAACCGAACTTTGCGTTGACCATTGACTGGTCAAACCGAAAGTTAAACACTGTTTGACTTTTTAAACTAGTAAGCAATAAAAGAATGAAGGAATGCTCACTAAAGGTCCTTGCTATCTTTTCTACCAAGAATAAGTTTCCAATCACTTGAGAGAGCTCCCAATTCAGATTAGAAAGGAGATTGAGATGAAATGAGCAAGGAATGAATGAAAGGTGATGGCTATTTATACTTGTAGCAAGAACACAAGATCATGACATGTGTTTGTGTAGCTTCCAAGCAAAAATCATGGCCATACACTTGTTGGATGCAGGTTCAAAGCCTTGGAGAAGGGATAACTTGGTTACCACACAAAGAATTTGCAAGAACAGCCCCTAAAGTATCAAACATATTGCAAAATATGATTTCTGGTCGCTGGGCATGCCTTACGGACTGTAAGGACATGTACATAGGGTCCGTAAGCTACTTGCAGACCAGCAACATTCAGAAATTGACAATTTAGTCCCTGCACTTGAGAAACTTGATTTTTGATGCATTTTTGACACGTTTAAGCCCTGTTAACCCCATTTCAAAGCTCTAAAATGAAGTTAAAGTATAGGGAACTTAAAATATGCTCAAAAATATCTCGGATGTCGGTTTGTTTGGACGTACGGTTGCGTTGTTCGGTTAATTACGACGGAAGTCGTAACGAACGCAAAAACGATCCAAATTAAGCGACGAATGGAATTTTTGCATGCCGATCACTAAAATAAAAATATTTTAGTGTGTACAAAAATTTTGGATGTCCAGATGTGGTCAGAACGTAAGATATGCGCGAAAATGCAAACTTACGCCGTTTTTGACACTTTTAGTCCCTGTAAGATCAAATAAGCATATTTTCACACACCGAACCACTCAAAGCTTATTTCTAAGATATGTTTAGGTTATTTATGGTATTTTTAGCTTATGATCATGTTCCGGACTGTATGTTGCCTTACGAAACGGAAGACTTTTGCAAGTTGACGCAAATAGTCCCTGTGAGTGCATAAACTTGATTTCGCCACACCAAACCTTCCAAAAGTTATTTCTAAGTTATGTAAAGGTTATTTAAGGTATGTTAAGCCTATGTCACTGTTCCGGAGTGTTTGTTGCATTAAACTGGTTATATTTTCGCATCAGTTCGCGTATAACCTTCCAGAAAGCGATTTAGAGCTCGAAATCGAACAAGAATTGATATGTGCAAACGAAACACATATTTATACAAATCCAAACTATGAAATACAATATTTCATTGGTTTGGTATTTGTATGATGGTTGAAGTGACACAGGTTTCACAGTCTCCCCTACTTTAGGAAATTTCGTCCCGAAATTTAATTTTAGACAAAACTTGTGAGGACAACTGTGACGGTTTCGCTTTCAAATAAATCCCTCGAACCTTAAGTAAAACTCTGAGTCTTTTCAGGATTCTTAGCGAAATTGTCAACTCTCAAGGTGAAGTCCTTGTAGCAATAAAACATGGAGTTTTGAACTACGGACAGAAGAACGTTTCTTATGAAGACTATCATAGGAAACTGGTCTGTGCTCGAAATCAGTGTCGGAGAGTGAAAGATAAGACAACATTGGTCAAGGTCCAGGACTTCTAGTAACTTAAATAACGCTACGTTCGCAATGTAATAAGGAACACTTATATATAGGAAGTACCAGCGGCGTATCCACCATGTTCCTTTCTACATTGTTCCCGTTTCGTTATTCTCATCACTATAGGTCTTAACACATGACAAAATTTGCTGTGGTTTCTGTGCACTGAATTCCATAGTTATGTATGCATCCATAATTACGTAATTCCTTGCACAGTCCGCACAGTTCATTTCATAATGTGTAAGGGAAAAATCAATCGAATAAACATGAAGCGGCTTGACTAGACCACCAAAGGATCTTTTTAAGTAGATCAACGAACGATCTTTTTAACTAGATCAACACATGATCTTCTTAACTAGACCGTCTTACGATCTCCTTAAATTGACCATTTAAGGGATTATATCATCACATGATATTCCTAACCAGATTTTCAAATAAATCTGTTTAACTAGACCACTCATGGGGTCCAATTATAGAATAGTACTTTATAACCCAAGGTACTTAACTACAATGTAGAAGTCCATTAAGGATTTAAGTTAGTACCTTTTGATATCCTACTATGAATCCCTCATATTAAAATATGGAAGATTCTATGAGGATTTGGATAAATCACATAAAACCATGGAACATATAAGAAAACACATAAACACATAATTGTTTATCTTGATCTTCATTTTGTTAATTTTCTTGTTAATTGAGCACACGAGTATTTAAAGTATATCAGGAATTCAATCCGTGAATTCCATTTGGTACTTTAAATATCGTCAAGACTCTAACTATGAAGATAGGAAGATCTTGATAGAGATTTGTCTTTGTTTCTTAAAAAGAAACGTGTATTTAAGATTTTCGGGAAGATCACAAGTGATCATAAAATGACAGAACCACACAAGTAGTTTGTCTTAGTGTCTACATCGAAGGGTTGGATCAAACATTCACACAATCGTATCAGTTTTGTAAAATAAAATTGAAACATCAAATTTTATTTATATAACAACTGAATTGTTCCAATGTCAAAAGATAACAGACAAAGAAATACGAAAGACTAATTGTTCACTGCTGCATCGTTGTTCGCGTTTGCCTCATTTATGTTAAACACTCGTCCACGCGCTGGATTTGCGTTAACAAGTCTTGGGCAATTGTTTCTGTAGTGAGTAAGGTCACCACAGTTATAACACGACCCAGGTGGGAACCGTGCTTGAACAGCAGCAGGATTTGCATAATGGCAGGTATCGACCAAATGTCCCAATCTTCCAAAGTGGGTACATTTGTGACACTGCTCTTGCTCCAGATGATGACGATTGCATTTGTTGCACAAAGGTGCAGTACCAACATAATTTTTCCTCTTACGAGGTTGTGCTGGTTGGTTTGGTGCAACCTGATTGTTCTGAGCAGTTATGGCGCAGTTTTGAGAAGCCTTACACTTCTTCATCTTGGATACCTCAGCCTGTTTTTCCTTTGGTTCAACTTGAGCAGCCTTGTCAGATGGTCTTGGGTCGCCTTTTCGAAAAAGCTTACCCTTCCTGATATGGGATTCAGTCAGGGTGGCAGACAATTCAATGGCCTGTCTGACAGTAGTAGGGTTGCTGCCAGTAACAATATCCTGAACTAAATCAGGAAGACCATCAATGTACTTTTCAATTTCCTTATCCACAGGCGTGACCATGGCAGGACATAACAGGCTCAATTCCTCATAACGGTCAGCATAGGCTCGATGTTCACCGCTGTCTTGTTTAAGATCGTCAAACTCCCGTTCCAAAGCCCTGAGCTCATGACGAGGACATAATTCCTTCATCATTAGAGCCCGAAGCTCTTCCCAGGTTTGTGCCATTGCCACATTGGCACCTCTATCACGCATTACACCGTTCCACCATGTAAGAGCACGCTTCTCGAATGCACTGGATGCAAACTCAACCTTACGCTCATTCGGGCATTGCACGTGCCTGAATGTGCTCTCCAAACTTTCGAACCATTGTAGGAGCGCGGTTGCTCCTTGAGATCCAGAAAAATTCGAAGGTTTGGCAGAGTTGAAGGTCTTGAAATTACACTGGGTGTTATTATTGTTACATAACTCATGGATCTGAGTTACTACGCCTGGAAGCACTACAACCATTTGTTGAGCAACAAGGGCTGCGACTTCCTCAGCAGTAAAAGATTAAGCATCACGTCGAGGAGGCATTGTCTAAAGGGAACATGGGAAACAAGTGAGGTCGAAAATTGGAAAACAAAAAGGGGTATTGAAAACATCGACAAAACACAAGGAAGGTGATCATTTGTTCGTTACCTAGAACAAACAAACGACACACAGTGACTAATCAAAGTAAATGGATCAATATGGTATCACCGAAGACATGCTCGCCTATAAGTGAACACTCACCCCAAGAGTTCCCAGGTAAGAGTGACTGGTCCAATACTGCGGATTTGTACGAACACTCTAGCCTTAGACAGAAAACTCAGGGTACAGGCATTCACTCTTCCAGTTTACATGTGTTCACATTATTTAGATCCAAACTTTGACGAGATTTGGAAAACTTTGAAGGTTCAAAACCTAGTAATCAATCATCCTAGAACAGATGATTGGTTTTCAAAGCGGATTCAAAATTTGTGTTCTTATTGTGGTTGTCACCTAAGGATAAGTGACGGTATTGTTTTAAAACTAAACACAAGATAACTTGTGTTAGGGTCCTAGGAAGGTTATAGTCTAGGTCAAAGCATTACTAATAACCTAATTCCCTATAACCATTGGCTCTGATACCAACTTTTCTGTCACACCCCGACCACGTAAAACAACAAAACGTGGCGGAAACGTCGGGGAGTGTTGTAACAGAATCATTGTTTTACAACCATGGATTAAATAATTTCGTTTTATTGAATTATTGAACTCATTGTTTTAGTACAAATCAGATAATTACAATATTATCTTTCAAGTTTTAAAGTTACTAAGGCACGAGTCCATCCTATGTATAGCATATATCAACAATCATCACAAAGCTGTACCTGAAACATGTGTAAAAATAGGTACGTCAGCATAAAAATGCATGTGAGATACAAAGGTTTTATTTATGCATGATTCATGACTTATAAGTTTAAAAGAATGTTTTAACAAAAAGTAGTCATGAACCTAAAAATGTTTTCTTTATAAATCATGCGAAAATTTATAAGAAATTTGATGATATAAAAGAACGATGCATAAATAAATAATTAAGTAAAATGAGTTTATAAAATAATGTTTTGAATAAAATGTTTGTAGTATATATAAAAATATACTTTGGTTTTAAGAAAGTCGTTTAGGTAATATATCAAAATATATTTCGGTTCCAAAATCGTTAAACAGATAGTATATTAAATATAGTTTGGTTGTCAAAATAATCATTTTTGATAGTATATCAAAAGTATACTTTGGATTTATGTATAACATATTAAACTATGTTTTGGTTGAATAAATAACATATTTAAAATATGTTTTGGTAGTTAACAAATTATATGTTGTTTTGTACAATATCACACATGAGAGTATATCAAAGTATACTTTTGGGAGTATAATAAAATATACAATAAAATAATGTGATTTAAGAATTCAATCAGACCTAGTGCATCAAAATACACCTTTGAGACTATAGGGATACCACAAAGGCAATCCCTATTTGGATGGAGAAACAAATTGGTTTCAGACATTCCATGACAACAGGAATGGGGTGTCAAATCCTATAGCGCTATATCATACTACCAATCGGTCTGGTGAACAAAATATGTACTATCCAACAATTAATTTTATAATCTTTGAAAAAAATCAGTGTTTAGATCATAAATAATCATTCAGTTTGTCAAAAGATATGTATAATCAATTATACTTTGAAATCGTGAACATAACAAATAGGTATACATGCTTCACCCCAAAACATTGAAAATAGTAAAAGAGGGGACTATGTACTCACTTGAGGGTGCTTAGAAGTCTTGAAAAACAACCAAGCAAAGCTAGAGGGAGTACGGAATCAAACGGTACCTAATATAGGTAACTATGTTATTAAACGGCTCCTAAACCGGGAGATAGGATAGAATGATGTTCTATAAATCAAATGAGTAGTTGAACTCATATGGCATGATTTAATAGAGCTAACATTCTGATTTGGAAGTCTACCTGAGTGCTCTTGACCCGTTTCGACCCATTATGGTAGCATAAGCTACTATAATGCGTCGGTTGCGCAAAACTATGTTCGGATGGTCATCTATGAGCTATGTCAAGTCTTACATGCCCAATTATACCCTAACATGTTTCTAAATCAGATTAGATGTCAAAAATATGTTCACATATGCACATTACGGATCTATGTTACAAAAGGGCATTTTGGTCATTTTCTATGGGCATGTAAACCAACTAACAAATGACTAACCAATCCTATGTGATCATAAGGTATAACCTCAGTGGTTATTCCTTGTGCAACTATGATCACTAAATAAGCTTGGTCGGATCCAGTGATCGACCAAACGGGTCGGGTTCGAAAGTTTAAGCGGTTGTTTAGACCGCTTAACTTACGACTCTAAACAAGCACTAAACTATTAGTGACAAGTTAAACATGTCAAAACATGTTTAGTGTGACATCTGTGCTTGTAATCATTGTAAACAGTTCAGTTATCAATGAAATAAAGTTATTTGATCCCAATATTTGTTTGTTTATGTTTTACATTTTTCATGTTTTGGTTTTTATCCAATTTCAAACTCTATATCGCTTTCTGGAGAATTATACGCAAACTGGTGCGTAAACATAATCAGTTTAACGCGACAAACACTCCGGAACATCAACATATTCTTAACATACCTTAAATGACCTTTACATAACTTAGAAATAAGTTTTGAAGGCTTTGGTATGGCAAAATCAAGTTAATTCGCTTACAGGGACTAAAATTTACAAACTGCGAAAGTATGCCAATTTGAACTGTAACGGACATTCCGGAACATGGTCATAAGTTAAACACACCCTAAATATCCTTTACATAGCTTAGAAATAGGCTTTGAGGGATTCGGTGTGCTAAAATAAACTTTATGCTCATTCAGGGACTAAAAGCGTCAAAAAGTGCATAAAAGATTAAGTGAAAGGTACTGTACGTGCTAAAAGATATTTTATGCCTTGTGCATCCAAACCAATTTTATAAATACTTTTCAAAAGAGTCAGTTAATTGTATTTACCAGTGTAAACTGACGTATTTTCCAAAAAGGTTAAGTGAAAGGTACTGTACGTAATTGGCTGGGAGCTCAGGGCGTTAATAGGGAATCTTGCAAGTTCTAGACGTCTAATGTCACACCCCGACCACGTTAAACAACAAAACGTGGCGGAAACGTCGGGGAGTGTTGTAACAGAATCATGGTTTCACAACCATGGATTAAATAATTTCGTTTTATTGAATTATTGAACTCATTGTTTTAGTACAAATCAGATAATTACAATATTATCTTTCAAGTTTTAAAGTTACTAAGGCACGAGTCCATCCTATGTATAGCATATATCAACAATCATCACAAAGCTGTACCTGAAACATGTGTAAAAATAGGTACGTCAGCATAAAAATGCATGTGAGATACAAAGGTTTTATTTATGCATGATTCATGACTTATAAGTTTAAAAGAATGTTTTAACAAAAAGTAGTCATGAACCTAAAAATGTTTTCTTTATAAATCATGCGAAAATTTATAAGAAATTTGATGATATAAAAGAACGATGCATAAATAAATAATTAAGTAAAATGAGTTTATAAAATAATGTTTTGAATAAAATGTTTGTAGTATATATAAAAATATACTTTGGTTTTAAGAAAGTCGTTTAGGTAATATATCAAAATATATTTCGGTTCCAAAATCGTTAAACATATAGTATATTAAATATAGTTTGGTTGTCAAAATAATCGTTTTTGATAGTATATCAAAAGTATACTTTGGATTTATGTATAACATATTAAACTATGTTTTGGTTGAATAAATAACATATTTAAGATATGTTTTGGTAGTTAACAAATTATATGTTGTTTTGTACAATATCACACATGAGAGTATATCAAAGTATACTTTTGGGAGTATAATAAAATATACAATAAAATAATGTGATTTAAGAATTCAATCAGACCTAGTGCATCAAAATACACCTTTGAGACTATAGGGATACCACAAAGGCAATCCCTATTTGGATGGAGAAACAAATTGGTTTCAGACATTCCATGACAACAGGAATGGGGTGTCAAATCCTATAGCGCTATATCATACTACCAATCGGTCTGGTGAACAAAATATGTACTATCCAACAATTAATTTTATAATCTTTGAAAAAAATCAGTGTTTAGATCATAAATAATCATTCAGTTTATCAAAAGATATGTATAATCAATTATACTTTGAAATCATGAACATAACAAATAGGTATACATGCTTCACCCCAAAACATTGAAAATAGTAAAAGAGGGGACTATGTACTCACTTGAGGGTGCTTAGAAGTCTTGAAAAACAACCAAGCAAAGCTAGAGGGAGTACGGAATCAAACGGTACCTAATATAGGTAACTATGTTATTAAACGGCTCCTAAACCGGGAGATAGGATAGAATGATGTTCTATAAATCAAATGAGTAGTTGAACTCATATGGCATGATTTAATAGAGCTAACATTCTGATTTGGAAGTCTACCTGAGTGCTCTTGACCCGTTTCGACCCATTATGGTAGCATAAGCTACTATAATGCGTCGGTTGCGCAAAACTATGTTCGGATGGTCATCTATGAGCTATGTCAAGTCTTACATGCCCAATTATACCCTAACATGTTTCTAAATCAGATTAGATGTCAAAAATATGTTCACATATGCACATTACGGATCTATGTTACAAAAGGGCATTTTGGTCATTTTCTATGGGCATGTAAACCAACTAACAAATGACTAACCAATCCTATGTGATCATAAGGTATAACCTCAGTGGTTATTCCTTGTGCAACTATGATCACTAAATAAGCTTGGTCGGATCCAGTGATCGACCAAACGGGTCGGGTTCGAAAGTTTAAGCGGTTGTTTAGACCGCTTAACTTACGACTCTAAACAAGCACTAAACTATTAGTGACAAGTTAAACATGTCAAAACATGTTTAGTGTGACATCTGTGCTTGTAATCATTGTAAACAGTTCAGTTATCAATGAAATAAAGTTATTTGATCCCAATATTTGTTTGTTTATGTTTTACATTTTTCATGTTTTGGTTTTTATCCAATTTCAAACTCTATATCGCTTTCTGGAGAATTATACGCAAACTGGTGCGTAAACATAATCAGTTTAACGCGACAAACACTCCGGAACATCAACATATTCTTAACATACCTTAAATGACCTTTACATAACTTAGAAATAAGTTTTGAAGGCTTTGGTATGGCAAAATCAAGTTAATTCGCTTACAGGGACTAAAATTTACAAACTGCGAAAGTATGCCAATTTGAACTGTAACGGACATTCCGGAACATGGTCATAAGTTAAACACACCCTAAATATCCTTTACATAGCTTAGAAATAGGCTTTGAGGGATTCGGTGTGCTAAAATAAACTTTATGCTCATTCAGGGACTAAAAGCGTCAAAAAGTGCATAAGTTTGCATTTTCGCGCATAACTTACGTTCTGAATACATCCGGACATCCAAAAATTTATGTGCAACACTTCATACCTAAGAAATACTTGGATAATCAATCTCGCGGGGACCCTTTGTAAGTGTTCCTTCGTTCTTTTTATGCGTTTTTAGCTTGAAAGTCAAACTGCGTTTGACTCTCTGTATTGACCAGTTTATGGTCAATGCGAAGTTCGTTTGAACTTCATAACGTGACCGTAATCACGGTGGTCATAGTCCCTAGTGACTATACCTACTGATTACCACGTTATCTAGGCTCAGTGACGAGTCGTAGTTTCGGGCAAAATGCGTGTTCTCGCGTATTTTGTAACCAAACTACTCTAGGGTATCAAAACCATTTGTTTTGATATCAAAACCTGTTTCTAACTTAACTAAACATGTTCTAGCATGTTTAGCTCGTCACTTTTAGATTTGTGCTTGTTTAGGGTAGTAAGGGTAAGCGATCTAATCAATCGCTTATGCTTTCGAACCCGACCCATTTGGTCGATCATTAGGATCCGACCAAATACTTTAGGTGACCATAGTAGTATAGGGAATAACCTTCCGAGGTTATACCTTATGGTCACGTCGTTTAAGTAGTTGTATGATAGGTAGTATATATGCCTTAGGTAAATTACCAAAATGCCCTTTTTACGTTAAAATTCATTTTAAGCCTATGTAACCTAATTTTTTGTATCTAAACTGATTTAGTAACAATATTAGACATGTTAAGGCATATTTTACTTGTCATAGGGCTAGTTAGGCGTTCCGAACGCGTTTTACGCGAACGACGCGTTAAAGTAGCATAAGCTACCTAAACGGGTCGTAACGGGTCAAAAGCACTTAGGATAAGTTTCATTTTAGTATGTAGGCTTTGTTAAACCATATTACATGAGTTCCTACACTCATTTGGTTTACGAACCCTCATGCTACCCGATCCTCCGATTAGGTCCGTTTATTAATGTAGTTACCTATATTAGGTGCCGTTTGATTCCGTAACCTTCTAGCTTTGCTTGGTGGATATCTAAAGTCTATTAAGCAATCTTAAGTGAGTACATAGACCCCTCTTTTACTGTTTCCAAACATTTTGGGGTGAAACACATGTGCCTACTTGTTAATTTCATGCTTTCCATGCTTTCATATCATATACTTGCTATGTTCATTAGTACACTTATAGTACATAATTTCATTGTGTTTTTGCTATGTATGTCCTTTGTAGCATACTTAGTACATTGTTTTACATTACCTTTTCATGCTATGTATGTTCACCATACTTAGTGCATTTGTTTTTCGTCATATGCTATGTATGTCCGTTTTGCCGCATACTTGGTACATTTTCATCACATGCTTACATTTTGATATGACATTTGGTTTGTTAAGTGGGACCATATACATTCATTAACTTTGATCACGCCGCTCGTTAGTAGGTAATGGTACCATAGGAATTGACAACTCCCGTTCCTAACATCCTAGGTATGTTTGGATGAAAGGAATGACCGAATTCGATAAAACATAATACAGATAGACCTTTAATTTGTTTAAGGGCTCATCACCACAGTCACAAGGCTTGGATGTATGCATTTTTACAATACCGCATAAATGTTTGTATTCAGTATAGCATGCATTTCCACAAGACATAATGTTGATTTAAACTACGTTTTACTTCAATACATTGTTTTGTGCATTTTTATCTGTGGCTCAGTAGATATATATATATATATATATATATATATATATCACTTGCCATACATGACATTTTGTTTACACATTACATATTTGACATTTGACATAGACATTTTTATACATATTTCATGGACTGCATTGTAACATAAACATTTTGACATGGTTTACACAAAGACATTTGACAAATGGTTTAGACATGGGCAATTTACATTGGTGGTTTGTTTGGGTAAAATGATTTGAGTAACGAGGCGTGTGTAATATGATACAAGCATGGTGGATACGCCGCTGGTACTTCCTATATATAAATGCTTGTATGGTATTACATATCGTATCGTTATTTGAATCATTTCAATTTAGACATATAACATTTTATACAAATAACATATTTTTCTAAGACATCGTTTTACAAACAACTTATTTTAATCAAAACTCATTTTACTTGGGTATTCATTTAACCTCACATTACTCTTTTACATATCATCTACTTTATCATCGCTTTTCAAAAGATTTATAAAACAAAACAATTAACAAGGTTCATGACTGACTTTTGCTAAACAACTTTTTCTTAAACTTAAGTCATGAATCCTATTTTTTTCACAAAACCTATGTATCTCACAAGCATTTTTATGCTGACGTACCTATTTTCACATGTGTTTCAGGAGCAATTGCTTAGGATGATGATCGTGACACTAGGGCGGACCTGTGCCTTAGAGACTTAAAATAAAGATAGACTTAGTTTAATTATGTTGTGTACTCTTTGGTTCTTGTTTTGAAACAATGTATTCCACTCTTTGGTTGATGAATAAAATGTAATTTTAATTACCATGGTTGTGGAACAATAATTCTGTTACAACACTCCCTGACGTTTCCGCCACGATTTGATGTTTTACGTGGTCAGGGTGTGATAGAAGAGTTGGTATCAGAGCCAATGGTTATAGGAAATTAGGTTATTAGTAATGCTTTGACCTAGACTATAACCTTCTAGGACCCCAACACAAGTTGTCTTGTGTTTAGATTATAAAACATGCACTTCACCTATCCTTAGGTGATCACCAAAACAAGAACCCAATTTTCCGAAACGATTTTTGAAAATCAAACATTTGTTTTTAAATAATTCATTGTAAGGTTTTGAACCCTTCAAATTTTCTGAATAATTTTGAAAATTTGTCATTTGTTTTTGAATAATTTCTTTTGGCCTCGTGCCCTCCAAGTTTTCAAAATCTCGTCAAAGTTTTGGGTTCTAAATAGTGTGAACACGTGCAAACTGGAAGAGTGAATGCCTGTACCCTGGGTTTTCTGTCTAAGGATAGAGTGTTCGTACAAATCCAGATAATCGGACCAGTCATTCTTACCTGGGAATTCTTGGGGTGAGTGTTCACTTATAGGCGAGCATGTCTTCGCGAAGCATTATTTTTGACCCATTTACTTTGATTAGTCACGGTGTGTCGTTTGTTTGCTTTGTGAAACAGGATAGTGGCGAGCACCGGGCATATACTGATAGGTATGAGGAGCTGAGTTTGTTATGCCCAACAATGGTTACCCCACTCGAGAAGGCTATTGAGAGGTATATCGATGGCCTACCTAACTCCATACAAGACACCGTTACTGGTAGTAACCCAACCACAGTCCGTCAGGTAATCGAGCTATCTGCGACATTGACCGAGTCACAGATTCGAAGGGGTAAGCTGCATAGAAAGGGATACAAGGGTAAGAAGCAGGCGTCTGATCAGAGTGAAAGCAAGAAGGGTAAGAACAAGAAAGGTAAGGAACCAGGTTTCTTGAAGGGTTCTAGGAAGCGTAAGGCTTCCCAAAATTTCGCAGTTACTGCACAAGCTGCTCCAAGTCAGCCAGCGCAGCCTCCAGCAAAGAAGCGGTATGAAGGGAATGCACCTTTGGGAAATAGGTGCAATAGTCACCATCAACAACAATTTCCGTGCCATTTCTGTACCAACTGTGGGAAGTTTGGACACCTTGCAGAAGTTTATCGTTCTGCTCAGGTCGCTCGAAATCCAGCTCAACAGGTAGCTCAACAACCTGTTCAACAGCAAGCTGCACGACCTCACTATCCTCCTGGCTCGTGCTATAATTGTGGAGACCTGACCCATTATCGAAACCAGTGTCCAAGGCTGGTTAATGCGAATCCGAATCAGGCTCCAGCTCGAGGTCGAGTTTTTAACATGAATGCACAAGAAGCGCAAGCAGACAATGAAGTGGTGAACGGTATGTTCACTGTTAATAATCAACCCGCATCTGTTCTTTTTTATTCTGGTGCCGATAAGAGTTTTGTGTCGTTATATTTTGAGCCATTGCTTCGCGTGTCTAGAACGAAACTAGGTAAGCCTTTGACAGTAGAAGTTGCCAGTGGTGAACCCATTGTTCTTGATTATGTTCTTCACAACTGCCAGTTGAACCTTAACAACCATCTTTTCCCCATCGACCTCACGCCAATGCAACTGGGAAGCTTCGACATTATAGTGGGTATGGATTGGTTAGCCAAGCATCGCGCAGAGGTAGTTTGTTTTGAGAAGATCGTTCGTGTGCCGCTTTCGTCAGGTGAGATCCTACAGGTTCGTGGTGAGAGACCTGCTAGTAGCCTCAAGCTTATGTCTTGTTTTCAAGCTCGGAAGTATCTGCGAAAGAACTATGTGGCCTTCTTGGCACATGTTACAGCAGATAAGGGCAAGGGTAACTCTATTCAAGATATCCTAGTCGTTCGGGATTATCCGGAGTTATTTCCTGAAGAGTTACCTGGATTACCCCCAGCACGCCAAGTCGAGTTCCGTATTGATCTCGTACCTGGTGCAAATCCCATTGCCAGATCTCCATATCGTCTTGCACCGTCTGAGATGCAAGAGTTGTCTAAGCAGCTTCAGGAGCTTTCTAATAAAGACTTCATCCGTCCCAGCTTTTCACCTTGGGGTGCTCCCGTTCTTTTTGTCAAGAAGAAGGATGGATCCTTCAAAATGTGCATCGATTACCGTGAGCTTAACAAGCTCACCATCAAGAATCGATATCCCCTACCTCGCATCGATGATCTCTTCGATCAGTTACAGGGTGCTTCTTATTTTTCGAAGATTGATCTTCGTTCTGGGTATCATCAACTTCACGTGCATGAATAAGATATTCCCAAGACAGCGTTCTGCACTCGTTATGGGCATTATGAGTTCACAGTTATGCCATTCGGTTTGACTAATGCTCCTGCTGTTTTTATGGACTTGATGAATAGGGTTTGCAAGCCTTATTTGGATAAGTTCATCATCGTCTTTATTGATGACATTTTGATATACTCTAAAACACAAGCTGATCATGAGCAACATCTTCGTCTTACTCTAGAACTCCTAAAGAAAGAGCAACTTTTTGCCAAATTTTCTAAATGCGAATTTTGGCTTAAAGAAGTTCAATTTTTGGGACATATTGTCAACGAACAAGGTATTCATGTAGATCCCTCCAAGATCAGTGCGATTAAGGATTGGGACACGCCTACTACTCCTACCGAGGTTTGTTCTTTTCTTGGTCTTGCGGGTTATTACCGCCGCTTCATCGAAAATTTCTCGAAGATTGCAGTTCCCTTAACTGCTCTAACTCAGAAGAATAAACCCTTTGAATGGGGTTCTAAACAAGAAGAAGCATTTCAGACCTTGAAACAGAAGCTTTGCGATGCACCTATTCTATCTTCTCCTGAAGGCAATGATGATTTTGTCGTGTACTGCGATGCATCCAATTTGGGACTTGGCTGTGTTCTGATGCAAAGGAACAAAGTCATAGCATATGCATCGAGGCAGTTAAAGGTGCATGAGAAAAAGTACACCACTCATGATCTTGAGTTGGGTGCAGTTGTGTTCGCTCTTAAGATCTGGAGACACTATTTGTATGGTACAAAATGTGTGGTTTTCACTGACCACAAAAGTCTTCAGCATATCTTTAATTAGAAAGAACTCAACATGAGGCAAAGACGTTGGGTTGAGCTTCTAAACGACTATGACTGTGAAATTCGCTACCACCCTGGTAAAGCGAATGTCGTGGCTGACGCATTGAGTCGTAAGGAACGTACTAAGCTTCATTGTGTTCGTGTTCAATCTGTTATCCAAGCTCGATCTGATATTCAAGCCCGCATCTCTCAGGCTCAACATGCTTGTGTTTCACAAGACTTGATGGGTAAGGAATTACCCTATCATATTAAGCCTGATGTTGAACTGAAGGACAATGGATCGTATTATTTCATGGACCGTTTATGGGTCCCAAGCCAAGATGATCTCCGCACCTTACTTATGGATGAAGCTCATAAGTCTCATTATTCTGTCCATCCTGGCTCAGACAAAATGTATAAGGATCTTCGTACTCAGTATTGGTGGCCTGGTATGAAGAAGGATATTGCCTTGTACGTTTCAAAATGCCTTACTTGTCTTAAGGTTAAGGCTGAACATCAGCATCCTTCTGGTTTATTGGAGCAACCAGAGATCCCAGTTTGGAATTGGGAAATCATTGCTATGGATCTCGTTACCAAACTTCCGCGCACTAAGAAAGGTCATGATGCCATTTGGGTAGTTGTTGATCGTCTTACTAAGTCAGCGCATTTCCTGCCGATCCGTGAGGATCTATCTGCTGACAAACTGGCTAAAATCTATGTGGATGAAATCGTATCTCGACATGGTGTTCCTTTGAACATTATTTCTGACAGAGATGCTCGCTTCTCTTCTCATTTTTGGAGAACCATGCAATCTGCTATGGGGACCCAACTTAATCTGAGCACTGCTTATCATCCGCAATCTGATGGTCAATCTGAAAGAACAATCCAGACTTTGGAGGATATGCTTAGAGCTTGTGTGATCGATTTTGGTGGTTGTTGGGATTCACATCTTCCATTGATTGAATTCTCCTACAACAACAGTTATCACTCCAGCATCAACATGGCTCCTTTCGAGGCTCTCTATGGTCGAAAATGTCATTCACCAGTCTGCTGGAATGAAATAGGTGAGGCTCAGCTTACTGGACCTGACCTCATTCTAGAGACAACAGATAAGGTTAAGAAAGTTCACGATAACCTTCAGACAGCTAGAAGCTGGCAAAAGAGTTACGCGGACCGATGACGCAAACCCTTGGAATTTCAAGTCGGTGATCGTGTATTACTTAAGGTCTCACCTTGGAAAGGTGTGATCAGATTTGGAAACACAGGAAAACTTGCACCTAGATATGTTGGACCATTCAAGATCGTCGAAAAATTCGATAAGGTAGCCTACAGACTTGAGTTACCTCCTGAACTTGGAAATGTTCATCCAACCTTCCACGTGTCCAATCTCAGGAAGTGTCTAGCTGATGAGAACCTCCACATACCACTTGACGAAATTCGTGTTGATAAAACACTACATTTTGTTGAGAAACCTGTGGAAATCATGGACCGAATAGTCAAATGGCTTAAACGCAAGCGCATTCCTTTGGTTAAAGTTCGCTGGGAATCTAAGCGTGGACGTGAGTTTACTTGGGAACGCGAAGATCAAATGAAGGCGAAGTATCCGCATCTTTTCCCACGAGTTTCCTCTAAATAAATTTCGGGACGAAATTTCCACAAGTAGGGGAGACTGTGACATATGTGCTTGTAATCATTGTAAACAGTTCAGTTATCAATGAAATAAAGTTATTTGATCCCAATATTTGTTTGTTTATGTTTTACATTTTTCATGTTTTGGTTTTTATCCAATTTCAAACTCTATATCGCTTTCTGGAGAATTATACGCAAACTGGTGCGTAAACATAATCAGTTTAATGCGACAAACACTCCGGAACATCAACATATGCTTAACATACCTTAAATGACCTTTACATAACTTAGAAATAAGTTTTGAAGGCTTTGGTATGGCAAAATCAAGTTAATTCGCTTACACGGACTAAAATTTACAAACTGCGAAAGTATGCCAATTTGAACTGTAACGGACATTTCGGAACATGGCCATAAGTTAAACACACCCTAAATACCCTTTACATAGCTTAGAAATAGGCTTTGAGGGATTCGGTGTGCTAAAATAAACTTTATGCTCATTCAGGGACTAAAAGCGTCAAAAAGTGCATAAGTTTGCATTTTCGCGCATAACTTACGTTCTGAATACATCCGGACATCCAAAAATTTATGTAAGCATTAAAATATTTTATTTTAGTGTTTGGCATAAGAAAAATCCATTCGTCGCGCAATTTGGATCGTTTTTCGTGCTTATGCGCATTCCGTCGTAATTAAGCAATCATCGCGATCGTACGACCAAACGAACCGACATCCGGCATATTTTTGGGCATGTTTCATGTCCACAATGTTTAGGCATCATTTTAGGGCCTTAAAGTTGGCTTAACGGGCCTTAGAAGTGTCGGAAATGGCCTTAAAACACAACAGGGACTGAAACTGTAATTCTGCAAAACTTGTTTCTGATCTGTACTGCCCAGGCGGGCCGCGTAAGCTTCTGTTGCCTCTTACGCGGGCCGCTAGGCCCTCCCAGATATGCAGAATTGTTGCAAACAGCCTGTTTCCAGCTGTTATACCCTTGTATTCCACTTGCAAATGGTTTTTAGCAAACAATGGGCCATTTCAAGGGGCTCCAATGGTTTCTTAAAACTATGGGCTTGATGTGTACGACTAGGATTGAATCTCGGATAACGAGGAACAATCTTAACGGTTCTAACATATCTATAAATACCCCTTCACCCCATTTGCTCAAACCCACTTGATATCTGAGATTTTCTCTAAGTTGAAGTGTGCAACACTTCATACCTGAGAAATACTTTGATAATCAATCTTGCGGGGACCCTTTGTAAGTGTTCCTTTGTTCTTTTTATGCGTTTTTAGCTTGAAAGTCAAACTGTGTTTGACTTTCTGCATTGACCAGTTTATGGTCAATGCGAAGTTCGTTTGAACTTCATAACGTGAGCGTAATCACGATGGTCATAGTCCCTAGTGACTATACCTACTGATTACCACGTTATCTAGGCTCAGTGACAGTCCTAGTTTCGGGCAAAATGCGTGTTCTCGCGTATTTTGTAACCAAACTACTCTAGGGTATCAAAACCTGTTTTCTAACTTAACTAAACAAGTTCTAGCATGTTTAGCTCGTCACTTTTAGATTTGTGCTTGTTTAGGGTCGTAAGGGTAAGCGATCTAATCAATCGCTTATGCTTTCGAACCCGACCCATTTGGTCGATCATTAGGATCCGACCAAATACTTTAGGTGACCATAGTAGTATAGGGAATAACCTTCCGAGGTTATACCTTATGGTCACGTCGTTTAAGTAGTTGTATGATAGGTAGTATATATGCCTTAGGTAAATTACCAAAATGCCCTTTTTACGTTAAAATTCATTTTAAGCCTATGTAACCTAATTTTTGGTATCTAAACTGATTTAGTAACAATATTAGACATGTTAAGGCATATTTTACTTGTCATAGGGCTAGTTAGGCGTTCCGAACGCGTTTTGCGCGAACGACGCGTTAAAGTAGCATAAGCTACCTAAACGGGTCGTAACGGGTCAAAAGCACTTAGGATAAGTTTCGTTTTAGTATGTAGGCTTTGTTAAACCATATTACATGAGTTCCTACACTCATTTGGTTTACGAACCCTCATGCTACCCGATCCTCCGATTAGGTCCGTTTATTAATGTAGTTACCTATATTAGGTGCCGTTTGATTCCGTAAACTTCTAGCTTTGCTTGGTGGATATCTAAAGTCTATTAAGCAATCTTAAGTGAGTACATAGACCCCTCTTTTACTGTTTCCAAACATTTTGGGGTGAAACACATGTGCCTACTTGTTAATTTCATGCTTTCCATGCTTTCATATCATATACTTGCTATGTTCATTAGTACACTTATAGTACATAATTTCATTGTGTTTTTGCTATGTATGTCCTTTGTAGCATACTTAGTACATTGTTTTACATTACCTTTTCATGCTATGTATGTTCACCATACTTAGTGCATTTGTTTTTCGTCATATGCTATGTATGTCCGTTTTGCCGCATACTTGGTACATTTTCATCACATGCTTACATTTTGATATGACATTTGGGTTGTTAAGTGGGACCATATACATTCATTAACTTTGATCACGCCGCTCGTTAGTAGGTAATGGTACCATAGGAATTGACAACTCTCGTTCCTAACATCCTAGGTATGTTTGGATGAAAGGAACGACCGAATTCGATAAAACATAATACAGATAGACCTTTAATTTGTTTAAGGGCTCATCACCACAGTCACAAGGCTTGGATGTATGCATTTTTACAATACCGCATAAATGTTTGTATTCAGTATAGCATGCATTTCCACAAGACATAATGTTGATTTAAACTACGTTTTACTTCAATACATTGTTTTGTGCATTATTATCTGTGGCTCAGTAGATATATATATATATATATATATATATATATATATATATATATATATATATATTTCACTTGCCATACATGACATTTTGTTTACACATTACATATTTGACATTTGACATAGACATTTTTATACATATTTCATGGACTGCATTTTAACATAAACATTTTGACATGGTTTACACAAAGACATTTGACAAATGGTTTAGACATGGGCAATTTACATTGGTGGTTTGTTTGGGTAAAATGATTTGAGTAACGAGGCGTGTGTAATATGATACAAGCATGGTGGATACGCCGCTAGTACTTCCTATATATAAGTGCTTGTATGGTATTACAAATCGTAGCGTTATTTGAATCATTTCAATTTAGACATATAACATTTTATACAAATAACATATTTTTCTAAGACATCGTTTTACAAACAACTTATTTTAATCAAAACTCATTTTACTTGGTTATTCATTTAACCTCACATTACTCTTTTACATATCATCTACTTTATCATCGCTTTTCAAAAGATTTATAAAACAAAACAATTAACAAGGTTCATGACTGACTTTTGCTAAACAACTTTTTCTTAAACTTAAGTCATGAATCCTATTTTTTCACAAAACCTATGTATCTCACATGCATTTTTATGCTGACGTACCTATTTTCACATGTGTTTCAGGAGCAATTGCTTAGGATGATGATCGTGACACTAGGGCGGACCTGTGCCTTAGAGACTTAAAATAAAGATAGACTTAGTTTAATTATGTTGTGTACTCTTTGGTTCTTGTTTTGAAACAATGTATTCCACTCTTTGGTTGATGAATAAAATGTAATTTTAATTACCATGGTTGTGGAACAATAATTCTGTTACAACACTCCCCGACGTTTCCGCCACGATTTGATGTTTTACGTGGTCGGGGTGTGACATTTAGCTAATTTATAAAACTGATTTGGTATCAAAACAACCCCGAAAATAGTTCCGTTGCAAAATGCGCGCTAAAACGCATTTTGACCGAAACTTTGACTCGTCACTACACCTAGTTAACGTGGTAATCAGTAGGTATAATCGCTAAGGATTATAACCATCGTGATTACAATCACGTTGCAAAGTTCAACCGAACTTTGCATTGACCATTGACTGGGCAAATCGAAAGTCAAACACTGTTTGACTTTTTAAACTAGTAAGCAATAAAAGAATGAAGGAATGCTCACTAAAGGTCCTTGCTATCTTTTCTACCAAGAATAAGTTTCCAATCACTTGAGAGAGCTCCCAATTCAGATTAGAAAGGAGATTGAGATGAAATGAGCAAGGAATGAATGAAAGGTGATGGCTATTTATACTTGTAGCAAGAACACTAGATCATGATATGTGTTTGTGTAGCTTCCAAGCAAAAATCATGGCCATACACTTGTTGGATGCAGGTTCAAAGCCTTGGAGAAGGGATAACTTGGTTACCACACAAAGAATTTGCAAGAACAGCCCCTAAAGTATCAAACAGATTGCAAAATATGATTTATGGTCGCTGGGCATGCCTTACGGACCGTAAGGACATGTGCATACGGTCCGTAAGCTACTTGCAGACCAGCAACTTTTAGAAATTGACAATTTAGTCCCTGCACTTGAGAAACTTGATTTTTGATGCATTTTTGACACGTTTAAGCCCTGTTAACCCCATTTCAAAGCTCTAAAATGAAGTTAAAGTATAGGGAACTTAAAATATGCTCAAAAATATCTCGGATGTTGGTTTGTTTGGTCGTACGGTTGCGTTGTTCGGTTAATTACGACGGAAGTCGTAACGAACGCAAAAACGATCCAAATTAAGCGACGAATGGAATTTTTGCATGCCGATCACTAAAATAAAAATATTTTAGTGTGTACAAAAATTTTGGATGTCTAGATGTGGTCAGAACGTAAGATATGCGCGAAAATGCAAACTTACGCCGTTTTTGACACTTTTAGTCCCTGTAAGATCAAATAAGCATATTTTCACACACCGAACCACTCAAAGCTTATTTCTAAGCTATTTTTAGGTTATTTATGGTATTTTTAGCTTATGATCATGTTCCGGACTGTATGTTGCCTTACGAAACGGCAGACTTTTGCAAGTTGACGCAAATAGTCCATGTGAGTGCATAAACTTGATTTCGCCACACCAATACTTCCAACACTTATTTCTAAGTTATGTAAAGGTTATTTAAGGTATGTTAAGCCTATGTCACTGTTCCGGAGTGTTTGTTGCATTAAACTGGTTATATTTTCGCATCAGTTCGCGTATAACCTTCCAGAAAGCGATTTAGAGCTCGAAATCGAACAAGAATTGATATGTGCAAACGAAACACATATTTATACAAATCCCAACTATGAAATACAATATTTAATTGGTTTGGTATTTGTATGATGGTTGAAGTGACACAGGTGTCACATCTAAAGTCTGTTGAACAATGTTTACCTTTCTGTTTTAAGATCCGCCTGTGGATCCATCTTACAATCCGTTTGTAATATTAATGTTAATTTCGAATCGGTTTGTAATATATTTAATTTAGACTTCCGATGTGCATTGAACTGTGCTTATTTGACTATGATGATATCAATTACGTCACGATACTCCCCACCGGGCCCATCGGAAATATGTGGAAATATCGGGGTGTGACAGGTTGGTATCAGAGTCAACATTGAGTGAATTAAACACTAGCCTTTTGTGTTTAATCTCAATGACACAGTAGCACATTCCTTAACTTCCGAGTCTAGACTTGAACTAGGAATGATCTCATCCCTATTATATGTATATATTGTTTTCGATATTTATGCATCCCAGGATCGTGTCGCCGAGCGAAGCTGCCATTGGTGGAAGCTCTCCAGACCCGAAGTATAAGAATGATAAGCTTCGTACCACAGCTTAAATAAGCACACGACCAGTACGGAGGAATGACATTTTAAACCCATTAACCATAATTCAAATTCTATACCCAAGACTTTTGAAGCTTCAAATGAGAAGCCAACGTCGGAGGAGTTCATACCAGCTGTCCGTGAAGATCCAGCTTCGAAGATAATACCTATGGACCCAAAGGACTCATATTTCTTACCTCCAAGTCTTGGAATCCCAAACTTGGAGTATACCTGTCCTGGCCTTATTCATGATTCGTATTATTCAATAACCATAAATCCTTGGATTCCACGTTTGCAAAGATTCCTAAAATAGAAGATTTGGATTACCCACCAAAACCTTCGGTATTCATACCTCACACGGAGAACCAAGGAAAAAATTTTCCAGAAATAAAGTAAAGAAGAAACTCTTTCGTTGCTTTTCATTTCTTTATTAGTCCTTATAAGGACATATATCTTTTAAAGTCCCTGAGTGGACAATGTTATTTCCTTTAAGTCCCGTTTAGGGGCATCTATGTACTTCCTTCATTTAATGATTCAAAAATCATTACCGATATATATAATAAATATATTATATAAAATGAATCATAATATCCTTCCTTTTTATAATTGATCAGCCTATATATTGAAAGGAATCTTAAAGGTATAACCTAGCTGATATGTCGTTTTAGACATGACCATAATGGTAAAACCTATTTAAAAGATTCAAATCCTTGTTAACATCTGAAAATATGTTAGCACTCCTGACAACAGTGATATGATGAAATCACACATGTCATCTTTACACTGGATTTCTTCCAAATCTTTAAATAGCCCAATGATCTAGAAATCATGGCTTACATCATCAATTAAGATGATCATTTTTACAAACATCCATTTGTGATAAAGTGCCTATGGGCCATATTCAATGTCTAACGAGACAAAAGACAATGGTAGTCTATGACTCCCTGTCAAGAAAAGGTAATGAACTATGTTCAAACCTTAATGCCTCGATTCTCTGAAATCATGGCTTATAAATTTAAAACTGTCCTTGTGATTAGGCCTGTTGTGCCACTTTAATATCCTTAATGTTTTATAACTAGGATAAATTATAATGAAAATACTAATATAATTAACAAATTAACCAATATGGTTTATATTACCATGGTTAATGAATCGTCAAAAATGATGATTCCATAATAACCTCTGAATAAATCATTGTCAATATTTATGTAGAAATCAAGCTACATGGCTGGATCAGATGAGGTTAACAGCCACCCGAGGGAGGACAATGATACTACCAGAGTTAAGATAACTGGTGCGGAATTGTAGGCATTAATAGATAATGCTGTTACTCGAGCTCTTGACAGACAGTATAATGAATCAAGTGGTACACACTCTAAGACTCTATATGTGGCTCCTAGTAAGCCCCCTTCTAAATCACACGAGTCAAAGGAGGACGATGTTCATCACTCATCAAATCAGAGGAGTGTTCCGTCTAGACAGATGGTGCTTAACCAAGAGCCACATGTTAAAACCTGTTCATATAAATATTTTGTCTCCTGCAAGCCCAGAGACTTCACAGGAGAAAAGGGAGCCATCGACTGCATGACATGGCTCGATGAGATGGACACCGTTGTTGATATTAGTGGATGTGCAGAGCAAGACATTGTGAAGTTTGTTTCACAATCTTTTAAAGGAGAAGCTCTAGCTTGGTGGAGGTCACTATTCCAAGCTACTGGGAAGATCCCGTTGTATAATCAGACATGGGATCAGTTTGTTGCTCTTATCAAAGAAAATTACTATCCTCAACATGAAGTTGAGAAAATTGAGACTGATTTCTTGACATTGGTCATGAAGAACCTAGATTGTCAGGCATATCTTACAAATTTCAATACCATGTCTCGATTGGTTCCTTACTTGATCACACCAGAACTGAAGCGTATAGCTCGCTTTATTGGGGGTCTAGCCCCAGAAATCAAGGCAAGTGTGAAAGCATCGAGACCTACTACATCCAGGTCAGCTGCAGATCTGTCACTATCTCTCACACTCGATGTGGTAAGAAACAAGGCTGCCAAAGCTTCTGATGATGGAAAGCGTAAAAGGGAGGATGAGAATTCTCATCGCTCCGATAAAAGGAAAAAGGGGAACTCAGATCATAAGAAAAGTTCCGGGTTTAAAAAGGACAACCAGCAGTCGGGTGAAAAGACCAAGGGCAAAACCTGTAGGAAATACCACCTCGGGAAATGCAGATTTGAATCTCAACCTCTACCTTGTGGAATCTGCAAGTCCAAGGAGCATAAGACCTTGGAATGCAAGAAGTTGAAGAACGCAACCTGTTATGGTTGCAACGAAAAGGGGCACATTAAGACCAACTGCCCAAAGAATCAGAAGGAGCCTGAGGTGGTTAAGAAGACCAATGCTCGGGTCTTTCAAATGAACGCCCAGGAGATGGTGCAGAATGATGACGACATAACAGGTACCTTCCTTATCAATGATGTGTATGCGAGAATTGTTTAATTTTGGCGCAGAAAAGTCTATTGTGGACAATAAATGTTGTAAGCTGTTGTATCCGCCTATTAGGACTTTGGCATATAACGCGAGGTGGAATTGGCCGATGATACTTTAGAGACTGCTTCAACAATCTTAGATAGATATTTATATTAGGAATTACTCTTCTCCAATATCCTTACCTCAAGCTTTCAAGCTATCAAAAAAAAAGCATCAATATGATAAAGACAGATGTGGCATTTTGATCCCCTGTCAAAAAGGTGATGGACTAGGTCCAAACCTTAAATGCCATTGATGGTCCTTCTATGGCCTAGGCTAAGTATAATTGATATATATACATATCTAAATAACGTTCATTGAGAATGTTCGTACTATATTAGCCTGTATGGTTTAATGATACCATGGTTAGTATATGTTAGGTAATCAGGAACATTCTTTAACATTTATTGAAATATAAATGCTAAGAAATCTGTTTTGATTCGGATACCAATAAATCCTTCATAAATTGTAAGTATAGCAAACTTTTAAAATCTTCCATTAGAACCTCAGAGATTAAGTGTAAGGTAAAACTTACAAACGAAAATCATAGAAACCATTTCTCCTGTTCCTGTCAGAAATCTTCAGTCGTAGAATTCTAGAAGTACCCTCTCTCTAGACATAGTACGTCAGCATATGTAGTTGATATCGCTTTGATCTCTATCGATTGCGAATACCAGACGGTATGACAAAAGCGCCATATGAGGATTGATGTATCTTAATATGTTCCATAGATTGCTTCCATGCCTGATCAGTATGGAGGTTTAATGCATGGAACCACAAGGATATTTCAATGGTCATATGGTGCTAAAGTCAGCTAATGGTATTCAAAGAGGTTATCCAGAATGAAATTGTCCAAGTAGGTGTCTTTGATTAAGGAATCCGTGGACTCGTAACATAAATGTGTCACTTATCTGACACAGGCAATGGCGGATGAACTGGAGCCTGAGATTTGGAAAATCTCTGTAACCTCCTTGTGTCTTGATTATCTTCTCCAAGGACTACCATGTTTACATCCTAGATAAGTAGAGTTAAGATTAACATCCCGCTTAGGGCTGCAGTGTTGTGAAATCTCCATGTTGATCAGTACCACCAATTATTGAATAATCGAAACCCTGATTAAGAGATTTTAAGATATAGGTTTATAAAGCCTAACTCAATATTCTGAGAATTCGGTATAATTAATTACGAAAGACGGTCCATCTTGCTTATGCATTGATTACTGCAACCCTATTTAGGAAACAATTAAGAATCGCCATCAGCTGCCCAGGATCGTCGATTTGTTTGGCTAGCTGTAAGGATTAGCTATTCCTTAAGATTAGTTTTAAGCAGTGGTTGGAATAACCATCTCACCTTAAAAAAAACTTTTCTTTAATAGTTGTTATGTAAGTATCAAGGCTGCTCCTTTAGGGACCTTGTATAGACGAAATTATAAACACTTATTGTTAGTCAGAAGATTGGTAAGTCCAATTATCAGGATCTGAAAGTTGCCTTGGAAACAATGAATAAGATCATACAAATCCATAATCGTCTGAAAGTTGCTAGTAATCGGTGGAAAATTAAGGATTGATGAAAGTCGCAACTCTCTTAGGTCCTTAATAAGGAATAAGGTTCAATTGAAAGTATCGCCCAAAGAAGGGTGTGCTGAAATTTTTATACAACGGGCTAGTTAAGCTCTTGATATATAGGATCATTCGAGGAAATCGAATTCATCAAAAGTCAATAGCTTATAAGCTAAAACCTATTTAAGGAGCTTGGTGGAGCTCGCAATGTGACCCACACTAGTAATCTAAGGTTACGTTTCGCTGATAAGTTGAGACGCATTATCACATAATGATATGCAGACTAATGAAAATTTATGATTTGATGAGAAACCTGTATTGATTAAGGATCGTTTGTCACACCCTGGCTTTTGCGGAAGCGTGGTTTATTTTGGTGTGACTTCTTAATACCATAGCAACAATCATAACAATGCTATATGAAAATAAAACACAAGATGTTCATCCATTCATTAAGTTTAATAATACCACAACATCATTGTTTTGAAAATGTCGACACCTAAGATAAGTTACAAACCATACTTGTTTTAAACGTGTTCATAAGACACAACAAAAGACTTTAAATAAAACGTGGTTAAAAGACATGTAACCCGTCCAGGAAGGGTTACACCTCCTAAACCTACTACCCTGGATGACATCTTTTATTCAACGCAGCTAGACATATGCATACCCCGCCAGATCCGCTAGTTTCCTGAAATACATGTAGTTGAAAAATCAACAAAAAGTTGAGCGAGTTCATGTGTAAGTGAGTATGTATAAACCTTTGTAATGTGTCTGTATGTAAGAAAGTCCCTGGTATGTAGCAATTAAGGAAAAAGATATCACCAATGGGTTGCAAAGCCACTGGTATATGTGAAACGGTGCAGGAAGTACTCAAACCTAGCAAATTTGTATCGGGCCTCCGGCTGTAAGACACAGTCACCACTATGGGCCGCCCCGGCATCATGGGTGTGGGCTCGCTACACCCAAATAGATCTATCACTCATGTCCCTCGGTCCTAACAACAAGGATTAATGGCCTTAAGTGTTGTACCCACCTTTCACATGATCTAAGTAGTAAACCATCCTTAAGCTAACCATACCATGTATAAAAGCGTCTGTAATAATTGTAACATGTATTCCACCCCCGAAGTATAAAACTGAAAACAGTTAAGAAAAAAGGGGGACATGAACTCACAGTAGTGCGTCTCCTGTATCGTACTCAAATCTCCGGTCTCGTCAGCAAACACGACTCCCTACAATGTACTAATGTCTATTAGACGATCGGGCCGTGCCTTGCCTTTGTATTTACGTTTGAGTTACGATTCCTTGACATTATTCCAAGTCATAATCATTTGTTAAAATAAATTATTTTAACTTAAATTATTTTTAAGGTTTTGGAATAATAGTTAGACAACTATTTCGTATTCATACTTCTCAAGTATTTTAACTCCGTATTTCCTTCGCAATGATGGGGGCATTTATACATGTCTATATGTAGTTTCAAAAACTATACTTTAAGTCCCACTTAGAAAAATATATTTAACTCATTTGTCCAAAAATAACGTATTTCCAAAATATATGTATTTTTCCCAAAAATAATATATTTTTACTTCTTTAGTTTCCAAAATAATATTTTACCAAAAATATATTTGTAAGAGTATTTTCTGGAATATTTTATAAGTTATGTCTTTGCGTTTGGTTTCACAATATCAAGCGTATAACTTAAATATTTATTCCGTGTGATTTTTGGTATTATTTTGGAGTTGTGATTTTCCGTGGTATTTGTAAGTTATATTATTTTATCCTAAAATAATATAACTAATTCACAAAATATGCAAATATTCACACAAGTGTCTTAGTAAAAAAATATATATTCTAGATATATATATATTTACCCATTTTTGTTTACAAAACCAACCTCCGATACTTTGTATTTTTGTGACAAAACTCATGGCGAAGTTTATTTTTTAAACACAAGTTGTAAAATATACTTGTAACATTTGTTAGAAAAATATTTTCTAAGTGTTGGAATTTTAGAAAATTTCGCCAGAGTTTCCTTTGTAAACGGAGGTGTCCATGCTTATTAGCATGTCATTTTCTTTTCCAAAAATCATTCAATCAATCAACAACAAATTATTAACAACATTACACTAACCAAGTGCAAAAACAATGCGCTTTACACAATAACATGAACTTGGTTTTTCGTAAAAACGCGTAGTAACTTAGTGGGGTGTTTAGTGGGTTTAGTTACCCTCCGAAGTGTGTTTACTTTTGTTAAAATCTTATCCTCGGGATCTTTAGATGTTCACAACTTGTGAACTTATTTTACAAAATGTTTGCTTCCAACATTTTCTTGTTTTACTACATTTATTTGTTAATAAAATAGTGTAGGTTTAACCAAAATCATAACCTTTCGAAAATCATCTCCTATTCTTGGTTTATTTAGGAAAACCATTTGTAAACCTTGGATCCATATGATCACTAACTTACTTTGTTTACTAATTTTTCAAAATAAAACCATCTTGTTATCAAGTTCATGCTTAAACATGGAGGTGATTCTTTTATGTAAATCACTAATCACCTCCTAACTTGTTAACTTAAGTTTTTAATCTTACTTTAACAAGTTCCACCATGATGTTTAACATCATATCACTAGTAATCATCAACAATACAAAACAACATCATACTAAACGTTACTTCTTCATTTTAACAATATTTCATCATCAAGTTAGTTTTATGTTCAAGACTTTTGCATATGATCTTTTAGTGTTCTTGAGATATCATCTTAATATAACTATTAACCACCATAAACATGGAATAAATAAAGATTCAATAGACTTACTACTAGCTTTTAAGCTAGGGAAAATCAAGAGAAGAAATGAGGTGGTTAATAGCAAATAGAGAAGGTCCTTGACGATCCGAAAGCTCCTAGCTCCTTTTTATGACCCTTAACACCTTTGTATGCGAGTAAAATGGATGAAGATGAACAAATGATGATGATGATGAGGGTGGTTGGGTTCGGCCGAGAGCACAAGAGAGGGGAAGCAGAAGATGAAATGTTGATGGTGTGAAGATGATAGGAGTGAAGGACTTGTGGTCTTTATAAATAATCCTTCAACATTCTAATATCCATTAGTTAGAATGTCTCCTAAGTACATAGCAATTCTATTAAATAAATCAAGAAAATCAAGGGTGGGATACCACCCTTGTAACCGTAAGGTGGGGGAGGGGGGGTTTAGTTGGGTTTCAACTAAAGTGGTTAGTGATCTTGATTGAAATCAAATGTTAAGTTAGTGCTTTATGTGTGTTATGTAATATATAGTGTGTTAGGGTGTTCGGGGGACCATAACTAGCTTAGAAAAATAAAAACAATGCTTCTAGCATTATTTTGGTGTTCCGGGTAATGTCCGGTTGTTCGGTTTGATACTGTTCCGTTAAAGTGCTAAGTTATGTCGTCAAGTGTCCTTTATGTAACTTTTAGTGACACTTTCAATTCCCGACACTTAGGAAAGTATACAGGACCATTTTGCCATATTTTTGCAAGTGACTAGCATGATTAAATGCTGAATTTTGTTATTAAGTGCAGAATTCTGTACTTAAAGTGGGTTTTAGGCACTTTCTGGCACCTAAACTATCACTTAGTGACGCAGTTTTATGGTCATTACTTCCCTACACTCCCTACTAGTGTAGTACCCTGTTTCCGGCTCATACTGGGCCTCAATATATTGTCTGTCTATGTGCTGGCATTGTCAGCATGTTTCTGAGTTATCCGCTCACTGTGCTAACTGTGCTTTGTGCATCAAGTTTGTCACTAAAGTTTGTGTGTAATAAATGGAGTGACAGTATGAAATGTGATGCATATGTATGTATGATGCAAAAATCATAAAGCAGTTTATTCAGCAGTTGAAATCAAGCACGGTCATTAAGCACCAATTTAATATTAATTAATTGTATGGATACCTGAAATTTTGAGGTTTGTCACATCGTTAGGTTAAGAAACTCCGAAAGAAAGTGAGTACCTATTGTATAGATCAACTGAGATGCCCTTAGTGGCCCAAATATGCTATGAAGGTTAAGTCCATGATTCATCAGGAAGTACTTCGATTATGTTATCAAATCTCGAGGTCGAGATTTCTTTTAAGGGGGTGAGGATGTAACACCTCGTAAAAATCACGTCCAATGATGTATTGACACGTGTAACAAACCCTAATAAAGTCAAACATTGAATTTAAGGGACTAATTTTTCGAAAAATCACAAACTTTGATTATAGAAGGACTGGAAGTGTCAACACGGTAATCATAAGCCTCTGAATAACGTTATACGGTAATCATATTCGCAAATGAGCCACTTGTTGATCAAGAGTAGCCGTTTGCGTAATTAATGGAAAGTTTGCGCAATGAAGGGTTAAAAGTGTCGACATGTTAATTCTTATCTCTGAGTGAACTTTTAACAAACCGGGAGCTTCATGATATTTGATTATACTCTCGGGAATGCCAAGTATTGGCCGTCTAAGGTTTTTATGCCTTTAAGTGACGTTACGCGCAACCTTGCAAGTTTAAGGGGTTAAAAGCATCAATATGTTTAATTATACCTCTGAATGACCTTTCTGCGAACCCGAAGCATCGTGATGTTTAGTAATACTCTCAATAATGCCTAATATGGATTAGATAAGGCTTCGATGCTATTAAACGATGATATACTCAAGTTTGCGCATTAGAGGGACTAATTGCGTCAAACTGCAAAAGTATACCAATTCGTATGGTATCGAACCTTCCGGAATATGATCATAAGTTAAACATGCCCTAAATATCCTTTACCTAGATTAGAAATAGGCTTAGAGGTGTTTGGTGCGCAAATATAAACTTATTTGATCAGTAGGGACTAAAAGCGTCAAAAAGTGCATAAGTTTGCATTTTCGCGCATATCTTACATTCTGAATATATCCGGACATCCAAAAATTTATGTAATCATTAAAATATTTTATTTTAGTGATTGGCATGATAAAATTCCATTCGTCGTGTAATTTGGATCGTTTTTCCCGTCCGTTCGTGTTTCGTCGTATTTAACCGAATAACGCAACCGTACGACCAAACGAACCGACATCTAAGATGTTTTTGAACATATTTCAAGTTCCCTATACTTTAACTTCATTTTAGAGCCTTGAAATGGGGTTAACAGGGTTTAAAAGTATCAAAAATGGCTCAAAGGTGTTACAGGGACCAAACCTGATACTTTTGCAAAGTTTCTGGTCCCTGGCACAAGGTGGCGCTGCGCCACCACCATAAGGTTTTGCCGTGGCGCGACGCCACGGCCTCATCTGGGCAGAAACTCCATTTTTGCACCCAGGTTGAATTTCAGGGGCCTAAGTGTAACTTTTCTCAATACCGTGTGATGGTTTTGGACACCCCTAGTATTCCAAAACCATGTGCCTTATGTATCAGGCCCAGATCGAAGCTCAGTTATCGAGGAACGATCCTAACGGTTCTTGAAATCCTATATAAACCCACTTGTTCTTGCTCTCATTTCACACTTGATTTGAATTGTTCTAAGTTGGAGCTTTTATGCTTCATACCTGAGCATTCTAGATCAATTCCATCCTTGCGTGGACCCTTTGTAAGTGCCTCTTATGGCTAGTTTATTTTATTTGGCGATTAAAGCCGAAAAGTCAAGCGTTTGCGATAAACGCTTTGACTTTTAAATGGTCGAGCCATTGTTCGCAACGAACATGGCTACGTGATCGTAATTAGGTAGGTATTAAACCCTTAAAAGGGCACCTCCTAATTACCATGTTTGCTTAGTTAATTGTCGGGTCAAATTAATTAAGATAAAAGTCAAACGAGTCATTTTTAAATAGAATTCATAACTAATGTTGTAAAGGCAATAAAATCAGTTTTTTTACTTTAATAACTTGGTAAATATTAATTGAACATGTCTAGGCATGTTCAACCCGACAATTCTAAGTTTAAGCTCGGTTCGCAACCGAAAGTCGCAAAAGTTGACTTTTGCTTTGACTTTCAGTTCTGACGTGATTTAGCTTAGTTTAGATATGCATTAGGGTTCCTTTAGGACCATATTATAGGTTAGTATAACCCTCTGAGGTTATACAACTCGGTTCCTTAGAAATCCTAGTTCATTGCATGTTTCCTTTAAATGTCTAAAAGTTGACCATTATGCCCTTTTGATATTAAAACGAGATTTTTGAAAATGTGAGAGGAAAAAAACCTTTATTACTGAATTATAAACATGTCCTAAAAATTTAACATCAATTTGAGGTCTAAATTAAGAGTTATGCTCGATATCGTAAATTGAAAGCTTTTTATTAATTAAACGGCATTTTCGGCATAAACCTATTTAAACCCAAATTTTGACATCAAATCTTTTACCTACTGATGTAAGATAATATTTTGGGATTTTTGGAAATTTGTATTAAATTTTAAAATGATCATAACATAGAGTTCTCGCATAGCCTCGGTAATTGACGATAACGCCCCTTTTGCTAATAAAATGAATTTTATACATCCTTTACATGCCAAACCTTTTTCTACTGATTTCATAAATTAAATAAGTTATTTTAAACAGTAAAGGTTGATCAAAATCTCAGATTCCCTTAATTAACCCGAATATCGTCAAATACCGACTTTTATGCGATTTAGGCGCATAGTATGGTTTAAAACTATATTAGGCACCTAAAGCTTGATACCTACTGATGTTATGAATAATTTTTTATACTTTAACAGTAAATAAAAGTTTTGAACTCAGATTTCCAAAATTAACCCTTAAAGCATATGTGAAATGACCAAAATGCCCCTACGGTGCATAATTTGGCCATGAATGGTAAATTTCACATATGTGAGATATCTTACTGATATAACTTGATAAAATAAATATTTTTACTGATTATTTAAGACCAGAAACTCATATTATTATTTAACCTCTTTTATAAACATTAAAATGACCAAAATACCCCTACGGGGCATAAATTGGTTTTAAATTTGTTTTGGGCATAATGGAAGGTATCCTACTGATATCCCAACATATTTAATGCATGTTAACTTGTGAAACATGTTCATGACTCATTTGGTTACCCGTTATGCATTTTACGCGTTCGATACGGTTTATGTAACTAGTTTACATGAATTAACCGAAACGGGTCAAACCTTATCATTTTCACTTCAAAATTCAGAATGTGTTTAGTTTACCCATATTATACAAGTCTCCATACTTGTCGGGTTGAAATCACATTCTAATCCGGTCTTCGCTTAATCTTGCGTTTTGAACCGTAAACATTTCCTTAAAACTAACCGGTCTAAGTTACAACTTAAATAAGACCCGTTAGGAATCTAATATGTTAATAAAACCTTCATTCCAGATTGAGAGCCCCAGTAAAGGTACTTGTGCTTGCTGATTTGAATATACGGCTGAGAATAATATTACATTTTAGCTCAGCTAAATACTTTTAACTTATTTTCCCTATACTGGCTTGGGATACGGTATTATAATAATACCGCTTGGTCGGGTATTGAATGTTTAATCGGATTGTGATTAAATTATTGAGGTAACCCGTTTTAATCTGTCTTGTTTGAAATAAAGGCCTTTGGGGGTTAATGACCATGTCCCGTATATCCTTGGCATCATTATTAAGAAATGGCCACGTCTTAAGCACGGGGTGTAGGCATACACCTGACAGTTGTTTAAGGGAAACGGTATCTCACTCTCTGGTGGGCCTATACTTGTGGTGTGTCTGTTAATCTAGACTCGGTTTCTAACATCGAGCCCTGAATGTATAACTGTGACAACTGGCACAAAACCGGTAATTTCTGTACACTTTAATTATTATTTAATGACTGCAATTATGAGCTTAAATGTCAACATTGTCTGATTACATACTATACAAGTGAATTCATGCACGTTTTATACTACAAGATATTGCTTTATACATTAATGAACAGCGTTGCGTCAGAAATACTAGTAAACTCACCGGTAAGACACATTGTGTCAACAATTCTGCAGAAAGCAGTTAGACAATAGAATTGGGGCCTAGGTGTAGGTCCAACGACAAGAATACATTAAAACCCAAGAGTACATACAAGCGTTAACATATAGACTTTCCGGAAGCTAAAATACGCACTGAAAATCACCCGAAATACACTTTAAATGCTGAATTTTATATATTTCAGCAAAATTCAGCATTATAACAAGATTTTACCATGCAAAAACATGACTAAATGGTCCTGAATACTTTTCTAAGTGTCGGGAATTGAAAGGGGCACAAAAGGATGCTTAAAGGACACTAAACGGTGCAATTTAGCACTTTAACGAACCGGTATCTAACCGAACAACCGGACATTACCCGGAACACCAAAATTATGCTAGAAGCATTATTTTACTTTTTCTGAGCTAGTTATGGCTCCCGAACACTTTAACATACTACATAATGCAAGATATACATAAAACACTAGATATTACACTTAACCTCCACTAATTACCTACTTTTACCAACAACTTACAATTACCCCCCCCCCCCCCCATATGATATTTACGGCCCAAAAGAAGGACCACACCACCTAGATTACCTCAATCTTCTTAAATCTTCAATTGATCTTCATGGGATTTGGTGAGATTATGTATTGTACTCTTGAGACATAAAACCCATTGTGTAATACTCAAAGCTTGGTTATAAGAACACTAGACATTTTCATCTTCACAAACACCACACTTTTTCCTTTTCCTTCCTCTCTCCTACCTACGACCGAACTCCCATCCACACACCACCATTGTTTTCCTTCCAAGTTCATCCATTACAAGGTTATCCCAAGGTGTACAAGGGTGATTAAGGAAGCTTGGAACTCACGGATCTTGAAGGACCTCCATCACACGCTTTTATCCACTCCATTTTCACCATTGTTCTTCCCTAGCTTGAAACTAGTGGTAAGGCTCTTTTGAGCTTTGTTTACTTCATATTTTTAGTGGTTAAAAGATGTATTATGTTGAAATCATAAGAACACTAAAAGACTTGAACTTGAATCTTGAAACATAAGGTGAAATATGATGAAATCTTGTTAAAATGGTTGCACAAGGTTGCAGTTCCGTTGTATGGCTTCCTAGCAGGGGGTTGAGCTGGTTGGTTGGGGACGGCTTTACCATTGTGAGCGACCATGGCGAAGTTCTGAGAAGCCTTTCGCTTCTTTGACTTCTTAGGGGATCGTTCATCCATGGTCTTTGATTCCTTGATTGGTTTCTTGGCTGGTGGTGCCGTCACTTGGCTAGGTCTTGCCTGTTTTGGTGCAACCGCTGCGGGATTCTTTGAAGCTTTACGTTTCTTTGGTATTGGTGAAGGCTTGGCTTCCGTCTCCTTTGGTGATTCTTGAGTGGCTTCATTCTGGAGACGATACATGGCAGTAGCTAATTCGACAGTCTTCAGGACTACTTCGCCTATTCGCTGGGAAAATTTGGCTGTTCGCTCGGACATTCGACCGTTGCTGGGAGGAAGAGACATTCTAGAAGAAAATGAAAGATATAGGAAGAAACAAGTGAAAGGTTATCAGACAATCAAAACAGGATGGCAATGCATAAAAATTGCGATCATTTGTTTGTTACCTAAGGTAAACAAATGAGACGGTGACTAATCAAAGTAAACAGGTCTTATTAATGTATCACTGAAGACATGCTCGCCTATAAGTGAACACTCACCCCAAGAGTTCCCAGGTAAGAGTGACTGGTCCGATACTGCGGATTTGTACGAACACTCTAGCCTTAGACAGAAAACTCAGGGTACAGGCATTCACTCTTCCAGTTTGCACGTGTTCACACTATTTAGGACCAAAAACTTTGACGAGAGTTTGAAATCTCAAAGGGGTTCAAAACCATATAACAGAGGGTTCAAAAGCTTACAATAGAGGGTTCAAAACCTAGCAATTAATGAACAGCGTTGCGTCAGAAATGAAGTTAAAATATAGGGAACTTAAAATGTGTTCAAAAATATCTCGGGTGTCGGTTCGTTTAGCCGTACGGTTACGTTGTTCGGTTAATTACGACGAAATGCGCATAAGCGTGAAAAATGATCCAAATGGCGTGACGAAAGGATTTTTCTTATGCCAAACACTAAAATAAAATATTTTAGTGCTTACATAAATTTTTGGATGTCCGGATGTATTCAGAACGTAAGTTATGCGCGAAAATGCAAACTTGTGCACTTTTTTGACGCTTTTAGTCCCGGAATGACCCCAAAAGTTTATTTTAGCATACCGAACCCCTCAAAGCCTATTTCTAAGCTATGTAAAGGATATTTAAGGTGTGTTTAACTTATGGTCATGTTCCGGAATGTTCGTTACAGTTCAAATTGGCATACTTTCGCAGTTTGTCAAGTTTAGTCCCTGTAAGCGAATTAACTTGTTTTTGCCACACCAAAGCCTTTAAAACTTATTTCTAAGTTATGTAAAGGTTGTTTAAGGTATGTTAAGCCTATTTCACTATTCCGGAGAGTTCGTTGCATTAAACGGGTTATATTTACGCATCAGTGCGCGTATAACCTTCTAGAAAGCGATTTAAAGCTTGAAATCGAACAAGAATTGATAATGTGCAAAGGATACACATATTTGTACATGTCCCAAGTATGAAATAAAATATTTCATTGATACAGTATTTGTTTGATGGCCGTGGAGGCACAGGTGTTACAGTCTCCCCTACTTTATGAAATTTCGTCCCGAAATTTATTTAGAGGAAACTTGTGAGAGTTTAAAACATGAAGTTGAAAAGATCGAACAACATTGGTTAGGGTTCTGAACTTCTAGTAACCTTAATAACATTATGCTTGCAATGTAAGAGGGACACTTATATACAAGTATATGAAGCGTCATTGGTGCGTCCACCGTACCTCCATTACATCGTTCTCATTTTGTTATTGTTGTCACTATCGGTTCTTACACATAATAAATCTTACTGGGTTTCTGTGCACTAAATTTCATAATTATGTACGCGTCCATAATCAGACAATTCCTTGCACAGTTCACACAGTCTATTTTATAATGTGTTGGGGAAAACCAATTGAACAATCCTGTGATGAGTGTAACTAGACCGCCATAGAGTCCTTTTAATTAAATCAATAAATGATCTAAATAGACTATCAAGGAGTCTGTTCAGCTACATCACTAGATGTCGTTCTTTCACCAAATTGTGAATCAATCTTTTTGACTAGACCACTAAAAGGGTCTCTTATGAATCATGGAGTGGTACTATATAATCCAAGGGTCTTAACTCTTACATAGAAGCCCATTAAGGATTTAAGGTAGTACCTTTTGACTACCCTGCTACGAATCCCTCATATGGAGATATGAAAGATCCTGCGAGGATTTGGATAACGAATATCCAGAGTATAAAAACACAAAATGCATAAAAGAAACACACGATGCATAAACACATAGTCATATAACCACAAAGATTGTTTATCTAGATCTTTAATTTGTTAATTATTTTTGCTAACCGAGCACATGTATTTAAAGCACATTAGGAATCCATCTCGTGGATTTCATTTGGTACTTTAAACATTATCAAGAATCTAACTATAAAGATAGAAAGATTTTTAAAAGAGAAATTCGATTTCGATTATAAGGAACCGAAATGTTCGAATTCAGGTACATAAGGAATCCAATTAAGGACTCTGGCTTGAATGATGATCATCCACAAGGGTCTAAATGTGAAGATAAAAAGATCCCGTATGGATTTTAGAAGTTGAAGATGTTTTGAAACCTTGCACTGGACGTGCTTATGTCAAAACATGAAGTAAAAATGCTTATGAAGTTGAGATGCTAGATATGCCAAGGCAACATATGAAGCAGAATTTGAAGGTTAAGTAAATGTATGAGGAAAATATATTTGGAAAACTATGCATGGGGTTCTAAAAATATGTTTTTTGAAACCTTATATATAATACTTTTGAAATCATAAAGTAGGTTTTTAGATAAGTATATTTATAAAAATGTTTTAAAATCATGCGAGATGAATTCTGAAATTATGTATAAGGTCTTTGGGAAACATGAATGATGCTTTTGAAATCATGCACTTAATAAGAAAATATATTGTATTAATATTGTTCTCAGGCTATATGAGACATTTTGAAATTATGAAGGTTGTTTTTGAAAACATAGCCAATGTTTTTGAAATAACATAGACAATGTATTTTAAAAAAAAATTGTTTTCAAACTATATGAAATGTTTTGAGATCATGAAGATTGTTTTTGAAATACTTGCACTGTGTATGTTGAAAAATCAAAACGTAATGGGTATGAGTTTTGAAAATACCCTTAGTTATCTAACCAAGGATTCAAAGGTACTGATGTGCAGAAGCATGATTACTCATAATGTCACTTTATTTTCTGTACTTTGTTTCTTAGAGTGAAACGAGTACTTAAAATTTTCGAGGGAATCATGAGCGATCATTTGAAAGAGAGAATCACAAGAGTAGTTTGTAAGGAACATAGTTCCTTAATACAGGTATTATAGGGAAATGCCATAAACACATGTGATTATACTTGTATATCAGAATTGCGAACAACAACTTTTATTTATGAACGAGACATATTGTTTCACAATACACGAAAACAAATGAAACCAAGGCATAAGACAGCAACATCCTTTGTTCAGCCGAATGCTCATCCAAGGGTTGGATTTGCATTAGCAAGCTTTGGGCATTTGTTCCTGAAATGGCTTGTCTCGCCACAGTTGTAGCACGATCCAGGCGGAAAGCGAGCTTGAGCAGGATTAGCTTGTGGTTGGTTTGGACCACTTTGGTTTGGGGTAAATCGACAAGCATTTGCCAGGTGACCGAGTCGCCCACATGATGCACACAAACGACACTGTAGGTGAGCTAAGTGGTGTGCATTACATTTGTCGCATATTGGTGCTGTTCCCTTGTATTGCTTCTTAACAGGTGGTGTTGCCACCCGGACGGGTCTTGTTTGATTTGGTACTGCTGTAGTTGGGCAAACCCTTGCCGTATGACCTATAAGTCCACAAATTTGGCATTTGCGGCACTTCACGCTAGCCTGATGATGAAGGCTACATTGGTTGCACAAGGGTGCAGTTCCATTGTATGGCTTCCTAGCAGGGGGTTGAGCTGGTTGGTTGGGGACGGCTTTACCATTGTGAGCGACCATGGCGAAGTTCTGAGAAGCCTTTCGCTTCTTTGACTTCTTAGGGGATCGTTCATCCATGGTCTTTGATTCCTTGATTGGTTTCTTGGCTGGTGGTGCCGTCACTTGGCTAGGTCTTGCCTGTTTTGGTGCAACCGCTGCGGGATTCTTTGAAGCTTTACGTTTCTTTGGTTTTGGTGAAGGCTTGGCTTCCGTCTCCTTTGGTGATTCTTGAGTGGCTTCATTCTGGAGACGATACATGGCAGTAGCTAATTCGACAGTCTTCAGGACTACTTCGCCTATTCGCTGGGCAAATTTGGCTGTTCACTCGGACATTCGACCGTTGCTGGGAGGAAGAGACATTCTAGAAGAAAATGAAAGATATAGGAAGAAACAAGTGAAAGGTTATCAGACAATCAAAACAGGATGGCAATGCATAAAAATTGCGATCATTTGTTTGTTACTTAAGGTAAACAAATGAGACGGTGACTAATCAAAGTAAACAGGTCTTATTAATGTATCACTGAAGACATGCTCGCCTATAAGTGAACACTCACCCCAAGAGTTCCCAGGTAAGAGTGACTGGTCCGATACTGCGGATTTGTACGAACACTCTAGCCTTAGACAGAAAACTCAGGGTACAGGCATTCACTCTTCCAGTTTGCACGTGTTCACACTATTTAGGACCAAAAACTTTGACGAGAGTTTGAAATCTCAAAGGGGTTCAAAACCATATAACAGAGGGTTCAAAACCTTACAATAGAGGGTTCAAAACCTAGCAATCAATCATCCAAGAACAGATGATTAATTTTCAAAGCGGTTTCGAAATTTATGTTCTTGTTGTGGTCGTCGCCTAAGGATAGGTGACGGTATCGTTTTATGACTAAACGCAAGTAAACTCGCGTTAGGGTCCTAAGAAGGTTATAGACTAGGTCAAAGCCTTACTAATAACCTAATTCCCTATAACCATTGGCTCTGATACCAACTTTTCTGTCACACCCCGACCACGTAGGACAACAAAACGTGGCGGAAACGTCGGGGAGTGTTGTAACAGAATCATTGTTTCATAACACATGGAAATTGAAATATTGTTTTATTGATTAAAAGAGTTACAATGTCTTGACAATCAAAGAAACATAACATAAATAACTAGTCTTGCATCTTTTATTGTCACTAAGGCCCAAGTCCGCCTATGTGTATCTTGATAAGTCCTATGCATCATCTCCTGAAAACACATGTGAAAATAGGTACGTCAGCATAAAAATGCCTGTGAGATACATAGGTTTATGAAAATAGGATTCATGACTTATTGTTTAAGAAAATGTTTAGTCATGAACCTTGTAATTTGATTTGTCTTGTAAATCATTTGAAAAACGATAAGATCAGATGATATGTATAAGTAAGAGAATAATGTATGGTTAAATGAATAACCATATAAAAATGAGTTTGTATAATTTAAGTTGTTTGTAAAACAATGTATTGTGAAAAGTATGTTATTTGTATAAAATGTTATATATCCAAATTGAAATGATTCAAATAACGCTACGATATGTAATACCATACAATGACTTATATATAGGAAGTACCAGCGGCGTATCCACCATGCTTGTATCATATCACACACGCCTCGTTACTTAAATCACTTACTCAAACCAAACCAACAATGTAAGATGTCTATGTTTAAGCCAATTGCCAAACGTATTGAATAATATGTCAAAATGTTTATTGCCAAGATGTAAGTCATGTAATGTATAACTAATGTCAATAATGTTTATGTGTCAAATGTAAATCATGTAATGTGTAACCAATGTCAATAATGTTTATGTGTCAAATGTAAATCATGTAATGTGTAACCAAAATGATATGTATGGCTAGTGAAATATATCAACTAAACCATATGCACAAAAACAAAGTATTGAAGTAAAACAAGGTTTAAATCAAAGCTATGTTTTGTGGAAATGCATGCTATACTGATACAAATATCTATGCGGTATTGTGAGAATGCATACATCCAAGCCTTGAGACTGTGGCGATAAACCCTTAAACAAATTAAAGGTCTATCTTGTTGTAAATGTATATCGAATTCGGTCATTCCTTTCATCCCCACCTACCCAGGATGTCCGGAACGGGAGTTGTCAATTCCTATGGTACCACTACCTACTAACGAACGGCGTGATCGGTGTTAATGAATGTATATTGATCCATCAAAACAAACCAAATATCATATCAAAATGTAAGCATGTGATGAAAACAACTGTACTAAGTATGCAACAAATGAACATACATAGCATGTGATGTGATGTGAAATGATGTGCTGAGTATGAACTAAATGGACATACATAGCATGAAATGTAATGTAAGACAATGAAATCATGTACTATAAATGTACTAATGAATATAGCAAGTATATGATGTGAAAACATGGAAAGCACGAAAGTAACAAGTAGGCACATGTGTTCCACCCCAAAATGTTTGGAAAACAGTAAAAGAGGGGTCTATGTACTCACTTGAGATTGCTCAGAAGTCCTAAGATAACCACCAAGCAATGCTAGAGATCACGGAATCAAACGGCACCTAATATAGGTAACTATGTTAATAAACCGGACCTAATATCGGAGGATCGGATAGAATGAGGGTTCGTAAACCAAACGAGTATGGAGACTCGTGTAATATGATTTAACAAAGCCCACATACTAAAACGAAACTTAACCTAAGTGTTTGTGACCCATTACGACCCGTTTAGGTAGATTATGCTACTTTAACGTGTCGTTCGCGTAAAACGCGTTCGGAACGCCTAACTAGTCCTATGACAAGTAAAATATGCCTTAACATGTCTAATATGGTTGTCAAATCAGTTTAGATGTCAAAAGTTATGTTACATATGTTTAAAACGAATTTTGGCATCAAAGGGGTATTTTGGTAATTTACCTAAGGCATATAAACTACCTATCATGCAACTACTTAAACGAAGCGACCATAAGGTATAACCTCGGAGGGTTATTCCCTATATACTATGGTCACCTAATGTGTTTGGTCGGATCCTAATGATCGACCAAATGGGTCGGGTTCGAAGGTTTAAGCGATTTATTAGATCACTTACCCTTACGACCCTAGACAACGTGGTAATCAGTAGGCATAGTCACAAGGGACTATAACCATCGTGATTACAATCACGTTGCGAAGTTCAAATGAACTTCGCATTGACCATAAACTGGTCAATGCAGAAAGTCAAACAAAGTTTGACTTTCAGACTCGAAAAGCAATAAAAGAACGAAGGAACACTTACAAAGGGTCCCCGAATGCTAATCTAGATCAAAATAGCTCAGGTATGAAACAAAGGCTTCAACTTAGAGCACATAAGATCAGATTCTTGTGAGGAAAAGTGAAGGGTGGAGGTGGGTATTTATAGTTTTTGGTTCACCGTTAGGATCATTTCTTGGAAAAGGGGGCACGATCTAAGCCGTACACTTGTTGGAAAGTTGTGGTAACTCATTTGCCATCCACCATAAGAGTTTGACACTTGCCACTTGGCCTTTGGAGAGTGTTAAGGGCTGTTAAAAGCTGAAAAAAAACGTTTTGCTGCATCTGGCCCCTACTTAAGGACCTAGTTTGGCAGATTTACAGTTTCAGTCCCTGCAACCTCAAAACTTGGTTTTCGATGCGTTTTTTTGACACGTTTAAGCCCCGTTAACCCCATTTCAAAGCTATAAAATGAAGTTAAAATATAGGGAACTTAAAATGTGTTCAAAAATATCTCGGGTGTCGGTTCGTTTAGCCGTACGGTTACGTTGTTCGGTTAATTACGACGAAATGCGCATAAGCGTGAAAAATGATCCAAATGGCGTGACGAAAGGATTTTTCTTATGCCAAACACTAAAATAAAATATTTTAGTGCTTACATAAATTTTTGGATGTCCGGATGTATTCAGAACGTAAGTTATGCGCGAAAATGCAAACTTGTGCACTTTTTTGACGCTTTTAGTCCCGGAATGACCCCAAAAGTTTATTTTAGCATACCGAACCCCTCAAAGCCTATTTCTAAGCTATGTAAAGGATATTTAAGGTGTGTTTAACTTATGGTCATGTTCCGGAATGTTCGTTACAGTTCAAATTGGCATACTTTCGCAGTTTGTCAAGTTTAGTCCCTGTAAGCGAATTAACTTGTTTTTGCCACACCAAAGCCTTTAAAACTTATTTCTAAGTTATGTAAAGGTTGTTTAAGGTATGTTAAGCCTATTTCACTATTCCGGAGAGTTCGTTGCATTAAACGGGTTATATTTACGCATCAGTGCGCGTATAACCTTCTAGAAAGCGATTTAAAGCTTGAAATCGAACAAGAATTGATAATGTGCAAAGGATACACATATTTGTACATGTCCCAAGTATGAAATAAAATATTTCATTGATACAGTATTTGTTTGATGGCCGTGGAGGCACAGGTGTTACAGTCTCCCCTACTTTATGAAATTTCGTCCCGAAATTTATTTAGAGGAAACTTGTGAGAGTTTAAAACATGAAGTTGAAAAGATCGAACAACATTGGTTAGGGTTCTGAACTTCTAGTAACCTTAATAACATTATGCTTGCAATGTAAGAGGGACACTTATATACAAGTATATGAAGCGTCATTGGTGCGTCCACCGTACCTCCATTACATCGTTCTCATTTTGTTATTGTTGTCACTATCGGTTCTTACACATAATAAATCTTACTGGGTTTCTGTGCACTAAATTTCATAATTATGTACGCGTCCATAATCAGACAATTCCTTGCACAGTTCACACAGTCTATTTTATAATGTGTTGGGGAAAACCAATTGAACAATCCTGTGATGAGTGTAACTAGACCGCCATAGAGTCCTTTTAATTAAATCAATAAATGATCTAAATAGACTATCAAGGAGTCTGTTCAGCTACATCACTAGATGTCGTTCTTTCACCAAATTGTGAATCAATCTTTTTGACTAGACCACTAAAAGGGTCTCTTATGAATCATGGAGTGGTACTATATAATCCAAGGGTCTTAACTCTTACATAGAAGCCCATTAAGGATTTAAGGTAGTACCTTTTGACTACCCTGCTACGAATCCCTCATATGGAGATATGAAAGATCCTGCGAGGATTTGGATAACGAATATCCAGAGTATAAAAACACAAAATGCATAAAAGAAACACACGATGCATAAACACATAGTCATATAACCACAAAGATTGTTTATCTAGATCTTTAATTTGTTAATTATTTTTGCTAACCGAGCACATGTATTTAAAGCACACTAGGAATCCATCTCGTGGATTTCATTTGGTACTTTAAACATTATCAAGAATCTAACTATAAAGATAGAAAGATTTTTAAAAGAGAAATTCGATTTCGATTATAAGGAACCGAAATGTTCGAATTCAGGTACATAAGGAATCCAATTAAGGACTCTGGCTTGAATGATGATCATCCACAAGGGTCTAAATGTGAAGATAAAAAGATCCCGTATGGATTTTAGAAGTTGAAGATGTTTTGAAACCTTGCACTGGACGTGCTTATGTCAAAACATGAAGTAAAAATGCTTATGAAGTTGAGATGCTAGATATGCCAAGGCAACATATGAAGCAGAATTTGAAGGTTAAGTAAATGTATGAGGAAAATATATTTGGAAAACTATGCATGGGGTTCTAAAAATATGTTTTTTGAAACCTTATATATAATACTTTTGAAATCATAAAGTAGGTTTTTAGATAAGTATATTTATAAAAATGTTTTAAAATCATGCGAGATGAATTCTGAAATTATGTATAAGGTCTTTGGGAAACATGAATGATGCTTTTGAAATCATGCACTTAATAAGAAAATATATTGTATTAATATTGTTCTCAGGCTATATGAGACATTTTGAAATTATGAAGGTTGTTTTTGAAAACATAGCCAATGTTTTTGAAATAACATAGACAATGTATTTTAAAAAAAAATTGTTTTCAAACTATATGAAATGTTTTGAGATCATGAAGATTGTTTTTGAAATACTTGCACTGTGTATGTTGAAAAATCAAAACGTAATGGGTATGAGTTTTGAAAATACCCTTAGTTATCTAACCAAGGATTCAAAGGTACTGATGTGCAGAAGCATGATTACTCATAATGTCACTTTATTTTCTGTACTTTGTTTCTTAGAGTGAAACGAGTACTTAAAATTTTCGAGGGAATCATGAGCGATCATTTGAAAGAGAGAATCACAAGAGTAGTTTGTAAGGAACATAGTTCCTTAATACAGGTATTATAGGGAAATGCCATAAACACATGTGATTATACTTGTATATCAGAATTGCGAACAACAACTTTTATTTATGAACGAGACATATTGTTTCACAATACACGAAAACAAATGAAACCAAGGCATAAGACAGCAACATCCTTTGTTCAGCCGAATGCTCATCCAAGGGTTGGATTTGCATTAGCAAGCTTTGGGCATTTGTTCCTGAAATGGCTTGTCTCGCCACAGTTGTAGCACGATCCAGGCGGAAAGCGAGCTTGAGCAGGATTAGCTTGTGGTTGGTTTGGACCACTTTGGTTTGGGGTAAATCGACAAGCATTTGCCAGGTGACCGAGTCGCCCACATGATGCACACAAACGACACTGTAGGTGAGCTAAGTGGTGTGCATTACATTTGTCGCATATTGGTGCTGTTCCCTTGTATTGCTTCTTAACAGGTGGTGTTGCCACCCGGACGGGTCTTGTTTGATTTGGTACTGCTGTAGTTGGGCAAACCCTTGCCGTATGACCTATAAGTCCACAAATTTGGCATTTGCGGCACTTCACGCTAGCCTGATGATAAAGGCTACATTGGTTGCACAAGGGTGCAGTTCCATTGTATGGCTTCCTAGCAGGGGGTTGAGCTGGTTGGTTGGGGACGGCTTTACCATTGTGAGCGACCATGGCGAAGTTCTGAGAAGCCTTTCGCTTCTTTGACTTCTTAGGGGATCGTTCATCCATGGTCTTTGATTCCTTGATTGGTTTCTTGGCTGGTGGTGCCGTCACTTGGCTAGGTCTTGCCTGTTTTGGTGCAACCGCTGCGGGATTCTTTGAAGCTTTACGTTTCTTTGGTTTTGGTGAAGGCTTGGCTTCCGTCTCCTTTGGTGATTCTTGAGTGGCTTCATTCTGGAGACGATACATGGCAGTAGCTAATTCGACAGTCTTCAGGACTACTTCGCCTATTCGCTGGGCAAATTTGGCTGTTCACTCGGACATTCGACCGTTGCTGGGAGGAAGAGACATTCTAGAAGAAAATGAAAGATATAGGAAGAAACAAGTGAAAGGTTATCAGACAATCAAAACAGGATGGCAATGCATAAAAATTGCGATCATTTGTTTGTTACTTAAGGTAAACAAATGAGACGGTGACTAATCAAAGTAAACAGGTCTTATTAATGTATCACTGAAGACATGCTCGCCTATAAGTGAACACTCACCCCAAGAGTTCCCAGGTAAGAGTGACTGGTCCGATACTTCGGATTTGTACGAACACTCTAGCCTTAGACAGAAAACTCAGGGTACAGGCATTCACTCTTCCAGTTTGCACGTGTTCACACTATTTAGGACCAAAAACTTTGACGAGAGTTTGAAATCTCAAAGGGGTTCAAAACCATATAACAGAGGGTTCAAAACCTTACAATAGAGGGTTCAAAACCTAGCAATCAATCATCCAAGAACAGATGATTAATTTTCAAAGCGGTTTCGAAATTTATGTTCTTGTTGTGGTCGTCGCCTAAGGATAGGTGACGGTATCGTTTTATGACTAAACGCAAGTAAACTCGCGTTAGGGTCCTAAGAAGGTTATAGACTAGGTCAAAGCCTTACTAATAACCTAATTCCCTATAACCATTGGCTCTGATACCAACTTTTCTGTCACACCCCGACCACGTAGGACAACAAAACGTGGCGGAAACGTCGGGGAGTGTTGTAACAGAATCATTGTTTCATAACACATGGAAATTGAAATATTGTTTTATTGATTAAAAGAGTTACAATGTCTTGACAATCAAAGAAACATAACATAAATAAATAGTCTTGCATCTTTTATTGTCACTAAGGCCCAAGTCCGCCTATGTGTATCTTGATAAGTCCTATGCATCATCTCCTGAAAACACATGTGAAAATAGGTACGTCAGCATAAAAATGCCTGTGAGATACATAGGTTTATGAAAATAGGATTCATGACTTATTGTTTAAGAAAATGTTTAGTCATGAACCTTGTAATTTGATTTGTCTTGTAAATCATTTGAAAAACGATAAGATCAGATGATATGTATAAGTAAGAGAATAATGTATGGTTAAATGAATAACCATATAAAAATGAGTTTGTATAATTTAAGTTGTTTGTAAAACAATGTATTGTGAAAAGTATGTTATTTGTATAAAATGTTATATATCCAAATTGAAATGATTCAAATAACGCTACGATATGTAATACCATACAATCACTTATATATAGGAAGTACCAGCGGCGTATCCACCATGCTTGTATCATATCACACACGCCTCGTTACTTAAATCACTTACTCAAACCAAACCAACAATGTAAGATGTCTATGTTTAAGCCAATTGCCAAACGTATTGAATAATATGTCAAAATGTTTATTGCCAAGATGTAAGTCATGTAATGTATAACCAATGTCAATAATGTTTATGTGTCAAATGTAAATCATGTAATGTGTAACCAATGTCAATAATGTTTATGTGTCAAATGTAAATCATGTAATGTGTAACCAAAATGATATGTATGGCTAGTGAAATATATCAACTAAACCATATGCACAAAAACAAAGTATTGAAGTAAAACAAGGTTTAAATCAAAGCTATGTTTTGTGGAAATGCATGCTATACTGATACAAATATCTATGCGGTATTGTGAGAATGCATACATCCAAGCCTTGAGACTGTGGCGATAAACCCTTAAACAAATTAAAGGTCTATCTTGTTGTAAATGTATATCGAATTCGGTTTCCTTTCATCCCCACCTACCCAGGATGTCCGGAACGGGAGTTGTCAATTCCTATGGTACCACTACCTACTAACGAACGGCGTGATCGGTGTTAATGAATGCATATTGATCCATCAAAACAAACCAAATATCATATCAAAATGTAAGCATGTGATGAAAACAACTGTACTAAGTATGCAACAAATGAACATACATAGCATGTGATGTGATGTGAAACGATGTACTGAGTATGAACTAAATGGACATACATAGCATGAAATGTAATGTAAGACAATGAAATCATGTACTATAAATGTACTAATGAATATAGCAAGTATATGATGTGAAAACATGGAAAGCACGAAAGTAACAAGTAGGCACATGTGTTCCACCCCAAAATGTTTGGAAAACAGTAAAAGAGGGGTCTATATACTCACTTGAGATTGCTCAGAAGTCCTAAGATAACCACCAAGCAATGCTAGAGATCACGGAATCAAACGGCACCTAATATAGGTAACTATGTTAATAAACCGGACCTAATATTGGAGGATCGGATAGAATGAGGGTTCGTAAACCAAACGAGTATGGAGACTCGTGTAATATGATTTAACAAAGCCCACATACTAAAACGAAACTTAACCTAAGTGTTTGTGACCCATTACGACCCGTTTAGGTAGATTATGCTACTTTAACGCGTCGTTCGCGTAAAACGCGTTCGGAACGCCTAACTAGTCCTATGACAAGTAAAATATGCCTTAACATGTCTAATATGGTTGTCAAATCAGTTTAGATGTCAAAAGTTATGTTACATATGTTTAAAACGAATTTTGGCATCAAAGGGGTATTTTGGTAATTTACCTATGGCATATAAACTACCTATCATGCAACTACTTAAACGAAGCGACCATAAGGTATAACCTCGGAGGGTTATTCCCTATATACTATGGTCACCTAATGTGTTTGGTCGGATCCTAATGATCGACCAAATGGGTCGGGTTCGAAGGTATAAGCGATTTATTAGATCGCTTACCCTTACGACCCTAGACAACGTGGTAATCAGTAGGCATAGTCACAAGGGACTATAACCATCGTGATTACAATCACGTTGCGAAGTTCAAATGAACTTCGCATTGACCATAAACTGGTCAATGCAGAAAGTCAAACAAAGTTTGACTTTCGGACTCGAAAAGCAATAAAAGAACGAAGGAACACTTACAAAGGGTCCCCGAATGCTAATCTAGATCAAAATAGCTCAGGTATAAAACAAAGGCTTCAACTTAGAGCACATAAGATCAGATTCTTGTGAGGAAAAGTGAAGGGTGGAGGTGGGTATTTATAGTTTTTGGTTCACCGTTAGGATCATTTCTTGGAAAAGGGGGCACGATCTAAGCCGTACACTTGTTGGAAAGTTGTGGTAACTCATTTGCCATCCACCATAAGAGTTTGACACTTGCCACTTGGCCTTTGGAGAGTGTTAAGGGCTGTTAAAAGCTGAAAAAAAACGTTTTGCTGCATCTGGCCCCTACTTAAGGACCTAGTTTGGCAGATTTACAGTTTCAGTCCCTGCAACCTCAAAACTTGGTTTTCGATGCGTTTTTTTGACACGTTTAAGCCCCGTTAACCCCATTTCAAAGCTCTAAAATGAAGTTAAAATATAGGGAACTTAAAATGTGTTAAAAAATATCTCGGGTTTCGGTTCGTTTAGCCGTACGGTTACGTTGTTCGGTTAATTACGACGGAATGCGCATAAGCGCGAAAAATGATCCAAATGGCGTGACGAAAGGATTTTTCTTATTCCAAACACTAAAATAAAATATTTTAGTGCTTACAAAAATTTTTGGATGTCCGGATGTATTCAGAACGTAAGTTATGCGCGAAAATGCAAACTTGTGCACTTTTTTGACGCTTTTAGTCCCGAAATGACCCCAAAAGTTTATTTTAGCATACCAAACCCCTCAAAGCCTATTTCTAAGCCATGTAAAGGATATTTAAGGTGTGTTTAACTTATGGTCATGTTCCGGAATGTTCGTTACAGTTCAAATTGGCATACTTTCGTAGTTTGTCAAGTTTAGTCCCTATAAGCGAATTAACTTGTTTTTGCCACACCAAAGCCTTTAAAACTTATTTCTAAGTTATGTAAAGCTTGTTTAAGGTATGTTAAGCCTATTTCACTATTCCGGAGCGTTCGTTGCATTAAACGGGTTATATTTACGCATCAGTGCGCGTATAACCTTCTAGAAAGCGATTTAAAGCTTGAAATCGAACAAGAATTGATAATGTGCAAAGGATACACATATTTGTACATGTCCCAAGTATGAAATACAATATATCATTGATACAGTATTTGTTTGATGGCCGTGGAGGCACAGGTTTTACATTGAATGAGTTGTTGATGTTTGATGATGATTTAAAAGAAAATAAACACATGTTTTGAAAACATGGGAAACCCCCATTTTTATGGGAAACCATGTCAAAATTTCTACAAAAATTTGACACTTAGAAAATATAAGTTTCGGTGGAACTTATTCCCTAAAAATGTATCTAAAAATGTTTACCAAGGTTTCTTTAATTTTTATGTAAACTTCAAGTTAAGAAATTATGATTTCTTCAAGATAAAAATTGATATTAAGTATGTATATTTTTGAGAAAAATATATATATTTATTGATCACCAAATTTTGTGCTAAGTGTATGTAGTATGTATTACATGTAATAGTGTATTAGGACTTGAAAATACACTAAATACTCCTAAGGAGTGAAAATACAAAAATACGCATACATCATGCTTAGACAAATACAAGAGAATATATTTATGAAAATATATTTCTTCATAGAATAAATAACTTGGACAAGTTATGAACATGAAATGAAGTTTTTGGACAAAATACATAACTCGGGTGAAAAATACAAGATACTTATATTTATTTTTGAGAAAATAATATAAGTAAGATACATAGTTAAAAATATAAATTATTTTGAACATACAAAGAACAAATACATAAAAGATGGTGACTTGTACTTGTGCGATACAAGTCTAGTGACTAACGTTAATAAAACACGTTTAGGTCACGACGCTAGATAAGCAAACCCGGTGAAGTTTAGGGCGCAAAACGCAAAGTTGTGAGTTCATGCTCCCCCTTTTCTTTTAACTGTTTTCAGTTTTATAACTTCGGGGGTGAAATACATGTTACAAATGTTACAATGTTTACAAATGGTATGATGGATACAAAAATTGAGTAATGATACGAGAAATCATGTCACGAATAGGGTACCATAAGCACCATTAATCGTGTACATACTAAGACCGCAGAACAAAAGGTTAGATCTAATGGGTTTTCGGGCAGCCACAATCTTGGTGAAAACTAGTACTAGGTAGTGCTTTTGTGTCTTAGTCGTGAATCGACAACTAGAAAAATGCCTATGGTTTGGATGCTTCCTATGTCGTGTCACATGTTAATGGCCTTGCAACCCATTAACAACCTAGATACATATAGAAATACTTGATTTATACAAGATACATACCATGTTTTCATACAAAGTATACAAACGTTCAATACAAGAACTGCATGAATTCACACCAACATTATGTTGACGTTTTCCAAAAACTCACATGTATTTCAGGTAACTAAAGTGGATGTGCACGCGGTCATACTCTTGCTCTGGATGTTGTTTATGTTATCTTTGAATAAATTTGTAAACTTTTTAGACAATATGCCGTCTTGTGTAAAACTATGATTTCAGTTATGTAATGTTTGGCATTTGAAGTTATTTTATGAGCATGTAGTATGTTTACCAATCGTATGCAATGAAAACCTTTCATGATCACACCTCGTGCTTCCGCCTTAGAAAGGGGTGTGACAGATTGGTATCAGAGCCAGGTTGTAGTGAACCAGGATTCCTTCTCGAGTCTAGTCTACAATCTTTAGGATCCTTTCATGAAAACAATTTTTCATAAAGTTTTCATTGCATAAAACTTTCCGTAACATCCACTACCTGAAACTGTTTACAAAGAGTCAAGAAAAGACACTATGAGACATAGGGTGCACTGGAGTAGCACTTGTCTTTGATTAAGAATTACTTGCAATTATGTGTGATAATTGATATTTACATATACTAGAAACAGAATATCTCAGGTACTCGTGACTTTACCTGAAAACAGTGGCCTATCTGTGGCCTATCTGAAGGAAGAGATACGAGGATGAAACGAACTGTGCGGACTGTGCAAGGGGTTATGTAATTATGGATGCATACATAATTATGGAATTCAGTGCACAGAAACCACAGCAAGTCTTGTCACGTATAGATTCCTTCAGTACAAGAAAAGGGTCAAACGTAAACACCCTTCCCCACAAGCCTATTAAATACTCTTTTGGAGTAATGACTTAGGGTATAAAGACAAGAACCGCCAATGTGAATATCTTATGACACAACAGTATTTATCTATTTATGCATACCTGTTGCTGTATGAATTGATACGTTTGGCGGATTGTTTTGGTGTCACTTATGTGGTATATGCCTGTATATATATACTACTACCGTCTCGCATAACGATATCAAACAAATGTCTAACCCTAGTGTGTTGTGTTCTATCAGAACATGGCACCCAGAAGAGCTGTGAACGCTCATGATCAACCTCCTCCTCCCCCACTGCCAAGGACTGCTGAGGAACTGAACGCCCTACTGGAAGAAAGGATCTCCGCAGCTATCGCCCAGTACAAGGCAAACCGCACTAAAGACAGTGGAGGACCAAGCAATGCAAGGCATACTGGGAATGGAGATTCATCTGGAGGAAACGCAGCTCAGGGCTGTACTTTCAAGCAATTTCTCGACTGCAAACCGCTGAACTACGACGGCACTGGAGGTGCAGTGGCATTTGTACGCTGGACGGAGAAGACTGATGCTACTATCCGTATGAGCAAGTGTACCGCGGATCAGCAAGTCACTTTTGCTACGGGGTTGTTTGTTGATGAAGCTTTGACTTGGTGGAATTTGCAAGTCCAAACTCTGGGTGATGATGCTGCGTATGGCATGTCTTGGGATGAGCTGAAGAGGAAAATGAGAGAGAAATATTGCTCTCGTGCTGAACTCCAAAGGTTGGAGACTAAGTTCTGGCACTTGACCATGGAAGGTGCTGACATTGCTGGGTATACTCGAAGATTCCACGATTTGTCGAGAGTGATCCCTTACATGGTGACTCCCGAATTTAAGCGCGTTGAACGCTACATTTGGGGATTGGCCTCAGAATTTCGCAGCATGGTAACTTCGGCCAAACCCGCAACAATCACTGAGGCTGTAACTCTGGCTATCAGCCTTACTGAAGATGCTGTTCGAATGAAGAAGTTATCGTTGAACCCAACTGAAAAGACCGAGACGCATGCTGAGTCATCTGGTGACAAGAAAAGGAAGCATGCGAACCTGAATCAAGCAACATGTAACACCAAGGGTTCCAACAACAAGAAGCGCGACCCCAACCCGCCTCAGGAGGCGAAAACTCTTGCAACCATGAATGACGCTCCTACCAAAAGATACCTGGGCACTCTGCCCATTTGTAACCAGGGCAAGCGTCATCACGAAGGAGTTTGTCGCATTCCAAAATGCGACAAGTGTGGAAAACTGGGTCACCATACTGAGGACTATTGGGGAAAAGGAAGGAACGGGAATGGAAACCGCAACGGTGCTGGTAATAGAAACAATGGGGGAAATGGAAATGGTAATGGTAACCGGAATGGGAATGGAGCTGGGCAGAACCAAGGATGCTTTAGTTGTGGAAGCAAGGATCATTTCATAAAAGACTGCCCAAAGGGGAACAATGTTCAGGCACGAGCATTCGTGATTGGAGCAAGGAACGCACGCGAGGACCCTAATGTGGTCACCGGTACGTTTCTTGTTAACAATCACTTTGCATCCATATTATTTGACACCGGTGCCGATTATAGTTTCATGTCTGTGGAATTTAAACGTATGTTTGGGATAGAATCTAGTAGATTAGATATTCCTTATTCCATAGAACTAGCCAATGGTAAACTCGTTGAATCGGGCGAAGTTGTTAGAGGCTGCACATTAGAACTTGGTGAACGAAGATTTAGCATCGACCTCTTACCTATTCAATTGGGTAGCTTCGATGTAGTGGTCGGAATGGACTGGTTGTCTAAGAACAAAGCTGAAGTTGTTTGTCACGAGAAGATCATTCGCATCCCTTTGGCGAATGATGAAACTCTCATCGTACATGGAGAAAAACGAGACGCGCCTCTACGAATCATCAGTTGTATGAAGGCACAGAAGTGCTTAAGGAAAGGATGTGTTGCTTTCCTGGCACACGTTGTAGATAAGAAGGCTGAGGAGCCAAAACTCGAAGACATTCCTGTGGTGAAGGAATTCCCTGATGTTTTTCCCAAAGATTTGCCAGGACTACCTCCGCAACGACAAGTCGAATTCCATATAGACTTGGTACCAGGAGCCGCTCCTGTAGCCAAGGTACCCTATCGGCTTGCACCATCCGAAATGCAAGAATTATCTACACAACTCCAGGAGTTGTTGGATAAAGGATTCATAAGGCCAAGCTTCTCACCTTGGGGAGCTTCAGTATTGTTCGTAAAGAAGAAGGATGGAACTCTGCGGATGTGTATCGACTATAGAGAATTGAACAAGCTCACTATCAAGAATCGGTACCCACTACCAAGGATTGATGACTTATTTGATCAGTTGCAAGGATCGAGCAACTATTCCAAGATCGACCTTCGATCTGGATACCATCAGTTAAGGATTCAAGAGGAAAGCGTACCAAAGACTGCATTCCGAACGCGTTATGGGCATTACGAGTTTCTTGTGATGCCATTCGGACTGACGAATGTGCCAACGATATTTATGGATCTGATGAACCGCGTATGCAAACCATATCTCGATAAATTCGTGATTGTATTTATCGATGATATCCTGATTTACTCGCGAACGAGAGAAGAGCACGAGCAACACCTCAGAACCATTTTGGAACTACTGAAGAAAGAGAAAATTTATGCAAAATTCTCAAAGAGCGAATTCTGGATTCGCGAAGTACAGTTTCTTGGCCACGTTGTGAATGAAAAGGGCATTCATGTAGACCCATCCAAGATTGAAGCAACAAAGAATTGGGAAGCCCCCAAAACCCCAACTGAAGTTCGACAATTTTTGGACTTAGCGGGCTATTATCGGCGATTCATCGAGAATTTCTCAAAGATAGCTCAACCGCTAACTACCCTTACACAGAACGACAAGAAGTACGACTGGGGTGACAAGCAGGAAGAAGCCTTCCAGCTACTTAAAAATAAGCTATGCGATGCACCGATACTATCCTTACCCGAAGGCACTGAAGACTTCGTGGTATACTGCGACGCTTCGAGTCAAGGTTTGGGTTGCGTGCTTATGCAGCGCCAAAAGGTCATCGCTTACGCTTCGAGAAATTTGAAGGTGCATGAAAGAAACTATACCACTCACGACCTGGAGCTAGGCGCAGTGGTATTCGCCTTGAAGATATGGCGACATTATTTATATGGTACTCGATGTACAATCTTCACAGATCACAAAAGCCTGCAACACATATTTGATCAGAAGGAATTAAACATGCGTCAGCGACGATGGGTGGAGTTACTGAACGATTATGACTATCAGATTAAGTACCGTCCTGGAAAGGCTAAGGTTGCAGCAGACGCGTTAAGCCGAAAAGAAAGGGTTAAGACCCTAGGGGTTCGAGCATTAGAAATGACTATTCAAACGAACCTCACTACACACATTCGTGACGCACAACAAGAAGCCCTTAAGGGAGAGAACCGTAAAGCTGAATACCTCCGGGGTATGTTGAAATATATGGTGCTAAATAAAGAGGGAACCTTGTACTTTAAGGGGCGTATTTGGGTTCCGCTGTATGGCGACATTCGAGAAGTCATCCTTGATGAAGCACACAAATCGAGTACTCGATCCATCCAGGATCGGACAAAATGTATCAAGACTTAAAGGAATATTATTGGTGGCCGAGACTCAAGAGCGATGTTGCTATTTATGTTGGAAAGTGCCTAACCTGTGCTAAGGTTAAGGCTGAATATCAGAAACCATCCGGCCTACTGCAACAACCAGAGATACCCATGTGGAAGTGGGAGCAAATCTCTATGGACTTCATAACAAAGTTACCCAAGACCCCGAGAGGGCACGATATGATATGGGTGATAGTTGATCGATTGACGAAATCTGCGCATTTCCTACCAATCCGAGAGAAGGATAGCACTAGAAAGCTTGCTGAGATATACTTAATGGAAATCGTGACACGTCATGGAGTGCCTATCTCAATTATTTCAGACAGAGACGGACGCTTTGTCTCAAGAATCTGGCAATCCTTTCAGGAAGCCTTTGGATCTCAACTAGATCTAAGCACGGCCTTCCATCCGCAAACAGACGGCCAGAGCGAACGAACCATACAAACGCTAGAAGATATGCTTCGCGCATGTGTTATGGACCTAGGCGGCAGCTGGGATACTCATCTACCTTTAGTAGAGTTTTCCTACAATAACAGTTATCATACGAACATAAAAGCCGCACCGTTCGAAGCTCTGTATGGCCGCAAGTGCCGCTTGCCCTTATGGTGGGCAGACGCTAGAGACAAACGAATGGTTGGTCCTGAACTTGTGCAAGAGACAACCGACAAGATTATGCAGATCCGAGAGCGCATTAAGGCGGCTCGAGATCGACAAAAGAGCTACGCTGATCAATGACGGAAACCATTACAGTTCGAGGTGTGAGATAAAGTTTTGTTGAAGGTCTCACCTTGGAAGGGCGTAGTAAGATTCGAAAAACGTGGAAAGTTGAATCCACGATACATCGGACCATTTAAGATTTTGGTAAGAATTGGTACAGTGGCTTACAAGTTGGAATTACCGGAAGAACTTAACGGAGTACATGATACGTTTCATGTATCCAACCTCAAGAAGAGTCCAACCCAAGAAACCGTGATCATCCCTGCGGATGAAGTGCATATTGATGATACCCTCCGATTTACAGAACAACTCGTTGAGGTTACAGACTGGAAAGTCAACAAGACCAGGAGGAGCACTGTCAAACTTGTCAAAGTACGTTGGAACTCTAAGCACGGACCCGAGTACACATGGGAACGTGAAGACCAGTTTAAAGAAAAGTACCCCCACCTGTTCAAGAAGACTCCTGCGAGAGTTAGTACTGCCTGAATTTCGGGACTAAATTCTTTTAACGGGGGGAGACTATGACAACTGGCACAAAACTGGTAATTTCTGTACACTTTAATTATTATTTAATGACTGCAATTATGTGCTTAAATGTCAACATTGTCTGATTACATACTATACAAGTGAATTCATGCACATTTTATACTACAAGATATTGCTTTATACATTAACGAACAGCGTTGCGTCAGAAATACTAGTAAACTCACCGGTAAGACACATTGTGTCAACAATTCTGCAGAAAGCAGTTAGACAATAGAATTGGGGCCAAGGTGTAGGTCCAACGACAAGAACACATTTAAACCCAAGAGTACATACAAGGGTTAACATATAGACTTTCTGGAAGCTAAAATACGCACTGAAAATCACCCAAAATACACTTTAAATGCTGAATTTTATATATTTCAGCAAAATTCAGCATTATAACAAGATTTTACCATGCAAAAACATGACTAAATGGTCCTGAATACTTTCCTAAGTGTCGAAAATTGAAAGGGGCACAAAAGGATGCTTAAAGGACACTAAACGCTGCAATTTAGCACTTTAACGAACCGGTATCTAACCGAACAACCGGACATTACCCGGAACACCAAAATTATGCTAGAAGCATTATTTTACTTTTTCTGAGCTAGTTATGGCTCCCGAACACTTTAACATACTACATAATGCAAGATATACATAAAACACTAGATATTACACTTAACCTCCACTAATTACCTACTTTTACCAACAACTTACAATTAACCCCCCCCCCCCCATATGATATTTACGACCCAAAAGAAGGACCCCACCACCTAGATTACCTCAATCTTCCTTAAATCTTCCATTGATCTTCATGGGATTTGGTGAGATTATGTATTGTACTCTTGAGACATAAAACCCATTGTGTAATACTCAAAGCTTGGTTATAAGAACACTAGACATTTTCATCTTCACAAACACCACACTTTTTCCTTCTCCTTCCTCCCTCCTACCTACAGCCGAACTCCCATCCACACACCACCATTGTTTTCCTTCCAAGTTCATCCATTACAAGGTTATCCCAAGGTGTACAAGGGTGATTAAGGAAGCTTGGAACTCACGGATCTTGAAGGACCTCCATCACAAGCTTTTATCCACTCCATTTTCACCATTGTTCTTCCCTAGCTTGAAGCTAGTGGCAAGGCTCTTTTGATCTTTGTTTACTTCATAATTTTAGTGGTTAAAAGATGTATTATGTTGAAATCATAAGAACGCTAAAAGACTTGAACTTGAATCTTGAAACATAAGGTGAAATATGATGAAATCTTGTTAAAATGATGTTGTTTAGTGCATCAATGATATTTGTTTGTTGATTTCTTGAGATGATGATGTTAATCATCACATGAAGCTCGCTAGATGATGCTTAAACACTTAATCTAGGAAGTGGGAGGATGATCATGTAACAACATATGATGATCATCTTCTAGTGAACACATGAACTTGATAAATAAAAATGATTATTGTAGAACAATGATCAAAGTGACCTAGTAAACTTATAGATTCAAGACTTGTGAATGATTTTCCAAGAAAACCAAGTTCAAAATATGATTTTTGAAAAATCATGGCTTTTACTTAAACTTACACTAATTTTTAGTGGAAAAACAAGTGTAGAGATACTAGTGAAACAAGAAGATGTTATAAATAAACATTTTTGTAAAATGTGATTACAAGTTGTAAACACTTAGTTTCTTTAAGAATGAGATTTTTAAAGGAACAAACACACTTTTAAGGGTAACTAAACCAACTAAATAACATGGTAAGTTACTACAAGTTTTTACAAAAACTTCAAGTTCATGATGTAGTGAAATTTACTTGATTTTGACACTCGGTAAGTGTTGAATGAGTTGTTGATTTTGATGATGATTTAAAAGAAAATAAACACATGTTTTGAAAACATGGGAAACCTCCATTTTTAGGAGAAACTATGTCAAAATTTCTACAAAAATTTGACACTTAGAAAATATAAGTTTCGTTGGAACTTAATCCCTAAAAATGTATCTAAAAATGTTTACCAAGGTTTCCCTAATTTTTATGTAAACTTCAAGTTAAGAAATGATGATTTCTTCAAGATAAAAATTGATATTAAGTATGTATATTTTTTAGAAAAATATATATATTTATTGATCACCAAATTTTGTGCTAAGTGTATGTAGTATGTATTACATGTAATAGTGTATTAGGACTTGAAAATACACTAAATACTCCTAAGGAGTGAAAATACAAAAATACACATACATCATGCTTAGACAAATACAAGATAATATATTTATGAAAATATATTTCTTCATAGAATAAATAACTTGTACAAGTTATGAACATGAAATGAAGTTTTTGGACAAAATACATAACTCGGGTGAAAAATACAAGATACTTATATTTATTTTTGAGAAAATAATATAAGTAAGATACATAGTTAAAAATATAAATTATTTTTAACACACAAAGAACAAATACATAAAAGATGGTGACTTGTACTTGTGCGATACAAGTCTAGTGACTATCGTTAATAAAACACCTTTACGTCACGACGCTAGATAAGCAAACCCGGTGAAGTTTACGGCGCAAAACGCAAAGTTGTGAGTTCATGCTCCCCCTTTTCTTTTAATTGTTTTCAGTTTTATAACTTCGGAGGTGAAATACATGTTACAAATGTTACAATGTTTACAAATGGTATGATGGATACAAGAATTGAGGAATGATACGAGAAATCGTGTCACGAATAGGGTACCATAAGCACCATTAATCGTACATACTAAGACTGCAGAACAAAAGGTTAGATCTAATGGGTTTTCAGGCAGCCACACTCTTGGTGAAAACTAGTACCAAGTAGTGCTTTTGTGTCTCAGTCGTGAATCGACAACTAGAAAAATGCCTATGGTTTGGATGCTTCCTATGTCGTGTCACATGTTAATGGCCTTGCAACCCATTAACAACCTAGATACATACAGAAATACTTGATTTATACAAGATACATACCATGTTTTCATACAAAGTATACAAACGTTCAATACAAGAACTGCATGAATTCACACCAACATTATGTTGACGTTTTCCAAAAACTCACATGTATTTCAGGTAACTAAAGTGGATGTGCGCGCGGTCATACTCTTGCTCTGGATGTTGTTTATGTTATCTTCGAATAAAGTTGTAAACTTTTCAGACAATATGCCGTCTTGTGTAAAACTATGATTTCAGTTATGTAATGTTTGGCATTTGAAGTTATTTTATGAGCATGTAGTATGTTTACCAATCGTATGCAATGAAAACCTTTCATGATCACACCTCGTGCTTCCGCCTTAGAAAGGGGTGTGACAATAACAAACATATAAATCTGTATACAAGATTATTTTTATATAATTGTCCCAAGTTATAAAAGATATTTTATGCCTTGTGCATCCAAACCAATTTTATAAATACTTTTTAAAAGAGTCAGTTAATTGTATTTACCAGTGTAAACTGACGTATTTTCCAAAAAGGTTAAGTGACAGGTACTGTACGTAATTGGCTGGGAGCTCAGGGCGTTAATACGGAATCTTGCAAGTTCTAGACGTCTAAATTCTGTTGAACAATGTTTACCTTTCTGTTTTAAGATCCGCATGTGGATCCATCTTACAATTCGTTTGTAATATTAATGTTACTTTTGAATTAGTTTGTAATATATTTAATTTAGACTTCCGTTGTGCATTGAACTGTGATTGTTTGACTATGATGATATCAATTACGTCACGTTACTCCCCACCGGAAATATGTGGAAATATCAGGGTGTGACATAATTTCATTCATCTTTGCCCATTCCATTCTTTTCTCATCTCCCACTTATTTGGAGCTTGCTTCCATCCTTAGATGCCTCCTACCTGAGATCTTATAGTGTTCTTCAACTCAAGTAATTTCTCATCCTAGTCTTTTTCAATTATTTCAGCTATTTCAAGCTGAAAGTCAAACAGATTGACTTACCGTTTGACTTTCGGTTTTGACCATGAATTGGTCAAGTCAAAGTTCAGTTGAACTTTGCAACGTGATCGTAATCATGATGGTTATAATCCCTTGCGATTATACCTACTGATTACCACGTTTACTAGTCGAAGTGACGAGTCAAAGTTTCGGTTAAAATGCACAATTATGTGCATTTTACGACGAAACCATTACAAATCAGTTTTGCAACATAGTTAAAAATGTTTTGATATGTTTAACTCGTCACTTCTAGTTAGTGCTTATTTAGCATAGTAAGTCGAGCAGGCTTGACCACTGCTTTGACCTTCGAATCCGACCCGTTTGTTCGATCTTAGAATCCGACCAAACATATATTTGTGACCATAGCTGTATAGGGAATAACCTACTGAGGTTATACCTTATGGTCACATCGTTTGGTTAGTTATATGATAAGTCGTTCTTATGCCCATTAAAAATGACCAAAATGCCCTTTTTACGCATAAATCCGTTTTTAGCATATGTAATCAAACCTTCATATAAACTGATGTTATAACATTTTAAACATATTTGGGCATTTAAGACTTATCATAGGACATGTATAACCATTTGAACACGCGTTTACGCAAATGACACGTTAAAGTAGCATAAACTACCTTAACGAGTCATAACGGGTCAAAAGCACTTAGGTTTCATTCCAAATCAGAATGTAGACTTTGCTAAACCATTTCATATGAGTTCCAACACTCATTTGGTTTACAAGACCTCATTCTATCTGATTCACCGATTAGGTCCCAACTTATTAACAAAGTTATTCAATACTAGGTGCCACTTGATTCCTTGATCCTTCAAGCTTTGTTTGATCTTTATTTCAAGACTTATACACAATCCCAAGTGAGTACAGAGATCCCCTCTTTTACATTTTTAAATGTTTTTGGGGTGAAACATATGTGCCTATCGTTACTTTCTTGTTTTCATGACATTATACAAGCTATGTTCATCTAGTACATATAGTGCATGATTTCAATTGCATTTTGCTTCGTATGTTGATTTAGCATGCCTAGCACATTGATTTCAAAGATACTTTTACTTCATATGTTGACTTAGCATATCTAACACATTGATTTCATGGACATTTTACTTCGTATGTTGACTTAGCATACTTAGTACATGGTTTCAAAACATTTTCACGACATGCTTACATTGTTTAAGACATATTGGTGCGTTGAACTTCCAATGATACATTCATTAACATTATCCCGCCGACCGGTAGTAGGTTATGGTACCACCATAGGTTTGACAACCCCATTCCCGCTTCCTAGTTTTGTTTGGAAGTATCCATAGGGGAATGGGAGAACCCGATGAACATTTGATAGACCTTTGTCTTTATAAGGGTCTATCCGACAGTTGACAAGGCTTGAATGTATTCGCCGACAATCCTAATATATGTTTTACAATGAAAGCAATGACTTATAAGACATAACTTTTGAATTGAGCAAAACCTTTGTTTATTCAAAGACATTGTTTTATACAAGACATTTTGACTATTCAAGACATTATTTCCTATGGTTTAAGCAAAGACCTTTTTGTTTACCATACAATACTTTGGTTTATTCATGGCAAGTTGGTTTACAGAAAGACATTGTTTTAGACATGACATATTTTATACAAAGACAAGACATATTTTATACAAAGACATGACACATTTTATACAAAGACATGACATATTTTACACAAGACATATTTTGGTTATTAAATTAACCATGCATTATTTCTTTTAAATCATTTGGTTTTCATATGATTTTACAAAAGAAAATATTTTTATAAAAGTTCATGGCTACTTTTTTTGTTAAACATTTATTTTAACATTCAAAGCCATGAATCCTCATCACAAAACCTATGTTACTCACAAGCATTTTTATGCTGACGTATCTATTTTCACATATGTTTTCAGGAGCTTATGTTTTGAGCATGCTTCACATAGGGCGGACTTGGGTCTTAGTGACTTTAAAATCTGCAAGACAATTGTTGTGTACTATTTGTTATCTTCTAAGACAATGTAATCAATTAACTCAATAAAACAAAACTTTATAAGCCATGTGTTATGAAACAATTTGTAACGTGACTCCCCAATGTTTCCGTCGCGTGATGTTGTTGTATATTACGTGATTGGGGTGTTACACGCCGGAACCCTAGTTCGATGGCCGGAAGTGAGAGAGAAAGGTGAGGTGAGGTGCGGCTGATGTTAGGGTGAGTGAATGAGGGGATAATGTTATAACTTGGTATTTATAGCTAGGGTTAGTGTGGTTTGGGCCCAAGGCCTAATAGCCCGTTTCCTTGTGTTTTGCGCGGCCCAATGCGTCTACGAGGCCGGTTTTCAAACCCGAACTTCGTGTAATGTTATGGAACATTATTTTAGGGTCAAAAATACGTAAAATGATGTTGGTAATCGATGTTTGATGCGTTCGTTCGTCGGTTGCGTTTAAAATTATGAAAAATGCTTCGGTTGTCATTTCTAGTCTGTTTTTCGATCCGATTTCAACTGTGAATATTAAATTTGATTACAAAGCTAAATATATCATAATATTTCGGTTTTGGAGGTAATACACGTGTCTGATGCTTCCATTTTGTTGTCAGTGTGTTCCTGCAGCCGCGTTTTCCCTTCACGTATGCGTTTTGTGACGTTCGAAAGCATGATTGATTCGCAAAACTAAATTCATAGGTATAATATATACATATAAAATTTGTATTTGTCAGCGTTGTCAGTATTTCATCCGGTGTCAGTTCGTTACCGTTTAAAGTTCAGCAGATTTCCCGCAAATCACCATTCGCGCACTGTATAGCCGTATAGATGTTCCTAAGAACTCCAGAGGCCTAATTAAGTTAATTTATGTATTAAACACTTCTAAATATTTTTTAATGCTCGTTATTCATGTAATTAATAACCAAAAGTTACCGGTTATCACATCTTATAAATTAGAGATCCTAGTGGCACCTTTCTTATTCGCTGATGTCATTTTACCTTTAAGGCATTTGACACATGTTACAAAGTCAGTGAAATTGAGAGGTGGTAAGACTTCATCCTACACTAGTCGAGTTAATCGTACTCATGAGATGTGGCCTAAACGTTGATGCCACAACATGGATAAAGTCTCTAAGTCTAGATTCTATTTCATCTTTGTGATTGATTCGTTAATATTATATGAAAACAAAGATTTGTAAAAATTATCATCTAGTACTAAGCTATAGAGACAACCATCCATAATGCCAGTACCATAAACTATAGAATCATAAAGAATAGAGAGTTTGTGATGACCATGAGTAACATCAAAACCGTCTATGTCTAACTTTGGTCTTGATACAAGGTGCCGAGTAACCTTAGGAGCATATACGGTATCATAAAGTTTAATGCATAAACCAGTTTTCATAATAATTGTAAGGTTCCCACAACCTTTAATTCTAGTTCCTTATCATTCCCCATTTTTAGTGTTCTTTAGTTTCTTCCCAGCCTCTGGATTGTAAGGATTCCCTGAGTAGAGTTGGTCACATAAACCATAGAGCCAGAGTAAAACCACCAAGAATTAGCTGGAATATTTAAATTATAAGACCCAAGTACCGTAAAGAGACTATCACCTTTCTTAGCGAGCCATTCCTTAAAGTCAGGGCAGCCCTTCTGCTTATGTCTTGTCTTTTTACAAAACTTGCAGTAAGGCTTACTTACACGGATCTTAGAGTGGAAAGGTGCACTTAGATTAGGCTTTTGGACTTTAGAAGATTCCTTCCTGGGATAGTTGTTATTCCTCTTCTTGGAGTTGGAGGTAGCAAGGTAAGCAATTTAGTTATGTCCATCCTCATACACTCTTCCTCATGTATGCACATGGCAATCAGCTTATTCATCATCCATTTGTCCTTCTGAGTGTTGTAATTGATCTTGAATGCTTCATAGAACATTGGAAAAGAAGTTATGATGAATTGTAGTCCTTTCAGTTTGTTGGCCATGTCGTTCATCATCATGATGTGCTCATGAATGTCGCTCATTCCATCATACTTAGTAGTCACCAACTTGAGAATTAAAGTACTAGCATGCACCTTAGACGCCCCTTTGAATTGCTCTTCCACAAAAGCCAAGTAGGTTTTAGCATCATGAGAGTCTGGAATGGCTCCTCTAATTGTAGTGCTAATGGATTGTTTCATGAAACGAGAGACATGTGATTACACCTAGTCCACTTTTCAAAAGCAATTTGTGCCTGAGTTGTGGATTGAGGAGTAAGTGTTGCAGGTTTAGGCTACCTCAGGGGGTAGTAAAATCCAGCAAAGCAAGAGCTAGCATGAGATAGTGCTTCCAGGCAGCAAAGTTATCACCAATTAATGGTGGAATCCTGCAATTGGGAGCTATTAGTAGAAATTAGATGTGAAAATTAAGATACTAAAATAGAAGTCTTAATGTGATCTAAGGGCAAATTATACTAAGGCAGGCATAGGTAGTGACCATTTTAATTATGAAGTTGTGTTATGTCTATTATTAACATCAAACTAATAGACTAAGTTGATTTAAAAGTTCTACTTAAACGAAGATAAATCACATTTGGGAAGAAGTGAAATCATTGAAGAATGTGTGCAAAATAATTGTGACAAATTACCTTTGGGTAGAAGTGTGACAATTATCTTAATTATGCACGTGTTAGTTATGCTAGACATGAATGTATCACATCACCTTTGGGCAGAAGTGAAACATCAAGAGCTCATTCAAGTTAAGCTATTTGGTTTAGGAAAAGAATTAATTTTATCTAAGTATTTACAAGACCATTAAGTTAATTAATAACAAACCACCTATTAGCGCAGGGTTTAGGGGAGTTACGTTCATGAAAAGGTTAGTTCACGAAAATGAGTTCTTGAAAAAATAGTTAGTTCTTGAGTTTTGGGTTCACTACATTTGAGTTCTCTATGTTTGAGAATTCTCGAGTTCTCTAGTTATGGGTTCTCTAGTTTTGAGTTCTCTAGTTTATGGGTTCTCTAGTTTTGAGTTCCCTAGTTTATGAGTTCTCGAGTTTATGTGTTCTCAAGTTTATGAGTTCTCTAGTTTATGAGTTCACTTAAACTCTACCATTTATGAATTCACGTAAACTCTACTTTTATGATTTCACTTAAACTGAGTTCTCTTAGAATTGATGGAACAAAAATCTTAGTTCTCTTAAAATTGATGTAACAAAAAATTGAGTTCTCTTAAGATTGATAGAACAAAAAACAGAGTTCTCCTAAAAATGATGGAACAATGAGTTCTCTTAAAATGATGGAACAAAAAATTAAGTTGTCTTAAAAATGATTGGAATAAAAAATTTGAGTTCTCTTAAAAATGATGGAACAAAACTTTGAGTTCTCTTAAAAACCATAGAAACAAAGACGTGAACCCAAAAATAAAACATGAGTTATTTTTTAAAAGAGTTAATTACAGTTTGCTTCCCTATGGTTTGGGGAATTTTTCAATTTGCCTCCCTCTAGCAAAGACTTTTTGTGCTGCATACATAAACTATCTTTTTCTTGCAATTTGACACCCTGTACTTTTTTTCGTCCATTATGTTGTTAGCCGGGAAGGACTAATTTTGACAAATAGTGAAAGTATGAATGTGGAGGGACTAAAGGTGTCAACATGCTGAAACTATGCCTCTGAGTGACCCTTTACGAACTGCAAGCTTGATGCTATACGTTCGTGTCCATACTCTCAAAGTAAGCCAAATGTTGGATGAGAAGGACCATTATTGACAACATATAAAAGTTAGAACTTGGAGGGACTAAAAGTGACAACTTGTGAAAATTCTGTTCTTTGAGCATTGTATATGGATCGTAGACTATACGTCTATACGGTCCACAAAGAGGTGATAAAATGAGCATGTAGAGGACCTTTACGGACCGCAAAGGGTATACCCCTACGGTCCGTAAAAGAGCGCCAGCGACAGAAAATTCCTTGGAGCCCAAACAAAAATGTGTAAAACCACTAACTCGAAACTAGGGGCTTCATGACTGCCATGCCACGTTCTAGGACTCTTGTTCTCACCTTCTAGCTCCTGCTAACACGTGGAACCACCTCCTTCAAGCTTTCCAACTATAAATAGAAGTGTTGTTACAACACTTGAACTTGCACCTTCTTTATAAATCATTCTATCTCTCTCTGGAAGTTCCTGGTCCTTAGGAGCATCAAAATCAAGTTCATTTTCGTCCAAGGATCACTTGTAAGTGTTCCTTCCTTGTGCATTTTTGTTTTATAGGCTTTTATAGCCGAAAGTCAAGCAAATTCGATATTTTCTTTGATTTTTGGTTTAGACCATTATGGTCCAGCCATTGTTCGAGTCGAACATAGTTACGTGATCGTAATTAGGTAGGTTTTAATCCTTCAAAAGGGCACCTCCTGAAAATCAGGTTAACTTGGTCAATTGACGGGTCAAAGTTTATTATTTAAAAAGTCAAAGGGTCAGTTTTCGTAAATGTTATAATCTGATCATATGTATGTTATAAATCATGTTTTGACACTTAAACAAGTTGGTAATAATTATTAAAACATGTATGAACATGTCTGGCTCATCAATTCCAGTTTTAAGGTCGGTTCGCAACCGAAAGTTCTGCAGTTTGACTTCTGCTTTGACTTTCGATTCTGACCCGATTTAGCTTAGTTAGCTACTGAACTAAAGTTGCATTATGATTTTATTATAATGTAGTATAACCCTCTGAGGTTATATTACACAATCATAATCAGATTCTAAGTTACATGCAAGTTTCTATATTATGCCAACTTTGACCGAAATGCCCTTTATGCAATAAACAAGGTTTTAATCAACAATGAACTTGCAAATGATTTATCTACTAATATGTTAATGTAATTAACATCTTTTAATATTATGAAATTGATCATAACCTGAGTTTGGATACAAGATCGCAAATTGTGTTATTTAATGACCGAAACGCCCTTTTGGCGCATAGTATGGTATTAAACCATAACTATCAATCAAAATTTAATACCTACTGATATTATAACATATTTAAAATGTTTTCACAGTAGGTACTTGATCATAACTAATATTTTTAAATAAGTTCTCAAACTATGTATGTAATGACCAAAATGCCCCTACGGTGCATAGTTTAGTCTTAAATCATAAAACCCATACATGTTTGATTACTTACTGATATTATATCATAAATAAAGTATTTTTACAAAATGAACATGTTCATTATATCAGTTTATATGCAAGTTCTTGTGTTACATCGCAAAATGACTAAAATGCCCTTATGAGGCATATTTTGATTTTAAAACCTTCATGGGCATATCAGTTGCTAACCTACTGATGCTACAACTTCTTTAAAGTATATTGGCTTATATGCATACGGTTAAGCTTATGTAACTAGTTTACATAAGCTTACCGAAACAGGTCAAACCTTATTATTTTTACTTCAAATTCCAGAATGTGTAGTGTTTACCCGTATTATACATTTATTTGTAATTTTTGGGTTTAAACCACCTTAGTTAATCGATTAACGGCTGAGCTATTTATAATTCTTGCATATTAGGATGAGTTTTAGCCCAGGTAAATACTATTAGCCTATTTTCCCTATACGGGCTTGGGATACGGTAAATTATTACCGCTTGGTCGGGTATGGGATCATATGCCGGAATGTGATTACAAAATCACCATGACCCGTTTTAATCTGTTTGGTCTGATAACTTAAACATTGGGGGTTAACGCGACCGTGTCCTGGATATCCTTGACTCATTTAAGTTGCTAATGGCCATGACCAAGCACGGGGTGTAGGCTATACACCTGACAGATGCTAATGCTATTATAAATGTTTTTCTTACCCACTAGTTGGGGATAACCCCTTTGTGGGTTTAAGTGGCGTGTCGGTTAATCATGTCTCGGTGTTTAGTACTGGGCTCCATATGTATTGACAGGCATGTAAAACTGTATACAAAGTCATTTTGAATTGTCCCAAGTTATTTATAAAATCATGTGCCATATGCCCTTAAAATGATTTTAAAAATATTTTCAAAATGAGTCAGTTGATTGTATTTACCAGTGTAAACTGACGTATTTTCAAAAGACTAAGTTACAGGTGCAAGGATACATATATAGGCTGTAAGTTGCTCGGTAATGCTAGAAGAGGAATTTGCAACTCCTTTGCATAAAGCCTAGTAGTCTGTTGATCTCTTTTTTTACATTTTACGATCCGCCTGTGGATCTTTATTACAAACAAGTCTGTATTATTATTTTTGAACTTTCGGACACTTATGTTTGTAATAATATTTTAAACTCCAAGACTTCTGCTCTGCTATCTGTGTTTGTGTCTATGATGATACCAATTTTACGTCACGATACCCCCCACCCGGGCCCACCAGGATTTGGTTGGAAATTCGGGGTGTGGCACTAATCCTGCTGACCGGCATGACATAGACCCAAGACTCAAACCCTAAGACATCAATTTAAACTTGGTCTGTAGAATCTGAACTTCCTAAGATCACGAATTAATGAATCCAGATCATGTGCATCCCCGGACAATCTGAAGTCAGAACCACCCGAATGTTGTTGCATGTCACGAGTTTCAAAAATACCGGAATTTCAATATATCCTATGAAACTTTTATTCCCCCTCATTTTTGCAAATTCTGACTTCTCTAATCTTTATCACTAAAGTTCCCCCTCAAAATAAGCAAATTCAGTCCTGTCTGTTCTCTTAAAAACTTAACTATGCCGAAAATGTGTCATTTTGGCCCACAAAAGTCAGTTTTTCATCAATGCAGATTTTTCGATTTGACCCATTAATAGTTAGATACTCAGATGATAAACATTCTGTATAGGTATCATGACTACCCCACTAACTTCAACATTTTGTGATCGCATGATCATATCTGTTCTCTGAAGGCCCCGACGGTGTCCACGAACAGTCCGTATTTGTCGTTAAAAACTCGAAAAAAAATTCAATCACCAAATTTTTTTGGACACTCGTCTCATCACCGTGATAAAAAAAATGCCATTTTTTTAGTCATTTGGCTCATTCAAGCAAATGGAGTCAGTCCATTCGTGCGAATGAATAACAATCGTACAGACAAGTCCCTTCGTACGAAGAGAGTTTTTCCAAACAAACTGATTTTTCTCTTCGTGCGAGTGAGATTCTCTCTTCGTGAGAATATAGGGTCTCTTCGCGCGAAGTGGTTCCTTTGTACGAACATGGTTGATCACATTTTTTTGATCCAAAATCTTTATTTCTACGAATTTCATGATGATACCTCACAGATATGAACAAAAATCAATTCTGAATCTAATGATGTCTTCAATTTCAAATTCCATCCGTGAATTGACATCCAATTTGATGTTTTACTTCTAAAGCCCCCTAAAAACCCATAATTCATAAGCGTAGGTAATTCAATTAACTGTTAGATCGATTGAATCAGTACCGTAGCTCTGATATCAATTGAAAGTCAAGGATCCGGCAGGTTTAGACGGAAGTTTGGGTAGAATATAACTAATTCGGTAGTATATTACTATTAAGAATGTAGTAGAAGCAGAATAGTTAATTGCTTCATTCATACCAAAAGAGTTTACATCTTTTACAAGTTGGAGAAAAATTTCTCGAGCATTTCCCCTCTGGGAACCAAAACTTCCATCAAGCTCTCACTCACAACTCCTACATATAGGCAAGATCCTCCGTGCGAGTGAGCTTGGAGTGAATGGAACAATCCATTTGTGCGAACTGGGCTAGTGTGATATCAATTGAAAGTCAAGGATCTGGCAGGTTTAGACCGAAGTTTGGGTAGAATATAACTAATTCGGTAGAATATTACTATTAAGAATGTAGTAGAAGCAGAATAGTTGATTGCTTCATTCATACCAAAAGAGTTTACATCTTTTACAAGTTGGAGAAAAATTTCTCGAGCATTTCCCCTCTGGGAACCAAAACTTCCATCAAGCTCTCACTCACAACTCCTACATATAGGCAAGATCCTCCGTGCGAGTGAGCTTGGAGTGAATGGAACAATCCATTTGTGCGAACTGAGCTAGTGCCCTTCGTGCGAAGGGTTGCTTCGTACGAAGGGAACTTTTCATGAGAAAACCATTTTTCTAACTCTCATCTATACAATATTCAACACACGCTCTATCTAGCCTATCCGCACAGTTACCGACACACAAAATAGGCTCTAACAACCATAATGACAGAAGAACCTTTGTCGTTTAATGAAGAACAATCAAATGAGTTTGGTAGTAAAATCTGAGGTGAGGCTAAAATAGTTAAAAGAACATTTAATGTAACATTTTCTAAACCTGGAAAAACGCTTCATTTAATGTAAAAAAAACACTTCATTTCCTAAACCTGAACATTTAAGGTAACTAGTAAACCTAGAGTAATACCCTCCATGAATGAAGAAAGGATATGGTGTAAGAATAATGTTAGGACAAATCTGTGTGAAAATGTTAGATGGATAAGAGTATATATGATATTTTGAGAAGACAGGCCTTGAGAAGAATAAAAGAAAATAACCTATAAGTATAACAGTCAAATTACTATTCTAACCCTCCTTCATAAAGTTAATGTGGACAGTTGGCTCAATATATACCACACATCTAAGTTTCTAGGGTTTACAAAACTGCGGTGGGATTCCACTTTAGAATTAGCCTATATACATATATAGGGAGATGTTCCTGTTAAAAGACCTTTTTTGTAAGAAATTTGAGAAAACATATGAATTGACATGTAGACATCATGTTTTGGACTTAGACATGATGTGTTGGCAAGAAAAACACTAAACATAACAATTTAAAAAACAATGAAATGTACTATAGGCATGAAAATTAAAACACAACTAAAGCACACTACTTAACACTTAAAACACACCACTTAACATTCTTGGCATGATGTTTTAAGTTTTAAGCCTAGAATCCATTGCATTGTGTCTTAAATTGTTATGTTTGGCAATTTTCTTGCCAAAACAACCCAAAATATCCGGACTAAGTCCAAAACCTGATGCATACATTATTGGGTCAAAATGGAGAATGAGGTTATCAATTACGACATCTTTAGTTTAGCAACATTATTGTTTTGTATTTTTAGCATGTTTGTAGGTTTTCCAAGCAAGAGGCAGCTTGCTTTGGGGACAAGGCTCAGGGGCTAAAAATAGGGAACTACACCTCATTTGTTAGGTGTGCATTTGGGAGCCACCACCCCGGGAGCTCACCCGGGGTGGATCATTATCTTGTAGTTTGTTTATTCAAATCAATCAGAATATCTTTGTTCAAATCTTTGTTCTTATCTTTCTATTGTTTGTTTATGGTTCCGAATCACCCGTCTCATCATCATTTACTAAACCGAGACTGAAATCGGATCTCTATGGGACTACAATTTGGTATCAGAGCTTGGTACTCGAATTTGGGATTCAACAATCTTCAAATTCATCCTAAAAATCTGATTTTTATTTGAAAAGTTTTGAAACTTTTAGGGTTTTTGATTTTATTCCCTTTTTCTTCAAAAAATCTTGTTTTTAAAAGGTTTAAATTATGTGTTTGCTGATTGTGAGTTGAGACTAGTATTATTTGAAAGATTCATAGTGATTTTATATCATTTAAAGAGGTTTCGGCTCAAATCAGAAGGTTTTAGATGAGTTTTTGAAGTTTCTGGGCGATTTTTTATGAATACAGCGTTTTTACTTTTGAATACAGCGATTTTATTTTGAATATAGCGTTTTTATTGAAAGTTCCGGCGTATTTGTGTTTTCGGGAAACTTTCCGGTGAAATTAACTTTTCCGACGAACTTTTCCGGCGTAATTAGTTTTCCGGCGACTTTAAATCTTGAACGCGAGTTCAAGCTTTCCCGCGTATTTGGTAATACGCCGGCAAGTCACATTTTCCCGGAGTCGTTATTCTGGCGACTTTGTTCTGACCGGCGTATTTAAAGAAGGGAGTAGAAATAGAATCTTTTGCAGATGATAATAAAATTCTCAAAGTTTTAAACTTCAATCCATAACAACAAAACACTAAACTCAAAGAATACATTTGATTGAATCATAATATAAAACAGATTGCATATATTTTCAGTAGAAACATCTTAATCTGGCTATAACAAGAGTCACAAAACCATCTCTTGTCGTGACTTACCACTTTCCGGTGCGTTTCCGGTCACCGGCTAGGGTTTCGACGACGCAATTCCGGTGAACTCCTTCCATCCAGACACTTTCAGATCTGCTCCTCCGCCGTTGTTCACCCTCACCGTCCTATACAACACTCACCACCATCTCCGATCAAACAACGACCACCGCCATAACCGCCGTTCCCTCGCTCCGGTCACCGCTACTTGCGCCTCTGCTACACCACCCTTTCCCACTCAAACCTACACCCACCATAAAACTCCGCCTACAACCATGACAACTCGCCGCATATCTACGTCATCTCCGACCCATAACGACCAGAACCACCACATCCCCGAGATCCAACCTTCACCCGCAAACCACCGCGTAAAACCATCTCCCAGTCCCACCACGTCCGGCTACCTCTGTCTTAACCACCACCAAATCTGCATTTTAGTTTGTTGTTTGTGATGAAATAGAGTGAAGAAGTAGGAAGATGGTATTTTGCGGCTGTTTCAAAAGAAACTAGGGTTTTATTTTTCACATCACTTATGGGCCAGTTGCTTATAAGAGCATTCACATCCAAATAATCAAATTGTGTGTGTGAAGTTTTTAAAATATAAAAAGTATAAAAAGTGGTTTTGAGTGGAGGAGAGAGAAAATGTTACTGTTCATCTGTATATTTGGGGGGACACTGTTCACCCCCTATAATTTTTTAATATATTTTGAAAGTGGTTGTGAGTGAAGAAGAGAGAAAAGGTAATGATAAAGGTATAAAAAATATTATTTAATTGAAAATGAGAGAGAAAATGTAATGTTTTTTAGTGTAATTTAGGATGAAAATATGGTGGAATGGATGTGAATGCTCTAACAATTTTAAACAAAAATATGGTGGTTCAATTTAATATATTGGACCAGTGCTAGAAAATTGTCAATTTGGGTCGAATGTTAGTCTGGTCATATTAACAGTTTACATATGCTGATTTATGACTACAAAATGAAAAGTCAAAGATGATTTAATCATTTTTTTTAGATAAGGGTTTAGTCAACATCACAACTTTACGTTTGAACTTATTTCTTTTTTTTTTGTGTTTTCTTTTTAAGGTTTTCAAAATTCAAAGCACGTTACTTAATATTAGTGTATATTGTATTGTGTATTATGTTGGTAGTTGAGTTTGTTAGGAGAGTTAGTTACACTGTGTGTGAGTTGGTTATTAGTTTTCCCTTAAGGTCTTATATATAGATTAGCATGTCATGTACTGAACTAAGTTTTACCTGTTATGAGATTACTAAGCTTTCATATCTGATTATCATGTTCTTTATGGTATCAGAGCACATGGATCTCCGGTGACCTATAATCTGTTTTTCCGGTCAATTTCTGTCTTCTCCGACGAGATTTCTCTCTTGTTCTCACCTTCTGCTACTGCATCTGCATCAAACGAAAAAGAACCAATTCATCGAATACTCTACCAAGTATCATGAATCTAATGTCGATAAGACTTGATAACGATAATTACCTGAATTGGCAACATCAAGTCCTAGTGATTTTGAAGACGTCTGGATTACTGAAGCATTTAAACAGTAACATAACTGCTCCTGAAGTTGATACTGAAGAACACGAGATCTGGAACAAATCAGATAAATTTGTTGTCGATTTTTTGGTTACAAATCTCTCAGAATCAATGATTCATCTAACCAGAGGCATTAATTCAGCCTCTGAATTATGGAATCGAATAAAGGAATCGTTTTACTCACAGATTTATGGTGAAACAAGTGCAAATGGTGATCAACAACACAATTATTATCCTGATTTTGCGGATAAGAAATCTGAATATACAAATCTGGGATCCAATGGTGAACGATGGAGAGTTGATAGAGGACGTAACATGGTAGACTTTGGTGCTAGGGTTTTTGATTTTGGGGGAAATGTCTATGAGCAGTAGGAGTTTGATCAGCGCATCTCTAATGACTCAAATGGGCTTTCTATTCTTGAACCAGGCCCATCCATTATTGGATCAAGTCCAGCTCATACCAATGTTATAAATGTATCAAATATTGTTTCCACCAGATTTGAGTTTGGGCTTTCATATTTTGCAAACCGGGCTGCCAAACAACCTACACATCATTATGGATTGACTGCTGATCTTTCAAGCATTTGTGAGCGGATTGACTCGTGGATTCCTGATTCTGGTGCTACTGCACATATGACCGCCGATTCTTCTATTGTATTTGATGCTTCCCCCTACACTAGCTCTGAGCGAGTTGTTGTAGGCAATGGTATGGCTCTTACTATTTCTCACATTGGCACTACCTTACTTCATTTATCTGATCGTACTCTTACTCTTAGACATGTTCTTGTGGTTCCTGGCTTAGCCAAGAACCTTTTATCGATCACGCAGTTAGTGATTGATCATCCGATAGCTGTTGTTTTCTCTCATCTTGGTCTGTCTATTCAGACTCTGGATGGACAGCTCCACCATCACACACGTGGTAGTCCCCATCAGCTATATTCACTTGCTGCTTTCACTTCTGTTTCTCGTGAGACTTGGCATTCCCGGTTGGGTCATCCGTCTGATGATGTCTCGTCTAGATGTTCGTTTTTACATTTGACAAACAAAACCCAACACACACATTGTACTGCTTGTAGTGTTTCAAAATCAACTAGATTGCCTTTTACATCTGTTGTATCCCATTCTACGTTACCTTTACATATTATACATTGTGACATTTGGGGTCCCTCGCCTGTTATGTCTAGAGATGGATACCGATATTTCATTACATTCATTGATGATTTTAGTCGATTTACATGGATGTATCCGTTAACTTGTCGTTCTCAAGCGGTTGATTGCTTTCGACATTTCAAACCGTTAGTTGAGAACCTCTTCTCATGTACCATCAAACATCTTCAGTGCGATGGTGCTCCTGAGCTCATTCATGGTTCTATGGCTCGTTTCTTTCGGATTCTGGCATTGCTTATCGTATTTCATGTCCATATACTCCCCAACAGAATGGGGTTGCTGAGCGGAAAAACCGCCATCTTTCTGAGGTAGCTCGAGCTTTACTGTTTCATGCTCGATTACCAAAGAAATTCTGGTATTATTCATATGCTACTGCTGCCTTCCTTATTAACCGGTTACCATCACCAGTTCTTCATTACTCGTCTCCTTACGAGATTCTATTTGGATCTCGTCCTGATTACTCTCTTTTTCGTACCTTTGGGTGTTTATGTTATCCGTTTCTAGGTGATACTCGAGCGGATAAACTTTCACCCAAGTCTACTCCTTGTATCTTTGTTGGCTATGCTCCATCTCATCTCGATTATCTCTGTTATGATCCTCATACATCCCGTACGTATACTTCTCGACATGTTCGATTCCATGAGTCGATTTTTTACATTCCAGGGAGTTCTACTACTCTCACAGCTTCTTCAGATTCTATTCCTTTCTTCATTCCCCCTCCTTCGCTTCCGACGTCTGTTTCTTCTTCATCTACTCCTATTATTCCTTCCTCATCTTCTCCTATTATTTCATCTCCTGATATTTCTTCACCTACTTTTTCTCCTCCTCCTCCACCTCCTCCTCCTACTTCTCCTCCTCCTCCTCCTCCTGTTTCGACTCACCCGATGGTTACACGATCTCGTGATCATACACGACAGCCACGTTATTTTCCTGATCATGTTCTTCTTCATGTCTCTACTGCTCCCACCACTGAGCCTTCCACATTTCGACAGGCTCAGCAATATTCTGTTTAGTGGGATGCGATGCGTGCTGAGATTGATGCGCTTCATGCCAACCAGACATGGCGTCTGGTTCAGGCGCCCACTGACGCCAACATTGTTGGTTGTAAGTGGGTTTACAGGATTAATCCTGATGGATCTGTGAGTCGTTATAAAGCCCGGCTTGTTGCCAAGGGCTTTCATCAGACTGAGGGTATTGACTACACTGAGACTTTTAGTCCTGTGGTCAAACCTACTACTATTCATCTAGTTCTTTCAGTCGCTTTCTCTCGAGGGTGGTCCATTCGTCAGGTTGATGTCAACAATGCGTTCTTACATGGGGATCTTTCTGAGACTGTGTATATGACCCAACCCCCAGGCTTTGTTGACTCATCTAGACCACATTATTTTTGTCGTCTGTAGAAGGCTCTTTATGGCCTAAAGCAGGCTCCTAGAGCTTGGTTTTCCAAGCTATCCACCGCTTTGCTTACTGGTGGTTTTACCCAGTGTCTTTCAGATGTATCTCTCTTTGTTTATAGTCGAGATTCGATACTCTGTTATGTCTTGGTCTACGTTGATGACATCATTATTACCGGGAGCTCTTCTGATTTTGTTACTGGCTTGATTGGGCGTTTACATTCTCAGTTTGCGCTCAAGGATTTGGGGCACTTGTCTTATTTTATGGGTATTTAGGCCACATTTTCTGAGGATGTTTTACACTTATCTCAGCAGCGCTATTTACTTGATTTGCTACAGCGCACTGGCCTTGCTGATTGTCGACCCTTATCTACTCCTGTCTCTTCCGGTAGACAGCTTTCTCGACATGCTGGTGATCCTTTGTCTGACCCAACTATGTATCGGAGCACAGTTGGTGCATTACAGTATCTAGTGCTGACACGACCAGAGATTGCTTATGCGGTCAGTAAGGTGTCGCGGTTTCTTCAGACACCTACTGATCGACACTGGGTCGCTGTCAAGCGTATTTTGCGGTACCTTAAATGTGACACCTGTGTCACTTCAACCATCCAACAAATTCCAAACCAATGAAATATTGTATTTCATACTTTGGACTTATATAAATATGTGTATCTTTTGCACATATCAGCTCTTGTTCGATTTCAAGCTCTAAATCGCTTTCTGGAAGGTTATACGCGCACTGATGCGTAAATATAACCAGTTTAATGCAACAAACACTCCGGAATAGTGAAATAGGCTTAACATACCTTAAATAACCTTTACATAACTTAGAAATAAGTTTCGAAGGCTTTGGTATGGCAAAAATAAGTTAATTCGCTTACAGGGACTAAACTTGACAAACTGCGAAAGTATGCCAATTTGAACAGTAACAGACATTCTGGAACATGACCATAAGTTAAACATACCATAAATATCCTTTAAATAGCTTAGAGATAGGCTTTGAGGGGTTCGGTGTGCTAAAATAAACTTTTGGCTCATTCAGGGACTAAAAGTGTCAAAAAGTGCACAAGTTTGCACTTTCACGCATAACTCACGTTCTGAATACATCCGGACATCCAAAAATTTATGTAAGCACTAAAATATTTTATTTTAGTGTTTGGAATAAGAAAAATCCATTCGTCACGCCATTTGGATCGTTTTTCGCGATTATGCGCATTCCGTCGTAATTAACCGAACAACGCAATCGTACAGCTAAACGAACCGACATCCGAGATATTTTTGAGAACATTTTAAGTTCCCTATACTTTAACTTCATTTTTGAGCTTTGAAATGGGGTTAACGGGCCTTAAACGCGTCAGAAATGACCTTATAGCACAACAGGGACCAAAATGGTAAATCTGCCAAACTTGGCCCTTGCGCACCGTAAGGGTTATTTGTTACGGTGCGCAAGCAGTGTCCAGATGCAGCAAATCATTTTTGGCTACTGTTATCTGCCCCTAAACATTCTCCAAAGGTCAAGTGCCATTTGTTAAACTCTTATGGTGGCCAAAAATCAGTCACCACAACATTGCAACAAGTGTACGGGCTAGATCATTCCCTCTTTTCCAAGAAACGATCCTAACGGTGGACCGAAAAATATAAATACCCAACCCACTTCACTTCATTTCTCACAAGAATCTGATCATTTGTGCTCTAAGTTGAAACCTTTGTTTCATACCTGAGCTATTTTGATCTAGATTAGCATTCGGGGACCCTTCGTAAGTGTTCCTTCGTTCTTTTATCGCTTTTCGAGTCCGAAAGTCAAACTTTGTTTGACTTTCTGCATTGACCAGTTTATGGTCGATGCGAAGTTCGTTTGAACTTCATAACGTGAGCGTGATCACGATGGTTACAGTCCCTAGTGACTATACCTACTGATTACCACGTTATCTAGGCTCAGTGACGAGCCGTAGTTTCGGTCAGAATACGTATTCTTGCGTATTTTGTAACCAAACTACTTATGGGTATCAAAACCGTTTGTTTTGATACCAAACCTGTTTTCTAAACTTAGTTAAGCATGTTTTAGCATGCTCAGCTCGTCACTTTTAGTTTAGTGCTTATATAGGGTCGTAAGGGTAAGCGATCTAATAAATCGCTTATACCTTCGAACCCGACCCATTTGGTCGATCATTAGGATCCGACCAAGCACATTAGGTGACCATAGCATATAAGGAATAACCTTCCAAGGTTATACCTTATGGTCGCTTTGTTTAAGTAGTTGTAAGATAGGTAGTTTATATGCCTTAGGTAAATTACCAAAATGCCCTTTTGACGCCAAAATTCATTTTAAGCGTATGTAACATAGATTTTGACATCTAAACTGATTTGACAACCATATTAGACATGTTAAGGCATATATTACTTGTCATAGGACTAGTTAGGCGTTCCGAACGTGTTTTACGCGAACGACGCGTTAAAGTAGCATAAGCTACCTGAACGGGTCGTAATGGGTCGTAAGCACTTATGTTAGGTTTCATTTAGTATGTTGGCTTTGTTGAACCATATTACACGAGTCTCCATACTCGTTTGGTTTACGAACCCTCATCCTATCCGATCTCCCGATTTAAGTTCCGGTTTATTTATATAGTTTTAGATTGCCGACTGATTCCGTGCTCCCTCTAGCCTTGTTTGGTTGTTGTTCAAGACCTCCAAGCACTCTCAGGCGAGTACATTATTCCCCTCTTTTACTGTTTTCAACTGTTTTGGGGTGACTCATATGTGCTAAATATCTTAACAATGATTTCAAGAACGATTACAATGGTTTCAAAAACAATTACAATGTGGTTTCAAGAACGATAACAATGGTTTCAAGAACGATTACAATGGTTTCAAAAACAATTACAATGGTTTCAAAAACAATTACAATGTGGCTTCAAGAACAATTACAATGGTTTCAAGAACGATTTCAATAAAGTGAACAAACTTGTTGGTTGTAGTTACATAACCAATGACATTCATTAGCAATGATCAAGCCGACCAGTATTAGGTTATGGTACCATAGGATCTGACAAATCCCGTTATTCTCTATACCCATGGTTATGTGTGGGTATTTTGGGTAACGACTGAATCTGTAATTATTAATTTACTCTTTGGTAAGGGTCTGTTAAGAACGAGAACGAGAACGAGTTGGAACGATGAACGAGTCAAGAAGGTTTGAATGTTATTAGAAAATCGACCATAAAGTAGTTTCACAATTAAAACAAGAACGATTTGAACGATTAAAACAACAAGAACGATTTGAACGATTTCACAAAATGTTGTAACGATTGGATAAACATTTGGACATGATTTACATTTGATTATGCATTTCCACGAAACATAGTATTGATTTAAACCAAGTTTTACATCAATACTTTGTTTTGTGCGTTTCACCTATGGTTTAGTTGATGCATTTCACTAGCCATACATGTCATTTTGGTTACACATTACATGGTTTACATTTGACACAAACACTTTTGACATTGGTTATACATAACATGATTTACATCTTAACATAAACATTTTGGTATACTATTCAATACATTTGACAATTGGTTTAAACATAGACATCTTACATTGGTGGTTTGGTTTGATTAAGTGATTAAGTAATGATGCGTGTGTATTATGATAGAAGCATGGTGGATACGCCGCTGGTACTTCCTATATATAAGTGTTTGTATGGTATTACATATCGTAGCGTTATTTGAATCATTTCAGTTTGAGATATATAACATTTTATACAAATAACATACTTTTCACAAGACATTGATTTACAAACAATTTATCTTATACAAACTCATTTTACAATGGTTATTCATTTAACCATACATTATTCTCTTATTTATACATATCATCTGAACTTATTATTTTTCAAATGATTTACAAAGACAAAGCAAATTACAAGGTTCATGACTAAACATTTTCTTCAACAGAAGTCATGAATCTTATTTTCACAAAACCTATGTACTCGCCAGCATTTCTTTGCTGACCTCGTTTTCACATATGTTTCAGGTATTGTTGAAAGATATCGATTGATAGGACGCATGCTCACATAGGACTGGACAAGGCCTTAGTGACTCAATAACAATGATAGACTATGTTTAAATTGTGTATTTAGATTTCCAAACGATGTAATTATTCAATGTTTAATAAAACGAAACATTTTTGGTATCCATGGTTATGAAACATTAATTCTGTTACAACACTCCCCGACGTTTCCGCCACGTTTTGTATGTTACACGTGGTCGGGGTGTGACAGAAGAGATGGTATCAGAGCCAATGGTTATAGGGAATTAGGTTATTAGTAATGCTTTGACCTAGTCTATAACCTTTCTAGGACCCTAACGCGAGTTTACTTGCATTTAGTCGTAAAACAATACCGTCACCTATCCTTCGGCGACGACCAAAACAAGAACATAAATTTCAAAACCGCTTTGAAAACTAATCATCTGTTCTAGGATGATTGATTACAAGGTTTTGAACCCTCTATTGTAAGGTTTTGAACCCTCTGTTATATGGTTTTGAACCCCTTTGAATTTTCAAAATCTCGGCAAGGTTTTGGGTTTTAAATAATGTGAACACGTGCAAACTGGAAGGGTGAATGCCTGTATTCTGGGTTTTCTGTCTAGGCAAGCACTTCGTATACATCTCATCAGACGCAAGACCAGTTGTGCTTACCTGGGAATTCTTGGGATGAGTGTTCACTTATAGGCGAGCATGTCTTCGCGATACATTATTTTTGACTCATTTACTTTGATTAGTCACTGTGTGTCGGTTGTTGCTTTGTTGTAACAAACAAATGACCACTATCCTTGCTTTCATCAGATTTGTTTCATCTCATTCTTTTCGTCTAATTCTCTCACTCGTTTCCTTTCATGTTTCCTCTTTTAGAATGCCTCCTCGACGCGAAAGCCATATAGCGACTGCCGAATTGGCAGAAATCATTGCGCAGCAAATGGCTGCTCAATTCCCAAACCTCTTTGCTCAATGGAACCAAGCCAACAACAACAACAATGTTACATGCAAATACAAGGATTTTAACCAGGCTAAACCACTCAAGTTTAGTGGTTCTGAAGGAGCGACTGGGCTTCTTCAATGGTTCGAGAGCATTGAGAATACTTTCTGCCACGTGCAATGTCCTGACAATCGCAAGGTCGAGTTTTCTTCAAGTGTGTTTCAGAAGAGGGCTCTCACATGGTGGAACGGGGTTATGAGGGATCGTGGTGCAGAAGTTGCTCTAGCACAGACATGGGCTGAACTTAGGGCCCTTATGATGAGGGAATTATGTCCTCGTCATGAGCAACGAGCTTTGGAGAAGGAATTTGATGAGTTGAAGCAAGATAGTGGTGAGCACAGGGCGTATACTGATAGGTTTGAGGAATTGAATCTGCTTTGCCCGACAATGGTTACCCCACTCGACAAGGCTATCGAAAGGTACATCGACGGCCTACCTGACTCGGTACAAGACATCCTTACTGGTAGTAGCCCTACCACACTCCGTCAGGCGATCGAGTTAGCTGCGACATTGACTGAGTCGCAGATTCGGAAGAATAAGTTACACAGAAAGGGTGACAAGGGTAAGAAGCAGGGGTCTGACAAGGAGGATAGCAAGAAAGGTCAAAACAAGAAGGGTAAGGAAGGTGAGACGTCAAAGAAATCAAGAAAGCGAAAGGGTGGTCAGAACTTTGCTGTTACAGCACAGACTGCTCAGAACCCGCGGAACCCACCAGCTCAGCCACCTGCAAAGAAAGCATATGCCGGTACCGCACCTCATTGTGCACGCTGCAACGGTCATCACGCGGTACAACAAGCTTGCTGGCAATGCACGACGTGTGGTAAACTTGGGCATTTGGCCAGTGTTTGTCGTTTGGGACAAAATCAGGCTGCTCAGGTTCAAGCTCCGGTTCAAGGGAATGCTGCGAGATTCCCACTGGGGTCATGTTTCAACTGCGGAGAGATTGGTCACTTCCGCCACAACTGTCCGAGACTGGTGAATGCAAATGCTAACGCAAACCCAAATGCGAACGTCAACGTCAATGTGAATCCAGCACGTGGTCGAGTGTTTAACATCAATGAGGCACTCAATGATGAAGGAGTGAACAATTAGCATTTTGTATTTCCTCTGGTTGTTATCTTGTAACATTTAAAGACAATGCGGTTGTTATATAAATAAAAATTTGTGGTTTTATTTTTTAACTAATGCATTTGTATGAATGTTTGATCCAACCTTATGATGTCAACACAAAGATAAAACTACTCGTGTGGTTCTGTCATTTTTATGAATCACTTGTGATCTCCCTAAGAACCTCAAACACTTGTTTCTTTTAAATCTAAAGTATCTTATCGTCTTGCACCGTTCGAGATGCAAGAATTATCAAAACAACTTCAAGAGTTGTCTGATAAAGGATCCATCAGTCCGAACTTTTCACCTTGGAGAAACTCCTGTCCTCTTTGTGAAAAGAAAAAATGGATCTTTTCGAATGTATATCGATTAACGTAAGCCTAGTAAGCTTACCATCAAGAATCGATATCCCCTACCTTAAATCAACGATTTCTCCGATCAACTGCATAGCGTTTCATGCTTTTCCAAGATCGATTTGCATTTTGGGTATCATCAACTTTGTATTCTCGAAGAAGATATTCCCAAAACGGCTTTCTGCACGAAGTATGGCCATTACGAGTTTACAGTCATGCCTTTTGGATTGACAAATGCTCCAGCCATCTACATGGACTTAATAAATAGAGTCTGCAAGTCTTATTTGGATCAGTTCGTCATTGTTGTTATTGATGACATCTTGATCTATTCATGTCCCGAGCCGATAACGATCAACACCTTCATTGACACTGGAACCCTTAAAGAAGGAATAAAACTTTTCGCTAAATCCTCCAAGAGGAAATTTTGGCTTAAAGAAGTTCAGTTTTTGGGTCATGTAGTCAACAAGCAGGGTATTCATATGGATTCATCCAAATTACTGCAATTAAGGATTTGATTCCTTGTATGCTTTAAATACCCGTGTCCAAAGATAACAAATTTAAAGGTCAATTTAAACAATAATGCGAGTGTGTGATTATGCGATTATGTGATATGTGTTTATGTGTTCTCCTCTATGTTTTTGTGTGATCCGATTTTCAAATCCTTATAGAATCTTTCATATCTTCATATGAGGGATTCATAGTAGGATATTTAAAAGGTACTACCTTAATCCTTATGGGCTTCTACGTGGTAGTTAAGACCCTTGGGTTATATAGTACCATTCCATGATTCGATGAGAGACCCTTGAGTGGTCTAGTTAAAGATGGATTCAAGATCTGGTTAAGAATGGCATGTGATGATACAGCTGAAAGGACCCTATGGTGGTCCAGTCACACTCATCACAGGTTTGTTCATTTGGTTTTACCCTACACATTATAAAATAGACTGTGTGAACTGTGCAAGGAATTGTCTAATTAACCGAACAACGCAATCGTACGGCTAAACGAACCAACATCCGAGATATTTTTGAGCACATTTTAAGTTCCCTATACTTTAACTTCATTTTTGAGCTTTGAAATGGGGTTAACGGGCCTTAAACGCGTCAGAAATGACCTTATAGCACAACAGGGACCAAAATGGTAAATCTACCAAACTTGGCCCTTGCGCACCGTAAGGGTTATTTGTTACGGTGCGCAAGCAGTGTCCAGATGCAGCAAATCATTTTTGGCTGCTGTTATCTGCCCCTAAACATTCTCCAAAGGTCAAGTGCCACTTGTTAAACTCTTATGGTGGCCAAAAATCAGTCACCACAACATTGCAACAAGTGTACGGGCTAGATCATTCCCTCTTTTCCAAGAAACGATCCTAACGGTGGACCGAAAAATATAAATACCCAACCCACTTCACTTCATTTCTCACAAGAATCTGATCATTTGTGCTCTAAGTTGAAACCTTTGTTTCATACCTGAGCTATTTTGATCTAGATTAGCATTCGGGGACCCTTCGTAAGTGTTCCTTCGTTCTTTTATCGCTTTTCGAGTCTGAAAGTCAAACTTTGTTTGACTTTCTGCATTGACCAGTTTATGGTCGATGCGAAGTTCGTTTGAACTTCATAACGTGAGCGTGATCACGATGGTTACAGTCCCTAGTGACTATACCTACTGATTACCACGTTATCTAGGCTCAGTGACGAGCCGTAGTTTCGGTCAGAATACGTATTCTTGCGTATTTTGTAACCAAACTACTTATGGGTATCAAAACCGTTTTTTTGATACCAAACCTGTTTTCTAAACTTAGTTAAGCATGTTTTAGCATGCTCAGCTCGTCACTTTTAGTTTAGTGCTTATATAGGGTCGTAAGGGTAAGCGATCTAATAAATCGCTTATACCTTCGAACCCGACCCACTTGGTCGATCATTAGGATCCGACCAAGCACATTAGGTGACCATAGCATATAAGGAATAACCTTCCAAGGTTATACCTTATGGTCGCTTCGTTTAAGTAGTTGTAAGATAGGTAGTTTATATGCCTTAGGTAAATTACCAAAATTCCCTTTTGACGCCAAAATTCATTTTAAGCATATGTAACATAGATTTTGACATCTAAACTGATTTGACAACCATATTAGACATGTTAAGGCATATATTACTTGTCATAGGACTAGTTAGGCGTTCCGAATGCGTTTTACGCGAACGACGCGTTAAAGTAGCATAAGCTACCTAAACGGGTCGTAATGGGTCGTAAGCACTTATGTTAGGTTTCATTTAGTATGTAGGCTTTGTTGAACCATATTACACGAGTCTCCATACTCGTTTGGTTTACGAACCCTCATCCTATCCGATCTCCCGATTTAAGTTCCGGTTTATTTATATAGTTTTAGATTGCCGACTGATTCCGTGCTCCCTCTAGCCTTGTTTGGTTGTTGTTCAAGACCTCCAAGCACTCTCAGGCGAGTACATTATTCCCCTCTTTTACTGTTTTCAACTGTTTTGGGGTGACTCATATGTGCTAAATATCTTAACAATGATTTCAAGAACGATTACAATGGTTTCAAAAACAATTACAATGGTTTCAAAAACAATTACAATGTGGCTTCAAGAACAATTACTATGGTTTCAAGAACGATTTCAATAAAGTGAACAAACTTGTTGTTTGTAGTTACATAACCAATGACATTCATTAGCAATGATCAAGCCGACCAGTATTAGGTTATGGTACCATAGGATCTGACAAATCCCGTTATTCTCTATACCCATGGTTATGTGTGGGTATTTTGGGTAACGACTGAATCTGTAATTATTAATTTACCCTTTGGTAAGGGTTTGTTAAGAACGAGAACGAGAACGAGTTGGAACGATGAACGAGTCAAGAAGGTTTGAATGTTATTAGAAAATCGACCATAAAGTAGTTTCACAATTAAAACAAGAACGATTTGAACGATTAAAACAACAAGAACGATTTGAACGATTTCACAAAATGTTTTAACGATTGGATAAACATTTGGACATGATTTACATTTGATTATGCATTTCCACGAAACATAGTATTGATTTAAACCAAGTTTTACATCAATACTTTGTTTTGTGCGTTTCACCTATGGTTTAGTTGATGCATTTCACTAGCCATACATGTCATTTTGGTTACACATTACATGGTTTACATTTGACACAAACACTTTTGACATTGGTTATACATAACATGATTTACATCTTAACATAAACATTTTGGTATACTATTCAATACATTTGACAATTGGTTTAAACATAGACATCTTACATTGGTGGTTTGGTTTGGTTTGATTAAGTGATTAAGTAACGATGCGTGTGTATTATGATACAAGCATGGTGGATACGCCGCTGGTACTTCCTATATATAAGTGTTTGTATGGTATTACATATCGTAGCGTTATTTGAATCATTTCAGTTTGAGATATAAAACATTTTATACAAATAACATACTTTTCACAAGACATTGATTTACAAACAATTTATCTTATACAAACTCATTTTACAATGGTTATTCATTTAACCATACATTATTCTCTTATTTATACATATCATCTGAACTTATTATTTTTCAAATGATTTACAAAGACAAAGCAAATTACAAGGTTCATGACTAAACATTTTCTTAAACAGAAGTCATGAATCTTATTTTCACAAAACCTATGTACTCGCCAGCATTTCTTTGTTGACCTCGTTTTCACATATGTTTCAGGTATTGTTGAAAGATATCGATTGATAGGACGCATGCTCACATAGGACTGGACAAGGCCTTAGTGACTCAATAACAATGATAGACTATGTTTAAATTGTGTATTTAGATTTCCAGACGATGTAATTATTCAATGTTTAATAAAACGAAACAATTTTTGGTATCCATGGTTATGAAACATTAATTCTGTTACAACACTCCCCGACGTTTCCGCCACGTTTTGTATGTTACACTTGGTCGGGGTGTGACATTAAAGGTACTGTTTCTCATGGGTTATGCATACGTCGGTCTACTTGTCTTGATTTACATGCTTATAGTGATGCTGACTGGGCTGGTTGTCCCGATGATCGACGTTCTACCACAGGTTATTGTGTTTTTCTTGGGCCCAACCTCATCAGTTGGAGCTCCAAGAAACAGCATACAGTTGCTAGGTCGAGTACTGAGTACCGAGCTCTTGCTCATACAACTGCTGAGATACGATGGATTACGTCTGTATTGCATGAGTTACATATTACGTTGACTTGTCCACCTTCTCTTTGGTGTGACAATATTGTAGCCACATATCTTGCAGTCAACCCGGTGTTTCATCAGCGCACCAAACACTTGGAGATTGACTTGCATTTTATTCGTGACATGGTTTTGGCAGGTATTTTACACGTTCGGTATGTTCCCACTACGCTTCAGATTGCAGATATTTTGACCAAAGGATTGTCAGGTATTCGTTTTGACACTCTTCGGTCCAAGCTTCACGTTGCTGCGCCACGCTCGGCTTGAGGGGGCATATTAGTGTATATTGTATTGTGTATTATGTTGGTAGTTGAGTTTGTTAGGAGAGTTAGTTACACTGTGTGTGAGTTGGTTATTAGTTTTCCCTTACGGTCTTATATATAGATTAGCATGTCATGTACTGAACTAAGTTTTACCTGTTATGAGATTACTAAGCTTTCATATCTTATTATCATGTTCTTTACTTAAGAAAAAAAATGCGTGGATCAAATATTCTGTTTGGGACTAGACTTCAGTAAATCAACGTGTTATTGTTTTAAATGGTCCGGGTTTTGAAATTTTTATTCGTGGGGCCTAGAATGTTGATCTGTTTTGGGCCGGGTATTCATAGTTTATTTTTTAGCCTTTTAAAATTAACTTGTGTTTGCAGAATTTCACCGGGCCAGGCGTTTCAAGTTCATTTGGACCAAGTACTACTAATATTTGAAGTTGATACGGGTTTAATTTTTGAAGTTACTTGAACCGGGTTTTAAGTTGAGACAAATATTTTTCGGGCTTTATAAAAAAAACATGGATGAAATTCAGAAGGAGTACGATAACTTTAGAAGTGTTCGTGGTGAAAGTTTGTCTGATCATATTACAAGGTTCATGAATTTACTGACAAAGATGAAGAAAGCTGGAATCCTGTTACCAACAGTGCTAAAATCAAAAGGTTGCTAGATTTACTACCAAAAGAATGGAGTATGCGGTGCATGAAGATTAGAAATGACTTTATAATGTATCCTACAACGCTGACAGATGTCGTGGATGCTTTGAAATCTCTTGAAATGATGGTGAATCAGATTGGTGTCACTCCAAAAGCAAGCCCAACAACACCTACCAACATGGGTTTCACTTCTCCAATCAGTGTAGGAAGTTCATCATTTGTTTCAGCCAGGATTCTAAATAATCTTCCAGCAAGTCCTGCAAAAACATTTTTAAGTGAAAAAGAAATGGTGGAAATTGCAAAGTCAACAACTGATAATGGGAAGAAAGTTACTGAGGAGGATGATAAGGTGAAGCAGATTGAGAAGGTGGATGCAGGATTCAGTGAAGCAGGTAGAAAGAATGAAGAGAAGACGCCTTTTGAAGCCCAGTATGCAGAATCTAGCAAGGAGAAGGAAGAAAAGGATTTGGTAAACAACATTCCGCACGAATTTAAAGTAAAGTTATGCACACAATCATGCGTAGACGTCGTGGCACACTATAAGTATCTTAATCTTGAATTTATGATGGAAAAAGACAAAGTTTTAAAATTCAATAAAGAAATCAAACAAAATGAGGCCGCATATCAGAGAAAGTTGAATTCAACTTTAGCTGAAATGCAAACTCTAAAAGAATTCGTTTTTAGAAAAGATTTTATCATCAATGATTTAACAGAAAGATTAGAAAAATCTTTGAACGAAAACAATAAATTACAAATTATAATAGACAAATGGAATATCAGTCAAAAGGCATTTACTGACATCAAAAACTGCCAACGACCGACGTATGTAAAAGATGGGATCGGGTATAAGGATAGGCAAGGAAATGAAAGAAAACTCTTCTTTCCACCACATAGCAAAAACTATGTGCCTATGCCAACTCCTTATCCTGACAACGATTTAATTGATAAAAATGATTTGATTGCTCAAAATATCAATTATGAAAATGATAAAATTTCTAACGTTTCTGAAAGCAGTGTAGAGGTGATTGAGCGTGAGGAGGATGTGTGCGATGAGGATTGTGGTGGCACGAAAATAGGAATAGGGTATTCAGGCGACAGTTATACTACTGTTAACTGGTTCGCCTGGAACTGTGAGAAATCAAACAAAACTTTAAAATGTGTTGACTTAAAATCTGCTTTTTGTGATGAACAAGTTGTGTGTGAACCTCCTGTGTTTGTTCCAGAATTGAAACAAAACAGATTCGGAAAATTCCTCACTGGGGAAATTCCAGAATTTGTTCCATCTCATACAGGTACCTCAGAGTCAGAGAAAGAGCTAAATGAAGAAAGTAGCAGTGAAGACTCAAGCACCACAACTTCAGAAGGTGGCGAAGGAAGCTCAAGTGATTCGGAAACGTCAGTAACAGATGCTGGTAGAAAGGTTGAAAACCTTGAACCATCGGGTGTTCAAGAACCAACAACCCCAAATGACTCTTCAAGTCTAGTAAATCAAGATCCATTGGAAAAAGACTTCCACATTGATGATTGCACGAGTTCAGATGAAGAATCAAAGACAAATGAAAGTCTTGGGGAGTTAAAGATCAAAAGATCATCTGAAGTTGTCGAACATCACGTTTGTGAACATGCTGAGTCAAGCTCAAAGCAATCCCCACCCCTAGTTGCATCACACGAAACTGCAAAGTCTCAAAAGCCATTCAAGGCTTGTTTTAGGTGTGGAAAAGAAGGTCATGTGCTCAAACAATGCCCAGAACGACACGATCCAGACGGTAAAGGCAACCAGTATTGCTTCTCTGGATCAAAAGGTAAAAATCACACATCTTTGAAAGATCAGATGAAAAACTTTTCATCCAGGTCTCCACATGTGAAGCCGGTTTCACATGATTCAAAGATGAAAAGGACCAACTCATCAAAACCTCAATCTTTCCCTCCGGGTCTTAAACATAAAATTATTTCAAACTTTAAATCTTTTACAAACAAAATTTTTAAACCAACACAGGTTTGGCGAGTCAAACCAATAGGTGTAAAAGAAATCAATGAGGGAAAAGATTTGGCATATCAGGAGGTTTCTTATTTTGATGAAATGGGACAAACCAAGACTACGATGGCTTGGGTTCCACTCTCTAACTGAATTGCTTATGAGTGTAGGAACATCCAAGGAGGACTGTTAGTAACACCGGCTATTATCAGTGGTTGTTTCTGGTACAAGTTTAAAGAGGAAAATCACAGGTTTGGTTATGGTATCTAACCTGGTTGCGCACTCAACTGCACTATAACACACTCATTTTCTTCCTGTCATATGCTTTTGTGTGCCTGGTGTGGAAGACTTTACTTTGTAAATACATGTTTTATATTTTTTAGTTTTTCAGTAAATGATTGTACATAAATAAAATTTTAGGGGGAGTATTAAAATACTTCCTAGACCATGAGATGTGATTATTGCAAAATAATCATGATCTTATATGAGAAATGATAGGAACTAACTTGATTATGTCTTCGCATGAATAGGATTTGATGGAGGATACGGCTCCAAGTTAACGATATGTTGGTAGATTCAGCATTTCAGACAAGTAAACTGCATCTTGGTGATAAAGATAAAGATCATATGATAATGTGGATACCCACCTTGTTGCAGGATTGCACAAACTGATTATGTCTAAAAGGGGTTGCGATATTACATTTAGACGTTCAAAAGACACACAATGTTGTGCATATATATATATTGAAAAGACACCAATGTGTGCAACCAAAAGACACCAATGTGTGCAATCCAAAAAGAGCAAAAAGACACGCAATGTTAATGTCGTGCAATAGGAATAAAAGATATGCCAAAGCGAGTACATATATTAAGTAAATATTTTATTAGTTATGCTCTCTAAATCAGATGATCATCTTCTCTGCTTATGGAAACATAGACCTGAAGCTCTCATCATCTGATTTAAGGTGATCATCTCCTCTGCTTATGGAAACATAGACCTGGAGCTCTCATCACCTAGTAGATACTATTTCTAAGTTGTTAAGGTATGGATCTCAAAAGACCATGAGGACAGAAAAGTTTAACCGAACACGTGTGGGGTCCACTAGCTTCATCCTAAATATACCCAAAACATGATAATTAATCACCGGATGTATGTCTAAAGAATGGTGCATGGATTTAAGCGGACAAACATACCAACAATCGTTCTTGAGTCGTAGCTATCCTAAAGAAAGTTGAAGTGTGGCTAGGCTTTTCAAGTTGGTATGATCTCGTATTTGATCAGCTCTATATCTCAATGGTTGAAAGTTTTTGAAAATTTAAAAAAAATGTTTAAAAAAAAAATTTAAATCCAAAAATATTTTGATTTGTGTACAGTTGTTTTTCTAAGTCTTCCATATCACATCAATCGTGTCTCAAACCACTTGAGATACTCTTTCCATTGCACACTACAGATGAATACGGTTTTGTCTGTACTTTGAATCTATCTAAAAGAAATTTTGGAGTTGTGTTTGTGATTGTCAACAGGTTACTTCGCCTATTTGCTGCAGTGATGGCCGATCATCAATTGAGCAATATACCAGACCAAAGCACCTGTTTCCTGAAAATTGTAGAAGATATCGAGCTAGGAATCCTCCTCCTACGTCTTCCAATTCACTCAAGCTAAAGAGAGTTGAAAAAGTTTGTTCTGGCTTGTCAAAGATAATGCATGAAAAAAGGGGGAGCTTATCCAGATAAAGTACTAAAAGAGCAAAGTTTCAAAAGAAGATCTTCAGTGAAGAAAATTTGGAAAGCATCAGTCTAGGGGGAGATTGTTGGGTCTAAAATTAAGACTGAAGCTTGCCAAACTGAAGATCACAACACGCATGAAGTTGACGGTTCTAAAGATGATACAAGAGTTTGATAACATTAGCCTAAGGGGGAGATTGTTGGGTCTAAAACGTGTAGTCTAATGTTATCAATGAATCAAGTCAACAAAGTCAACGCCAACAAGTCAAAGTCAATGCGCAAGTCGACATGAGAAGATCGAAGAAAGATATGGCGTGTGATCGTTCGAGATATGATAGTTTTATTGCTTTGGATAATTAAATGTATTTTGTTTTAAACAAAATATATTTATTATCTTATTAATTAATCTTCATGTTTATTGCTACTTTTAGTAAGTTTTAATCTCTAGGGACTTAAATGTAAATAGCCTAAGTGTGTTTAGGCTATAAATAGAAAGTGATGATTAGGGTTTTGGCAACACACATTTCTAGAGAATTTGGGGGCTAATTGTATTATCATTTGCAAATTAATCTAGTGGGTTTTAAAGCTTGATTTTGAGTGTGTTCATCTTGATTTCATATAGAAAATCAGATTTTGACTCGATTTGATCCTATCATTTGGTATCAGAGCCTCAGTGGCTCGTTTCAGTTGCGGTTCGATCGGAGCTTCACTGGAAAACTGTCGGAGACGTAAAACTACCACATATCTATGTGTTTGACAATGTTCTAGATCTACCACATGTTTATTGGTTTGAATTCTCGGATAAACTTGCCTTGGGAGTAAAAAATGAAGGTGATTCATTATGTTTTTGAAGCTGCTTTCGGATCCAAGGAGTATATTCAGTTTTTTTGTTCCTCTAGTGCCAAAAAAAACAAGCGTATTTATTCATAGTTGTTTTAGTTTAGCGAATTTATTTGTGGTGTGTTGTGTAGAGTGAGAAACACGGTAGGAAGAGAGAGAAGGATGGCGGAGGTTAACAGTGAAGATGATGATTCTGACGGTAGTTCACGGAGAGAACGATGGTTCGAGCGGTAAACGCCGGTGGTGGTACGAGCCCACTCCGGCGGTTATCATCGACGGGTGGGGTTTATCGATGGTGTTGTTTGGTTCTGATCATTGACGGTTGATGAAGATGTCGTGACATGATGAAACGGGTATATCTTCTAAAAAAAAGGGGGTCGTCGGTAATTTTATTAGGTGACGCTTTGTTTCGTTTTCTGTTCTCCGGTGAACCAAAGTGATGAAAAGAAGTGGTGAAAGGCGGAGAGTTGTTGTTCTGTAACTGAGTTGGACGACGTTGGCCGCCGTAAGGGTTCATCGGACCTTAACTTGGTCTCTCCAATGCGGCTCCGACCACTCGTCGATGTTGATATTCGTTATGTTACAGCCGGTTGTGCGTTTGTTCATTTTGTAGCACTGGATGTTGATGGTACACAGTGGTTTTATGGCGGATTATGATGGTGGTACATGGTGTTGGCGCTGTTTTGGCGTCGTTTGGGTGATAGGAGTACAATGGTACTGAGTTGTAGTAGATGGTGCGCGGTGGAGAATACGGTGGAGGATGTCCGGTGACAAGTTGGAATTTCCGATTGCATTTGTCGGCTGGAATTGGTTGATGCGGCTAGGGTTTGCCAACTCAACGATTGCATGGGCTTGGGTGCCATGATTGGGCTAATGAATGGCACAAGTTATGAGGTGTTTGGCTGTTCCAGAGCCCAATAACATTTGATAAATTATCGTTTCATCATTTTATGCTAATAGGGCCCAAGTTTGATAACGATACAACATCAGAGTGGGCCACAAAATGGGAGTCAGGTAATTGAATTATTTTCTTTTGGCTACAAATATGGAATACCTGTTGTGTAAGGATGGATAATTTTTGTGGGTGGGCCCACTGATTTCTATTGGGAATCCATTTTTAATGTGGTTGGGATGTTATAATTTGTGGCTAGGATTTGCAAGATTTAGGGTCTGTTTGGTATGGCGTAATGGAATAGACGGGTGAATGGAATGTACGAGGTAATGGAATGGACGATGTAATGGAATGGATCATTACCATTCCATGTCTTGTTTGGTTACCATGTGAGAATGAAATGAATCATTACTTTGTGTTGTTTGGTAGGAAAGAATAGACGAAGGAATAAAATCGGTGATGAGTGACGGTAGTCGGTGGTGGTGGGTGGTGATAGGTGGCAATGGTAGCGATGGTCGGAGGTGGTGGCAGTGGGTGGTAGCGGTGGGCGATGGCAGAGGTAGGTGGTGGCGACGACAATGGAGGTGGGTGACGGGGACGGTGGTGGGTGACGGTGGTGGAGGTGGGTGGCGACTGACGGCGGAGGCTGGGTGGGTGGCAGCTGTGGCGCGGTGGTGTTGGGGGTGGTGGGTGGTGGCGAGTGACGGCGGGGGCGGAAGTGTGGATGGTAGGTGACGGTTGGTAGCGGCGGAGGTGGGTGACGACTGGGGTGGAGGTGGGTGGTAGCGGGAGACAGTTGGGGTGGAGGTGGGTGGTGGTGGCGGCGGAAGTGGGTGATAGCGGCGACGATAGTTATGGCGGCAGCTATGGCAGTAGTGGTGTCGCCCGTGAGTGAGTTATTAAAACCAATAAGAATAATAATAATAATGGTAAAAAATAATAATAAAAATATTGATAATAATAATAATAATAATAATAATAATAATAATAATAATATATCTTTCCATTCCTTGAAGTAATGAAAAAAAAAACACCACCTTACCAAGGAATGAAAATTATTATATTTGGAAGGTTTACATTCCTTGTGGAATGCTTCATTCCATTAGCACTTGACAACCAAACATGTTTCTTTTCATTCTAATAGAATGATCCATTCCATTCCGCCTTCTATTCCTTCGTACCAAACGCTACCTTAAACTGAATGGGTTTGGGCCCCACTAATCGGTTGGTACATTTTTTTTGGGGTCATACAAATAATTCGTAGATTTGTATGTCCTTTGCTAAATGTATGGCCCACCATGATAATGATGGTAACAGTTGTGTTTCTTCATTTCATTCGTTTGGAATATTGAAGAGTGTAGCTGGGCCACATGTATGATTTAAAGATTAAATTGGAATATTTATTGGGCCGGGTCTTAGAAGTTCATTTGTGGGCCTAGATATTTGATGCAATTTTGGGCAGGAGAGTTAATGATATGTTTTTAGGCCGGGAGTACAAGATTAATTTTATGGGCCAACGATAGTTGAAAAGGAATTTGGCGACTTTAGCGGTGGATCGGGAGCTAAATGCAATCTGACAAAATTGAAGATCTTCACAAGGAAGCTAATTATTTAATTTTTATCATTAGAGTTCGAATCCTATCATATGCCTATTACAGTATTATCTTTAGTAAGATACGAAGCTTTGATCGACAAGATATAGGAGGGTCTACATTTGCGGGGGAAAACGACAATGAAGATTTTGGGAATTTAGCCGATTTGTGAAGATTCGAAGACGACGTCAGATTTATTTTTGAAGATCATTTGAAGAAATTGATAGCATTATTCTCGGGGGAATATTGTTGGGTCAAAATGGAGAATGATGTTATCAATTACGACATCTTTAGTTTAGCGACATTATTGTTTTGTATTTTTTTTGCATGTTTGTAGGTTTTCCAAGCAAGAGGCAGCTTGCTTTGGGGACAAGGCTCAGGGGCTATAAATAGGGAACTACACCTCATTTGTTAGGTGTGCATTTGGGAGCCACCACCCCGGGAGCTCACCCGGGGTAGATCATTATCTTGTAGTTTGTTTATTCAAATCAATCAGAATATATTTGTTCAAATCTTTGTTCTTATCTTTCTATTGTTTGTTTATGGTTCCGAATCACCCGTCTCATCATCATTTACTGAACCGAGACTGAAATCGGATCTCTATGGGACTATCATACATGTCAATTCCTATGCATTCTCACACTTCTCAAGCAAAATGTCCTTTTTACATGAATAAAAAATAGTATTACACATGTGTAACACTACGCAAAACCTAAACACCCTAACCCCCCCCCCCCCCCACACACACACCTAAAAATTAAACCCTAAACCTAAAGCCCCCAAAAACCTAACCCCAAAAGCTAAACTAGACCGAAAACCTAACCTTAAAAATAAACTAAACCAAAAACCTTAACCCTAATGCTAAATCGCATGTGCAACATAACATATGTTGCACATGTGTAATACTAAATTATTTTTTGAGTGAATCGCAACTTTTATCCTTTATATTTATACACTTTTTCAAGCGGTGTCCTTTGTGTTTAAAAATGATGAGTTTTGTACTTAATGTTTCAAAATCTTGCACGTTTTGTCCTTTAGCCCTAACTCAGTTATCTTAAAAATGCTAGACTTACAAAAAAATAGTGTGTTTTTACGCTTTTTTTGGTAGTTTTTTAGAGTTCTCTCTCTCTCTCACTCACTCACTCTCACACACACACACACACATATATATATATATATATATATATGTGTGTGTGTGTGTGAAATATAGGAAAAGCTAGTGCAACAATTTTTCAAATATATGAGGGTGTGGTATATAAATGGTTGATGGGATGCAGTGAGTTTTTAGTAGATTTTTTAAAGTTTTAGAGATAGAGGAAAGTTGAAGGATTGGATGTGAATGCTCTTATTGCAATATTTTTAAAAAAAGTACACGTTTTAGTACACAATTTAAGGCTTTGTGTTAGGCCAAGTGTTAGACCCGAGCGTTAAGATGACAACAACACAATGCGAGATAAACTTTATGGACCAAAACTGCGATGAACAATTAATCATGAAAAAAAAGGTAAATTACACTTTTCATTCTTTATCTTTCGAAATTACAAGAATCATCCTTTACGTTTTAAAAACATTCACCGTATGTCCTTTGATCCTAACCCAATTAAAATTTTCATTTAAGTTTGAACTAGATCTGAAACACCACCACCCTAAATAGTTTGTGACATCCAAGTCACTTATTAACATTTCTAGAAATCCACTTATTAAAAAAAAACCTTAAAAGTCAAAATAATCCCCAAAATTTACCCTTTTCCAAGGGATTAAGTTCAAAACCATCTTGAATCCCAAGATGGGAACAACTTTTCCAATCCCCTTCTTCCCCATCTTCGGCGACCAAAACCCTAGTTATCACTGCCATGTAACCACCCTAATCCGATAACCCCACCACCCGATCCCACACCTAAAATTAAAGAAACCCAAAACCCTACTTAAGAACCAACAAATTCAGTAGACCCATCTATAATAAGTGATAAAATGGAAATCTGGAGAGTGAAGAGGAAGGTAAATGTGGGTTTTGCTTGTTGTAATTGTCTAAATATATTTTTAGATAATGAATAAAATTACCAACCTACTCTTATGTGCAAGACAAATGACCACGATTAACTCTAAATTTTAATTGGGTTAGGATTAAAGGACATACGATGCAAGGTTTTAAAAATGTAAAGTGTGATTCTTGTAATTTCATAAGGTAAAAGATATCCATTACAATTTGGTATAAATACAAAGATTAAAAAGTGAAATTTATCTGTCGAACCATATAATTTTTTTATAATAACCTTTAATAGAAAAATGAAATTAACATGCGTGCACGGAAGTATAAATAATTATTTTTATCTCTTACCAAACTTAATTTTGATAATATTTAAACACCCCCATCCAAACTGTCACCATCCTATACACTATAATAAGCATATAAACATTACCAACTTTATCCAATTATTGGTACATATACCAATAATTAGCACCAAAAGAGGAATACTTTTTTGGGGAGTGTCTATTATATGTATACACATGTTATATCTACTTTGAAGGATGTTCACGGGCGAATATAGAAAAAAAGTTGAGAGGTAGTACAGGTTAAAAAAATTTTGTTTTAGAGTAGCTCATACATAAAAGGAAGAAAAAAATTAAACTTACATTAAAAATTTTAATGTATTTTACCAAGAAAGTTGAGGGGTAGCACAAGTTACCTTTCAACTTATAATATATCCATACCTAGGCAGTTGAATAGTTATTTCTTTTCATTGGTTTAAGTTGATAGGTCAGGAATTGCCTTAATTTTCTTTAACTTTAAAAGGAGTGGATTAAGATAGACATATATACATTATTATTATTATTATTATTATTGTTGTTGTTATTATTATTATTATTTATTTTAAAATTAGAAATGAATAGTAATTTTAATATAAAAATATATAGTTTTTTTAATACTTTTATTATTTTAATATTATAAAAATAGTTATTTTCTTTAATTTTTGCTAATGAATAGTAATTTTAATATAATAATATATAGTTTTTTTAATACTTTTATTATTTTAATATTATAATAATAGCTATTTTCTTTAATTTTTAACTTTAATCATTTTTTTAATGTCATGGGTTGGGATAAGCTTGGTGTCAAACGGTATCAAGCTAGTACGGGCATCGAAAATACCGGTACGGTCCTGTTCGGTATTGGTACATGAAGGTAAAAACCGGCACTAGTAGAGAAAATGCCAAAAGTTGGTGCCGAAATGAAATTGGAAATCTTTTGGTTCGGGAAATTTAGTGCTGCTACTCGATACCATTTGCTTATCCCTGATCAGGGGTACCATACGAACAACAACGGTATCGTCCAACTTTTTTTGTTGATTTTTTTCAACTTATTTTTTTCTTTTTTTAGTTTCAGGGGTAGGGATGAGCTCGCTTCTAACCAATACAGAATCAGTACTCATATTGAAAATACCAGTTACGATACTGGTATATGAAGGTAAAAAAACGGTAGTGAAACTGTACCAGGAACGCCAAAAGTCGGTACCGAATTGGTACTTAAGATATTTCTGTTCGGCAAATTTGGTACCGGTACCTATAACCATTTGCTCATCTCTGACCACGGGCTTCATACGAACAACATCGTTACCATATAATTTTTTTGGTTGATTTTCTTTCGGTTATCTTTTAGTGTTTTTTTTTCTATATTTTCTTTTTATTCTTGTCAGCAGTTCCATTCGCAACGCGCCCGTATTGATTTCAAAACACATATAAACACATACTAAATAACAAAAGAAATTCGCCGCAACGCAACAAAAAGCTAATTATGTTTAATGAGACATGCAAAAGCGAGGCTAGTTGAACCGGTTGATCACCCCACTCCTATCCAAACCGTCATGTGTTTTACCTTTGCCCAACCCGACCTACCCGAATTTTAAGGATCCCCCAAGCTTTTTCTTTTATTTTCTTTATTAAATTATTTTGTTACCTTTTTTTCTGTTTTAGGTTTAGATTTTTTTAGAAAATAAATTTTACTTATTTAAATTTGACTAAAAATAACCCAACACAATATATTGTTTTTATTTTTCTTTTTCGTTTGTTTGTTGTAATGAGTGTACTAAAACCGATCAAGTTCCCGTCCAGCTCATTGCTTTTTTATATATTATATGTTTTTTACTCGCGTTAACCAAATATTAAAACTGATTTTTTATGAACAATGTTACTCATTTTTTACTTTATAGTTATCATCGTATACAATAAGATAAACGTCTTTAACCAGTTTAATTTTTATTTGATTCAATTTTTTCTATTAACTTGCCTTCAAAATACAATAATTTTTTTGGTATGATAAGCTATATGACTGATGTACCGTGACAAACCAAACCAATTCCGACCGAACAACATTGGTAACGGTACCGGTATAACCGGAACTGGTACCGGATCTGTTTTTATGGTTTTCGATCATTGTAAAACACATGTCGATATCATTTTGGGCATACCACGACTTTGTTTTTAGGTGTTCTCTTTCAGTTGCTTTAGTGACAATCGTTAGTGTAACAAACTAAACTGAGACCAATCGAATTACCAACACATCGCGCATGAGAATCCCGCTAGTTATAATTATCAAGAAAATGTGTAACAGTTATGTCTAGTACAGACACTTTGTAATTATACTACTCGCGAACCTGCATGTAGCGGCCGTATCAACAATTTAAATCGGTAAAGATCTTTATAAACACAAATATAAGTCATGTTAAGGGGTTAAAATATTTATATATAACATATGGTATTATTACAATTTAACATATGATATTATGTTTATTTGATGGAAACTCAAAAGAGGAAGAAGATGATAAGGTAGGGTATGAGTGTGTAGAGTAAATTACATTCAATGTAAATGATTAAAAATAAAAAAATTGTAAGATCATCTTTTAGATGTGGTACCATAGGCATAATATGTTATATGTCACACCCTCAAAATACCACAAACGGAAACCCCCGCGAGGCGTGTGACGTACCAGGATCTAGCCACTAATCACATTGAACTCATGATAATAATCTCAAATAAAAGTTTTCATTTATTAAAATAAAGTATTACAAAACATATTTATAACTCGTTTTGTTTAGCGGAAGCATAATACAAGTTTATCTAATACCCAAGTGTATGAAATCAGCTAGTCTCGTTTCAAGTTTCCATGTTTCTCGACCCATGACCACTCCAGCATCCCAGACAGCAAGTTTCACATCCACACGTATCAGAGCCACTGGTTATAGTGAACTTGGTTTTAAAACGTTTTTGTAAAACCAGACTATAACCGAACAGTTCTGAATACGTGAATACGACCATGACACTCAGCTCCAGATTGCAAGGTTCGTCTTTCTCACTTGTTGCATACATTACATGACTAGTACACATTTGTTTATGACGTAACATACGAACACACACTCGTCACTATAGCATGATGGCATGGATTGCTTGCTTACTTAATGTAACGCCCTGCTTATTTGTACTTTCCGTTTATAGCAACTCTTATTCGTATTTCTAATTTTGGAAGTTGTATCGTTGTGAACATTCTTTCTTTGTAATCGTTGTAAACTCGAGACTTGAATCATGAATGAAAACTTGCATTTCTTTAAATACGTGTTATACATACTTCATGCATAGTTATACATTTGATGGTGAAACAATTTGATACATATTCGTGATGCTTGCAAACATACGTTGAATCCATAAATACGTAACATACACACTTGATACCGTGATTACATACGAGTCTTATACTAAATATTATCCTTTTGATACTTGTGCAACCTTTAGAACATGTTACATATGCTTAGGAACCTTAAATAAGTCACAAAACCCGTCCTAAATAACATTGGGATATGTTGCAAAACAATAAAACACAAAATAAATTTTTGTTGCTTTCTGGCTGGGCTTTACGGACCGCAAGACACCCCTTACGGTCCGTAAGGGGGTCTGGCGGGACAGCAGCTTCAAATCTCCACGATTTTGCACGAAATCCCAAGTTCTCACCTCCTCCAATCAGCTCTAAACCTCCATTAAACACCTCCAATCAACCCTAACCTCATCCCCTATAAATACCCACCTTCTCCAAGCCATTCTACACTTTCAACACTCTCAAATCTCTCCAAAATCACTCTCAAGTTCTTGCAAGATTCTGAAATTCGGACAGATTCATACCTTCATACAAAAGTGAGCATAACTTGCTCAAAACTCAACCAAATTACTTGATTCTTCTTCCTACTTGCTTGGATAATCATGGGGTTTGATTCCTTGATCTCTCCTTGGAGAAATCAGACCAGGAATTGCCCTAAAAATGTCCATAAACTTTCTGTTGTGTTTTTAATTCTTTCAAAACTTGTTTAAACTTATCAAACTTGAGTCTAACTCATCTCAAACCTATGTCCTAATGCTTACAACCTACCTTGTGGTTGGTTAAGCTTAAAAACAAGGTTGATACATACAAAATCAGAGGTTAAACCTCAAACAAATTCTGTTTTGATTAGGGTTTTAACCCACAAGTCATGTTCAAGCTTCAACTTGATGTAGGAGTGATTATGGAACAACTTGGGTTTTTCCAACATAAAATCCCCACATGATTTGATGATTTCTCATAGCTTAGATTGTTTATATTATTGTACTAATCTTAGTTCATGACCCTCCTTGTTTGTTCTTACAACAAGTGTAGTGGTGAACGCATACGAGGTGCCTAAATGGAAGCTTGTTCTTCCTACCTCCTACATGACTTCTGTGACACATTTTGAGGTACCTAAATGAAGATGTAATCTTCTAACTCATGCTTGAAATACTTGAACATTTGGACTTATTGATATACATACTACATAACCTAAATAATACCTATGTACATTCGAACCTTTGATATTGAAATCATCTTCAATTGTCAAAGTAGTAGAATATCATCTAAGACCTAAACCTTGTAATGATTCTAATGAGTGTTCAACTCATGAAAACATTATAACCCTTGTGGTTTCATAGTGTCATACAAGTGTTATGTGTCGAGGATGATTATTTTGATATAATACTTTCATGACGTTTTAATTCCGAATCCTTAATCTTCCGATTTTCCCAAACTCATACACTTTGTTCCTTTGTGTAGAAGGACACGGTGCTCCCACTTCCTAATCAACCAAAACCCACTCGCGGGATTACCAAGTAGAAGACTTGCAAAACCGTGAGTATACTCGCAACCCCCTTTTTATGTTTACCACTTTTTGGGGTGTAACATGTTTAACTATTAAATACACTTAAACTTATTCTTTATGCAATGCACGAAAACAATCCTTATACATGAATACAATGTTATGATACTTGATGCTTACGTGGACCATACTTATGTGATATGTTTTAGTCATTAGCTTTCACGAGCCTCCATTCGACATGTATGACGCTATAGGAGTAACGCACCGCCCCCCTTAAACTTGTGGTCATGTTGAATTAATTAAACTTTCTTGCGTAAACTGAGGTTGGCTAGAAATATTGCATGCCACGCTAGGTTGATCTCGTATAGACTAAGTTGCCATGTGGATTCGTTTTAAACCTTTATACTTATACTTATGCTTAAACTTGTATACTCGCCTTTGCTTTTGCATTGAATTGTATCTTAAACATGTTACAGGTTGATGATGACGATGCTATGAAAAGAAGTAGCGTTGATGCCTAGATACACATATAGACGTTTAGGTTTAATATGTTGTATCAATTTTTGCTTGTTGTTATGTACTTCTTTGAACTTGTTGTACTTGAACTTCTTGTAATTTTGACAATTTTACTTTATGAAATGAAATCGGTTTATTAAATATTGTCACAAATAGCGTTATGATGTCTTTAGCAATCTTCACACTTCGTCTCATCCCGATGTTTCCGCCATTGGTTGGGGTGTGACAGATTGGTATCAGAGCCATAACTATAGGGAATTAGGTAGAATTTCCATGTTCGACCTAGTCTATAGTAGGAACCACATTTTTGACCATTCTCGTTTCATGCTTAAAACTTTATGCTTCCTTCTTTGCTCCTTTCTCTTCTTTTGGTCTTAATACTTACATTATGTCTTTCCTAAGACATTTTACACAATACACTTGAAGACTTGAAGACACTCTTTATATAAAAAAGACGAGTTTACCAAAATAGGCGTGAAACCCACAATTTGGTGAACGACTCTCATTCCGCTTATTCATTATTTTGCACGAAACTTCGCCATTAAGCTAGGAGTGAAATCCACATCTTAATGGTAAGTTTCCAATTCAAACTCTAGTGGACCCTCGTCATAGTGTCAAAATTATATTTTGACCCGACAAGTACCAACCACATTAGGGTATGAAATCGTCAAGTTAGGGGTGAAACCCGCACCTTGTCGATTAAGTCCCATTCCTCTATTTTCGTTCTCGCTAAAGTTTCGATTGTTTCGATCGATTTGAGACGTGTAGTAACTGGAAGGGTAAGATACCGTTAATCGCTTCTCGATGAGAGTATCTTACCTATAGGCCAAAGCACATTTCTCTAATTTGAAAGGGCTTTCGACTCACTTTGGATTAGTCGACGTTTCTCTACCCGAAACAATCCTACGTTTTATGAGCCTCTCTTTTATGTGATTCAATTTATATGTGATTTCATACTTGTTACCTCGTTCGTTTCAAAACCGTTACACAATTCGCACGTCTAGCGCAATCAAGAACAATAATAATTCTCGTGAACAAACTAAATTTATACTCTTTTCATGCACTCATACGTGTTTATACTTGTTGATTACCTGTTGAAATCATGCTAACTATGTGAACCATACGTGTTACATCATGCTTACATGCTTAAACTTGCAAACTTATTTTGAATTTATGATCAAGTCTCATCCATTCCTTCTCTTTCGATTCTTAGATGTCGTCCAGCGGTGCATCAAAGAAGGCCAAGTCAAAGAAGGGTTCGACCTCCAACGCCAATTCCAACCCCATGTCACAAAGGGATTGCATGAGATTCATGGCCAAGCAAATGGCTAAGGTCCTACCTGACATTGTTAGCAAGATTCAGCCAAACACCGATTCACCGCATGGCTCTGTCGATTCGAAGGCCGACAAACCCAAGCCGACATTCCAATTCAAGCAATTTATGGCTTGTAAACCCTTGGAGTTTACTGGCAAAGATGGCACCGCCGCCATGATGAATTGGTTCGACGTGATTGAGCTTACCTTCTTACAAAGTGGTTGTCCTGATGAGCTACGAACTTTGAATGCAACGGGAGTCTTCCGCTCGAGGGCACTCGAGTGGTGGACCACCGAACGTAACAAGAGGGGAAATGATGTTGCACATGCGTTACCTTGGGATGAACTAAAGCAGCTTATGAAAGACCACTTCTGTCCTCCTCACGAACTCCAAAAGTTGGAGAACGAATTTTGGAACCTCACTCAGAAAGGGAGCAACATGGATGGTCTGATCACGCGCTTTAAACAACTAAGTGTCCTCTGTCCTGGACAAGTCGACTCCGTCCCCAAAACCATAGCCAAGTTCATTCGCTGTATTGCACCCTCCTTGACCAATCACCTTGCCTCTGCTAATCCTAAGACCATAGAGGAAGTCTACGCCATAGCCACCGAACTTAACAACAATTGCGTTCTCCATGGAACCTATGACAAGGTTTCAATGAAGAATGCACGTCAAGCTATCACCGATGCTGCCACTGTTGAACCCTCACCCTCTCAATCGTCCAAGAAAAACCAAGGCAAGAAGCGGAAGGCTTCAAGCCAAAATTGTGCGGTCGTCACTCCGCCAAACCCACAACCCTCGCAAGCTTTAGCCGTCGTTGCGCCCGCAAACACCGAACCACCAAAACAAGGTTATGTTGGAACTCATCCCAAATGCACCACCTGTCTGTTTCACCACCCTGCCAATGTACCTTGCCGCAAATGTGCCAACTGTCAGAGGTATGGTCATTTTGCTAACCGCTGTCGAACCTTCTCTCAAAATGCTTCTGTGCGAGCATGCTTCAAGTGCGGCGACCTCAATCATCTCGCTAATGTCTGTCCCCAGCGCTATCAACCACAACAACAGCAGCAGCAGCAGCAACCACAACAACCGCCACAGCAGCAACAACAAGCTCAGCAACCTGCTAGAGGCCGAGCTTTTATCATCACTGCTGCTCAGGCTCAAAACGCGAACGACGTCATTACTGGTACGTTCCTTGTGAACCATGTTTATGCTTCTTGTCTATTTGATACTGGCGCCGATAAGAGTTTTGTGTCGTTAGAATTCGAATCCTTGCTTAAGTGTAAACGCTCTAAGTTGCCAAGATCTTTCACTATCAAAGTCGCCGATGGTAAAGCCGTCACTGTCGATTCCGTTCTTTCCAATTGTTCCTTGATCCTCAACGATCATACGTTCTCGATTAACCTCATATCCATGCAAATGGGTAGTTTCGATATCATAGTAGGTATGGACTGGCTTAGGCGAGTTCATGCTGAAGTTGTCTGCTCTGAAAAGTTCATCCGCCTTCCCCTTCCAAACGGTGATTCCCTACACGTGTATGGCAAGAAACCTTCTCAGGGTCTCAAGCTTATGTCGTGTATCCAAGCGAACAAATGCTTACGCAAGGGTACTTTCGCCTTTCTCGCCCAAATTGTGGAAAAGAAGAACAAAAGTCCAAGCATAAGTGATGTTCCTGTCGTATGTGATTTCCCTGATGTATTTCCTGATGATCTCCCTGGTCCGCCTCCTGCTCGTTCGGTCGATTTTCGCATCGATTTAGTGCATGGCGCTACGCCTGTCGCTAAGTCTCCTTACCGTTTAGCACCCTCTGAGATGCAAGAGCTCTCGAGTCAACTTCAAGAGCTTCTTGTTAAAGGCTTTATACGCCCTAGTACTTCTCCTTGGGGCAATCTTGTTTTCTTTGTCAAAAAGAAAGATGGGTCTTTCCGTATGTGTATTGACTATCGTGAGCTCAATAAGCTTACTATCAAGAACCGATACCCTCTTCCTCGCATCGATGATCTCTTCGATCAATTGCAAGGCGCGACCTGCTTTTCAAAGATCGATCTTCGTTCGGGGTACCATCAACTTTGAGTTCTCGAAGAAGATGTACCTCAAACCGCCTTCCGTACACGTTATGGTCATTACGAGTTCATGGTCATGCCCTTTGGCTTGACCAACGCACCTGCTGTTTTCATGGATTTGATGAACCGCGTGTGCAAAGCATACTTGGACCGTTTCGTGATCGTTTTCATCGACGACATCCTTATCTATTCCAAGACACAAGAAGAGCATAAACGACACTTGCGTCTTATCCTTGAACTTCTTCGTGCTGAACATCTATACGCCAAATTCTCCAAGTGTGAATTTTGGTTAAAAGAGGTTCAATTCCTTGGTCATACTGTCAACGAACTTGGTATTCACGTTGACCCCGCTAAAATCGAAGCTGTGAAGAATTGGATCACACCGAAATCTCCGTCCGAAATTCGTTCGTTTCTTGGTCTTGCTGGTTACTATCGTCGTTTTATCTCCAACTTTTTGAAAATCGCTATCCCTTTGACCTCTTTGACTCAAAAAGAGAAACCTTTTGTTTGGGGTCCCGAGCAAGAGGAGTCTTTTCAAACGCTCAAGGACATGCTATGCAATGCTCCTATCCTCACACTTCCTGATGGAAACGATGACTTCGTCGTATATTGCGATGCTTCCCGTCTTGGCCTTGGTTGTGTACTTATGCAACGAGACAAGGTCATCACTTATGCGTCAAGGCAACTCAAAATACATGAGAAAAACTATACTACTCACGACCTTGAACTTGGCGCAGTTGTTTTTGCGTTGAAGATTTGGCGACACTACCTTTATGGTACTAAGTGTGTGGTCTTCACCGACCATAGGAGCCTTCAACACATCTTTGACCAAAAAGAACTGAACATGCGTCAACGTCGTTGGGTGGAACTATTAAATGACTACGACTGCGAAATCAAATACCACCCAGGTAAAGCGAATGTAGTAGCAGGCGCCCTTAGTCGTAAAACTCATGTCAAAAGTATCTGTTGCTTCCAACTCGTCCACGATCTTCAGAATCGCATACGTAGCGCTCAATATTCATCCGTTAACGAGAGTAACCTCTACAACGAGATGCAATGTGGTGCTGAAGAGAGTCTCGTGTCCAAATCTGATGGAATTTTATACTATCTCAATAGTGCCTGGATTCCTAATCGTGATAACCTTCGAAAATTCCAGTTGAAGGAGGCACATAATACGAAGTATTCTATTCACTCTGGTGCCGACAAGATGTACCAGGATATGCGTACATCTTATTGGTGGCCTGGAATGAAGAAGGATATAGCTACTTTCGTCTCGAAATGTCTCACATGTTCAAAGGTGAAAGCCGAGCATTAACGTCCCTCTGGCTTACTCGAACAACCAAGAATTCCTATCTGGAAATGGGAAAGCATTGCCATGGATTTTATCACTAAGCTCCCTCGTACTTCTTCTGGTCATGACAGTATTTGGGTGATCGTTGATCGATTGACCAAATCAGCTCACTTTCATCCCATTCGTGAAGATTTCAAAGTCGAGAAATTGGCTAAAATCTACACTGATGAGATCATCTGTCATCATGGTATTCCCATTGACATCATTTCTGATCGTGATGCACGTTTTACGTCTCGCCTTTGGTAAACATTTCAATCTGCTATGGGTACTGAACTTAACCTTAGCACTGCCTTCCATCCTCAGACAGACGGTCAAACCGAGCGTACTATCCAAACCTTAGAGGATATGCTTCGTTCATGCGTAATAGATTTTGGTGGCAACTGGGATACACACTTGCCCTTGGTCGAATTCTCGTACAATAACAGTTATCACGCGAGTATTCAAATGGCACCTTTCGAAGCGTTGTATGGTCGCAAGTGTCGTTCGCCTATTTGTTGGCACGAGATTGGTGAAGCTCAAATCACTAGTCCCGAGCTTATACAAGAGACGACGGACAAGTTTTTCCGGTATGAGATAACTTATTGAAAGCCAGGAACCGACAAAAGAGTTACGCCGACAACCATCGCAAACCTTTGGAATTCGAGACAGGGTACTTCGTGCTCCTCAAGGTATCCCCAAGGAAGGGCGTGGTTCAATTTGGCAAGAAAGGGAAACTCGCACCTCGCTACGTTGGTCCTTTCAAAATTCTCGAGAGGATTGGCAAGGTTGCGTATAGACTGGACCTGCCTGAAGAGCTCAACAATGTACACCCTGTCTTCCACGTATCCAAATTGAAGAAATGTCTAGCTGATGAAGGACTACATGTTCCTCTTGAAGATTTGCAAGTCAACGAAACGCTTCACTTTGTGGAAAAACCGGTTGAAATCATGGACCGAGGAGCCAAGCAATTGAGGCGCAGTCTGTGACACCTGTGTCACTTCAACCATCAAAAAAATGCCAAACCAATGAAATATTGTATTTCATACTTGGTATTTGTAAAAATATGTGTATCGTTTGCACATATCAACTCTTGTTTGATTTTAAGCTTTAAATCGCTTTCTGGAGGGTTATACGCGCTCTGATGCGTAAATATAACCAGTTTAATCCAACGAACACTCTAGAATAGTGATATAGGCTAAACATACCTTAAATAACCTTTACATAACTTAGAAATAAGTTTTAAAGGCTTTGGTATGGCAAAAACAAGTTAATTCGCTTACAGGGACTAAACTTGACAAACTGCAAAAGTATGCCAATTTGAACTGTAACAGACATTCTGGAACATGACCATAAGTTAAACCCACCTTAAATATCCTTTATATAGCTTAGAAATAGGCTTTTAGGGGTTCGGTGCTAAAATAAACTTTTGAGTCATTCAGGGACTAAAAGAGTCAAAAAGTGCATAAGTTTGCACTTTCGCGTATAACTTACGTTCTGAATACATCCGGACATCCAAAAATTTATGTACGCACTAAAATATTTTATTTTAGTGTTTGGCATAAGAAAATTCCATTCGTCACGCCATTTGGATCGTTTTTCGCGCTTATGCGCATTCCGTCGTAATTAACCGAACATCGCAACCGTACGGCTAAACGAACCGACATCCGAGATATTTTTGAGCACATTTTAAGTTTCCTATACTTTAACTTCATTTTAGAGCTTTGAAATGGGGTTAACGGGCCTTAAACGTGTCAGAAATGAGCTTATTACACAACAGGGACCAAAACTGTAAATCTGCCAAACTGGTCCTTGCGCACCTCAACAATGGGAGTGTTGCGGTGCGCAAGCAGGGGCCAGATGCAGCAAATCGTTTTTAACAGCCTGTTTCAGCCCTTAAACACCCCCCAAAGGCCAAGTGCCACATGTTAATCTCTTGTGGTGGCCAAAATCAGTTACCACAACATTCCGACAAGTGTACGGGCTAGATCATTCCCTCTTCTCCAAGAAACGATCCTAACGGTGAACCGAAATCTATAAATACCCATCACATTTTCACTCATTTCTCGCAAGAATCTGATCTAATGTGCTCTAAGTTGAAACCTTTGTTTCATACCTGAGCTATTTTGATCTAGATTAGCATTCGGGGACCCTTTGTAAGTGTTCCTTCGTTCTTTTATTGCTTTTCGAGTCCGAAAGTCAAACTTTGTTTGACTTTCTGCATTGACCAGTTTATGGTCAATGCGAAGTTCGTTTGAACTTTGCAACGTGATTGTAATCACGATGGTTATAGTCCCTTGTGACTATGCCTACTGATTACCACGTTGTCTAGGGTCGTAAGGGTAAGCGATCTAATAAATCGCTTATACTTTCGAACCCGACCCGTTTGGTCGATCATTAGGATCCGACCAAACACATTAGGTGACCATAGTATATAGGGAATAACCTTCCGAGGTTATACCTTATGGTCGCTTCGTTTAAGTAGTTGTATGATAAGTAGTTTATATGCCTTAGGTAAATTACCAAAATGCCCTTTTTACGCCAAAATTCATTTTAAGCATATGTAACATAACTTTTGGTATCTAAACTGATTTAGTAACAATATTAAACATATTAAGGCATATTTTACTTGTCATAGGACTAGTTAGGCGGTCCGAACGCGTTTCACGCGAACGACGCGTTAAAGTAGCATAAGCTACCTAAACGGGTCGTAATGGGTCGTAAGCACTTAGGTTAGGTTTCATTTAGTATGTAGGCGTTGTTAAACCATACTACCTGAGTTCCCATACTCATTTGGTTTACGAGCCCTCATTCTATCCGATCCTCCGATATAGGTCCGGTTTATTAACATAGTACCTATATTAGGTGCCGTTTGATCCCGTGATCTTGAGCATTGCTTGGTGGTTATCTTAGGACTTCTGAGCAATCTCAAGTGAGTACATAGTTCCCCTATTTTACTGTTTTCCAAACTGTTTTGGGGTGAAGCATGTGTACCTATGTGTTATTTTCATGATTTCAAAGTATAATTGATTATACATGTTATTACTTATCATTTGACAAACTAAATGACTATCTATGGTTTAAACACTGATTTATCAAAGAACATAAAATAAAATGTTGAATTGTACTTATTTTATGTTCACCAGACTGATTGGTAGTATGATATAGCGCTATAGGACTAGACACCCCATTCCTGTTGTCATGGAATGTCTGAAACCAATTTGTTTCTCCATCCAAATAGGGATTGCCTTTGTGGTATCCTCATAGTCTCAAAGGTGTAGTTTGATGCACTAGGTCTGAATGAATTCTTAAATCACACTTTTAAAGTATATTTTGATATACTCCCAAAAGTATAGTTTGATATACTCTCATGTGTGGTATTGTACAGAACCAACATATATATTTTATCAACAAACCAAAACATATTTTTATATGTTATTTATAAAACCCAAAGCATATTTTGATATGTTATTTATGAAACCAAAACATAGTTTAATATGTTATTTACAAATCCAAAGTATACTTTTAATATGCTACTATAAGGTTATTCGTTTAACCTTACATTATTTTACAAAGCATAACTTTTGATTTATTCAAACACTTTGTTTTGTACACTTTTTACTTGTGGTTTAAGAAATCTCATTTTACTTACCATACATAACTTTTGTTTACACATTACATGGTTTACATTTAACTTGAGTTATACAATAACATTGGACTATTGGTTTAAACATGAACATTCTATATTGGTGGTTTGGTTTGAGTAAGTGACTTAAGTGACGAGGCGTATGTAATATGATACAAGCATGGTGGATACGCCGCTGGTACTTCCTATATATAAGTGTTTGTATGGTATTACATATCGTAGCGTTATTTGAATCATTTCAATTTAAGTCATATAACATTTTATACAAATAACATACTTTTCATAAGACATTGTTTTACAACAACTTATCTTATACAAACTCATTTTACATGGTTATTCATTTAACCATACATTATTCTCTTATTTATACATATCATCTGAACTTATTGTTTTTCAAACGATTTACAAAACAAATCAATTTACAAGATTCATGACTGACTTTTGCTAAACAACATTTTCTAAACTTGCAAGTCATGAATCCTATTTTCACAAAACCTATGTATCTCACAGGCATTTTTATGCTGACGTACCTATTTTTACACATGTTTCAGGTACTGCTTTGCAATGATTGTTGATACATGCTACATTTAGGATAGACTCGTGCCTTAGCAACTTTAAAACTTGGAAGATCATAGTTGTACTTATTTGATTGTATTAAAACAATGAGTTCATTTATTCAATAAAACGAAATTATTTATGCCATGGTTATGAAACAATAATTCTGTTACAACACTCCCCGACGTTTCCGCCACGTCTGGTTGTTTTACGTGGTCGGGGTGTGACAGAAAAGTTGGTATCAGAGCTAATGGTTATAGGGAATTAGGTTATTTGTAATGCTTTGACCTAGACTATAACCTTCCTAGGACCCTAACACAAGTTTTCTTGTGTTTAGTTTTAAAACAATACCGTCACTTATTCTTAGGTGACAACCACAATAAGAACACAAATTTCTATCCCGCTTTGAAAACTAATCATCTGTTCTAGGATGATTTATTATATGGTTTTGAACCCTCTAAGTTTTCAAATCCCGTCAAAGTTGGTCTAAATAATGTGAACACGTGTAAACTGGAAGGGTGGGTGCCTGTACCCTGAGTTTTCTGTCTAAGGCTAGAGTGTTCATACAAATCCACATAATCGGACCAGTCACTCTTACCTGGGAACTCTTGGGGTGAGTGTCCACTTATAGGCGAGCATGTCTTCGTGATACTTTATTTTTGACCTGTTTACTTTGATTAATCATCGGGGTCGTTTGTTGCTTTGTAGTAACAAACAAATGACCACTATCCTTGCTTTCATCAGATTTGTTTCATCTCATTCTTTTCGTCTAATTCTCTCACTCGTTTCCTCTCATGTTTCCTCTTTTAGAATGCCTCCTCGACGCGACAATCAGATGGCGAATGCCGAACTGGCGGAAATCATCGCGCAGCAAATGGCTGCTGCCTTCCCAAATCTTTATGCTCAAATGATTCAAGCCATCAACAACAACAATGCTCCATGCAATTTCAAGAATTTTAACTCGGCTAAACCGCTCAAGTTTAGTGGTTCTGAGGGAGTAACTGGGCTTCTTCAATGGTTCGAGAGCATTGAGAATACTTTCCGTCATGTTTAGTGTCCTGAAAATCGCAAGGTCGAGTTTTCTTCGAGTGTGTTTCAGAAGAGGGCTCTTACGTGGTGGAATGGGGTGATGAGAGACCGCGGTGCTGAGGTCGCATTAGCACAGACTTGGGCCGAGCTTAGGGCTCTTATGATGAAGGAATTCTGTCCTCGTCATGAGCTAAGGGCTCTAGAAAGGGAATTTGATGATTTGAAGCAAGACAGTGGGGAACATCGAGCCTACACTGACCGCTATGAGTAATTGAGCTTGTTATGCCCTACTATGGTTACGCCTCTGGATAAGGCGATTGAGAAATACATTGATGGTCTTCCTGACGTAATTCAGGATATTGTTACTGGCAGCAACCCTACTACTGTCAGACAAGCCATTGAATTGTCTGCCACTCTGACTGAATCCCATATCAGGAAGCGCAAGCTATTTCGGAAGGGCGACTCAAGACCATCTGACAAGACTGCTCAAGTGGAACCAAAGGAAGAAAATGTTGAGGTGACCAAGAAGAAGAAGCGCAAAGCCTCTCAAAACTACGCTGTAACTGCTCAAGACAAACAGGTTGCACCAAACCAGCCAGCACAACCTCGCAAAAGGCAAAACTATGTTGGTACCGCACCTTTGTGCAACAAGTGCAACCGTCATCATCTGGAGCAAGAGCAGTGTCACAAATGTACCCACTTTGGGAGGTTGGGACATTTGATCAATGTTTGTCGTTATGCAAATCAAGCTGCTGCAAACCCTGCTGCTGTTCAAGCATGGTTCCCTCCGGGGTCATGTTATAACTGTGGTGACCCTACTCACTACAGAAACAATTGCCCAAGACTTGTTAACGCACCTCCAGCGCGAGGACGAGCATTTAACATCAATAAGGCAAACGGGAACAATGATGCAGCAGTGAACAATTAGTGTTTTGAAATTCCTTGGTTGTTATCTTTTGACACTTCAAGACAATTCGGTTGTTACATAAATAAAGATTTGTTGTTTTTATTTCTATAAAAGTTATGCGTTTATGTGAATGTTTGATGCAACCTTATGATGTCAACCCAAAGACAAACTACTCGTATGGTTCTGTCATTTTATAATCACTTGTGATCTCCCCAAGAACCTTAAACACTCGTTTCTTTTAAGAAACAAGGCCAAACTCTTATTGAGAATCCTTCTATCTTTATAGATAGATCCTTGAAAATCATTAAAGTGCCAAATGAAATCCATGGATTGGATTCCTAGTGTGCTTTAATTATCCATGCTCCAAGATAACAAATTAAAGAATCAAGTTAACTAATTATGTGCTTATGTATTTTCTTATATGTTTTGTGGTTGTATGTGATCCATCCAAATCCTCGTAGAATCTTCCATATCTCATATGAGGGATTCATAATAGGATATCCAAAGTTACTATCTTAAATCCTTAATGGACTTCTACGTTGTAGTTAAGTCCCTTGGGTTTTAAAGTACTATTCTATAATTGGACCCCTTGGGAGGTCTAGTTAAACAGATTGATTTGAAAATCTGGTTAGAAATATCATGTGATGATATAATTGAAAAGATCCCTTAAGTGGTCTATTTAAGGAGATCGTATGTCGGTCTAATTAAGGAGATCATGTGTTGATCTAGTTAAAAAGATCGTTCGTTGATTTAGTTAAAAAGATCCTTTGGTGATCTAGTCGAGTCGTTTCATGTTTATTCAAGTGATTTTCCCCTACGCATTATGAAATGAACTGTGCGGACTGTGCAAGGAATTACGTAATTGTGGAGGCCTACATAATTATGGAATTCAGTGCACAGAAACCACATGAAGCTTTGTCATGTGTTAAGACCTATAGTGACAAGAATAATGATACGGGAGAAGTCTTGGACCTCGACCAATGTCATTTATTCTCACACTCCCCAATTCTGATCTCAATCACACACCAAGTTTCCTATGATAAGTCTTCATAAGAAACGTTCTTCTGTCCGTAGTTCAAAATTCCATGTTTTACTACTAAAAGGAATTCACTTTGAGGATTAACAAATTCGCTAAGAGTCCTAACATGGCCCAGATTTTTACTTAAGGGTTCAATGGATCTATTAGAAGGCGAAACCGTCACAGCTGTCTTCACAAGTTTCCTCTAGAATTAAATTTCGGGACGAAATTTCCTAAAGTATGGGAGACTGTGACACCTGTGTCACTTCAACCATCAAACAAATGCCAAACCAATGAAATATTGTATTTCATACTTGGGATTTGTAAAAATATGTGTATCGTTTGCACATATCAACTCTTGTTCGATTTTAAGCTTTAAATCGCTTTCTGGAGGGTTATACGCGCTCTGATGCGTAAATATAACCAGTTTAATCCAACGAACACTACGGAATAGTGAAATAGGCTAAACATACCTTAAATAACCTTTACATAACTTAGAAATAAGTTTTAAAGGCTTTGGTATGGCAAAAACAAGTTAATTCGCTTATAGGGACTAAATTTGACAAACTGCGAAAGTATGCCAATTTGAACTGTAACAGAAATTCTGGAACATGACCATAAGTTAAACCCACCTTAAATATCCTTTATATAGCTTAGAAATAGGCTTTGAGGGGTTCGGTGTGCTAAAATAAACTTTTGAGTCATTTAGGGACTAAAAGTGTCAAAAAGTGCATAAGTTTGCACTTTCGCGCATAACTTACGTTCTGAATACATCCGGACATCCAAAGATTTATGTAAGCACTAAAATATTTTATTTTAGTGTTTGGCATAAGAAAAATCCATTCGTCACGCCATTTGGATCGTTTTTCGCGCTTATGCGCATTCCGTCGTAATTAACCGAACATCGCAACCGTACGGCTAAACGAACCAACATCCGAGATATTTTTTAGCACATTTTAAGTTCCCTATACTTTAACTTCATTTTAGAGCTTTGAAATGGGGTTAACGGGCCTTAAACGTGTCAGAAATGAGCTTATTACACAACAGGGACCAAAACTGTAAATCTGCCAAACTGGTCCTTGCGCACCACAACAATGGGAGTGTTGCGGTGCGCAAGCAGGGGCCAAATGCAGCAAATCATTTTTAACAGCCTGTTTCAGCCCTTAAACACTCCCCAAAGGCCAAGTGCCACATGTTAATCTCTTGTGGTGGCCAAAATCAGTTACCACAACATTCCGACAAGTGTACGGGCTATATCATTCCCTCTTCTCCAAGAAACGATCCTAACGGTGAACCGAAATCTATAAATACCCATCACATTTTCACTCATTTCTCACAAGAATCTGATCTAATGTGCTCTAAGTTGAAACCTTTGTTTCATACCTGAGCTATTTTGATCTAGATTAGCATTCGGGGACCCTTTGTAAGTGTTCCTTCGTTCTTTTATTGCTTTTCGAGTCCGAAAGTCAAACTTTGTTTGACTTTCTGCATTGACCAGTTTATGGTCAATGCGAAGTTCGTTTGAACTTCGCAACATGATTGTAATCGCGATGGTTATAGTCCCTTGTGACTATGCCTACTGATTACCACGTTGTCTAGGGTCGTAAGGGTAAGCGATCTAATAAATCGCTTATACTTTCGAACCCGACCCGTTTGGTCGATCATTAGGATCTGACCAAACACATTAGGTGACCATAGTATATAGGGAATAACCTTCCGAGGTTATACCTTATGGTCGCTTCGTTTAAGTAGTTGTATGATAGGTAGTTTATATGCCTTAGGTAAATTACCAAAATGCCCTTTTTACGCCAAAATTCATTTTAAGCATATGTAACATAACTTTTGGTATCTAAACTGATTTAGTAACAATATTAAACATGTTAAGGCATATTTTACTTGTCATAGGACTAGTTAGGCGGTCCGAACGCGTTTCACGCGAACGACGCGTTAAAGTAGCATAAGCTACCTAAACGGGTCGTAATGGGTCGTAAGCACTTAGGTTAGGTTTCATTTAGTATGTAGGCGTTGTTAAACCATACTACCTGAGTTCCCATACTCATTTGGTTTACGAGCCCTCATTCTATCCGATCCTCCGATATAGGTCCGGTTTATTAACATAGTACCTATATTAGATGCCGTTTGATCCCGTGATCTCTAGCATTGCTTGGTGGTTATCTTAGGACTTCTGAGCAATCTCAAGTGAGTACATAGTTCCCCTATTTTACTGTTTTCCAAACTGTTTTGGGGTGAAGCATGTGTACCTATGTGTTATTTTCATGATTTCAAAGTATAATTGATTATACATGTTATTACTTATCATTTGACAAACTAAATGACTATCTATGGTTTAAACACTGATTTATCAAAGAACATAAAATAAAATGTTGAATTGTACTTATTTTATGTTCACCAGACCGATTGGTAGTATGATATAGCGCTATAGGACTAGACACCCCATTCCTGTTGTCAAGGAATGTTTGAAACCAATTTGTTTCTCCATCCAAATAGGGATTGCCTTTGTGGTATCCTTATAGTCTCAAAGGTGTAGTTTGATGCACTAGGTCTGAATGAATTCTTAAATCACACTTTTAAAGTATATTTTGATATACTCCCAAAAGTATAGTTTGATATACTCTCATGTGTGGTATTGTACAGAACCAACATATATATTTTATCAACAAACCAAAACATATTTTTATATGTTATTTATAAAACCCAAAGCATATTTTGATATGTTATTTGTGAAACCAAAACATAGTTTAATATGTTATTTACAAATCCAAAGTATACTTTTAATATGCTACTATAAGGTTATTCGTTTAACCTTACATTATTTTACAAAGCATAACTTTTGATTTCTTCAAACACTTTGTTTTGTACACTTTTTACTTGTGGTTTAAGAAATCTCATTTTACTTACCATACATAACTTTTGTTTACACATTACATGGTTTACATTTAACTTGAGTTATACAATAACATTGGACTATTGGTTTAAACATGAACATTCTATATTGGTGGTTTGGTTTGAGTAAGTGACTTAAGTAACGAGGCGTATGTAATATGATACAAGCATGGTGGATACGCCGCTGGTACTTCCTATATATAAGTGTTTGTATGGTATTACATATCGTAGCGTTATTTGAATCATTTCAATTTAAGTCATATAACATTTTATACAAATAACATACTTTTCATAAAACATTGTTTTACAACAACTTATCTTATACAAACTCATTTTACATGGTTATTCATTTAACCATACATTATTCTCTTATTTATACATATCATCTGAACTTATTGTTTTTCAAACGATTTACAAAACAAATCAATTTACAAGATTCATGACTGACTTTTGCTAAACAACATTTTCTAAACTTGCAAGTCATGAATCCTATTTTCACAAAACCTATGTATCTCACGGGCATTTTTATGCTGACGTACCTATTTTTACACATGTTTCAGGTACTGCTTTGCAATGATTGTTGATACATGCTACATTTAGGATGGACTCGTGCCTTAGCAACTTTAAAACTTGGAAGATCATAGTTGTACTTATTTGATTGTATTAAAACAATGAGTTCATTTATTCAATAAAATGAAATTATTTATGCCATGGTTATGAAACAATAATTCTGTTACAACACTCCCCGACGTTTCCGCCACGTCTGGTTGTTTTACGTGGTCGGGGTGTGACACAGTCGAATTCCTATTGTCAAGGTTCGGTGGGAAGGAAAACGTGGCGCTGAATTTACTTGGGAACTCGAGAGTGAAATGAAGACCAAATATCCGCATCTTTTCCCTAAGCCTTCCTCAATTTCGGGACGAAATTCCCTAAAGGAGGGGAGACTGTGACGCCCTGCTTATTTGTACTTTCCGTTTATAGCAAGTCTTGTTCGTATTTCTAATTTTGGAAGTTGTATCATTGTGAACGTTCTTTCTTTGTAATCGTTGTAAACTCGAGACTTGAATCATGAATGAAAACTTGCATTTCTTTAAATACGTGTTATACATACTTCATGCATAGTTATACATTTGATGGTGAAACAATTTGATACATATTCGTGATGCTTACAAACATACGTTGAATCCATAAATACGTAACATACACACTTGATACCATGATTACATACGAGTCTTATACTAAATATTATCCTTTTGATACTTGTGCAACCTTTAGAACATGTTACATATGCTTAGGAACCTTAAATAAGTCACAAAACCCGTCCTAAATAACATTGCGAGATGTTGCAAAACAATAAAACACAAAATAAATTTTTGTTGCTTTCTGGCTAGGCTTTATGGACCGCAAGACACCCCTTACGGTCCGTAAGGGGGTCTGGCGGGACAGCAGCTTCAAATCTCCGTGATTTTGCACGAAATCCCAAGTTCTCACCTCCTCCAATCAGCTCTAAACCTCCATTAAACACCTCCAATCAACCCTAAACTCATCCCCTATAAATACCCACCTTCTCCAAGCCATTCTACACTTTCAACACTCTCAAATCTCTCCAAAATCACTCTCAAGTTCTTGCAAGATTCTGAAATTCGGACAGATTCATACCTTCATACAAAAGTGAGCATAACTTGCTCAAAACTCAACCAAATTACTTGATTCTTCTTCCTACTTGCTTGGATAATCATGGGGTTTGATTCCTTGATCTCTCCTTGGAGAAATCAGACCTGGAATTGCCCTAAAAATGTCCATGAACTTTCTGTTGTGTTTTTAATTCTTTCAAAACTTGTTTAAACTGTTGGTGCATTCATATGTCGTCTTCGTCTTATGTCGAGTCTCCGGTTCGTTGCAGAGTTGAACAAATGTGACATCATCAAAGTGTCACCATGTGACATCAATGATGACATCACAACTTGGCACACATGAAGACAAAGAAGATTATTACGGTTGAAAGTCAAAACAAAATGTCATGACCGTTTGAATATTAGGTGACCGTTTGAAGTTTGTATTAGGAAGAATATGTATGACTGTTTGAATGTCATGACCGTTTGAAGGGTGCATGTCACCTTCAAACGGTCAAGGGTCTCTCCCTATAAATAGACTTCAAACTGTCTCATTTGTATGATTCTAGATTCCGACGCCGAGGTGCTGTCGAAGTGTCTCTGTATTGTAAAGTGTTCAAGATCAATAAACAAGACATTTAATAGTGAATCCAAGCTAAACGAAGACCGAATCAATGAATTCCGCCTCTCTGATCGACTCGTCAGGTCGTTTCACGATCCTACATGTGGTATCAGAGCTCAGGAGGAAGAGTTCTTACCGTTTAGCTCGTTTTCGCTAGCAAATTCTGATTTTCTACACCTTCTTTCACAAAAATTAATACTTTTCACGGTTAAAATCGGCTATAACTTTCACAGAATGTGTAAAAGTGCATTTTAACAAACCCTTGAAAGTTTCAGCTCTAAATTCGAAGTAAAACTGGTAAAAATGGCATAAAAATTGGTGACCGTTTGAACGTAACCTGACCTTCCTGTTTGAAACTGGACGTGACAGTTTGAAAATGCACCTTCCCGTTTGAAAATACATCGTGACCGTTTGAAATCTGCCTTGACCGTTTGAAATTGGGCATGTCCATTTGAAACATGACATGATCGTTTGAAACTGTCCATCCAGTTTGAAAGTGTGTTCATCGAATATTGTGTAAATCATTTAACAAGGATGTCAGTCCTTCGGGAAAAGAAATCACATGTTGTGTCAGTGTGCATGTGATTCTCATTCACATTTTGTCGGCTATATTCTGCATTCTTGTGATAAGTGTGCATGTGTTTTAGTCTTGATCTTGTAAATTGTGAACATTGCTAAAGTTGTTGTCAGCTACATGTGATACATATTAAAAGCTCATGTGATATTGATTTTAGCGGCCCAATCAGAATTGAACATAGTGTTTTTAATAGTTATCAGCTAAGTGAAATTGTTCGGTCCAATCAGAGTAACTTGTGTCAACAGCCCATGTGGATTAATTGTTTCAAGAAGTTCGGCCCATGTGATTGGTTAATATAGAGGCCCAATTGAATCAAGTATCTTTTTAGAGTTGTCGGCTAGGTTTAATTGAAGATATCGATTTTTTTAGAATAAAAGATAATATCAAAAGTCAATTAGGGTTGTGTGAAACATGTGTCAGGTCGTATAAAGTGGTCAATTTGTTTTGAGATTGTTTCAGGTTGCAAGGTTTGTTAAAACAGTTCGCACAAGGTGTTTGAACAAATTGTTTTGAAATATGGCGAAAATGTTTGACGAAGAAGAAAATGATTATCTTCAGAGGATAAATGATTGGTATCGAGGGTATTTCAGTAGTCATTATCAAGGTTTGTCCAAAAATGTTTGGGCTAACCGGTTCGAATGTTTTCTGTGTAAGAAAGATGAGAAATTAGTTGATTTGGAGAAGAGATTTGACTGTTTGATTGATCATTTGAAAGAAAACCAGATAATGATATCAGAAGCTGAAAGAGTATCAAAGTTTGCTAATGGATTGCCAGCTGAATGGAATGATTTTTTGGAAAATCTAAGAAAGAATTCTAGTTTTTCAAAATTATCTTTAAGTAAATTCATTAGTAGACTTACAACACATAGATATGATAATGAAGAGAAAAAGAAAGAATTGTTGAATAGGATAGAAAATAATTTGAAAAAATTAAGTTTGGATGTGGTTGTAGAACTGAACAAAAGAGTCTGTGTGTGTCTTAGTGCAAAAGATGTTATGAAATACGATATGAAGAGGGGTTGTTGTAGGTCCCTCGGAGGTTGAGGTTAAACCTAATCCTTGTTAAGCTTAACACACTAGCAAGTGCGGAATCCAAGCTAGCATGCAAACCGTAAGTTTATATGAGAGTAAAAGCTACAAAGAGAAAGGTAGACACGCAAGATATCAAAGTTTTCTCTTGTATTTCAGTGGACACGGTTACAGCCCTTGACCAAACTGAAAAATGCTCTCTACAAGACTGGTTCACTCACACCTTTGAAATGAACACATACATGGGTATATATACCCAAACACAGACTGCATGGTCGAAGGATGGAATGGATTGACCGAAAGATCATCTGTCGAGACACAAGCCTATCGAATGATCACAGATACCTCGAAGGATGATATCCTTCGAGGTCCATATTTTATCCATCGAAGGCTTATCTATCGAAGGCTTATCTTTCGAGGTCTCGAAGGATATAAACAATCCTTCGAGACCCATCCTTCGACACACACAATTTACATACAAAGTTCTAAGTGTTTGACCAAGTCAAACCAGGAGGATGGTTGACTTGGTCAAACTTACATTAAGCTCTAATAACACAACATCAAGACGACAAAAGACAACGTTTTAAATCAATACAAAATACAGACAAAGTACAGACACAAGTGCACCAACAAACTCCCCCTTGGCTGTAGCTTTGTCTCTATCGTTGTGTCTTCACGTCTCTGACGTCCTTTCAACCGTCAAGTGATGCGCAGACCATGCACTTCCCGCATTCACAAGTAAGTTGAAGCAATAACGCGCCATCTTCTGAAACTTCATCGCTTGCTCCCGATCTCTAACCAAGTAGTTGATTTCATGATCTTTAAGAATGACAATATCCGACCTGGACATGTTAGTAATCCACATCGGATCTATCAATCGAAAGTTCTCATCACTGTCCTTAAACAAGATCACGGCTTCTCCAGTATCAGCATCATAGACCCAGCAGCGAAAGTTTCCAAGAAAATCTGTCTTCATCTTCATCAAAGGTATCTTCTTCATCAACTTTGGAGGATCATATACCAAACGATAACGAGCAGTGTTTGTCTCTGGATCAAGCGTGAACCTGATCTGCTCGTATCTAGGAAATTGTGGCTTGTATAGCGGATCCTTCCAACCTTTCCTTCTTTCCAATCTAATCTTCTTTGCGAACAACTCCACCATCTTATCACCAACCCGATTGATAACATCCATCTGAGCTAACACCGCAACATCATAATACGGAAGTGAAAGAATGCTAAGAAGAGACCCGAAGTATTGAAGGCCGCTTTCTCGCTTCACAACCATGCAGTGAAGATCCTTAACAAACATCCAACTGATAATCCGACCTCGAGCTTCATTTCTTTCCAACGTCATGTAGTTGGCTTGGTCCAACGGAGGGAGCGGAGGAGGATTCCTAGCTAGGAAATCCGCTCGCCATTCATTAACTGTTTTCTCACGGCTTTCTTGAGCTGAAGATGATTCTGAGGAAGGATTAGAAAGGTCTGCTGTCTTTGCTTCCACAAATTCATCATCAGGTGCATTAAGCTCTACATCATTCTGACCAACATACACAGAGCGTTCCGGATCCGAACCGATGAAGATTTCATCTATTGCAGAGAAATCGGTTTCGTCCGGAACTAAAGGAGTAGCATCAATCGTTGACAAATCAACCTTATCCAAATCAGTCAGCGCCAATATCTGTTCATCAGTCATCTCAGAAAGATATTCTCCCTCTTCTAATAGTTCACCCGTGACTGGATGATACTTTTGAGCACTTGAAGATTCAGGGAGATCAGCAAACGTTTCCGGCTCAAGACTAATATGTTCAAAAACTGCTGAAGCTTCCAATGTCTCAGTCGGCTCAGACGGACCAGTAGATGTTGGAGGAGCAGAAGGAGCATCTTGAGATGTACCAGACCCACCCACAGCACCGGATGCAGTTGCATCGGCACCTGAGGCAGCTGGTTGATCAGGATTTGCTGAGTCATCATCCTTATCATCGCCACGCCTTGAAGGTAGGATGCCCAAAGCTTTGCATCTTTCATTCCAAAGTGTAACAACTTTCTGATCATATTTCTTAAAGTTCGCTTGAACGGGCTTGAAGGCTTCCATTAATCTATCATCACGATTCTTATATCGATCGGACAGCTCTTCATGCTTCTGTTTTAACGTTGTTGCCTCACGTTCTAGCACAGTACTATGCTTCTTCATTATCTCAACCTCTTTATCACGAGCCTTGTTAGCTTCTTTCAATCTTTCTATCTCTTGAGCCTGTTCTCTTATCTTGACATTCTGAGCAGAAACAAGTGAGACCAGCTTGTTGTGTGCCTCAGCATCATGAGTGCGCTGTACACGTTGCTCTTCAATCTTTCTAGTGTGACGAACAACTATGTTACCCAATTCACTGATTTGTTCTATCAGGAAGTGAATTTTCTCAGCATCAGATAACCCAGATAATGTTTCAGCTAGAGTAGGCCGTGAGGGCTCAGGGCCTGGGAAACCAGTCTGGCCAGATGAACCAGAAGTACCTGTTGGGCCAGGAATAACAAGAGGAGGACGTGGATGTGTACCTGAGACGGGGGTTGCAGGCGGCTGTTGATCAACAGGCGCCGTGCGTGCCCCGGAAGACGTCTGTGGAGAAGCGATCAGCTCCAACATCTCTGATGTGGTTAATTGTTCACTGATAGGAGGCAGCTGTTGCTCCGGAGGCGTTGAATGTTGAATCGGATCAGTTGTAGTGACATCACCAGCCGTTTCACCTGTTGGCTTTGATCCGCCCCTTGATCTCTTAGAGGTACGAGTACCCTCTTTTCTTGCTTGTCTCTTCCTTCTGAGAAAACCAGCAGCAGGAATATAATCCTCATCCTTGTCAGATTCTGCAGTACTAGCTGTCTTCTCTATTCGTTCAAAACCACGAAAGGCCCCACGCTGATCATAGACCTTTCGCATCCCTGGAGGAGGAGGATTATCATCCTCAGAAGATGAATCTTCACTACCAGCACCTCCTTCAACATCAGACGACGAACTACTTTCATCCGCCAACCTCCTTGGCTCGTCCACCTTACTTTTGCCTTTGTCAGCCGCAACATTACCTGACTGACTAGCAATACCACCAGCTCCACCTGCACTACCGCCTGTCTCACCAACTACAGTACCACCATCACCACCTGCACTAACATGAGCAGCAGGATCAACAAACACTCCCTGAACTTCTTCTGCAGCAACATTCACATCGACTTCAACATGTGCTGCAACACGTGAACTGCCAGCAGACTTCCTGCTCGTTGCCTTAATACCATGCTTAGCCCCGAGCTGCGTGGTAGCCAAAGCGATTAACCTTGGCTCTTCATCATCAGAATCACTCGCATCTCGACGCCATTTGTTGTTCTGCGGTGCCTCGTAGGCCGGAACATCGAGATGACCAATAAGTTTTCTAATTGGATCCGATTCCTTATAGTTGGACATGGATTTGAAAATCAGCAGTGTACGCTCATTCATTGGATTGACAGGAAGAACATCTGCTTCAGCTTTAGGAAGATCAGGAATCTGCTCATCAATCATCATCTGCAGGAATCTAGGATATAACCAAAACTTGGTAGATGTTCGTTGAGTTGCTGACGGGAGTGGCCTTCGAGCATTTTCTTTCAGATTGTCGAAAATATAACGTGATATGTTGAAGGGCTTGTTCAGAATCAACGCCGTAAACAATCCCGTTAAATCAATCGGCGACAGATCATATCCAGATCGCTTGTTGCTCAGGCAGTGAATAAGGATATGCAATAAGAGCTTGTATCGAAGAGGCATAAACTTTTTGTTGATCTGATTTGCAAGAACGTTATCGCTGTACCGTAACCTCATCAGCAGACCCCGCTGACATTGTAAATCAATAGAAGTAGCATCTTCTGGTTGATCACCTAGTTGCAGACGTGCTCTGATAGTGTTTTCTGTAATCACCACGGGTTTCTTAGCGACAAATCCTCTAATCACTTCTTGATTATCCACAGTCTCAACCACAGCCGAACTCCAGAAATCCTTGATATGAGACTGATAAGCAGTGTGCTGTGTAGTGATTGCATAGTTGATACGAGAGCGATGCAGATACTCCATTATTCCCGTGAATTCCGGACTGATTTTGTCTTCCGGTTGTAAATATGCCGCCATGTTGTGTCGAGATTCCGACATAGACTCAACCTCCGATTTTTCCTTCTTTGTTGGTTTTGCCCGCTCTTTCTTTTCTTTCGGTGCCATTTCTGTTCATGACAAAGACACGTAATGAGAAACATAGGTCAAACCGTCAACAATAATTCCATACTTAGAAAAATTTCAACTTGAAAAATTTCTAAGTGTTGAAGGATCGAAGGATCCCAACTAGTCATCGAAGGATGACATTTGAATCGAAAGATCATCATTTTGATCGAAAGGTGTCATTTTCTTCGAAAGATGGAAAGCCTTGTCGAAAGATCATCTTTCGGAAGATCATAATTTTGACAGATGGTTTGATCAGTCGAAGGATCTGATCAAACGAAGGATGATCCTTCGGAAAGATTACTATCCTTAGAGACTTAATTCGAAGGATATTTTGAATCCCATCCTTCGAGGTCCAATGACATCATCTTTCGATCGAAAGATATCTTCCGGCGACACTGTTCAACGGCGATTTTCCGGCGACATTGTTCATTTGTTTTGGTGACAGTTTTAAGTGTGTTTTAAGTGGTTTCAAACAATTTTAAGTATATCAAACATCAACAAACATTTAGAACACTTAAAACAAACATAACAACATCAAAACCCAACCCCGGACATAAAACCCCAACCCGGATACAACCACAAACACATGTATTAAACAACCAAGAACACACAAGGTTTTTCAGACCATCAACAGTCAAAACAAAAACTCCGAAACCTAAAACATCAGTCAAAATAGAACATTATAACATCAAAAACCTGCAACAAACATATCCACATTACAAAACAAACACATGATTAGATGAAATGTTTATGTTGTTGTTTGAAAAATTGTATTAGGGTTATCCTACCGAGATTGTAGATGAAATCCTGATACAATAAGGTTTTGAGTAAATTTTGGCAGAGTTTCGGTAGGAATGGAGGTTTTTGAAATAGTGAAAATGATCAGTTATGATGAAGTGAAGAAGAAGACACCCTTATATACTCTGACCTCGAAAGTTGTACCATTTCGAAGGATAAATGATCTTTCGAAAGATGAAAAGGTGTTTCGAAAGATCACCCTTGGGTCGAAGGATCCCTATCTGGATCGAAAGATACCAGATATTTGAAAGATATTTGTTGGAATCCTCGAAGGATATCTTTCGACCTTATCCATCCTTCGAAAAGGTCTGATCAGCTCGAAAGATCAAATTGGTCAAATCCTTCGTTGACCAATTCATCTTTCGACTGAGATGACTGACTTTCATTGACTTTCATTGACTTTCTGATCTTTCGAGGGCCATTGCTTCCTCGAAGGATAAGATTTCCACCAACACTTTGAATTTTGGAAAATTTTGCAATTTATACCCTTCACATTCTTAAAAATTTTCAGAAGCGACCGTTTTGAAAAGTTGCCCGTTATGAAGTTCTGCAAAGGTCAGTTTTATGAAGTATTTTGGCTTGTCAGATATCTGATCGAGTACCAACATCGGTTAATCAAAAATAAGATTAAATTGAAAATCTTTTTGGATTTTGATAAAATAAAAGACAACAATTTTAGAGTCCTTTGAATGTTATCAAACGACATCACCGCTAATGTCGTGCTGATATGCACCAAACGACACAAACTGTTTAACAAGACAATAAAAGTTAATCACTAAAGTTAAGCAGTAAATAAATATGTACAAACACAACAATATTTTTGCGAGTTTCTGGCGAAGAGAATCATATCAGTTTGTGGTCTTTTGTCAAAACACATTTCCTTTTAATATTCTTTTACAGAAGTTGATAAGTATTCTACCACAATTACCGATATTGTTATCCACTTAAACTCAACGATCAAGTGTAATCATAATGCATTGAGATACGTTAAGGTATGATTTATACTTACCGACCGGTGTTCATCCACTCACGACACATTCCCGTATCAAGGTATGCACGAGAGTTCATCTTACTGAGGAGTATACCATTTATCATCCGTTTTTAACGTATATACAATGTGAACAAGTCACTTATTTGATTTGAAAACAAGCCCTATGTGATAGAATCACTTATTGATGAGGAACTTGATTTTCATATGCATGAGGGCACAGGAGCAAGTCCGTGAACAGGTCAGTACTTTCGTACAGCAGAGAGACGAACTTGACTCCCGGATAAATGTGATATTTTATCACTTATTTGTTTGGACATGTGATTGTTGATCACTTATTGAGGTCGTATGCAATATGTACACGTATGTATGGTATCATGGAAGATCTAGACTCTTGTCTTTTATAGAAACAACCATGATACCCAGATGATAAACAGCATAAACCCCAAATATCTCAGAACCTCGGCAATCTATCAAACGAAATTTCGGTACCAAGACCATATGCCAATGAGCGGTTCCCACGCGGTTTTCAGTTCGTTATGTTTATATCCCCTGCACACTTTAAAATGATCGTGAGTCTACCGGTACATCATTAGTAGAGCTACTTGTCTTTTTCTTTTCTTTTGATTTCCTGTAGTCGACAGCATCATTAAACACCTCATTTGAAGCGAGATTGTTGACAGAAGAAGACGCTTGCGAGTCAACAATGATTGGGCGAACTAACGGAGAGCCAGTTGCATTCTCGCTTTCAGACAACATTTGAGCAATTGCATTGGCATCATCAAATGTCGGCAGATTGAATGAGTCGAAAAGACCATCATAATCGAACATCCATGGATCTCCAGAAGGCTTCGGAGGATTAGAATATCTTTGAACTCTTACTTCACCCCACTCTTCAATCCTCTTGGTAGTCAGGTTCCATACTCGCAGATTAGGAGTAGCATACCCAAGGAAGTAACCTTCGATAGCTTTGGCACCAAACTTCCCGTCAGGTTCAATCATGGTACATGGTGCACCAAAAGGTTCTAGATATTCTAAATCAGGAGTGTTCTTATGTAGAAGTTCGAAGCACGTTTTGCCATGTCTTTTCACTGTGAGAACCCTGTTTAACGTGTAACAAGCCGAGGCAACAGCTTCAGTCCAGAATCGAACTGGAAGCTGAGACTCAACCAACATGGTTCTTGCAGTCTCAATTAAGGTTCTGTTCTTTCTTTCAGCGACTCCGTTTTGTTGTGGCGTGTACCGAGAGCTATATTCATGAAGAATTCCTTTTGCAGTGCAAAATTCATCCATAACCCTGTTTTTGAACTCGGTTCCGTTGTCGCTTCGAATTCGCCTCACCTTTAGATTGTAAAGATTTTCCAACAAGGTGATCAAATTCTTTAGAATCTCTGGAGTCTCGCTCTTGTGGACCATGAAATCAACCCATGAAAATCTTGAATAGTCATCAGTAACTACCAAGCAGAAAACTTCTCCGTGCACACTCTTGTGTTTGACTGGGCCGAAAAGGTCCATATGCAGACGTTCGAGTGGCATGTTGACAGTGTTAACCTTCTTCAGTGGATGAGATTTCTTGATCTGCTTCCCTTTCTGACACGGCACACAGACATCTTGAAGTTGAAAATTCTTCACATTGACACCTCTCACCAGATTGTTTTTGACAAGGTGATTCATTTTTCTGAGGTGAATATGACCCATCCGTCTGTGCCAAGAGATCGTCTCCTTTTCAGTGGCCTTTGAAATAAAACAAGTAACTTGTTTGGACTTGGTTATTGCTTGGCTCATATCGAGGACATACAAATCATTAATCCTTGGTGCTGATAAGAGAATCCATTCTTCGGGAATCTTGAAACCTGGCTTCAGCACATAGCAACCCGCAGCATCAAAATGCACAGTGAACTTCTTGTCGCAGATCTGAGAAACACTCAGGAGATTGTGATCCAACTGTTGCACATAATTGATTTTGTCGAAACTCACAACTCCATTTGAGATCATTCCCTCGCCGGTGATATACCCTCCTTTGTCTCCAGCAAACGCAACATATCCTCCTCTTATACTTCGCACATCGAAAAGAAGACGGTAGTCGCCCGTCATGTGCCTGGAAGCCCCACTATCAACGATCCAAAGACTATTAATAGTTCCTCCTGGAGCCGCCTGCACATGCAATTAGCTTTTCAGTTTGAGAGGGGGACCCAAGCCTTTGTGGACTTGGGTCGTCCTTGATCATCAAGGAAAGTGATCTCAATCACTTGATGATTAGGAAAAAGAACTTGTGGTGCTCCCCCTGAATGAATTACCTGCTTTTGTTTCCAAACTGTCTGTCCATTACCAGTATTCGAATTTATTGTTTTAGCATTCACTGGTTTTACAGTTTCAAATTTTGGTTGTACAGGTTTTTCTCCTTTGACCTCTGATTTTAAGGCCTTTTCAATTACCTTTTGATTCTTTTGTTTTAACTTCTTTTCCCTTTCTTTCAAGATACGTGGATCTTGTTTCGGGGAAACTGATCGTTTTCGGTAATCGTTTTCTTGAGGAGCACTCGTTTTTGACTTCAGCTTTTGCACGTGTGGGCAATATCTTACAATATGCCCAACTGTCCCACACTCAAAACATGTTCTCCGCTCTACAAACTTCGGAGAGACATGTTGATGACCAGACGGAGGACCAGAAAATGAACTTTGTGATCTAGACGTGCTTGGGCCTAAATCACATCCGTTGGTGTGTTGGGTGTAATTATTCTGATCATTTCGTTTCAAAATTCTAAACTGTTGTATAAACTCAAGATTAGATTTATCCTGAAATGTTTCAAGTTTGTCTGAACCTGTGGATCCAACAAAGTTCATTTTCGGTCCTTGCTTCTTAACAGGAGCTCTTTTGTTTTGCACCTTTTGTTGTTGAACCTTAGGCTGCTCAACCCTTGATTGTTGAATTTTAGGTTGTGCAGCCTTAGGTTGAGTAGCCTTAGACTGTTCAACTTTAGGTTGTTGAACCTTTGGTTGTTCAGTCTTAGGCTGCTGAACTTTAGGTGCTTGAACATTCTTGTTCTGAGCCTTCTTTCCCTGTACCTTACCTTTTCCGGAATTGACTTGTTGTTTTCGCTCAATTGGTAGTTTTTGATTTCCATATTGTTTTCTAATTTGTTCTTTTGGAATTGGATCACATTGAGTGACGGTAATTTTGCCACTTTTGTTACCCAAAAACTTATCAGTGCATCCTTCAAAAATTTGCTCAATTAAATCTTGATTTACATTTTTAATTGGAAAATCTTTGTTAGAGTAGATTTTGCTATCTCCCTTGAGCGTGTACAACAAGTTATTCCCTTCACAGCTAGAAACAGGGGACTTCATTGCTTTTGACGTTTCAGTCTTACTCGGTTTCACTGGTGGATCACACAGGATGTGATTCTCAATTGGAATATCTGTTGTAACCGAGTTAGACTGTTGTTTCACAGTCTCTTCAGATTCATCATCCGAAGAATCAGTATCCTCAATAATGGGAGGACTCTGTTCCTTAACACACGATGAATCTGTCACATTCTCAGATTCTGATTGACCCGAGGATGATGTACCAGTTGTGAACCCGAGGCCTGCTGCAAAGTCATCTAGACCGAGTGGCACAGTAGGTTCAAAACGGGGCATATCCTCGTCATCAGGCAATTTGGAGTAATTGTGATTCATTGGGGGAGGACATGATTTGAATCCAATACACGGTTTATCCCCCTTTTTCTTTCTTTCTTGAACGTCAATGATGTGATCCAATACAAAGCGGGAATTGGAATAGCTTTCCAATTTCTGCTTAATTGTTTCACATTCACATCGAGCTGTTGCCAACTCTACCATTTGCTTTTCAATTGTGTCAATAAGATTGTTGTTAGCATGTTGTTTTCGCAAAACAGCCTTTTGTAATTCTGAAACATCATGTTTTAATAACGCAATTGTTGCTTTAAATTCCTTTTCATTTCTGGTCAAAAACAAGTTAGCTTCAGTTGCTTTAGAAAGATCTACAATCAATTCTTGATTGTGTTTGTTTGTGATTTCAAACTGACTTTCCTTTTCAGCATATTTAACATTTAAGCTATCACAATTTTTACAACTAACTACAGTGGGTTCATCGACACATACCTGGCTTGATGAACTGTCGACATTAGCCATAAAGGCTGAATGGAAAGAAAAAGATCCATCTTCAGAGAAGAACTGAGCAAGCTTCTCGAAAGTTCCAGCAGATTTCTGGCAAAGAATAGATCTCCTCTTGCATAATGCTTCAGCTTCAGCCAAAAGCTCATCAACTTCCAAATCTAAAGCATCACTTGATAAATCACCAGCATCAAGTGATTCCCCATCCATGCTCCCACTATAACCCGAACTATCTTCATCTTCTGAAGATTCACCAGCAGACACAGGTTCTACGACCTTCTCAATCACTTTAGCATAAAATGCTGTTCCACCATTTCCTCCTTCTCCAAGCTGAACATTCCAATTGCAAGTTTCATCAGCTTGAACAACTAATCCTCTGTGGGAATTAGTGTTTGAGGATCCAGAAGCATTTCCTCCAGCGGGAACTATTGATCTGTCAGAACTGTTGTTCGATTGCTGTTGTTGCTGCCCTTGATTCCTGAAGGGATTCTGATTCCCTTGCTTAGGCGGCTTCTGACATTCCCGCTTGAAGTGGCCCTTTTCACCACAGTTGAAGCAGGTGACAGCATTCTTATCAAAACCATACTTGGTGTTGTTGTTGCTATTCAAGTTGGTTCTTCCCGTCCTTTCCATAAACTCCTTTGCTCTTCTAATTGCACTAGCAAGAGCCCATTTGATATCCATCATTTCAAACTCTTCCCTATCCACTTGCTGATAATCTTCATTGGTTAGATTGATATTCCCAATCTGACCTGCAACCAATCCACAATAAGCACTGACCAAGGTGTTCAACATCTCCATATGCTCCTTGGCTACTTCGACACTGACTTTGGAAAAGCTGGAAGTGTCTAATCTGACTGTGTTCGGATTGGAAGTGGTTTGAAAGTTTGAAGAGCTTCCATAAAACCCTTGCTGTTGCGGTTGTTGCTGCTGAGCTCGACTTGGATCTAAGAAAGGCGGTGGTGTGAATTGCTGAGCTGTCGGTTGCACATTCTGTTGTAGAGAAGAAGAATCTGGTCTTGAGTACATCCTCGTGTATGCTGAAGGATCAAACTGATTTGTTGTGGAAGGTTCGGTGTTTGAAATGAAGGCTGTTTGAAGCTTCGCATGTTGTGAGGCTGGTCTGTCTCCACTGATACCTCCTGCAATCCCAAAATACATCTCGGGATTTTGAGGAGTTTGTGTCCTTTTTGCCTTAAGCTTTTCTTCAACATCCTTGTTCTCCAACTTCTGAATTAACTCATAAACGGTGATTGTATCCAGAACACCGTTTTCTTTCAGGATCTCAAGATAACTGCTCCACTTTGTTGGTAAGCTATCAGCGAATCTCTTCACCATTTCTTGTGGAGTGGCAGTGACTCTAAAAGCAAGCATCTCGCTTAACAAATGATGGAATCTTGTAGATAAATCTGCCAATGTTTCATTCTCCAGACACATGAATCCTTCAAACTCTTTCTTCAGTAATTCTTGCTTGATCTTTCTAGACTGAGCATTTCCTTCACACCTTAATGTGAGCATATCCCACAAGCTTTTAGTAGTCGTGCAGTAAACAAACTGGTGGTAAATATCTTTGTGAAGAGCTTGTGTGAGAATCATGAATGCCTTCTTTTCCAACTCAAATTTCTTCTTATTATCTTCAGACATGGTGCTGTAAGTTTCTGGATTAGATCCTGCAACTTCCAATTCATTGTCGAATTCAGTGAAGAAGCACATCCATAGATCTTGACCTTGCCCCTGAACATAAGTTCTCAGCCTTTCTTTCCACCATCCCCAATCATTGATATGATTTAACTTTGGTGGTTTTGTGCTGGTGCCGGTTTCACTGTCGTTCTGCATCATAGCTTGAATGCTGCTGCTTTGATTTGTGACTAAAGCCCATTGATTTGCAGTGATCATTGCAGCTGAAGGTGGGACAATAGCCTGCATCCATGCAGTTTTGTTGAAATCTGAAGCAGGTTGTGTAGCTGATGATTGTGGAGTCAAGGTTGTTTGCGTCCACGCGGTTGGATCCCACTGACTATTCGTAGCCGATGATTGTGGAGTTGAAGTTGTTTTAGTCCACGCCGTTGGATCCCACGGACCGTTTGTTCCCATCTTGTAAAGACAATGAAAATATATCCTTGATTGAAAGATAACAACCACTCGAAAGATACTTGATCGAAAGATCTGAAAAACACAACTTGTTAACCTGAAACAAACAATTCTCGAAAGATGAGATTTTGTTCGAAGGATCAACAGTGTTCGAAAGATCACTGTTGAGTTTCGAACAACGATTTCGAAAGATTCTCCCAATCGAAGGATCCTTATCTTTCGAAAAAGTACTGTAGATTGAAAGATGTATGTTTCGAAAAGATTCCTTGGATCGAAAGATAGGTCACAGACTTCGAAGGATGTTCGAAGGATGAGTATCTTTCGAGCCTCCTTTGATCGAAAGATGATCTTTCGACTACGAAGGGTATCTTTCGATCAGATCTGACACAGTTGACAAAAGTTGACAGGTTGGTGAAAAGTTGATTGGTTGGTGAAAAGTTTTCGGCAGAAAGGTATGTTCAGACCATACTTTCTGCCAACCCAGATTTGACTTGATAAAATATTGCCCAAAAACAGAAGATCTTATCCAGAAACCGGTCACCGGATAAGCCGGAATTTTGGCCGGAAATTACCAAACCTTTTACAAACAAGTTTTTAAGTTACCCAACCCGTTCTTTAACACACCCGGTCAGTTTAGAACACGTTTTTATGTCTAAAAAAGGCAAGAAAAACACTAAAAACGGGTGCTAAACCAAGTGAGTTTTTGTCCAAACACTCCAAAGTCTTGTATAAACTCGGTTTTTTAACAAGGAAAAGAGCCACGGCTCTGATACCACTTGTAGGTCCCTCGGAGGTTGAGGTTAAACCTAATCCTTGTTAAGCTTAACACACTAGCAAGTGCGGAATCCAAGCTAGCATGCAAACCGTAAGTTTATATGAGAGTAAAAGCTACAAAGAGAAAGGTAGACACGCAAGATATCAAAGTTTTCTCTTGTATTTCAGTGGACACGGTTACAGCCCTTGACCAAACTGAAAAATGCTCTCTACAAGACTGGTTCACTCACACCTTTGAAATGAACACATACATGGGTATATATACCCAAACACAGACTGCATGGTCGAAGGATGGAATGGATTGACCGAAAGATCATCTGTCGAGACACAAGCCTATCGAATGATCACAGATACCTCGAAGGATGATATCCTTCGAGGTCCATATTTTATCCATCGAAGGCTTATCTATCGAAGGCTTATCTTTCGAGGTCTCGAAGGATATAAACAATCCTTCGAGACCCATCCTTCGACACACACAATTTACATACAAAGTTCTAAGTGTTTGACCAAGTCAAACCAGGAGGATGGTTGACTTGGTCAAACTTACATTAAGCTCTAATAACACAACATCAAGACGACAAAAGACAACGTTTTAAATCAATACAAAATACAGACAAAGTACAGACACAAGTGCACCAACAGTTGTAATATTGATGAGAATATGAATCCTCTTGACTTCGTTAAAATCTTTTGTGCAGGAACATACAAGATGAAAACAGAGCAAGTTCAAAAGAATGAAGAATCTGTGGAGATTGATTCCTCAAGTTCTGACTCAGTGTGCTCCAAATGTGACAACTTTAAGACTGACAATGACAAACTCTTGAAGGATGCGGAAAGTTTGAAATCGGAAGTCGAGAAGTTGAAAGATGAGAAGCAAACTGATGTAAAAAATATTCAGGATTTACAGGGAAATTGTGAAAAGCTGAAAGCTGAAAATGTTAAACTGTTAAATGACTTGAACAGTTTGACATCAGAAAACAAAATTTTTGAAGAAAAAATTAAAAGTTTTGAAAATGAAAAATTAAAAATTGAGAAAGATTTTCAAAGTCAAATAAAAATTTTAGAAGATGAGAGAGATATGTTTGGTAAAAACAATCTTGAAAAACAAATTGAAATCAATTCTCATCTTGAAAAGATTATTCGACTTGAAAAAGAGGCAGAATGTGCTCAAAAGAAAATCAATGAATGGGAAGAAAAGTTGAAGGTGTTTGTTAATACTTCAACTATTCCTTGCCCAAAACCTTTAAATTCAGTTCCAATAAGTGACAATGTCACAAACTTTGACAAAGTCAAAGTTGAAGATTGTGATGAGAAATCTGATGATGAAAATGAAAAAATGAAGAAAAAGAATTTATTTTTGAAATTAAAAGAAAAGTTTCAAGAAATTGTTCCAAAATCAACTGAAAAGGGAGAATGCTCTAAGCAAAAACCTTTGAAGAAGAAAGTGGAACAAAAACAAAAAGAGAAAATTTTGAAAAATGTTCAAAAAGAAACTAAAAGTTCATCAGATCAATCATCCAATCGCAATCAAAAATCAAAAAAATTGAAAAATGAAAACTCAACAACTGTTGGCAATAAGTGGTGCAGGTTGGACCACAGTGCTCAAAAGCCAAATCCAGCAAACATAAGGAAGGAATATCACCAAGCTAAACAATGCTATGATTTGAGCATTTGGGCTGAAAATGGTGATTGGTACGATAACAGAGTGTGTTACCGATGTGGTTATCAAGGACACATTGATGTTAACTGCCAATGTTGGAGTTATGAGACGAGGAGATGCTTTAACTGCAACATCAGAGGTCACATTGCCAGAAATTGCCCAAGGAGATCAAATGAAAGATTGAGGGTTAATTCTCAGAAGATAGCAAAGAAATCAGTCAATGTCAAGCCCAAAGAACAGAAGGTTCAAGAACCTAAAGTTCAGGAAATGAAAGTGAAGCTTTCTCAAGGGCAAAAAGACAGACTGAGAAAGAAGAGGAAAAAGGCGAGAGAGTATCTGGAGAAGATATTGTCCTCAGGTTCATCTGTTGGTAAAAATAAGAGTTCTGATGAATCGCTTTCCTCGACTGCAAAGTCAAGCAAGACGAGTTCATCGGATACAAATCTGAGGACAGAAGAGAGAAAGAAGAAGAAGAAGAAAATGGATGGTGATGAATTTGTTTCTTCGGAAACAAAGGAGCCACATGTTGGCGATGAATCTGACTCTTCAAAGTCAGACAAGCCAAGTTCAGGCAATGAATCTGGTGTGGTAAAGCCAGAAGAGCCAGTTGTTTAGGTAAAAACTGAGAGTTCTAGTCTAACAATGGATGAGGCAAACTTTCCACCATTGTTGAACAAGAATTCAAAATCACCCAAGGACCGTCAGGCTTGGGTAAATCTGTTTAAATGAAAAACCTGACTTGCCGAAGTTCCCAGGTTGGTAAGCGTGGAACATGAATCGGCACATTTATTGAGAAATTCACGAAAGTGATTTCGAACTTACAAGTGGTAAATCAGGGACATTAAATTGTACTTGATTTTATACAAGTGATGTTTGTGGATTGATCTTAAAATGTTAGTTTTTACAAGTAGTTAAAGAAAACAAGGTGATGAATGATCCCCATGTTTGAGAAATGACTCACAAAACTTATTTTCCGGAAAAACCATTTTGATTAAAACAAACTTAAGTGTTTTGAAATCACTATGGGAAAATGTTTTGTTGTCAGGGGGAGTTCTGATTGTTCATGCCAAGTGAATGGAGAATTGAAGTGATTCTCATCATGTTGTCACATTTCTTGTATAGTTTGTTTTCAAATTTTCTCAGAAAATCAAAATTGAAACATATTTTGATTTTAGGGGGAGTAAAAAATTTTAAAAAATTAGAAAATTTGAAAATGTCAAAAACATTGAAAAATGAAAAAATGAGTTTTGTTGTGAAAAAGAGGAAATGATAGTAGATCAGTTGGACTGTCACAGCATGCTAAAGAAATGGAGAGATAAAATATGATAAACGATCTCACTAAAGATGTGACGATAGGCTCAGCTAGATTAATAGATTTGCGATAACGATACAAACTTAAACGAAAAAGCCGAGTTCTAGTGGGAAACATGGTCGAAAGCATAGTACTTAGTTTTGTCCTTCTTGACTGTGTGCCTACTCAGTAATCGCTGATTGTCGAAAGACATAAAACTGGTTAAGTTTGTGAACTTTCACAACTTTGCTAAAAAGTCGCTGTGATTGTGCATTTCATTTTGCGAAGATTTAAACTTGTTTTATTTCTTTATTTTGTTTAAGCATCGGACATCCTCTGCGTATACGTGAGTATCGACCTGGATGTTGTTGCCTAAACGTTCTGCTTTATTTTCTTTGGTGTTTCGTTTAAGCTTTGGACCTCCTCTGCGTATACGAAAGTATCGACCTGGTGGTTAAAGCCTAAACAACTTCAACTTATTTTTATTTTCTTATTTTGTTTAAACATTGGACTTTCTCTGCGTATACGGAAGTATCGACCTGATTGTTAACGTTTAAACATTCTGCTTTGTTTTCGCACAATTCACAGTTGATAAAAGTTTAAAGGTATTACTTGAGTTAGTGTATTGCATGATGAGGGGATATGCTGAGATCGTGGGGTCCATAAGAATTTAGTGCTATATTAATATACCTTAACGTATCGGTAAGCATTTCGAAAGTTTTTAGATTGAGTTTAAGTGGACAACAATATCGTCAATCAACGTGAATCGTTTAGAACTGAAAATGTTTAAAGCTTAACGGTGCTAGTGATTGGTCACATAAACTGATATGATCCTCTTACACAAGCTCACAAAAATATTGTTTGTATATATTTCTTTACTGCATTCCTTTGTTATAAAAAATACAAAAAGATTTTCGACAACTGATGATGAAGAGCTGATTTTCGAAATTCCAAGTGCTGAATATGATGGACAGGTTTGGGAGTGTGTGTGCTGAATTGATAAAATTTATTTTGAGAAAGAATGTTTGATTAGTTAATCAAGATCATTAATTTGAACTTGATGTAACTATTTCTAGTAAGTTTTTCTTATTGATTTAAGTAAAAACTTATGTTTTGGTGAGAAGTGTGCAGGAGATGTGCTGAACAAGAGTTAAAACCAGGAATTGATCTCAAGGTGACAGCTAATTCCAGACAGCGATCCCATCATGATGAGAGGGGGAGTCTGACGAGGCTAGAGCCAAAGAGAAGATCCTGGTATATGCTAAGAAAGAGAAGAGACTGATAAAGACTGAAGATGCGAAGACTCGACACTTAAGACTCGTCAACATCTGAGGGGGAGTCTGTTGGTGCATTCATCTGTCGTCTTCGTCTTATGTCGAGTCTCCGGTTCGTTGCAGAGTTGAACAAATGTGACATCATCAAAGTGTCACCATGTGACATCAATGATGACATCACAACTTGGCACACATGAAGACAAAGAAGATTATTACGGTTGAAAGTCAAAACAAAATGTCATGACCGTTTGAATATTAGGTGACCGTTTGAAGTTTGTATTAGGAAGAATATGTATGACCGTTTGAAGGGTGCATGTCACCTTCAAACGGTCAAGGGTCTCTCCCTATAAATAGACTTCAAACTGTCTCATTTGTATGATTCGAGATTCCGACGCCGAGGTGCTATCGAAGTGTCTCTGTATTGTAAAGTGTTCAAGATCAATAAACAAGACATTTAATAGTGAATCCAAGCTAAACGAAGACCAAATCAATGAATTCCGCCTCTGATTCTGTCTGAGCACTCTTCTGATCGACTCGTCAGGTCGTTTCACGATCCTACATAAACTTATCAAACTTGAGTCTAACTCATCTCAAACCTATGTCCTAATGCTTACAACCTACCTTGTGGTTGATTAAGCTTAAAAACAAGGTTGAGACATACAAAATCAGAGGTTAAACCTCAAATAAATTCTGTTTTGATTAGGGTTTTAACCCACAAGTCATGTTCAAGCTTCAACTTGATGTAGGAGTGATTATGGAACAACTTGGGTTTTTCCAACATAAAATCCCCACATGATTTGATGATTTCTCATAGCTTAGATTGTTTATATTATTGTACTAATCTTAGTTCATGACCCTCCTTGTTTATTCTTACAACAAGTGTAGTGGTGAACGCATACGACGTGCCTAAATGGAAGCTTGTTCTTCCTACCTCCTACATGACTTCTGTGACACATTTTGAGGTACCTAAATGAAGATGTAATCTTCTACCTCATGCTTGAAATACTTGAACATTTGGACTTATTGATATACACACTACATAACCTAAATAATACCTATGTACATTCGAACCTTTGATATTGAAATCATGTTCAATTGTCAAAGTAGTAGAATATCATCTAAGACCTAAACCTTGTTATGATTCTAATGAGTGTTCAACTCATGAAAACATTATAACCCTTGTGGTTTCATAGTGTCATACAAGTGTTATGTGTCGAGGATGATTATTTTGATATAATACTTTCATGACGTTTTAATTCCGAATCCTTAATCTTCCGATTTTCCCAAACTCATACACTTTGTTCCTTTGTGTAGAAGGACACGGTGCTCCCACTTCCTAATCAACCAAAACCCACTCGCGGGATTACCAAGTAGAAGACTTGCAAAACCGTGAGTATACTCGCAACCCCCTTTTTATGTTTACCACTTTTTGGGGTGTAACATGTTTAACTATTAAATACACTTAAACTTATTCTTTATGCAATGCACGAAAACAATCCTTATACATGAATACAATGTTATGATACTTGATGCTTACGTGGACCATACTTATGTGATATGTTTTAGTCATTAGCTTTCACGAGCCTCCATTCGACATGTATGACGCTATAGGAGTAACGCACCGCCCCTCTTAAACTTGTGGTCATGTTGAATTAATTAAACTTTCTTGCGTAAACTGAGGTTGGCTAGAAATATTGCATGCCACGCTAGGTTGATCTCGTATAGACTAAGTTGCCATTTGGATTCGTTTTAAACCTTTATACTTATACTTATGCTTAAACTTGTATACTCGCCTTTGCTTTTGCATTGAATTGTATCTTAAACATGTTACAGGTTGATGCTGACGATGCTATGAAAAGAAGTAGCGTTGATGCCTAAATACACATATAGACGTTTAGGTTTAATATGGTGTATCAATTTTTGCTTGTTGTTATGTACTTCTTTGAACTTGTTGTACTTGAACTTCTTGTAATTTTGACAATTTTACTTTATGAAATGAAATCGGTTTATTAAATATTGTCACAAATAGCGTTATGATGTCTCTAGCAATCTTCACACTTCGTCTCATCCCGATGTTTCCGCCATTGGTTGGGGTGTGACACTTAATGATGCGTAGATAGTATGCCATAGTCCTTAGATTTTCGTGATCTTATTACTTTGACAACCTCCGTTGATATCTGGGTTTGAAGAACCATTTGACACGAGTTAGGAGGAACTGAGATGAGCATGTAAATCACAATATTATTGTGGGTGTGTAACAACTCTCATTAAAATTACCATTTCTTATTTTATTTTACCCAATAGGAAACCCTAATTGAGACCCCCAAGTGATACTGCATGACCCCTAAAATTTTTGGAACAATCGGAATCAGGATCAGGGCCCCTAAAACTCAGGGGGGGTATTCCCTAGTCGGTAATATCCTTACAGTTTTACGTGGAAATCAAATTTTAACGAACGGTCGACTCACACAGGCTAGTAACAGACGTGGCTACCCTATGCTAGAAGTAGACCCGTCGCGCCACGCGACCGGCCCTCGCGCCACGCGGGCGCGCCGTTTTTCCAATATAAATCCCAGGCTTTGGCAATTGAAATTTGACGTTGGTTCGACGTTAAAATTCAATTCGTACACTGAGATATCGTCTGATTACTACATAACACACACAATCACAAAATTCTGCCGCGATAACAGGGTAATAACTCGATCACTACTACGATTTAATGTCCGATCGATGAAAACTATCCGATGGATGTTTAAGTGTTGCCTGAACTCGGGCTATACTTTGTCATTCGTCGTAAATTCGATGGATGTTTAAGTATTGCACTTTGTCATTCGTCGTGAGGGTTTTAATCTCGTGAGTTATCATAAATGTTTAATTAAGTTACTAACCTAGTTTTCGTGTGCATTGTTATTTAAATTAGGTTACAAGGCTAATCAGTAGGCTAAACTCTGCCCGTTTAAATCTGCAATGTGAGTCATTCACTTTTTATTAAACTGCTTTACAAAACCCTAAATGTTTTAAAAGTTATAATTACAGGGATTAAGTCTTTGTAATCTTCAATTACTGCCGGTATGTGGGGTTTTGTATACATTACTTGTTTCCCGTCACCATTGGACAACGAGTTAGCCAATGGGTGATCTGACCATAGTCACAGATACAGTCGAGTGACAAATACCGATTTTGGGTAATTGGTTGATATAAACAATGTAATCACCCTTAATAATGTATATTATAACAATGTGCCGTTTTGTGTAACTTGAATGACTCGCCAGTATTTCCCTGCTGATAAAACCTTTTTAAAACATGTTTCAGGTGATCTGCTGTGATCCAGGAAAAAGTGTTGTGTAGCACTACACGCTTGAAGAAGTGGCTTGATTAAATAAAGAAACATGTTTTTTTTGTAAAATAGGGGTTTCCCAGTGAAATCGCCTTTATTGTAAATTACAGGGTTTATCCCTAATTATGAAATAAATTAATCGGGCATTTTCAAGTTTTAATGATCCTGTTAAAAATTCCGATGCCAACTTAAATAAATACCACGGGGTTTCTGTCCTGCGGCTCCTGAAACGGGTAAAATCGGGACGGGGGCCGTGACAGAAAAAGGTGGTATCAGAGCCACTGATTTAAGCCAATTAAGTATTTAGAAATACTTAATTTTTCTGATTGCCATTCTGTGATTATGTGTTTTTGTGTTATTTGACTATTTGTTAGTTTACAGTATGGGTAATCAAAGAATTTCGGACATCTATCGTCTATTAGATAGTTCATCAAAAGATAAGGAAACTTCATTTCAATCAAATTCCTCAAGATACTCAGCAGATACTGAGGAAGGAATATTTGTTCGTAAGGCACAGTTTGAGAAACCACTTACCACTAAGAAAAGAAGTTGGATTATTAGAAAAAAGTCAAGAGAAAATAAAGAAGTCACAACCAAAAGGAGTGATGGTTAATAAGGAAACTTAGGAAATAGGCAATAATCCACCATGGGAAAATGAATTAGATGAACAATGGGCAAATCTCTATATGTTAGCCACTACAGCAGTAAATGTTAGCTTTTAATTAAGTTAAACTGCCAACACCCTAACCCAGTACTAGCACCCATATCATCTATAAGCCAGAAACTTTAAAGAAACTTTTCCCATTAGATAAACAACTTAGTAAGATAGAATAAACCTTATATAAAGGCATGTTGAACATAATAAATTATGAATATACAACCCCTAGTATATATTGAATTTCAGTTGTAATTTGTAATAAACATATATATACAAAAGTCGCAATGTTTGCCATTTTTCTGTTTGAACAATGATACTTGAATGGTGGTACTAAATATTAGCCTGTGAAAATTTAACTTACAAAATTTTAACCTAGAATTTTGTGTGTTTTCTTCATATATGCTAAACAGCATGAATGAGTTGTCTGAAGCTCTTCAGAATCTCAATCTCTATTATGTGAATGTGGAAGTTTCCAGAAACTTTACCGGTTATTTGAGCGACGTGGATGAAACTATGGAATTCCAAGCCCAACCTCTGGAGAAACCCAAACCAAGAAAGAAAAGAAGATTCGTGGGTTGGAGGCGTGTACGCAAGAAGAAACCAGCAACACGGAAAGTTATAAAGACGGAGGATCCCAAAGATAAAGGTAAGGGAATAGAGATCGGAGAAAGTTCCAGGCAAGACCAGGAAATGCCATCTTAGGAAGAGCTGGATCATAAACTGGCACTTAGTGACCTCATCGGACCTGCCAATGCCAACCTCTTTAATTACCCAGCGGAAGCACAACTTCCAGTTGATTTAGAGCCTAATATCCCAGATCCTATTATCCACTCCCAACCTCTACCAGCAGAGCTAGAAGAGTGGTGGACCACCGACTGGCAGTTTCAGAATCTCCTCAATAACCCTAATACCTTTTCCCCCCAGTTTGACCCGGAGCCTCCACTACACCCACCTATGAGCTCCGAGAACTTGGCTGAACTCCGCCACTATGGCGAGGAATTGGTGGACGCCGGAAAAAGAATATGGGAAGTAGGGGAGAGGATATCCTGGAAATACGAAGAGAGAGAACGTCGTTTCTAAAGTGCCAGCTGATGGGATCATATGTGGTTGTGGGAATGCATGTTTAATAATAATAATATAAAAATATAATCGTGTAAAATAACTAAAAATAAAACTTGTGTAACATAACCGGTGTGTACGGAAGTATACAATAATATATAAAAATGGAAGTCGAAAATCGACAATTTTGGCTATATGTGTTGACATGGTTATGTGTGATTGTTTAGTGTGTTTTGTTGCTATTTAAATTTTGCTAATCACTTATATATATTAATTACCAGATGGAACACGCTGGTAATGAACCCGTTAACGAGGTTAACCAATCTGAACAAAATAATGAAGACCACTTCCTCAATAGGCAAGATATCGAGAACATCGTTGCTCAAGGAATACCAATGCTATTCCAGCAATTCTTGCTGCTGCACGAAATCCAGTTGAACCTCAACAAATTATTCCTAGCAAACGTACTCATGAAGACAATTTCAGTAATAGCGTAAATGGAGGCGGTAACATTAATAATAATGATAATGAGGTACTGCAAGCCCCAATTCTCAAAAGAATGAAAGTTGCAACGCCTGGTTGCACTTACAAGGAATTTCTTGCCTGTAAACCCGTTGAATTTGCAGGCAATGAAGGGGCGACTGCGGCGCTGCGTTGGTTGGAGAAAACCGAGGCAGTAATTAAATAAGTAAATGTGCCGAGGAGGATAAAGTCATGTATGCTTCTCACCTTGTTGGATCGTTTACTAACCCGAATGAGTCGTTCAGAGGAGTTTTCGTCAATTACAGGTGCGGAAAACAAGTAATCAACGTAGAAACAGCTTGCAATTCACTTAATCTACTGTTTTATTGAATTGACAATGATTATAGCTTGATCTTCACACCGAGAGCACTTCGGTATGGAATTTGACAAAGTTACAAATGAGTTTGCTTATGTGGTATTTATAGTGTAGGTAGGTTCCCATATACGGACATGTACACATAAGCGGACCTGACACATAAGCGGACCTCCTATGTCCATATAAGCAGACCTGACACATAAGCGGACCTCCTATGTCCATATAAGCGGACCTATCAGTTTAGACCTATACGCTATCCTATTTTCTCGTAAAATGTGCCCTGATCTAACAATCTAAAACTAAGACTCGATACAAGACGAAGTCGACAGATGTAGTGCACCAACAGACTCCCCCTCAGATGTTGACGAGTCGACTATCGATCTGCTGGCATTTCTTTATTCTTCAGCAACATCTACTTCAGGATCTTTGTCTGACTTTCACAGCAATTCATTTCCAGAATCGAAACTTGGCTATTCCTGCACATTCTTAACCCAGAAATGAATTTCTAAATTTAACAATTTAAATGCACCAACATTCTGATATAAACAGACGACTCCCTCTCATAATCATATGCATCAACAATCACTCTCCCTCAGATCACAAACTCATGATGAACCACATGTTGATTTAGAAAATACATTTTGACATTTTAAAACACACTCCCCCTCACAACAATGTCATCATGTTTAGCACTCGGAACTTTGAAAATCAGCTTTCCAACATCAGTTGTCGAAAATCTTTTTGATTTTTTCAAAAGTTTATGCTAAAATACACCGAAAATCTTTTTGTATTTTTGAATTTAAAGAAATGCAGTAAAGAAATATTTACAGACAATATTTTTGTGAGTTTTGTGTAAGAGAATCATATCAGTTTAAAACAAGTCACGAGTACCGTTGAGCTTAGTTACACATTAAGAATTAAACAATTCACTTAGATTGCCAATATACTGACCCACTTAAATTTTCACACAAATTTCAACTGATTCAGGATATGAGTTAGGTGTTTTAAGAACTTAAACTCATTCATGTGTCCCACCTCTTGAATATACTCCCGTATCCAGATCCCAATATTCAGTCTTACAGGTGAGTATACCACAGATGATATCTGTAAGGGGTTAAATTGCGAGGGCCGTGAGAGCTCAGGTCGATCTTTCGATACGCAGAGAGATGACGGCGTCGACTTTTGGTGGGTCCCCTTTAGAGGATCTTTTGAATACAACAGCAATGACTATCAATTTTATTGTTTCATCAATTTGCTGAGGGCGGCGCTATATTTCAAGCAAGCAGAAAGTATTCTCCGGGGACTAGGCCATTGCTTCCGCAAAATCAAAAGTCCCGGGATAATACCCCAGATATCACTGAGCATAAAGACCTAGTATCTCAGAAAGAGGGACCTTTCAAACGAGATTTCAGGGGTTACCTATATATCCAAGTAGTGTTCCCCACGAAATAAGCAAGTTTGAAATTAAGTTTATATCCCGAAAAAGCTTACTAAATGTGTAAAAACCTATCGGCATATCATCAGTGAGACTGTTTAATGCTATTTAAACATTACAATTCTTTAGCATACTGTGACTGTCTACTGATGTACTATCATTTCCTCTTCTTTGACACAAAAACTCATTTTTGATTTTATCATGTTTTTGTTTTTTTTTTTTAAATTTTCTAATGTTTTTGGATTTTCTGAAAACTTCTACTCCCCCTAAAATACAAACATATTTTATGAAATTTGAAAACTACTAGACTCTTGACCCACTTGAAACATAACATGAACTGTACAAAAACTTGACAACTGACATCGAATCACTTCAATTCGCCATCCACTTGGCATAAACAATCAGAACTCCCCCTATCACAAACCATTTTCTCATTTAGATCTCAAAACACTTAAGTTTGTTTTAATCAAAATGATTTTTCCGGAAAATGAGTTTGTTTTTACCACTTTTAAGTTTACCACTTGTTTAAGTACGGGGATATGGTTCATCATCTTGTCAGTTTTATCAACTGTAGTAAATCAAGTACAACTTAATGTCCTTGATTCACTGTTTGCAATTAAGCAACCTCTTACCACTTGTAAGAATATCCAAACCATATAATCACATGTAGGAATAAAACATCTACACAAACCATTTTACCAAACAAGATGCCGATTCCTGCTTCGCACTTACCAACCTGGAAGCTCCGGCAATTCACACTTATCCTGTAAAATTTTATCAATTTCAAACATTTTCAAGACAACCTAATTAAACATGAAAGATGCCGATTCCTGATCCACGATTACAAACTTGGGATCTCCGGCAAGTCAAGAATTTATGGTGAAAATGCTGTCACCCAAGCCTGACCAGCCTTGGGTGATTTCGGTGGCAAACATCTGTCCCACCAACACTTTAATTTGTAAAACTCTTTAGCATCCTTTACCTTCCTGTCTACCATCTTACCAAAAATATGCTTGACTTTACCATTAAAAGCCTTCTCAACATCAAATTCTCCCTCATCAGCAAAGAATTGATTTGAGATCTCTACTTTTCCCACTTTCTTCATCAAATTTTCTTTTGATAATGGAGGAAAATTCTCATCGTTCACATCTGGAACAGAATTCACAATCTTTTTCTCAACCAAAGACTCATCTGATTTTATGGAATCAGATTCATTGTCAGAATTACCCTCAGATTTAACAACCCATTTTTGTTTACTCAAATCGACTTGTCTTTTGTAAAAACGTTTTGAAGTTTCACCAACTTCCAAAGTCGATTTATCAACACATTTCTTTTTCATATCAGAGTTAGAAGACACTCCCTGTTTTGAATAAATGGACTTTTGGCAGTTCCAAGCAATGTGTCCAACTTTTTGACACTTGAAACAGGTTCTACTATCAACTCTTTCAGCAAACCTTCTCACATTCTTCTTCACTTCAGCAAGAAACTCTTGATTTGACTGTTTCCAGAATGGTTTCTTCTGCTCATCTTCACAACTTCCACCTGCAACAAATGTTGTTTTTGGTTTATAATTTTTCTCATTTTTATAATTTTCTGGAGGAATAAAACCAAGACCTTTCTTTTTGAGATTACCGTTGTAGTTTGGTTTCTTTCGATAACCAGAACCATAACTGTAACCCTTTTTCTTGTTCAATCTTTGTTGAACTCTTGAAGTGTATTTTTTAGGTTTTTCAACAAGATTTAAATCTTTTATTTCAGAAATATTAATTTCTATCAATTTGAAAACCTTTTTGATCATTTCAGTTTTTACACTTCTTATTGGAAATTCCTCATCAGAATATAATTTGTCTGAATCAAACAAAGTATAAGCCACTTTGATTAACCCGTCATTCAAATTAGATCTTGATAACAGGAATTCTCTATTGTAAACCCTGTTAACCGATGAACTCGGACTCTTTTCTGATGAACTCGAACTTTCAGACTTAGACTCCGGTTTTGACTCTTCATCCATATTCAACACCTGATCGACAACTTTCTTTACTAACTCAGACTCATGATCAGTGTCAGACGCTGTGAATGTAACATCAATATTGTCTGGTAATTCATCAATGATTTCAGACTTTAACTTGATGTTGACTGCCTTTTTTAGACTCTCCTCATTAGGATTCCTGGGAGAATAAGTTTCATGGATCGGTGGCGGACATCTGTTATACTTGACACTTGGTTTCTTACCAGTATCAGTATCTTCAATCTTTTTATCCATGAACGCTTCCAGACCTGCAACAGTAGGATAAACACGATCAATCAGATAATCACATGTAGTATAACTCAACAGTAATCGTTTAATCCTTTCACTTTCAATCTTTTCAAGCTCCACTTCTTTCTTCAGCTTAGCACAGTCTTCAATATATTCATTGATAACACTCTGCTTTGTCATTAATGTTGCGCTCATCTTTTCCATTGCTTTTTCAATCTCTGTATTCGTCCTTTTCAGACTATCAACTGTCCTGTTCAGCACATCGTATGACTCTTTTACATACTTCACATCAGACAGTAAATCTGTGACAACTCGAGTTTCCGACTTTCACTTTCGCATTTAATGCACGTTGACTTTGACTGTGTAGTTGTTTGACTTGTTTAACTTGTAACTGTACACGTTGTGATATGATAAAACGTATTGTGTTTGCATGATTATGTGTTTGATTGTATAACATGAAACCTGTTGAGAAACTTAAACTGTTTAACACATGAAAGTACCCAACGAAACACAAGATGTGTTTCGCCAATAACAGCTCGACGAAACAGGCTGTTTCGCCGGCCCACGATTCGCCGAAGCCCATTAAGGGCCCAGCACGTCAAATCGAATATTAAAAACGTGAAACAGCCTCAGTTTCACACTTTTATAAAAATAACCGAAACCCTAGAGCTCTTCCTGCTGTGTGACGGCAAATCTTGTGTTCTCGAAGCCTTCAAGATCGACCAATTTGTTATTCCCATTTATCACGGTTTGTGTTTAACCCTTTTTGCATAATCAGAATTGATTGTTATTATTGCATGATTCTTTGGTAATATGTAATGCTTGATAATTTGGTTGGAGTTTCTCTGTTAGTCACATGTAGTAAACACATGATTTCTGCCATTCACATGCAATTAAGAATCCTATGGCCGACAACTTGATAAAGCCTGCAGAGAAGTAACATGATTGGACCGATTTATGTATGGTGGCTGACAATTCTATTCATTGCTATATATGTGTAATTCTCATGATGATACCTATGGATCATATTTAAATATACCTACATGAAACTAGCAACAATTTCCATTAATGTTTGAATAGATTGTTAAGATTAATGTTTGGCTCTGTATGATTGATGTGATACTCATGATTTGTTGATGATGATGATCGATGATGTTGATGACGGCTGTTAGCAATGATTAGGGTTTATGTGTTAATATTTTGTAACTGATATGTTGTCACGACGTAACTGACTTAATGACGAAACCGAATCACGGCGAAACAGATCCGACGAAATAAATGTGCTTCGCCGGAACCAGTCTCGACGAAACGCATGACGAAACAAAAGTGTTTCGCCGATAGGGTAAATTCACACAGTAACTTAGTTTATTTCTGTTAAGAGTTAACTGGATTAATTAACTGCCGTTAAATGATAAGCATGACTTGTATGATCATTGAATACGTGTAATGTGCTACTTGGTGAATATTGATGCGTTGTCCACTATGATTATACTTGTGAGCCAACTTCGTAAATACAAACTGATTGTGTATACGTGCACACTTTAGGACGTGATTGATTTACTTTGAGCACTTACTTAGCATACCGAGCAAACCAAGGTGAGTTCACACAGCCAAGGCATGGGGTTCCCAGGGTGGGAATGGGTTTGGATTATTTACTTGTACTTACCTAGCTTATGGAACTTAGTTATATGGTCCTCGGGTGAGGAAGGGTTATTGATAAGATACGACTAGACTAGTGATACTAATAGAACTGATCTTCGCACACACGCCGGGGTTGGCTGCGATAATATGACTGATCTTCGCACACACGCCGGGGTTGGCTGCGATAATATGACTGATCTTCGCACACATGCCTAGGAAGGCTGCGAACTATGCACTAAACTTCGCACACATGCCGGGTGGCCACGATACAAATATAACTAGTCTAGAATACTCGGGAAACTTTCCTTAATCTTCGCATACATGCCTAGAGGGCCGCGATACGAACTAATACGATACATGACTTAATGAACGAACACAAGGCTTACTAAACTATTACAAATACTAAACTATTAACTGTGAACTCGCTCAACTAGTTGTTGACTCTCTGCTGCATGCCTTGCAGGACCTTAGGTACTTATGGAGCTTGCACGGGAGGTGCGGTCGTTGTGGACATGGATCGTGAATGTTTGTTAAACATTATGACATTTTGTACTTATACTTATGATTGGGTTTACTTTTATGCTTCCGCTAAACATTGAATTATACTTATGTTTTGAACACCTTTCATATTGGTTTGGTTGAATTACATTACTATTTACATTGTTCAATATGATTGGTGGCTTGATCCTGGTCAGTCACGCCTCCAAGCGGTGATACTCCGCGTGTGGATTTTGGGGGTGTGACAAAATCTTCCTTCGTTTTCTCTAATTCAGCAATCTTCCTGTCTTTTTCTTCACAAGCTGTGCAAGATTCTGAACATTTCAAACATTGTTTTTCAACTTCAACCACTTTTCAACTATCTTCTCAACCTCAACAATCTTTTCAACTTCAACAACTTTTTCTACCTCGACGATCTTTTCAACTTCGACAAGTTTTTCAATTTCAACAATCTTTTCGACCTCAACAATCTTATCAACAACTTTCTCTACTTCGACAATTTCTTCTCCTGCTTCTGTCTTTTCAGCAGCTTGCATTTTTGCTGCTTCCAGCTCTTTCCTCAATCTTGCCATCTTCTTCTGGTACAACATCTCCATTTTATCTGCAAAAAACAAATTAAAACTAGTTAGATCAATGCCTTTTCTAGCTTTGTTGTGATGTTCTTCCTCATCATCGGTATCCACATCGCTTCCAAGATCAGGAAATATCGGGATTCTTTTCTCACTAGCCTCTTCATCTAGTTTCTAGCAACAAAGCCTGAATTAGATGGAATGTATTTATCCCAACTAAATCCCTCTGCAACTTTTTCATCATCTTGATGAATCAGTAAAGCTTTCTTCTTTCCATCATTAGTAGCATGAGCATGTGCAATTTGAGGTTGTTGAGTAGTCTGATGGAAAATTGATTTCTGATAATAATTGTTTCTATCTTGATTCCCGGTAGCTTCTTTACTTTTGCACTCTCATTTAAAATGACATTTTCCTTTACAACGGAAACAGGTAACCTTTGATTTATCAAATCCCAATGGAGAGGTAGCCATTCCTCGAAATTCATCCCTACCAGTAATCTCTTGAAACTTTTCAGCTCTCCTCCAAGCACTAGCTAAGCACCATTTGATATCCATTACTTCAAGTTCTTCAGCATCAATTTGGTCGTAATCTTCTTTGGTAAGCATCGGATTGCCAATCTTCCCATCGATCAAACTTTCGTAAGATTCTAACATAGTAACCAGTGATGCCATGTGTTGCTTGGCAACTTCTGGAGACAAATTCTGACCATTTTGAATGTTTAATGTAAGATTGCACTGAAGATGTGTTGAATTTTGTCGTTGAAAAGTTGATGTTGCGCTATTTGGATCAAAACTTGAAAATGATGAAGAAAATCCACCACTTTGAGTCACATTACTAATCTTTGTTCCAGATTGATCTAGCAGTTCCATTATGTTGAAGTAAAACATAGATGTCTTCTTTAACTGCTTGCTGTAAAATGCTTATCATCATCTTCTCACTAGTGTATTTCAACTTATCAGCTTCAGTAAAATCATTGAAACCCTTTTCCAAACCACGTTCATTCTTTGGTTTCTCGTAATCTTTCAGTAAAGAACACCAAGCATCGAATCTGTAAGCCTAAACCCAATTCTCAAAACCGTTTTTCCAACCCTGAAAATCTTCGATATACATCAACTTTGGTGGTTTCTGATGCGTTCCCGTTTCATTTTCACTGTATATATTTTCAGCAGCAGTAACCGGAGCGATTGGTGTGGCAAACGCGTTGTAGAATTCCTCTTCCATGCTTCAGTAATCAGAAGATATTTCGGGAGAAACTGAAGATTGACAAACTGTGCGGACTGAAGGTTGACACACTGTGCGAACTCCTATGACCCGGAACAATTTCAAACGACCCTTTCCAATGACTTGACAAGGTTCAAATGAACTGGACCTTTGAATAATCAAACCATGAGCCTTGAACCTTTGACACACCGATTTATTTGGGCCTTTAAAAAAAACAAAGTCACATGAGCCGAGATAATCACATGACCAAAACTGACAACACTCTTTGATTGGACCTTTCAATTTAGACAAACCAATTGATCACCGACTTTGATTCACGTTAAATCACAGTGATTGTGATTGGGCCGCTTTAAAACACAACTATGATTTGGCCGAAATTTTTAATCACATGCAAATGGAATGATTTTACTATGCTGATTTTATATGACCCATAACAATTTTCCACATGATATGTCTGACAATTATCTGAATAATATCACAAAACCCAATTAAAGCTTTCCACTTGATTTTATTTGACCAATAAACCCACTAATCTGTTTTAATCAAATGCACATGGACCGATTCAATGTGAATTCAGTATGTCATGTGGTCGACAATTTCACATGCACAACAAGCGGAATCAGAAGATGTTCAGATGAGCGGAACCAAGAAGTGACCAAATAAGCGAATCTATTGATCTTTGTCACTAAAAGCGGACCAGGTTGACCAGATGAGCGGAACTACTGATAAAGTGACAAATGAGCGGACCTATCAAATTTGGAGCGAACTTGATTGATCAGAAAAGCGGACCTACTGATCTAGTGTTTTTGGAGCGGACCTTAATGAAATTTGGAGCGGACCTGATGCAGTTTGGAGCGGACCTCTTGCAGTTTGGAGCGGACCTGTTGCAGTTTGGAGCGGACCTGTTGCAATTTGGAGCGGACCTAATCAAAATATGTCCCTAAAAGCGGATCCCTAGAGCGAACCTTCAACAATCAAGTCCCTATGAGCGGACCTCTTGAGCGAACCTTCAACAAAACTGATCTTAAAAGCGGACCTAACAAGCGAACCTATGTGATGTTCATAAAAGCGAAACCTATTCACGAGCAGTTTTGACCCATTTTTAATGTGAATTTTAACATCAAACTTTCCAGGGTTTGTCTATATCCAATTACGCACAATCCGTGAGATTTTGAACTGATTTTGACCGGTGAAACTTCCTGAACTGAAGAAAGAAGGTGTAGAAGTAAGAAAACTTGATGAATTTCAGCTATTCTCCGCAGAACTCCTCCTCCTGAAGCTCTGATACCAATTGTAGGATCGTTTACTAACCCGAATGAGTCGTTCATCGGAGTTTTCATCAATTACAGGTGCGGAAAACAAGTAATCAACGTAGAAACAGCTTGCAATTCACTTAATCTACTGTTTTATTGAATTGACAATGATTACAGCTTGATCTTCACACCGACAGCACGTCGGTATGGAATTTGACAAAGTTACAAATGAGTTCGCTTATGTGGTATTTATAGTGTAGGTAGGTTCCCATATACGGACATGTACACATAAGCGGACCTGACACATAAGCGGACCTCCTATGTCCATATAAGCGGACCTGACACATAAGCGGACCTCCTATGTCCATATAAGCGGACCTATCAGTTTAGACCTATACGCTATCCTATTTTCTCGTAAAATGTGCCCTGATCTTACAATCTAAAACTAAGACTCGATACAAGACGAAGTCGACAGATGTAGTGCACCAACACACCTTTTTAAGGAAGAAGCATTAGAATGGTGGAATACGGTATTACAAGCCAAGGGAAGTGACCTGGCCTATGCCATGAGTTGGGAGGAGTTTAAGCGTCTGGTGGAAAGAAAATTCTGCCCAAAATATGAAAAAGAGCAGATGGCGAATAAATTTCTGAGCCACCGAATGGTGAATGTTGATTGCCGAGGGTATACTTCGAAGTTTTTCGAATATGCTCGAATTGTGCCTACTTTGGCTTCGCCAGAGCTGGTACTTATTTCTCGCTACATCTGGGGTTTAATTAGCGAGATCCGTGATATTGTTAAAGCTGCGAGACCCTGCACGATCGATGATGCGGTGGAATTAGCCAACACTTTGACAGACGGACTAGTGCGTACACGAGAAGAAAATAGGAAGAAGGAATTGGCTCAGAAAATTACCCAAGGATTTCGTGTGGGTAATAATAGCAATTTCAAGAAAAGAGGAACTGGGCAATCTTCCACTCCGCCGTTCTGCAGAAACTGCAAAAAGAAACATTTTGGAAAATGTAATGAACCCTGCAACTTCTGCAAAGCTATAGGACATTGTGAAGAAGATTGCAGAAAGAAAACAAGGGTCTGCTATAACTGTGGAGAAGCTGGGCATTTCAAACCAGAATGCCCTATTGGTCAAACCAGCGGGTAACAAGGCTAAACCTGCAGAAGGAACTACCAAGAAAAACGTAAGAGCCTTCCAATTGACTACGCAGGAAGCTGAATTGATTCCTGACGTAATAGCTGGTACGTTCCTAGTTCACAACGTTTATGCGAGAGTATTATTTGACTCTGGTGCAAACCAAAGTTTTATAAATACTTCATTCTGCCAAGCTCTTAAGCTACCCTTAACAAAACTTAGGCAAGTTTTTATAGTTGAAACGACAGACGGGAACTCTGTTAATATAGACACGATTTTGCAAAAAGGAAATATAGAACTTTCAGGTTATAAATTTTCTGCAAACCTATTACCCATGAAATTAGCTGGATTCGATGTCGTATTAGGAATGGATTGGTTAGTAGCCAACCATGCTCGAATCCTTTGTGATAAGAACTCCATAGAAATTCGTGCACCCACAGGAGAAGTAATCATGGTTACAGGAGATAAGCCGCGAAAACCCATGAAGTTCATTTCAGTAATGAAAGTTGCTAGTTATGAACGAAAGCAAGGAGTAGTGTATATGATTTCGGTAATCATTAGCACTAAGAGTAAGGAACTTAAGGAAATTCCAGTAGTATTAGAATACTCGGATGTATTTCCAGAAGAACTACCAGGATTACCACCAAATAGGGAGGTAGAATTTAGAATTCATTTGCTTCCTGGAACTACACCAGTAGCAAAGGCACCCTATCGTCTAGCACCCACCGAAATGTTAGAACTGAAAAAACAATTAGATGAATTGCTTAGTAAAGGATTCATACAACCTAGTTCATCCCCTTGGGGAGTACCAGTGTTGTTCGTAAAGAAAAAGGATGGTTCGATGCGAATGTGTATCGATTATAGGGAACTGAATAAGGTTACAATTAAGAATCGATACCCATTACCTAGAATTGATGATCTCTTTGATCAACTCCAAGGAGCTAAATATTTTTCTAAGATAGATTTACGCTCCGGATATCATCAGTTGAAGGTGCAAGAAGAAGACATACCTAAAACTGCTTTCAGAACTAGGTATGGTCATTACAAGTTTACAGTCATGCCCTTTAGACTAACAAATGCTCCTGCAGCATTTATGGACATAATGAATAGGGTCTGTAAACCATACTTGGATAAATTTGTAATTGTCTTCATCGACGATATACTTATTTACTCCAAAAGTCAGGACGGGCATTGTGAGCACCTGCATGCACTCTTAACTTTGTTAAGAAAAGAAAAGCTTTACGCCAAATTCTCGAAGTGTGAATTTTGGTTACAGGAGGTGCAATTTTTAGGTCACATGGTGAATCACGAAGGTATTCACGTAGATCCTGCTAAAATAGAAGCAATCACCAATTGGAAGGTCCCGCAATCAGCTACAAAAGTTAGAAGTTTTCTAGGATTAGCTGGGTACTATAGGCGCTTTATTAAGGATTTTTCTAAGATAGCTGTACCATTAACTAAGCTAACCTGTAAAACAGTTAAGTTTGAATGGGGACCTAAGCAAGAAGAGGCCTTTAAAATTTTAAAACAAAGGTTAACCAACACCCCAATCCTTGCCTTACCAGAAGGAACAGAAGATTTTGAAGTATACTGTGATGCTTCTAAGCTAGGATTAGGATGTGTGTTAATGCAATGCAAGAAGGTAATTACGTATGCTTCAAGGCAATTGAAAAAGGACGAGGAAAACTATACGACGCATGACTTAGAATTAGGGTCGATAATTTTTGCCCTTAAGATTTGGAGACACTATCTGTATGGAAGTAAGTTTACTGTCTATACAGATCATAAGAGTTTAAAATACATATTTGGGCAGAAAGAATTGAACATGAGACAAAGAAGATGGATAAAAATTCTAAGTGACTACGACTGTGATATTCAATATCACGAAGAAAGACAAACGTAGTTGCAGATGCTTTAAGTCGTAAGTATCATGAAAGACAACGACGAGTTCGTGCTCTTAGATTAAGTTTACAATTAGACCTAATGGAACAACTGAAAAATGTTCAAGCCACAGCAATCAAGGATGATACTGAAGGAATGAAAGGAAGAATAAAGGAATTAGAGCAAGGAGCTGATGGAATTTGGAGATTCCACAAAAGAAGAATTTGGGTACCTAAACAAGGCAACTTAAGAAATAAGATCTTAAAGGAAGCCCATAAATCTAGGTATACCATGCACCCGGGAAATAATAAGATGTACCAAGATTTAAGGAATAATTTCTGGTGGATAGGAATGAAAAAGGACATAGCTAGATATGTATCTAAGTGTCTTACTTGTTCACAAGTTAAGGCAGAACACCAGAAACCTTCAGGACTACTTCAACAATTAGAAATGCCTGTATGGAAATGGGAACTCATAACAATGGATTTTGTTACTAAGTTGCCCAAAACCAGAAAAGGTAATGATGCGATTTGGGTAATTGTGGATCGATTAACCAAATCAGCTCATTTTCTACCCATGAAAGAAACCTTTAGCATGGAAAGATTAGCAAAGTTATACGTAGACGAAGTAGTATCCTTACATGGAGTTCCACTCTCTATTGTATCGGATAGAGATAGTCGTTTCACTTCGCATTTTTGGACAAGTTTCCAAGAAGCCATGGGGACTAAACTGAACTTGAGCTCTGCATATCATCCTCAAACAGACGGACAAAGTGAAAGGACGATCCAGACCTTGGAAGACATGCTCAGGGCATGTGTGATAGATTTTGGTGGAAACTGGGATGACCACCTACCCTTAATCGAATTCTCCTATAATAATAGTTATCATGCAAGCATTGAAGCTGCCCCATTCGAAGCACTGTATGGACGAAAATGCAGAACTCCAGTTTGCTGGGCAGAAATAGGAGAAAGTCAGTTATCAGGTCCTAAAATCATGCAAGAAACCACCGACAAGATCACTCAAATCAAGGAAAGACTGAAAATGGCTCCTGATCGTCAAAAAAGTTATGCAGATAATAGACGCAAGCCGCTAGAATTTCAAGTCAGAGATAAGGTACTCTTGAATGTTTCTCCTTGGAAAGGAGTAGTACGGTTCGGAAAGAAGGGAAAGCTAAGTCCAAGGTACGTAGGACCATTCCCAATAATCCAACGAATAGGACCAGTTGCTTATCGTTTACAACTACCAGAAGAGCTAGCTGGGGTGCATGACGTGTTTCATGTATCCAACCTCAAGAAATGTTTATCTGACGAATCCCTGGTAGTACCTCTTCAAGATGTAGAGGTAAATGAAAAGTTAAAATTTGTTGAGAAACCACTGCAGATAGAAGACAGAAAGGTCAAGTTTCTCAAACACAAAAGACTCGTACTGGTCAAAGTCAAGTGGGATTTGAATAGAGGACCTGAGTACACTTGGGAGCTGGAATCAGAGATGAAGCGGAAATATCCCTACTTGTTCCAGTAAATCTCGAGGACGAGATTTTTATTAAGGTGGGGAGGATGTAACAACTCTTATTAAAATTACCATTTCTTATCTTATTTTACCCAATAGGAAACCCTAATTGAGACCCCCAAGTGATACTGCATGACCCCTAAAATTTTTAGAACAATCGGAATCAGGATCAGGGCCCCTAAAACTCACGGGGGGGGGGGGGTATTCCCTAGTCGGTAATATCCTTACAGTTTTACGTGGAAATCGAATTTTAACGAACGGTCGACTCACACAGGCTAGTAACAGACGTGGCTACCCTATGCTAGAAGTAGACCCGTCGCGCCACACGACAGGCCCTCGCACCACGCGGGCGCGCCGTTTTTCCTGTATAAATCCCAGGCTTTGGCACTTGAAATTTAGCGTTGGTTCGACGTTAAAATTCAATTCGTACACTGTGATATCGTCTGATTACTACATAACACACACAATCACGAAATTCTACTGTGATAACAGGGTAATAACTCGATCACTGCTACGATTTAATGTCCGATCGATGAAAACTATCCGATGGATGTTTAAGTGCTGCCTGAACTCGGGCTATACTTTGTCATTCATCGTAAATTTGATGGATGTTTAAGTATTGCACTTTGTCATTCTTCGTGAGGGTTTTAATCTCGTGAGTTATCGTAAATGTTGAATTAAGTTACTAACCTAGTTTTCGTGTGCATTGTTATTTAAATTAGGTTACAAGGCTAATCAGTAGGCTAAACTCTGCCCGTTTAAATCTGCAATGTGAGTCATTCTCTTTTTATTAAACTGCTTTACAAAACCCTAAATGTTTTAAAAGTTATAATTACAGGGATTAATTCTTTATAATCTTCAATTACTGCCGGTATGTGGGGTTTTGTATACATTACTTGTTTCCCGTCACCATTGGACAACGAGTTAGCCAATGGGTGATCTGACCATAGTCACAGATACAGTCGAGTGACAAATACCGATTTGGGGTAATTGGTAGATATAAACAATGTAATCACCCTTAATATTGTATATTATAACAATGTGCCGTTTTGTGTAACTTGAATGACTCGCCAGTATTTCCCTGCTGATAAAACCTTTTTAAAACATGTTTCAGGTGATCTGCTGTGTCACACCCCGAAATTATCAGAGCTGGCGTGACTGGACTGGTATCTTCATTGCACAGCGGAAGCAAATAAGCTAAGTCTTTTAGAAAATTGAACGCCACTAAGTACTCGACTCCGCATGGTTCTCCTATTCCAATCGTGCCATAGTTTCTGAAAAGTAACCTGAGAAAGAAACATGCGAAAAAAGTCAACATAAAGTTGAGCGAGTTCATACTTTGTTTATAAAAGATTTGAAATAAATCTTTTGAATAACCGGTTTATGAAATAATATTGAGAAAACGAATTTAGAAATCATTTTCTTGCCAAGTTATATGGAAACTTTGTATTTGTAACGCATTATGTTCGTGAAACCATGTATTTGTAAACCCGCGTATTCGTAATATTCGTATAACCGTCAATGCCCACCCTGACTTTGACTCCATGCCCGCATACTCCTATGCTTTGAATTTGTATAAAACATGGTATTTAATTTGTATAAATCAAGTATTTCTGCAAGTATGTATAAACCTTGAAATGTGTCTGTATGTATAAATGTCCCTGGTATGTAGCAATAAGGAAAAAGGGATCACCAATGGGTTGCAAAGCCACTGGTATGTGTGAAACAGTGCAGGAAGTACTCAAACCTAGCAAATTTGTTACCGGGCCTCTGGCTGTAAGACACAGTCACCACTATGGGCCACCCTGGCCTCATGGGTGTGGGCTCGCTACACCCAAATAAATCTATCACTCATGTCCCTCGGTCCTACGACGAGGATTAATGGCCTTAAGTGCTGTACCCACCACTCACATGATCTAAGTAGTAAACCCTCCTTAAGCTAACCATACCATGTATAGAATGTCTGAAATAATTGTAACATGTATTTTACCCCAGCTTCTAAGGCTGAACCTCCCCAGCCTCTAAGGCTGAACCTCCCCAGCCTCTAAGGCCAACTCCCCAGTCTCTCTATATTATCATCAGACGATCCATCCCTAGTCATGAAAATCATTCACATTTCGATAATACGCATTTGTTTTGTAAAAACCGGTATATTTAGTATAATCCATTCGTAAACCATTTGAGTTCCTCGAAATCCATTCGTAATATGATTTAGAAATATGAGTTTGCGTTCGTTCAATAGCTTTGTATGTTCTTGCAAAACGTGCTTAGTCTAAAAATATGCAGTCTTTGTTCATCGAGAACTTTGTGTGCTTTCTGTAAAACGTGCATGTCTTTCCACCCTGAAAACATTTACAAAAATGTAAAACCGTAAAAAGGTGGGGTTATGAACTCACCTGGATATTCCTGTGCAAAGCTAGCTATATACGACTTCGTATATCGTTTCCAAGACGTGACTTGCTAGCGTGCATTATATAACATCCCTAATCATGGAATATCTTATAAGTTTCTAAACAAAAGCGGTAACTAAACTACATGTCACCGAGCTCTATCGAATCGTTGACTGAACGATTTGACGGTAAATTGTTAACTTAATAAAAATGATTAAGTTATACTTGTTAAGTTTTGTCTATTGTCGGTGATAACTAATAAGTCTTGAAAAGACTTAATTCTCGAGAGATTATAAGTATTTATATAGAAATACATAAATATATTGTTAAAAGCGTGTTAGTCGTCTCGAGGTGTCATACGTGTATGTATCGAGTGTTTTATGAAAAGAATATATAATAAACTCGTATTATATATCGTATGCCGTTGAGGCGTTTGAAATAAATATAAAAGTTATATTTATTTTATAAGAATTTCGTCGAGTCGTTGCATGTTTAAAATAAATATATACTATATTTATTTTCATAAAAGTGAATCCGTGTTGTTTGATATTTGGAATAAATATAAAACTATATTTATTTTATACAACGAAATCATGTCGTTTGATATTTGAAATAAATATGAACTATATTTATTTTCATGAAATGGTTTCGTATTGTTCGAAATTTTGAAATAAATGTAAACTATGTTTATCTTTATAAAAGAGTTATCGGAATCTCGATGTTTAAAATAACTATATTTATGGTTGTAAACTGTTTCCGAATCGCCGTTTTCGTAAGTTGTATAGTGTCGTCGAAAGAAACTTTATATTTGTATCTTGTTTTATAAGAGTCGCTTTATATCAATGATTGTTATTTTACAATTGTAGGATCGTGAAACGACCTAACGAGTCGATCAGAAGAGTGCTTAGACAGAATCAGAGGCGGAATTCATTGATTCTGTCTTTGTTTAGCTTGTAACACACTAGAAATACTATTTACTGTCTCTTATATTGATCTCTGAAAGATTACAGACTTGGAGACACCTCGACAGCACTTAGGCGTCGGAAAACAACAACTGAACTGTCACCCTACAATTGATTACGCTTCAGGGTATATATAGAAGTTGGAGTTTCGCTTGAGTACTGTTCAAGCGAAATCATGTTATGTGGATTTCGCTTGAACTTGCTTGAAGCGAAATCTTCTATAAATGATCCTTGAAGCGAAATCATCTCTTAAACACACTAAATCATGATATTTTCTCATATTACAAGCCCTAATCTTTCATTTCAAATCTAAGACTCGAACTAAGATGAAGTCGACAGACAACTGCACCAACAGACTCCCCCTTGAATGTTGACGGAATCTTCAGTGAGAGTCTTCATCATAATGACTCTTCAATCTTGATCGATCTTCTTCAGGAAATTCTCCTGGAATCTAGTACCTGGATCTTTTCTCTAGCTCTAACTTCATCAGACTCCCCCTTTCATCAAGCTGGGATTTTCAGTCTGGAATTAGCTATTGCCTTTGAAATTGAATCCTGGTTTTTTTCAAATTAAGCTCTCCACAGGTTCTGAAGCATCTCCTGACTTCTCGTAGCAACAGGATCAGAAACCTTCATTTCACCTACACACATCTCTCTACCAAAACATAAGTTTTCACTTAAATCAATAAGAAAAACTTACTAGCAATAGTTACATCAAGTTCAAATTAATGACCCTGATTAACTAATCTCAACTTCTTTCTCAAAACAAATTTTTTAATTCAATCACTCATTCCCAAACCAATTCATCTTGTTTAGCACTTGGAATTTTGAAAATCAGCTCATCAACATCAGTCGTCGAAAATCTTTTTGTATTTTTCAAAAATTTATGCTAAAACACACTAAAATCTTTTTGGATTTTTAATAGAATGAAATGCAGTAAAGAAATATTTACACACAATATTTTTGTGAGTTTGTGAAAGAGGATCATATCAGTTTAAGAGACAAATCACCAACACCGTTAAGCTTCATTTCATTTTAAGTTCTAAACGATTCACTTAGATTGTCAGTATGTTTGTCCACTTAAATTTTCACACAAAGTTCAATTGATCCGAGATACGAGATTAATGTTTTAAGCTCTTGAACTTATTCGTGTGTCCCACTACTTGAATATACTCCCGTATCCAGATCCCAATATTCAGTCTTACAGGTGAGTATACCACAGATGATATCTGTCAGGGGAATAAATTATAGTACGAGGGCCGTGAGAGCTCAGGTCGATCTTTCGATACGCAGAGAGATGACGGCTTCGACTTTTGGTGTGTCCCCTTTAGAGGATCTTTTGCATTACAACAGCAGTGACTATCAATTTAATTGTTTCATCAGCTTGCTGAGGGCGATGCTATGTTTCAAGCATTTGCAGAAAGCATTATCCGGGGACTAGGTCAGAAATTTCTTTCAGCAGAAGTCCCGGGATAATACCCCAGATATCACTGAGCATAAAGACCTAGTATCTCAGAATAAGGGACCTTTCAAACAAGATTTCAGGGGTTACCTATATATCCAAGTTTGTGTTAACTCACAGAACAAGCAAGTTTGAAATTTAGGTTTATATCTCGTCACAATCTACTAAATGTGTAAAAACCTACTGACACATCATCAGTGAGACCGTTTATCACTTTTTTTATCTTACCAAATCTTTAGCATGTTGTAATCGTCCACTGATGTACTATCATTTCCTCTTTTTGACAACAAAACTCATTTTAATTTTATCATGTTTTGACTTTTTCAAATTTTCAAATGTTTTTGGATTTTCTAAAATTTCTTACTCCCCCTAAAATGCAAACACATTTTAGGAAATTTGAAAACAAACTGTACAAGAACATGACAGCTGATATCGAATTGCCTCAATTCTCCATCCACTTGGCATAAACAATCAGAACTCCCCCTCACAACAAACTATTTTCCCATCGATTTCAAAACACTTAAGTTTGTTTTAATCAAATGGTTTTTCCGGAAAATAAGTTTTGTTGATTTTATCACTTGTAAAATTGGGGATCAAATCATCACATTGTTTTACCAATCATATGTAGTAAATCAGATACAACTTAATGTCCCTGATTTACCACTTGTAAGATCATTCCAATTCAACTTCTGAACCACTTGAAAAAATCACAACCATACAACTTAAACCTGCTTTTCAACCAATTTACCATCTTTTGGTTGAATTCTCAAGGTGCCGATTCCTACTCCTCGCTTACAAACCTGGGAGTTCCGGCAAGTCCTGCAAAAACTTCTCAAACATTATACAAATATGATAAAGAATGATGCCGATTCATGATCCACGATTACCAACTTGGGATCTCCGGCAAGTCAGGTTTTTCATTTAAACAGATTCACCCAAGCCTGACTGTCCTTGGGTGATTTTGAATTCTTATTCAACAATGGTGGAAAGTTTGCCTCATCCATTGTTAGACTAGAACTCTCAGTTTTTATTTCAACAACTGGCTCTTCTGGCTTTACCACACCAAATTCATTGCCTGAATGTGGCTTGTCTGACTTTGATGAGCCAGATTCATCGCCAACAACTTTCTTCTTCTTCTTTTCCTCTTTCGTCCTCAGATTTGTATCTGATGAATGCGTTTTGCTTGATTTGTTGTTCTTTGGTGAGCAAGACGATTTATCAAAACTTTTATCTGTTTTACCAGTTGTATCCGAGGACAAAATCCTTTCCAGATACTCTCTGGCCTTCTTCCTCTTCTTCCTCAGTCTGTCTTTTTGCCCCTGATAAAGCTTTACTTTCGGTTCTTGAACTTTCGGTTCTTGAACTTTACGTTCTTGAACTTTCTGTTCTTTGGGCTTGACAGAGACTGGGATCTTTACCAATTTCTGAGATTTAACCCTCAATTTGTCATTTGATCTCCTTGGGCAATCTCTGGCAATGTGGCCTCTGATTTGGCAATTAAAGCATCTTCTCGTCTCATAGCTCCAACTCTGGCAGTTAACAGCAATGTGTCCTTGATAGCCGCATCGGTAACACACTCTGTTATCGTACCAATCACCATTTTCAGTCCAAACATTCAGATCGAAGCACTGTTTGGTTTGGTGATATTCCTTCCTCATGTTTGCTGGATTTGGCTTTTGAGCACTGTGGTCCGACCTGCACCACTTATTACCAACTATTTTTGAATTTTCATTTTTTACTTTTTGTAATTTTTGATTGCGATTGGATGATTGATCTGATGAACTTTTATTCTCTTTTTTAACATTTTTCACATTTTTAATTTTTTGTTTCTGTTCTACTTTCTTCTTCAAAGGTTTTTGCTTAGAGCATTCTCCCTTTTCAGTTGATCGTGAAACAGTTTCTTGAAACTTTTCTTTTAACTTCAAAAATAAATTCTTTTTGTCAATTTTTACTTTTTCATCATCAGATTTTTCATCGCAATCCTTAACTTTGACATTGTCAAAGTTTGTGACATCGTCACTTATTGGAACGGAATTGATCGGTTTTGGACAGGGGAACTCAGATGAAGTCACAAAACCTTTCAATTTCTTTTCAAATTCATCAGTCTTGTTTCTCGAATTCTCAGCTTCGTTTTCAAGCTGAGAGATTCTATCAAGATGAGACTTGATTGATTTCTCATTCTCATTCTTCATGTTTTCAAGAACAGACTTTTCATTTTCCAAAACTTTTATCTGTTCTTGAAGTTTTGTTTCATTTGCTTTCAGATTTTTGTTCTCCAGCTTGATCCAGAAATCTTCATCTTCTAAAGATTTCTGTTTGCTTTCAAACTCTTTTTCTTTTTCTTTTTCTTTTTCTTTCAAAACTTTGTTTTCTGATGTCAAACTGTTCAAATTGCTCAACAGTTTGTCATTTTCATTTTTCAACTTCTCACAATTTTCTTTCAGAATAAGAATCTGCTTATCATCAGCTTGCTTCTCGTTTCTCAACTTCTCGACTTCTAGTGTCAAACTTTCCGCATTCTTCAAGAGTTTGTTATTGTCAATCTTAAAGTTGTCACATTTTGAGCATACTGATGCAAAACTTGATGATTCATTCTTCACTGATTCTTCATTCTTTGAATCTTGTTCTTTCTCTATCTTATATGTACCTGCACAAAAGATAGTAACAAGATCAATAGAATTTCCATTATCATCAATATAACAACCTCTTTTCATATCATACATCAAATTTCTTTTTGCTGTCCGACACACATTAATTCTTTTGCTGATTTCATATATCACATCTAATTTCAACTCTTCTAAATTCATTTTTACTTTATCCAACAATTCTCTCTTCTTTTGATAAAATTCATCATCATGATTTTTCAGTTTACTGATGAATTTATTCAGAGATAATTTTGAAAAACTTGAATTTTCTCTCAGATTTTCCAAAATGACATCCCATTCAGCAGGTAATCCATTAGCAAACTTTAATATCATGTCAGCTTCTGATATTACTATATTGTTTTCTTTCAAATGATCAATCAAATAATCAAATCGCTTTTCCAAATCATCCAATTTCTCATCTTCCTTACTCAGAAAACATTCGAAACGTTTACTCCAAACCTCTTTGGGCAATTTCAGATACGAACTACTGAAACATCCTCGATACCAATCATTTAACCTTTTAAGATCATAGTTTTCTTTTTCATTAAACATCTTTGCCATATTTCCAAAATAATATTCACTCAGCAACCTTCAAGCGAAATACCTGCAAACAAACTTTAAGCGAAATCAAAAGATTATCTACAATATCAGTTCAAGCGAAATCTTCACTTGAAGCGAAATCAGATATTTAATTTCAAGCGAAATCAAATGTATAATCAACTCAAGCGAAATCACTATTTCGCTTCAACCACTCAATAACTTTTTCAAGCTAAATCAGATTTTTCAAGCGAAATCCTTGATTTCGCTTCAAAACACTTCAAGCGAAACTCTTGAAGCGAAATTCAGTCAGTCTTCAAGCGAAAACTAGATTTCAAGCGAAATCAACCTTCCAGTTTCGCTTGAATCATGCTGACATCATCAAGTCGATCTGATTTTTGCAAAATTGATCAAGTTCTAGGTCGAATTTAAGTCTGAATCTTTCAAGGATTTGTTAATTCAATGTTTCGCACACTATATATGAAAATCAGTCCATTTTAACCATGAAAACTTAATTAATTTTGAAAAGAAGGTGTAGAAGTCAGAATTTTCCAGCGAAAACGAGCTAAACAGTAAGAACTCTTCCTCCTGAGCTCTGATACCACATGTAGGATCGTGAAACGACCTAACGAGTCGATCAGAAGAGTGCTTAGACAGAATCAGAGGCGGAATTCATTGATTCTGTCTTTGTTTAGCTTGTAACACACTAGAAATACTATTTACTGTCTCTTATATTGATCTCTGAAAGATTACAGACTTGGAGACACCTCGACAGCACTTAGGCGTCGGAAAACAACAACTGAACTGTCACCCTACAATTGATTACGCTTCAGGGTATATATAGAAGTTGGAGTTTCGCTTGAGTACTGTTCAAGCGAAATCATGTTATGTGGATTTGGCTTGAACTTGCTTGAAGCGAAATCTTCTATAAATGATCCTTGAAGCGAAATCATCTCTTAAACACACTAAATCATGATATTTTCTCATATTACAAGCCCTAATCTTTCATTTCAAATCTAAGACTCGAACTAAGATGAAGTCGACAGACAACTGCACCACAACAATAAAGTACGTTTTGTTTTATAATAAAACTCGTTTTATTTTACGGATTTTCTCGAAAAACGGGAAGAGTTTCCTCTGTTTTTGGACGCCCCCGACAACACAAGTTGTCGTTATTTTAACAAAATTCAATCAAGACTCAAACAATATTCATGACTAATCAGTTTATATAAACAAAGTAATTAGTAAACCCAAGAAATTTTAACCAATAATTTGTCAGTTTATTCGGTTCGAGCTCGTTTTCGCGTATTTAAATAAAAATATAAAAATAATGAAATAATCGCGCCGTATCTTTACCAAATCGTCAAGTCGAAACGCCGAACGTGTTGACCGAGTTGACTCGCTGAGTTGACAAGGTTTGACCGAGTTGACTCGGATTGACCGAGTCGACCCGAACCATGCTAAAACTGAATCTGAGTGTGTTGGCCGAACCGAAGCTTGACCCGAACAACTCTGGACCTGACCCGAACCTGCTGACTTTGTCCAACCCAAAACTTTGACCCGTTGACTCCCAAACCATTGACTTCTGTTGACCGAAACCCGAACCCTCGAACTGATCCCAACCAAATCTCGAACCCATCTTCTGACCAAGTTAACCTGAGACATCAGGAAACTAACAACACTACCTCGATCACCACCACCATCCTGAAAAACTACCGGCTACGGCCTTAAACACTCGGATTTTAAGAAGATCCAACAGAAAATGAGAAGAAAATGAAGGGATTTGAAAGGTTACCGGAAAAGACACCGTCACCACCGCCCTTGTTAACCCCGGCGAGACCCGCCGCCGCTGCAGACGGAGATGCCGTCGCCTCTCCTCCGCGAATCTCTATCTCTCTCCATTTTCTCTCTCTCATCGGCTCTTTCTTCCTATCCCCCCTGTCCCGGTCGTCATCAGATCTCATCGCCGGCACCACCATGTTTGGCTGGTGGTCGTCGTCGGGTCACCGGCCGGAGCGCCGTTTCCGGTTTCATCATATGGAGAGGGAGAGGAGGTCGTTGTGGTGTGTGTGTGTGTGACCGAGACTTCGAACAAAACAAAAAGAACCCCGCCGCCACTACGGCGGCTCTTCCCGGTGTTTCACCGGTCTTCGAAGACAGGAGGGAGAGAGGAGAGCAGGTGGATGGTGTGGTTATGTGTATCGAGAAGGAGATGTATTCAATGTGTTTGATTATTATGTAATAGAGAGAGGAGAGAACAAACATAGTGTTGTGTTTGGAGAAGGGGTGATGCTCAAATTGATGTGGGTGTGCAGAAGAATCGAGAGGGAGAGAGGAGTTGAAGGCCTCATCTTTTGTTTGTGTGTGTATTTGGGTGGGAGCTTTTGTATATTCTTGTTGATGATCATGTTGCAGACAAATGAGGGTGTTTTATTGGGGTGTGGAGATCTTGGAGATCTTGTAGAGATCTTTTAGAGATTCTATAGAGATTTGTAGGGATTTTGTGAATATTGTGAAGATATTATCGGGATTTTGGAAAGATTATGTAGAGATTTGACAAGATATGAAGGGATTTTATAAGATTTATAGAGATTTGGGTAATATTTAGTAGAGATCTTATAAGATCTAATATACTATGTGCAGGTTTAGGCTTGTGGGTTTTGGGCTTGGGCCCAAGGCCCACAAGCCCATCTCATGTGTAAGTGGCCCGTAATTCCTACGAGACCCGTTGTCAAATCCTGAACTCCGTTTAACGTCAAAAATTAAAATACACAAAAATACTGTCGGTAGTCGTTGTTTGCACGCCCGTTCGTCAATTACGGTAATAATCGCGAAAAATTGTATCGTTGTCGTCTTTAATCCGTTATTCGATCCGGTTTCGACTGTAGTCACTAAAATTTAATTACGAAGCTAAAATATATCGTAAAAATTTAATATTTGTCGGTGTTGTCAGTATTCTGTTCGGCATCAGTTCGTTGTCGTTTGATGTTCTGCAGATTCCTCGCGAATCTTCATACGCGTACTTGTAAAGTCGGATAAACGTTCCTAGGCACTCCAAAGGCCTAATTAAGTTAATTTGTGTTGTAAACACTATTTATTATCGCGTTAATCACCTGTTAATCGCATGATTTAAGAGCCGTAAATCACCGGTTGTCACATTCTCCCCCTGTTACAGAAATATCGTCCTCAAAATTTAGACTATGTTATCTCCTCATAATTGTGTTGTTCGCAGGTAAGTCCGAATAATAACAAAGTGAATGACCGCTTAAGCGAAACAAGACTTATTCGAATCATGTGACATTCCTCAACAATAAGAACCCATCGGTTTAAAAGAAATGTGTTTCAGCAAATCGATGTCAAAGGAAACAAGACGTATAGATACAGTCACTAGTGTGACTAAGTTAACAGGGATCCAACAATGACCAGGAACTTCGACCAATCGAGTTCCATATGAACGTTTACAACATGTAAATGAGTTCTAGAAGCAATAACATCAACTGGATGAACTTAGAATCAACAATCCCAAATGTAATAGTTTGCATGGAACGCTCGATCGTGATCAGCGCAAGCTGCAAGTCATACCGACGCCACAAGGTGTCGCAATGAATGAAACAATTCAATAATAGGGGTGATCGAACAAGTATCACCTGTGTTTTGCATGAAACGCTCAATCATGATTAGCCCAAGCTACAAGTTTGTACTGACATCAGAGGGTGTCGTAGTGACTTAAATAATTCAATAATAGCGGTGATCAAACAAATTCACCGTGTTCGAAATCAATGAAAGCGTAATAAAGTAAATATGAATGTTTGTTTCTAACAACATCATAGGATTTTTCAATTGAAAATTGAACATCAAAGAAATAATGTTTTCGATCGAAGATGAAGAAGCAATGAATATCTCAAAAACATTAGATCGATAGTGAAAAAAAACCGTTAGTAGGTACACCGAAATATAAAAATGAATTTGTGTACCATTGTCTTAACACACTATTGTATTAAGACTGTTGTATTATGATAAATCAAAGCGGATTTAATCTAAATCAATAAATAAATAATTAAATCCGTGCATAAGATATGTAAATGAGTTTAGCGCAAGCTTCAAATAAGTGAAAATACCACCACAAGGTGTCGAAATCAACAAACAATTAAATGGAATCGAATGCCAAACAAGTTTATTTCGACTCGGAACAAATGAAACACTTGTTAAAACGAATTTTGCATATTATGCTCCCAATACATCATATGATGCTCTGAAGTGAATATGTGTAATGGACAAGTTCAAACAATTGAACTTGGTTTTAGCGCAATCCGACAATAAATATATGTATCGACAAGAATCTTGCGGCATGGTCACAACGAAAAACCATGTATGTATCTTGAAAAGAGAGTGAATTTCAAGAAAATGTGTTGACTGGATAGCAAAGGAGCCAACAATTACAATAATGCGGGTCATTCGAATCACAAACCAATAATTAGATTTAACGAAATAACATTTGAACTTTGATGATACGCTTATTTGAAATGAAACCACATGCGTAACAAACGATGCATGCATAACATATGAATTTTTCAAGAAATGAAGCAAATGAATATTCGCTATAATGAAAGAAATGATCGTGGTACAATGACCATTAAGAGGAGTAGAGATGCAAAAATCTACTCACTAGATGCAAAAGTCGAAATTTCAAATGAAAGAAATTTAAGGACTTTACATGGGGTTGCATGTGATGACCGGTTGTTAAGTGACATTACCATGGAATATCGAACATAGCATATTCGTTGTTAATGAGAAAAGGGGAATACAGACTCATGCGTCTTATCCTTGATGTGTTTCGTGTCGTTGCAGGACCGCGTGCCAAACCGTTGCTTCCTGATCGATAGTCCTCCTGCTTACAGGAATCTAGCGTCGTCATTGAATTGCGCCATCGTTTCTTTTCAAAGGCCTCGCCTCGGTAGTCGTATGTGACGTACTTCAACCTCCGTTGATGTACATATTGAGTTTCGCGTATACCTGTGCACTAGCGTTTCGTTCTGCGTAGGCTGTCTGCTCGGGAAGTTAAAATCTCATATACAATATGAATAATAGTGTGTGCCCGAGTTAATATTCGCAGTTCCTACGTGATGACCTTTAATGAACTTCAACATAAGTTTCCGAAGGTCATAAATGCATGTTTCCTAAACTCTCAGAGTTTTGTGTACTGTATGTAATTGTTTTTGTGTACCATGTGTAAAACACCACAATAGCGTATGTTTGAAAACAACATTTTGACTGTTTGTTTTTCGGCAACGGTTGGAGACCATATTCGAGTCTTAGGCGTTCTGTATGCATTCAGGTTTTAATGTTCTAAGTTCCCAGAGGATAGTGAGGTTAGAGCCCAGGTATTTCTACAGAAAACCTTATTCGCTGTAACCTATAGCTCTGATACCAATCTGTCACACCCCGAAATTATCAGAGCTGGTGTGACTGGACTAGTATCTTCATTGCACAGCGGAAGCAAATAAGCCAAGTCTTTTAGAAAATTGAACGCCACTAAGTACTCGACTCCACATGGTTCTCCTATTCCAACCGTGCCATAGTTTTTGAAAAGTAACCTGAGAAAGAAACATGCGAAAAAGTCAACATAAAGTTGAGCGAGTTCATAGTTTGTTTGTAAAAGATTTGAAATAAATCTTTTGAATAACCGGTTTGTGAAATAATATTGAGAAAACGAATTTAGAAATCATTTTCTTGCCAAGTTATATGGAAACTTTGTATTTGTAACGCATTATGTTCGTGAAACCATGTATTTGTAAACCCGCGTATTCGTAATATTCGTATAATCGTCAATGCCCACCCTGACTTTGACTCCATGCCCGCATACTCCTATGCTTTGAATTTGTATAAAACATGGTATTTAATTTGCATAAATCAAGTATTTCTGCAAGTATGTATAAACCTTGAAATGTGTCTGTATGTATAAATGTCCCTGGTATGTAGCAATAAGGAAAAAAGGGATCACCAATGGGTTGCAAAGCCACTGGTATGTGTGAAACGGTGCAGGAAGTACTCAAACCTAGCAAATTTGTTACCGGGCCTCCGGCTGTAAGACACAGTCACCACTATGGGCCACCCTGGCCTCATGGGTGTGGGCTCGCTACACCCAAATAAATCTATCACTCATGTCCGTCGGTCCTACGACGAGGATTAATGGCCTTAAGTGTTGTACCCACCACTCACATGATCTAAGTAGTAAACCCTCCTTAAGCTAACCATACCATGTATAGAATGTCTGAAATAATTGTAACATGTATTTTACCCCAGCCTCTAAGGCTGAACCTCCCCAGCCTCTAAGGCTGAACCTCCCCAGCCTCTAAGGCCAACTCCCCAGTCTCTCTATATTATCATCAGACGATCCATCCCTAGTCATGAAAATCATTCACATTTCGATAATACGCATTTGTTTTGTAAAAACCGGTATATTTAGTATAATCCATTCGTAAACCATTTGATTTCCTCGAAATCCATTCATAATATGATTTAGAAATATGAGTTTTCGTTCGTTCAACAGCTTTGTATGTTCTTGCAAAACGTGCTTAGTCTAAAAATATGCAGTCTTTGTTCATCGAGAACTTTGTGTGTTTTCTGCAAAACGTCCATGTCAAGGTTTATACATACTTGCAGTGTCACCGAGCTCTATCGAATCGTTGACTGAAATACTTGATTTATACAAATTAAATACCATGTTTTATACAAATTCAAAGCATAGGAGTATGCGGGCATGGAGTCAAAGTCAGGGTGGGCATTGACGGTTATACGAATATTACGAATACGCGGGTTTACAAATACATGGTTTCACGAACATAATGCGTTACAAATACAAAGTTTCCATATAACTTGGCAAGAAAATGATTTCTAAATTCGTTTTCTCAATATTATATCACAAACCGGTTATTCAAAAGATTTATTTCAAATCTTTTACAAACAAACTATAAACTCGCTCAACTTTATGTTGACTTTTTCGCATGTTTCTTTCTCATGTTACTTTTCAGAAACTATGGCACGGTTGGAATAGGAGATACCAGTCCAGTCACACCAGCTCTGATAATTTCGGGGTGTGACATGCTGTGATCCAGGAAAAAGTGCTGTGTAGCACTACACGCTTGAAGAAGTGGCTTGATTAAATAAAGAAACATGTTTTTTTGTAAAATAGGGGTTTCCCAGTGAAATCGCCTTTATTGTAAATTACAGGGTTTATCCCTAATTATGAAATAAATTAATCGGGCATTTTCAAGTTTTAATGATCCTGTTAAAAATTCCGCTGCCAACTTAAATAAATACCACAGGGTTTCTGTCCCGCGGCTCCTGAAACGGGTAAAACCGGGACGGGGGCCGTGACAGGTGCACACATAATAATAATGTGGGGTGCATGTGAGTCCCAGGGAGGCCTAACAAGTGAAAAAGGGGTTCTGTTCTGTTATTTAATCAGTGAGAAACGTAACCAAATCTATAGGAGTCATAGTAGTGATTGTCTCCTACCCGAACGTAATCTTTTCACTCCTCTCTGAATCCTTACGAATCTCGATGCTATCGAGTATTACCTGAATACTCATCTAAACGTCTAGTGAACTGTGTAGAATGATAGGTGCTAGTACGAACGTCCCTGAGTTGGATTTCACAGCGTCAAATGATTGGTCTATACCTTTCCCACTCCTCTTGTTTGCTGGAACTCGATGTATTGATGTCTTAGACCCCGAAGTGCGATCACTTCTGCAACACTCCCTCAACATACTGTGTATTACTCAATCAACTTGCAAGATCTATGGACAAGAGAATGAGCGTAGTACTTTACTGACTTCAGTATTTGGACGACCCTGATTACCAGCAACGGACATCAGAAAATTGACTTCAATCAAATTCTTAACCCTAGTCAGCAACTCATGGGAGTCAACTCTTTCGAGTCAATCGGGACATAAGCGATGAAAACAAATTATAGTGTGGAATGTGTGACTACCAGCACAATGAGTAGCGTCTTAGGACGAGACACGGAATATGAAAAGACGGACTCTGTCGGTGAAAGATCGTAGGGCTCCATTTCAAGCAGCGACATGAGAGGCAACAGTCATGGAAACATCAAGGTACCCGTAATCGTAGCCTACAGTATGGGAATGAAGGTGCCTACGACATGGATTGACTGCTGTGAAGTCAAAATGTCAACAACCAAGGGAACAAAGACTGTATTGGGAATTCACGTGACCGTAACAACACTAGTAGTGGTGCTCGTGGAAGGGCATTTAGGATTGGCGTGGGCGACGCCAGGTATAATAGCAACATGGTAACTTGTATGAGTAGCGAATCACTTCGTCTCTGTTTTGTTCAACTCTGATACTTCTCGATGCCGAACTTGTTGTGGAATCGGCTGATGGCAAGTCAATTGAAACCTCATATGGTTGTTAGGATGCAAACTCGACCTTGTTGGACAAGTGTTCGACACCGACCTTCCTTCTGCTATCCTTGGTCGTTTCGATGTAGTAGTTAGTGTGGGTTGGTTATCTGGATATCGCGCAGATATACCCGGTAAGGTGAAAATTCGGTGTATCCTTCTCCCTAGTGGAGAATCGTCGTCTGTCCTAAAGTATCAATGTGGTGTAAAGGTTAGTATCATTTCAGCAATGAAAGCCAGGAGTGTCTATGGAGGGACTACCCCGCTATGTTGGCAACCGTTACTAATGTTTGGGCTAAGGAAAGAGGATCTAGGATCCTCCAATTGTTCGTGATTCCACTCAGCGTGCTACTCGAGGAACTTTCAGGTTTACTTCCACAGCTGTTAGGTAGACTCTCAGTTGGACCTCACACCAGAGGCAACCTTGATTGATCGTACTCCTTACCGCCTTGCACCAGGAGGATTGCAAGAACTGTCGAATCAACTACATGAGCTGTTGGACAGGAGTTTTGTCGGACCTAGTTTTCGCTCTGGGGATCCCCGATTATATCCGTGAAGATAAGCCTTATCGTTGGACATGTGTACTGATCATCGAATAACACAGCAAGGTGACAGTCAAGAACCGTTTGTCTCGACCATGTATTGACAACCTGTCGACCAGTTGCGAGGGTCAAGCTCCCATTCGAGGATTGACTAATGAACGAACTATCATTAGATGGAAGTCCAAGGGGAGAATGTTCCCATAACGGCATATCGAACGCAATGCGGCCATTGTGACTTTGTATTTCATGACCTCTACTTTGTTCAACGACACCGCAGTCGGTGGGCTATTTCCTTCTTTGTGTTAATCAACATGAATCGACCTTGTTCATTGATGACGTTATGAATCATTTCCAGGAGAAAGGAACACCATGGGTGGCTTGTTCATCTTATTGTAGAGCTCCTGAGGGAGGAGCAACTCCTTGCGAAATCTACCTAAGTGTGACTTCAGGATTCGAGAAGTACACTTTCTTGGTTGCGTAGTCAATGAAGTGGGGATACACATGGATCTCGCTAAGATCCATTTTAGTGGAATTGGTCGGCACTAAGGAGTCCTTTAGGGTTACATCAATTCCTTGGTTTCGCTAGATACTATCGCAGATTCAACGCGGGATTTTCGAAGATTGCGCAACTTTAACCTCTTTAGCACAGCATGGTGATGTAAATTCGTGGGACACAAATGGGAGGACGCCTTTTCAGCTTTTGAAATCCAACTCTACAATGCATTGAGCATCGTCTTTACCTGAGGATATGGGTGATTTAGTGGTATACCATGATGATTTGAATCAGAATCCCAGTTACACGCTGATGCGACACGAGAAGGTGATGGCTTACGTGGTGGATTCACAAGAAGAATTACACGAATCACAACCTGCGGTGGAAGCTATGGTCTTTGGATTAAAGTTGGAGGCATTACTTGGATGGTACCGAATGTACTACTTAGACCGATCACAAGGGCCTCCCGTGTATCCTTGTTTCGAAAGAGCTAAACATGTGATAGCATCACTGGATGGAACTATCGAGCGATTACGACCATGGAACCTAAACGCGTATGAGCCTCGCAACACACCATTGACTCTAATCTATCTGATTAGATTCGCACTGTTCAAACCGAAGCACTGAAGGAAGAGAATTTTCAAGTTGGGTCCATGCGGGGCATGGAGGAGCAACTTTTGGCAAGTTGGACGATACTCGCTACTTCATGGAACGAATGTGGATCCCACTATACGGCAACCATACGAAACTTATACTGAGCAAAACATACCAGCCTCGTTACTCTAGTCGTCTGGACTTTAATAGTAGATATTAGGATCTATAAATCTGGTACTGGCAATCGGGCATGAAGGTCCATATAGCGGAGTTTGTGAACGATGTTTGACTGGTGCGAAAGTCAAAGTGAAATATCAGAAACCTTCTGGTTTGTGTCAGCAACCAGAAACACCCACTTGGAAATAAGAACAGACTGCCACGGATTTTGTCACTGGTCTACCTAAAACTCAGAACGGAAACAATATCACAAGGGTGATCGTTGATTGTCTCATGCAACCAGTACACTCTCTTGCAATCAAGGAAACTGACGAGTCTTCACAAGCTTGTGAATATTCCTCTGAGAGAGTTGGCTTTTTAGGCACGAGGTGCCAACTCCTGTTATCTCTGATTTTGATCTATACTTGATTTATGACAGGCATTACACAACACCCTTGGCTCACATCTAGACACGAGCATTACATATCACCATAGGACAAACAGTCAGAGTAAATGAACCACTCTGACGCTCAAAGACATGCTGCGAGCATGTGTGTGATGGACTTAGTAAAAATTGGAAGGACACCTGCCTTTGGTTGAGTTTTATTGCAACAGTGACCATTCTAGTATTCAGATAACTCTGTTTGAGGCATTGCATGAATAGTAACACTAATCTCCTTGTTGGATTAGGGTGGGTGACAACCTAATCACAGGTCCAGGACTTGTACTCGAAACTCTAGGGAAGATTGCTTGGATCGGAAATCGTTGGCGGCAACGCGTGACCGTCAGGAAAGTTGATAAACTTAGGAAACACTGGGAGTTCGCTGTAGGCGATCGTATCATGTTGAAAGTCTCACCCTGGGAGGGTGTGGTACGCTGGGAAGCGTGGCAAGATTAATTTATGTTACGTTGAGTCATTCAGAATTCTGGAAAGAATCGGTCACGTGGCCTACAAACTCGAGTTAACCGATGAAGTGGGTAATGTACATGATGTCATTTATGTCTCAAATTTAAGGAAACGTTTATCCGATGAAACACTTGTGATATCCTTACTAGCGCTTAAGGTTAACGACAAGTTGCAGTAGTCGAGGAACCTATGGAAATCATGAACCGGGAAGTTAAGGTTCATTAACCTAGTCGAATTCCGATCGTGATAGTTCGTTGGAACCCAAGACGTGGACCGGAGTTCACGTGGAAGCGTGAGGATCAGATGAAGCTCAAGTATCCTCAACTTTTTCCCTCCTGACCAATCTAATTCAGGTGTAACTGGTGAATTTCGGGACGAAATTCCCCTTCAAGTTGGGGATGATGTGGCACCGGAGGAAAATCCGCATTCATCTTGATTTATCACTTCACTCCTGTGGGATTTGCTTATTAAATTTCGGGACGAAATTTCCTTTAAGTTGGGGATGATGTGACAACCCTTAATTTCGAGAGTCTTTCGTTGTACTAGTTCCTTTGCATGCATGGTGCTTTGATCTAATTTACGTGTATGCTATATGAAGGGTTTAAGTAAATGAGTATGATTACGAGTCTATGCATTACGTGAACGTTATAATTTTGTATGTCATTACGTGCATGTGTTGTGAAGTAAATGAGGTGATTGGTTTTATGATAACGTTACAGATTGTTAGATGTTGGTGCTTGAAACACTTAGCCGCACAATGCATAGGGGCCGCATGATGTGCGTGAAAGTGTCGTATATTTTAGGTATATATTTTAAGCCCTTTTTAACACTTACTTTAGCCAAGTTTTAAATTTATAAAACACGATATTTCACTAACACTAAACACACATATGGGCAAGTGCACCCATCGTTGAGTGTAGTATAGCGTTGGTAAGATACCGAGGTCGTCCAAGGACACAAGAGCTTTTAGTACCGGTTTATCCTCAACGTCTAACCAAAATAAAAGTTTGGAAAAAATGTTTTAAACTAAGAAAAATAAAAACTAACTAAAATGCTGAAAATAAAAATAAAATAAAAACAGATAGACAAGATGAATCACTTGGTTCCGACTCGCATCTAGTATAACCTTTGATTATTTCCGCACTTTTGCACATAATTAAGAGATTATCTTAGTTATTGTAGTAGGCCCCTCTTTTGAAGGTGACGTTACCCTCACCCCAGTAGTTTGAGTCAGCAGGGATACAATCCTAAAGGGGTGGATTATTGGAAGATAATGAATTAAGTTATTAATGCAGTATTGTGGTAGGCCCCGCTTTTGGCGGTGACGTTACCCTCGACTAAGTAGTCTGAGTCAGCAGGGATACAGTCCTAAATAGCCGGGTTATAGTATTAATAGTAGTTAACTTATGAGGGGATCAAAGAGTTTGGACCCCCGCCATCCAATACCGTGAAGTATTGAAGGAGGTCCTACTAAATTTGACCCAGGTCCATTGCAGGACCTCTAAACGCTGAACAATGGCAAGACCTTTACCAAACCGTTCCCTTAACCCCCTACCAGGTAGCCAACATACCTCCATATAGACCGTGGAGATATGAATGGTGAAAATCCTTTATTTTATATAGACAGTAAAATAATGCCAAGACACCACGGACAAACGATAAGGAAAGATCACCTTCAACATAAGTAACTAGTTATTAAAGTCATTAATACAAAACCAAATAAAAAGTGCAAAAGATTAGAAATAAAAAGTATTATACTAGACACTTTGTCTTCACCAAGTGATGTAAGAGACTTAGGCAAACATGGCCTTGATTGTCAAGAACTCTTACGATCAATCTTGGATCCCGAGACGACTCACACACTCTATGATGGACAATGGATGATGGTGGTGGATGATGGTGTTGTGATGGTGGTGGGTGGTGGATGAAGTGTGAGAGAGGTGGTGTGCCAAGGGATGAGTTGCAATGAAACCAAGCACTCCTATTTATAGGCTGAACAGAAGCCTGGGCACGGCCCCGTGTCCGCTGGGCACGGCCCCGTGCCTGTCTGACACTCTCTCTCTTCATTAATTGTAATTCGCAATTACAATTAATGCGCCTGCAGTACTTTCGGCACGCCCCCCGTGTCCGCTGAGCACGGCCCGTGGTGGGCAATAGAAGCTTCTATAGGTTTGTCTTTTCTGCTGCTTCTTGGGCACGGCCCCGTGCTGGCTGAGCACGGGGCGTGTTCAGCCTTCTGTTTTCTCTATTTTGCTTTGGAAGGTGCCGTTGAGGGTTCGGGCAATCCACTAATGTTCCTTTTCTTGTATTTATGTTGGATTTAGCTGTCTTTTTGCTTCTTTTGCGTTTTTGAGCTCATTTAATCCTGAAAATACAAAAGGAAGACAAAAACACTCTTTTTCCAATATTAGTACTAAAAAAGGGTTAGTTTTATGCCTCATTTGATGTAATTTATATGTTGCATTTTACACACATCAAATACCCCCACACTTGAACTTTTGCTTGTCCTCAAGCAAAACTCTTTAATATTTGGCTTACACTCCCAAATGGAATAGGTAGAAGAGAAGGTTTTGGGCTTGTCATAGAGTGTCGGGATTTCCAAGATCTTTTTAGGGTTTTATTTTTATTTATTTACACTCCTATTCGTAATGATTTATTTAGAACTGTTCATAAAAGAAATTACTTATTTGGGCATAACATGCCTTTTTAAAATTCTATTTATATACAAGTTCACATACCTCGCGGGGAAATCACTCACACTCGGCCGAAGGTGTATTTTTAGTGAATCACTCGAGAGCGGCATGGAACTTATTCCTACCATAAGCTTGCCAAGAAATCAATCCTCCTCCTTTTTAACTTTTATACCTTTGTAGATATCAAGAGGACTTTGTGGGTTAAGGGTTGGCTAGGGTTAAAGGTAGGTGGTTGGGTTAGTGGTTAGTAGAAAAAAAAGCTAAAAAGCGTAACAAGTGTCGGTTTTCGTATTTTTGCAACCTTTTATTTTTGATGAAGCTTTTATTCAAACAAAGTTATTTTTGATTACTTTGTTTGTTTATTCTCTTTTTGCTTCATTTTTTTTTTTTTTTTTTTTTCGAAGAACCGAACTTGTTACTAAAATAAAGGGTAAAAATGAAAAAGGTTTTGGTGGGTGAAATGGTTTTTGTTTTGGGTGATGAAACGAAAAGGTTTAGGCTCAAAGGGGCTAACTAGGGGGATTTTTGGGTAGGTGGTAAAAGAAAAAGAAAAATAATGGTGTGGAAATGAAAAAGGTTAGTCCTAATGCCTCTATCATTTACTTACTCGGGTTTAAGTTGATAAGGACCGGGAATGTATTGTCATGGCAAGTTCTGGAGTCGTAAGAACCAAGCGGCTATTCACACAAGAAACGAAAAATGAGCATTTAGTCAAATGGTATGAAATTGAGTGCTCAATAAAGGCTCAAAACTCACTTTTGTGGGAATGGGTTTTTATGTGATCGAGTATATATAATCAAATTTTAAATAAGTTTGTCATGCCTTTTCATAATTTTCTTATGTTGGTTCTTTTTATCACTACGCTATCGGTTGTAAATTTGTAAAAATATAACCTTTTTGAGAGCTTGAATTTCCCGAGTTAAACCTAGACAAGTAAAAAAAAATGAAATTTTTGAAAAAATTTGGGGTGATTAGCGGTTCCAATAGAGTTTTGTGTAAGGCTTGTATTTAGGACTTGCAAAATTCAAGGCTTTAGCATCCCCCCCCCCCCCCACACTTAAATTACACATTGTCCTCAATGTGTCCCAAAAATAAATTTTTAGGTTGATTAGATGTGTAAAATAGTGTTTTAAAAGCAAAAATTTGTGTTACTGGGCGCTGAACACGGCCCCGTGTTATCCGGGCACGGCCCCGTGTTCAAGTGCCAGTAACAAAATTGAAATAAGAGAAACAGAAGTCTGGACACGGGGGCGTGTTGGGTGAACACGGCCCGTGTCCAGTTACCTGTACTGGGCGTTTTCTGCAGGTGGTTCAACACGGGGCCGTGTTGGTTGGGCACGGCCCGTGTTGAACCTTCTGAAAGGGAGAAAATTTGTCGGGTTGCCTTGTTCTTGTGCATGGGATCATTTTTCTCGTTCCCCTTTTCATCCTTTACCACCATGAGTGTGTTTTATTCCTGAAAATTAAACTAACTAGAAAACATAAAAATTAATCTAAATTAAACTAAGGATAGTTCCGTGGAATGCCTCCATGGTGCGCCACGTTTATAAGGGTCCTTGGCTAGACCCAAAGCCTGGTCATATGCTTCCCAAGTGGGATGTGTTGCATCCCATGTTACACCGTCGGAGAGCGTCATCCAAACTTGAGTCTATGACCTTCATGTAGTTGACCGGATCTTCTTCCTCTACTCGCCTTCCACATTCAAATTTTACCTCCTCATTCCCAAACTTCAATGTTAGAGTTCCCTCATTCATATCCACCAATGCTTGGGCGGTGGCTAGGAATGGCCTCCTGAGGATGAGGGGGACCTCGGTGTCTTCTTCCATGTCTAGGATGACAAAGTCGGTTGGAAAGACGAATTTGTCAACCTTGACTAGCAGATTTTCGGCGACACCATGTGGGAACTTGACGGACCTGTCGGCGAGTTGTATGCTCATCTTTGTGGGGCTTGTTGTTCCTAGGCCGAGTCGCTTGAACATTGATGTGGGCATGAGGTTGATGCTAGCTCCAAGATCAGCTAAAGCATTTCGGACGGGGGATTTCCCAATCGAACAAGGGATTGTGAAGCTCCCGGGATCGATTTTCTTTTGTGGAAGTTTGTTGAGTACTAGAGCTGAGCATTCTTCGCCTAAGTTAACTAATTGCAATGATTCAATTTTCTTTTTGTGAGTGAGGAAATCCCTCATGAATTTTGCATATTTAGGCATTTGGGTTAGGACCTCAATAAAAGGAATATTGACATGCAATTGTTTTAGTAAGCTTTCGAACTTTGCGAATTGCTCATCGGTCTTTTGACGATTTAACCTACCGGGGTACGGGATTGGAGGAGTCTTGGTGGGCCCTTGATTTGGTGAAGAAGCTTTTTCTGGTGCAGGAGGAGTTACAGGCTGACTAGAATGGCCTCTTTCACTTGGCGTCAAGGGAGCATCCTCGGGACCCACGGTTCGATTTCTTAATGTGATGAGATGTACTTGTGCCTTTGGGTTCGTTTCGGTATTACTGGGTAATGCGCCTTGCGGTCTCTCGGAGAAATTTTGAGCTAGCTGATTTAATTGTTTTTCAACGTTTTGAATGCTAGCTTGTTGATTTCTGAAATTTGATTCCAATTGTTGAAATCGATCCGCGTTTTTCTTTTCAGTGTCAGAGATGAGGCGAGATACAGTATCTTCAAGCCTTTCTCTTCCACCTTGTTGTTGAGGAAAATTTTGCGGTTGTTGAAAATTAGTTCGTTGATTTTGTTGGTTACTACTATTGCCGGGATCTCTCCAACCAAGATTTGGGTGGTTACGCCATCCTTGGTTGTAGGTACCCGTTGGAGGACCCGACGGCCTAGGTCTATTATCCATGTAGTTTACCGTTTCAGTTTGTTCATCTACTTCTTTCATACAACTCCAATTTTCATGTGACCCACCACACCCTTCACAAGCCATAACCGAGGCCGTTTTTGTCATTTCTAGCCTTTTGATTTTTGAAGAGAGGGCCTCGATTTGGGCTTGTAAAGAGGTGCTTTCATCAACCTTATGGGCGCCCGGGGCAATAGATTTATTACCTCGGGGAGTGTGCCATTGAAAATTGGTTTGAGCAATTTCCTCAATTTGGTTATATATTTCATTTGGGCGACGATTACCTAAGAGTCCCCCGGAGCTTGAATCAAGTGTTTGTCTTGTGTGTGGCAACAATCCATTGTAGAAAGTGGATACTTGTTGCCATACCGCTAGACCATGGTGAGGACACTTTCTTAAAAGCTCCTTGAACCTTTCCCAAGTTTCATATAAGGATTCCCCATCCTCTTGTGAGTGTGTATTAATTTCAGTCATTAATTTAGCCGTTTTAGCAGGAGGGAAATACTTATACAAAAACTTTTGGGCGAGTTCATCCCAGTTGTTTACCGATCCAACTGGGAGGGTGTTAAGCCAAGCCTTGGCTCGGTCTTTCAGTGAGAAAGGAAACATTCGAAGGCGGATGGCGTCATTTGATGCTCCATTGATCCGAAAGGTATCACATATTTCTAAAAAGTTAGTAATATGTAGATGGGGATCCTCGTCCGCAAGCCCGTGGAAGGTTGCGGAGTTTTGGAGCATTTGTATCAAATGCGGCCGAAGTTCGAAGTTGTTGGCCTCGACATTCGGTGCATTGATAGCAGCGCCAAGATTGCCTACGGTAGGCCGTAGGTAATCCATGAGGGTACGTTGGTCCTCCATTGGAAGTGGGTCCCCCGAAGCTTTCTCTTGATTTTTAGCTTTTAGTCTTTTTCTGAGAAAGCGCTCGGGTTCTTCTAGGGGTTCTTTTATGTCTCTACTAGAACTGGAGCTCATGCACTACGTAGGAGGTTCAAATGTGGCGCCTGGGTTCCGAGTCCTGCAACAAAAACAGAAAAGAACACTGGTCAGAATGTTTACCACGGCCCCGTGCTCAGTGAGCACGGCCCGTGTTGAGAGATACAGTAATTGTTTTCTGGATTCCCAGTTACTGGGAGTTGGACACGACCCCGTGTTGCACCGACACGTCCCCGTGTTCAGCTCTCTGTAACTCAGAAAATAAAAACTGCCAGTGATGATGCTGGGCACGGCCCGTGTCTGACCGGGCACGGCCCGTGCTGAGCTCTGCAGAAGCTGAAAAACTAAGAAAAATCCTAAAAAAAATAAAAAGAAAAATAAAAGATGATTAGGCCGTTGATTCCTAACTTTCTTAAAATCCTTGTGTCCCCGGCAACGGCGCCAAAAACTTGATGTGCGTGAAAGTGTCGTATATTTTAGGTATATATTTTAAGCCCTTTTTAACACTTACTTTAGCCAAGTTTTAAATTTATAAAACACGATATTTCACTAACACTAAACACACATATGGGCAAGTGCACCCATCGTTGAGTGTAGTATAGCGTTGGTAAGATACCGAGGTCGTCCAAGGACACAAGAGCTTTTAGTACCGGTTTATCCTCAACGTCTAACCAAAATAAAAGTTTGGAAAAAATGTTTTAAACTAAGAAAAATAAAAACTAACTAAAATGCTGAAAATAAAAATAAAATAAAAACAGATAGACAAGATGAATCACTTGGTTCCGACTCGCATCTAGTATAACCTTTGATTATTTCCGCACTTTTGCACATAATTAAGAGATTATCTTAGTTATTGTAGTAGGCCCCTCTTTTGAAGGTGACGTTACCCTCACCCCAGTAGTTTGAGTCAGCAGGGATACAATCCTAAAGGGGTGGATTATTGGAAGATAATGAATTAAGTTATTAATGCAGTATTGTGGTAGGCCCCGCTTTTGGCGGTGACGTTACCCTCGACTAAGTAGTCTGAGTCAGCAGGGATACAGTCCTAAATAGCCGGGTTATAGTATTAATAGTAGTTAACTTATGAGGGGATCAAAGAGTTTGGACCCCCGCCATCCAATACCGTGAAGTATTGAAGGAGGTCCTACTAAATTTGACCCAGGTCCATTGCAGGACCTCTAAACGCTGAACAATGGCAAGACCTTTACCAAACCGTTCCCTTAACCCCCTACCAGGTAGCCAACATACCTCCATATAGACCGTGGAGATATGAATGGTGAAAATCCTTTATTTTATATAGACAGTAAAATAATGCCAAGACACCACGGACAAACGATAAGGAAAGATCACCTTCAACATAAGTAACTAGTTATTAAAGTCATTAATACAAAACCAAATAAAAAGTGCAAAAGATTAGAAATAAAAAGTATTATACTAGACACTTTGTCTTCACCAAGTGATGTAAGAGACTTAGGCAAACATGGCCTTGATTGTCAAGAACTCTTACGATCAATCTTGGATCCCGAGACGACTCACACACTCTATGATGGACAATGGATGATGGTGGTGGATGATGGTGTTGTGATGGTGGTGGGTGGTGGATGAAGTGTGAGAGAGGTGGTGTGCCAAGGGATGAGTTGCAATGAAACCAAGCACTCCTATTTATAGGCTGAACAGAAGCCTGGGCACGGCCCCGTGTCCGCTGGGCACGGCCCCATGCCTGTCTGACACTCTCTCTCTTCATTAATTGTAATTCGCAATTACAATTAATGCGCCTGCAGTACTTTCGGCACGCCCCCCGTGTCCGCTGAGCACGGCCCGTGGTGGGCAATAGAAGCTTCTATAGGTTTGTCTTTTCTGCTGCTTCTTGGGCACGGCCCCGTGCTGGCTGAGCACGGGGCGTGTTCAGCCTTCTGTTTTCTCTATTTTGCTTTGGAAGGTGCCGTTGAGGGTTCAGGCAATCCACTAATGTTCCTTTTCTTGTATTTATGTTGGATTTAGCTGTCTTTTTGCTTCTTTTGTGTTTTTGAGCTCATTTAATCCTGAAAATACAAAAGGAAGACAAAAACACTCTTTTTCCAATATTAGTACTAAAAAAGGGTTAGTTTTATGCCTCATTTGATGTAATTTATATGTTGCATTTTACACACATCAAATACCCCCACACTTGAACTTTTGCTTGTCCTCAAGCAAAACTCTTTAATATTTGGCTTACACTCCCAAATGGAATAGGTAGAAGAGAAGGTTTTGGGCTTGTCATAGAGTGTCGGGATTTCCAAGATCTTTTTAGGGTTTTATTTTTATTTATTTACACTCCTATTCGTAATGATTTATTTAGAACTGTTCATAAAAGAAATTACTTATTTGGGCATAACATGCCTTTTTAAAATTCTATTTATATACAAGTTCACATACCTCGCGGGGAAATCACTCACACTCGGCCGAAGGTGTGTTTTTAGTGAATCACTCGAGAGCGGCATGGAACTTACTCCTACCATAGGCTTGCCAAGAAATCAATCCTCCTCCTTTTTAACTTTTATACCTTTGTAGATATCAAGAGGACTTTGTGGGTTAAGGGTTGGCTAGGGTTAAAGGTAGGTGGTTGGGTTAGTGGTTAGTAGAAAAAAAGGCTAAAAAGCGTAACAAGTGTCGGTTTTCGTATTTTTGCAACCTTTTATTTTTGATGAAGCTTTTATTCAAACAAAGTTATTTTTGATTACTTTGTTTGTTTATTTTCTTTTTGCTTCATTTTTTTTTTTTTTTTTTTTTCGATTTTCGAAGAACCGAACTTGTTACTAAAATAAAGGGTAAAAATGAAAAAGGTTTTGGTGGGTGAAATGGTTTTTTTTTTTTTTTTTTTTGTTTTGGGTGATGAAACGAAAAGGTTTAGGCTCAAAGGGGCTAACTAGGGGGATTTTTGGGTAGGTGGTAAAAGAAAAAGAAAAATAATGGTGTGGAAATGAAAAAGGTTAGTCCTAATGCCTCTATCATTTACTTACTCGGGTTTAAGTTGATAAGGACCGGGAATGTATTGTCATGGCAAGTTCTAGAGTCGTAAGAACCAAGCGGCTATTCACACAAGAAACGAAAAATGAGCATTTAGTCAAATGGTATGAAATTGAGTGCTCAATAAAGGCTCAAAACTCACTTTTGTGGGAATGGGTTTTTATGTGATCAAGTATATATAATCAAATTTTAAATAAGTTTGTCATGCCTTTTCATAATTTTCTTATGTTGGTTCTTTTTATCACTACGCTATCGGTTGTAAATTTGTAAAAATATAACCTTTTTGAGAGCTTGAATTTCCCGAGTTAAACCTAGACAAGTAAAAAAATGAAATTTTTGAAAAAATTTGGGGTGATTAGCGGTTCCAATAGAGTTTTGTGTAAGGCTTGTATTTAGGACTTGCAAAATTCAAGGTTTTAGCATCCCCCCCACACTTAAATTACACATTGTCCTCAATGTGTCCCAAAAATAAATTTTTAGGTTGATTAGATGTGTAAAATAGTGTTTTAAAAGCAAAAATTTGTGTTACTGGGCGCTGAACACGGCCCCGTGTTATCCGGGCACGGCCCCGTGTTCAAGTGCCAGTAACAAAATTGAAATAAGAGAAACAGAAGTCTGGACACGGGGGCGTGTTGGGTGAACACGGCCCGTGTCCAGTTACCTGTACTGGGCGTTTTCTGCAGGTGGTTCAACACGGGGCCGTGTTGGTTGGGCACGGCCCGTGTTGAACCTTCTGAAAGGGAGAAAATTTGTCGGGTTGCCTTGTTCTTGTGCATGGGATCATTTTTCTCGTTCCCCTTTTCATCCTTTACCACCATGAGTGTGTTTTATTCCTGAAAATTAAACTAACTAGAAAACATAAAAATTAATCTAAATTAAACTAAAGATAGTTCCGTGGAATGCCTCCATGGTGCGCCACGTTTATAAGGGTCCTTGGCTAGACCCAAAGCCTGGTCATATGCTTCCCAAGTGGGATGTGTTGCATCCCATGTTACACCGTCGGAGAGCGTCATCCAAACTTGAGTCTATGACCTTCATGTAGTTGACCGGATCTTCTTCCTCTACTCGCCTTCCACATTCAAATTTTACCTCCTCATTCCCAAACTTCAATGTTAGAGTTCCCTCATTCATATCCACCAATGCTTGGGCGGTGGCTAGGAATGGCCTCCCGAGGATGAGGGGGACCTCGGTGTCTTCTTCCATGTCTAGGATGACAAAGTCGGTTGGAAAGACGAATTTGTCAACCTTGACTAGCAGATTTTCGGCGACACCATGTGGGAACTTGACGGACCTGTCGGCGAGTTGTATGCTCATCTTTGTGGGGCTTGTTGTTCCTAGGCCGAGTCGCTTGAACATTGATGTGGGCATGAGGTTGATGCTAGCTCCAAGATCAGCTAAAGCATTTCGGACGGGGGATTTCCCAATCGAACAAGGGATTGTGAAGCTCCCGGGATCGATTTTCTTTTGTGGAAGTTTGTTGAGTACTAGAGCTGAGCATTCTTCGCCTAAGTTAACTAATTGCAATGATTCAATTTTCTTTTTGTGAGTGAGGAAATCCCTCATGAATTTTGCATATTTAGGCATTTGGGTTAGGACCTCAATAAAAGGAATATTGACATGCAATTGTTTTAGTAAGCTTTCGAACTTTGCGAATTGCTCATCGGTCTTTTGACGATTTAACCTACCGGGGTACGGGATTGGAGGAGTCTTGGTGGGCCCTTGATTTGGTGAAGAAGCTTTTTCTGGTGCAGGAGGAGTTACAGGCTGACTAGAATGGCCTCTTTCACTTGGCGTCAAGGGAGCATCCTCGGGACCCACGGTTCGATTTCTTAATGTGATGAGATGTACTTGTGCCTTTGGGTTCGTTTCGGTATTACTGGGTAATGCGCCTTGCGGTCTCTCGGAGAAATTTTGAGCTAGCTGATTTAATTGTTTTTCAACGTTTTGAATGCTAGCTTGTTGATTTCTGAAATTTGATTCCAATTGTTGAAATCGATCCGCGTTTTTCTTTTCAGTGTCAGAGATGAGGCGAGATACAGTATCTTCAAGCCTTTCTCTTCCACCTTGTTGTTGAGGAAAATTTTGCGGTTGTTGAAAATTAGTTCGTTGATTTTGTTGGTTACTACTATTGCCGGGATCTCTCCAACCAAGATTTGGGTGGTTACGCCATCCTTGGTTGTAGGTACCCGTTGGAGGACCCGACGGCCTAGGTCTATTATCCATGTAGTTTACCGTTTCAGTTTGTTCATCTACTTCTTTCATACAACTCCAATTTTCATGTGACCCACCACACCCTTCACAAGCCATAACCGAGGCCGTTTTTGTCATTTCTAGCCTTTTGATTTTTGAAGAGAGGGCCTCGATTTGGGCTTGTAAAGAGGTGCTTTCATCAACCTTATGGGCGCCCGGGGCAATAGATTTATTACCTCGGGGAGTGTGCCATTGAAAATTGGTTTGAGCAATTTCCTCAATTTGGTTATATATTTCATTTGGGCGACGATTACCTAAGAGTCCCCCGGAGCTTGAATCAAGTGTTTGTCTTGTGTGTGGCAACAATCCATTGTAGAAAGTGGATACTTGTTGCCATACCGCTAGACCATGGTGAGGACACTTTCTTAAAAGCTCCTTGAACCTTTCCCAAGTTTCATATAAGGATTCCCCATCCTCTTGTGAGTGTGTATTAATTTCAGTCATTAATTTAGCCGTTTTAGCAGGAGGGAAATACTTATACAAAAACTTTTGGGCGAGTTCATCCCAGTTGTTTACCGATCCAACTGGGAGGGTGTTAAGCCAAGCCTTGGCTCGGTCTTTCAGTGAGAAAGGAAACATTCGAAGGCGGATGGCGTCATTTGATGCTCCATTGATCCGAAAGGTATCACATATTTCTAAAAAGTTAGTAATATGTAGATGGGGATCCTCGTCCGCAAGCCCGTGGAAGGTTGCGGAGTTTTGGAGCATTTGTATCAAATGCGGCCGAAGTTCGAAGTTGTTGGCCTCGACATTCGGTGCATTGATAGCAGCGCCAAGATTGCCTACGGTAGGCCGTAGGTAATCCATGAGGGTACGTTGGTCCGCCATTGGAAGTGGGTCCCCCGAAGCTTTCTCTTGATTTTTAGCTTTTAGTCTTTTTCTGAGAAAGCGCTCGGGTTCTTCTAGGGGTTCTTTTATGTCTCTACTAGAACTGGAGCTCATGCACTACGTAGGAGGTTCAAATGTGGCGCCTGGGTTCCGAGTCCTGCAACAAAAACAGAAAAGAACACTGGTCAGAATGTTTACCACGGCCCCGTGCTCAGTGAGCACGGCCCGTGTTGAGAGATACAGTAATTGTTTTCTGGATTCCCAGTTACTGGGAGTTGGACACGACCCCGTGTTGCACCGACACGTCCCCGTGTTCAGCTCTCTGTAACTCAGAAAATAAAAACTGCCAGTGATGATGCTGGGCACGGCCCGTGTCTGACCGGGCACGGCCCGTGCTGAGCTCTGCAGAAGCTGAAAAACTAAGAAAAATCCTAAAAAAAATAAAAAGAAAAATAAAAGATGATTAGGCCGTTGATTCCTAACTTTCTTAAAATCCTTGTGTCCCCGGCAACGGCGCCAAAAACTTGATGTGCGTGAAAGTGTCGTATATTTTAGGTATATATTTTAAGCCCTTTTTAACACTTACTTTAGCCAAGTTTTAAATTTATAAAACACGATATTTCACTAACACTAAACACACATATGGGCAAGTGCACCCATCGTTGAGTGTAGTATAGCGTTGGTAAGATACCGAGGTCGTCCAAGGACACAAGAGCTTTTAGTACCGGTTTATCCTCAACGTCTAACCAAAATAAAAGTTTGGAAAAAATGTTTTAAACTAAGAAAAATAAAAACTAACTAAAATGCTGAAAATAAAAATAAAATAAAAACAGATAGACAAGATGAATCACTTGGTTCCGACTCGCATCTAGTATAACCTTTGATTATTTCCGCACTTTTGCACATAATTAAGAGATTATCTTAGTTATTGTAGTAGGCCCCTCTTTTGAAGGTGACGTTACCCTCACCCCAGTAGTTTGAGTCAGCAGGGATACAATCCTAAAGGGGTGGATTATTGGAAGATAATGAATTAAGTTATTAATGTAGTATTGTGGTAGGCCCCGCTTTTGGCGGTGACGTTACCCTCGACTAAGTAGTCTGAGTCAGCAGGGATACAGTCCTAAATAGCCGGGTTATAGTATTAATAGTAGTTAACTTATGAGGGGATCAAAGAGTTTGGACCCCCGCCATCCAATACCGTGAAGTATTGAAGGAGGTCCTACTAAATTTGACCCAGGTCCATTGCAGGACCTCTAAACGCTGAACAATGGCAAGACCTTTACCAAACCGTTCCCTTAACCCCCTACCAGGTAGCCAACATACCTCCATATAGACCGTGGAGATATGAATGGTGAAAATCCTTTATTTTATATAGACAGTAAAATAATGCCAAGACACCACGGACAAACGATAAGGAAAGATCACCTTCAACATAAGTAACTAGTTATTAAAGTCATTAATACAAAACCAAATAAAAAGTGCAAAAGATTAGAAATAAAAAGTATTATACTAGACACTTTGTCTTCACCAAGTGATGTAAGAGACTTAGGCAAACATGGCCTTGATTGTCAAGAACTCTTACGATCAATCTTGGATCCCGAGACGACTCACACACTCTATGATGGACAATGGATGATGGTGGTGGATGATGGTGTTGTGATGGTGGTGGGTGGTGGATGAAGTGTGAGAGAGGTGGTGTGCCAAGGGATGAGTTGCAATGAAACCAAGCACTCCTATTTATAGGCTGAACAGAAGCCTGGGCACGGCCCCGTGTCCGCTGGGCACGGCCCCGTGCCTGTCTGACACTCTCTCTCTTCATTAATTGTAATTCGCAATTACAATTAATGCGCCTGCAGTACTTTCGGCACGCCCCCCGTGTCCGCTGAGCACGGCCCGTGGTGGGCAATAGAAGCTTCTATAGGTTTGTCTTTTCTGCTGCTTCTTGGGCACGGCCCCGTGCTGGCTGAGCACGGGGCGTGTTCAGCCTTCTGTTTTCTCTATTTTGCTTTGGAAGGTGCCGTTGAGGGTTCGGGCAATCCACTAATGTTCCTTTTCTTGTATTTATGTTGGATTTAGCTGTCTTTTTGCTTCTTTTGTGTTTTTGAGCTCATTTAATCCTGAAAATACAAAAGGAAGACAAAAACACTCTTTTTCCAATATTAGTACTAAAAAAGGGTTAGTTTTATGCCTCATTTGATGTAATTTATATGTTGCATTTTACACACATCAATTATCATATATAGAGTTGATTGATAGGGGAGAGAATCAAGTTTGTTTCTGTAAATTTTACATTGTTAAAATATGAGCCAGGTTCTTGATCCAAAAAGAGTTTAAAGGCCAGGTCATCGATTCTGGAAAATCTAAAATGCTTTCATTATTAAATATAAATTCCAGATTTCTGTGAACAAACGACGTCCTGTGATGTCACATATTTGAAATGCTCCAGCTTATTCATTGTTATATGTTGAGAGCAAGGTTTTCAAACTTGAAACTTTAATTATCAAAACCTTATAAATGGTTTGAGAAGTTTTGCAGATGAGAGTTCCAGACTACGATCCCGAGAGCAGAACTTAAGGGGGAGTTTGAAGTCAAGCTTACAAACAGAGAGCCAGATAACGATTCTGGAGGAGCTTGTAGCCAGGTGAAGATCCTTAGCAGCTGAAAGCATGGAACCTTAAAGCAAGGGGGAGCCTGAAGAAAGAGTTGAACGAAAGGGGGAGCAGCTGAAGCTGAAAACATATCCACGGGGATTCTATTCGATCAAGGGAGAGTCTGTGGTGCTGATTATGTCAACATTTTGTGAAGAATCAGAAAGAGATAAAGGCTACGAGATTGACTGCAGCAATATCCAAGGGGATTCTGTTAGTGCATATGTCTATCGCTTGCGTCAATCACGTAACGTAGCTTAAGCAAATGAGACAAGACTGGTGCTAAACAGAGAAGAGCTTAAGGGCTATTGAGAAAGAAGGTCTTGGTTCGAAGGAGCGGTTCGAACGAAGCCAAGAGGTGATCAAGAAGTGCCTTCGTACGAAGCCATGCTTATCCTTGTTCGAACCTGGAAATCTATAAATAGGTGTCTTGTCTAGTTCATTTGTAACTTTTGGGCATTCTTGAGGCGAAGCTCTGTCCAACTGATTTCGTGGTTTTATACTATTAAAGTTTTAATAGAAATCAGCATTAATTACATCCTCGTGTTCTCATCCAAGTACGTGATTGGATTCCGCACATGTCACGTGTCGGTACACATTCATCGGTTAGAGATTCGGTTTAGGAAACGATTTTACAACAATTTTGAGTAAATTACATCTTTATCTATTAAGTTTGCTTTATAATGTATTACTAGGTTAGAATCACGTATATTACATGGGTTGCACAAATGTAATTTTATATAATAAATAATAAAAAATATATATCTTTAAAAAAACTCGTATATTGCACGTGTTGAATAAAATATAATGTCATATGTTAACACAAATAGTCATTAAGATTTATCTTTTTAAAATAAACATTGATGTATTATTTATTTACTTGCTATAACATTTACATTTTTTTTTAATTTGCATAAATGTAATTTTATATAATAAATAATAAAAAAAGATATATATATCTTAAAAAAAACTTGTAGATTGCACGTGTTGAATAAAATATAATGTCATATTTTAACACATACAGTCATCAAGATTTATCTTTTAAAAATGAACTTTGATGTACCTTTTACTTATTATAACATTTTACATTGTTTTTTATTTATTATTATGTTAAAAACACATGTGTTACATGGGGTTGAATCTTGTTTTTATGATGCATTTACATTATGAGATACAATTATTTTAGTTAGTTTTATGCACCTTCATTCTTATCTGTTTAGTTCATTAATAAAACACTTGTCTTAAATTTTATTCAAAAGAGTTTACGGTACAAAATGTGGAGATCGATCCCCACGTTTTAATATATTTCATTATTCTTATGATTTATACCAAAAAATCGAGAATTAAATTCTCTTTTAATGGAGTATAGAATTGTTATATTTAAAAATGGTATTCTTTCTACATGTTGATGCAATGTGCGATAAATGATGGGCTTAAACCAATTATAACAATACGTCTACCATTATAGCGATGCGTTTAAACACATTTACAATTTGATAGAAGCATATGCCCGACCTAGAATAATTATTTAATTCTAGTGAAAAAACTAATACAATTATTAAGAATATATATCAAACAGAACCTTTGATTCCTAATTTACCATAATTTCAATTACCAATCTCCAAAGTATATATATCTACTCATAATAAAAACAAACATTTATTCTTATCTAAATTTTTGCTTAGAATTATTTATAGAAAAAAATATTTATTCTTATCTAATATTTTGTTCAAAATTATTGTTATTAGTTACTATGATCGTAATAAAAACAAATGTTTATATCCTTATTTATTTTTTTATTAAACTTATTATTATTATTATTATTATTATTATTATTATATTAAAAACAAATATTTATCCTTATCTAAATATTTATTCTTATCTAGTATTTTGTTTAAAATTATTATTATTTAATATGATAGATAAATAGGAAAATGAGATCATGAGAAAACACCAGAAACACGTGTACAACAATTTTTTTTCATTTATTAGTATATGAAGATGTATTATAGATATAGATTATAGATATAGATATTAAAAAAAATTTAAATAATTTATTAAAGAGAACCTATGAAAAAGAATAGTGTCCTTATTTAATGCCCTGTGACATTATTTTCTTTTTATAAAAAAATCTTACTAAATTATACCGCATCTATTATATATAATAAATTAAAGTAATTTGGGCCACGTGTCAGTAGATGAGTGCTACAATTTTTTCATTTTCCCACCCAAACTCCCGTCCGCCCTTTTTGTGCAGTAAAAACCCTAAATCTTCAGCCTAAATTGTTTAGCCTCACAATTTTCCTCATCTCAAGATGATTCTTCATCTTTCTTACATCCCTTCATCGTTGTCTTCGATTTCAACAGGTATACCTAAAACCCTAATTATATTGATCCAGCCGCTCTATGTTCTCTCTTTTCACCATTCATCCATCCATAATCATAGGATCTTTTCATTCGATTTCAACAGGTATAATCGCTTCATTGGTTTCATAGGTTAATTTCAGAAGTTTAACATTATTTTTTGCCAAAACGTCAAATCTTTTGAAAAATTAGTGTGTTTTAGTTAACTATTTGTTGATTTCAGATTGCTTCCTTTCCTCATTAGCTGAATCATGTTCGGTCGTTCCTCTATTCATCGCCACGCGTCTACGATCACGCTGATGACTGCGTGAGTTGCTGTTTGAGGTATTTTGATAATGTTTTGATTTCTCTTTGTTAATATTTATATAAGATTGGTGGATCGGGTATGGACCTCCCAAGCAAAGAAAAAAAGTGGTATGAACATGTTTATCTAATAGATATATATGATACACTACACCAGTACAATGCCGTTTTAACTTAAATGTGAAAATACCATATTATACAATTGTTTATCTTTCAAATCTAACTGCTAACTTACGATTTATCTTCTCCTCTAGAACTTCCTATTTATTCAGTGACAGAAGTATGGAATCTTGCTATGGAGCCAGGTATGAACCTTTCATCTATGGAACGAGTTGAATCGAAAGGCAAATGTGCAGGTATGGTTCTTTACAATAGTATAATCATAAATTCATAAAACATCATATTTTAAAAGGTATAAAGGAAGAAAATAACAAAGATTTGTAAAGAGGCAAAATGGGGATTGTGGATCAGCAACTCTAAGAAAGCTAGATTGGTTATACACAGTTTATTTCTTTAGTTATCAACGACCTTGATTCGTGGTTGAGACTCCATCAATGTGTGTTTTTTACTGTTCAGGTGCAGGGATGATAGTCAATGCCTTCAGCGAGGTATCATAATTTTGCGAAGTTTTTTTTTCACATTCGGAGATTATTATTATTATTGTTATTTTCTTTAGCCCTTGACAAAATATTTAATTATACTAAATTTAAAACTCCAGGATTGACCTCCATCCTCAAGTGCTTTAGGAACTTCACCAAACAACAGCTTCCTACTGATGTGCTTTCTTCCAGACTTAAAACTCTCATCAAGATTGTATTTAGATGGTGAATGCTCTTCCAAGATTCCGTGGAGACTAAAATTGTAAAATTAGAGTTAGCAAAATGGATGGATCGGATGGGTTGTGGTTAATAGGTGTAAATGGGTTTGGGTCAAGACATCAGTTTTTGCCCGGGATTGGTGTTGGTTAAAGAAGTGGAAAAATGGGTTATTGGGTGGATTAGACAAGTTGCTCAAATATGTTTGGTTTAAAAGTTCAAAACAGTTAATTTTTTACACAGATTATCGTTGCAAGGTCTCTTGAGGATATTCTGAATGAGGACCTCAATAAACACCGTGTCTTTTTTTAGTGATATATGTATGGACAGCATTGGCACTATGATTTAGTCAGCTTCAAGACACTCCAGTGAAACATATGCGCACATCACTGTTATTTATCATATATTGTGAATTATAAATAGTACATTCATAATTTCTTAGGAGAAAGTCTGCTTACAATAAGGACATAAACTCCTTAAAACGTGTTTATTTGATAATGTGTTCTTGGTGGAAAATATTACTTAACCCAATATGTACTCTTGAAATTGGGTATTTAGTCACTAATATTGTCCGCATAGTTTGTACACTCACTGATTTGTGTGTACGTTTGGTCATATAGCTTTTGCAAAACTTTTGGCTGATTCACTAGATGAGGTACTTCCCAAGTCCCAACTTTCTTACCTAATTGTTATTAATCATGTTATTATACTTATATTACATCCAATTGATGTTTGCATATTCAGGTATGCAATGGAGCTACATATGTCAACATTGATATGTTAAGAAACAAGAAAGATGGAAATGAAGGTAATTAACCTAGATAAGATGAGACAATGCATGCCTCTTGGATATTATTTGAAAAGCAAGGTGGCAGACACTATTAGACAATGGAAGTGAAAGTTCTAAAACTTCGACTAAATTCTTCTTTTAGAAGATTGTTCTTTGGGGTGATGAGATCAAAATAAGTATACATTATGGTGCTCATTGATGTTATTTATATCCAATTTTCATATTTTTGACAGATGAAAATGGATTCAAGACACATACCATGAGGCTTGAAGCTGGAACTATTGTTTTCTACTCGCTACTCTACACAAGATGGAAAAAGGTTGCTAATTTATTTATACACTAAATATCACCAATTTCTCATCACATTTACATTAGATACATTTCCTTATAAATGGGAATACTGACCCACTTTGATACTAATCAAAAAATGATATCAAGCATCGTCAGGTTTGAAGCCTAGATTAGTACTACCACTGCTTCATTAGGGATAAGAGAAGTGGAAAAAGCATTTAGTGAAGTACTATGATTATTTTTAGAAGCTATATGATGTTCTTATGTTAGATTGATATTGGACTGCTACTATTTGAATCTATTTCAGCTGATATTCTTATAGTTTAACCATTTTTTGGCTATTCGTTTTATAATGATACGGGTGCAGCAATTCGTGAACTTCCGCTTTTCAGCAAGGATACATTAGAACATATTCCTAAGATTGTTGACATTCTTGCATAACTTCTCATAGCTAGTAAAACTGTTTTACTTTTTTTTATTTGTTTATTTTTTTTATTTTGCTTTATGATAGATGTTATATGGCATGCATCACACACACACACACACACACACATATATATATATATATATACATATTCAGACACACACATACACACACATTTCTTGAGAGTTGGTATCAAACAAGAAGACTTAAATTCATGAAAAGTCAAGGATGGGCACACAAAAAGATTTTTTTTATAATTTTCATTTCAGTTATTCCAGTTCCCACCATTGTATAAGTTTTGGTGGCCTTGATTTTCCAATGAAATTAATCTTAAAAAAAAAAGATTTCTCATTATGATGCCCAAATCCCATTTGGTTTTGCCTTTTGTGCATCGCTTATTGGAAAAATGACACAGGCATACTTATAATCTTATGTTTTCAAGAAAATAAAATTTTGAATGCCAACATGTATGATACTGAGGTTTGAAATAATTATGTAGCAGGCCAGATTTGATGGCAATGATAATGATTTACTTATGACACTGTGTTTTGTGTGTGATATAACATTGAGCAATGAGCAGGAGCTTTGGGTGACCTTATAACCCTATTGACATGTCCGAATAATTATGTAGCAGGCCAGATATGATGGCCAGGTATGTTGTACTTATGACAGGTTGGGTAATGGGCTATTGCGATTTCAGCTAAAACATATATTTTGTTTACTGCAGGTAGAGAGCACGGGTCAGGTCGGATCGGGTAGGGTAGATCCACTTATAATCTAATTTTACTATTGATTTTTATAAATACTTTATGCTTTAAATGTGATTGCAAAAACTAATTGAAGACAATAATAACTGAAATTGTTATGAATAAATAGGAGGTTGTGTGCATTAAAAATACACTTTGGGTGACCTTATAACCCGATTGACATGTCCGAACTATTTGACCCATTTGGCATAAAACATACCCAAGCCAACCGTTTGTACGTAAATGGGTTGACATTGCTACCTTTGGTTTGCCTTTTTAAAGAATGCTATGAGTTGTGATAGAAGCTTTGCACTTAAATATATACATGCACTTTTTATATCTACTGATATTTCTTTTGTTGATGGTATTTGTATATATGTGGACCCTAAGTGTCATATTGCACTTCATATGCTTTTGGCATGGCTGCTGAAGCTATCGTCTGTTATCAGCGAACTCTTCAATCCAAACCAGATTATGCTATGGCTTATGGTAAGCACCAGTTCTATTTTATACAACTATACCTACATTTTGTATACACTAAATATTTGTTTATCTTCATTTATATTTTCACATTAAATTAGGGAATCTAGCTAGCATATATTACAAGCAAGGTAACTTGGACATAGCGACGGTTAATTTCAACGGCGAGACATATGAGAGCCCTAACTATTACACGACGTTGAGATAAGCGGAGCATTCGGCGGCGGAGGTGGCTCTGAATGCGCTCGTGAGCCGTGTTCCGTCGAATTCGTTAGCGGCAAGGATTTTGGTGAGGTTTTGTGGTTTCTAGGGATTGTAACTTTGTATGGTTTGATTTGTGGAGTTACTTGTGGTTTTGAATGTTTGATTTGTTGATTAGTGTTTTTTAAAAAAAATATATGATAGTTTGATTAGGGTAATATGTGACTAATTTTTTAAATAGTTAAATGTAGTTGATGTTTTAATTTAGGAAATGTAAATGAAGTTAACAGTTGATAGTTGATACAAATATATAGAATTTAGATGTAGATTCTGATGGAAATTAGTAGTTCAGGTATCATCAGGTTTAGGAAACTTGTGTTTTTGAATATTTGTTTTGTTGATTATTGGTTTTGAGACGAAGGTTTGTTTGAGGTAGTGTGAGTTTAGATAGTTCAATTCAATTGATGTTTTGATTTAACAAATGTATAGGAAGTTAATAGTTGACATGAATATAGGGAATAATTTTGATTTGCTGAGAGCTTGAGAGATAGATTCTAATGGAAAATAGTGGTTTAGGTGTCATCAGGTTTAGGAAACTTTGTTAATTTATGGTTTTGAAACGAACTTTTGGCTAAGGTAGTATGTGGTTAAATAGTTAAATTCAATTAATATTTTAATTTAACAGATATATAGGAACTGAACGGTTGACGTAAATATAATAAATAATTTCGATTTGGTGAAGAAAAGGGAAAGAAGATAATTTAGAGGTTAAAAATGTTATTTTTAAACTTTTATTTGTTGTAAATTAAATTTTCCTACACGAAAAATTTCCGGGTGATAACCTAGCATATAATAACGGTTCTGCCACTTTTTTTTTGCTTTTGTAATTTGAATTTTTGAACTTCCAATATTTGTTTTGTTAGTTCAATAGCATATGATAAATCTGTTCCATTCTTCAGGTAACACTTCCATTGGAGACAACAACATGAACGATTTAAAGGTTTTGAAGTATATGTTGTCTAAGGTAGTCATCATCTCACTCTCTGCTACCCTTTTTCCAATCTCTCATGGGGTGAATGTTCAATTTTAAGTAGACTATTGCTTTTGTATAATTCAAGGCATCTACTTCTAGAATAGGAAGACTGGGCTCAACAACCATCCACACTCTAGGAGATAGCTGACTGGACGGGATAACAACGTTGTTATCTGTCATACCATACAGATTTGGCGTCGACATATGGGTCTGGAGTTTGGATGCATCTGGTGTATTTTTGCTAAATAACTTCAAACAAAAAATGCATTCAATATCTTCTTCGGAGCATGGAACGGTCTTTGAATCGAACAATTGGGTACCGCTTAAAGTCATTTTTTTAGCGTGGAGGTTGGGGTTGGATCACTTGCCTACGCGTACAAATCTGGTAAGACGAAGTGTGAGTATTGGGTCTATTATGTGCAGCTTTTGTGGAGCATACGAGGAGTTTGTAGAACATCTTTTTGTATCGTGTCGGATGGCGCAAACTATCTGGGACTTTATTAATACATGTTTCAGGCTTTATGGCTTCTTTTTCTTTGGATTCGAGGACCCGTTGAAGTTTTATAAGCAAGCGATAGGCTCTGTGAAGTGGATAAAGGTTGTCCACTCCATTATTCTAACAGTCGTGTGGTGCATTTGGCGAAGTCAAAACAATGTCATCTTCAACCGTAAACAGCCTAACGCGGAGAGTTTAAAGTAGAAAATTAGATTTTTGGCGTACCTATGGGTTAAACATCAGTCAAAAGTCGTTGGCTTATCATCAGAAAACTGGCGAAATTTCGTGTTAATTTGTTTGGGTGTATGATGTAGTCTGTTGTCTGGTTGTTTTTGGATGTGGATTAACACAATGCTAATCTGTTTTTTTAATAAAATTTGATTTGTTGGCTGTTTAAAAAAGGAAATATATCTCAGTTATCTTCTTTTAATGTGTTTAAAAGTTTTGTTGTTATGTCACTTCTTACAGGAAGTTCGTGAAGCAGATAATGTTGTAAGCATTAAACGGGCTAATATACTTATTATTATTTCGATGACGTCACTGCTGATCTTGCTCCACAAGTTTGGGATGCAAAACTGAATGCATCTATTAATCTTCCATTGGATACCAACCTATTGGTGTTTGGTTGATTTCTTCTTGTTACACTCTTATCTCTAATGTAATAAAATGATTTTTATTCTTAATGACCAGTTCTTATCATTGTAGACATATTTATTTTTTATAATCTAAATTTCGATATTATATTTAGGGAAACATCTTGTATTGTTTTTCATCACTTCAACATAGAGGCTTGAAAGCATAAGAGGTGATCATAGAAGCCTTATAATCAACAGTTAGGTCAAAATTCAAGTCTCTAAAACATGAAACTATCTGGAAGACTTAAAGACCTAAAAGCATACGAAGTGACCGGAAGGTGTTAAATGTTTTCAAGATATACCATGTTGTCATGACACAAAGGCAAGCTATTCACAAAAGTTAGTTTGAAAGTTAAGGGTAACTAATTTAAAAGTCACATTATTAGCAATCCATATGCAAAGTATGAGGTCATATTTGTGTAGTTAGAATTGAAGTTATTCGTCCGCATGAAAGCATCCTTAAATTTTTTATCGGTTCCATTTTGGTTTGGTGAAAGTAATGTTTCTACACTTTGACTTCAAATCATACAATTGTAGCAATAATGTTAAATATTTATAATTCAGATGGATATTCATATTTTTATGTATTAAGCCCTCTAAAATAAGTTCTCTTTTTCATTTGTTCTATGAATTATATACTTTAACTAATTTTTTCAATTGTTTATTAATCATTAAATTTTTGATACAAAGTAATTATAAACACAGATCATAATCGGTCAATAAGTTTATAAACATGGCTACAACTTCACAACTTGCGATTAAGTTTATAAAGAGTCTATAACTCTTCTATAGCCAAGGCATTTAATATGTTGTATGATTTTAATTAGGTATTCATCATAAATAGTTTTTATATAAATAACTTTCTCTAGTTTAGGAAGCAATTCCGGGTGATAACCTAGTAAAAAATATATATTAATGATATACATATGTCGTAGATAAAAAGATAACAAAACATGAATTTAAATATGAAACATTAAATGAATTGAATGAATAGAAATCGATCGTTTAACATATGATAATGGAGCACGAAGAATAATAATAATAAAAAACATCGTTTTTATGAAGTAAAGATTCATAGGAGATGGAAATGGGAATCCTAAACTTCCTCCAAAATATGATTCATCGATTACAAACTATTTCCTTTATTTTCAAAAATTACTAAAAAACGTACTCTATGTTTACAAACTCTTCTACATTATGTCCTTTGCCAATAACTCAGTTAATTTTTATAGTTAATCTAACCAAATGAACTCTACATAAAGGTATTTTAGTCGTTTTACCCTATATATTAATTAAATTATATAAACATAAATACTCACTGCCTCAACTAAATTTCTCTATACAAACTCTCTCCCTACAATCTACCCTCAACTCCCTCTCTCTACAATCTGGTTATCCTCCTTCTACAACAATATCATCTTAATGTGAAATTAAATTAATAACAACCCAAATTTCAATTCAGAAGAGATATGAAGCTCACTGAACGATACCTAAATTCTCTTGTTGTGCTACTTCTGCAAATTCTCCATCGCAGAATAAAACTGAGGAGAACCTGTGATTGTTAATTCGTCATTTAATTAAGAATGTTTGTTTGTGAAAAAAGTGTCGAATTTCGCTAATATCAATCTGCTGAAGCATACCCTTTCGAACTGATCGTGATCACATCGGAATTCCCTAACCTCGCTTAGGGTTTGTGACGGGTCTGTGACGAATACTTTGGTTGTGGAGGGTGGTTTTGGGGTGGGTTTATTGAGGGTTTTGATGATGATAAAGAGGATGAAAGTTTCATTGTTGAAGAAGAAAGTTACAGATCTCTGATGTTGCTGGGTTGAGGATTTGAACTTTTAAAGAAGATTTGAAACTTGAATAGTCTTCTGATTTATTATTTTTTTAATAAAATATAGTATTTTTAAATAAAAGTAGATGGCTGTATGAATGTTAAGCTTTGTTGGTTATGTGATCGAAGGTTGGCTGTCGAAAGAAAAGAAGAGAGGTGGGTGGTTTGGTGTAGTGGCGGAACCAGAACTTCTTTGTCAGGAGGTCATCATAAGACTCTCTTTTCTACCGGCTACAACTACAGAATCTAAAACATGTTTTTTCCTAGAAAAATCTCATATTTTACATATAAAAATCTTTACATATTTATGTTCGGGGGTCAGCAGACCCTCTTGACCCCCCTCTGGTTCCGCCCCTGGTTTGGTGGTGGTTTTAGTGGAGGTAGAGAAAGAGAGAGAGTGTATTTTTAAAGAGAAGAAAATGGTAGATGTGGTGGGTGAGTTTTATTTATTTTAGTATTTAGGGTATGACTAAAATACCCTTATGTGGTATCTATAATCTATTTGATTAGATTTAACCATAAAAATTAACTGAGTTATTGTCAAATGATATAACGTGCAAGAGTTTGTGAACATAGAGTACATTCTTTGTAATTTTTGAAGGTAAAGGATATATTTTGCAATTTGACATTTTTTTTTGTAATTTACTCTTTTTTTAATTATCTAATGGTTTTCATTTAATCATCTCACTCATTGTAGGTGTAAATGTTTATAAAAATAAAAGTTAAATTCAAAAGAGGTTCCACAGGTATAATCAAATACTTATTTTAACTATAAATTGGGTAGATCAAATTACTTATTTTAATTATAAAATGGATAGGTAAAGGTTAGAAATTAGAGATTTGTTGGTGTAAAGTTTATTTGGAAAATAAGAGAAATTTAAATATCTTTAAACAAGAGAAAGTAAGTACTTTATTGAGGAAGATTAGTCAAAAAGTAGTTATTTAACTGATTATTATAATGAGATAAAATCCAATGATTTGGTAAAAAGGTAAAACGTCCAAACCTTCTTTTTGGGCATCAATTTGCTAGTTGTACTTAGCCACAAAGTCTACCATTCACACTGGTCCCCAACATGCATTATTTGCCAAATATACCTGCAATATTAATCTAAAGTTATTTACTTAATAAAGTGATATGAAAATAAGGTAAAATTATGGCTTATTCTATTCCCACACTTTAAATTCTTATTTTCACACTTTTTTCACTCTATCTTTCTCTATATATATCTATGTATATATAAAAAGAGACAGAGAGAAGGGATGCGTGAATATTAACACCCAAAATTAAACATCGGGGTGTTAATATTCACACACCGCTTCCCTGTATCCAGTAACGAAGCTTGAGATTTCTGACGGAGGGATCGAAATTGTATATATAGAAAATTTATATAGAAGCAGGGGTCAAAAACGTATATACCAAAAAAAATTTATACGAAAACCACATATATTACACTATTGGGCGAAAAATTCGGGGGATCGGACGCCCCGACTCCTCCCCCCCCCCCCCCCCCCAAACCCTGGCCCCTCCTAACCTACGCCAATGCCTCTATCTTTCACTATAGAACTAAAAGGGTGTAAGAATAAGAATTTTAGGAATATAGGAATAAGATTACCCTTAAACAATAACAAAAGAATATTAATATTTTTAACTTATCCTAAAATATTTCTATTGGATTTATCATAAATCCATTAACTTAAAAAGGTCCTCAAATTCTTCTACTTTCAAAAAAAAAAAAGTTCGCTTAAAAATTTTCAACAAGACAATATATAATGAATTATCCTATTGAAGCACATGAATGGAGGGAGATACATGATTTGACACATGGGAGAGGCATAAGAAACTGCTTAGGAAGTGTCCCATCATATGGACTTACCACTTGGCTTCAAGTTGAGACGTTTTACAATGGGGTAAGTATGGGGACGACGAAAACGATTTATGCAAATGCAACATTCATATGTTCATTACTTGTTAATATCTTCATCTCCTTACTAGGATATGTGTGCGTTATCTTCTTCTTTTATTCATACTAGCGGTAAGACCTGTGTGCAAACATGGATGGTTTCTTAGAAAATCATGAATAACACATATTAAAAGAAAGTATAGATACGTGTATAGATATTGTACCAAAACTTGTTATCTATTATAGATGATAGACAACTATAAACATAAATCATCAATTAATATATAAAATACACATGAGTATTTCCATTGTCCTATAAAAAAAAGGAGTACCCACCTATTGACAATGAAACCTGTTTATAGACATAACTACATATAGAACATGTCTAAGAAGCAAATTTAGTACCACCGACGAACCAAATGTACAACCACAAACAATCATCACATGAAACATTGTCTATAAATCTTCAATCAACGCAACACAAACTAAGAGGACTTTATCTTTGTCACGAAATGCACAACTTTTGTTAACTTCAGCAATTGAGTAGGCATGTAAAATTCAAACGAAAGTTCATCACCAAAAGCGATATTGCAAGATCTCAGATAACCAGACCATCCAACAATAGCGTAGTTGAATCCAGTATTGGTTTTTTGAGATCTTGTAAGCAGTTCTTGGACTTCACATTTGAGATTTTGGATCTTGGCAGGCTTAGGATTATCAGTATGCAGATCCAACGCAGAGGATACATCTGATGGCAGATGCTAAAAAACATAAAATTGAATAATGAATTTTATAAAATAATGATATATAATTGAAATTGTTGAAATAACGAAACAAAGTAAGGAGTGCAAAAACGTAGAATCCTGTCTTCAGCGTGTGTAGTGAAGTGTATGACTAGCTCTGAAGTGGATGATACTAAATGAACCTTTTGAACTTTACACGGTCTATCAACAGCTTGGTTATCCTCTACAATTGTCTTGCCACGAAGATTGTGCATCTTTTCAACCTAAGTAAATTAATTTAGACTATAACTCTGAATTCTTGAAATTTTGTAACTTTCTTTATCAACATAAACTATATTCTCAACTCAACTTTGAAGTTTAAGAGTCAATCATACAGAAGAATATCAACATATTGAGACAATAATAAAATTGGACAGTGTAAAACTAATAAACGCTTACATTAGATACAACACTTGAAGAAGCAGGAATGTCATGAACAGAAAAATCTTTAGACTGAAGTTGAGGATCGTTAACATCATCAGCTATTTTTACAGAATGATCTTGAGGCTACAACAAAATTTAAAAAAAAAACCTTGTTATACTTATTATACAATAAAATATATCCGTATATGTTTATATACAATAGATAAGAAAAATAGGAAAATATAAACTTACAACATTTTTAACATCTGAGTCATCAACCAGACGCGCAACCTTTGAATCAAATTGCCCATCATCAACATACTATATTTATAAGAATGATCATATATAAGAAACCATATTTTAAATCATAATAATAAGTAAATATTACATGTGTACATATACATTAAAAATATCCTCAAAACTCGTAAACTGATTAGGATTACCGACCGTGGCTCCAGTCTCATCATCATCTAAAGCAACTTCCCCGGAATCCAGAACTTGTTTGTGTTTAGCCTACAATATGGCATTTCAAAAGTTATTAGCATAATATAATAAAACTTACTTATCACCGTCATGTTATCAAACAATGTATTTTATCATCAAATTTTTATACCGCAACCAATAAGTCAAACCCATCATCTCCATAAACCGAATCATCCAAAACAACAACATGAGCTTTCTTGAAAGAAACCTCAGTTCTAGTTTCAGGATGGAAAACGGAAAGCTAAAATGTTTTAGATGCAATCATGGTGAAAACCAGCCAAAATTCAACTGTTATCAGAGCTTCTTCAATCACTTTTAACCATCCATCAGTAAAACCGCATCCATCAGTCCATCCTTTCATCATCACATTCCAGAACCTCTCGCCAACATAGATAGTTGTCATCCTATACTCGTAATTTTTACCATTGAATTTTTTCCAAAATTTGTCAGCAATTAGCTATAGAAGAAGTAAAAAAATAATTAGTGTAGACATACAAATTTGATATGAACTAATGATCAACAGAAGTTGCAACGGGTTAGTCAACAAAAGTTAAAATGAGGATTAGTCAATAGGAGTTATAGTATTTACACACAACCTAACCATTGTTGGCTATCAACTGTTAGATACCTCCGTTGCTATACAACAGAAGTTTCATAACAACTGTCATCCATTATGCCCAATAGAGGTTGCAACATGGAGAGATGTTAAATATCAGAAGTTAGTCAACCGACGTTAAAAGAGTTAGCCAACAGAACTTAAAAAGGTTAGTCAACAGACGTTAAGATTATAAGGAAACATACGTTAAAAGGGCAAAAAGATGTTAGCAAGTTGTTGAGCTAGCAAAGTCAACAGAAGTTAAAAAGGTTAGTCAACAGACGTTAAAAGGATAAAGAAACGGACGTTAAAAGGGCAAACATATGTTAGCAAGTTGTTGAGCTAGCAAAAAATGTTTACAGTAAGTAACAAAATAATATATAGTTATTTACAGTCATGCCAAGTTCAGGTCTAATATATGCTGAAATGTAAGAGTTCTCGTAGACATTTTCTTTAAAACATGAGACAACGAATGACAAACTTCCAATACAACATCTTTGGTTTTCAAACAACAATCTCTAACCAACTTTGTCCATCCATCCGTAAATATACAATGATCATATTTCTTCCTTACTCGTACTAACCATGATTTGTCACCATCAAGTAGTTCTACAGTTTGACTATACGGGACCTCCTTGCCCCACAACAAACTCTCAAAATCAAGTGGTATATTCTGCGACAGTAGTTAGCAAACATCTTACATCAAAAATTAATGTACAATCCTAATAGTAGCAAGAAAGTTAAAAACATACAAAAAAAAAAAAATCATCTTCATTAAGGAATTTTAAAAAGGATGGTGTTTGGTTGGATGGATTCATATCTACAATAAAGAATTTAAACTTACAAGTTATAAAGATGAACAACATCCAAGAAAAGTTATAGACAAACAACATCATAAAAAAACATCACTAACTTCCCTTAAACTAAATCAGCACTTAAAAAACAAAAGTACCAAATATTAACGGGACTATTTGTATAATCACACACTTAAGGTTTTACAAAAACAAAGCACAAAACGAAAATCATCATCTCTCACAATAGTTAAGCAAATCAACAACAACAAAAAATTATATGGTTGATTTATCAATCATAATGTAGAAGACAACATCAAGAAGATACATGCACAAATTGTCACAGAGAATGCTATCAATAACTTCATTTAAGTTAATGCAGTACTTAATCAATAAAAGTACACCAGATTACAGCAACTATTATGAGAGAAACAAAGAATATGAAACACCATTTATGAGAAATACATGCTCATAACATCAAACAATGATAATCTAACATCTATAATAGAAACAATAACTTCAAAGAAACAATACTTGGTTTTATAGTGTGTAATCTATATTATGCAATAGAACCTTTCTGATTTTGATAAGAAACTTATGTGAGAAAACTTCCGAATGTGTTTTCTGATGCTTATGTTCAATAATGGAGATGAAAAGAATATTAAATGGAGTTAATACAGATGTCCCATTTACATTGGTTGGTTGGATTTAAGTTTTGTAAAATTTATACTTTACCCCCTTTTTCTTTAAAATAATGTAATTTTAGCACTGCATCAACCACTGCTTCAATATAAATTTAATGTTAAATAACAAAAGCTTATGTATTAATTCATGTATTTACATAACTAAAAATAGTTTTTAAATCCTGATATTAAAGATTATTATAAGTCAAATAAATAAACAATTACATAATAGATAAGTATCTTACTTTCAACAATCCCAATACAATATTTTCTCTTCTTCTCCGGCAAAAAAACTCTACAGTTTCTTCTTCTTCTTCAGGCTTGACGATCAGAAGTTTAAAGTTTTAGATCATGTATTTTTTTAGCTCTCTTGTGTATTTTACAGTTATGTTTGGACATGTTCGTTTCAGTTTCTTCATTTCAAATTATATGGTCATCAAAATCATAATCTACTGATGTTAAAATAGATAAACTTATATGAACTTGTTTTGTTTGTTTTATAATAAGATTTACATGAACTTATTTAGTTTACATTTTAATACATTCCATCTAAATAAGAATCTGAGACAATGTTGTTTCATAAATATTTGGTTGTATATTTTCCAAATGGTTTTAGAATTATTGTATGAACTGCGACGTAGTATTGATATATTTCTTCTATCAATCTTAATTTTGATAAAATATTCTGCAACCAGTTTATAGTACTCATATGTCAGATTTGTAAGTGAATATAGTGTTGGCTGCTAAAAAAATCGAAGTTTGAAGTTGACATAAACATGGATATTTGGAAAGTTTAATGTCATATAATATTTTTTTATTATACAACAATATAAATTTGGTCTTACATGGTGTTAGATCATATTGTTGGTTGTAGGGAACATATTGAAGTACACATCATATAACTTTGGTTCTGCAGGGTGTTGGATATTTTTTATACATTATAGCATGCTTTTCAGATACAATTGATTTTATGTTTAAGTATTTAATTGTTATTGAATTTTTTACTTTCAGATGGAGTTTATGATAATTATCAATGTCTTTGAATTGACAGAGCTAAGTGAGGATTGGTAATGTCACACCCTGACCGCGTAAAACAACATACCACGGCGGAAACATCGGGGAGTGTCGTAACAAAATTATTGTTTCATAACACATGATATTTAAAGTTTGGTTTTATTAGAATTACGTTTACATTGTCTTGGGAATAAAGGAAACATAACATAAATTAATTTGTCTTGCTTCATTTTAAGTCACTAAGGCCCAATTCGCCTAAGTGTATCATGATCATCATCAGTGTCACAGCCCCCGACCCCACCCCGGGAGTGGGAGCCGCGAACCAGTCAGATGGTATCGGTGTTTATTAATTTGGCAGCGGAAAGTTTCACCAGGACCGTAGTTAGGAAATATTTTTATCAGAGTTAAACACCAAAATGTTTAAAATAAATAAATGAGATAAAACCCAAGTTTTTCCGATAATACATTTATGATAAATAAGTGGAATAAAATCCGACTTTCATTTGTAATATATTTATAGGGATAAACCCTAATTATTGAAAACAATTCTCCTTTTTATTTAGGTAACTTTTATAGCCACTATTCTAAGCCTTCAGTGCTCTCCAGCTGGCTTTTATTGGCTTCACACTAAGTTACCTGAAACACGTGTTTAAAACATTTTATCAGCAAGAAATACTGGTGAGTGAATCCCAGTTTAATCAAAACAGGTTTTATCATTGTACAGTATTGAGGGCGATCTCGCAATTATATTTGTTTATATTTCTACTTTAATTACTACCCACGATACTGTCAATCCATGACTGGTGGTCATGCTACTACTCACAGTGTAGTAACAAATTTTGTATACAAAACCCCAACATACCGACGATAATTGTAGAATTACAAATACTTAATCACTGTTAATTATCATGTAAAATAATTGAGGTTTTGTAAAACAGTTTATAAAAGAATTTACAAAAAGAGGATAAACTCACATTTGTAGGCTTAGGTACTTCTACAGGCTTTCTGGTAATATTATAGCTTCCTAATAATAATATAGTTTCCTGGTTAATTTAAACAATGCACATGTGTTAGTAAAATAACCCGAATTGCATTAACTGTACAACTCGAGACAGAACTCCAATGACTGAGTCAGGCAAGGCCTTGACATGCATTACGGAGTCCTAAATCAATCGGGTGTAACACGAGACAAAATTCCAACTACTGAGTCGGGCAGAGCCGACATGCGTTACAGAAATCCTAAATCGATCGTGTAGGGTAATAGCAGGGTTATAGTACTTACAACTAGGCAGAGCTTCGCTTATTAGGGGGATTTTTGGCTAGAATTTTTGCCTATAAGAAGTTGAGAGAGATTCAGAGAAAATGAACAATCGAAATGCTAAGTTTGGCCCTATTTATAGCTGTTCCGCTACTCCGTCGCGCCCTGCGAAGGCTGCATCTTCATTCGTCGCGCCCTGCGAGGGCCTTAAAGGCGGCGTGAAGGTTGTTGAGTCACCGGGTGATCTTGGCACGTGTCCTGCCACGTGGCACACTGGGTGTCCGCCAAGCAACACTTCGTCCCGCCCCGCGACGGCTTTGTCTTCGTCTGTCGCGGCCAGCGAGCGACTCTTGAATCTTGTTTTTCTTGATTTTTACATGCACAAAGATATTTCGGGTCCGTTTCTTGTATACGGGATGTATTTGGGAGCATTTAGGTTCGTTTCTCGAGGGTTGTTACATCCTCCCCACCTTGTTTTAAATCTCGTCCTCGAGATTTATGATATTTTCTCAAAGTTATGTCATGTCTCTAAGTTAGTAAAATAGTATATCAAGGTGTCTGAGATAAAATCAAAATAAAGATATCATGGGATAATTGGAATTCAATGGTTTCAATACAATTAGTTTTAGGAATCAGTGTTACTGAACGAGAGGAAATGATACATTCATCAAGGTGACTAAGTTTCACGAAATCAGAAGAAAGATGTGAGACTCACTGATAACAACAGGATTTTGATTGTCAACAGAGAACTTACTTTGATTATTAATTGGGGAAGATTCTGAATTAATAATCTCAAATGAGAATGGAAGTATGAAAAATGATTTGTCAATAATCAAACCAGAAATCAGTTTATTTAAATGGAAGAGATACACCGAAAATACAATAGGAGTTAGTGTATCGTTGTCCTAACATGAATTGATATGATTAAGGTTCATGATTAGCTCAAGCTAAAATTTATACAGACATGGCAAGGTGTTTGTAATGATTGAAAGAATTCAATGATTACGGTGACTGAATGAATTCACCGTTTTCGAACGAAAGTTTCAATGAAGTGGATCTGGATATTTCAAAAGATAAGGTGTTTAGGTGAAGAAATAAATGAATATCGTAGGATTGATCAAAGATGAAGGAAACGTTGGAGGTACATTGGAATATAATATGAATTTATGTACCCTTATCCTAACACATAGTTGTGTTTAAGATTTATCTTAGCATGATGAATCAACAGAAAATAGATAAATTCATACCTCAGGTGAGAAAATGAAATAAGTCCAAGTTTCAAAGAGATTGCCACTGCAAGGTGTCGTGTTTTAACAAATGATTTATTGGATCTGAAGACTTTAAACAAGTCTACTATGGTTCGACAAATGAAAGGTTAGTTGAGATTACCTCGAATATGATGATCTCAATTCATCATATGGGATTTTGAATTTGAATATATATGAACAAGTTCAAAATAAATTGAGCTTGGTTTGGACATATTCCAATAATGGATATATGTAATTGGCAAAAGAAAGGTTAGGATGGAAATTTGGTAAGAATCCTTGAAAAGAAAAGGAGTTCTTCCAGGAATTTTGCTGACTTGATATCAAGAGTCAACGTTTTTGCAATCATAGGGATTGTCAGAATGAGTATAACGAAATATTTATTCGAGCTTGTGAATAAATGATCTTTTGAAGTGAAATTACATGCGTTACAAGCAATGCATGTGTGACATAGGAATTTGTCAAGAGATAAGACAAATGAGTGTTGGCTTTATGAAAGAAAAGTAAAGATCTGTTATTATAAAATTTTAGTTGGAACCAAAAGTCAACTAATACTTTAGTAAAAATGAAAAGGCGCTTATTTTAGAAGTTGTTGTTGCTTCCGGGTCATAAATATTTATGCGTTCTCCTTAGCTTCATCTGGGTTCATAGCCTTGTTGTCGGGAGCCTTGGATAATTTTGGGGGGACGGATATGACCTGGATCTCCGCAGTTGAAACAAACGTTAGTTTTCCTTCTACATACTTCCTCTGCATGTCCAGCCTTCTTGCAAAAGTTACAACAATGTGTCTTCCTAGAATGGTGTCTTTTTGAACTCTTCTGGTTATAGTTGTTGCAGGTAGGTTGCGCGATTGACGATCCAGCTTCTTGGTTCTCTTCGGTTTTGTCATAGTGGAATTTCTTATAAGAGTAACTATAGATTGTGGTTTTCTTTCGCTTGGAGGATGGAGTTTTGGTACGAATATCATGGTCTTCATTGATACTAAGGCTAGGTTTGAAGTGATGAGTATGCTTACAACGTAAAGTAGGACTTTCGTTGATAGGCATAGAAATTTTAATAGCTTCAATGATCGAAGGCATGACATTCGATATTCCTTGAGCTATTATGTTTTCTATACTGCTTTTGTCCAAGGAGTTTTCATTACTAGCCTGAATTTCTTGATTACAGGTTATTTATTTTGACATCTGAATTGCAAACATATTCTGATATAATTATCATAGAACTAAGCAATTATACAGGCACATTTTGTTGCTCATATTACATCTAGCACAGGTATAATCATACCTATCAGTATGATACGTTGATAAATATATATATAAATATATATTATATTTTAACATTTTCTTTTCACTATATATTTTATCAAAATATAAGGAAAATATATTAGGTGTTATTTTCTTTTATCGTAGTTATAGGCGAGCTTTTATTCTAAATTATAGGCTCGGTGTTTTACTAAAAATGGCTTTATATTTTCTCAACTTAGCTTATATTATCAGGGCTCATGATTGGATAAATATTCGGGATGTTTGGTAGGAACCGTGGTTGTGACTGTGGCTAGAATTAAAGGTTTATATAAGATCCTGGGATTCCCAGTCATTGATTCTACTATTCTTCCCTTGGTACTAACCCGGGTGTCCTTAGGGTTTCTTTTGGGTTACATGTAGTAAATGGTTTTGAAAAATTAATTAGAAAATTTCTAGGTAAACAGGTAGATCTGTTGCTTCTGTTACATACAAAAATTTGCTTTTCTACAGAAGATATTTGATTATTACATTGTATATATTATCAAGAAATTTTTATCCTGTACGTATAATTTTTTTTCAAATTTCCTGTAATATATATATATATATATATATATATATATATATAATACCAAATTATTTATAAGAGTTCAATCATATAACTAATGGTATTAATTATTCTGCTTATTCTCATAACTTTAATTTATTATAATAACAATAGTAATTGAAATAAATTTCTGTTGAACATACTATTTTGAAATAAAAGGGAGAATAACTAAATTTAAATCAAAATATATAATTCTTACGGATTACTTGGAATAATTTTAACCAAAGGGTTGAACCATATTGGTTGAAAATATTAGGACTTGATTCTTAATTTATCCTTTTATTTATTTAAAGAATCATAATAGATAATACAAAGTTTGGCTTTTCTAAATTTGATCCTTATTGTATTAAGTAATGAAGTATTACTCTTATATCAGATTATACATTTATATGAATCAAATATAGTTTAAGAAATGAGTTAAACTATAAAATGATAAAATTCTTAAGTTATTCCCTTGTGATATACACGTATTACGTATATATATTTTAAGTTATACAATTATACAGTACCAAATATTTTTGTACATATTTTCATTTTATGTATGAAATACCATTCGTTTCGTTAATATAATTTATGAAATATAGAATACTTATATATTTTTCGCACACTTTTCATGTGTATATAAAGGTACATGTGCTTATATAATATAACAAAAGCATATGTAATAATATATAATATTTTCATAGTATCATTATGAAATTTATGTTATAACATTGTATTAAACAATAAACATGTTTTAAGTATGCTGAGATATTATATTTTAGCAAAATAAAATAATATAATTACATGTTTTGTCAAAACTTTGACAAAATATATAGATATTTTAAGTCGAGTAAAATTTTGGGCTATGTCATAAATCATACTACTTGTATCGAACAATATGTTATATTATAATATTTAGTGACATCATACTTGAAGGGTATTATCTCACAACTTTGATTAAGATACTAATGTTAATATTACAATATTATTATAATTTATATTGAATTGTATTCACATAAATATATGGGTTTGATATTTATCACAAAATTTTAATATTAATATATTATGATTATATTCCCTTTATATATTTATAGCTGTCACACCCTGACTTTTGCGGAAGCGTGATTATGTGTGACTTGCTTAATATCATTGCATTCAACCATAACAAACAACTATATGTTAAAACCAAAGATGTTCATCCATATATTAAGTTTAAAACATCACAACAACATTGTGTTAAAACCCAAACACAGACTTCAGATCCAAATTACAAACCATTCAAATTGTTTAAGAGTTCCATGAGGACTCGACAACATATACTACTAAAAGCAAGGCTTTGGACTATGTATCTTATCCAAGATAAGATACGCAACCCCAAACCCTTTGGCACCAGATGACATCTTTTATTCCAAACAACCCTTGAAAACTTCCAATGCCCGCCAGATCCATACTTAGTTTCCTGAAATACATGTAGTTTGAAAACATCAACAAAAGTTGAGCGAGTTCATGTGTTTGTATGTGTGCACAAATAAACCTTGAAATCATTGAAAGTGTGTATGTATTTGTAAAACCTCGGTATGAAAGCAACAAGGAAAACATATCGATTAATGGTTTGCAAGACCATTAACATGTGTGACGTGATGCAGGAAGACTCAATCCTAGCAGATTTTGCACCGGGCTTCCGGCTGTAAGACATAGTCACCTCATGGGCTAAATCCCGGTCCACATGGGTGGGGCTCGCTACACCCAAATAGATCTATCACTCATGTCCCTCGGTCCTACTATGAGGATTAATGGTCTTAAACGTTGTACCCACCACTCACATGATCTAACAGTACCTTTCCTTAGCTAACCATACCATATGTAAACGTTTGTAAACAATTTGTAACATGTACTTCACCCCCGAAGTTATAAAACTGAAAACAGTTAAGAGAAAAGGGGGACATGAACTCACAATCTTGCGTTCTTCGTATCCAAATGTAACCCAAAGCCGCTACTCGTGTGCACGACTACCTACAACGTACTATGGTTTATTAGACGAGCGGGTCGTGCCTTGACTTAGTATTATTTAGTGTCTTTGAGTTACGTTTCATTGTGTCATCAAAATTATTCCAAGTTATATAATTATTTGTTAAAATAAAAAATATTTTAACTTAAATTATATTTATTAAATTATGGAATAATTGTTAAAATAATATACTTTAACTTCACATGTTTATGCATTTGTACGTGTATAATTTCCCAAGGATGGGGGGTATGTATATTTGTATTCTCAACCTTGTGTATTTTTGCCAAGTGTCGGTGGCGTATTCTGGTGTATAATTATACGTACGAGAATACGTATTTTTGTTGTGTTTATTAAGTATTCATATACTTAATTTTCATATTAATTTTTCCGGAATAATATTGCTAATAAAATTTCATCAATATATATTCTCAAAATATATATTTTAAGAAGTATTACATAGAAAAACTATTTATAATTTTTCCCTTGGCCAAAAATATTTATATTTCCATATAAGTCCCAAAAACAATATATTTTCACATTTAACTTGGAAAATATATATAACTTATTTTTCACCCAATAATGTATTTCATGTTTATTCAAGAAAATATATATATTTTCTCCTAAAAATAATATATCTTCTAAAAATTTCAAGAGAATATATATTTTTATTTACCAAAAATAATATTTTCTTCCCAATTTGCTAAAAATTTCAAGAAAATCAAGCTAGGACAGGGGTCCGCGACAATGGGGAAAATGGGGAGATACAGTGGATCGGATGGGAATGAGCATGAGCAAGTCACTACGTTCTTTGTGTCAAATTTGCCTGGTGGTGTATCAAAATCGCTACTATGGAAGGCGTTCCAACCGCATGGGGTCATAAAGGATGCGTATGTAGCCAAGAAAAGGGATGTGAGGGGAAATTTCTTCGGTTTTGTGAGGTATGCTGGGGGGAGAAATGTGGAAGAGGTTCTAAAGGCCATGAATACGGTGAAGATTTTTGATGCAAAACTGTCCGTTTCAGTCGCAAAGTTTGATAAGGATCCTAAGTTATTTTCGAAAAACTTTGAGCGACAAGGGAGGAATCAAGTGCCAATCAAGAAGGCTTCGATGCCGGCAATGAGATGGAGGCCGGCAAACGTATCTGAAGGGGTGTTATACGCTGATGTGGTCTCTGGAAATAACCGTCGTAGGCAAGTCACTGTGGATGTTGAAGTTAGCTTGTACCCTAAGCATTGTATGGGTAGGGCTGTGATTGGTGAAGCCTTGAATTCTAAGGCTTTGTGCTATATCAGAAACATGTTAAAGAGAGGATGCCATCTGAATGTTGCAATTAGTTATATTGGGGGACTTCAAACCTTGTTAGTTTTCAAGGATAAGGATGAGGCAAAGAGCTTCACTGACAATGTCAGTTTGTGGCAGGAATTTTTTCCGTCACTAGCAATATGGGAAGGGCAGGAAATCTGTGAGCAACGCGTAGCTTGTCTAAAGATTGTTGGAGTGCCACTAAAGTTACGGGACAATGTCACTTTCGATAAGATAGGGGAGAGTTTTGGGAGAATTGTTAAGAACTCGAATTTTTCGTGGACCGATGATGAAGTATCGGATGGCCGGGTTTACGTAATTACCGACCAAAAACAACACATTCAGGAAGTAATTGATCTGATGTGGAAGGGTTACAGGTACCAGGTGGGAGTGTCAGAGTTAGAAGATGGTTGGTTCACTTCCTTAGTCTCCTCCTTGGTTACATCGGAGGTTGACAGTCCGGTGATCCCCGTGGAGAAGGAGAATGGAGATGAGGAGATCTTGGAAGAAGGGGAGATCCGTTACGATAAACAAGACCCTCCGGCGGATAGTGTTCAGGCCGACGGGAATGGGGAAGACGAAACAACATTGAATGGGGAACATAGTCATTTTTTGCATGGGGAAGACATGCAACCGCTTCCTAGGGAAGGAGAAAATAGGGCTACAAGTCTAGAAGGTGGAATAGAGGCGCACGAGCAGGGACCCACAGACCAAGGTATGGACTCCAATGTAACAGGCCAGTCCTTTGTGGTTGGGTTGAATTCTGGTATGGAAGTGGACCCCTCTTTTAGGTCCAGGAAGAGATCCAGGGCCTACAGAAGCCCAATATCTATGGCCCAGTACAGTGAAGATTTACCCAGATCAAATTTTCCTGTGATGGATCCATGTCCTTCAATAAATTTCCAACATTTGAAAGACACACCACAAAAGAATAATACGGAGGAGGCTTTCCAGTGGAGCATACCGGCAACTCCAATTGTTCCGCCGCCAGTACCAGACGCTGACAGGTACGAGGTTTATTCGCCAGATCCCGGTGTTTCTGCCATCCCTCATCCGGGTGCTGATGCTCATCGATCGGAAGCGATTCTCACCGCCGAAGTAGGTTCCAAGGTTGGCTTTAAATTGTCTGGATTTCAAAAGGATATTAACGAACTGGTACAGGATGAAGGCGAAACCAACGTGCCACGATGAATTTGCTCTCTGTAAATTTGAGGGGGGTCAGGGACCTCAGGAAGGCGGAGTGGATTAAGGGCTTAAAAACTGCCCATGGTGCACATTTTATTGCAATACAGGAATAAAAAACGAGCGAAACAGGTAAACGTTTTTTTAGTATTTTTTGGGGAAGGACTGTATTCGATTTAGAAGTAGTAGAGGCGAAAGGGGCTTCGGGGGGCCTGATATCATTGTGGGACCCAACGGTATTATCTAAATTGGGCGTTTTCAAACATCGACATTTTTTGGTTACTTATGGATTAATGTGTGTGACGGGTGAACTAGTAAACGTTGTTAACGTCTACGCACCAATTGACCCAGTGGCAAGAAGACGTGTTTGGGAGGAGTTGTTGGTGGTAAAGAATGGAAAGGCAGGGAACTGGGTGTTTATTGGTGATTTTAATGATGTGCGAAGCCCGGAAGAGAGGTTTAAATCGGAGTTTGTAGAGCTAAATGATTTTTATTTTAACCGGTTCATCTCACAAGCGGATCTTTTAGAGTACAACATGGGGGGGGGGGGGCAGAAATACACTTACCATTCGGACAACGGGAAAAAGCTAAGCAAACTTGATCGGGTTTTGGTGTGTAGGGGATTTATGAATCTGTGGCTGACGGCATCCTTGGTGGCCTTCTCCAGTTTTGTCATCGACCATTGCCCAATTTTTTTGTCAACAATTGCCACAGATTACGGGCCAATCCCGTGCAGGGTATTTAATTCATGGTTGGAACTCCCGGGTCTGGTGGAATACCTACTCAATCTTTGCCCGAAGTTTTGGTTCGTCGGACCGGCAGATTTACGAGTGGCTACAAAGCTAAAATGGTTAAAGAATCGTGCTAGGGATTGGGTTTCAAAGTATAAGGCGGGTGAAAAGGGGTTATATGCGAGTAAAGTAGCACAATTGGAAGGGTTGGAAACTCTAGCCGAATCTAGAAGCCTTCTGCCTCATGAGCTGGAACTTAGAACCGAATGTAGAAGTTTTATTGTGGAGTCCGATAGGTTAAAGACCTTGGATCTTAAACAAAAATCTAGAACGAGGTGGGCTATTGACGGCGACGAAAACTCAACCTTCTTTCACGGTATTATTAACGCCAATACATGTAGTAATATAATTAATGGGTTAAGTATTGATGGTGTATGGATGACAGCACCTCCGCTGGTAAAAGATTACGTGCACCATTTTTTCTCAGAGAAGTTTAAAGAGCCCATGGTCTCACGGCCGTTGTTACATTGCCCTAATCTAGCCGTCTTAACGGACGGGGAAGCCGAAGATTTGGTGAAGTCGTTTTCAGTTGTAGAAGTAAAAATGTCGTGTGGGAATGTGATGGAGATAAGGCTCCAGGTCCAGACGGAATTAACTTTCGATTTTTAAGGAGATGTTGGAACGGGGTCGAAGCTGATTTCATGGAGCTCCTTGATGAATTCTTCGTTAATCTAGGTTTTAATCAAGGTGCTATGTCATCCTTCATTGCCCTAATCCCTAAGGTTAGTGATCCTGCGGGTCTTTCGGATTATCGCCCGATTAGTTTGGTTGGGTGTGTAAACAAAGTCATCTCTAAAGTGTTGGCGAGTAGATTAAAAGGGGTCATACATAAACTTATATCGGAAGAGCAAACGACGTTCCTCGCAAATAGGAGCATTCTTGATGGGCCACTTATGTTGAACGAAATCATGGCATGGATGAAACGGTCAAAGAAGGAAGGAATGTTGTTTAAAGTGGACTTGGAAAAGGCGTATGATACTTTGAGTTGGGGTTTCCTGGACTCAATATTGGAGAAGATGAACTTCCACTCTAAATGGAGATCTTGGATATGGGCGATAGTATCCTCGGCTCGGGCTTCGGTCATTGTAAACGGGTCACCGACACAGGAGTTCCAATGTGGGAGGGGACTTAGACTAGGGGACCCGATCTCCCCATTTCTTTTTATCATTGCTATGGAGGCTTTGTCTGGTGTCATAAAAAAGGCGTGTTCCATCGGTATCTACAACGGCATTAAATGCGGTATGAACGGGCCTGTTTTGTCACATTTTTTATACGCGGACGACGTTGTGTTCTTGGGGGAGTGGTCGGTGGAAAATGCCCGTAACCTTAACAGGATCATGAGGTGTTTCTACCTAGCATCAGGGTTAAAGGTTAATCTCACAAATAGTAGCGTTTTCGGAGTTGGGGTTAATGAAGCTCAAGTACAAGATTTGGCGACAATATTGAGATGTCGGGTCGGTTCCTTTCCTTTCAAGTACTTAGGGCTTCAAGTTGGAGCTAACATGAATTTAGTTAAACATTGGAAACCCGTGATCGACATTTTTAAAAAAAGACTCTCGATTTGGAAGGCAAGCACACTATCATATGGTGGAAGGTTAACGTTAATAAAATTGGTACTAAAAGCATTACCAACATACTATTTCTCTATTTACAAAGCCCCCACACAAGTCATTAAGGAACTAGAACGGTTAAGGCGGGATTTTTTATGGGGTGTCACCGACGAGGTGTCAAAAATGTGCTGGGTGGCGTGGGATGATGTTATGGCGCCGAAGGATTTAGGTGGTGTGGGTATTAATGCGCTTAGAGATACCAACATAGCTATGCTCGCTAAGTGGTGGTGGCGTTTCAAAGAGGACCGCAACGGATTATGGAGAAAGGTTATATGGGGGTTTCACAATAGCAACAGAACGTGGAACTTCATTCCCGGGAAACTGACTATTCCGGGTGTTTGGAAACAAGTCGCAAAAATACACCAGGATTTGTCGGATCTGGACATTGATTTATCAGGATTATTTAAAGGGGTTCTAGGCGATGGCTTGAGCTTATCATTTTGGTATGATTGCTGGATGCTAGATCTCCCACTGAAAGAGAAATTTCCTACTCTTTTCGCCTTAGAGCACAGCAAAAAGGTGTGTGTAGCAGATCCGGTACAGGTCCGAAACGGCACAGCGGTTCTGTGCTTTCATTGGAGACGCCAACTTAGCTCAGTCGATGATTTCCGAGAGTCCGCAATGCTAACGTCTTTGCTCAGTTCCGTTACTTTGAATTCAGCCTCGGACCAGTGGGCGTGGAGGCTAGAAGTTGATGGCGGGTTTTCAGTGAAAAGCATCAGAAGAACACTTCAGGAAAAAAAATACCTGGGTAGAGAACTCTGTTTTGTGTGGAACTCATGGGCGCCTCTCAAGGTGAATTTTTTGATGTGGAGAGTTCTCTTGGATAGACTCCCTACCTTGGTGGCTTTAAGACATCGAAACATACAGGTTCAGAGCAGTCTATGCCCTTTCTGCGGGATCGGGGATGAAACGACAGACCACAATTTCACTTCATGCGAGTTCGCTCAAAGGTTGTGGGAGGAGGTCAGAAGTAGGGTCAAGATCCGTGATTTTTTCTTGCTGGAAAGAAAGGATCTGGTTGTATTCCACCAACATGTTCGCGGGTCAGAAAAGTGGAGAAAGGTTGTTTATTTAATTATGCAAACGGTTATGTGGAGCATATGGCGATGCCGAAACAACTTAATTTTCAACAAGAAACAGCCGCAGATAAGAAATGCATTCGAAGAGGTCAAGGCGACAAGCTACTTACGGTTTAAAAGTCGAGCTCGGAGGTCGTCACTAACATGGGATCAATGGAACTGTTTCGATGCTATAGGTTTGGGGGTATGATTGTATTTTAGTGGGGTGAGGAGGTTTAATTCTCCTAATGTAAGTTTTGGTTCACTTTTCTATTTGTAAATAACTGGCGGCCGAGGTTAACAATTGTTACTCCAGCATGGTAATTAATAAAACGCTTTTGTTGGCCGTTAAAAAAAAAGCTATAATCACTACTTCATGAACGTGAAAATTTACAAAAATTTGTAGTAACTTACTAGTGTGTTTAGTAGGCTTAGTTACCCTTTAAAGTGTGATTGTTTATTTAAAAAAATCATTTTTAAAGAAGTTAGATGTTTACAACTTGTAAATCATTTTTCTAAAAATGTTTCTTCTTGAGTTTTTCTTGTTACATATATATATTTCTACACTTGTTTAACCACTAAAAATGAGGTTAATTCCTTTAAGAACCAAGCTTAGGTAAATCTTGTATTTTTAACTTGGTTTCTCGAAAAATCATTCTTCAAATCATAGATTTACAAGACTTTACATTCACTTTGATCACCACTTTACAAGAAAAACAATTTACACTTCAAGTTCATGATTTACACAAGGATGATCTATTGATTCTTAACATAATCATCCTCTCATCTTGCTAGATTATGTCTTTAATCACTATCTAGCAAGATCACATGATGATCTACATCAATAACATGAGCAATCAACAATCAACAAGCATAACAACACTTAAACAACATGATTTCTTATGATTTTAGTCTTATGTTAAAGTTTCATGTTCAAGATTCATAGTGTTCTTCATGATTAACAACTTGTATCATTCTTTAACCACTAAACAAGATGTAAAATAAGGTGTAGATGATCTTACTACTAGCTCAAGGCTAGGGATGATCACAAGGTGAAGAAGAGGTGGATAAAAGCTTGTATGAGTGGTCCTTCAACTTCCAAGAGCTCCAAGCTTCCTTGTATGGCTTCTTGCACCTTTGTATATGTGTGGATTGGATGAAGAATGAAAGATGATGGTGATGGTGTGTGGTGTGGTGTTCAGCCGAGACCAAAGAGGGAGAGGAGAAAGAGTTTCAAGTGTGATGGTGAGTGAAGGAATGAAGGTCTTGAACTTGTGGTCTTAACTTATAATACACCAACACATGAAAATCTAATGTGTATTATGTTTAGTAAAGGTAAAACATGATCTAGTTTAATATTCATATAAAATCACATGTGGGGGCCACATGTTGGTCGAGAATACAGGGGGGGGGGGTCTAGAATAGGTTGTAACACTTAGTTTGTTTTGTTAGTTGGAATCTAAGTATATTAGTTAGGTGATTAGTTACTAGATGTTTATATAGTGTGTTATGATGTTCGGGGACCATAACTAACTTGGTAATGTTAAAACAATGTTTCTAGTGAAAATTTGGTGTTTCGGATAGTGTCCGGTTGTTCGGTTGGTTACTGGTTCGTTAAGGTGCTAAACTATGCAGTTTAGTGTGCTTTATGTTACCTTTTGTGACAGTTTTGATTCCCGACACTTAGGAAAGTATTCTAGACCATTTAACCATATTTCTGCATGATATTAGAGTGTTTAAATGCTGAATTTTGCTGATTTTTGCATAATTCTGCAGTTTATGTGAGTTTCAGGCACTTTCCGGCACTTAAACTATCTCTAGGAAGACAGTTTTATGATCCTTACTTTCCTACACACTATACTAGTGTAACTCTTGGTTTCTGGCTCGTTCTGTGTCTCAATACCATGTCTGTCTATGTACTTAACTCCGTCAGCATTTTTCTGATTTATCTGATAACTGTGCAAACTTCGTTTCGTGCATCATTTGAATCAATAAATGTTTCATGCAATAATGATATGTTATTTGCAATATATGGTGCACATGTATGTATGATAACAATAATCAGAAAGCAATTCAAGTCATCAATTGAAATTCAGCACAGTCACTAAGCACTAATCATTGTTTGATAGTTGTACGGATACCTGGAATTTTGACAGTTGTCACAATAGCATAACATATTGTAAAATACAAATAGGGATTACACATACTGAGAATTTAAATGACATAAAATTATTTAGGTATAAGACATATTATATTAATATTTAAATTATGCCATTTTTCGAAGTATCATGCCTGAATTGTGTTATCTTATATTAATATCTTTGACTAAGATATTAAATATTAGTATCACAATTTATAAGGTTACATAATTTATATTGAGTTATATTCACATAAATATATAAATATGATACATATAATATATCACAAAATTTGATAAGGCATAACATTACTAATATATCACCTATATATATATATATATATTAAACATATCATAACTGTGAGATATAGATAGAGGTAACACATATTGAGAATTCAAAACTCGTGAAATAACATAAAAATAATAATAGAAATATTAAGATTTTATGTTCACAGGATAACACATAAGGTGTTTATTTCCTAACAGTAACGTTTAAGGTTTAGGTATTAGAAGAACACCTAAAGGGCTAAAATCAGTGGCATAGCTCTGATACCACCTTTTGTCACAGCCCCCGACCCCACCACGGGAGCGGGAGCCGCGAACCAGTCAGATGGTATCGGTGTTTATTAATTTGGCAGCGGAAAGTTTCATCAGGACCGTAGTTAGGAAATATATTTATCAGAGTTAAACACCAAAATGTTTAAAATAAATAAATGAGATAAAACCCAAGTTTTTCTGATAATACATTTATGATAAATAAGTGGAATAAAATCCGACTTTCCTTTATAATATATTTATAGGGATAAACCCTAATTATTGAAAACAATTCTCCTTTTTATTTAGGTAACTTTTATAGCCACTATTCTAAGCCTTCAGTGCTCTCTTGCTGGCTTTTATTGGCTTCACACTAAGTTAGCTGAAACACGTGTTTAAAACATTTTATCAGCAAGAAATACTGGTGAGTGAATCCCAGTTTAATCAAAACAGGTTTTAACATTGTACAGTATTGAGGGAGATCTCGCAATTACATTTGTTTATATTTCTACTTTAATTACCACCCACGACACTGTCAATTCATGACTGGTGGTCATGCTACTACTCACAGTGTAGTAACAAATTTTGTATACAAAACCCCAACATACCGACGATAATTGTAGAATTACAAATACTCAATCACTGTTAATTATCATGTAAAATAATTGAGCTTTTGTAAAACAATTTATAAAAGAATTTACAAAAAGAGGATAAACTCACATTTGTAGGCTTAGGTATTTCTACATGCTTTCTGGTAATATTATAGCTTCCTGATAATAATATAGTTTCCTGGTTAATTTAAACAATGCACATGTGTTAGTAAAATAACCCGAATTGCCTTAACCGTACAACTCGAGACAAAACTCCAATGACTGAGTCAGGCAAGGCCTTGACATGCATTACGGAATCCTAAATCAATCGGGTGTAACACGATACAGAATTCCAACGACTGAGTCCGGCAGAGCCGACATGCGTTGCAGAAATCCTAAATCGATCGTGTAGGGTAATAGCAGGGTTATAGTACTTACAACGAGGCAGAGCTTTGCTTATTAGGGGGATATTTGGCTATATTTTTTGCCTATAAGAAGTTGAGAGAGATTCAGAGAAAATGAACAATCGAAATGGCTGAGTTTGGCCCTATTTATTGCTGTTCCGCCACTCCGTCGCGCCCCGCGACGGCTGCATCTTTATTCGTCGTGCCCCGCGAGGGCCTTAAAAGTGGCGTGAAGGTTGCTGAGTCACCGGGTGATCTTGGCACGTGTCCTGCCACGTGGCACACTGGGTGTCCGCCAAGCAACACTGACAGCTTTGTCTTCGTTTGTCGTGGCCCGCGAGCGACTCTTGAATCTTGTTTTTCTTGATTTTTACAAGCACAAAGGTATTTCGGGTCCGTTTCTTGTATACGGGATGTATTTGGGAGCGTTTAGGGTCGTTTCTCGAGGGTTGTTACAATCAGATGTTAGCTCCTGAAACACATGCGAAAATAGGTACGTCAGCATAAAAATGCCTGTGAGATACATAGGTTTTGTTGAGGAAGGATTCATGACTTGTAGTTAAAAGAAGTGTTTAACAAAAAGTAGTCATGAACCTGTAAAAGTGTTTTCTTTTATAAAATCATATGAAAATCGATATGAAAATCAGATGATAATAAAAGAATGATGTTTGGCTAAATAAATAACCAAGTAAAAATGAGTTTGTATAAAATATGTCATTTGTATCAAATGTATCTTGTCTTTGTCTTTGCCGAAGTGGTTTAGATAACGCTACGATATTTAATACCATAAAAGAACTTATATATAGGAAGTACCAGTGGCGTATCCACCATGCTTTTATCATATTACATACGCCTCGTTATTTAAATCACTTACCAAAAACCACCAAAAATGTCTTTGTCAAAACCAATGTCAAATGTCATGTGTAAACAATGTCAAATGTTACAATGTCAGGTATAAACCATGTCTTGTATAAACAATTGTCTTTTATGGCAAGTAAAAAGTATTTACTCAAACCATATGTATAATGTCAATGTGTAACCAAATGTCATGTACAAAACAATGTCTTTGAATAAACCATAGTTTAAATCAAAAGTTATGTTTTGCAAAATCAATGCTTTATGGATACAAACATTTATGTGGATATGTTACCGCATACATTCAAGCCTTGAGACTGTCGGATAAACCCTTAACAAGTCAAAGGTTTATCAAAAATTTTTTTGGATACTATCATTCCCTACTTCCAAACAAACCTAGGAAGCCGGGAACGGGATTTGTCAAGTCCTATGGTACCATTACATACTACCGAGCGGCGTGATTAGTGTTAATGAATGTATTTTTGTCCCGTTAAACATACCAAATGTCATAACCAATGTAAGCATGTCATGTGAAAACCATGTACTAAGTATGCTAAGAAAACATACGAAGTAGAAATGTCCATGAAATCAATGTGCTAGCATGCTCAGTTAACATACATAGCAGAAATGTAATGTAAATCAATGTGCCCATATGCTGAGTAAACATATGCAGCAAAAGTGTCTAGGAAATCAATGTGCTAGCATGCTCGGTCAACATGCATAGCAAAACATAATTGAAATCATGTACTATATGTGTACTAGTTGAACATAGCAAGCATATGTCATGAAAAGCATGAAAACATGAAAGTAACAAGTAGGCACATGTGTATCACCCCAAAATATTTGAAAGCAGTAAAAGAGGGGACTATGTACTCACTTGAGATTGCTTAATAGTCTTGAAATAAAGATCAATTAAAGCTTGAGGAATCACGGAATCAAACGGCACCTAATATAGATATCTATGTTAATAATCGGATCCTAAATCGGGAGATCGGATAGAATGAGGTCTTGTAAACGAAATGAGTGTTGGAACTCATATGAAATGGTTTAACAAAGCCTACATTCTGATTTGAAACCTATTCTAAGTGCTTATGACCCGTTAAGGTAGTTTACGCTACTTTAACGCGTTATTTGTGCAAAAGCGTGTTCGGATGGTCTAACTAGCCCTATGACAAGTATTATATGCCCTAACATATTTAATAATGTTGCATAACCAGTTTAAGTGTCAAAATTTAGGTTGCATAGGCTTAAATTGAAATTATGCGCAAAAAGGGCATTTTGGTCATTTTCCTAAGGCATATAATCTACCTATCATACAACTAACAAAAGGAAGTGACCATAAGGTATAACCTTGGAAGGTTATTCCCTATACAACTATGGTCACAAAATATGTTTGGTCGGATCCTAATGATCGACCAAAGGGTCGGTTTCGAAAGTCTAAGCGGTTGTTAAGACTGCTTGACTTACGACCCTAAATAATCACTAAACTAAAAGTGACGAGTTAAACATATTAAAACATGTTTAACTAAGTTAGAAAACTGATTTGGTATCAAAACAAAGTGTTTTGATACCCGAAAATAGTTTCATCGCAAAATGCACATAAACGTGCATTTTGACCGAAACTTTGACTAGTAAACGTGGTAATCGGTAGGTATAATCGCAAGGGATTATAACCATCGTGATTATGATCACGTTGCAAAGTTCAATTGAACTTTGACTTGACCAATTCATGGTCAAAACCGAAAGTCAAACGGTAGTCAAACTGTTTGACTTTCAGCTTTTAATTGCTGAAAATAAATAAACTAGCCATGAATGAACACTTACAAAATGCTCTAAGGCTGGAAAATGAACTAGAAAACTCAGGTAAGAGGCCTCCAAACAAGTGGTAGCCTCTACTTAGAGTTGTAGAGATGAGAAAATAAAGAATGAGCAATTTGTGAAGTGAATGGAAGGGGGTATTTATAGTTGTTCTTGAAGCTTTGGATCATGACAAGTGGATTAAGTATTGCCCAAGGATTGATTTTGGTCAATACATGTGTTTAAGATCTGAATATATGCTTGGGGAACACTATACTTGATGACCAAGGCTACACAAATATCAAATAAATTCAAGTTGTAGCCAGCTAAGAGCTGGAAATCAGGTTCTGTCAAATAGCAGTGGTCGCATGACGCGACAGAAACACCCACCAGGGGTCGCGCGACGAGAGGACAGGTGCTGATGTTTCAGAATTTACAGTTTCACTCCCTGCACACTTTTAACCATGTTTTCAACGCGGTTAACCACCATTAAGCCATTTTCAAGGCTCTACAAGGATGTTAAAGCATAGGGAACTTGAAATATGCTCGGAAATATTGTGGATGTCGGTTTGTTTGGTCGTACGGTCGCGTTTCGAATGGACGCGAAAACGATCCAAATTAAGCGAAGAATGGTATTTTTGCATTCCCATCACTAAAATTTAATATTTTAGTGATTACAAAAATTTTTGGATGTCCGGATATGGTCAGAATGCAAGATATGCACGCGTTTGCATACTTTCGCAATTTTTGACGCTTTTAGTCCCTGAGATCAAATAAGCGTATTTTCGCATACCGAACCCCTAAAAACTTATTTCTAAGCTATGTTAAGGGTATTTAGGGTATGTATAGCTTATGATCTTGTTCCAGAGTGTACGTTGCTATACGAATCGGTAGACTTTTGCAGTTTGACGCAAATAGTCCCTGTGATCGAATAAACTTGTTTTTGCCATACCAAACCCTTCGAAACTTATTTCTAAATTATGTAAAGGTTATTTAAGGTATGTTAAGCTGATGTCACTATTTCGGAGTGTTTGTCGCTTTAAACTGATTACGTTTACGCATCAGTTTGCGTATAACTCTCCAGAAAGCGTTTAAGAGTTTGAAATCGAACAAAAATCAAAACGTGCAAATGTCAAACGTAAATAAACAAATATTAGGATCAAAACACATTGTTTTATTGATAATTGGATTGTTCAAGGTTGTACAATGATTACACAAGCACATATGTCATAGTCTCCCCTACTTTAGGAAATTTCATCCCGAAATTTATTTAGAGGAAACTTGTGAGAATAGATGTGGATATTTCGCCTTCATTTGATCTTCACATTCCCAAGTAAATTTTGGGCCACGTTTAGATTCCCAGCGAACTTTAACAATTGGTATGCACTTGCGTTTGAGCTTCTTGACTTCACGGTCCGTTATTTCCACAGGCTTCTCGACAAAGTGCATCGTGTCATCAACACGAATTTCGTCAAGTGGTATGTGGAGGTTTTCATCAGCTAAACAATTTTTAAGATTGGACACGTGGAAGGTTGGATGAACATTTCCAAGTTTAGGAGGTAACTCTAGTCTGTACGCCACCTTTCCGATTCTTTCAACGATCTTAAATGGTCTAACATATCTAGGTGCAAGTTTTCCTTTCTTTCCAAATCTAATCACACCTTTCCAAGGGGATACCTTGATATTGAAACAAAAGGTTAAATTTACTTGATATTCAAAGTGTAGACATTACATAGCAAATCCATCAGTTTAGATGCTTCAAATTGTAGCCATTACATACCAAACTTTTAACCACAGTTTGTTAAAACAACAGTTAACAGACATAAATAAAAACCACCAGGAGTCTTCAAAATAAGTGGTTTCTACTTATCTCTCATAAGAAATATTTTTTCATAAGCATCTAATTGTTAACCTTACACAGCTTCTTCCAGGTTCTTCTCACACTAGTGGATAGCTCACCAACATTCACAACATCAACATCTTGAACTGTCCGCTTTCCATTGGGACTTGATCCGGGATCCTTTTCAACTTCAACGGCTGAAGAGTCGGCCGTAACAGAGACAACATCCTTGCAACAGATCACAAAACAACTATTGATCTCATTTAATAAAATAATGAACTCTAAAAACATATTAAACATACTTTCAAAAATAAATACTCACCCTTGAAGTTCGTTCAACAGACACCTGAGAAGATTCTGAAAGGTTAACATCTTTAACTTCAGCTACTTCTTGAGTAACCTAAATGATCATAATATATGATATTATATAAAAAAATGTAGAATCCAGTTGTTGAACCTCAAAAGAAAAATAAATAGATTGAAAAAGTAATTTTATATACTACCTCATCAGCATTTTCATCACCGTTGCCAACTCCACCAACCAACTCATCAATTATTACTGAATCATCACATGTTTTTTGCACGGTATAAACACGATAGTCATTTTTAAGATTGAATTCTGAAACATCAATTTTAAAAGCGACCTTCTTATCAACCAATCGAAATATCTCATGAGGGAAACATTCAGTATCATTCGCCTTCACCTGCCTTTCTATTATGTCACTCGCCGCTAGTCCAAGAAGCTTCGGAACATCTCTATCAAACATAATAAAAGAAACACTACCACTCTCATCCTGCACCTGGACTTGCACCTTGAACCTGAAATATATACAAATGCCTAAGTAAAATCCAAAATTATATTGAAATATCAATCTTAAACTGTTATTTATATAAATAAAATGTTAAATGATCATTATTGCTTACTTTGTGGTGATGGATGTACATTCACTACTACATTTGGGACAAACCAAAGAAGTCGCAGGCAATTGAACAATATCATCCGAAACATTTTCAACATTCTGTAGGTATTCACTTTTAGTCATCACCTTCTTGAAACACTTACGATAGGCAGGATAAAACCAACCATACTCTTCTTGCACAATCTTAATTGTCGCAACCACAACACAAGGCATTTCCTGTAAAAACAATATATCCACTTGTAATCTATAATTTAACAAACATGCAGGTGATAAATCAAACAAATAACCAAACTATATAAAAAGATGTGAACCCTTTTCTATCTCACTAATCTCATCAACATGTTTCCTCACACCATCTGGTATAAATTCTTTATGCAATGGAAAAACACTCTGAGACGATAGTATTGTTTGAGAAGTAGAACCACTCCTTTGTCCAAGTTTCAGTATAAGACTTTTGGATACCACAAATGATTAGAATTAGTATACAAATAACATGAAACAAAGTATTTGACTTGAACATCTATATACAGTAGAAATTATGTTGACAAATTTCCTCCTCCTTAGTTGATTAACTTCATCGATTTCTTCATTAAGAAACATCCGTGTTGCAAACTTATCACTTTGAACTGTATATTCACCTACATACAAAAGTATATAGATATTTAGTCAACTTGTTATTATATTGCCAGAAATAAAGAATATAGTTATGATTTTCAGAAAGTAACAAAAAGTACCTTTCTATTCCTTACACTTTCCATGCTGTATAACAACCATCACGTGCTCATGAGCTGGGGTTTTAGAGATGAACTCCTTAAACTGTAGAGAATAATCATTCCACACAGTAAACCGCAAAACCTTACCCCTACATGAAAACAATATTCGTATGACGATAAACTAAAGACTAATTTATGACCATTTTTTTTACAATCTATAATATCAAAACTAAATTGAATGAATAACAACACAAAATGGAAGGAAATTTATGACATTTATTAAAGTAGTAAATGAACCACAAATTAACTAACATATTCACTTGAAGAATAAATTGTTGATCTCATTTATTACCATGATTCAACATTAGATATAAACACTATTGATCTCATTTATTACCATTACCATGATTCCACATTAAATACCAACATTCTCATCTTATTTATTAACATCATTAAATACAAACAATGATCTGTACATGACTGAACATGTAAACGACAACTTACTCTAAGTCTTGAATATCGGAATTGATCTTGTTAGTTTCTGTTAGAGGTCGACCAAAGAATTCAAGATCTCCACACCAAACCATAGATCCAGCAACATCTATATGATCACATTATAGAACAGTATAAGTAAAAATTTCTAATTTTATACAGAGAAGAGATGATTACAAAAATATACACTACCAACACTCAAATAGTTTAACGCCTCTCCTTGAAGAATATCTTTATAAGCTCTGAAGTTGAAACCATACTCAACACCTTGCTAATCTCCAACAGGTGTAACAGTTGTGCATCGATGAAAGTTGATTTTATAATCATGTACGACAACTTTATATAAATCTTTATTTTCACCAACACCAAATTTCGACAGAATAACAACACCATCTTCTTGAAGCTGTCCATCAAAAACAGGTATCAGATGACTTTTAATACCTGTTTGAATCTTAGCACCCTGAAGAACATTTAAACAAAGTATTTTTTAGCATACACCACTACAGTCTCTGATAGAACGAAAAAACAGAAGTACAAATTACCTTTTCATCAATGAAGATGAGATCCATTTTATAACCTTGATTCCATTTTCGAATAATCCTCGCTTTCATGTTCCACATATCTTTCCCAGGATTCAAATCGTTAACAAAACTAAGATTGTTACTCACAACTGATGTTGACATGCTTCTAATTCGGAATTCAGATTGTGATCAAATTTCAAAATCCAAAATCAGAGAAGAAAGTGTGATCAAATATGAAGAGGGAAATGAGAAGAAAAACCTTATATAAGAAGATGATTGACAGGAGTTCGTGAGTGACATGCATTAATTGCAAATTACTTATCCCATGCATTTTTGAATTTGAATTTGCCGGCAATTAACCTTAAAAATCTGTTGATATAAAACCATTACATAAAACTTCAACCTCTGTTGGGTATTAAATTATAGACATATATATATGGGCAGATGTTTACTTTGGCAGAGGTTTAATTGGATTTTAAAGTGATTTTATATATTAAGACTTATGATGCAATAATGACATAAGAAAAGCATTGTTGGACAACCTCTATGGCTGCCACATCAGCTTTTCTACCACCACACACACATAGGAAACCGAGAGAGAGAAGGCGGCGAAGAGGAGAAACAGCCGGCCACCACCATCTGGTGGCGGCGCACAGTGGCGAAGGGTAGAGAGAGAAAGAGAGATAGTAGAGAGAGAGAGAGAGAGAGAGGAAGTGACGAGAAAGAGAATGATCAGTGTCATGATGATGTTTTCGGTAGCGGCAGCGCCGCTCACGGCGGCGGTGGGCTTCACAGCATGGCAGCGGCAGCGCCGCTCATGGCACGACGACGTTTAGGTAGGTGGTGGGTGGTCGTTGTAGTGAAACCAGTGGTGGCGGTAAGGTGGTGAATATGGAGAGTAGAGATAGAGAAGGTTCTGGTAAGTTTTATGTTCAAAATTTATAAAAAAGATTCATGCTTTTTATCAATATTCAAATAGTTGAGCTTTGATCTATGTTTTGACATGATTTTCTAGATGTATTTTTAGGGTTAGGGTTATGATCTGGAACGTAACCATGAGAGCTATTGGTGTTGAGATGAACAAGCAGGTTAAAGTTTTGTTATTTTTTGTTTAGATTTGTTTGTTTGTAAAGTGTTTGTTTTGTGTTTTGAAGAACTAATGTGGTGGAAATGCTTATAAATTGGATTTGAAGTAGTTTGTTATGTTAATTTGATCTGAAATGAATTGGATTGTTTTTTTTGGTAGCTTGTAGATAATGTATAATTTTTTTTGCAATGACAATGTGGTTTGAGCTTTTGATACTTGGTAAGATGGTTTAAAACTGGGTCGTAGAAAAGTTTAAAAACAGGGCGTAAAAGAGTTTAAAACTGAGTCGTAAAAAAAGTTTAAAACTGGGCGTAAAGAAGGTTTAAACCCGGGGCGTAAAAAAGTTTAAAACCGGGGCGTAAAAAAACTTAAAACCGGGTCATAAAAAAAGTTTAAAACCGTGGCGAAAAAAAAATTTAAAACCAGGTCATAAAAAAAGTATAAAATCGGGTCCTAAAAAAAGTTGAAAACTGGGGTGTAAAAAAGTTTTCAACCGGGGGTGGGGGTTAATTTTTTTTTAACCTGTCACACCCCGACCGCGTAAAACAACAAACCACAGCGGAAACGTCGGGGAGTGGCGCGACAGAATTATTGTTTCACAACACATGGTATTTAAAGTTTGGTTTTATTAAGGTAAACGATTACATTGTCTTCGTTTAAACATAAAACAGAACGTAAATTAAACTTGTCTTGCAGCATTTTAAGTCACTAAGGCCCCAGTCCGCCTAAGTGTGTCATGATAATCCTCAAACATAAGCTCCTGAAAACACATGTGAAAATAGGTACGTCAGCATAAAAATGCCTGTGAGATACATAGGTTTTGTTGATAAAGGATTCATGACTTGTAGTTAAAAGAAGTGTTTAACAAAGAGTAGTCATGAACCCTTAAAAGAAATGTTTCCTTTTATAAAATCATATAAAAATCGAATTGAAAATCAGATGATAATAAAAGAATAATGCATGGTTAAATAAATAACCAAGTGAAAATGAATTTGTATAAAATATGTCAATTGTAAAACAGTGTCTTGTGAAAATATGTCATTTGTATAAAATGTGTCATGTCTTTGCCTTTGTCGAAGTGGTTTAGATAACGCTACGATATGTAATATCATAAAAGCACTTATATATAGGAAGTACCAGCGGCGTATCCACCATGCTTTTATCATATTACACACGCCACATTATTTAAATCACTTATCAATAACCACCAAAAAATGTCTTGTTTAAACTAATGTCAAAATGTTTATGTGTAAACAATGTCCAATGTCAAGTTTAAACCATGTCTTGTATAATCAAATGTTATGTATGGCAAGTAAAAAGTATTTACTCAAACCATATGTATAATGTCAATGTGTAACCAAATGTCATGATGGTGAATAAAGAGTATTTACTCAAACCAGATGTATAATGTACAAAACAATGTCTTTGAATAAACCTAAGTTTAAATCAAAAGTTATGTTTTGCAAAACCAATGCTTTATGGATACAAACATTTATACAGTAATGTTTATCGCATACATTCAAGCCTTGAGACTGTCGGATAAACCCTTAACAAGTTAAAGGTTTATCAAATATGTTTTCGGATTCTGTCATTCCCTACTTCCAAACAAACCTAGGAAGCCGGGAACGGGATTTGTCAAGTCCTATAGTACCATTACATACTACCGAGCGGCGTGATCAATGTTAATGAACGTATATTTGTCCTGTTAAATGCACCAAATGTCATAACCAATGTAAGCATGTCATGTAAAAACCATGAAATAAGTATGCTAAGTAAACATACGAAGTAGAAATGTTCATGAAATCAATGTGCCCATATGCTGAGTAAACATATGCAGCAGACATGTAATGTAAATCAATGTGCCCATATGCTGAGTAAACATATGCAACAAAAGTGTTTATGAAATCAATGTGCTAGCATGCTCAGTCAACATACATAGCAAAGCATAATTGAAATCATGTACTATATATGTACTAAGTGAACATAGCAAGCATATGTCATAAAAGCATGAAAAATATGAAAGTAACAAGTAGGCACATGTGTATCACCCCAAAATATTTGAAAGCAGTAAAAGAGGGGACTATCTACTCACTTGAGATTGCAAGGTATCCTTGATCTAGTGAACTATCAAAGCTCGAAAAGTCAAGGAATCAAGTGGCACCTAGTATGGAATCACTATGTTAATAATCAAGGCTTAAATCGGAAGATTGGATAGAATGAGGTCTCATAAACCAAATGAGTATTGGAACTCATATAATATGGTTTAACTAAGCCTACATTCTGATTTGATACCTATCCTAAGTGCTTATGACCCGTTAAGGTAGTGTATGCTACTTTAACGTGTCATTTGCGCAAAATGAATTCAGATAGCCTAACTAGCCCTATAACAAGTATTATATGCCCTAATATGTTTAATAACATTGCATAATCAGTTTAAGTGTCAAAAACTTGGTTACATATGCTTAAATTCAAATTATGAATGAAAAGGGCATTTTGGTCATTTTCCTAAGGCATATAAACTACCTGTCATACAACTAATTAAACGAAGTGACCATAAGGTATAATCTCGGAAGGTTATTCCCTATACAACCATGGTCACAAAAATATGTTTGGTCGGATCCTAATGATCGACCAAATGGGTCGGGTTCGAAAGTCTAAGCGGTTGTTTAGACCACTTGACTTACGACCCTAAATAAGCACTAAACTAAAAGTGACGAGTTAAACATATTAAAACATGTTTAACTAAGTTAGAAAACTGATTTGATATCAAAACAAAGTGTTTTGATACCCGAAAATAGTTTCGTTGCAAAATGCACATAATCGGCATTTTGACCGAAACTCTGACTCGTCACTTCGACTAGTCAACGTGTTAATCAGTAGGTATAGTCACAAGGGACTATAACCATCGTGATTACGCTCACGTTGCAAAGTTCAAATGAACTTTGTCTTGACCAAATCATGGTCAAAGCTGAAAATCAAACACTGTTTGACTTTTATGCTTGAAATGAATTAAATAAGCATGAAAGAACACTTACAAGTGTTCTTGGCTGGAAAAATTGAACTAGAATGCTCAAGTATGAAGCCTCCAACTTAATGTGTAGCCTCAATCAGAGCATAGATCAGATTTGAAGGGAATGAGCAAGGAATGAAGCATGAGAACCTTGCTATTTATAGGAAGTCTTGTACCTCTAGATGATTGCCATGTGGATTGTGTGTTGATCATGGAAGAATCAGGGCCTCACACTTGTTAGAATTTGATGGGGGGAGTTGATGATCACACAAACCAGCCCACCAATTGAAGAAACCACGGATTATGTGACAACCCTCATGATTACATGTATCCGTACGATTAATTAATATTAAATTGTGCTTAATGACTGTGCTTAATTACAACTGATAACGTAACTGCTTTATGATTTCTGCATTCTTCAGCAAAATTCAGCTTTTTTTTAACATACTTATTGTATGCAGAAAATTGACTAAATGGTCCTGTATACTTTCCTAAGTGTCGGGAATTAAAAGTGTCACAAAAGGGTACTTAAGAATCGCTAAACGGAATAATTTGACACTTTAACGAACCGGTATCTAACCGAACAACCGGACATTACCCGGAACACCAAAATTTTGTCAGATACATTGTTTAATTATTTCCTGACTAGTTATGGTCCCCGAACACCATAACACCCACTAGATATCTACTAACTAAAACATGTAACCTTATACTTAGAATTGAACTATTATTTACCTACTTACCATCAAAAGTTTCACTTAACCCCCCCCATGCCATTTACGGTCCAAGGAGGACCCACTAAATCCACCACCTTACCTCCCAAGATTTGATCACTATATTTTATTTGATCTTTGCGTGTGATATTGGACATAATATTATAGAATCATAATAACTATGGTAGGATGATATGCAAGATCATTTCATATCTTCACAAGTTCACACTCCACTCCCTCAAACTCTCTCTCTCCCTCTCGGCTCTACTTAGAACTGCCACCACCACCACCTTGCAACCTTCCTCCACCCATTTTCAAGCTCATCTCAAGTACTAGAAGGTGATTAAAGGAGCTTGAAGCTTGTGGATCATCAAGGAGTTCCCTTACTTGCTTTTGCACACCTAAATTCATCATCATTTTCTCTAGTGATCTTCCCTAGCTTTGAGCTAGTTGTAAGTTCTTGATTAACCCTTGTTTACTTCTACTTTAATGGTTAAAAGATGTAGTATGTTGATTAAAAGACATGAACATAAATCTTGAACATAAAGATGTAATATGATGAAATAATGTTAGTATGATGTATGATGAGGATGATCTGCTAAAAATAAAAGTCGTGGGTCTTTGGGTGCATTAGTTGATCGGTTGCGGGGGTTCGGGTAACGATTAGAGCTGGAACAGAATCTGTCTATGATTCTGCAGCCAACTTCAGTTGGCTGTAAACGGACCGTTATAAATCAAAAAATTGATTCTCTGAAGTCTAAATTATATGTTTTCGAAAAACTAATCAAATGGCACTGTAATCATATTTTTTTCGAGGCCGTTTACTATTTTTAAAGGTCTATTTTGTACAGCAGCAAAAGCTGCGTTTTTACTGTAGAAAATATGTGTTATGTTTTTCATCATAACTTGAAATCTGTGTAGAATTAGCTCATGAAATTTGTACTGTAGATGACCCCTGATGTCGTTGTAATGCTCCAACTAGAATTTCATCAATCGGACTTACGATGAATTTTAAATGAATTATTCCGTGGACTGCAGTCAGAAAGTGATGAATCTGATTACAGTCCGGTAAATGATTTTTTTTTATAAAATATTGTTAATGAATTGGATGCCGATATTTTTACACAATAATATTTGAATCGTTTAAAACATTCTGTAAAAAATTGGGAATTTTTGGAGTAAGTTAACTATTTTATTAAAATTCCCGAAAACAGCCCAGTTTTGAATGTTAAAGCTAAAACGACATAAGTAGTAATTTGCGTGTCTAAATGTCGGGTAGGTTATCTGAGAATGATCTAACATGTTAAATGTTAATGAAAGTGGTATGTGAAATATAGTATACTTGCTTTTGAATGGCAATAGATGGGAAGTTTATATGGGCGTGAACCGTTAAAGTGAGTGCATGTTATGTGGTAGATGCGGGTAGGAACTTCATGCTTATTTGAAGTCCCTAATAAACTAAGTGGTAATCATACTAGGACGTGATTGACCAACACCAATTGTTAGCTATTTTATAGAGTTCAACCGAGAAACCCAAGGTGAGTTCACACTCTTTCTAAGGCATGGGATTCCCGGTGGTTGGGAATGGGTTAAAGAACTAAAACGGAACCTGCATATCCTCCTTGGGTAGGATATGTACCGCCATCCTCCATAGGTAGGATGCCAATATTAATCTTGTGTATTCTCCTTGGGTAGAATACGTACGTTCGTCCTCCTTGGGTAGGATAACAACCTTAAACTTACTAGACAAAACTCTATCATTTAGTCTCTCATTTTTATATCGACTTAATCGCCGGGCCAATGGCGAGCTGGTCATTAGTTAATAGCGCTATTAGGGTTGACAAGCCTCACACTGTGCCGGTAGGGCGGGCGTGTACTAATGGATCTGGGCACTCAGTCAATGATGATAGACATTGACTTAGGGAACAACTTACTTTCGTCAGTTGTCGATATGGTAACGGTCTAGTGGTTCACATGGGGAAGCCCCCACTAATTATGGATATGGTTTGGGAAAAAAAAAAGATACTGGTTAACTCGTGGTTTACGAAACAACTTATGGTTTTCAAAACAAACTTGTAAAACTAAACAACCATTTGTGAATTCGCTCAACTTTGTTGTTGACTCCTTGTTACATGCCTTGCAGGTCGTTAGGTGATTATGGAGCTTGCACAGGGAGGAGTAATCGTTGTGGGACATGGACTGTTGTGTTCCATGTCAAACATTTAAACCTTATGAACTTATTACTTATGTTTGGGTTTTACATTTTATGCTCCCGCTGTTAACTTAAAGTTGGTTACTTTCTTTTGGACACCAATTATGTTGTGGTTGGTTTTATTTACTTAAATACGTTGTTCAATATGATTGGTGGCTTGATCCTGGTCAGTCACGCCTCCATGCGGTGATACTCCGCTTGTGGATTTTGGGGGTGTGACAGATTGGTATCGGAGCCATTGGTTATAGTGAACTTGGTTTTAAAAAGGGAAAAGCGTTTTGACAAAACCAGACTATAACCTGTACAGTGCTCAACGATCCACAATGACGCTTCGCTCCACGTGCAAGACTCGACAAAATAGGTGGTATGATTTATGTTTATATTGTCTGTTTAATAGTTCACTAGTGCATTATGTCACACCCCGACCGCGTAAAACAACAAATCGCGGCGGAAACATCGGGGCGTGTTGCAACAGAATTAATGTTTCATAACCATGGATATCAAAAGTATTTCGTTTTATTTAACATTGAGTAATTACATCGTCTGGAAATCTAAATACACTATTTAAACCTAGTCTATCATTGTTATTGAGTCACTAAGGCCTTGTCCAGTCCTATGTGAGCATGCATCTTATCAATCGATATCATCCAACAATACCTGAAACATATGTGAAAACGAGGTCAGCAAAGAAATGCTGGCGAGTACATAGGTTTTGTGAAAATAAGATTCATGACTTCTGTTTAAGAAAATGTTTAGTCATGAACCTTGTAATTTGCTTTGTCTTTGTAAATCATTTGAAAAATAATAAGTTCGGATGATAAGTATAAATAAGAAAATAATGCAGGATTAAATGAATAACCATGTAAATGAGTTTGCATAAGATAAGTTGTTTATAAATCAATGTCTTGTGAAAAGTATGTTATTTGTATAAAATGTTCTATGTCTCAAACTGAAATGATTCAAATAACGCTATGATATGTAATACCATACAAACACTTATATATAGGAAGTACCAGCGGCGTATCCACCATGTTTGTATCATATTACACACGCATCGTTACTTAATCACTTAACCAAACCATACCAAACAATGTAAAATGTCTATGTTTAAATCAATTGTCAAATGTATTGAATAATATGTCAAAGTATTCATGTCAAGATGTAAATCATGTCAAAATGTCTATGTCAAATATCCATGTCAAATGTCTATGTCAAATATCCATGTATGGCAAGTGAAATGTCTCAACTAAACAATATGCACAAAAACAAAGTATTGAAGTAAAACTTGGTTTAAATCAAAGTTATGTTTTGTGAGAAAATGCATGATCAAATGTCAATCATGTTAAAATGTTTACCCAATCGTTAACCCATTTTGTAAAATCGTTCTAGTCGTTCTTGTTTTAATTGTGAAACTACTGGTCGATTCTCTAATAACATTCAAACCTTCTTGACGCGTTCCTCGTTCCAACTCGCTCCATCTCGCTCTCGCTCTCGTTCTTAACAAACCCTTACCAAAGGATAAGTTAATAATTACAGATTCAGTCGCTACCCACAACCCCCACACATAACAATGGGTGCAGTAAATAACGGGATTTGTCAGATCCTATGGTACCATAACCTAATACTGGTCGGCTTGATCATAGCTAATGAATGTCATCGGTCATGTAAACTACAACCAACAAGTTTGTTCACTTCTTGAAATTTGTTATTAGTTTTTGAAATCATTGTATTCGTTCTTGAAACCACATTGTAATTGTTCTTGAAACCATATTGTAATTGTTCTTGAAACCATTGATAAAACATTTAGCACATATGAGTCACCCCAAAACAGTTGAAAACAGTAAAAGAGGGGAATAATGTACTCGCCTGGGAGTGCTTAGGAGTCTTGAACAACTACCAAGTAAGCTAGAGGAGTCCCGGAAATCAAACGGTACCTAATATAGGTAACTACATAATTAACCCGGACCTAAATCGGAAGACTGGGTAGCAGGAGGGTTTGTAAACCAAATGAGTTTAGGAACTCATATGATATGGTTTAACAAAGCCTACATACTAAATGAAACTTAACCTAAGTATTATCGACCCATCGCGACCCATTAAGGTAACTTATGCTACTTTAACGCGTCGTGCGCGTGAAACGCGTTCGGACCGTCTAACTAGCCCTATGACAAGTGTTATATGCCTAAACATGTTACATAATCAGTTATGTGACAAAAGTTTAGGTTACATATGCTTAATTACCAATTATACATGAAAAGGGTATTCTGGTAATTTACCTAAGGCATATAAACTACTTATCATACAACTACTTAAACGATGTGACCATAGGGTATAACCTCGGAAGGTTATGCCCTATACTAGGGTCACCTAATGTATTTGGTCGGATCCTAATGATCGACCAAACTGGGTCGGGTTCGAAGGTATAAGCGATTTATCAGATCGCTTACCCTACGACCCTAGACAACGTGGTAATCAGTAGGCATAGTCCCAAGGGACTATAACCAACGTGATTACAATCACGTTGCGAAGTTCAAACGAACTTCGCATTGACCATTACTGGTCAACGCTGAAAGTCAAACAAAGTTTGACTTTCTGACTCGAAAAGCAGTAAAATAAGGAAAAGAACGAAAGAATACTTACGAAGGGTCCCCGAATGCTAACCTCGATTCAAAAATCTCAGGTATGAAACAATAGTTTCAACTTAGAGTTTCTCAAATCAAAGTTCTAGTGATTTTAGCAATGGGGGTGGATGGGTATTTATAGGAATACCCGAACCGTTAAGATCGTTTCATGGAAAACGTGCCTTAATCCCATCCGTACATGTGTTGAAATGTCATGGTGTTTAGGTGTTTAAATTCCATCCATACATGTGTTGAAATGTCATGGTGTTTAGGTGTTTAAATTCCATCCATACATGTGTTGAAATGTCATGGTGTTTAGGTGTTTAAATTCCATCCATACATGTGTTGAAATGTCATGGTGTTTAGGTGTTTAAATTCCATCCATACATGTGTTGAAATGTCATGGTGTTTAGGTGTTTAAATTCCATCCATACATGTGTTGAAATGTCATGGTGCCTAAATTCCATCCTTATCCGCTGACTAAGCAAGTTAGAATGTGTGGTTGTGAATTAAACAACGGCTAATACATCGAATCTGGTCCTGAATGCGAAAAACGATCCAAATGACGTGACGAATGGATTTTTCTTATGGCGAACACTAAAATAAAATATTTTAGTGCTAACATAATTTTTTGGATGTCCGGATGTATTCAGAACGTAAGTTATGCGCGAAAATGCAAACTTGTGCACTTTTTGACACTTTTAGTCCCTGAATGACCCAAAAGTTTATTTTAGCACACCGAACCCCTCAAAGCCTATTTATAAGCTATGTAAAGGATATTTATGGTACGTTTAACTTATGGTCATGTTCCGGAAGGTCTGTTACAGTTCAAATTGGCATACTTTCACAGTTTGTCAAATTTAGTCCCTGTAAGCGATTAAACTTTGATTTCACCACACCAAACCTTCCAAAACTTATATCTAAGTTATGTAAAGGTTATTTAAGGTATGTTAAGCCTATGTCACTATTCTGGAGTGTTTGTTGCATTAAACTGGTTATATTTACGCATCAGTGCGCGTATAACCTTCCAGAAAGCGATTTAGAGTTTGAAATCGAACAAAAATTGATATGTGCAAATGATACACATATTTTTACAAATCCCAAGTATGAAATACAATATTTCATTGGTTTGGTATTTGTTTGATGGCCGTGGAGGCACAGGTGTTACAGTCTCCCCTACTTTAGGAAATTTCGTCCCGAAATTTATTTAGAGGAAACTTGTGAGAGCTTGAAAACATGAAATTGAAAAGATCGAACAACATTGGTTAGGGTTCTGAACTTCTAGTAACCTTTAATAACATCATGATTACAATGTAAGAGGGATACTTATATACAAGTATATGAAGCGTCATTGGTGCGTCCACCGTACCTCCATTACATCGTTGTCATTTTGTTATTGTTGTCGCTATCGGTTCTTACACATAATAAATATTACTGGGTTTCTATGCACTAAATTTCATAATTATGTACGCGTCCATAATCAGACAATTCCTTGCACAGTTCACACAGTCTATTTTAAAATGTGTAGGGGAAAACCAATTGAACAATCCTGTGATGAGTGTGACTAGACCGCCATAGAGTCCTTTTAATTAAATCAATAAATGATCTAAATAGACTATCAAGGAGTCTGTTCAGCTACATCACTAGATGTCGTTCTTTAACCAAATTATGAATCAATCTTTTTGACTAGACCACTAAGAGGGTCTCTTATGAAACATGGAATGGTACTATATAACCCAAGGGTCTTAACTATTACATAGAAGCCCATTAAGGATTGAAGGTAGTACTTTTTGAATATCCTGCTACGAATCCCTCATATGAAGATATGAAAGATTCTGCGAGGATTTGGATAACGAATATCCAGAGTATTAAAAACACAAAAATGCATAAAAGAAAACATAAGATGAATAAACACATAGTCACATAATTGCATACTCGTTCAATCGCATAATCGTTTAATTTGACCTATAATTTGTTATCTTTGGACACGGGTATTTAAAGCATACCAGAAACCCAATCCGTGGATTTCCTTTGGCACTTTAAATATTTTCAAGAATCTAACTATGAAGATAGGAAGATCTTAAAAGGAATTCGGTTTGTCCTAATTGAGTTGTTTTGTACATTTTAAAGTGTACAAGGAATTCAATCAGGGCTCCGATGTCAATGAAGGTGTTGATCGTGATCGGCTCAGGACATGAATAGATCAAGATGTCATCAATAATAACAATGATGATCTGATCCAAAAAGGCTTGCAGACTCCATTTATTAAGTTCTTGAAGATGGCTGGAGTATTTGTCAACCTAAAAGGCATGACTGTAAACTCGTAATGGCCATACTTCATGCAGAAAACCGTTTTGGGAATATCTTCTTCGAGAATACAAAGTTGATGATACCCAAAACGCAAATCGATCTTGGAAAAGCATGAACGCTATGCAGTTGATCGGAGAAATCGTTGATTTAAGGTAGGGGGGATATCGATTCTTGATGGTAAGCTTACTAGGCTTACGTTAATCGATATACATTCGAAAAGATCCATTTTTTTTTCTTTTCACAAGGAGAACATGAGTTTCTCCAAGGTGAAAAGTTCGGACGGATGAATCCTTTATCAGACAACTCTTGAAGCTGTTTTGATAATTCTTGCATCTCGAACGGTGCAAGACGATAAAATACTTTAGATCTAAAAGAAACCAGTGTTTGAGGTTCTTAGGGAGATCTCAAGTGATCGTAAAAATGACAGAACCACACGAGTAGTTTTGTCTTTGTGTTGACATCACAAGGTTGAATCAAACATTCATACAATTGCATTAGTTAGAAAATAAAACCACAAATTTTTATTTATATAACAACCGCATTGTCTTTAAATGTTACAAGATACCAACCAGAGGAAAAACAAAATACTAATTGTTCACTCCTTCATCAATGAGTGCCTCATTGATGTTAAACACTCGACCACGTGCTGGATTCACATTGACGTTGACATTCGCATTTGGGTTTGCGTTAGCATTTGCATTCACCAGTCTTGGGCAGTTGTGGTGGAAGTGACCAATCTCTCCGCAGTTGAAACATGAACCCAGTGGAAATCTCGCAGCATTCCCTTGAACCGGAGCTTGAACCTGAGCAGCCTGATTTTGTCCCAAACGACAAATCTTGGCCAAATGCCCAAGTTTACCACACGTCGTGCATTGCCAGCAAGCTTGTTGTACTGCGTGATGACCGTTGCAGCGTGCACAATAAGGTGCGGTACCGGCATATGCTTTCTTTGCAGGTGGCTGAGCTGGTTGGTTCCGCGGGTTCTGTGCAGTCTGTGCTGTAACAGCAAAATTTTGGGCACCCTTTCGCTTCTTTGATTTCTTTGACGTCTCACCTTCCTTACCCTTCTTGTTTTGGCCTTTCTTGCTATCCTCCTTGTCAGCTGACTGTTTCTTGCCCTTGTCACCCTTCCTGTGTAACTTGTTCTTCCGAATCTGCGACTCAGTCAATGTCGCTGATAACTCGATCGCCTGACGGAGGGTGGCAGGGTTACTACCAGTAAGGATGTCTTGTACTGAGTCAGGTAGGCCGTCGATGTACCTTTCGATAGCTATGTCAAGTGGGGTAACCATTGTAGGGCAAAGCAGACTCAGCTCCTCAAACCTATCAGTATACGCCCTGTGCTCACCACTATCTTGCTTCAACTCATCAAATTCCTTCTCCAAAGCTCGCTGCTCATGACGAGGACAGAATTCCCTCATCATCAGAGCCCTAAGTTCAGCCCAGGTCTGTGCGAGAGCAACTTCCGCACCTCGGTCTCTCATTACCCCATTCCACCATGTAAGAGCCCTCTTCTGAAACACGCTCGAGGAGAACTCGACCTTGCGATTATCCGGGCACTGCACGTGGCGAAAAGTATTCTCAATGCTTTCGAACCACTGAAGAAGCCCAGTTGCTCCTTCAGAACCACTAAACTTGAGTGGTTTAGCCTGGTTGAAATCCTTGTATTTGCATAGCACATTGTTGTTGTTGTTGGCTTGGTTCCATTGAGCAAAGAGGTTTGGGAATTGAGCAGCCATTTGCTGCACAATGATTTCTGCCAGCTCGGCAGTCTCTATCTGGCTTTCGCGTCGAGGAGGCATTGTCTAAAAGAGGAAACATGAAAGGAAACGAGTGAGAGAATTTAGACGAAAAGAATGAGATGAAACAAATCTGATGAAAGCAAGGATAGTGGTCATTTGTTTGTTACTACAAAGCAACAAACGACCTTGGTGATTAGTCAAAGTAAATAGGTTAAAAATAATGTATCGCGAAGACATGCTCGCCTATAAGTGAACACTCATCCCAAGAATTCCCAAGTAAGCACAACTGGTCTCGCGTCTGATGAGATGTATACGAAGTGCTTGCCTAGACAGAAAACCCAGAATACAGGCATTCACCCTTCCAGTTTGCACGTGTTCACATTATTTAAAACCCAAAACCTTGACGAGATTTTGAAAATTCAAAGGGGTTCAAAACCATATAACAGAGGGTTCAAAACCTTACAATAGAGGGTTCAAAACCTAGAAATTAATCATCCTAGAACAGATGATTAGTTTTCAAAGCGGTTTTGAAATTTATGTTCTTGTTGTGGTCGTCACCTAAGGATAGGTGACGGTATTGTTTTATGACTAAACGCAAGTAAACTCGCGTTAGGGTCCTAAGAAGGTTATAGACTAGGTCAAAGCATTACTAATAACCTAATTCCCTATAACCATTGGCTCTGATACCATCTTTCTGTGACACCCCGACCGCGTAAAACAACAAATCACGGCGGAAACATCGGGGCGTGTTGCAACAGAATTAATGTTTCATAACCATGGATATCAAAAGTATTTCGTTTTATTTAACATTGAGTAATTACATCGTCTGGAAATCTAAATACACTATTTAAACCTAGTCTATCATTGTTATTGAGTCACTAAGGCCTTGTCCAGTCCTATGTGAGCATGCATCTTATCAATCGATATCATCCAACAATACCTGAAACATATGTGAAAACGAGGTCAGCAAAGAAATGCTGGCGAGTACATAGGTTTTGTGAAAATAAGATTCATGACTTCTGTTTAAGAAAATGTTTAGTCATGAACCTTGTAATTTGCTTTGTCTTTGTAAATCATTTGAAAAATAATAAGTTCGGATGATAAGTATAAATAAGAAAATAATGCAGGATTAAATGAATAACCATGTAAATGAGTTTGCATAAGATAAGTTGTTTATAAATCAATGTCTTGTGAAAAGTATGTTATTTGTATAAAATGTTCTATGTCTCAAACTGAAATGATTCAAATAACGCTATGATATGTAATACCATACAAACACTTATATATAGGAAGTACCAGCGGCGTATCCACCATGTTTGTATCATATTACACACGCATCGTTACTTAATCACTTAACCAAACCATACCAAACAATGTAAAATGTCTATGTTTAAATCAATTGTCAAATGTATTGAATAATATGTCAAAGTATTCATGTCAAGATGTAAATCATGTCAAAATGTCTATGTCAAATATCCATGTCAAATGTCTATGTCAAATATCCATGTATGGCAAGTGAAATGTCTCAACTAAACCATATGCACAAAAACAAAGTATTGAAGTAAAACTTGGTTTAAATCAAAGTTATGTTTTGTGAGAAAATGCATGATCAAATGTCAATCATGTTAAAATGTTTACCCAATCGTTAACCCATTTTGTAAAATCGTTCTAGTCGTTCTTGTTTTAATTGTGAAACTACTTTATGGTCGATTCTCTAATAACATTCAAACCTTCTTGACGCGTTCCTCGTTCCAACTCGCTCCATCTCGCTCTCGCTCTCGTTCTTAACAAACCCTTACCAAAGGATAAGTTAATAATTACAGATTCAGTCGCTACCCACAACCCCCACACATAACAATGGGTGCAGTAAATAACGGGATTTGTCAGATCCTATGGTACCATAACCTAATACTGGTCGGCTTGATCATAGCTAATGAATGTCATCGGTCATGTAAACTACAACCAACAAGTTTGTTCACTTCTTGAAATTTGTTATTAGTTTTTGAAATCATTGTATTCGTTCTTGAAACCACATTGTAATTGTTCTTGAAACCATATTGTAATTGTTCTTGAAACCATTGATAAAACATTTAGCACATATGAGTCACCCCAAAACAGTTGAAAACAGTAAAAGAGGGGAATAATGTACTCGCCTGGGAGTGCTTAGGAGTCTTGAACAACTACCAAGTAAGCTAGAGGAGTCCCGGAAATCAAACGGTACCTAATATAGGTAACTACATAATTAACCCGGACCTAAATCGGAAGACTGGGTAGCAGGAGGGTTTGTAAACCAAATGAGTTTAGGAACTCATATGATATGGTTTAACAAAGCCTACATACTAAATGAAACTTAACCTAAGTATTATCGACCCATCGCGACCCATTAAGGTAACTTATGCTACTTTAACGCGTCGTGCGCGTGAAACGCGTTCGGACCGTCTAACTAGCCCTATGACAAGTGTTATATGCCTAAACATGTTACATAATCAGTTATGTGACAAAAGTTTAGGTTACATATGCTTAATTACCAATTATACATGAAAAGGGTATTCTGGTAATTTACCTAAGGCATATAAACTACTTATCATACAACTACTTAAACGATGTGACCATAGGGTATAACCTCGGAAGGTTATGCCCTATACTAGGGTCACCTAATGTATTTGGTCGGATCCTAATGATCGACCAAACTGGGTCGGGTTCGAAGGTATAAGCGATTTATCAGATCGCTTACCCTACGACCCTAGACAACGTGGTAATCAGTAGGCATAGTCCCAAGGGACTATAACCAACGTGATTACAATCACGTTGCGAAGTTCAAACGAACTTCGCATTGACCATTACTGGTCAACGCTGAAAGTCAAACAAAGTTTGACTTTCTGACTCGAAAAGCAGTAAAATAAGGAAAAGAACGAAAGAATACTTACGAAGGGTCCCCGAATGCTAACCTCGATTCAAAAATCTCAGGTATGAAACAATAGTTTCAACTTAGAGTTTCTCAAATCAAAGTTCTAGTGATTTTAGCAATGGGGGTGGATGGGTATTTATAGGAATACCCGAACCGTTAAGATCGTTTCATGGAAAACGTGCCTTAATCCCATCCGTACATGTGTTGAAATGTCATGGTGTTTAGGTGTTTAAATTCCATCCATACATGTGTTGAAATGTCATGGTGTTTAGGTGTTTAAATTCCATCCATACATGTGTTGAAATGTCATGGTGTTTAGGTGTTTAAATTCCATCCATACATGTGTTGAAATGTCATGGTGTTTAGGTGTTTAAATTCCATCCATACATGTGTTGAAATGTCATGGTGTTTAGGTGTTTAAATTCCATCAATACATGTGTTGAAATGTCATGGTGCCTAAATTCCATCCTTATCCGCTGACTAAGCAAGTTAGAATGTGTGGTTGTGAATTAAACAACGGCTAATACATCGAATCTGGTCCTGAATGCGAAAAACGATCCAAATGACGTGACGAATGGATTTTTCTTATGGCGAACACTAAAATAAAATATTTTAGTGCTAACATAATTTTTTGGATGTCCGGATGTATTCAGAACGTAAGTTATGCGCGAAAATGCAAACTTGTGCACTTTTTGACACTTTTAGTCCCTGAATGACCCAAAAGTTTATTTTAGCACACCGAACCCCTCAAAGCCTATTTCTAAGATATGTAAAGGATATTTATGGTACGTTTAACTTATGGTCATGTTCCGGAAGGTCTGTTACAGTTCAAATTGGCATACTTTCGCAGTTTGTCAAATTTAGTCCCTGTAAGCGATTAAACTTTGATTTCACCACACCAAACCTTCCAAAACTTATATCTAAGTTATGTAAAGGTTATTTAAGGTATGTTAAGCCTATGTCACTATTCCGGAGTGTTTGTTGCATTAAACTGGTTATATTTACGCATCAGTGCGCGTATAACCTTCCAGAAAGCGATTTAGAGTTTGAAATCGAACAAAAATTGATATGTGCAAATGATACACATATTTTTACAAATCCCAAGTATTAAATACAATATTTCATTGGTTTGGTATTTGTTTGATGGCCGTGGAGGCACAGGTGTTACACATTAGTTAACGTGATAACTGCTATTTGAACCATGTGTGCTTACTCTCTTCTGTCATCCCACGCTTACGCACTTTCGCGACACTTTTCTCACTTACGTTGCTTCGTTGTGAAGATCATGAGTGGACTTTTGAACTTTACTCAAGCCCAGCTGACGGCTCTAATCAACGAACGAGTGGCTGAGGCACTCGCAGCTGTCCCTGCAGGAGGTATAACCTGCCATATTAACCCATCTTAGGACGTTTAGATCCTACCCTCGCGAACCAACTCTTGTGCTTAACCTTGTCTTTTATTCTCGCGCCACAGGTCAACATGCTCAGCCTCCCGTATGTATGTTCAAAACATTCATGGATTGCCGACCTAGTACTTTCAGCGGCACAGAAGGAGCTATAGGTCTTCTTCACTGGTTCGAGAAGATTGAGTCCGTTTTTGAGATGTGTGAATGCCCGGAAGCTCGTAGGGTGAAATTTGCTACTGGAACACTCGAAGGTGCTGCGTTAACCTGGTGGAAAGCACATGTTCAACTGCTAGGGCTGGCGGTTGCTAATGCCACCCCATGGAACGACTTCAAAGATTTGATCAAAGAAGAGTACTGTAGTCGTGACGACATCCACAAGCTAGAGGTGGAATTTTTCAATTTGAAGATGACGGGGTCGGAAATCGAGGCTTACACAAAGAGATCGAACGAATTAGCTATCTTGTGTCCTACTATGGTGGATCCTCCTATCAAGCGTATCAAGCTGTACCTTAAGCGTATCGAACGAATTAGCTATCTTGTGTCCTACTATGGCGGTTGCTAATGCCACCCCATTCAGCAAATCATCCGGTTGGCTCATCGTCTCACTGATCAGGCAGTTGAGCAGAACAAGCTGCCCAAGCGTATTAGCGCTACTACTACTTCTGATGCTCCCAGTGATAACAAGCACAAGTGGGATGGAAATTCAGGCAAGGGTTCTACTTCAGTTCAGTCTCAGTCCCAGCAGGGAAAGACAGATGAGTACAGGAGCCCCAGTCAGCAGTCTTCTAGGAATCAAGGTCAGGGTGGATACAGGGGAAATCACCCTAAGTGCAATCGTTGTAATTTGCACCACAGCTGGCCGTGCAACAAGGGTCGTTGTCAGAGATGTAACAAGCTGGGTCATGAAGCCAAGGATTGCAGGAGCTCACGTCCTGCGAATCAGAATCGTCAACAGCAGCCACAAGCCCCACAGAATCAGCAGCAACAACAGCAGGGTAACAGGGGATGTTATCAGTGTGGTGCTGAAGGTCACTTCAAGAGAAACTGCCCCCAGTTGAACCAGAAACAGAACAACAACAACAATCAGGGGAACGGAAACAATAATGGGGGAAACAATGACGGCAATGGAGCCAGGGGACGAGTTTTCGTGCTGGGTCAGGGTGATGCAAGGAACGATCCCAACGTGGTGATGGGTAAGTTTCTTCTGGATGATTTCTTTGTTACTGTTTTATTCGATTCGGGTGCCGATACTAGTTATGTGTCCTTAAAAGTTAGTCAAATACTTAAGCGCACTCCAACACTTTTGAACACCAAACACACGGTAGAGCTAGCAAACGGTAAAAGTCTCGAGGCCACACACATAGTTAAGGGTTGTAACCTCGTCTTAGCTGGTCAGACCTTCTCTATCGATCTTATTCCTATCGTTCTGGGTAGTTTCGACGTTGTTATTGGGGTGGATTGGTTATCTCATCAGCAAGCGGAAATTCTTTGCAACGAGAAGATTGTCCGCATCCCTCGTTCTGGTGAAGAACCCCTCGTGATTCGTGGTGACAAGAGTGGTGCAGTTGTAGGCATCATCTCTTTCCTTAAGGCCCAGAAGTGTGACAACCCTCATGATTACATGTATCCGTACGATTAATTAATATTAAATTGTGCTTAACGACTGTGCTTAATTACAACTGATGACGTAACTGCTTTATGATTTCTGCATTCTTCAGCAAAATTCAGCTTTTTAACATACTAGTCTTATGCAGAAAATTGACTAAATGGTCCTAAATGATTTCCTAAGTGTCGGGAATTAAAAGTGTTACAAAAAGTTACGTAAAAGACACTATACGGAACAACTTAGCACTTTAACGAACCGGTATCTAACCGAACAACCGGACATTACCCAGAACACCAAAATTTTTCCAGAAACATTGTTGTATTATTTTTGGACTAGTTATGGTCCCCGAATACCCCAACACATTATATAAAGTGTCATACAAATAATACACTAGATGTTACACTCAACACCCTAACCATTTACCTACTTACCCACAAAATTTACAATTAACCCCCCCCCCCTCATGCCATTTACGATCCAAAGAGAAGGACCCCACTAAGATTTTATTTCAATATTTTATTAGATTGTTGCTTGAGATCTTGAACATAATATTGTGTGAAGAGATATAAGTATGGTGCATATCATTCACAAGATCTTTCATTCTCTCACTTCACAAGCTTCACCCCAACTCCCTCAACATCTCTCCCTCCCTCTCGGCTCACTCTTGTGCCGCCACCACCACCACCACCTTGCCACCACCATCATTCCATTTTTAAGCTTGTTTCAAGTGTTAGAAGGTGATACATGTAGGTTGAAGCTTGAAGATCTTGAAGAATCCTTCTCATTTGCTTTCATCATCCATCTTTGTCATCTTCTTCTCTAGTATTCTTCCCTAGCTTAAAGCTAGTAGTAAGACCTCTCATAACTCTTGTTTACTTTTAATTTTATGTTTAAAAGATGTAGTATGATGAAAATAACAAGAATCATAAACATAAAGTTACACAAAGATGAATTATGGTGAAATGTTGTTAGTATGATATTGCTTAGTAAATGGATGATGATTGCATGTTGATTTCTAGTAATATGATGATTGATCATCATATGGAACTTGTTAAAGTATGATTAAAAACATGGTTTAACAAGTTAGAAGGTGTTGTGATCATATGTGCGTGTTTTAGTAACATTTAAGCGATTAATAGCATGCTGACTAACATTTACAGCCAACTTCAGTTGGCTGTAAACGAACCGTAATAAATCGAAAAATTGATTTTCTGAAGTCTGAATTATATGTTTTCGAAAAACGAATTAAATGGCACTGGAATCATATTTTCTATTTTTAAAGGTCCGTTTTGTACAGCAGCAAAAGCTGCGTTTTTACTGCAGAAAATGTGTGTTATGTTTTTCAACATAACTTGAAATCTGTGTAGAATTAGCTCATGAAATTTGTACTGTAGATGACCACTGGTGTCGTTGTAATGTTCCAACTGGAATTTCATCAATTGGACTTATGATGAATTTTAAATGAATTATTCCGTGGACTGCAGTCAGAAAGTGACGAATCTGATTGCAGTCCGGTAAATGATTTTTTATAAAATATTGGTAATAAATTGGATCCCGATATTTTTACACAATAATATTTGGATCGTTTAAAACATTATGTAAAACATTGGGAATTTTTGGAGTAAGTTAACTATTTTATTAAAATTCCCGAAAACAACCAAGTTTTGAATGTGCTGAAACGACATAAGTAGTAATTGCGTGTCTAAATGTCGGGTAGGTTATCTGAGAATGATCTAACATCTTAAATGTCAATGAAAGTGGTATGTGCAATATAGTATACTTGCTTTTGAATGGTAATAGATGGGAAGTTTATATGGGCGTGAACCGTTAAAGTGAGTGCATGTTACGTGGTAGATGCGTGTAGGAACTTCGTGCTTATTTGAAGTCACTAATAAACTAAGTGCTAATCAAACTAGGACGTGATTGACCAACACCGATTGTTAGCTATTTTATAGAGTTCAACCGAGCAACCCAAGGTGAGTTCACACTCCTTCTAAGGCATGGGATTCCCGGTGGTTGGGAATGGGTTAAAGAACTAAAACGGAACCTGCATATCCTCCTTGAGTAGGATATGTACTGCCATCCTCCATGGCTAGGATGCCAATATTAATCCTGCGTATTCTCCTTGGGTAGAATACGTACGTTCGTCCTCCTTGGGTAGGACAACAACCTTAAACTTACTAGACAAAACTCTATCATTAAGTCCCTCATTTTTATATCGACTTAATCGCCGGGCCAATGGCGAGCGGGTCATTAGTTAATAGCGCTATTAGGGTTGACAAGCCTCACACCATGCCGGTAGGACGGGCGTGTACTAATGGATCTGGGCACTCAGTCAATGATGATAGACATGGACTTAGGGCACAACTTACTTTCGTCAGTTGTCGATATGGTAACAGTCTTGTGGTTCACATGGGGAAGCCCCCACTGATTATGGATATGGTTTGGGGAAAAACAAAGATACTGGTTAACTCGTGGTTTACGAAACAACTTATGGTTTTCAAAACAAACTTTTAAAACTAAACAACCAACCGTGAACTCGCTCAACTTTGTTGTTGACTCCTTGTTACATGCCTTGCAGGTCGTTAGGTATTTATGGAGCTTGCCCGAAGAGACGTGATCGTTGTGGGGCATGGACTGTGGCATGCCGTGCTAAACATTTACACTTTATGAACTTATTGAACTTATGTTTTGGTTTTACGTTTTATGCTTCCCCTGTTTAATTTGAACTTGGTTAACTAGTTTTTGAACACCAATTATATTGCGTGGTTTGATTTTATCTATTTTAAATACTATGTTCAATATGATTGGTGGTTTGATCCTGGTCAGTCACGCCTCCATGCGGTGATATTCCGCTTGTGGATTTTGGGGGTGTGACAGATTGGTATCAGACCCATTGGTTATAGTGAACTTGGTTTTAAAAAGGGAAAAGCTTTTTGACAAAACCAGACTATAACCTGTACAGTGCTCAACGATCCACAACGACGCTTCGCTCCACGTGCAAGACTCGACACAATAAGTGGTATGATTTATGTTTATATTGTCTGTTTGATAGTTCACATAGTGCATTAGTTAACGTGATAACTGCTATTTGAACTATGTGTGCTTACTCTCTTCTGTCATCCCACGCTTACGCACTTTCGCGACACTTTTCTCACTTACGTTGCTTCGTTGTGTAGATCATGAGTGGACGTTTGAACTTGAATCAAGCCCAGCCGACGACTCTAATCAACGAACGAGTGCCTGAGGCACTCGCAGCTGTCCCTGCAGGAGGTCAACATGCTCAGCATCCCGTATGTACGATCAAAACATTCATGGATTGCCGACCTAGTACTTTCAGCGGCACAGAAGGAGCTGTAGGTCTTCTTCACTAGTTCGAGAAGATTGAGTCTGTTTTTGAGATGTGTGAATGCCCTGAAGCTCGTAGGGTGAAATTTGCTACTGGAACACTCGAAGGTGCTGCGTTAACCTGGTGGAAAGCACAGGTTCAACTGCTAGGGCTGGCGGTTGCTAATGCCACCCCATGGAATGACTTCAAAGATTTGATCAAGGAAGAGTACTGTAGTCGTGACGACATCCACAAGCTAGAGGTGGAATTTTTCAATTTGAAGATGACGGGGTCTAAAATCGAGGCATACATAAAGAGATCGAACGAATTAACTATCTTGTGTCCTACTATGGTGGATCCTCCTATCAAGCGTATTGAGCTGTACCTTAAGGGTTTAGTGCCAGAAATTCAGAGCCACGTGACCTCATCTAATCTTGGCACCATTCAGCAAATCATCCGGTTGGCTCATCGTCTCACTGATCAGGCAGTTGAGCAGAACAAGCTGCCCAAGCGTATTAGCGCTACTACTTCCTCTGATGCTCCCAGTGATAACAAGCGCAAGTGGGATGGAAATTCGGGCAAGGGTTCTACTTTAGTTCAGTCTCAGTCCCAGCAGCAAAAGACAAATGAGTACAGGAGCCCCAGTCAGCAGTCTTCTGGGAATCAAGGTCAGGGTGGATACAGGGGAAATCACCCTAAGTGCAATCGATATAATTTGCACCACAGTAGGCCGTGCAACAAGGGTCGTTGTCAGAGATGTAACAAGCTGGGTCATGAAGCCAAGGATTGCAGGAGCTCACGTCCTACGAATCAGAATTGTCAACAGCAGCCACAAGCCCCACAGAATCAGCAGCAGCAACAGCAGGGTAACAGGGGATGTTATCAGTGTGGTGCTGAAGGTCACTTCAAGAGAAACTGCCCCCAGTTGAACCAGAAACAGAACAACAACAACAATCGGGGGAACATAAACAATAATGGGGGAAACAATGATGGCAATGGAGCCAGGGGACGTGTTTTCGTGCTAGGTCAGGGTGATGCAAGGAACGATCCCAACGTGGTGATGGGTAAGTTTCTTCTGGATGATTTCTTTGTTACTGTTTTATTCGATTCAGGTGCCGATACTAGTTATGTGTCCTTAAAAGTTAGTCAAATGCTTTAGCGCACTCCAACACTTTTGACTACCAAACACATGGTAGAGCTAGCAAACGTTAAAAGTTTAGAGGCCACACACATAGTTAAGGGTTGTAATCTTGTTCTTGCTGATCAGACCTTTTCTATCGACCTCATTCGTATCGTTCTGGGTAGTTTCGACATTGTTATTGGGATGGATTGGTTATCTCATCAGCAAGTGGAAATTCTTTGCAACGAGAAGATTGTCCGCATCCCTCGTTCTGGTGAAGAACCCCTCGTGATTCTTGGTGACAAGAGTGGTGCAGTTGTAGGCATCAACTCTTTCCTTAAGGCCCAGAAGTGTTTACGAAAGGGCCACACTACTATCCTAGCCCTCGTTTCTGATACATCCTCGAAAGAAAGGAAGATAGAAGACATACCTATTGTACGTGATTTTCCTGAGGTATTTCCTGAGGAATTACCTGGTCTTCCGCCTCATCGTCAAGTTGAATTTCAAATCGAGCTAGCTCCTGGAGCAGCGCCCATAGCTCGAGCACCTTATCGTCTAGCTCCATCAGAACTTGAAGAACTATCCACGCAACTACAAGAACTCTTGGAAAAGGGTTTCATACATCCTAGCTCTTCGCCTTGGGGAGCTCCAGTGTTATTCGTGAAGAAGAAAGACGGTACCTTCAGAATATGTATTGACTACCGCGAGCTCAACAAGGTGACTGTGAAGAATCGTTATCCCCTCCCACGTATTGATGACCTATTCGACCAGCTGCAAGGGTCGAGCTTCTACTCTAAGATTGACTTAAGATCGGGCTATCATCAGCTGAGAGTCCGAGATGAGGACATCTCCAAGACAGCATTCAAAACTCGGTATGGGCATTACGAGTTTCTGGTTATGCCTTTTGGATTGACGAATGCACCTGCGGTCTTCATGGATCTCATGAACAGAGTGTGCAAGCCTTACCTGGATAAGTTTGTCATTGTATTCATCGACGACATCCTGATCTATTCTAAGAGTCAGGAGGAACACGAACGACACCTGAGACTTATTTTGGAACTCCTTCGAACAGAGCAGTTTTATGCCAAATTTTCGAAATGTGACTTCTGGCTTCGCGAAGTCCATTTCCTAGGCCACGTGGTAAACAAGGATGGGATTCATGTGGATCCATCCAAGGTCGACTCGATCAAGAACTGGCCTGCACCCCGTACACCAACAGAAATCCGCCAATTCTTTGTAGCGCGCCTATTCTTTCGTTACCTGAAGGCACAGATGATTTTGTGGTTTATTGCGACGCTTCCATCCAAGGACTTGGATGTGTGTTGATGCAACGGGACAAGGCCAATGCCTACGCATCACGCCAGCTTAAGGTCCATGAAAGAAACTACACTACTCACGATCTGGAGTTGGGAGCAGTTGTTTTCACACTTAAGATATGGAGACACTACCTGTACGGTACCAAGTGCACCATTTACACCGATCACAGGAGTCTCGAGCATATTTTCAAGCAAAAGGAGTTAAACATGCGACAACGCCGATGGGTCGAGCTCTTGAATGATTATGAATGCGCGATCAAGTACCGTCCGGGAAAAGCCAATGTTGTGGCCGACGCCCTCAGTCGAAAGGATACTACACCTAAGCGTGTGCGTGCGTTACAACTTACCATCCAATCTAGTCTTCCTACTCAGATACGAGATGCTCAGGTTGAAGCGTTGAAAGCAGAGAACATCAGGGCTGAGTCCTTACGAGGATCAAGGAAACGGTTAGAACAAAAGGAAGACGGCGCTTACTACTTAACAGGGCGCATCTGGGTTCCACTTTATGGAAACTTACGCGAGCTTGTGATGGATGAAGCACATAAGTCTCGTTATTCAGTACATCCTAGTTCGGATAAGATGTACCACGACCTAAAGACTACATACTGGTGGCCTAGCATGAAAGCCAACATAGCAACCTACGTCAGTAAATGTTTGACTTGTGCGAGAGTCAAGATTGAATATCAGAAACCATCAGGCCTACTCCAATGATGTGTGCAAAATGCAACATTTAAATTACATCAATTGTGGCATAAAACTAACCCTTTTTTAGTACTAATGTTGGAAAAAGTGTGTTTTTGTCTTCCTTTTGTATTTTCAGGATTAAATGAGCTCAAATTAACAAAAGAAGCAAAAAGGCAGCTAAATCTAACATAAATACAAGAAAAGGAACAAAAGTGGCATGCCCGACCTCCCCGAAAGCATCTTCCCAAGCAAAACAAGAGAACAGAAGGCTAAACACGCCCCGTGCTCAGTGAACACGGGGGCGTGCTCAAGTGTCAGCATAAAAGACAAAGTTGTAGAAGCTTCCATCGCCCACCACGGGGCCGTGCTCAGCGGACACGGGGCCGTGGTCAACTATAAGATTCGTAGAATCCAGGCAAATCTTGATAGTACAGATATGTTTCTGCACACGGGGTCGTGCCCAGCGGACACGGGGCCGTGGTCAACTAATGCAGACAAAAGCAATTAATGAAGAAAGAGAAGAGGATGGACACGGGGCCGTGCCCAACGGACACGGGGCCGTGCCCGAGCTTCTGTTCAGCCTATAAATAGGAGTGCTTGGCTCAAGCTCAAACCATCCCTTGGCACACCACCTCTCTCACACTTCACCCACCACCCACCACCACCATAACACCATCATCCATTGTCCATCATAGAGTGTGTGAGTCGTCTCGGGATCCAAGATTGATCGTAAGAGTTCTTGACAATCAAGGCCATGTTTGCCTAAGTCTCTTACATCACTTGGTGAAGACAAAGTGTCTAGTGTAATACTTTTTATTTTTAATCTTTTCGCACTTTTTAATTGGTTATGTATTAATGACTTTAATAACTAGTTTCTTATGTTGAAGGTGATTCTTCCTTATCGTTTGTCCGTGGTGTCTTGGCATTATTTTACTGTCTATATAAAATAAAAGATTTTCACCATTCATATCTCCACGGTCTATATGGAGCTATGTTGGCTACCTGGTCGGGAGTTAAGGGAACAGTTTGGTAAGAGTCTTGCCATTGTTCAGTGTATAGATCCTGCAAAGGACCTGGGTCAAATTTAGTAGGACCTCCTTCAATACTTAACGGTATTGGATGGCGGGGGTCCAAACTTTTTGATCCCCTCATAAGTTAAGCTACTATTAAAACTTTAACCCGGCTACTTAGGACTGTATCCCTGCTGACTCAGACTACTTAGCCGAGGGTAACGTCGCCTTCAAAAGAGGGGCCTACCACATTATGCATTAATAACTTAATTAATTATCTTTCAATAATCCAACCCTTTAGGATTGTATCCATGCTGACTCAAACTACTGGGTTGAGGGTAACGTCACCTCCAAAAGAGGGGCCTACTACAATAACTAAGATAATCTCTTAACAAAGTGCAAAAGTGCGGAAATAATTAAAGGTTACACTATACACGAGTCGGAACCAAGTGATTCATCTTGTCTATCTATTTTTATTTTTATTTTTTAGCATTTTAGTTAGTTTTTATTTTCTTAGTTTAAAACCTTTTTCTAAACTTTTGATTTGATTAGACGTTGAGGATAAACCGGTACTAAAAGCTCTTGTGTCCTTGGACGACCTCGGTATCTTGCCAACACTATACTACGCTCATGATGGGTGCACTTGCCCATATGTGTGTTTAGTGTTAGTAAATATCGTGTTTTATAAATTTAAAACTTGGCTAAAAAAAGTGTAAAATGGCTTAAAATATACTTAAACTTATATACACACTTCACACGCATCAAGTTTTTGGCGCCGTTGCCGGGGACACAAGGATTTTAAGAAAGCTTAAAATCGACGGCCTAATCAGTTTTTCAAAACTTTTTTAAAACGCGCGCACATTTTTCTGTATTTTAGTTTAGTTTTGCATTTACAGTAGGTTGAACACGAGCCGTGCTCACTGAACACGGGGCCGTGCTCACTGAACACGGGGCCGTGCTGCACATTTTTCATAAAACACCCTGATACAGTAACTTGAACAAGGGGTCGTGCTCACTGAACACGCCCCCGTGCTCAACGAAATCAGTAACTTTAATTAAAACGCCCAGATACAGATTCTGTACACGGGGCCGTGTCCACTAAACACGGGGCCGTGTCCAGCCTCTGTTTCCGTTTTTATTTTTGTTTTCTGATCTCGAGACTTGGTTGTGGTTTGCTGAGTGATTCTTATGTGTCAATACTCAGGAGGTTACAACTACACCTATGAGGAGGATGATTATAGGAGTAACTATTGCACTAATTGTGGTGACCCGCACTCGGTTCAATATTGTAACTTATATCAACCGTCCACTTCATACACCTACTATGAGGATGTGACACCCCAGGAAAACCGGGAAAACCATACAACTTAACTAGCTTCCTCAGTGAGTGCCTACCAAATTTCGGGACGAAATTTCTTTCAACTTGGGGATGATGTGACAACTCGAAATTTAGAACCTTTCATTGTATCTCGATGTAACATGCTTAAACGTGTGACTAGTTAACTATGTTGGTTTAATGAGATAAGCGAACATTCTATGCGATTATGTGTTACGTGTATATGCTTGTATGTATAGTATGTGTATAGGTTTATGTGAGCCGAGAACCAAGAACTTGACTCGAGACCATGTGGTCTCGAGTAAACAGTAACATTTGGGCCGGATGGGCAACGCACCCCATTTAACCCAACCGAAACCCATTAGGGTGCACCATGTGGACAAGTATATAACCCTTAGTGATGTTAACCTTGCCATTCTTTGGACAATCCACACACACACTCTCCCTCTCTCTCTCACGAAAACCCTAGGTCTCAACATCACCCCACCTCCTTCATTCTCGGACCAAACCGGTGACACTAGGACTCGCGGATCGGCTCACACACACATACATTCGGAAGCTTCATACTCGCCTTTGAAACCCATCAACCGGTTAGTGTTCTTATGATGTTGTTGTTAATTAGTAGTATGAATGATATGACTTAACTAGTGTAGTTGTATGATTGATGATGTTTTGTGAATCGGTTGTGTGCGATGTTGATAATCGGCTAGCATGCTTTGTTTTCGGATATGTTACATAATGAGCTCATGATATCTTGTGTCTAAATATGATTCAAACCATTGATTATTGATGTTCATGAAAACCGGCTTGCATATGTGTAGTACCATGTTAATCGGATTAGTGTAGAATTGATTTTAGATGTTATGTGATGATTTGAAACCTTTAGATGAATATGTTCAAGTGTGATGATTTGTTGTTCATGATTATGTTTGTGATTAATGCTAGAAACCGGAAATGTGATGAACAAGTTTGAATAATCAACATGAACATGACTTGAATATATGAAGAACAACTTGAAGATAATATGAATGTGTTATGGATATTTGAAATTGCCATGTTTGATCCATTTTGGTTAATTGTTAGACAATTAGACATGTTGGTAGAACCTCATTGGATAGTACATAAGATCACAACAGTGAAATCCCATTGGTCTAGTACAATGTGGAATTCAGCAAATGTCCCCAACCGAGACCTTCTGTCTCGACTCGAGACCACCGCATGACAAGTCGAGATCGCCGATTACGACACAGGTTGCGAGTCGGAAACTTATAGTCTCGACTCGAGACCGGGGGCATGATAACTCGAGACTGAGGTTGCGAGTCCAGTTGCGACTCGAGACCCTACTTGATCAACACAAAAACATCATGACCCGAGACCCTGTTTACGAGTCCGGTTGCGACTCGAGACCAACATGTGCATAACCCGAGACTTCATCAGTCTCGACTCGAGACCATGTGCATGTGCACACTGTTGGACTTGCACCTCATTTCGGACTCAAGTAATTGGGCCGGACCTTTGGGCATAAGGCATGGACCTTATACGTTTCTGTTGAATTTGAATGTTATGAATGATACTTGAATGCAATGTGCTAGAAACATACGTGTACTACTTGAATGCGAACCTGACTTATATGGTACGACTATATTAGGACGCGATTGACCACTAGCATCTAAACTCGACGTTTCTGTGTTTTCTACCGAGCAAACCAAGGTGAGTTCACACCCTCTACAAAGCATGGGATTCCCAGGGGTCGGGAATTGGGGTTAAGGAACATGGGTTCCTCGTCCTCCTTGGGTAGGACAGTATTGGATTCAGGAATGTAATTCCTCGTCCTTACGGACAGATAACTCGTACTAGACCAAAACTCTATCACGAAGTCCCTCCTTTTTATATCGACTTAATCGCCGGGCCAATGGCGAGCGAGTCATTAGTTAGATAGCGCTATTTAGGTCTGACAAACCTCACACCGTGCCGCAGAGGACGGGCGTGAACTAATGGATCTGGGGCACGTCAATGATGATAGACATTGACAGTTTCAGGGCACTTAAACATGACTACAGTCAGCAGTCGATATGGTAACGAGTCTAGTATATACATGGGGTAGCCCCCACGGCCGAAATGCCAGATAACTAAAACGGGGTAGCCCCCACGGCTGGATTGCCAGAGTAACCGGGAATAAACAAGTCACGTTTTTAACTATGGGGTAACCCCCACGGCAGGATGCCAGATAAAGGAAACTGTTTTCGAAACAACTTAAAACGAACACCCAACCATGAACTCACTCAACTTGTTGTTGACTCGTTACTACATGCTTTGCAGGTCAATAGGTGCTTAGCTGGAGCTTGCATGGAGAAGAGTCGTTGTGGGACATGGACGGCTGTGTGCCATGTTAAACTTTGAAACAATTAAACTTATGTTTTGATTTAAGACTTATGCTTCTGCTTGTAACTTGAACTATGTTTTGTTTGGTCGCCAATTATATTGGTTGGATTTTTATAACTACTTATATGCTTGTTCAATATGATTGGTGGCTGGATCCTGGTCAGTCACGCCTCCAAGCGGTAGTACTCCGCAGGTGGATTTTGGGGGTGTGACAGATTGGTATCAGAGCCTTTGGTTATAGAGAACTTGGTTTTAATAAAGGGGAAAACGTTTTTGTTAAAACCAGACTATAACCTGTACAATGCTCAACGGTCCACAACGACGCTTCACTGCACATGCAAGGCTCGACATTCTAGGTGATATGATCTGTGTATATATTGCCTACTTGATAGTTACATAGTACATTGCTCATGGTATGCTTGGTTAGTATAACTACTGTTGCTTGAACACGTGTGCACATACTCACCTCTGACATCGCATTTTCGCGAACCCCTCTCACTCACGTTCTTCTTGATATGAAGATCATGTCTGGACGCGTTAACCTGACACAAGCCCAGTTGACGGCTCTGATCAACGAACGAGTTGCCGCAGCACCTGCAGCTGCACACGCAGGAGGTATATCCTGCAGTCCGAACTCATTCTAGGATCTTTTAGGATCCTACTCTCGTGAACTAACCTTCGTGTTAAACTCTGTCTTTTCTTTCACCCACGATAGGTCAACATGCTCAGCCACCCGTGTGCACTTTTAAGACTTTCATGGACTGCCGACCAACTACTTTTAGCGGCACTGAAGGAGCAGTAGGTCTCCTCCACTGGTTTGAGAAACTAGAATCTGTGTTCGAAATGTGTGAATGCCCTGAGGCGCGCAGGGTGAAGTATGCTACCGGTACTCTCGAGGGTTTAGCCCTCACGTGGTGGAACGCTCAGGTCCAAATGATGGGGTTGGTTGCTGCCAACGCCACCCCATGGGAGAATTTTAAGGAGATGATCAGGGAAGAATACTGCAGTCGGGATGAGATTCACAAACTGGAGGTAGAATTCTTCAACCTCAAGATGACGGGGTCAGAAATTGAAGCTTATGTGAAAAGGTCGAACGAACTGGCAATTCTGTGTCCTACTATGGTGGATCCTCCCATCAAACGCATCGAGCTGTTTCTCCAAGGCTTGGTGCCGGAAATCCAGAGTCATGTGACTTCAGCGAACCTCGCTACCTACCAGCAAGTTGTTCAGTTGGCTCACCGTCTTACTGATCAAGCGGTGGAGCAGAACAAGTTACCAAAGCGCATAGGTGCTGCAACTACTTCTGGTACCTCTAGTGACAACAAACGGAAGTGGGATGGAACCTCAAGTAAGGGCGACTTCTGTTCAGTCCTAGTCTCAGCAGAGAAAGACTGATGACTACAAGAGCCCTAGTCAGCAATCATCCGGTGGTCAAGGTCATGGTGGGTACAAAGGGAATCACCCCAAATGCAATCGCTGCAGCCTGCACCACAGCGGGCCATGCACCAGGGGCAACTGTCATCGGTGCAACAAGCCTGGTCACGCTGCAAAGGATTGCAGGAGCTTATACCCCGCCAATCAGAATCGTCAGCCAGCTCAACAGAACCAACGTCAGCAGCAGCAGCAGGGGGATAACAAAGGGTGCTTTCAGTGTGGAGCTGAAGGCCACTTCAAGAGAGATTGTCCCCAACTGAACAGGAACCAGAACAACAACAACAACAATAACAACAATCAGGGGAATGGTAACAATGGGAACAACAACAACAATGGCGCCAGGGGACGGGCGTTCGTGATCGGCCAAGGTGAAGCAAGGAATGACCCCAATGTTGTGGCGGGTAAGTTCCTTCTCGACGACTTTTATGTTTCAGTATTATTTGATTCGGGTGCCGATACTAGCTACATGTCACTAGAAGTTAGTCGAATGCTTAAGCATGTTCCAACACCTTTGAACAACAAGCACACTGTAGAGCTAGCAAACGGTAAGAGTTTAGAAGCCACACACGTAGCCAAGGGTTGTAAACTTATTCTCGCTGACCAGACCTTCTCTATCGACCTCATTCCTATCGTTCTGGGTAGTTTCGACGTTGTCATTGGGATGGATTGGTTATCCCAACACCGAGCGGAGATTCTTTGCAACGAGAAGGTTGTCCGTATTCCAGGTTCCGGTGGTGAACCTCTCATGATTCGTGGCGACAAGAGGAGTGCTGTTGAGAACGTCATTTCTCTCCTTAAGGCCCAGAAGTGCCTGCGAAAGGGCCACACTGCCATATTAGCCCTCATTACTGACACCACGGAGAAAGAGAAGAAGATAGAAAATTTTCCGGTTGTACGCGATTATCCAGAGGTATTTCCTGAGGAATTACCTGGTCTTCCGCCTCATCGCCAAGTCGAGTTTCAGATCGAATTAGCTCCTGGAGCTGCACCTATAGCTCGTGCACCTTATCGTTTAGCTCCATCAGAGTTGGAAGAACTCTCTACACAACTACAAGAACTCTTGGATAAGGGTTTTATTCGTCCTAGCTCATCGCCCTGGGGAGCTCCAGTACTATTCGTGAAAAAGAAGGATGGTACCTTCAGGATGTGCATCGACTACCGGGAACTCAACAAGGTGACAGTGAAGAACCGCTACCCTCTACCGCGTATTGACGACTTGTTCGACCAGCTGCAAGGGTCGAGCTACTATTCAAAGATTGATTTGAGATCGAGATATCACCAACTGAGAGTCCGAGAAGAGGACGTCTCCAAAACAGCTTTTAGAACACGTTACGGGCACTATGAGTTTTTGGTCATGCCTTTTGGGCTGACAAACGCACCTGCGGTTTTCATGGACTTGATGAATCGAGTGTGCAAGCCTTACCTGGACAAGTTCGTTATAGTCTTCATCGACGACATCCTGATCTATTCTAAGAGTCAGGAGGAACACGAGCAACATCTACGGCTTATCCTGGAACTCCTTCGAATAGAACAGCTTTATGCAAAGTTCTCGAAATGCGACTTCTGGCTTCGAGAAGTCCATTTCCTAGGCCACGTGGTAAACAAGGATGGGATTCATGTTGATCCGTCCAAGGTAGACTCGATTAGGAACTGGCCTGCACCTCGTACACCAAAGGAAATTCGCCAATTCTTGGGTTTGGCAGGTTACTACAGGAGGTTCATTAAGGATTTTTCCAAGATTGCACAGCCTCTCACCTCAGTAACGCAGAAAGGCGTTGTTTATCGCTGGGGAAACGCACAGGAATTAGCATTTCAACATCTAAAGGATAGACTTTGCAGCGCGCCTATCCTTTCACTGCCTGAGGGCACTGACGACTTTGTGGTTTACTGTGACGCATCAATTCAAGGTCTTGGTTGTGTATTGATGCAACGAGATAAGGTTATAGCCTACGCCTCACGCCAACTTAAAGTTCATGAGAAGAACTACACTACACACGACTTGGAGCTGGGAGCTGTTGTTTTTGCACTTAAGTTATGGCGGCATTACCTGTACGGTACCAAGTGCGCCATCTACACCGACCATAGGAGCCTCGAGCACATCTTCAAGCAGAAGGAACTAAACATGCGACAACGACGATGGGTCGAGCTACTGAATGACTACGAGTGCTCAATCAGGTATCACCCGGGCAAGGCCAATGTTGTGGCTGACGCCCTCAGTCGAAAGGACACTGCGCCTAAGCGTGTGCGAGCTTTACAACTCACGATCCATTCTAGTCTTCCTTCCCAAATACGAGACGCTCTGATAGAAGCACTGAAACCAGAAAACGTCAGGGCTGAGGCCCTACGCGGATCAAGGCAACGCTTAGAACAGAAGGAAGATGGTGCTTACTACGTAACGGGACGTGTTTGGGTCCCACTCTATGGCAACCTGCGAGAGCTTGTGATGGATGAAGCACACAAGTCTCGCTACTCAGTACACCCTGGATCAGATAAGATGTATCATGATATCAAAACTACGTACTGGTGGCCTAGCATGAAGGCCCACATAGCAACTTACGTCAGCAAGTGTTTGACTTGTGCGAGAGTCAAGTCTGAACACCAGAAACCCTCAGGCCTACTCCAACAACCAGAGATACCACAATGGAAATGGGAGCAAATTTCCATGGATTTTGTTACTGGCCTACCTAGATCCCAGCGCGGGAACGATACTATTTGGGTGATCGTGGATCGACTCACAAAATCTGCACACTTCTTGGCTATCAAGGAGACGGATAAGTTCTCCACCCTCGCAGAAATATACCTCAAGGAAGTTGTTTCGAGGCACGGGGTGCCCACCTCTATTATCTCAGATCGAGATGCACGTTTTACTTCAGAGCTGTGGCAAGCAATGCACAAATCCTTCGGCTCGCGATTAGACATGAGCACAGCGTATCACCCTCAGACGGACGGGCAGTCCGAGCGCACCATTCAAACCTTAGAGGACATGCTTCGTGCATGTGTAATCGACTTTGGCAACCGCTGGGAAAAGCATCTGCCACTTGTGGAATTCTCGTACAATAACAGCTACCACACCAGCATTAAAGCTGCTCCGTTTGAGGCATTGTACGGACGTAAATGCCGGTCACCTCTTTGTTGGGCAGAGGTGGGAGATAGTCAGATCACTGGCCCAGAACATGTGGTAGACACAACCGAACAGATTGCTCAAATACGAAAAACGCATGGCGGCAGCTCGTGACCGTCAGAAAGTCTACGCCGATAAGGGCAGGAAACCACTTGAGCTCCAGGTTGGGGAGCGGGTACTACTCAAAGTTTCACCCTGGAAGGGTGTGGTTCGTTTTGGTAAACGCGGCAAACTTAACCCACGATACGTTGGACCTTTCGAAGTCATTGAGAAAATAGGCAGGGTGGCCTACCGACTGAACTTACCAGCAGAACTCGGTGCAGTTCACAACGTTTTTCACGTGTCAAATCTGAAGAAGTGTCTGTCAGATGAGACCCACGTAGTTCCTTTGAAGGAACTCACTATCGACGAACAGTTACGATTCGTCGAGGAACCAGTCGAGATCATGGACCGGGATGTTAAGGTCCTCAAGAGCACTAGAATACCTCTCGTTCGAGTTCGTTGGAACTCACGTCGCGGCCCAGAGTTCACCTGGGAGCGCGAAGATCAGATGAAACAAAAGTATCCCCAACTGTTCGCAAACAGTACACCCACTACTGAGGCCGAAGCTACGGAATTTCGGGACGAAATTCCAGATCAACGGGGGGTGGATGTGACACCCCAGGAAAACCGGGAAAACCATACAACTTAACTAGCTTCCTCAGTGAGTGCCTACCAAATTTCGGGACGAAATTTCTTTCAACTTGGGGATGATGTGACAACTCGAAATTTAGAACCTTTCATTGTATCTCGATGTAACATGCTTAAACGTGTGACTAGTTAACTATGTTGGTTTAATGAGATAAGCGAACATTCCATGCGATTATGTGTTACGTGTATATGCTTGTATGTATAGTATGTGTATAGGTTTATGTGAGCCGAGAACCAAGAACTCGACTCGAGACCATGTGGTCTCGAGTAAACAGTAACATTTGGGCCGGATGGGCCACGCACCCCATTTAACCCAACCGAAACCCATTAGGGTGCACCATGTGGACAAGTATATAACCCTTAGTGATGTTAACCTTGCCATTCTTTGGACAATCCACACACACACTCTCCCTCTCTCTCTCACGAAAACCCTAGGTCTCAACATCACCCCTCCTCCTTCATTCTAGGACCAAACCGGTGACACTAGGACTCGCGGATCGGCTCACACACACATACATTCGGAAGCTTCATACTCGCCTTTGAAACCCATCAACCGGTTAGTGTTCTTATGATGTTGTTGTTAATTAGTAGTATGAATGATATGACTTAACTAGTGTAGTTGTCTGATTGATGATGTTTTGTGAATCGGTTGTGTGCGATGTTGATAATCGGCTAGCATGCTTTGTTTTCGGATATGTTACATAATGAGCTCATGATATCTTGTGTCTAAATATGATTCAAACCATTGATTATTGATGTTCATGAAAACCGGCTTGCATATGTGTAGTACCATGTTAATCGGATTAGTGTAGAATTGATTTTAGATGTTATGTGATGATTTGAAACCTTTAGATGAATATGTTCAAGTGTGATGATTTGTTGTTCATGATTATGTTTGTGATTAATGCTAGAAACCGGAAATGTGATGAACAAGTTTGAATAATCAACATGAACATGACTTGAATATATGAAGAACAACTTGAAGATAATATGAATGTGTTATGGATATTCGAAATTGCCATGTTTGATCCATTTTGGTTAATTGTTAGACAATTAGACATGTTGGTAGAACCTCATTGGATAGTACATAAGATCACAACAGTGAAATCCCATTGGTCTAGTACAATGTGGAATTCAGCAAATGTCCCCAGCCGAGACCTTCTGTCTCGACTCGAGACCACCGCATGACAAGTCGAGATCGCCGATTACGACACAGGTTGCGAGTCGGAAACTTATAGTCTCGACTCGAGACCGGGGGCATGATAACTCGAGACTGAGGTTGCGAGTCCAGTTGCGACTCGAGACCCTACTTGATCAACACAAAAACATCATGACCCGAGACCCTGTTTACGAGTCCGGTTGCGACTCAAGACCAACATGTGCATAACCCGAGACTTCATCAGTCTCGACTCGAGACCATGTGCATGTGCACACTGTTGGACTTGCACCTCATTTCGGACTCAAGTAATTGGGCCGGACCTTTGGGCCTAAGGCATGGACCTTATACGTTTCTGTTGAATTTGAATGTTATGAATGATACTTGAATGCAATGTGCTAGAAACATACGTGTACTACTTGAATGCGAACCTGACTTATATGGTACGACTATATTAGGACGCGATTGACCACTAGCATCTAAACTCGACGTTTCTGTGTTTTCTACCGAGCAAACCAAGGTGAGTTCACACCCTCTACAAAGCATGGGATTCCCAGGGGTCGGGAATTGGGGTTAAGGAACATGGGTTCCTCGTCCTCCTTGGGTAGGACAGTATTGGATTCAGGAATGTAATTCCTCGTCCTTACGGACAGATAACTCGTACTAGACCAAAACTCTATCACGAAGTCCTTCCTTTTTATATCGACTTAATCGCCGGGCCAATGGCGAGCGGGTCATTAGTTAGATAGCGCTATTTAGGTCTGACAAACCTCACACCGTGCCGCAGAGGACGGGCGTGAACTAATGGATCTGGGGCACGTCAATGATGATAGACATTGACAGTTTCAGGGCACTTAAACATGACTACAGTCAGCAGTCGATATGGTAACGAGTCTAGTATATACATGGGGTAGCCCCCACGGCCGAAATGCCAGATAACTAACACGGGGTAGCCCCCACGGTTGGATTGCCAGAGTAACCGGGAATAAACAAGTCACGTTTTTAACTATGGGGTAACCCCCACGGCAGGATGCCAGATAAAGGAAACTGTTTTCGAAACAACTTAAAACGAACACCCAACCGTGAACTCACTCAACTTGTTGTTGACTCGTTACTACATGCTTTGCAGGTCAATAGGTGCTTAGCTGGAGCTTGCATGGAGAAGAGTCGTTGTGGGACATGGACGGCTGTGTGCCATGTTAAACTTTGAAACAATTAAACTTATGTTTTGATTTAAGACTTATGCTTCCGCTTGTAACTTGAACTATGTTTTGTTTGGTCGCCAATTATATTGGTTGTATTTTTATAACTACTTATATGCTTGTTCAATATGATTGGTGGCTGGATCCTGGTCAGTCACGCCTCCAAGCGGTAGTACTCCGCAGGTGGATTTTGGGGGTGTGACAGAGGAGCCCAGGTACGAGCCATCAACTTCATACACATCCTATGAAGACCAAAGGTATGAACCTCATCCCTCATACTCATATTTTGATGAACCAAGGTATGAGCCTTCATACTCATACTTTGAGGAACCAAGATATGAGCCCCCACCTTCATATGCTTACTATGAGGAACCATGGCATGAACAACCCACCTCATATGAGTATTATGAAGAACAAAATTACGGCCCTTATCTATCATATGCTTACAATGAAGAACAATGGTGTGAACCATCTACTTCATATGGGCATTATGAGGAACAAAGGATCGAACAACCGGATTCAAGCTTTGAAAATTCCAATCCTTTTTCTATAACCGAAGTGACCGATAGGATATTAGAACACCTTAGAGTTATCGATCGCTACATAAAAGAATCTCGCGCAAGGGAAGAGGAGTCCCGCGCAAGAGAAGAATTAAATAAAGAAGAGATAACTGAAAGTGTAAAAATGGAAGAACAAATAAGTGAAAAACTGACACATGAGTTAAACAACGAAAAAGGTGAGTCCGACAACGTAAAAATTCAAGAAGAGTCTAATTTTGAAGAAATTAATCTCTTGACACCTTCTTTTGAAAATCATTGTTTAGTTTCCACTCATGCTAAGTTTTTAAAAGAATTAAACACTAACACTAAAATTGACGAAACGGTAAGTGTTAAGTTAACTAATGATCAAACCTCACTAATAAAAGAAGATCCATTTGAAATTAACATTACACCGGTTCCATGTTTCTTTCAAAATTCATTTATTAGTAATGTCACAATTGATAAAGATCTTTGTGTTAACATAATGCCTAACTACATTTTCGAAAACTTAAGTATTAGTGATTTTTCTCCACTTCAAATACCCATTTTTCTATCTAATCAGAAAATAATAAAGTCAATCGGTGTAGTTGAGGATGTCTTGGTTCAAACAAATCAAATGGTAATCCCAACCGACTTTGTCATCCTCGATGACGCTCCTCTAGTATTGGGACGACCCTTTGTAAAAACCCACGAAGCTTTGAAAAACCGGAAGTTCAACAATCTACCTCTTCAATTAGGGGCATTTAAAAAGAGTGTCGATCTTGAGCGGTCAATGAAATATCCATTCGGCAATAATGACCCCCTAATTGAAGATGAAGATGAACCACCCGATACAAGTGAAAAGTTTGACCACTTTGTTGAAGAAGAGGTCGCCATAGAACAAACTTTTAAAGTTCTTGATCAAAATGAGCAACCAAATAAGGAGTCTCCTAAAGACCCACCTCTTGAGCTCAAAGAACTTCCAAAAGGTTTGGAATATGCGTTTTTAGACAAAGATGGTAAGTTACCTGTAATTATTTCGTCTAAATTAGATAAATTAGAAAAAGAAAAATTAATTAACCTTTTGAAAAAACACAAAAATGCGATCGCTTGGAAGCTTGTAGATATTAAAGGAATAAGTCCTTCCATGTGCACGCACAAAATTTTAATGAATGATGACTACAAATCGGTAATACAACCACAACGTCGAGTAAATCCAAATGTTCAAGAAGTGGTTAAAAACGAAGTCATCAAATTACTTGACGCCGGACTTATTTATCCTATCTCCGATAGTCCTTGGGTAAGTCCCGTCCAAGTAGTTCCAAAGAAAGGAGGTATGACGGTAATAACTAACGAAAAGAATGAATTAATACCAACGAGAACCGTCACAGGATGGAGAGTATGTATAGATTATAGACGATTAAATGAAGCAACAAGGAAATATCACTTTCCTTTACCCTTCATTGATCAAATGTTAGAAAGATTATCCGGTCATAAATTTTACTGTTTCTTGGATGGTTTTTCAGGTTACTTTCAAATCCCGATAGCACCCGAAGACCAAGAAAAGACAACCTTCACATGTCCCTATGGAACTTTTGCTTATCGACGCATGCCGTTTGGTCTATGTAATGCCCCCGTAACATTCCAACGTTGCATGGTAGCCATCTTCCATGACATGATAGAAAAGACAATGGAAGTCTTCATGGACGACTTTTCTATCTTTGGGGATTCATACGACCAATGCCTCGATAACCTTGAACGAATGCTATCCCGATGTGAGGAAACTAACCTCGCCCTTAATTGGGAAAAATGCCATTTCATGGTAACTGAGGGAATAGTACTCGGTCACAAAATCTCAAGCGAAGGAATGGAAGTGGATCGAGCTAAAATAGACACTATTTCTCGATTACCACCTCCATCCTCCGTTAGAGCTATCAGAAGTTTCCTAGGGCATGCCGGATTTTATAGGCGGTTTATCAAAGACTTTTCTAAAATTTCAAGGCCTCTAACAAAATTACTTGAAAAAGATGCTCCTTTCATCTTTGACAGGTATTGCAATCAAGCATTTCTAACCTTAAAGGAAATGCTAGTCAATGCACCGATCATGATCGCGCCTGATTGGAAATTTCCTTTCGAAATCATGTGTGATGCTAGTGACTTTGTAGTTGGAGCTGTCTTGGGACAAAGAAAAGAAAAGCATTTCCACCCAATTTATTATGCTAGTAAAACACTTAACGATGCACAAGAAAATTACACAACAACTGAAAAAGAATTACTAGCTGTGGTATTTGCTTTTGATAAATTTCGTTCTTATCTTGTTCTTTCTAAAACTATAGTCTATACAGATCATGCAGCCATTCAATATCTCTTCAAAAAGCAGGACGCAAAACCACGTTTGATTCGGTGGATTCTACTCCTCCAAGAATTTGATATTGAAATCAAAGACAAAAGAGGAGCAGAAAAAACCGCAGCAGATCATCTTTCGCGCTTTGGAGGCAACCAGGGACGAGCAAATCAACGAAAAATTTCCAACGGAGTCCCTAGAAATGGTGGAATACAAAGAAGAACCATGGTATGCCGACTATGCTAACTACTTAGCTAGCGGTATAGTCGCTAAGGGTTGGCCACATCATCAAAGAAAAAAATTCTTTGCCAATGTAAAACACTATTTTTGGGAAGATCCATATCTTTTCAAAATGTGTGCCAACCAACTCGTACGACGATGCGTCCATGGTAGCGAAGCACGAAGAATTCTCCGCCATTGTCATGAAGGTCCATACGGAGGGCATCATGGTGCCGCTAGTACCGCACGAAAGGTAATTGATTCAGGATTTTATTGGCCAACCATTTATAAAGACGCCCAAAGTCTTGTCAAGACATGTGATGCTTGCCAAAGAACAGGTAATATTTCTTCCAAAAACGAAATGCCACAAAATGGCATACTTGTTTGTGAAATTTTTGATGTGTGGGGACTCGACTTTATGGGACCTTTCCCACTGTCAAAAGGAAACAAATATATACTTGTGGCAGTAGATTACTTGTCTAAATGGGCCGAGGCCGAGGCACTTCCAACAAATGATGGAAGAGTCGTGGTAAGATTTCTGAAGAAATTATTCTCTCGTTTTGGAACGCCTAAAGCACTAATAAGTGATAGAGGTACCCATTTTTGCAACCATCAACTTGAAATTTTTTTAACAAGATATGGGGTCTATCACCGGGTCTCAACAGCATATCACCCTCAAACAAACGGACAAGCTGAAGTGACTAATGGAGGTTTAAAACGAATACTCGAAAAAACCGTAGGGTTAAATAGAAAAGAATGGGCAGATAAATTAGATGATGCTTTATGGGCTTTTCGAACTGCTTATAAAACAACAATAGGTACAACCCCATATAAGCTTGTCTATGGAAAAAGTTGTCACTTGCCAGTAGAAATTGCACACAAAGCCTACTAGGCAATTAAAAATGTAAATTTAGATTTAGAATTTGATGGTAAAAATCGATTTTGTCAATTAAATGAATTAGACGAACTTAGGAATTATGCATACTCAAACTCTGAAATTTACAAGGAAAGAATGAAAAACTTGCATGACAAACATATTAAACCTAATGAATTTCGAGTAGGGGATCAAGTTCTTTTGTTTAATTCACGACTTCGACTATTTCCTGGTAAATTAAAATCTAGGTGGTCAGGACCTTTTTCCATCACCCATATTTTCCCACACGGTGCAGTAGAAATTAAATCTCGGAATGGACCTCCATTCAAAGTCAATGGCCAACGGCTGAAACTCTATCAAGGATTTATTGAGGATGAAGAGGAAGAAATCTCGCTTCAAATGGTCGATGAGTAAAGGCAACAACAGCATACCTGGTAAGTTACGAACCAAAGGGATGACATCATAATCGGTAAGTCTTCTAACCAAGTTTTGGGAAAAATGAGGGCACTCACACGAGCACTAAAAAAAAAACTTTGCTCGGCACGAGGCCGTGTCCGCGCAACTGTCGGGATAAAACACCTTTTTCATAACAGTTGCTTCATTCCACACGCCCCGTTTACCCAAAACGCTCTGGTTCCAGGCGATTTTCCGCAGATTTTCGACGTCTCCTATCATTCTAACAACATCAAGGTATGATTCTATCACTATTATTAGTTAGATTAAGCATTTGCATGTAGTTAAAACTTCAAAAATTTGGGGAAAAATCTAGGGTTCTTGAACTACACCCGGATCGAACATCAAATTTTTGCTTTAATATGTTAGCATCTAGTTAGATTAGTGTTATAGGAAGTAAACCCACTTGTATTGTTCAAAGATTCGCCCGATTTCTCATAAAAACCTCAAACCCTTGTTTTTGAACCGAAAAAGATAAAATTGAATGGGTAAACGGTTTGTTATGGGAAAAACGGCACTTGGGGTTTCATTTTCGGGGGAAACCGCACCTATTGGACAAAAATTTTTCAAGTTTTCAAAGTCGGGTCGAAAAATGAAGTTTTTGAGTAACAGACACCTGGACACGGGGTCGTGTCCGCTGAACACGGGGCCGTGTCCAGCCCGCTGTTTGCAGTTTTTTCCGAAAACTCCACTGATTTATGCTAACTTTTGGTGTATTCTTTCAGATGGCAAGGAAATTCACGAGGTTCAACACAAATGAGCTCGATGCTAGGGCTAGATATGAGGTACTTCAAACAAGACCGGAAGAATACCCGAGACAAGCATACATGGATTTGTTAGCATTGGTGAACCAACTTGACCGTTTCAACAACCTAGTCACAGGACCACTGAGAGTCACCTTGACCACTCGACTTCACTCGGTCCACGAGTGCACTATGGAATTCTATAGCACCTTCACGTTCAATTCAAGGTGCGACACGTTTGACAATGATGGGGTAGCATTCCGATGTGGTGGAACTAGGTACTCAATTTGAATGGCATAATTTGGGTCGATCATTGGGTTGTATGCGGAAGAAGACGCGGGTAATGAAGAGAACACCGGAGGAGTGCGAGAGTTGGATGAGAACGAAAGCCAAGCCGCATGGGCTCAGATTGGTGAAGGGCACTACAACCCGAGCAGCACTAAGAGCACTAAGCTGAGGGACCCGCTTTACCATTACATTCATAGAGTCCTCGCTTACTCTCTTAGCCAAAGGCATGATAGCAGTGGCGTTGTTGGGTTGAGAGATTTGGTGGTTCTTCATTGCATTCATACCCGCCGGCACCTAGATGTCCCGTACTTCCTGCTCCGTAACATGCATCTGAACCGACTTGCTACTTCACCTACCCCTATCTTCTTCGGGGGGTAGATATACCGTCTCTTCAAGCACTTCACGAACATACCGAGATCCTTCGAAAGGAGTCCATGGTCGGGAAGAGTCGATGTACACATCTGCCGCTCCATGAACTTAATTTATGAGGCTGACGACGTGTCGGTTAGCTTCCAAAGGATGCAGGGACATGCATGGAACCCGCAAAAGGCACTTGTCCTTCACGCTCCACAACATCATCAGTATCAGTACCAGCCCCACGGTGATCCGGGCCAGTCCTCCTCGCAAGGAGGTGGTTTTCCTAATTTCCAAAGTTTACATGATTTGTTGCAGGAAAACCTCATGTGCACCAGGAACACCTATAACATGGCGAGCAACACGTACAACCGGGTGGGAGCAATTGAGAGAAACATATCCGATATCCAAGATGATATTGGAAATATCCGGGAGTACATTGCGGGCCATGGTGGAGATGATGATGATGAGGATGAGGACATGGAGTAGGCGGAAGGAGCGGAGGCGGAAGCGGTTGGTTGGTGATCCCACAGGTTAACCCCCTTTTATCTTGAACAATTTCCGGCCTGCGTGCCGTGTGTTGAACAATTTACTTTCTTTTAACTCTTTTTATTTTCTGCATTTCTTTTTCTTTTTAACTTTGTGATATGGATGTTGAACTTGGTAAATTAGGATGTTTGCTATGGTTTGGTGTAGTGTTTATTGCTAAAACAGGTACATACGAGGCTTAGAGCACTAAATCTTAGTGCTACTAGAGCCGGGACAGGAAGACTAGAGCCAGAAACCTGTTTTTCAACCCTGCAGATTGTCTACACGGGGTCGTGTCCAGCCGACACGCCCCCGTGCCCACTTCCCCAGACCTGCTGATTGTCTAAAACTGCAGACTTTTGCCAGACACGGGGTCGTGTCCAGCCGACACGCCCCCGTGTCCACCTTCTGTAAGTTTTCGTTACTGGCCCCTGAACACGGGGTCGTGTCCAACGAACACAAGGCCGTGTCCAGGCGCCCAGTAACACAAATTTTTGCTTTTTCACACCTTTTACACATTCAATCAACCTAAAAACCTATTTTTGGGACACATTGAGGACAATGTGTAATTTAAGTGTTGGGGGATGCTAAAACCTTGAATCTTGCAATTCCTAATAACAAGCCTTACATAAAACTCTATTGGAACCGCTAATCACCCAAAATTGTTTCAAAAATTTTCAATTTATTTTTTTACTTGTCTAGGTTTAACTTGGGAATTTCAAATTCTAAAAAGGTTATATTTTTACAAATTTACAAACGATAGCGTCGTGATAAAAAGAACCAACATAAGAAAATTATGAAAAGGCATGACAAGCTTAGTTAAAATTTAATTATATATACTTGATCACATAAAAACCATTCTCACAAAAGTGAGTTTTGAGCCTTTATTGAGCATACAAATACATATCTTTAAACTAAATGCTCATTTTTCATTTCTTGTGTGAATAGCCGCTTGGTTCTTACAACTCTAGAACTTGCCACGACAATACATTCCCGGTCCTTACCAACTTAAACCCGAGTAAGTAAATGATGGAGGCATTAGGACTAACCCTTTTTATTTCTACACCATTAATTTTTTTACCACCTACCCAAAATCCCCCTAGTTAACCCCTTTGAGCATAAACCTTTTCATTTCTTAACCCAAACCAAACACCCTTTCACCAACCAAAACCTTTTTATTTTTAACCCTTTGTTTTAGTAACAAGCTCAGTTTTTCGTATGATTTTCAAAAAAAAAAAAAATTTTGTTGATGATGAAGCAAAAGAAATAAACAAGCAAGTTCATCAAAAATAACTTTGCTTGAATTATGGCTTCATCAAAACAAAACAAAAAAAAAACAAAAAAAAATTGCAAAAATAAAAAGTCTTACGAAAAACCGATGCTTTTTACGCTTTTCGCCCTTTTCTACTAACCACTAACCCAACCACCTACCTTTAACCCAAGCCTAACCTTTCACCCAAAAGTCCCCTTGATATTTACGAAGGTATATAGTTAAAAAGGAGGAGGATTGATTGCTTGGCAAGCCTATGGTAGGAGTAAGTTCCATGCCGCTCTCGAGTGATTCACTAAAATACATCTTCGACCGTGTGTTGAGTGATCCCCCGTATGGTATGTGAACTTGTATATAAATAGAATTTTAAAGAGGCATGTTATGCCCTAATAAGTAATTTATCTTATGAAAAGTTTTAAATAAATCATGACGAATAGGATTGTAAATAAATAAAAATAAAACTTAATAAAGAATCTTGGAAATCCCGACACTCTATGACAAGCCCAAAAACCTTCTCTGCTACCCATTCCATTTAGGAGTGTAAAGCCACATTATAAAGAGTTTTGCTTTAGGACAAGCAAAAATTCAAGTGTGGGGGTATTTGATGTGTGCAAAATGCAACATATAAATTACATCAATTGTGGCATAAAACTAACCCTTTTTAGTACTAATGTTGGAAAAAGTGTGTTTTTGTCTTCCTTTTGTATTTTCATGATTAAATGAGCTCAAATTAACAAAAAAAGCAAAAAGGCGGCTAAATCTAACATAAATACAAGAAAAGGAACAAAAGTGGCATGTTCGACCTCCCCGAAAGCATCTTCCTAAGCAAAACAAGAGAACAGAAGGCTGAACACACCCCGTGCTCAGTGAACACGGGGGCGTGCTCAAGTGTTAGCATAAAAGACAAAGTTGTAGAAGCTTCCATCGCCCACCACGGGGCCGTGATCAGCGGACACGGGGCCGTGGTCAACTATAAGATTCGTAGAATCCAGGCAAATCTTGATAGTACAGATATGCTTCTGCACACGGGGTCGTGCCCAGCGGACACGGGGCCGTGGTCAACTAATGCAGACAAAAGCATTTAATGAAGACAGAGAAGAGGATGGACACGGGGCCGTGCCCAACGGACACGGGGCCGTGCCCGAGCTTCTGTTCAGCCTATAAATAGGAGTGCTTGGCTCAAGCTCAAACCATCCCTTGGCACACCACCTCTCTCACACTTCACCCACCACCCACCACCACCATAACACCATCATCCACCACCATCATCCATTGTCCATCATAGAGTGTGTGAGTCGTCTCGGGATCCAAGATTGATCGTAAGAGTTCTTGACAATCAAGGCCATGTTTGCCTAAGTCTCTTACATCACTTGGTGAAGACAAAGTGTCTAGTGTAATACTTTTTATTTTTAATCTTTTCGCACTTTTTAATTGGTTATGTATTAATGACTTTAATAACTAGTTTCTTATGTTGAAGGTGATTCTTCCTTATCGTTTGTCCATGGTGTCTTGGCATTATTTTACTGTCTATATAAAATAAAAGATTTTCACCATTCATATCTCCACGGTCTATATGGAGCTATGTTGGCTACCTGGTCGGGAGTTAAGGGAACGGTTTGGTAAGAGTCTTGCCATTGTTCGGTGTATAGATCCTGCAAAGGACCTGGGTCAAATTTAGTAGGACCTCCTTCAATACTTAACGGTATTGGATGGCGGGGGTCCAAACTCTTTGATCCCCTCATAAGTTAAGCTACTATTAAAACTTTAACCTGACTACTTAGGACTGTATCCCTGCTGACTCAGACTACTTAGCCGAGGGTAACGTCGCCTTCAAAAGAGAGGCCTACCACATTATGCATTAATAACTTAATTAATTATCTTTCAATAATCCAACCCTTTAGGATTGTATCCCTGCTGACTCAAACTACTGGGTTGAGGGTAACGTCACCTCCAAAAGAGGGGGCCTACTACAATAACTAAGATAATCTCTTAACAAAGTGCAAAAGTGCGGAAATAATTAAAGGTTACACTATACACGAGTCGGAACCAAGTGATTCATCTTGTCTATCTGTTTTTATTTTTATTTTTCAGCATTTTAGTTAGTTTTTATTTTCTTAGTTTAAAACCTTTTTCTAAACTTTTGATTTGATTAGACGTTGAGGATAAACCGGTACTAAAAGCTCTTGTGTCCTTGGACGACCTCGGTATCTTGCCAACACTATACTACGCTCACGATGGGTGCACTTGCCCATATGTGTGTTTAGTGTTAGTAAATATCGTGTTTTATAAATTTAAAACTTGGCTAAAAAAAGTGTAATAGGGCTTAAAATATACTTAAACTTATATACACACTTCACACGCATCACCAACAACCAGAGATCCCGAAATGGAAATGGGTGCAAATTTCCATGGATTTCGTTACTGGCCTGTCTAGATCTCAACGCGGAAATGATACCATTTGGGTGATCGTGGATCGAATGACTAAGTCTGCACATTTTCTGGCTATTAAGGAAACGGATAAGTTTTCTACTCTAGCAGACGTCTACCTAAAGGAAGTAGTATCAAGGCACGGAGTGCCAACCTCCGATCGTGACTCACGTTTTACATCTGAATTGTGGCAAGCTATGCACAAGTCCTTTGGCTCTCGATTAGTCATGAGCACGGCATATCATCCACAGACGGATGGGCAATCTGAACGCACCATCCAAACCCTTGAAGACATGCTTAGGGCACGTGCTAAATTTCGGGACGAAATTTTCTTAACAGGGGGAGAATGTGACAACCCTCATGATTACATGTATCCGTACGATTAATTAATATTAAATTGTGCTTAATGACTGTGCTTAATTACAACTGATGACGTAGCTGCTTTATGATTTCTGCATTCTTCAGCAAAATTCAGCTTTTTTTAACATACTTATTGTATGCAGAAAATTGACTAAATGGTCCTGTATACTTTCCTAAGTGTCGGGAATTAAAAGTGTCACAAAAGGGTACTTAAGAATCGCTAAACGAAATAATTTGACACTTTAACCGAACAACCAGACATTACCCGGAACACCAAAATTTTATCAGATACATTGTTTAATTATTTCCTGACTAGTTATGGTCCCCGAACACCATAACACCCACTAGATATCTAATAACTAAAACATGTAACCTTATACTTAGAATTGAACTATTATTTACCTACTTACCATCAAAAGTTTCACTTAACCCCCCCCCATGCCATTTACGGTCCAAGGAGGACCCACCAAATCCACCACCTTACCTCCCAAGATTTGATCACTATATTTTATTTGATCTTTGCTTGTGATCTTGGACACAATATTAGAGAATCATTATAAGTATGGTAGGATGATATGCAAGATCATTTCATATCTTCACAAGTTCACACTCCACTCCCTCAAACTCTCTCTCTCCCTCTCGGCTCTACTTAGAACCACCACCACCACCACCTTGCAACCTTCCTCCACCCATTTTCAAGCTCATCTCAAGTACTAGAAGGTGATTAAAGGAGCTTGAAGCTTGTGGATCATCAAGGAGTTCCCTTACTTGCTTTTGCACACCTAAATTCATCATCATTTTCTCTAGTGATCTTCCCTAGCTTTGAGCTAGTTGTAAGTTCTTGATTAACCCTTGTTTACTTCTACTTTAATGGTTAAAAGATGTAGTATGTTGATTATCACTAGAACCCTAAAAGACATGAACATAAATCTTGAACATAAAGATGTAATATGATGAAATAATGTTAGTATGATGTATAATCAGGATGATCTGCTAAAAATAAAAGTCGTGGGTGTTTGGGTGCATTAGTTGATCGGTTGCGGGGGTTCGGGTAACGATTAGAGCTGGAACAGAATCTGTCTATGATTCTGCAGCCAACTTCAGTTGGCTGTAAACAAACCGTTATAAATCGAAAAATCAATTTTCTGAAGTCCAAATTATATGTTTTCAAAAAACGAATCAAATGGAACTAGAATCATAATTTTTTCGAGGTCGTTTACTATTTTTAAAGGTCCGTTTTGTACAGCAGCAAAAGCTGCGTTTTTACTGCAGAAAATGTGTGTTAGGTTTTTCGTCATAACTTGAAATCTGTGTAGAATTAGCTCATGAAATTTGTACTGTAGATGACCCCTGATGTCGTTGTAATGCTCCAACTGGAATTTCATCAATCGGACTTACGATGAATTTTAAATGAATTATTCCGTGGATTGCAGTCAGAAAGTGACGAATCTGATTGCAGTCCGGTAAATGAATTTTTTTATAAAATATTGGTAATGAATTGGATCCCGATATTTTTACAAAATAATATTTGGATCGTTTAAAATATTCTTTAAACATTTGGGAATTTTTGGAGTAAGTTAACTATTTTATTAAAATTACCGAAAACAGCCTAGTTTTGAATGTTAAAGCTGAAACGACATAAGTAGTAATTTGCGTGTCTAAATGTCGGGTAGGTTATCTGAGAATGATCTAACATGTTAAATGTCAATGAAAGTGGTATGTGCAAGATAGTATACTTGCTTTTGAATGGCAATAGATGGGAAGTTTATATGGGCGTGAACCGTTAAAGTGAGTGCATGTTATGTGGTAGATGCGTGTAGGAACTTCGTGCTTATTTGAAGTCACTAATAAACTAAGTGGTAATCATACTAGGACGTGATTGACCAACACCGATTGTTAGCTATTTTATAGTGTTCAACCGAGCAACCCAAGGTGAGTTCACACTCTTTCTAAGGCATGGGATTCCCGGTGGTTGGGAATGGGTTAAAGAACTAAAACGGAACCTCCATATCCTCCTTGGGTAGGATATGTACCGCCATCCTCCATAGGTAGGATGCCAATATTAATCCTGCGTATTCTCCTTGGGTAGAATATGTACGTTCGTCCTCCTTGGGTAGGACAACAACCTTAAACTTACTAGACAAAACACTATCATTAAGTCCCTCATTTTTATATCGACTTAATCGCCGGGCCAATGGCGAGCGGGTCATTAGTTAATAGCGCTATTAGGGTTGACAAGCCTCACACTGTGCCGGTAGGACGGGCGTGTACTAATGGATCTGGGCACTCAGTCAATGATGATAGACATTGACTTAGGGCACAACTTTCTTTCGTCAGTTGTCGATATGGTTACGGTCTAGTGGTTCACATGGGGAAGCCCCCACTGATTATGGATATGGTTTGGGGAAAAACAAAGATACTGGTTAACTCGTGGTTTACGAAACAACTTATGGTTTTCAAAACAAACTTGTAAAACTAAACAACCATCTGTGAACTCGCTCAACTTTGTTGTTGACTCCTTGTTACATGCCTTGCAGGTCGTTAGGTGTTTATAGAGCTTGCACAGGGAGGAGTGATCGATGTTGGACATGGACTGTTGTGTTCCATGTTAAACATTTAAACCTTATGAACTTATTACTTATGTTTGGGTTTTACATTTTATGCTTCCGCTGTTAACTTAAAGTTGGTTACTTTCTTTTGGACACCAATTATGTTCTGGTTGGTTTTATTTACTTAAATACGTTGTTCAATATGATTGGTGGCTTGATCCTGGTCAGTCACGCCTCCATGCGGTGATACTCCGCTTGTGGATTTTGGGGGTGTGACAGATTAAAACAAGGACAACATTTAAATTAGAAGTTTCTGATTTTTGTGGTGCTGGCAACAGCTTACAGACCGTATGGTCCTAAGCATACGGTTCGTATGGACCTTGTAGACCAGCAAGTTTCACAAATTGATAGTTTTAACCCCTGAGCTTGTTTCAGCGCGTTTTGGCACTTCTAACACCCGTCAAGCCTATTTTCAAGCTCCATGATAAAGTTAAAGTATATCTAACTTAAATTATGCTAAAAAATGTCACGGATGTCAGTTAGTTTGGCTGTACGGTTGCGTTTTTCTGTTAATTATGACGGAAATCGTAACGGATGCGAAAACGATCCAAATTGCGAAACGAAAGGTATTTTTGCATTCCAATCACTAAAGTACAATATTTTAGTGATTACAAAATTTTTGGATGTCCGGATATGGTCAAAACACAAGATATGCACGTAAATGCATACTTTCGCAGTTTTGACGCATTTAGTCACTGTGATCAAATAAGCGTATTTTCCCATACCGAACCCTCAAAACTTATTTATAAGATATATTAAGGGTATTTAGGGTATGTTTAGCTTATGATCTTGTTCCGGAGTGTACGTTGTTGTGCGAATCAGCAGACTTTTGCAGTTTGACGCAAATAATCCCTGTGATCGAATAAACTTGTTTTTGCCATACCAAACCCTTCAATACTTATTTCTAAGTTATGTAAAGGTTATTTAAGGTATGTTAAGCATATGTAACTATTCCAGAGGGTTTTTCGCGTTAAACTTGTAGGATCGTGAAACGACCTAACGAGTCTATCATAAGAGTGCTCAGACAGAATCAGAGGCGGAATTCATTGATTCTGTCTTTGTTTAGCTTGTAACACACTAGAAATACTATTTACTGTCTCTTGTATTGATCTCTGAAAGATTACAGACTTGGAGACACCTCGACAGCACCTCTGTGTCGGAAACCACCAACTGAACTGAACTCTGCAACTGATTACGCTTCAGGGTATATATAGAAGTTGGGGTTTCGCTTGAGCACTGTTCAAGTGAAATCATGTTATGTGGATTTCGCTTGAACTTGCTTCAAGCGAAATCTTCTATTAATGACCCTTGAAGCGAAATCATCACTAAAACACACTAAATCATGAAATTTTCTCATATAACAAGCTCTAATCAATCAGTTCTAATCTAAGACTCGAACGAAGATGAAGTCGACAGACAACTGCACCAACAAAACTGATTACGCTTACGCAACAGTTTGCGTATGACTTTCCAGAAAGCGATTTAGAGTTTAAAATCGAACAAAAATCATAATGTGAAAAATGTTAAACATAAATAAACAATTATTGGGGTAAAAAATCATAATGTGAAAAATGTTCTTGGAAGCCTTTCGCTTCCTCGACTTCTTTGAAGACTAAGCAGCCTTTTTACCCTTTTGTTTCTCGGTCTAATCAGACTGTTTCTTGTCACGTTTTCTATGGAGCTTACCCTTCTTGATTGAGAGTCAGTTAGGGTTGCAGCTAGCTCAATGGCCTGTTGGACTGTAGTCGGGTTACTGCCAGTGACGACATCCTGAACAGGATCTGGCAAACCGTCTATGTATTTCTCAATTGCCTTGTCCAAAGGCGTGACCCTTTTCGGACAGAGCAAGCTTAACTCCTCGTACCTGTTAGTGTAAGGCCGGTGTTCACCAGTGTCCTGTTTCAGATCATGGAACTCATTTTCTAGTGCCCTCTGCTCGTGACCTGGGCAGAACTCTCTCATCATTAGAGCCCTAAGTTCATCCCATGTTTGACCCAAAGCAACATCAGCACCTCGATCTCTCATTACCCCATTCCACCACGTGAGAGCCCTCTTTTGGAACACTCTAGAAGCAAACTCGACCTTACGGTTATCAGGACACTGAACATGGCGAAAAGTACTCTCAAGACTCTCAAACCACTGTAGGAGCCCAGTTGCTCCTTCAGAACCACTAAACTTTAGTGGTTTAGCCGAGTTAAATTGTTTAAAATTGCACAGAGCAGGTGCATTAGCATTGTTATTGTTGGCTTGGTTGATTTGAGTAATGAGATTTGGTAGCATTGCAGCCATCTGCTGTGCTATAATAGTTGTCAGTTCAGCATTGGGTTGTTGTACGTTACGTCGAGGAGGCATTCTAAAAGAGGAAACATGAGAGAAAACGAGTGAGATGATATGGTGAAAAATGAGATGTTATAAATATCGACAAAAGTAAGGATGGTGGTCATTTGTTTATTACCTCATAACAAACAGACGACACACAGTGACAAATCAAAGTAAATAGGTCATAATAATGTATTGCGAAGACATGCTTGCCTATAAGTGGACACTCACCCCAAGAGTTCCCAGGTAAGAGTGACTGGTCCGATTATGTGGATTTGTACGAACACTCTAGCTTTAGACAGAAAACTCGGGGTACGGGCACCCACGCTTCCAGTTTGCACGTGTTGACATTATTTAGACCCAAACTTTGACGAGATTTTGAAAATTTGGATGGCACAAGGCCAAAAGAATCATCCAAGGATGGATGATTGATTTTCAAAAATTGATTTGGAAATTTTGTGATCATGTTTTGGTAATCACCTAAGGATAGGTGACGTGTATTGTTTTAAGATCTAAACACAAGATAACTTGTGTTAGGGTCCTAGAAAGGTTATAGTCTAGGTCAAAGCATTACTAATAACCTAATTCCCTATAACCATGAGCTCTAATACCAACTCTTCTGTCACACCCCGACCGCGTAAAGCAACAAATAGCGGCGGAAACGTCGGGGAGTGGAGCGACAACATTATTGTTTCACAACACATGGTATTTAAAGTTTGGTTTTATTAAGGTAAACGATTACATTATCTTCGTTTAAACATAAAAAATAAAGTAAATTAAACTTGTCTTGCAGCATTTTAAGTCACTAAGGCCCAAGTCCGCCTAAGTGTGTCATGATAATCCTCAAACATAAGCTTCTGAAAACACATGTGAAAATAGGTACGTCAGCATAAAAATGCCTGTGAGATACATAGGTTTTGTTGATAAAGGATTCATGACTTGTAGTTAAAAGAAGTGTTTAACAAAGAGTAGTCATGAGCCCTTAAAAGAAATGTTTTCTTTTATAAAATCATATGAAAATCGAATTGAAAATCAGATGATAATAAAAGAATAATGCATGGTTAAATAAATAACCAAGTGAAAATGAATTTGTATAAAATATGTTAATTGTAAAACAATGTCTTGTGAAAATATGTCATTTGTATAAAATGTGTCATGTCTTTGTCTTTGTCGAAGTGGTTTAGATAACGCCACGATATGTAATATCATAAAAGCACTTATATATAGGAAGTACTAGCGGCGTATCCACCATGCTTTTATCATATTTCACATGCCTCATTATTTAAATCACTTATCGATAACCACCAAAAAATGTCTTATTTAAACTAATGTCCAAATGTTTATGTGTAAACAATGTCCAATGTCAAGTTTAAACCATGTCTTGTATAATCAAATGTTATGTATGGTAAGTAAAAAGAATTTACTCAAACCATATGTATAATGTCAATGTGTAACCAAATGTCATGATGGTGAATAAAGAGTATTTACTCAAACCATATGTATAATGTACAAAACAATGTCTTCGAATAAACCTAAGTTTAAATCAACAGTTATGTTTTGCAAAACCAATGCTTTATGGATACAAACATTTATTCAGTAATGTTTATCGCATACATTCAAGCCATGAGACTATCGGATAAACCCTTAACAAGTTAAAGGTTTATCAAATATGTTTTCGGATTCTGTCATTCCCTACTTCCAAACAAACCTAGGAAGCCGGGAACGGGATTTGTCAAGTCCTATGGTACCATTACATACTACCGAGCGGCGTGATCAATGTTAATGAACGTATTTTTGTCCCGTTAAACACACCAAATGTCATAACCAATGTAAGCATGTCATGTAAAAACCATGTACTAAGTATGCTAAGTAAACATACGAAGTAGAAATGCTCATGAAATCAATGTGCCCATATGCTGAGTAAACATATGCAGCAGAAATGTAATGTAAATCAATATGCCCATATGCTGAGTAAATATATGCAGCAAAAGTGTTTATGAAATCAATGTGCTAGCATGCTCAGTCAACATAGATAGCAAAGCATAATTGAAATCATGTACTATATATGTACTAAGTGAACATAGCAAGCATATGTCATAAAAGCATGAAAAGTATGAAAGTAACAAGTAGGCACATGTGTATCACCCCAAAATATTTGAAAGCGGTTAAAGAGGGGACTATGTACTCACTTGAGATTGCAAGGTATCCTTGATCTAGTGAACTATCAAAGCTCGGAAAGTCAAGGAATCAAGTGGCACCTAGTATGGAATCAACATGTTAATAATCAAGGCCTAAATCAGAAGATTGGATAGAATGAGGTCTCGTAAACCAAATGAGTATTAGAACTCATATAATATGGTTTAACTAAGCCTACATTCTGATTTGATACCTATTCTAAGTGCTTATGACCCGTTATGACTCGTTAAGGTAGTGTATGCTACTTTAACGTGTCATTTGCGCAAAACACATTCGGATAGCCTAACTAGCCCTATGACAAGTATTATATGCCCTAATATGTTTAATAACATTTCATAATCAGTTTAAGTGTCAAAAACTTGGTTACATATGCTTAAATTCAAATTATGCATGAAAAGGGCATTTTGATCATTTTCCTAAGGCATGTAAACTACCTATCATACAACTAATTAAACGAAATGACCATAAGGTATAACCTCAGAAGGTTATTCCCTATACAGCTATGGTCACAAAAATATGTTTGGTCGGATCCTAATGATCGACCAAACGGGTCGGGTTCGAAAGTCTAAGCAGTTGTTTAGATCGCTTGACTTACGACCCAAAATAAGCACTAAACTAAAAGTGATGAGTTAAACATGTTAAAACATATTTAACTAAGTTTTTATTCAGAAAGGGATGGCGGCGCAGTTTGTTGCTCGTCTACCTGCTATTCTTATGTAATTTGCCATGGTGATTGAAATTCAAATAAAAAAAAATTATTATTTAAAAAAAAAAAAACTAAGTTAGAAAACTGATAAGATATCAAAACAAAGTGTTTTGATACCCGAAAATAGTTTCGTCACCAAATGCGCATAATCGGCATTTTGATCGAACTTTGACTCGTCACTTCGACTAGTCAACGTGGTAATCAGTAGGTATAGTCACAAGGGACTATAACCCTCGTGATTATGCTCACGTTGCAAATTTCAAATGAACTTTGTCTTGACCAAATCATGGTCAAAGCTGAAAATAAAACACTGTTTGACTTTCATGCTTGAAATGAATTAAACAAGCATGAAAGAACACTTACAAGTGTTCTTGGCTGGAAAAATTGAACTATAATGCTCAAGTATGAAGCCTCCAACATAATATGGTAGCCTCAATCAGAGCATAGATCAGATTTGAAGGGAATAAGCAAGGAATGAAGCATGAGAACCTTGCTATTTATCAGAAATCTTGTGCCTGTAGATGATTGGCGTGTGGATTGTCTGTTGATCAAGGAAGAATCAAGGCCTTCGTTGATTAGAATTTGATTGGGGGACTTGATGATCACACAAACCAGCCCACCAATTGAAGAAACCAGGGATTAAAACAAGGACAACAGCTGAATTAGAAGTTTCTGATTTTTGTGGTGCTGGCAATAGCTTACAGATCGTAAGGTCCTAAGCATACGGTCCGTATGGACCTTGCAGACCAGCAAGTTTCACAAATTGACAGTTTTAACCCCTAAGCTTGTTTCGTCGCGTTTTGGCACTTCTAGCACCCGTCAAGCCTATTTTCAAGCTTCATAATCAAGTTAAAGTACATTTAACTTGAATTATGCTAAAAAATGTCACGGATGTCGGTTTGTTTGGCTGTACGGTTGCGTTTTTCGGTTAATTATGACGGAAATCGTAACAGACGCGAAAACGATCCAAATTGCGAAACGAAAAGTATTTTTGCATTCCAATCACTAAAGTACAATACTTTAGTGATTACAAAAATTTTTGGATGTCCGGATATGGTCAAAACGCAAGATATGCACGTAAATGCATACTTTCGCAGTTTTGACGCTTTTAGTCCCTGTGATCAAATAAGCGTATTTTCGCATACCGAACCCCTCAAAACCTATTTATAATATATGTTAAGGGTATTTAGGGTATGTTTAGCTTAGGATCTTGTTCTGGTGTGTACGTTGTTGTACGAATCGGTAGACTTTTGCAGTTTGACGCAAGTAGTCCCTGTGATCGAATAAATTTGTTTTTGCCATACCAAACCCTTCAAAACTTATTTCTAAGTTATGTAAAGGTTATTTAAGGTATGTTAAGCATATGTCACTATTCCGGGGTGTTTTTCGCTTTAAACTGATTACGTTTGCGCATCAGTTTGCGTATGACTTTCCAGAAAGCGATTTAGAGTTTAAAATCGAACAAAAATCATAATGTGAAAAATGTCAAACATAAATAAACAATTATTGGTGTCAAAACACATTGCTTTATTGATATTTGAATTGTTCAAAGTTTGTACAATGATTACACAAGCACAGATGTCACATAACCGGGGCGTAAAATTTACAATCTGGGTTTAAAAAAGAGTTTATAACCGGTTAAAAATTTGCTTTGTAAAAAAATCTATAAAAATTATGCATTTTTTAAAATCTATAAAAAATTGTTTTTTTGGTAAAAAATCTGATTTCTATGAAGAGGAGAGAGACAAAGACTTGTGATTTGATTTGATAATAGATAATTGACCAAAATACCCTTATCACAATAAAATATTAATATGCATATAAGACAAAAAGAATTTGGCATGTGTTCTTTTTCCTTTTAATCTTAACTATCCAATACAAATGGTCAATGGTGGAAAATTGGTTCCTACGGTTCTCGCAACTGGGGTGATATATATATATATATATATATATATATAGGATAATGCTAGGGAGAAAACCCTCTATTTTGAGAAAACCCAACCTCCCGACTTTTTTTTTTGGAAAAAAATAACACATGTAATATACATATTTTTAAGAGTTTTGAGCCAAAAAAATCAAAAAAGCGCCGAGTGGTTTTTTTTTTAAAAAAAATAAACAAGTTTTAGCAACTTTTTCACTAACATGTGTTAGACAAAAAGTTGATGAAACCTGTTTATTTAAAAAAAAAAAAAAAAACCACTCGGCGCTTTTTTGATTTTTTGGCTCAAAACTCTTAAAAACATGTATATTACATGTGTTATTTTTTTCAAAAAAAAAAAGGTCGGAAGGTTGGGTTTTCTAGGGTTTTCTCAAATTTTTAGGGTTTTCTATCTAACCTTACCATATATAGGATAATGTATATATATATATATATATATATATACACTTTCTTTAAAAAAAGGCAATGAGGTAGAAATCATAGACCCTGTCCAACAATGTCTTTCTTATGTCATTATTGCATCATAAATCTTAATATAAAATCACCTTTCCTGACATTTAAAATACATTTTCAGCAGAGGTTGCATCATTTACTATTATCAGTAGAGGTTGCATCATAAAATCAATTTTGTCACACCCCGACCACGTAAAACAACAAAACATGGCGGAATCGTCGGGGAGTGTTGTAACAGAATCATTATTTCATAACACATGGAAAATTTAAAATTTGTTTTATTGATTAAAAAAGTTACAATGTCTTGACAATCAAAGAAACATAACATAAATGACTAGTCTTGCATCTTTTATTGTCGCTAAGGCCCAAGTCCGCCTAAGTGTATCTTGATAAATCCTAAGCATCATATCCTGAAACACATGTGAAAATAGGTACGTCAGCATAAAAATGCCTGTGAGATACATAGGTTTTGTGAAAATAGAATTCATGACTTATGTTTAAGAAAATGTTTAGTCATGAACCTTGTAATTTGCTTTGTCTTGTAAATCATTTGAAAAGTGATAAATAAACCAAATGATATATATGTATAAAAGAATAATACATGGTTAAGTAAATAACCAAGTAAAATGAGTTTATATCAGATAAGTTGTTTGTAAAACAATGTATTGTGAAAAATATGTTATTTGTATAAAAATGTTATATATCTAAACTGAAATGATTTAAATAACGCTACGATATGTAATACCATACAAGCACTTATATATAGGAAGTACCAGCGGCGTATCCACCATGGTTGTATCATATTACACACGCCTCGTTACTTAAATCAGTTACTCAAACCAAACCACCAAAGTAAAATGTTTATGTATAATCAAATGTCAAAATGTTTGTGTGAAAACCATGTCAAATGTCTATGTCTAATGTAAATCATGAATTATGTATATCAATGTCAAAATGTTTATGTCTAATGTAAATCGTGAATTGTGTATATCAACGTCAAAATATCATGTATGGTAGGTGAAATATATCAACTAAACCATATGTAAAAATGCACAAAAAACAAGGTATTGAAGTAAAACATGGTTTAAATCAAAGTTATGTTTTGTGGAACAAATGCATGCTATAGTGATATAAACATCTATGCGGTATTGTAATAATGCATACATCCAAGCCTTGCAACTGTAGAATAAACCCAAGCACAAAGTCTAAGGTCCACCTAGAAATGTATTCGGATTCGGTCATTCCTTACGTCCAAACAAACCCGGGATTTTAGGAATGGGAGTTGTCAAGTCCTTTGGTACCACTACCTACTACCGAGCGGCATGATCGGTGTTAATGAATGTATATTGTCCCATTTAAACAAACCAAAAGTCATACCAAAATGTAAGCATGTGATGAATAACAAATGTACTAAGTATGCACACAATGGGCATACATAGCATAAAATGTAATGTAAAACGATGTACTAAGTATGCAACAAAGGATATACATAGCAAAAACACAATGAAATCATGTACTATAAGTGTACTATTGAACATAACAAGCATATGATATGAAATCATGAAAGGAACGAAAGTAACAAGTAGGTACATGTGTTTCACCCCAAAATGTTTGGAAAACAGTAAAAGAGGGGTCTATGTACTCACTTGAGATTGCTTAGTAGTCCTTCAGTAACAACCAAACAATGCTAGAGAACACGGATATCAAACGGCACCTAATATAGGTAACTATGTTAATATACCGGACATATAATCGGAGGATTGGATAGAATGAGGGTTCGTAAACCATATGAGTATGGGAACTCATGTAATATGGTTTTAACAAAGCCCACATACTAAAATGAAACTTAACCTAAGTGCTTACGACCATTACGACCCGTTTTGGTAGCTTATGCTACTTTAACGCGTCGTTCGCGTAAAACGCGTTGGGAACGCCTATCTAGTCCTATGATAAGTAAAATATTCCTTAACATGTCTAATATTGTTACCAAATCAGTTTAGATACCAAAAGTTATTTTACATGTGCTTAAAATGAATTTTGGCGTAAAAAGGGCATTTTGGTAATTTACCTAAGGCATATAAACTACCTATCATACAACTACTTAAACGAAGCGACCATAAGGTATAACCTCGGAAGGTTATTCCCTATATACTATGGTCACCTAATGTGTTTGGTCGGGTCCTAATGATCGACCAAACGGGTCGGGTTCGAAAGTATAAGCGATTGTTTAGATCGCTTACCTTACGACCCTATATAAGCACTAAACTAAAAGTGACGAGCTAAGTATATAAAACGTCATGGGTGCGTCCACCGTACCTCTATTACATTGTTCACATTTCGTTATGGTTGTCACTATCGGTTCTTACACATAATAAGTCTTACTGTGGTTTCCGTGCACTGAACTTCGTAATTATGTATGCATCCATAATTACGTAATTCCTTGCATAGTCACGTAGTGCATCTTAAAATGTGTAGGGGAAGAAAACAATGAACGAGCCTGTGATGGTTGTGACTAGACCACCATAGGGTCCCTTTTATTAAATCAATAAATGATTTTAATAGACAACCAAGGAGTCTTTTCAGCTTATATCATCACATGTCATTCTTAACCAGATTCTGATTCAATCTTTTTGACTAGACCACTAGGAGGGTCTCTTATGAATCATGGAGTGGTACTATATAATCCAAGGGTCTTAACTAACACGTAGAAGCCCAATAAGGATTTAGGGTAGTACCTTTTTGAATATCCTACTACGAATCCCTCATATGAAGATACGAAAGGTTCTACGAGGATTTGGATAACGAATATCCAGAGTATACGAAAACACAAAAATGCATAAAAGAAAACACAAAATGCATAAACACATAATCACATAACTGTTTAACTTGATTTTAGATTTGTTATCATTTTGTTAATTTGTTCTGCTAACTGTGCACATGTATTCAAAGCACACAAGGTATCCAATCAGTGGATTTTGATTGGCGCTTTAAATATTTCTAAGAATCTAACTATAAAGATAGTAAGATCTTTTAAAGAGAAAATTCGATTTCGATTATAAGGAACCGAAATGTTCGAATTAAGGTACACAAGGAATCCAATTACGGACTCTGATTTGAATGATAATCATCCACAAGGGTCTAATTGTGAAGATAAAAAAAAAGATCCCATATTGACTTTAGAAGTTGAAGATGTTTTGAAACCTTGCACTGAATGTGCTTAAGTCAAAACATGAAGTAAAAATGCTTATGAAGTTGAGATGCTAGATATGCCAAGGTGACATATGAAGCGAAATTTGAAGGTTAAGTAAATGTATGAGGAAAATATTTTGAAAACTATGCATGGGGTTTCTTTTAAAAATGTGTTTAATATTTTTGAAACCTTATATATAATACTTTTGAAATCATAAAGTAGGTGTATTAGGTAAAAATGTTTTAAAATCATGCGAGATGAATTTTGAAATTATGTATAAGGTTTTTGAAAACATGATTGATGCTTTTGAAATCATGCACTTGATATAAGTAATTATACTGTATTAATAACATTTTGAAATCATGAAGGTTGTTTTTGAAACACTCATACTATGTATGTTGAAAATCAAAACGTAATGGGTATGAGATTTTGAAAATACCCTTAGTTCTCTAACCAAGGATTCAAAGGCACAGATGTGCAGAAGCATGATTACTCATAATGTCACTTTATTTTCTGTACTTCGTATCTTAGAATGAAACGAGTACTTAGAATTTTCCATGGGAATCATGAGTAAATACAGGAATGGGAAATATTCACAAGAGTAGTTTGTAAGGAACATAGTTCCTTAATGTAGGTATCATAGGGAAATGCCATACACACATGTAACTACACTTGTATATCAGAATTTGTGATCAACGATTTATTTATAAACAAAACAGATTGTTTCACATTACAAGAAAATAGAAGAAACAAAAGCATAAGACAACAACATCTTCTAATCAACTGCTCATCCATGGGTTGGATTTGTCTTAGCAAGCTTCGGGCATTTATTCACGAAATGACCCATGTTGCCACAGTTGTAGCACGACCCAGGCGGGAAGCGAGCTTGAGCAGGATTGGCTTGTGGTTGATTTGGACCACCTTGGTTCGGGTTACATCGACAAGCACTTTCCAGGTGACCAACTCGCCCACATGATACACACAGACGACACGGTAAGTGAGCTTGGTGATGCCCATTACATTTGTCGCATATTGGTGCTGTTCCCTTGTATTGCTTCTTAGCAGGTGGTGTTGCCACCCGGATGGGTCCTGCTTGATTTGGTACGGCTGCAGTTGAGCAAACCCTTGCTGTATGACCTATAAGTCTACAAATCTGGCATTTGCGGCACTTCACACTAGCATGACGATGAAGGTTACATTGGTTACACAAGGGTGCAGTTCCATTGTATGGCTTCCTAGCAGGGGGTTGAGCTGGTTGGTTGGGGATGGCTTGACCATTGTGAGCGACCACGACGAAGTTCTGAGAAGCCTTTCGCTTCATTGACTTCTTAGGGGATCCAGTCTGTTCATCCATGGTCTTTGATTCCTTGATTGGTTTCTTGGCTGGTGGTGCTGGCACTTGGCTAGGTCTTGCCTGTTTTGGTGCAACCGCTGCGGGATTCTTTGAAGCTTTACGTTTCTTTGGTTTAGGTGAAGGCTTGTGTCACACCCCGACCGCGTAAAACAACAAATCGCGGCGGAAACATCGGGGCGTGTTGCGACAGAATTAATTGTTTCATAACCATGGCACACAAAGTGTATTTTATTTATTAAACAAGGGTGTTACATTGTCTCGAAACAGTAAATTAAGAGTTCAGAACATAATTAAACATAGTCTAATCTTTTAAAGTCTCTAAGGCACAGGTCCGCCCTAGTATCATGATCAACATCCTATGGAAAAGCACCTGAAAACACATGTGAAAATAGGTACGTCAGCATAAAAATGCCTGTGAGATACATAGGTTTGTGAAAATAGGATTCATGACTTATGTTTAAGAAAAATGTTTAGTCATGAACCTTGTAATTTGTTTTGTCTTGTAAATCATTTGAAAACAATAAGATCAGATGATATGTATAAGTAAATGTCAGGTTAAATAAATAACCATGTAAAAATGTGTTTGTATAAGGTAAGTTGTTTGTAAATCAATGTCTTGTGAAAAGTATGTTATTTGTGTAAAATGTTATATGTATTAAACTGAAATGATTCAAATAACGTTACGCCATGTAATACCATACAAACACTTATATATAGGAAGTACCAGCGGCGTATCCACCATGCTTGTATCATATTACACACGCATCGTTACTTAATCACTTAATCAAACCAAACCAAACAATGCAAGAAGTCTATGCTTAAATCAAATTGTCAAATGTATTGAATAATATGTCAAAGTGTTTATGTCAAGATGTAAATCATGTCAAATGTCTATGTCAAATATCCATGTCAAATGTCTATGTCAAATATCCATGTCAAATGTCTATGTCAAAATATCCATGTCAAATGTCTATGTCAAAATGTCATGTATGGCAAGCGAAATGTCTCAACTAAACCATATGTACGAAAACAAAGTATTGAAGTAAAACTTGGTTTAAATCAAAGCTATGTTTTGTGTAAATGCATGCAACTATTTAATACGAACATTTATGCGGTATTGTGAATATGCATACATCCAAGCCTGGCGACTGTGGTGATAAAACCCTTTAAACAAATTAAAGGTCTATCTGTCTAAATGTCAACGAATTCGGTCATTCCTTTCTGTCCCCTTACCCTGGGATGTCCGGAACGGGAGTTGTCAATTCCTATGGTACCACTACCTACTAACGAACGGCGTAGCTAATGTTAATGGATATATTGTCCCATGTAAACAAACCAAATGTCATAACAAAATGTGAGCATGTGAAAACAATGCACTAAGTATGTAATCAAATGAACATACATAGCGTGAAATGTCATGTAAAACGATGTACTAAGTAATGCACACAATGGGCATACCTAGCATGAAATGTCATGTAAAACAATGTACTAAGTAATGCACACAATGGGCATACCTAGCATGAAATGTCATGTAAAACAATGTACTAAGTAATGCACACAATGGGCATACCTAGCATGAAATGAAATCATGTACTATAATGTACTAACGAACATAGCATGTATATGATGTGAAAACAGGAAAGCATGAAAGTAACAAGTAGGCACATGTGTTCCACCCCAAAACAGTTTGGAAAACAGTAAAAGAGGGGTCTATGTACTCACTTGAGATTGCTCAGTTGTATAAAGATAATCACCAAGCAACGCTAAAGATCTCGGAATCAAACGGCACCTAATATAGGTAACTATGTTAATAAACCGGACCTATCTCGGAAGACTGGGTAGCATTAGGGTTTGTAAACCAAATGAGTGTTGGAACTCAGGTGATATGGTTTAACAAAGCCTACATGCTAAATGAAACTTAACATAATTGTTTACGACCCATTACGACCCGTTTAGGAAGCTTATGCTACTTTAACGTGTCGTGCGCGTGAAACGCGTTCGGACCGCCTAACTAGTCCTATGACAAGTATTATATGCCTAAACATGTTACATAATCAGTTACGTGACAAAAGTTTAGGTTACATATGCTAAATTACCAATTATGTATGAAAAGGGTATTCTGGTAATTTACCTAAGGCATATAAACTACCTATCATACAACTACTTACACGTCGTGACCATAAGGTATAACCTCGGAAGGTTATTCCCTATACTATGGTCACCTAATGTATTTGGTCGGATCCTAATGATCGACCAAACTGGGTCGGGTTCGAAGGTATAGGCGATTTATTAGATCGCCTACCCTACGACCCTAGACAACGTGGTAATCAGTAGGCATAGTCCCAAGGGACTATGACCATCGTGATTACAATCACGTTGCGAAGTTCTAACGAACTTCGCATTGACCATTACTGGTCAACGCTGAAAGTCAAACAAAGTTTGACTTTCTGACTCGAAAAGCAGTAAAAATAAGGGAAAGAATGAAAGAATACTTACGAAGGGTCCCCGAATGCTAACCCAGATCAAAATAGCTCAGGTATGAAACGAAGGTTCCAACTTAGAGCCCAAATGATCAGATTTGTGTGAAATGAAGTAAGTGGGTGTTGGGTATTTATAGTATTCGGTCCACCGTTAGGATCGTTTGTCGATTATCTTGCCTTAATCTCATGCGTACACTTGTCGGAAAGTTGTGGTGCCTCAAAATGCTCACCACCATAAGGATTGGACACTTGGCAAGTGGTTAGGGAGTGCAAAACAGCTGCAAACAGCTGTTAGAAACACTGAATCTGGTCTGCAGACTCCTTACGGACCGTAAGGTAAGGCTTACGGTCCGTAAGCCTTCAAGTTTGGCAGATGTGCAGTTTTGGTCCCTGTTGTGTATTCAGCCCATTTCCGGCACTTCTAAGGCCCGTCAAGCCAACTTTAAGGCCCTAAAATGATGCCTAAACATTGTGGACATGAAACATGCTCAAAAATATGTCGGACGTTGGTTCGTTTGGTCGTACGAACGCGATGTTCGCTTAATTACGACGGAATGCGCATAAGCGCGAAAAACGATCCAAATGACGAAACGAATGGATTTTTCTTAAGGCGAACACTAAAATATAATGTAGTCATGCTTACATAAATTTTTGGATGTCCAGATGTATTCAGAATGTAAGTTATGCGCGAAAATGCAAACTTGTGCACTTTTTGACACTTTTAGTCCCTGAATGTTCCAAAAAGTTTATTTTAGCACACCAAACCCCTCAAAGCCTATTTCTAAGCTATGTAAAGGATATTTAAGGTGTGTTTAACTTATGGTCATGTTTCGGAATGTTCGTTACAGTTCAAATTGACATACTTTCACAGTTTGTCATATTTAGTCCCTGTAAGCGAATTAACTTGTTTTTGCCATACCAAAGCCTTCAAAACTTATTTCTAAGTTATGTAAAGGTTATTTAAGGTATGTTGAGTATATGTTGATGTTCCGGAGTATTTCTCGCATTAAACTGAGTACGTTTACGCACTAGTTTGCGTATAACTCTCCAGAAAGCGATGTAGAGTTTGAAATTACATAAAAGTCAAAACATGAAAAATGTAAAACACAATCAAACAAACATTGGGATCAAATAACATTGTTTTATTGATAACAGAACTGTTCAAAGTGATTACAAGCACAGTTGTTACAGTCTCCCCTACTTGTGGAAATTTCGTCCCGAAATTTATTTAGAGGAAACTCGTGGAAAAAGATGTGGATATTTCGCCTTCATTTGATCTTCGCGTTCCCAAGTAAACTCAGGTCCACGTTTAGCTTCCCAGCGAACTTTGACCAAAGGAATGCGCTTGCGTTTAAGCCACTTGACTTCACGTTCCATGATTTCCACTGGTTTCTCAACAAATTTCAGTGTTTTGCCAACACGAATTTCGTCAAGCGGTATGGAGTAGTTCTCATCAGCTGTACACTTCTTGAGATTTGATACGTGAAAAGTTGGATGAACATTTCCCAGTTCAGGAGGTAACTCAAGTCTGTAGGCTACCTTTCCGATTCTTTCGACGATCTTGAATGGTCCAACGTATCTAGGTGCAAGTTTTCCTTTCTTTCCAAATCTGATCACACCTTTCCAAGGTGAGACCTTAAGTAATACTCGATCACCGACTTGAAATTCAAAGGCTTTGCGTTTTGGGTCCGCGTAAATCTTCTGACGGTTTCTAGCTGCCTGAAGGTTATCACGAACTTTCTTGACCTTGTCAGTTGTCTCTAAAATGAGGGCAGGTCCAGTAAGTTGAGCCTCGCCAATCTCATTCCAGCAGACTGGTGAACGACATTTTCGACCATAGAGAGCTTCGAAAGGAGCCATTTGGATGCTAGTGTGATAACTGTTGTTGTAGGAGAATTCAATCAATTTAAGATGTGAATCCCAGCTACCACCAAAATCGATCACACAAGCTCTTAGCATATCCTCCAGAGTCTGGATTGTTCTCTCAGATTGACCATCCGTTTGCGGATGATAAGCTGTGCTCAGATTTAGTTGGGTCCCCATGGCAGATTGCATGGTTCCCCAAAAATGAGAAGTGAAACGAGCATCTCTGTCAGAAATGATGTTCAAAGGAACACCATGTCGAGCTACAATTTCATCTACATAGATTTGAGCAAGTCTGTCAGTAGGGAAATCCTCGCGGATTGGCAAGAAATGTGCTGACTTTGTAAGATGATCAACGACTACCCAGATGGCATCATGACCTTTCTTAGTGCGTGGAAGTTTGGTAACAAGATCCATAGTAATGTTTTCCCATTTCCAAACTGGGATCTCTGGTTGCTCCAATAATCCAGAAGGACGCTGATGTTCAGCCTTAACCTTAAGACAAGTAAGGCATTTTGATACGTATAAGGCAATGTCCTTCTTCATACCAGGCCACCAATAGTGAATACGAAGATCCTTGTACATTTTATCTGAGCCCGGATGAATAGAATAGCGAGACTTATGGGCTTCATCCATAAGCAAGGCACGAAGATCATCCTGGCTTGGGACCCACAAACGGTCCATGAAGTAATATGACCCATTGTCCTTCAGTTCCAAAGCAGGCGTTATGTGATAGGGAAATTCCTTATCCATTAAACCTTGTGAAACACAAGATTGTTGAGCCTGAGAAATACGTGCTTGAATATCGGATCGAGCTTGAATAACAGATTGAACACGTACACAATGAAGCTTAGTACGTTCCTTACGACTCAATGCATCAGCCACGACATTCGCCTTACCAGGATGGTAGCGAATTTCGCAATCATAGTCGTTTAAAAGCTCAACCCAACGTCGCTGTCTCATGTTGAGTTCTTTCTGGTTGAAGATATGCTGAAGACTTTTGTGGTCGGTGAAAACCACACATTTTGTACCGTACAAATAGTGTCTCCAGATCTTGAGAGCAAAGACAACTGCACCCAACTCAAGATCATGAGTGGTGTAGTTCTTCTCATGTATCTTCAACTGTCTTGATGCATAGGCTATGACTTTGTTCCTTTGCATCAGAACACAGCCAAGACCCAATTTCGATGCATCACAATACACAACAAAATCATCATCACCCTCAGGCAATGATAGAACAGGCGCATCGCAAAGCTTCTGCTTCAGGTGTTGAAAAGCTTCCTCTTGTTTGAATCCCCAATAAAAGGGCATTTTCTTCTGAGTTAGAGCAGTTAGAGGAACTGCAATCTTAGAGAAGTTTTCTATGAAGCGGCGATAATAACCCGCTAGACCAAGAAAAGAACGAACTTCAGTAGGAGTAGTAGGCGTATCCCAATCCTTAATCGCACTGATCTTGGAGGGATCTACATGAACACCTCGTTCGTTGATAATGTGTCCCAAAAATTGAACTTCTTTAAGCCAAAATTCGCACTTGGAGAATTTGGCGAAAAGTTGCTCTTTCTTCAGGAGTTCCAAAGTAAGACGAAGATGCTGCTCGTGATCAGCTCGCGTCTTAGAGTAAATCAAGATGTCGTCAATAAAAACAATGACGAACTGATCCAAATAAGGTTTGCAGACCCTATTCATTAGGTCCATGAAAACAGCAGGAGCATTAGTCAAACCGAATGGCATGACTGTGAACTCGTAATGTCCATAACGAGTACGGAATGCTGTCTTCGGAATGTCTTCTTCTTGCACCCGAAGTTGATGATACCCGGAACGCAGATCGATCTTCGAAAAATAAGAAGCACCTTGTAACTGATCAAAGAGGTCGTCGATGCGAGGTAGGGGATATCGATTCTTGATGGTAAGCTTGTTAAGCTCACGATAATCGATACACATCCTAAAGGATCCATCCTTCTTCTTGACAAAAAGAACGGGAGCACCCCACGGTGAAAAGCTGGGACGGATAAAACCTTTGTCAGAGAGCTCCTGAAGCTGTTTAGACAACTCTTGCATCTCAGACGGCGCAAGACGATATGGAGCTCTGGCAATGGGGTTTGCACCAGGTACGAGATCAATGCGGAACTCGACTTGGCGTGCTGGAGGTAGACCAGGTAAGTCTTCAGGGAACACTTCAGAATAATCCCGAACGACAGGAATATCTGAAATAGACTTATCCTTGCCTTTATCTTCTGTAACATGTGCTAAGAAAGCCACATAGTTCTTCTGCAGATACTTCCGAGCTTTAAAACAAGACATGAGTTTGAGACCACCGGTAGGCTTCTCACCTTGAACCTGCAGAATCTCGTCTGTCGAAAGCGGCACACGAACAATCTTCTTAGAACAAACTATCTCTGCGTGATGCTTGGATAACCAATCCATTCCCACAATAACGTCGAAGCTTCCAAGTTGCATAGGCGCGAGGTCAATAGGAAAAAGATGGTCGTTAAGATTCAACTGGCAGTTGCGAAGAACAGAATCAAGAATAATGGGTTCACCATTAGCAACTTCTACTGTCAAAGATTTGCCTAGTTTCGTTCTAGACACTCGAAGCTTTTGCTCAAAAGACAAAGACACGAAACTCTTATCGGCACCGGAATCGAAAAGAACAGATGCAGGCTGATTATTAATAAAGAACGTACCGTTCACCACATTATCGTCAGCCTGTGCCTCTTGGGCATTCATGTTAAAAACTCGGCCTCGAGCCGGAGCCGGATTCTGGTTCTGGTTCTGGTTCGCCAGTCTTGGGCACCGATTTCTATAGTGGGTCAGATCCCCACAATTGTAACAAGCACCCGGTGGGTATTGTGGTCTTGCAGCTTGACCCTGTTGCGGAGCAGGAGGCTGAGCAACTTGTTGAGCCGGGTTCTGAACCGCGGGATTCTGAGCAGATCGACAAACATTGGCGAGATGGCCTGATTTCCCACAGTTAGTACAGAAACGGCATGGAAGTTGTGGCTGGTGGTGACTGTTGCATCTATTGCACAAAGGTGCATTCCCTGTATAGGGTTTCTTTGCTGGAGGCTGTGCGGGTTGGTTGAGGGCTGCCTGATTAGCTTGGGCAGTGACAGCAAAATTTTGAGAAGCCTTACGCTTCTTTGCCCTCTTTGAAGAACCAGAGTTCTTTCCATTCAAGTTTTGACCTTTCTTGCTATCTTCCTTGTCAGCCGACTGCTTCTTGCCCTTGTCACCCTTCCTGTGTAGCTTTCCCTTTCTAATGTGCGACTCAGTCAACGTCGCTGATAACTCGATCGCCTGACGAAGTGTGGCAGGTTCACTACCAGTAAGAATGTCTTGTACCGTGTCAGGTAGGCCATCGATGTATCTCTCGATAGCCTTGTCGAGTGGGGTAACCATTGTCGGGCAAAGCAAACTCAACTCTTCAAACCGATCAGTATAAGCCCTGTGCTCACCACTATCTTGCTTCAACACATCAAACTCCTTCTCCAACGCTCGCTGTTCATGGCGAGGACAGAATTCCCTCATCATAAGGGCTCTAAGTTCAGCCCATGTCTGTGCGAGAGCAACTTCTGCACCCTGGTCTCTCATAACTCCGTTCCACCATGTCAAAGCCCTCTTCTGTAATACGCTCGAGGAGAACTCGACCTTACGATTATCCGGACACTGCACATGGCGAAAAGTATTCTCTATACTCTCGAACCACTGAAGAAGCCCGGTCGCTCCCTCAGAACCACTAAACTTGAGTGGTTTAGCCTGGTTAAAATCCTTGTACTTGCATGGAACATTGTTGTTGTTGTTGGCCTGGTTCCACAGAGCAAAGAGATTTGGAAATTGAGCAGCCATCTGCTCTGAAATGATTTCTGCCAGTTCGGCAGTTGCTATCGGATTTTCGCGTCGAGGAGGCATTCTAAAAGAGGAAAACATGAAAGGAAACGAGTGAGATGATTGGATGAAAAGAATGAGATGAAACAAAACCAACAAAAGCAAAGATGGTGGTCATTCGTCCGTATCACAAAGCAAACAAACGACACACAGTGACTAATCAAAGTAAATGGATCAAAAATAATGTATAATGAAGACATGCTCGCCTATAAGTGAACACTCATCCCAAGAATTCCCAGGTAAGCACAACTGGTCTCTGCGTCTGGTTGAGATGTATACGAAGTGCTTGCCTAGACAGAAAACCCAGAATACAGGCATTCACCCTTCCAGTTTGCACATGTTCACATTATTTAAAACCCAAAACGTTTGACGGGATTTTGAAAATTAGAAGGCACAAGGCCAAAAACCAAACTTGAAAAGGGTTCAAAACCATATAACAGAGGGTTCAAAACCTTACAATTGAGGGTTCAAAACCTTGTAAAAATTTATTCAAAAACAGATGATTGTTTTTCAAAAATCGTTTCGGAAAAATTTTGATTCCTTGTTTTGTTAATCACCTAAGGATAGGTGATGTACATGTTTTAAGATCTAAACACAAGATAACTTGTGTTAGGTTCCTAGAAAAGTTATAGTCTAGGTCAAAGCATTACTAATAACCTAATTCCCTATAACCATTGGCTCTGATACCAACTCTTCTGTCACACCCCGACCGCGTAAAACAACAAATCGCGGCGGAAACATCGGGGCGTGTTGTGACAGAATTAATTGTTTCATAACCATGGCACACAAAGTGTATTTTATTTATTAAACAAGGGTGTTACATTGTCTCGAAACAGTAAATTAAGAGTTCAGAACATAATTAAACATAGTCTAATCTTTTAAAGTCTCTAAGGCACAGGTCCGCCCTAGTATCATGATCAACATCCTATGGAAAAGCACCTGAAAACACATGTGAAAATAGGTACGTCAGCATAAAAATGCCTGTGAGATACATAGGTTTGTGAAAATAGGATTCATGACTTATGTTTAAGAAAAATGTTTAGTCATGAACCTTGTAATTTGTTTTGTCTTGTAAATCATTTGAAAACAATAAGATCAGATGATATGTATAAGTAAATGTCAGGTTAAATAAATAACCATGTAAAAATGTGTTTGTATAAGGTAAGTTGTTTGTAAATCAATGTCTTGTGAAAAGTATGTTATTTGTGTAAAATGTTATATGTATTAAACTGAAATGATTCAAATAACGTTACGCCATGTAATACCATACAAACACTTATATATAGGAAGTACCAGCGGCGTATCCACCATGCTTGTATCATATTACACACGCATCGTTACTTAATCACTTAATCAAACCAAACCAAACAATGCAAGAAGTCTATGCTTAAATCAAATTGTCAAATGTATTGAATAATATGTCAAAGTGTTTATGTCAAGATGTAAATCATGTCAAATGTCTATGTCAAATATCCATGTCAAATGTCTATGTCAAATATCCATGTCAAATGTCTATGTCAAAATATCCATGTCAAATGTCTATGTCAAAATGTCATGTATGGCAAGCGAAATGTCTCAACTAAACCATATGTACGAAAACAAAGTATTGAAGTAAAACTTGGTTTAAATCAAAGCTATGTTTTGTGTAAATGCATGCAACTATTTAATACGAACATTTATGCGGTATTGTGAATATGCATACATCCAAGCCTGGCGACTGTGGTGATAAAACCCTTTAAACAAATTAAAGGTCTATCTGTCTAAATGTCAACGAATTCGGTCATTCCTTTCTGTCCCCTTACCCTGGGATGTCCGGAACGGGAGTTGTCAATTCCTATGGTACCACTACCTACTAACGAACGGCGTAGCTAATGTTAATGGATATATTGTCCCATGTAAACAAACCAAATGTCATAACAAAATGTGAGCATGTGAAAACAATGCACTAAGTATGTAATCAAATGAACATACATAGCGTGAAATGTCATGTAAAACGATGTACTAAGTAATGCACACAATGGGCATACCTAGCATGAAATGTCATGTAAAACAATGTACTAAGTAATGCACACAATGGGCATACCTAGCATGAAATGTCATGTAAAACAATGTACTAAGTAATGCACACAATGGGCATACCTAGCATGAAATGAAATCATGTACTATAATGTACTAACGAACATAGCATGTATATGATGTGAAAACAGGAAAGCATGAAAGTAACAAGTAGGCACATGTGTTCCACCCCAAAACAGTTTGGAAAACAGTAAAAGAGGGGTCTATGTACTCACTTGAGATTGCTCAGTTGTATAAAGATAATCACCAAGCAACGCTAAAGATCTCGGAATCAAACGGCACCTAATATAGGTAACTATGTTAATAAACCGGACCTATCTCGGAAGACTGGGTAGCATTAGGGTTTGTAAACCAAATGAGTGTTGGAACTCACGTGATATGGTTTAACAAAGCCTACATGCTAAATGAAACTTAACATAATTGTTTACGACCCATTACGACCCGTTTAGGAAGCTTATGCTACTTTAACGTGTCGTGCGCGTGAAACGCGTTCGGACCGCCTAACTAGTCCTATGACAAGTATTATATGCCTAAACATGTTACATAATCAGTTACGTGACAAAAGTTTAGGTTACATATGCTAAATTACCAATTATGTATGAAAAGGGTATTCTGGTAATTTACCTAAGGCATATAAACTACCTATCATACAACTACTTACACGTCGTGACCATAAGGTATAACCTCGGAAGGTTATTCCCTATACTATGGTCACCTAATGTATTTGGTCGGATCCTAATGATCGACCAAACTGGGTCGGGTTCGAAGGTATAGGCGATTTATTAGATCGCCTACCCTACGACCCTAGACAACGTGGTAATCAGTAGGCATAGTCCCAAGGGACTATGACCATCGTGATTACAATCACGTTGCGAAGTTCTAACGAACTTCGCATTGACCATTACTGGTCAACGCTGAAAGTCAAAAAAAGTTTGACTTTCTGACTCGAAAAGCAGTAAAAATAAGGGAAAGAACGAAAGAATACTTACGAAGGGTCCCCGAATGCTAACCCAGATCAAAATAGCTCAGGTATGAAACGAAGGTTCCAACTTAGAGCCCAAATGATCAGATTTGTGTGAAATGAAGTAAGTGGGTGTTGGGTATTTATAGTATTCGGTCCACCGTTAGGATCGTTTGTCGATTATCGTGCCTTAATCTCATGCGTACACTTGTCGGAAAGTTGTGGTGCCTCAAAATGCTTACCACCATAAGGATTGGACACTTGGCAAGGGGTTAGGGAGTGCAAAACAGCTGCAAACAGCTGTTAGAAACACTGAATCTGGTCTGCAGACTCCTTACGGACCGTAAGGTAAGGCTTACGGTCCGTAAGCCTTCAAGTTTGGCAGATGTGCAGTTTTGGTCCCTGTTGTGTATTCAGCCCATTTCCGGCACTTCTAAGGCCCGTCAAGCCAACTTTAAGGCCCTAAAATGATGCCTAAACATTGTGGACATGAAACATGCTCAAAAATATGTCGGACGTTGGTTCGTTTGGTCGTACGAACGCGATGTTCGCTTAATTACGACGGAATGCGCATAAGCGCGAAAAACGATCCAAATGACGAAACGAATGGATTTTTCTTAAGGCGAACACTAAAATATAATGTAGTCATGCTTACATAAATTTTTGGATGTCCAGATGTATTCAGAATGTAAGTTATGCGCGAAAATGCAAACTTGTGCACTTTTTGACACTTTTAGTCCCTGAATGTTCCAAAAAGTTTATTTTAGCACACCAAACCCCTCAAAGCCTATTTCTAAGCTATGTAAAGGATATTTAAGGTGTGTTTAACTTATGGTCATGTTCTGGAATGTTCGTTACAGTTCAAATTGACATACTTTCACAGTTTGTCATATTTAGTCCCTGTAAGCGAATTAACTTGTTTTTGCCATACCAAAGCCTTCAAAACTTATTTCTAAGTTATGTAAAGGTTATTTAAGGTATGTTGAGTATATGTTGATGTTCCGGAGTATTTCTCGCATTAAACTGAGTACGTTTACGCACTAGTTTGCGTATAACTCTCCAGAAAGCGATGTAGAGTTTGAAATTACATAAAAGTCAAAACATGAAAAATGTAAAACACAATCAAACAAACATTGGGATCAAATAACATTGTTTTATTGATAACAGAACTGTTCAAAGTGATTACAAGCACAGTTGTTACAGCTTGGCCTCTGTCTCCTTTGGTGACTCTTGAGTGGCTTCATCCTGGAGACGATACATGGCAATGCCTAAATCCACAGTCTTCAGAATCACTTCGCCTAGTCGCTGGGCAAATTTGGCTGTTCGCTCAGACATTTGACCGTTGCTGAGAGGAAGAGACATTCTAGAAGGAAATGAAAGACATAGGGAGAAACAAGTGAAACGTCATCGGATAAATAATACAGAATGGCAATGCATAAGAATTTTCGATCATTTGTTTGTTACCTAAGGCAAACAAATGAGACGGTGACAAATCAAAGTAAACGGATCATATTAATGTATCACTGAAGACATGCTCGCCTATAAGTGAACACTCACCCCAAGAGTTCTCAGGTAAGAGTGACTGGTCCGATACTGCGGATTTGTACGAACACTCTAGCCTTCGACAGAAAACTCAGGGTACAGGCATTCACTCTTCCAGTTTGCACGTGTTCACATTATAAGACCCAAACTTTGACGAGATTTTGAAAACTTAGAGTGTTCAAAACCTAGTAATCAATCATCCTAGAACAGATGATTGGTTTTCAAGGAGGTTTTGAAATTTATGTTCTTGTTGTGGTTGTCACCTAAGGATATGTGACGGTATTGTTTTAAGATCGAAACACAAGAATCTTGTGTTAGGGTCCTAGGAAGGTTATAGACTAGGTGAAAGCATTACTAATAACCTAATTCCCTATAACCATGAGCTCTGATACCAACTTTTCTGTCACACCCCGACCACGTAAAACAACAAAACATGGCGGAATCGTCGGGGAGTGTTGTAACAGAATCATTGTTTCATAACACATGGAAAATTTAAATTTTGTTTTATTGATTAAAAAAGTTACAATGTCTTGACAATCAAAGAAACATAACATAAATGACTAGTCTTGCATCTTTTATTGTCGCTAAGGCCTAAGTCCGCCTAAGTGTATCTTGATAAATCCTAAGCATCATATCCTGAAACACATGTGAAAATAGGTACGTCAACATAAAAATGCCTGTGAGATACATAGGTTTTGTGAAAATAGAATTCATGACTTATGTTTAACAAAATGTTTAGTCATGAACCTTGTAATTTGCTTTGTCTTGTAAATCATTTGAAAAGTGATAAATAAACCAAATGATATATATGTATAAAAGAATAATACATGGTTAAGTAAATAACCAAGTAAAATGAGTTTATATCAGATAAGTTGTTTGTAAAACAATGTATTGTGAAAAATATGTTATTTGTATAAAAATGTTATATATCTAAACTGAAATGATTTAAATAACGCTACGAGATGTAATACCATACAAGCACTTATATATAGGAAGTACCAGTGGCGTATCCACCATGGTTGTATCATATTACACACGCCTCGTTACTTAAATCACTTACTCAAACCAAACCACCAAAGTAAAATGTTTATGTATAATCAAATGTCAAAATTTTTGTGTGAAAACCATGTCAAATGTCTATGTCTAATGTAAATCATGAATAATGTATATCAATGTCAAAATGTTTATGTCTAATGTAAATCGTGAATTGTGTATATCAATGTCAAAATATCATGTATGGTAGGTGAAATATATCAACTAAACCATATGTAAAAATGCACAAAAACAAGGTATTGAAGTAAAACATGGTTTAAATCAAAGTTATGTTTTGTGGAACAAATGCATGCTATACTGATATAAACATCTATGCGGTATTGTAATAATGCATACATCCAAGCCTTGCGACTGTAGAATAAACCCTAGCACAAAGTCTAAGGTCCACCTAGAAATGTATTCGGATTCGGTCATTCCTTACGTCCAAACAAACCCGGGATTTCAGGAATTGGAGTTGTCAAGTCCTATGGTACCACTACCTACTACCGAGCGGCATGATCGGTGTTAATGAATGTATATATTCCCATTTAAACAAACCAAATGTCATACCAAAATGTAAGCATGTGATGAATAACAAATGTACAAAGTAGGCACACAATGGGCATACATAGCATAAAATGTAATGTAAAACGATGTACTAAGTATGCAACAAAGGACATACATAGCAAAAACACAATGAAATCATGTACTATAAGTGTACTATTGAACATAACAAGCATATGATATGAAAACATGAAAGTCACGAAAGTAACAAGTAGGCACATATGTTTCACCCCAAAATGTTTGGAAAACAGTAAAAGAGGGGTCTATGTACTCACTTGAGATTGCTTAGTTGTCCTTCAGTAACAACCAAACAATGCTAGATATCACGGATATCAAACGGCACCTAATATAGGTAACTATGTTAATATACCGGACCTATAATCGGAGGATTGGATAGAATGAGGGTTCGTAAACCAAATGAGTATGGGAACTCATGTAATATGGTTTTAACAATGCCCACATACTAAAATGAAACTTAACCTAAGTGCTTACGACCATTACGACCCGTTTAGGTAGCTTATGCTACTTTAACGCGTCGTTCGCGTAAAACGCGTTCGGAACGCCTATCTAGTCCTATGATAAGTAAAATATGCCTTAACATGTCTAATATTGTTACCAAATCAGTTTAGATACCAAAAGTTATGTTACATGTGCTTAAAATGAATTTTGGCGTAAAAAGGGCATTTTGGTAATTTACCTAAGGCATATAAACTACCTATCATACAACTACTTAAACGAAGCGACCATAAGGTATAACCTCGGAAGGTTTTCCCCTATATACTATAGTCACCTAATGTGTTTGGTCGGGTCCTAATGATCGACCAAACGGGTCGGGTTCGAAAGTATAAGCGATTGTTTAGATCGCTTACGTTACGACCCTATATAAGCACTAAACTAAAAGTGACGAGCTAAGAATGTTAAAACATGCTTAACTAAATTTAGAAAACAGGTTTGGTATCAAAACAAAGGTTTTGATACCTATAAGTAGTTTGGTTACAAAATACACAAGAATACGCATTTTGGCCGAAACTACGTCTCGTCACTGAGTCTTGATAACGTGGTAATCAGTAGGTATAGTTTCTAGGGACTATAACCATCGTGATTACGCTCACGTTATAAAGTTCAACCGAACTTCGTGTTGACCATAAACTGGTCAACGCAGAAAGTCAAACATAGTTTGACTTTCGGACTCGAAAAGCGAAAAAAAAAACGAAGGAACACTTACAAAGGGTCCCCGCTAGTAAATCTTGATCGAATAGCTCAGGTATGAAGCAATGGCTTCAACTTAGAGCTTTTAGATCAGATTTGTGGGTTTTTGGAAAGAATGAAGGTGGGTATTTATAGGAATTGGACAACCGTTAGGATTGTTTCTTGAAAACCGTGATGTAATCTCAACCTTACACTTGTTGGAATGTTATGGAACATCAATTTGGCCCCTCATTATCCTGAAGGGGCAAGTGCAAAAGGGTTAGGAGGGGGTAACAGCTGTTTAATCAGAATCTGCTGATCTGGGGACCCCTTACGGACCGTAAGGGTGATGGCTTACGGTCCGTAAGCCAGCAACTATGCAGAATTGTCAGTTTTGGTCCCTGTTATGCAATAAAGCCATTTACGACACGTTTAAGGCCCGTTAACCCCATTTCAAAGCTCTAAAATGAAGTTAAAGTATAGGGAACTTAAAATGTGCTAAAAAATATCAAGGATGTCGGTTCGTTTGGCCGTACAATCGCGATGTTCGCTTAATTACGACGGAATGCGCATAAGCGCGAAAAACGATCCAAATTGCGCGACGAATGGATTTTTATCATGCCAAACACTAAAATAAAATATTCTAATGCTTACATAAATTTTTGGTTGTTCGGATGTATTCAGAACGTAAGTTATGCGCGAAAATGCAAACTTGTGCACTTTTTGACGCTTTTAGTCCCTGAATGACCCAAAAATTTATTTTAGCACACCGAACCCCTCAAAGCCTATTTATAGGCTATGTAAAGGATATTTATGGTATGTTTAACTCATGGTCATGTTCCGGAATGTCTGTTACAGTTCAAATCGGCATACTTTCGCAGTTTGTCGAATTTAGTCCCTGTAAGCGATTAAACTTGATTTTGTCATACCAAAGCATTCAAAACTTATTTTTAAGTTATGTAAAGGTTATTTAAGGTATGTGAAGCCTATTTCACTATTCCGCAGTGTTCGTTGCATTAAACTGGTTATATTTACGCATCAGTGCGCGTATAACCTTCCAGAAAGCGATTTAGAGCCCGAAATCGAACAAGAATTGATATGTGCAAATGATACACATATTTGTACAAATCCCAAATATGAAATACAATATTTCATTGGTTTGGTATTTGTTTGATGGTCGCAGTGACCCAGGTGTCACAAATTTCTTCTGTCATTGTTATCTGTAGAGGTTGAAGGTTGATACAACGCCCTCATAGCAGTGGTTAATTACTGGCAATTTCAAATTCAAAATGCATGGGAATACGTAATTTGAAATTAATGCATGTCACTCACTCCTATCAATCATCTTCTTATATAAGGCTTTTCTTCTCATTTCCCTCCTCATATTTCATCACACTCTCATCTTCTCTAATTTCCAATTTTGAAATTTGAATTAATTCCGAATTAGAACCATGTCAACATCAGTTGAGAGTAACAATCTTAGTTTTGTTAACGATTTGAATCCTACGAAAGATATGTGACACATGAAAGCGAGGATCATACGAAAACGGAATCAAGGTTATAAAATGCATCTCATCTTCATTGATAAAAAGGTAATGTGTATTTGTGTTTTTTCCGTTCGTGTATAAATGATTCCATGGATGTATATGTTTGATTTTTTATTTCTAGGCTTTATAGGTTTGAGTAAATTACGTTTTTGGCGCCTGTGGTTGTATCACTTTTACTATATTAGCCCAAAATAAGAATTTTTTAACATATCTGCCCCCATGGTATCTATAACTAACCATTTTGGCCCCTAAGTCTAACCATTTTAGCCCCCATGGTTTCTATAACTAACCATTTTGGCCCCCGTGATCTCTAGACTTAGGGGCCAAAATGGTTAGTTATAGAGACCATGGGGGCAGATATGTTAAAAATTCTTATTTTGGGCTAATATAGTAAAAGTGATATAACCATAGGGGCCAAAAACGTAATTTACTCTATAGGTTTGTATCATAAAACTTTGATTGTTCAAATGTTCCTAAGCTTTGTACGGTAGTTTATTGAGGATGTATATTAGAGACTGCAGGTTTGTATGCTAAAAAATACTTTGTTTAAATGTTCTTCAGGGTGTTAAGATTCAAGGTGGTATTAAAAGTCATTTGATACCTGTTTTTGATGGACAACTTCAAGAACATGCTGTTGTTATTCTGTCGAAATTTGGTGTTGCTGAAAATAAAAATTTATATAAAGTTGTAGCACATGACTATAAAATCAAGTTTTATCGATGCACAACTGTAACACTGTGAGAAATTGGTAAGGTGTTGAGTATGGTTTCAACTTCAGAGCTTATAAAGATATTCTTCAAGGAGAGGCAGTAAAATATTTGAGTGTTGGTAGTGTATATTTTTGTAATCATGTCTTCTCTGTATAAAATTAGAAATTTTTACCTACTCTGTTGTATAATGCGATCATATAGATGTTGCTGGATTAGTGGTTTGGTGTGGAGATCTTAAATTCTTTGGTCGACCTCCTAAAGAAACTAAGAGGATGAATTTCGATATTCAAGACTTGGAGTAAGTGGTCATTTACATGTTCAGTCATGTACAAATGATTGTTTATATTTAATGTGGAATGATGTTAATAATTGAGATCAAGAATGTTGGTATTTAATGTGGAATCATGGTAATAAATGAGATCAATAGTGTTTATATCTAATGTGGAATTATGGTAATAATGAGATCAACAGTTTATTCTTCAAGTGAATATGTTAGTTAATTTGTGGCTCATTTACAACTTTAATAAATGGTCATAAATTTCCTTTGATTTTATATTGTTATTCATTCAATTTAGTTTTGATTTTATAGATTGTAAAAAATGATTATAAATTAGTGTTTAGTTTATAGTCATACGAATATTGTTTTCATGTAGGGGTACAGTTTTTGCGATGTACTGTGTGTAATGATTATGCTCTGCATTTTAACGACTTCATCTCTAAAACCCCAGCTCATGAGCATGTGATGGCTGTTACATAGCTTGGAAAGTGTAAGGAATGGAAAGGTAATTTTTGTTACTTTCTACAAATCATAACTATACTCTTTATTTCTGGCAATATAATAACAGGTTGACTAAATATTTATATACTTTTGCATGTAGATCAATTTAGAGTTCAAAGTGATAAGTTTGTAACTCGACTATTTCTGAATGAAGAAATCGATGAAGTTAATCAGCTAAGGAGGAGGTAATTTGTCAACATAGTTTGCACTGTATATATGTTTGAAGTCAAATACTTTGTTTCATGTTATCTATATACTAATTCTAATCATTTGTGGTATCAAATAGTCTTATACTGAAACAAGGATAGGGGAGTGGTTCTACTTATCAAACAATACTTTCGTCTTAGAGTGTTTTTCCATTGCATAAAGAATTCGTAACAGAGAGTGTGAAGAAACATGTTGATGAAATTAGTGAGATAGAAAAGGTTTCACAACTTTTTATATAGTTTGGTTATTTGTTTAGTTTATCACCTATATGTTAAATGTGGACATATTGTTTGGTTATTTGTCAAACTATAGATTAAATGTGGATATATTGTTTTTACAGGAAATGTCTTGTGTTGTAGTTGCGACGATAAAGATTGTGCAAGAAGAGTATGGTTGGTTTTATCCTGCCTTTCGTAAGTGTTTCAAGAAGGTCATAGCTAAAAGTGAATATTTACAGAATGTTGAAAATGTTTCTGAAGAGATTCTTCAAATGCATGCGACTACTTTGGTTTGTCCCAAATGTGGTAGTGAATGTACATCTATCACCACAAAGTAACAAATGATGATTATCCAACATTTTATTTATATAAATAACAGTTTAACACTGTTATTTCAAAAAATTTGGGAGCTTATTTAGGCATTTATATATATTTCAGGTTCAAGCTGCAAGTCCGGGTGCAAGATGAGACTGGTAGTGTATCTTTTGTTATGTTTGATAGAGATGTTCAGAAGATTGTTGGATTAGTTGCGAGTGATATAAGAGAAACGCAGCTGAAGGCGAATGATACTGAATCTTTCCTGCATGAAATATCTTGATTGGTTGATAAGAAGCTCGCTTTTAAGATTGATGTTTCTAGATTCAATCTTGAAAATGACTATCGTGTTTATACTATGCAAAAACATGTGATGATCCAGTAATAATTGTTGAGTTGGTTGGTGGAGATGATAATGGTGATGAAAATGCTGGATGAGGTAGTACATAAAATTACTTTTTCTAGTTATTTATTTTTATTTTGAGGTTCGAAAACTGGATTATGCACTTTTTTATGTTGTGAGTGCATTTTGTATGTCCATAATTAAAAATCTGTATGTATTTGTAACGTTTAAAGTCTTGAGTCTGTTTTATACAGGACAGAGGTTTCACTAGGTGTCGTTAGGCAATGTCTGGTCAGTATACGGTACGGCACGCTACGAAGAGAGTTGGTTTCAACAAGCCTGATGTCATCATAATCTTGTGATCACATCACACTTATGACACCATATCATATATAGTATCAAATTCGTGCATGCATGGATGCGTTGGTACACAATGTCTATCGCCTATGTCATCAGTCTAGGACGTGTCAGTAGAATGTAATAGGGGTTAAAGTGTAAAAGTTTAAGGTTATATGTTGTAATGTCCAATTCGCACGAAATGGGCTGTGTAAGAGTAGGTCGCACGAAATGGACTTTGCCATTTCATACGAAATGGTCATGCCATTTCATGCGAACTGGGAAACCTATATATAGGTGTGTTGTGTTTTCCATTGAGAACATTCTGGTGAAATCTCTCACGAAGTGCTGTCAAATTATCTGCATGTATTAACGTCTAATATCAATGGAAAACCTGTTTTAAGTGTATTTCTCTGCTTCTACTCACATTCTAACACCGATTCAAGGTTACTAGATTGTTTCCGCCTCTCTAGTGACTTGATTTAACTCTGACCGACTCGTATTTGATCGAATCTCGATCCTACAAGTGGTATCAGAGCTCAGGATGAGTTAAATCTAAGATATCAGTGTTTTGAATGTGTGAAAATCTGATTCTTCTACTCTTTCTTGGACTTTTGAACGAATTTACGGACAAAATGAACTGAATTTTGGATATAACGTGCAAAACACCATTTTAATCAATCCTTCAAATTTACAGACCTAAATTCGAATTAAAAACTGATCAAAAGTGTTAAAAACATCAGATCGTGTGAAAATGTTACTCAGCTCGTGCGAAATGGCTCAGATCGTTTGAGTTTTAGTCAGATCGCTTGAAAAAAACTTGTCCAATTCGCACGAATTGGTCCAGGACGTTTGAAAATCGTTCATTTCGCATGAATTGATGTCCAAACCAAGTGAAATTGATTCAATTCGCACGAATTGGAAACTGTTTAGTCATTTCGCACGAATTCACATTCCAATTCGTTTGAAATTGTCAGGTCGTGTGATACTTTAATTCGTTTGAGTCCATCCAGTTCGTGTGAAAGTCCAAACCGTGTGGAAGTCAGTTCGCTTGAAAATATAAGTTTTCAAAACTTAAAATTTTTCGAAGTTTAAAATGGATAACCAAGAATTTTATAACACGTTTTTCGGAGGGGGAATGACAGCAGCTCAAACTCCAGCAAGTATTGCACAGAACGTAAACACGGAGAACGAGCTTGGTACAATGCAAAAGCCACCAAAGCTTCTCAATATCGAAGAATATTCGGGATGGCAAGAAAGGTTTAAAACATGGGTATAGGCAAATCATCTTGAGTGTTGGATGAAAATTGAATCGAGGTGTGTACCTCCGACGAATGGAGCGGGTATTGAGAAAACAATTGGCAACTTAACTCCGGCTGAACAAGATAGTTTTAAAGCCGAGAAGAAAATGATGAGTATCTTGTAGCAAGCAATTAAAGAAGATATTTTGGTTTTGCACTTTTGCTACAACATCAGAATGACTCGCAGTCTATCTGGAATGCACTAAAAGTCAAGTTTCTTGGAAGTGTTTCGATGATAAAGAGCAAAATGGCATTGCTGAAAAAGGAATTTGATATTTTTACAGGTATCAGGGGTGAGTCAACAAAAGAGTTGATCGAGAGGTATTGTCATTTGGTTGTAGAGATGAAGCGTTTGAACATTACCAAAACGGATGAAGAGTGGGTTGACAAGTTGGCAGATGCTTTACCGCATGATGAGTGGGGCACATATTTGTTGGTTCTGAAAAATAACTTGGAATATGTTGGTTTCGATCTAAGCACATTCATCGAGAAAATTGAATCGCATGAGCTTGAACTTAAAAAGATTAGAAAAATGAAATCTGCTAATGTACAACAAGATGTTCAGTTGTACTACAAAGGAAGCTTATCTGCAATATCTACCCCAAGTCCAAAAATTAAGACATCATTTAGTGCTGATTCTACATCTGGAGTTTCTCAAAGCACACTAAGCAACATCCATTCATCGTTTACAAGCTACGAACCAAATCCTAAGGTTCAGAGTTCACAAGAACAAGCTTATACTCAAAGCTCTTCAAGGTCAAACAATCAAAGTCACGGTCAAGGGATTCTGTGCAATATAGCTGTGAACATCAAGAATGGTCAAGATTTTACAGAATCAGCAGCAAAACAACATATAGCACTACTTGCTTCAGTACTTGAGTCCAATGAAAGTCTTGTTGCCGGAAGAATTGGTAATCCTGACATGACGAAAGAAGACTACAATCAGATTGATCCAGAGGAGCTAGAACTCATAGACATCAAATGGGGTATGGCAAGTCTTGTAAGAAGAGCACAAAGATTCATGGAAATAACCGGACGAAATAGTCTCGCAGGACCTGATTGTAAGCTTGGATTTGACAAAGCGAAGGTTACTTGCTTCAAATGCAAAGAAAAAGGGCATTTCAAACGCGAGTGTCCAAACAGGGAAGTAAACAATCATCAGAATCCTTTCGCAAATGACTATTACCGACAAGCAATCTATCACAAAAATAGTCAACAACCATTTAATCCAAGACCTCAAATTGAAAACAAACCAGAGAAGTCTCTTTTGGTTAATCAGGATGATGAGAAGATTCCGGAAGGGTTTAGTTGGGATAAATATATTCTTGGTGAGGGTCTTGCTATGATGGCGGAGATTATTGAAGAGAAAGAATGTGTTGTTGAAGCTGAGGAAGTCGTTGAAGTGATCAGTGAAGAGATTCTGAAATAGCTTGAAGAGGCAGGAGCAAAAGTTTATTATTATCAATCAGAACAGGAGGTTATTGCAAATTCTTTTAAATCCACAATGCCTCCTAACATGTTTAATTCTTTTGCAGGTTTCTTCGGTGAACCAACTACAGGTTTCCGTCCACAATATGAAGTTGAAAAAGCTCCTATTCAAGAGATAATTGATGTCTCAAAAGAAATGACTGAAGAAACTCTGAAGGAGATAGCTGGCAAGGCGCTGATGGTCAAGTTGAAAGAGGTAGACAAAACTCAAGAGTCAGTGTCTGTCGAAACAGAGTTAGTTGAAAAGGTGTCTGTTGAAAATGTGTCTTTTGAAAAGGAGTCAGTCGAAAAGGAGTCCGATGAAGAATCATAAAATGTGGAGATCAAACCAGGAGAAAAATCAGAGTCTGAGTCTGAAGGGTTTGGTAAACCAGAAATTAAAACTGATAAAGAAGAAAAGGTTTTTGAAAAAGTTGATCAAATTCCTGAAACACCATGCGAAAACTTTTTAAAACCCTGCATGGATTGTCTTGAAAATGACAAACAGTTTCAAGAATTGAAAAAATATACCGACAAAGTAAAATTCGATCTATATGATGTGAAAGAAGCTTATGACACTTTATCACGTTCAATTAAAATGATTCAAAATGAAAGTATAGAAAATGATAAAGTTGTTAATTTGTTCAAAGGAACGGTCATGGAAAAGCAGATGGAAATTAACATTCATCTGGACACAATCGCATCTTTGAAAAAGGAACTTGAATTGATGCGTATTGAAACAGAAAGAGTTGATAAGAAATTGATCAGTTATATTTCTTCATCTTATGTGATTGATCAGATTGTTCCTCAACAAACTGATGCTAAACCTGCTTTCAACAATGTTCCACCCCCAATGTGGAATCATTATACACAGAAATATCCAGATGGGGTGGAAGCAGCTTTGAATCTCAAGTTGAGAGCTGAAGAGAATGAGTTACCAGAAAACATTGATGTTACATTCTCTACATCTGACACCGACAACGAGTCACAAGTGATTAAAACTGTTGTTGACCAAGTGTTGGATGAAGAAAGTGACAACTCTAATTTCGGAACAGTTAAAACTCATTTGGAAAATTCCAATTCTGATTCTGAAGATGACGGAAACTTTCTTGATAAGTTCATACCAAAATCAGATAAAGTTGTGGATGACAATTCGATCATTGTAGCTTACACGATGACCGGAACTGACAAACTATATACTGATTTTGAGTACCCCATTCAGAATGCAAAACTGGAAAATGTTGAAAAGGTTTATAAACTTGTGGAAATTGATATTTCAGAAGTCAACAACAACGCGTTTCTATCAAAACCAAAAAAATCTTTTGTGAAAAAACAACCAAACAACCCAGGAAAGAAAGAATGGGTGGGTAACAATGGTCATAACAAAAGACATGGTAACAATTTCAAAAAGAAGGTGTCGGTTTTTAGAAGAAAATGGCTAAGAAAGAGGTTAAGCCAAATGAAAAGTTGAGTGATGTGTTTGTGGTGGGTAAGAATACAGTTGATGAAAAAGATTTTATCTTTAGTCAGAAAGCTGTTGACGATTTCATTGCAGCCAAAAAGATTAGAGATGTGACCAACATATCTACTTTTGTTGAGTATGACAAAAGAGTCTGTTATCGTTGCAATGAAATTGGTCACATGGCCAAACAATGTGTTAAAAGGATTGAAAAACCAGTTTTCCAGAAACCCAAACCTAAAACTTCAAATGATAAGAAGGGAAAAACACCGATGGTTTCCCCCGTACGTATTCTGAAACGCGGTGAATCTTTGAAGTCCGAGGACAAGCCAAAATCAACCTTTGAGATTGGTGAATCTTCAAAATCTCCAAAGACTTCAAAGGTTTATCCTAAAACGAAGATTTTTCAAAATCAATCATGGGTGGAGAAACCTAAACAATCGTTTGAAGAAAAGAAAATGGAAAAGGTTTTAAAATCTGAGCCGACAGTTGTTGTAACTAACATGAAAATCTTGAGTTTGAATTAGACAAATTGATTGAAGAATTCCCACCAATCAAGGAGGGAGATCTAAAATCAAAGTCAAAACCTGTTGTTCCAAATGTTGTCTTCAACATTCCAAAAGTTGACGTGGCTCCTGATATTATGTTTGGTACTGTTTCAAATATTGAGAAATATTGGGCATCGTTGTTTAAGTGAATGTCTTTGATGTGTGCAGGGGCTTCCGAGGTCGATCATCTCTAAGTGGATCATGGATAGTGGCGCCTTGAGGCACATGACTAGGATGTTAGCACTACTCTATGATGTCAAATCGATTAATGGAGGATATGTTGGCTTTGCTGGAACCCAGGGAGGAAGAATCGTTGGTGAAGGAATTCTTACCAATGGATTTGTCACTTTTGATAAAGTGAACTACATCGTTGAACTAGAAAACAATCTGTTGAGCATATCGCAGATTTGTGACAAGTCGTTCATAGTTCATTTTACAAAAAATGAGTGTTTGATCATTAAACCAGGTTTTAAAATTCCAGAAGATATGGTGTTGATGCGCGCTCCTCGTGAAAACGATTTATATGTCCTAGACATGAGCGTCGCAACAACATCAGACAAAAAGACACAATGTTTTGTAACTAAAACAAAAGCAACTGAAAAAGAATCAATAATGTGGCATCGTAAGATGGGTCACATTCATGTGAGAAAAATGAATTTCTTAGTTCACAATGATCTTGTTGAAGGTGTTAATTTGAAAATTTTCCATCTGAATGATGATTGTGTAGAATGCAAAAAGGGTAAGCAAACGAAGAAGTCACACCGAAAGAAGCTCTTGAACTCCATCAGACTACCGCTCGAAAGACTCCATATGGATCTTTTCGGATCGGTAAATGTGAAGAGCGGAAGTGGAGATCTGTACTGTCTAGTGGTCACTGACGACGATACAAGATTTTCATGGGTGATGTGTCTTGAAAGAAAAGATGAAACATTTGATTCGTTGATGATTTTATTCAAAAAGATGGATATGCTGTACAAACTGCCGATCAGACGAATTCGAAGCGACAACGGAACAGAGTTAAAAAACAACCGTATGCTTGAATTTTGCAATGACAAAGGCATTCTTCATGAACTCAGTGCACCGTATACTCCACAACAAAACGGTGTCGCAGAACAAAAGAATCGCACACTGATCGAAACAGCTCGAACTATGCTAGCTGATTCCAAATTGCCGATATTCTTTTGGAGTGAAGCGGTTGCTGCAGTATGTTACACATTAAATCGTGTTCTTACAGTAAAGAAGTACAAGAAAACCTGCTTTGAATTACTTCATCGCTATAAACTGAATCTGAAATTCTTAGAACCTTTTGGATCACCATGCACATTTATTGATCCAGATGGTAAATTTGGTGCAAAAGTTAACGAAGGTTTTTTTGTAGGTTATGCGAGTCCACTGAAGAGAGTTTTTGTTCCAGGCTTGGGGAAGATTATACAAGTTCAGCATGTCGACTGTCAGAAGTTTACTGCTCCGGAACAACTTCCCGGAAACAGGTTGCTATTTGATTATGATAAACTCTGGGAGTCATTCCAATTGCCGACTGAGCCAAGTGAGGAGGAACTAGCATACTTATACCAACAATAGCAGTCTCTTTCGCAAGATCAAGTGCCGAGACCGTTGGTAGTTTCCTTGCCCACCGTGGGTACAAATGATCAAGAGGCTGGTCCAAGTGGAACTGTACACGAACCCCCAGAAGAACCAGCTCCAATATTTGATCAATCTGACGACTCAGAATCGGAATCCGATCCGAATTTTGACGAGGAACCAAATATTGCAACTTCAGAACCTGTGAATCACACGGGCGATCAGGACATAACAAATTTGCAATCGAAAGTGAGCGTACTTGATACAGTCATGCCGAGAACTTTGTCTTATCATCCTTCAGAACAAATCATTGGTGATCTTCAAAGTGGCGTGAAAACACGCGATCAAATCAACAAAGGGCTTACAAGTTTTTATTCATCTATCGCTCCTTTACAAGTAGACTTTTCATTGAAATGTTTTATCTCGCAGGTAGAGCCGAGAACATATAAAGAAGCATTGACTGAGGAAAGCTGGGTAAATTCAATGCAGGAAGAGCTATTGCAGTTTGAGAAACTTGGAGTGTGGAGGTTGGTGGATATCCCGGAAGATCAAAAGCTGATCAAGACCAAGTGGGTTTTCAAGTGTAAACGAGATGATAGAGGGGTCATTGTAAGGAATAAAGCACGTTTGGTAGTCCAAGGTTTTAGTCAGCAAGAAGGCATCGACTTTACTGAAGTATATGCGCCCGTTGCTTGACTCGAGGCAATTAGAATCTTCCTGGCATTCACGTCTTGGAAAGGATTCAAGGTCTACCAACTAGATGTCAAATCTGCATTCCTTTATGGAAAGATCAAAGAAGAAGTGTATGTCGAACAACCACCGGGTTTCACCGATCCAGTGCAGAAAAACAAGGTGTATCTACTTGACAAGGCATTATATGGACTACACCAGGCCCCGAGAGCCTGGTACGAGACGCTTTCCCAGCATCTGTTGACCAAGGGGTTCATTAGAGGGACTGTCGATAGCACTTTGTTCACAAAAGTGGTTGCAGGACATCTACTCGTCGTGCAGATATACATGGAAGACATAATCTTCGGATCGACGAATGACGAATTGTGCAAAGAGTTCGAGAAGGTTATGAAAAAGAAGTTTGAAATGAGTTCAATGGGGGAGATGAAGTTCTTCCTAGGGCTTCAGGTTGAGCAACTGCCCGATGGAATCTTCATACACCAAACCAAATATGTGAATGATGTGCTGGACAAGTTCAATATGTCTGAATCATCTAAAATCTCAACCCCCTGGCTCAGAATCATGGCATTTGTCCGGATGAAAGCGGTGAAAAGGTGGATGAGACGCACTATCGGTCGATCATTGGATCATTAATGTATCTGACAGCGTCATGACCGGACATCATGTATCCAACTTGCCTCTGCGCCGGATATCAGTCAAGTCCGAGACAGTCACACATGACGATTGTGAAGAGAATTTTACGGTATCTCAAAGGTTGCCCAAGCACCGGCTTGTGGTATCCTAAATCTGGTGACTTTTCTCTTACTGGTTATGCTGATTCTGACTTCGGGAGCTGTAAGCTAAATGCAAAGTCCACAACTGCTGGCTGTCAGTTCTTCGGAACTCGACTTGTTACTTGGCAATGCAAGAAACAAACCACAGTCGCTCTCTCAACCTGTGAAGCTGAATACGTTTCGGCTTCCGGCTGTTGCTCTCAGATCCTCTGGATCCAGCAGCAGATGAGGGACTATGGTTTGTAGTTCTTAGACACGCCAATCTTTGTGGACAATGAGGCAGCAATAAATATAACTAAAAATCCGGTGCATCACTCTAAAACGAAACATATTGAAATTCGACATCATTTCATCCGTGATTGCTACGAGAAGAAATTGATTCGATTTAATCATATACACACCGATGATTAGAGAGCTGATTTTTACACAAAACCCTTTGATAAAACAAGATTTAACTATCTTTTAAAATTGAACGGGTTAAAAAATTTGTTTTCTGGGAGGGTAATAGAGTGTGAAGCCGAGGAGGACGGTGATCAGAAGTGATCTACGTCTTGTTGTCATGTTTTCTGTACAGTTTATTTTCTGCTTTTGATAAAACCAAAAACACAAAAATATGTTTTTGATTTTAAGGGGAGAAAGTTCACAGAAAATACAAAAACATGATAAAATTTCAAAATCCAAAAATAGTGAAAAAGGCAAAAAGAGTTTGTGTAAAAAGGGGAAATGATAGTACATCAGCTTGACAGTTGCAGTACGCTAAAGAAATGTATAGTTTAAAAAAGTGTTAAACAGTCTCGCTGATGATGTGCCGATAGGTTTTTACACATTTAGTAAGTTTGTTCGGGATATAAACCTAAAACATTTCTTGCTTTTACGTGGTGAACATCTCACGGATATATAGGTAACCCCTGAAATCCTGTTTGAAAGGCTCTATTTCTGACATACTAGGTCTTTGTACGTCTTGACGTGATGAAAGATTACCAGATGTGTATGGTAACAGCATTGGTTTTGAACAAGAAGTATAATTTTTCAAGAATTGTGTTTCACTATATGAAAGACAACATTATTTCGGGAAGTAAGAGTTGGGTGTATCCTAGGTTCGTGCAAATGATGCTTGATCATGATTATCCAGATCTAGTGAAAGATGAAGATAATGATCTATTGGTGTTGTATCACATGGATAACGAGTCGTTGATCAGATTATCCAGGTATCACAAAAATTGGCCAGAACCGAAGACAAAGGCAGAGTTCTTTGGATTCATCAAGAGTGCTAACTATGAAGATCCAGATCCTGTCAATCATCTGAAATGGAGGAATGATGAAGAGATGAAAGAAAAAAGTGCAGCAGATGAATTAATGAAGTTAGCAGAATTCAAGGAAACACGTAATGAGTGGTTTACAAAAGAAGAAAAGAAGAAAAAAGAAAGAGAACTCCTAAAGTTCAAGCTGAAGAAGGTTCGTCTTCACAACCACAAAAGAAACGCAAAAAGAAAGATGTTGAAACTATGTTGGTTGATGAACCTGAAGAGGTTGAAACAGAAACAAATGTTGAAGGAAATCAAGATCAGTTATCTCCTGAAACAGAACAAGTGTTGAAAAGTCTTGATGATACTCTTGAAACTGATAAAGCAGCTGGTGAGAAGGTAGTTGATGATAAAGAAAAGAGTTCTTCTGATCCTGAAGAAAGTGATATGGATGCTGAAGCTTAACGGTGGATTAAAGAAAACTTCGATCCAAGAGAAAGATTGATAAAAAAAAGAAAAGAAAGAGGAGTGCAGACGACGATAAAGATGAAACGTATATTCCATCACCAGAACATGTTCAGGATGTTCAAACACCACCTTCTGAAGGTAGGAAGAAATCTAATGCAAGGAAACGTGTTGTATCTCCTGTGGTGCGAAAGTTGAAAATCAAGCTGAAATCAAAACCTGTCCAAGAACCACCAAATCAACCACCATCACCACCATCTGAACCACAACCAAAATCACCACAACAACCATCACCACCACATCAATCACCACCACCACAATCATCACCACAACTTCGTATTTCTACACCGATTCATGAACAACCATTAATAACTTCACCACACGGCCTACAAACACCACCAACCACTCAACCACCAATTCCACCACCACCAGTTCAAACTACTCCTGAATCATCTGGTTTTACCAATTTTCCACCTATTCCAGAGAATATAGGTCTTGAACAGATTGATGATTTTAGTTTCGTGAACGATGATCTTGTAAAGAAACTGCAGAAGAAAGTGGATGAAGTGTCCAGTGAGAAAAAGAAGTTGGAAAAGCGTGTAAAGTCTGTTGAAGCTGAAAACTCATCTTTGTTGAAGAGGGTTCAAGCCGATCAAGCAGACATTGATATTCTGAAAGTTCATATAGCAGAGTTAGAAGAAGAAAAAGCTCGAAAAGATGAACAGAATGAATACTTCAAGCTGAAAAACAAAGAGTTGGAAGCCAACAATGCTAGAAAAGAACATGAAACGTATATGATGATGAAAGTGTTGGAGAATTTGATCGGAAAGCCAATTGAACAGAGGTTTGAAGAAATAGAGCTTGAAGAAGTCAGAGCACGACGTAAAGCTGAAATTGAAGCCGAAATGAAAAACAAAGGCAAAGATGTTCAAATTGAAGGTGTTGCTGAAGTAACTGAAAGAGCAATTGTTATGTCTGAGCCAACAATAGATCCAGAAATGTCTATTCTTGATCCTTGTCCGATATCGTCAGTATCTGGTGAGATTGATGATGATGACAACGTTGAAGAAGATGAAGAAGATGATGATGATATTTTGAAAGATGATGCAGAAGATGTTTATTCTGCTTCCGGTGATGATGATGATGATGGCAATGATGACGATGATCAAGGTGCTACAGGCATTAAAGTCACTGAAGCATCACAGGAAGAAAAGATTGATGAATATCTTCATGATGATGCTAATGAAGAATCAGAGAATGCAAGTGGTGAGGGGGAGTATGATGATACTAAGAATGTTGATGAAAGTGATGATCACGTTACAAGATTGATTCTACGTCTTGAACACGGTGTAGAGGAGGGTGAAATTCTGCACACTTATACCTTAGCTGAGATAGTAAAGATGACGCAAGTTGATGAAAATGAATTCAAATTTGATTTTGAAGAAGAGTTGAATCAGTTCGACATCAATCAGCAGCCTGAATACCAGTACAAATACGTTGAAGATGCTGATAATTACGACAGAGTTGAAATTGAAGATTGTAGTGACGAAGAACAGTCTGAGAACGTTCACGTTGATACTTCTAACTTTCCGATGCTTGCTGAATTCTTCAGTCAAGCTAATGAAGATGAATTAAGAAGGAAAGTTGCAGAAAGTGTGAAGAATAAAAGTTTTAATGAAATGTCGAAAGAAGAGCAGCACGAAGAACGTAAGAAATGGTTCAGAAAAGATACTGAAAGAAAATTCAAAAGACCGTTGAAGTACTACAAAAGAGACAGAGATGTTTCCTTGGGAGATATCATCAGTTGGGGGTATTTGCCACAAGTAAACGCCTATGCAATTCGAAGAGAGTTTGGCGTACAGTACTTCGAATATATTCAAGACATAATGTCTTTGCCCTGGTGGGATGTCGAAGAATTGCCAAAAGTCAGAACATTGACTTATCCTGTCAGAGAGCGTGATATGCCTACGTGGGGTTTAATGAAGTTTGAAGCGTTCAAAGATTTTAAACACTGGAAGCCACATTACCCGAAGAAAGTGAAGCAGGTGGATCCAGTCACAGGCATAGAAGAAACAATCTTGCAAATCAAGAAGCCCAGAGTCATAAAGAATATTCCATTGCCGAAAATGGAACAGGATTTTCACAAAGGGTTCTTATGTTGGGTGTATAGCTGTATGTCGACTGAAGCAATGATTACATACAAAGTGGAGAATGAAGTCAGATACATTCACTTGTATGATCCAATGTGGATAGTGAACTGCTCGGCGAAGGATATTGAGTGTTTATTTGTGAACAAGAATGGTTACAAAGCTGAAGACAAAGATCAAGCTCTGCAATTTCAAAAGGTAGCTACTATCTGCTTTCAGAAAGGAATCAATTCTGAGAATGTGTGGTCATCAAGATGGAGAAAGATTGAAAAAGAGGAGGCTCTGAAAGCTGAAAAGGAGAGAAAGGAACGTGAAGAGCTTCGAGGTAAATGGATGAAGAGGCAAGCTGAAGAAAAACTGAAAGCTGCTAAAGAGAATGAAAAACTGAAGAGTTTGTTGAAGAGAAAGCCGAAGAAGAGAGAGGAAAAGTTCAAGTCTCTGTGAAAGGAAGTTTTGAAGACAGGCTGACTGAAGACTCCGGCAATATCCAAGGGGGAGTTTGTTGGTACACAATGTCTATCGCCTATGTCATCAGTCTAGGTCGTGTCAGTAGAATGTAATAGGGGTTAAAGTGTAAAAGTTTAAGGTTATATGTTGTAATGTCCAATTCGCACGAAATGGGCTGTGTAAGACCAGGTCGCACGAAATGGACTTTGCCATTTCGTACGAAATGGTCATGCCATTTCATGCGAACTGGGAAACCTAGATATAGGTGTGTTGTGTTTTCCATTGAGAACATTCTGGTGAAATCTCTCACGAAGTGCTGTCAAATTCTCTGCATGTATTAACGTCTAATATCAATGAAAAACCTGTTTTAAGTGTATTTTTCTGCTTCTACTCACATTCTAACACCGATTCAAGGTTACTAGATTGTTTCCGCATCTCTAGTGACTTGATTTAACTCTGACCGACTCGTATTTGATCAAATCTCGATCCTAGAGGATGTACGAACCGGGATTACATAACAGCTTCGTATGAACTGGGATTACATAACAACTTCGTACGAACCGGGATTACATAACAGCTTCGTACGAACCGGGATTACGTAACAACTTCGTATGAACCGGAGCTTGCATGGCACTTCGTATGAACCGAGCATGGCAATTGGTACGAACCTACAACAACTATAAATACCTTACATATCTCTTCGTACAATAGAGCTTAGACAATAGATATCAGAGAACTTTAGAGAAGACACATCCGTGTGAAATACAAGACATGCAAGTTCATCCGATCAAGTTCAAAACACTCTCGATTCACATCACGTCCTTTAGATTACGAGTGTTTTGTATAGATCGAGTCGAAACTCTGTCCGGTTGTCGTTGATATGTAATAAAACGATGTTTATTTACGTTTTTGCGCATGATTACGGTTCGATTTAACAGATTCTGCACGTTAAATCGAATCCACCGCAGAACTAGTGATCGTTTATGATCCGATCCTGAACTCACAAGTGGTATCAGAGCGGGAGATCGATTGCACGGATTAGAGATACAAGAATTCACGCAATTTCATCAAAATAGGGGCTGAATTGCATCAATTTCGTCATATTTCTTCTTCTACTCATCTTTTTCATCTTTTTGAACTTAAAACTCTGATCTACACTGATTTCACCGATAAAAACGTTTATACTTTTTATATAAGGTGCGAAAATGTGTTTTTAATAATGCTACAAAGTTTCAAGTTCTAATTCAACCTAAATCTTGGTCAAACTTTAAATTTTTTATATAAGGTGCGAAAATGTGTTTTTAATAATCCTACAAAGTTTCAAGTTCTAATTCAACATAAATCTTGGTCAAATTGATGAAAAACTTGACGAAAATGACTTGTGTTCGTGCTGATGTGTTAGTACGAACCTACAGCTTCGTACGAAGCTAGGAAGTAGTTACGAACAGGTCTACTTCGTATGAACCCAGCTGAGTTTTTAGGAAGCTAGGAAGTAGTTGTTAAACTGTTTTTACGAAGTTGAGTTTCTACGAACCCACAATGTTACGAACCTACATCTTTACGAACCCAGAAACAACAATATTTGTTTATTATGAAGCTACGTTTCACGAACCCATAAACAACAATATCTGTTTATTACGAAGCTACGTTTCACGAACCTATAAACAACAACATCGGTTTATTACGAAGCTACGTTTCACATCTGTTTCAAGAAGTTGTTTGCAAATCAGGAACATCACATTTACAAACCAGGGTTTCATACGAAGCTGGACTGTTGCGAACCGGCGTTGATTTCAGCTTCGTACGAACCCAGTTCTTCTACGAACCCAAGTCTTCTAAGAACCCAGGTCTTCGTACGAACCGACGTTGAGTACGAAACAACATTATTTCTTTCTTCGTACGAACCTAGTTCAGCAGGTTATTCATACAAACTCAGATTATATCAGTCCGAACGATCCAAGGTTATCACTGGATCCAAGTTTGTTCATACAGATCGACGTCTGTTGATTTGTACAGTTTGGATGTTGGATTGTTTTTGAGAATCAAAGATTGCATGTTGCATGGATATATGTGAAAAATTAGGTTTTTTGTTCTTGATTTGTGTGCATGTGCATTAGTGGATTTGCAGCATTTTATTTGTGAATATTAGTGGACCCACATGATTCTATTGCATTTATATAACTCAGACGAATCTGGATCAATATTATTCGCAGATCAAGATTGTTCGGACCAAGTACCTAAGGTCATTTGAATGAATTTGGTGTTCAACTTTGTAATGAATCAAGAAGATTGAGTTTGGTTCGTCAATCGCAGATCTACTCAGATTAGATTTTCGCTGATAAAAGCAAAGTTTTATTTGTTTCTTTAATCGTAAGTTTGTTGCATGGATCCAGTTTTGGACGAATCAGGAAACAACATTTAATCACGTGTCAAGGCTGTCTAATGTGTTTGATAATCACGAACCCAGATTTATTGTTGTGAAGGACTCGGAATCTTTTGAACGGATCTAGAAATCTGGTTCATCCACTGTTTATTGATTTGTTCATCAACATACTCTTACGGGTTTTTGTCCATCCGCAGAATTTGAATTGGTTATTTTCACGGATCAACTTTGTATTTGAACGGATCAAGTGTCCGTTGTTATCCTTGATCCGTTCGAACCGGGTTTTAAAATCCTTATTCATCCACAAATATTCTTCATTATCCTACATTCCTCATTAAAAGAACAATATTGTTCATTCAAACATAATTAGAGTTTTTGAGTATTTGGTTTTTCAAATCTAATTAAGTGTTTGTGTGATTGCAGGTAATAATCGAAGAACTCGAACATCATGGAGGAAGAATTTTACAACACATTTTACAATGTGTTTACGTCTGAAACGACACTAGCAACGAAAAGCGTTTCAGACGTAATTTCAGAAAGTCTGAACTTTGATAACGTGTACGAAAATCATCAAAAGCCACTGAAACTGATGAATATATAAGATTACTATTGGTGGAGTACTAAATTTGAAAACTGGGTGCAGGCTTATGCTTATGATAGTTGGGTTATGCTAACATTCGGATATGAAAAGCCAACAAACGATAAAAATGAATTACTTGAAATTAAAGAATTTTCAGATAAAGATAAAAAGGAACACTCTAACGAACTTCGAATGATAACATTATTACAACAATATTTTAGAGAGGATATTTTTTTTTACTTCAACATGGTGAAACATCCAAATCAATGTGGGAAGCGTTGAAGGTGAAAGCCGAAGGTGGTAAAGATATCAAGAAAAACAAAATATCTCTGTTGAAAAAGGAGTTTGATTTGTTCGGATGCATGAAAGGAGAAACTGTCCAACAAATGATAGAAAGATTCTGTCATTTGAAAATTGAGCTAGAGAGGTTTGGAATTAGAAAGGACAGAGAAGTGATTGTCGACAAACTGATCGAGGCATTACCACACGTAGATGATTGGGAAACATTTGTCATGATTCTGAAAAATGATGCCAAGTTTGACGAAATCACTTTGGATGGTTTGATTGAAAAACTTGAAGGTCATGATCTAGAGTTACAGAAACAAAACAAAATGACCAGTTCAAGTTATCAGCAGAATGTCGATTTGTATTATCGAAGAAGTATGCTGATGAGCAATCAGTCACCAAAGGTCGGTACGGCTTTTAGTACTGACAACACTGGTTGTCACACCCCGACCACGTAAAACAACAAAACGTGGCTGAAACGTCGGGGAGTGTTATAACAGAATCATTGTTTCACAACCATGGAATAATTAATTTTGTTTTATTGAATTAAATGAACTCATTGTTTTAATACAATCAAATAAGTACAACTATTATCTTTCTAGTTTTAAAGTCGCTAAGGCACGAGTCCATCCTATTTGTAGCATAAATCATCAGTCATCATAAAGCAGCACCTGAAACATGTGTAAAAATAGGTACGTCAGCATAAAAATGTCTGTGAGATACATATGTTTTATTGTATTTAGGATACATGACTTATGAGTTTAAAGAAAAATATTTTAAGAAAAGTAGTCATTATCCTTGAAAAAGGTTTTCTTTTATAAATTATTTATAAGAAATCAGATGATATAAAATAATAATACATATGAAATTAAATAAGTTAGTAGAATAAGTTTGTATAAAAATATATTGTTTGAAAAACAATATTTTGATAAAAAGATTCATAGTGTATATATAAATATACTTTGGTTTTAAGAAAGTCGAACAAACAATATATTAAAATATATTTCCGTTCCCAAACCGTTAACCCAAGTGTACTAAATAACGCCACGGTATGTAATGCGATGAAAACACTTATATATAAGAAGTACCAGCGGCGTATCTACCATGTTTCCATCACATTACCCCCGTCCCGTTATCTAAACACTAACCCAAAAACCAGTCGCTAAGTTAATAGTATATTAATTATACTTTAGTTGTTAAAATAAATAAATTTTCAGTGGTATATCAAAAGTATACTTTGGATTTATAAATAACATAGTAAACTATGCTTTGGTTATACAAATAACATATTAAACTATGCTTTGGTTATGAAAATAACATATTAAACTATGCTTTGAATTTTGAGAATAACATATCAAACTATGTTTTAATGATTAACAAAATATATGTTGGTTTTGTACAATATCACATATGAGAGCATATCAAACTTTACTTTTGGGAGTATAACTTAATATACAAAAATAATGTGACCTAAGAATTCATTCAGACCTAGTGCATCAAAATACACCTTTAAGACTATAGAAATACCACAAAGGCAATTTCTATTTGGATGGAGAAACAAATTGGTTTCAGACATTCCATGACAACAGGAATGGGGTGTCAAATCCTATAGCGCTATATCATACTACCAACCGGTCCGGTGAACAAAATAAGTACTATTCCAAACATTTATTTTATAATCTTTGAAAAATTAGAGTTTAAATCATAGATAATCATTCAGTTTGCAAAAAGATAAGTACAAATATGTATAATCAATTATACTTTTGGAAAACATAAAAATAACAGATAGGTACACATGCTTCACCCCAAAACAGTTTGAAAACAGTAAAAGAGGGGACTATGTACTCACTTGAGAGTGCTTAGAAGTCTTGAACAACTACCAAACAAGCTAGAGGAGTCCCGGAAATCAAACGGTACCTAATATAGGTAACTACATAAATAACCGGACCTAAATCGGGGGATCGGATAGTATGAGGTCTTGTGAACCAAATGAGCATGGGAACTCATAGGATATGGTTTAACAAGGCCTACATACTAAAGTGAAACCCAGCCTAAGTGCTTACGACCCATCACGACCCGTTTAGGTAGCTTATGCTACTTTAACGCGTCGTTCGCGTATAACGCGTTTAGACCGCCTATGTCACACCCCCAAAATCCACCTGCGGAGTACTACCGCTTGGAGGCGTGACTGACCAGGATCTAGCCACCAATCATATTGAACAAGCATATAAGTAGTTATAAAAATCCAACCAATACAATTGGTGTTCACACAAAACATAGTTAAGTTGCAAGCGGAAGCATCTGTCACACCCCCAAAATCCACACGCGTAGTACCACCGCTTGGAGGCGTGACATGACCAGGATCAAGCCACCAATCATATTGAACATAAGTATATAAATCAAAAGTCATTCATCAATACGATAGGTGTTTCCAAAACTAAAGTAAACAAGTGTGTAGCGGAAGCATTAATGTAAAACCCAACATAAGTTTAAGTACAAAATGTCATTTATGTTTAACAACACGTTCACGATCCATGTCCACAACGACCGTGCCTCCCGTGCAAGCTCCAAAAGTACCTATGGTCCTGCAAGGCATGTAACAGAGAGTCAACAAATAGTTGAGCGAGTTCAGTGTTGGTTATTTAGTTATAATGTTCGTATCGTAAATCATATGTTCGTTTAGTAATCATGTATCGTATGTAATGGTATCGCGGCCCTCTAGGCATCCTTGCGAAGTTTAATAATTGTATCGCGTAAGTCCTTGCTGCCAGTCCAGGCATGCGTGCGATGAATAGTGTTGACTAGTCGTATTTGTACGTGCCCTTCTTAATCCTAGGACCGTAGCGAGTATGAGTGTACGTAGGTTTTACGTACGTTAAGGTTGTTGTCCTACCCAAGGAGGACGAACGTACGTATTCTACCCAAGGAGAATACGCAGGATTAATATTGGCATCCTACCCATGGAGGATGGCGGTACATATCCTACCCAAGGAGGATATGTAGGTTCCATTTTAGTTTCTTAACCCATTCCCAACCCACCGGGAATTCCATGCCTTGGTAAGAGTGTGAACTCACCTTGTTTGCTCGGTATGCTAAGTTAAGTGCTCACAGTTAATCAGTCAAGTCCTATAGTGCACGTATGTTCAGTCAGTTTACGTTCGTAATATTTCACATGTCATTTATGTCACATAGTGTGTTCATGCATTTCTCATCAAATAACACATATCAGTTGGTTCATGTTCATACAGTCATACTCCATATAACTGAGTTCTTGGTAATATCTAACTTGGTAAATCAATTAACATGCTTGATGGGGGTCAACAGACTTAACCAGGTTAATGTATTAAGCAAAGATAATAAGCTTCCAGAATAAATAAATATAACAGGAATAATAAACTGCCAGCTAGTTAATTAACAGAGTTAACAAGTTAATAAAGTTAACTACTACTCAGAGTGTCCTAAATGAATTCAACATAGTAAATAAAGTTAACTGAGTTAATAAACTTAACTCAGTTAATTGGCTAAACCCAGTTACGTACTCAACAGGGTTAACATGTAAAAGAAATAATAACTAACTGAGTTACCAAACTAACAGCTTAACAACAACTCAGGAGCCGAAAACCATATATAATCAAAATCCCCTTGGCCGAAATCCCTATGTAGCCGAAATCACCTTTAGTGACGAAAACATTAGGTGGGCCGAAAACCCTTTGGGCTGGAACTGTTTGGGCCGAAATCACTTCATGTGATTTCGTCCAATTGATTAATGTGGGGGGGTGTTTTCGTTACTAGTCATCATCATCAACAACACTTCCTGTAACTTAAAACCCAGTAACTATAATCTCATTTCAGATACATGATTAAACATCTACAAGTCATTAATCAACCATTGATATGTAATATATAATTTGCCAACATTATATGATACCAGGATCCCGATTTAATCAGTTTATCATCCATTAACATATACCCACTGTTGTTCAAAATATCAAATATTCATACATTTCATAGATAATAATCATCTTATCAAGCACACAATAATCAATCACATAATCACATATATACATACAACATGATTAAACATCCAATAATCATACGATAAGCATTTTAAACAATGAACATGAAGATCACTAACCAAGGATTTTAAACAGAGGTTATGCTTCAAGATAAGTTCTCTTAGTGGGTTTTCAGGGATAGAGAGAGAAGTAATGAGATAGGATCAGTTTTTGATAAGTGTGAAACTTCTATGAGAAGTTTCATGTAATAAATATCTAATATACCCCACTGGGCCAAAGCCCAGTCTCTGTTTTCGTGGATCACCAGTGAACGAAAACACTTGAAGTGTTTTCACCACTTGGGTGTTTTCATGAGTAATAGTTTTCAGTAGAAATTCCATCTTTATTTACCATGTTAAATAATGCAAAGCCTTATAAACATACACTCACATAATATAAATACTATGCATCCCAAATATAAAATATCAGTCGCAGTACTATTTAACGTATTACAAAGGTAAGCGTTGTGAAACAACGAGTCGTATTAACAAACAACTAAATAAAAAAAAAATTAACGTGCACTAAATGCGAAAATAGAATCTTGGAAACTCGAGTTGTCACATTATCCCCAACTTGAAAGAAATTTCGTCCCGAAATTTAACATGCGGTTACTGAGGAAGCTAGGTAAGTTATCGTTTACTGGTTTTCCTGGGGTGTCACATCATTCCCCCGTTGATTTGGAATTTCTTCTCGAAATTCTGTAGTAGCTTCAGCCTCAGTAGTAGTTGCATTGTTTTCGAACAACTGGGGATATTTGAGTTCCATTTGGTCTTCGTGTTCCCAGGTAAACTCTGGGCCACGACGGGAGTTCCAACGAACTCGAACAAGAGGTATTCTGGTGTTCTTGAGGACCTTAACATCCCGGTCCGTGATTTCAACTGGTTCTTCGACGAAATGCCATCGTTCGTCGATAGTGAGCTCCTTCAAAGGAACTATGAAGGTCTCATCTGACTGCCACTTCTTCAGATTCGACACATGAAAGACGTTGTGAACTGCACTGAGTTCAGCTGGTAAGTCCAGTCTGTAGGCCACTTTGCCTATCTTCTCAATGACTTCAAATGGTCCTACGTATCGTGGATTGAGTTTGCCTCGTTTGCCAAAACGAACAACACCCTTCCAGGGTGAAACTTTGAGTAGTGCTCGATCCCCAACCTGGAATTCGAGTATTTTCCTGTCTTTATCCGCGTATACTTTCTGACGGTCACGAGCTGCCGCCATGCGTTGTCGTATTTGAGCAATCTTTTCAGTAGTATCAACTACCATTTCTGGACCTGTGATCTGACTGTCACCCACCTCTGCCCAACAAAGAGGTGATCGGCATTTACGCCCGTACAATGCCTCAAATGGAGCAGCTTTAATGCTGGTGTGGTAGCTGTTGTTGTATGAAAATTCCACAAGTGGCAAATGTTTTTCCCAGCCTTTGCCAAAGTCAATTACGCACGCCCGAAGCATGTCTTCTAGAGTTTGAATAGTGCGCTCAGACTGCCCATCTGTCTGAGGATGATAAGCTGTGCTCATATCTAAACGAGAGCCAAAAGATTTGTGCATTGCTTGCCACAGTTCTGAAGTAAAACGTGCGTCACGATCAGAGATAATAGAGGTGGGCACTCCGTGCCTCGAGACAACTTCTTTAAGGTATACGTCTGCTAGAGTGGAGAACTTATCCGTTTCCTTGATAGCCAAGAAGTGAGCAGACTTTGTGAGTCGATCAACGATCACCCAAATAGTATCATTCCCACGTTGAGATCTAGGCAGGCCAGTAACAAAATCCATGGAAATTTGCTCCCATTTCCATTGTGGTATCTCAGGTTGTTGGAGTGGGCCTGATGGTTTCTGATATTCCGCTTTGACTCTCGCACAAGTCAAACACTTGCTAACGTAAGTTGCGATGTGGGCCTTCATGCTAGGCCACCAATATGTAGTTCTGAGGTCGTGGTACATCTTATCTGAACCAGGATGTACTGAGTAGCGAGACTTATGAGCTTCATCCATTACAAGCTCGCGTAAATTACCATAGAGTGGGACCCAGATGCGTCCGGTTACATAGTAGGCGCCGTCTGCCCTTTGTTCTAACCGTTGCCTTGAGCCGCGTAGGGCTTCAGCCCTGACGTTTTCTTGTTTCAATGCTTCTACCTGAGCCTCTCGTATCTGTGAAGGAAGACTAGACAGAATAGTGAGTTGTAACGCTCGTACACGCCTAGGTGTAGTATCCTTTCGACTGAGGGCGTCGGCCACCACATTGGCTTTGCCCGGATGGTACTTTATAGCACATTCGTAATCGTTCAGTAACTCGACCCATCGACGTTGTCGCATGTTCAATTCTTTCTGCTTGAAAATATACTCAAGACTCCTGTGATCGGTGTAGATGGTGCACTTGGTGCCATACAGATAATGTCGCCATATCTTGAGTGCATAGACAACAGCTCCAAGCTCTAAATCGTGTGTAGTGTAATTCCGTTCGTGAGTCTTAAGTTGGCGTGAAGCATAAGCAATAGCTTTATCCCGTTGCATCAACACACATCCAAGACCTCGGATGAACGCGTCACAGTAGTCTACAAAATCGTCCGTGCCTTTACGCAATGAGAGGATAGGTGCACTACAAGGTCTATCCTTTAAGTGCTGAAACGCTGTTTCCTGTGTATTACCCCAAGGGTAAGCAACACCTTTCTGTATCAGTAGTGTAAGTGGCTGTGCAATCTTTGAGAAGTCTTTGATGAACCGTCTGTAATAGCCCGCCAAATCCAAGAATTGGCGTATTTCGGTTGGTGTGCGAGGTGCAGGCCAGTTCTTGATCGAATCTACCTTGGATGGATCAACATGAATCCCATCCTTGTTTACCACGTGGCCTAGAAGGTGGACTTCACGAAGCCAGAAGTCGCATTTTGAAAACTTGGCGTACAGTTGTTCTGTTCGAAGGAGTTCCAAAGTGAGTCGTAATTGCTGCTTGTGCTCCTCCTGACTCTTCGAATAGATCAGGATGTCGTTGATGAAAACAATAACAACTTGTCAATATAAGGTTTGCACACCCTGTTCATAAGATCCCTGAAAACCGCAGGCGCGTTCGTTAGCCCGAATGGCATAACCAAAAACTCGTAATGACCGTAGCGAGTTCTGAATGCTGTTTTGGAGACGTCCTCATCCCGGACTCTCAGTTGATGATAACCTGACCTCAAGTCAATCTTTTTCTCTGTCTTCGCTGTATCGATAACGAGTGCTAAAACAGCTGTGTGGCCCTTCCGCAGACACTTCTGCGCCTTTAAGAAGGAGATGATGCCACTCACGACACCACACTTATCGCCTTGAACTTCGAGAGGTTCTTTGCCAGGACGAGGAATACGAATGATCTTCTCCTTGCATAGGATCTCTGCTTGTTGTTGGGATAACCAATCCATACCAATGACAATATCAAAACTACTCAGAGTTATAGGAATGAGATCGATAGAGAAAGTCTGACCAGCGAGGATAAGATTACAACCCTGAACTATGTGTGTGGCTTCTAGACTTTTACCGTTAGCTAACTCTACGACATGTTTGGTGTTCAAAAGTGTTGGTGCGCGTTTAAGCATTTGACTAACGTTCAGAGACATATAACTGGTATCCGCACCCGAATCAAACAATACAGTAACATAAAATCGTCAAGAAGGAACTTACCCATAACTACGTTGGGATCATCCCTTGCGTCACCCTGACCACTCACGTGGTTGTTGCTGTTCTTGAGTTACAGGACGTGAGCTTCGACAATCCTTAGCTTCATGACCTATCTTGAGACACCTCTGACAATGACCCTTGTTGCATTGACCGCTGTGGTGCCTATTGCATCTGTTACACTTTGGATGATTTCCTCGATATCCGCTCTGCCCACGACTACCAGAAAATTGCTGACTGGGACTCTGGTAGTCATCTATCCTTTGCTGCTGCGCCAGAGGCTGAACCGGAATTAATCCCTTACTCAAGTTTCCATCCCACTTGCGTTTGTTGTCACTAGAAGCACATGTAGTAACAACTTTAACACGTTTCGGTAGTTTGTTTTGTTCTACTGCCTGATCTGTGAGACGATGAGCAAGCCGAGTGACTTGCTGGATAGTGCCAAGATTTGCTGCGGTCACATGACTCTGAATTTCGGGCACCAGACCCTTGAGATACAGCTCGATGCGTTTGGTGGGAGGGTCTACCATAGTGGGACAAAATGTGGCTAATTCATTCGATCTCTTCGTATAAACCTCAATTTCAGACCCCGTCATTTGTAAGTAGAGGAACTCCACCTCTAGTTTGTGGATGTCTTCCCGACTGCAAAACTCTTCCTTAACTAGGTCCTTGAACTCGTTCCAGGGGGTGGCATTAGCAGCTGCCAGCCCTAACATTTGAACCTGTGCTTCCCACCAGGTTAATGCAGCACCTTCGAGTGTTCCAGTAGCAAACTTTACTCTACGAGACTCAGGGCAATCACGCATCTCAAAGTCAGTTTCGAGCCTCTCGAACCAATGGAGTAGGCCTACAACTCCCTCAGTACCGCTAAAGGTACTAGGTCGGCAATCCTTGAGATTATTGAGGGTGCAAACAGGTGGCTGAGCGTGTTGACCTCCTGCTTGTATGGCTGCGAGTGCCGCAGCAACTCGTTCGTTAATGAGAGCCGTCAGCTGGGCTTGTGTCATGTTGATACGTCCAGACATGATCTTCATAGCAAATATGACATAAGTGAGAGAGGTTCGCGAGTAGTGCGATAACAGTAGAGAGTAAGCACACAAGTGTTCTCATGCAATAGTGTTACGTTAATCTAAGCATACCCTGAGCAAAGTTCTATGCAATTCTAGCAAGTAGGCAACAAAACATGTACCATATTACCTAGAGTGATGAGTCTTGCACGTGGAGCGAGGCGTCGTTGTGGATCGTTGAGCACTGTTCTGGTTATAGTCTGGTTTTAATAAAAACGTTTTCCCCTTATTAAAACCGAGTTCTCTATAACCAATGGCTCTGATACCAATCTGTCACACCCCCAAAATCCACACGCGTAGTACCACCGCTTGGAGGCGTGACATGACCAGGATCAAGCCACCAATCATATTGAACATAAGTATATAAATCAAAAGTCATTCATCAATACGATAGGTGTTTCCAAAACTAAAGTAAACAAGTGTGTAGCGGAAGCATTAATGTAAAACCCAACATAAGTTTAAGTACAAAATGTCATTTATGTTTAACAACACGTTCACGATCCATGTCCACAACGACCGTGCCTCCCGTGCAAGCTCCAAAAGTACCTATGGTCCTGCAAGGCATGTAACAGAGAGTCAACAAATAGTTGAGCGAGTTCACTGTTGGTTATTTAGTTATAATGTTCGTATCGTAAATCATATGTTCGTTTAGTAATCATGTATCGTATGTAATGGTATCGCGGCCCTCTAGGCATCCTTGCGAAGTTTAATAATTGTATCGCGTAAGTCCTTGCTGCCAGTCCAGGCATGCGTGCGATGAATAGTGTTGACTAGTCGTATTTGTACGTGCCCTTCTTAATCCAAGGACCGTAGCGAGTATGAGTGTACGTAGGTTTTACGTACGTTAAGGTTGTTGTCGCCCAAGGAGGACGAACGTACGTATTCTACCCAAGGAGAATACGCAGGATTAATATTGGCATCCTACCCATGGAGGATGGCGGTACATATCCTACCCAAGGAGGATATGTAGGTTCCATTTTAGTTTCTTAACCCATTCCCAACCCACCGGGAATTCCATGCCTTGGTAAGAGTGTGAACTCACCTTGTTTGCTCGGTATGCTAAGTTAAGTGCTCACAGTTAATCAGTCAAGTCCTATAGTGCACGTATGTTCAGTCAGTTTACGTTCGTAATATTTCACATGTCATTTATGTCACATAGTGTGTTCATGCATTTCTCATCAAATAACACATATCAGTTGGTTCATGTTCATACAGTCATACTCCATATAACTGAGTTCTTGGTAATATCTAACTTGGTAAATCAATTAACATGCTTGATGGGGGTCAACAGACTTAACCAGGTTAATGTATTAAGCAAAGATAACAAGCTTCCAGAATAAATAAATATAACAGGAATAATAAACTGCCAGCTAGTTAATTAACAGAGTTAACAAGTTAATAAAGTTAACTACTACTCAGAGTGTCCTAAATGAATTCAACATAGTAAATAAAGTTAACTGAGTTAATAAACTTAACTCAGTTAATTGGCTAAACCCAGTTACGTACTCAACAGGGTTAACATGTAAAAGAAATAATAACTAACTGAGTTACCAAACTAACAGCTTAACAACAACTCAGGAGCCGAAAACCATATATAATCAAAATCCCCTTGGCCGAAATCCCTATGTAGCCGAAATCACCTTTAGTGCCGAAAACACTAGGTGGGCCGAAAACCCTTTGGGCTGGAACTGTTTGGGCCGAAATCACTTCATGTGATTTCGTCCAATTGATTAATGTGGGGGGGTGTTTTCGTTACTAGTCATCATCATCAACAACACTTCCTGTAACTTAAAACCCAGTAACTATAATCTCATTTCAGATACATGATTAAACATCTACAAGTCATTAATCAACCATTGATATGTAATATATAATTTGCCAACATTATATGATACCAGGATCCCGATTTAATCAGTTTATCATCCATTAACATATACCCACTGTTGTTCAATATATCAAATATTCATACATTTCATAGATAATAATCATCTTATCAAGCACACAATAATCAATCACATAATCACATATATACATACAACATGATTAAACATCCAATAATCATACGATAAGCATTTTAAACAATGAACATGAAGATCACTAACCAAGGATTTTAAACAGAGGTTATGCTTCAAGATAAGTTCTCTTAGTGGGTTTTCAGGGATAGAGAGAGAAGTAATGAGATAGGATCAGTTTTTGATAAGTGTGAAACTTCTATGAGAAGTTTCATGTAATAAATATCTAATATACCCCACTGGGCCAAAGCCCAGTCTCTGTTTTCGTGGATCACCAGTGAACGAAAACACTTGAAGTGTTTTCACCACTTGGGTGTTTTCATGAGTAATAGTTTTCAGTAGAAATTCCATCTTTATTTACCATGTTAAATAATGCAAAGCCTTATAAACATACACTCACATAATATAAATACTATGCATCCCAAATATAAAATATCAGTCGCAGTACTATTTAACGTATTACAAAGGTAAGCGTTGTGAAACAACGAGTCGTATTAACAAACAACTAAATAAAAAAAAAATTAACGTGCACTAAATGCGAAAATAGAATCTTGGAAACTCGAGTTGTCACAGCATAAGTCTCAAATCAAAACATGAGTTTAATTGTTTCAAAGTTTAACATGGCACATAACGTCCATGTCCCACAACGATCCTCCTCCATGCAAGCTCCAGCTAAGAAACCTAAGGACCTGCAAAGCATGTAGTAACGAGTCAACAACAAGTTGAGTGAGTTCACGGTTGGGTGTTCGTTTTAAGTTGTTTCGAAAACAGTTTCCTTTAGCTGGCATCCTGCCGTGGGGGTTACCCCATAGTTGAAAACGTGATTTGTTTATTCCCGGTTACTCTGGCAATCCAGCCGTGGGGGCTACCCCGTGTTAGTTATCTGGCATTTCGGCCGTGGGGGCTACCCCATGTATACACTAGACTCGTTACCATATCGACTGCTGACTGTAGTCATGTTTATGTGCCCTGAAACTGTCAATGTCTATCATCATTGACGTGCCCCAGATCCATTAGTTCACGCCCGTCCTCTGCGGCACGGTGTGAGGTTTGTCAGACCTAAATAGCGCTATCTAACTAATGACCCGCTCGCCATTGGCCCGGCGATTAAGTCGATATAAAAATGAGGGACTTCGTGATAGAGTTTTGGTCTAGTACGAGTTATCTGTCCGTGAGGACGAGGAATTACATTCCTGAACCTTTGCTGTCCTACCCAAGGAGGACGAGGAACCCATGTTCCTTAACCCCAATTCCCGACCCCTGGGAATCCCATGCTTTGTAGAGAGTGTGAACTCACCTTGGTTTGCTCGGTAGAAACACAGAAAAGTCAAACAAGCAATGTTGTGGCTACTCACGTCCTATCATAGTTGTATCATACCAATCAGGTTCGTATTCAAACAGTGCACGTATGTTTCTAGCATAATGCATTCAAGTATCGTTCATGGCATACATGTTAAATCATGGCAGTTCGACAATATTCACATTCAATCATCAACGCATAAGATCTGTGCATCAGGCCCAAGAGTCCGGCCCAATTACTTAAGTCCGAAATGAGGTGCAAGCCCAAACAGCGTGTATCTGCGTATAGTCTCGAGTCGCAACTAGGCGTTTGCGACTCGCAACCTGAGTCGCAATCATGGTCTCGGTTCGTGCTGTTTTGGTCTCGAGTCGCAACCGGACTCGTAACCGGGGTTTCGAGTCATACGGTTTATGTGCTGATCTCGTGTGGTTTCGAGTCGCAACCAGGTGTCTGCGACTCGCAACCGATGTCGCAACCGGGAGATTTCGACTCATCATGCACTGGTTTCGAGTCGCAACTGGAGGTTTCGGTTGGACAGGAGCTGATTCGGTACAGTGTACTACCCAATAACATTCTGATTTCATGCACCATTATGTACTATCCTCATAAACATGTTTATTTGTCTAACTTTTACCCTAAATGGATCAAACATATCAGATTTCAAATATTCAACCACATTCTTATCATGTTCATCAAGTTCTTCATACATTCAAGTCATGTTCATATCATATTCAAAACATATTCAACACATATTCGAATGTTCATATTCAAGTATTCATATTCATCATGTGTTCATAACTCTTGCATTTTCGGACAAGCATCATAATACCTAGACTAGATACCAAGATCATTAAGCAAGACATTTACCATTCAACATTCAATCATAGTCAAGCATACATTATTCCTCCCATCATAATCAATACATTAACCTATGATCATCATCAACCGAATGTAAACACAAATCATAGAACATTTATGCATCGATTACTTAAACACTAACTCATCATTAATGTATACCATCATATTAATCAAAACATCATGAACACTAACCAACAAGCATCATAAACACTAACCGGTTGATGAGTTTCAAGGGGTGAGTGTGAAGCTTCCAAACGGGTGTGTGTGTGTGTTGATCCGAGAGCCCCTAATGTCACCGGTTTGAGTCCGAGAATGAAGGAGGAGAGGTGATGTTTGGTGTTTAGGGTTCAATGGTTTCTAGAGAGAGTAGAGGAGTGTGTGTGTTGTCCAAGAAAATGGCAAAGATGGCTAACAACCGGATTATATACTAGCTTCAAGTGCACCCTAATGGGTTTCGAAATAGGCTAAGTGTGTGTGTGTGTGCGGCCCAACCGGCCCATAAATCATCGTTCACTCGAGACCACATGGTCTCGAGTCGGGTTCGTGTTGTTTCGGTTCATATACATACTCGCATACATACACACAAGCATACATGTAACATAACACATACTCATATAAAGGTTCACTTATCATTCATTAAATCATCAAATTAGTTAGTCACTTAGTGTTCAAACGTACAACGAAAGGTTCTAGATTTCGAGTTGTCACAGCCTAACTAGTCCTATGACAAGTATTATATGCCCTAACATACTTAATTATGTTACATAATCAGTTAAATGACAAAAGTTTAGGTGACATATGCTTAATAACCAATTACACATGAAAAGGGTATTTTGGTAATTTACCTAAATCATATAAACTACCTATCATACAAGTACTTAAACTAGGTGACCATAAGGTATAACCTCGGAAGGTTATTCCCTATACAACTATGGTCACCTAATGTGTTTGGTCGGATCCTAAAGATCGACCAAACGGGTCTAGTTCGTAAGTCTAAGTGGGTGTTTAGTCCGCTTGACTTACGACTCTACACAAGCACTAATCTAAAAAGTGACGAGCTAAACATGTCGAAACATGTTTAGTTAAGTTAGAAAACAGGTTTGGTATCAAAACAAATGGTTTTGATACCTAAAAATAGTTTGGTTACAAAATACGCAAGAATTCGCATTTTGGCCGAAACTACGACTCGTCACTACACCTAGATAACGTGGTAATCAGTAGGTATAGACACTATGGACAATAACCATCGTGATTACGCTCACGTTATGAAGTTCAAACGAACTTCGCATTGACCATAAACTGGTCAATGCAGAAAGTCAAACGCAGTTTGACTTTCAGACTCGAAAAGCGATAAAAGAACGAAGGAATACTTACAAAGGGTCCCCGCAAGCAAATCTTGATCCAAATAGCTCAGGTATGAAGCAAAGGCTTCAACTTAGAGCACATTAGATCAGATTTGTGTGAGGAAGAAGTGAAATGGGTGGGGGTATATATAGTTTTCATAGAACCGTTAGGATCGTTTCTTCAAAACCGAGCTTCGATCCAAGCCATACACTTGCACCCACTGAATTCTAAAACCATGGGCATCCAAAACAAGCACATAGAATCAAAGAAACCTGGTGCAAAAGTGTGGAATAGCTGGAACAAGCTGGAAAGCATTTTCTGATGTCTGGCACCTGCTTATGGACCGCAAGACCTTCCCCATACAGTCCGTAAGGACCTTGCAGGTCAGGCACTTTCAAAAATGGCAACTTTGGTCCCTGAAGCCCCAAACTTGGTTTTCGATGCATTTTTGACACGTTTAAGCGCCGTTAACCCCATTTCAAAGCTCTAAAATGAAGTAAAAGTCTAGGGAACTTAAAATGTGCTCAAAAATATCTCGGGTGTCGGTTCGTTTGGCCGTTCGGGTGCGTTGTTCGGTTAATTACGACGGAAGTCGTAACGAACGCAAAAACGATCCAAATTAAGCGAAAAATGGAATTTTATCATACTAAACACTAAAATAAAATATTTTAATGCTTACATAAATTTTTGGATGTCCGGATATATTCAGAACGTAAGATATGCGCGAAAATGCAAACTTGTGCACTTTTTGACGCTTTTAGTCCCTATTGATCATGAAAGTTTATTTTAGCGCACAAAACACTTCTAAGACTATTTATAAGCTATGTGAAGGATATTTAAGGCATATTTAACTTATGATCAAGTTCCGGAATGTTCGTTACAGTACGAATCGGTATAGTTTCGCAGTTTGACACAATTAGACCCCGCGATCGAACAAACTTGATTTCAACACACCAAACCATCCAAAACTTATTCCTAAGTTATGCGAAGGTTATTTAAGGTATGTTAAGACTATTTCACTATTCCGGAGTGTTTGTTGCTTTAAACTGGTTATATTTACGCATCAGAGCGCGTATAACCTTTCAGAAAGCGATTTAAAGCTTGAAATTGAACAAAAGTTGATATGTGCAAACGATACACATATTTTTACAAATCCCAAGTATGAAATACAATATTTCATTGGTTTGGTATTTGTTTGATGATTGAAGTGACACAAGTGTCACAGTCTCCCCTATTTTAGGAAATTTCGTCCCGAAATTTAATTTTAGAGGAAACTTGTGAAGACAATTGTGACGGTCGCTTTCAAATAAATCCATTGAACCCTTAAGTAAAACTCTGCTCCATGTTAGGATTCTTAGCGAAATTGTCAACTATCAGAGTGAAGTCCTTGTAGTAACAAAACATGGAGTTTCGAACTACGGGCAGAACAATGTTTCTTATGAAGACTCATCATAGGAAACTTGGTGTGTGCTTGAGATCAGAATTGGGGAGTGTAAGAATAAAATGACATCGGTCAAGGTCCAAGACTTCTCCCGTATCATTTACTCTTGTCACTATAGGTCTTAACACATGACAAAACTTCCTGTGGTTTCTGTGCACTGAATTCCATAATTATGTAGGCCTCCATAATTACGTAATTCCTTGCACAGTCCGCACAGTTCATTTCATAATGCGTAGGGGAAAAAATCAATTGAATAAACATAAAGCGACTTGACTAGACCACCAAAGGATCTTTTTAATTAGATCAACGAACGATCTTTTTAACTAGATCAACACATGATCTTCTTAACTAGACCGTTGTATAATCTTTTTAAATAGACCACTTTAAAGGGATCTTTTCAATTATATCATCTCATGATATTCCTAACCATATTTTCAAAATCAATCTGTTTAACCAGACCATTCAAGAGGTCCAATTATAGAATAGTACTTTATAACCCAAGGGACTTAACTACAATGTTGAAGTCCATTAAGGATTTAAGATAGTACCTTTGGATATCCTATTATGAATCTCTCATATGAGATATGGAAGATTCTATGAGGATTTGGATAATGAACATTTGGATCACACAAAAACACAAAACACATAATCACATAATTAATTAACTTGATTTTAATTTGTTATCTTTGGTCACGGGTATTTAAAGCTCACCGGGAATCCAATCCGTGGATTTCATTTGGCACTTTAAACATAAGAATCTAACTATGGAGATAGAAAGATCTTAATAGGAATTCGGATTTATCCTTATTGAATCGTAATATACGTATTAAGGCATATGAATAATTCAATTTAGGTCTCTGATTTGATTGATAATCATCCATAAGGATCTAATTATGAGGATAGAAAGATCCTTTTTTGGAATTTGGAATTTTGTGTAATGAGAGGTGTTTTGACACCTTGCACTAGGCGTGCTTAAGTCGATACACAAGGTAGAAAGTTCATGAGGTTGAGGTGCTAGATATGCCAAGCGACATATGAAGCAGAGTTTGAAGGTTGGGTACCACGTATGTTAAGTTGATCATACGAGTAGTGTTGACTTAGGGTTGGTTTAGACCACCTTTGTTTGAGTTGAATTGAAAAGCATTTGTCAGGTGACCGAGTCATCCACGTGATGCACACAGTCGACACTGCAGGTAAGCTTGGTGAGGTGCATTACATTTGCTGCACATAAGCACATACCGGCATTAGGTTTCCTTGTAAGAGGTTGAGCAGCAGTAGGATTTGTAACAGCTTTGCTTTGGATTGCAAAGCGGCACATGTTAATCAAATATCCCCCATCGTCCACTGTGGGTATATTTGAAATAGAGTATCTGATTCGGATGATGACGGTTGCATTGATTGCTCTAAGGAGTGGTTCCCTTGTATGGCTTCATCCCTGAGACGAGTCACGGTGATAGCTAAATCAACGGCCTTCTGGTAGTACGACGCCTAATTGATGGACAATTGCAGCACCTAGTTCGGACATTGTTGTTGCGATGAAGAGGCACCATGAAGAAAATGGGAGACATGGGAGGAAACAAGGGAAATGAAAACAGAATAACAATGCATAAAATTGCGATCATTTGTTTGTTACCTAAGGCAAACAAATGAGACGGTGACTAATCAAAGTAAATGGGTCAATATAATGTATCGCGAAGACATGCTCGCCTATAAGTGGACACTCACCCCAAGAGTTCCCAGGTAAGAGTGACTGGTCCGATACTGCGGATTTGTACGAATACTCTAGCCTTAGACAGAAGACCCAGGGTACAGGCACCCACCCTTCTAGTTTGCACGTGTTCACATTTTTTAGACCAAACTTTGACGGGATTTCGAAAACTTAGAAGGTTCAAAACCTTACAATCAATCATCCTAGAACAGATGATTAGTTTTCAAAGCAGGATTGAAATTTGTGTTCTTATTGTGGTCGTCACCTAAGAATAAGTGACGGTATTGTTTTAAAACTAAACACAAGAAAACTTGTGTTAGGGTCCTAGGAAGATTATAGTCTAGGTCAAAGCATTACTAATAACCTAATTCCCTATAACCATTGGCTCTGATACCAACTTTTCTGTCACACCCCGACCACGTAAAACAACAAAACGTGGCGGAAACGTCAGGGAGTGTTGTAACAGAATCATTGTTTCACAACCATGGAATAATTAATTTTGTTTCATTGAATTAAATGAACTCATTGTTTTAATACAATCAAATAAGTACAACTATTATCTTTCACGTTTTAAAGTCGCTAAGGCACGAGTCCATCCTATGTGTAGCATAAATCATCAATCATCATAAAGCAGCACCTGAAACATGTGTAAAAATAGGTACGTCAGCATAAAAATGCCTGTGAGATACATAGGTTTTATTGTATTTAGGATACATGACTTATGAGTTTAAAGAAAAATGTTTTAAGAAAAGTAGTCATGATCCTTGAAAAAGGTTTTCTTTTGTAAATCATTTATAAGAAATCAGATGATATAAAATAATAATACATAGGAAATTAAATAAGTTATTAGAATAAGTTTGTATAAAAATATATTGTTTGAAAAACAATATTTTGATAAAAAGATTCATAGTGTATATATAAATATACTTTGGTTTTAAGAAAGTCGAATAAACAATATATTAAAATATATTTCCGTTCCCAAACCGTTAACCCAAGTGTACTAAATAAAGCCACGGTATGTAATGCGATGAAAACACTTATATATAAGAAGTACCAACGGCATATCTACCATGTTTTCATCACATTACCCCCGTCCCGTTATCTAAACACTAACCCAAAAACCAGTCGTTAAGTTAATAGTATATTAATTATACTTTAGTTGTTAAAATAAATAAATTTTCAGTAGTATATCAAAAGTATACTTTGGATTTATAAATAACATAGTAAACTATGCTTTGGTTATACAAATAACATATTAAACTATGCTTTGCTTATGAAAATAACATATTAAACTATGCTTTGGATTTTGAGAATAACATATCAAACTATGTTTTAATGATTAGCAAAATATATGTTGGTTTTGTACAATATGACATATGAGAGCATATCAAACTATACTTTTGAGAGTATAACTTAATATACAAAAATAATGTGACTTAAGAATTCATTCAGACCTAGTGCATCAAAATACACCTTTGAGACTATAGAAATACCACAAAGGCAATTTCTATTTGGATGGAGAAACAAGTTGGTTTCAGACATTCCATGACAACAGGAATGGGGTGTCAAATCCTATAGCGCTATATCATACTACCAACCGGTCCGGTGAACAAAATAAGTACTATTCCAAACATTTATTTTATAATCTTTGAAAAATTAGAGTTTAAATCATAGATAATCATTCAGTTTGCAAAAGATAAGTACAAATATGTATAATCAATTATACTTTTGGAAAACATGAAAATAACAGATAGGTACACATGCTTCACCCCAAAGAAGTTTGAAAATAGTAAAAGAGGGGACTATGTACTCACTTGAGAGTGCTTAGAAGTCTTGAACAACTACCAAGCAAGCTAGAGGAGTCCCGGAAATCAAACGGTACCTAATATAGGTAACTACATAAATAACCGGACCTAAATCGGGGGATCGAATAGTATGAGGTCTTGTGAACCAAATGAGCGTGGGAACTCATATGATACGGTTTAACAAGTCCTACATACTAAAGTTAAACCTAGCCTAAATGCTTACGACCCATCACGACCCGTTTAGGTAGCTTATGTTACTTTAACGCGTCGTTCGCGTATAACGCGTTTAGACCGCCTAACTAGTCCTATGACAAGTAATATATGCCCTAAAATACTTAATTATGTTACATAATCAGTTAAATGACAAAAGTTTAGGTTACATATGCTTAATTACCAATTACACATGAAAAGGGTATTTTGGTAATTTACCTAAGGCATATAAACTACCTATCATACAACTACTTAAATTAGGTGACCATAAGGTATAACCTCGGAAGGTTATTCCCTATACAACTATGGTCACCTAATGTGTTTGGTCGGATCCTAAAGATCGACCAAACGGGTCTAGTTCGTAAGTCTAAGCGGGTGTTTAGTCCACTTGACTTACGACTCTACACAAGCACTAATCTAAAAAGTGACGAGCTAAACATGTCGAAACATGTTTAGTTAAGTTAGAAAATAGGTTTTGTATCAAAACAAGCGGTTTTGATACCTAAAAGTAGTTTGGTTACAAAATACGCAGGAATGCGCATTTTGGCCCAAACTACGACTCGTCACTACACCTAGATAACGTGGTAATCAGTAGGTATAGTCACTATGGACTATAACCATCGTGATTACGCTCACGTTATGAAGTTCAAACGAACTTCGCATTGACCATAAACTGGTCAATGCAGAAAGTCAAACGCAGTTTGACTTTCAGACTCGAAAAGCGATAAAAGAACGAAGGAATACTTACAAAGGGTCCCCGCAAGCAAATCTTGATCCAAATAGCTCAGGTATGAAGCAAAGGCTTCAACTTAGAGCACATTAGATCAGATTTGTGTGAGGAAGAAGTGAAATGGGTGGGGTTATATATAGTTTTCGTAGAACCGTTAGGATCGTTTCTTGAAAACCGAGCTTCGATCCAAGCCATACACTTGCACCCACTGAATTCTAAAACCATGGGCATCCAAAACAAGCACACAAAATCAAAGAAACCAGGTGCAAAAGTGTGGAATAGCTGGAACAAGCTGGAAATAATTTTCTGATGTCTGGCACCTGTTTACGGACCGCAAGACCTTCCCCATATGGTCCGTAAGGACCTTGCAGGTCAGGCACTTTCAAAAATGGCAGCTTTGGTCCCTGAAGCCCCAAACTTGGTTTTTGAAGCATTTTTGACACGTTTAAGCCCCATTAACCCCATTTCAAAGCTCTAAAATGAAGTTAAAGTATAGGGAACTTAAAATGTTCTCAAAAATATCTCGGGTGTCGGTTCGTTTGGCCGTACGGTTGCGTTGTTCGGTTAATTACGACGGAAGTCGTAACGAACGCAAAAACGATCCAAATTAAGAGACGAATGGAATTTTATCATACTAAACACTAAAATAAAATATTTTAATGCTTACATAAATTTTTGGATGTCCGGATATATTCAGAACGTAAGATATGCGCGAAAATGCAAACTTGTGCACTTTTTGACGCTTTTAGTCCCTATTGATCATGAAAGTTTATTTTAGCGCACAAAACACTTCTAAGCCTATTTCTAAGCTATGTGCAGGATATTTAGGGCATATTTAACTTATGATAAAGTTCCGGAATGTTCGTTACAGTACGAATCGTTATAGTTTTGCAGTTTGACACAATTAGTCCCCGCGATCGAACAAACTTGATTTTAACACACCAAACCATCCAAAACTTATTCCTAAGTTATGTGAAGGTTATTTAAGGTATGTTAAGCCTATTTCACTATTCTGGAGTGTTTGTTGCATTAAACTGGTTATATTTACGCATCAGAGCGCGTATAACCATCCAGAAAACGATTTAAAGCTTGAAATTAAACAAGAGTTGATATGTGCAAACGATACACATATTTTTACAAATCCCAAGTATGAAATACAATATTTCATTGGTTTGGTATTTGTTTGATGATTGAAGTGACACAGGTGTCACACTGGTGACTCTTCAAAGAGCAAATCTTCAAGCTATGATTCTGGATATCATTCATCGTCTGCATCGACTAAATCCAATCCAAATCAGAACTAGAAAGGTTATCCAAACTTGAATACTGATTTCGCTAGACAGCATATGAGTTTCTTAGCTTCTATTCTGGAGTCTTCTGAGAGTCTGGTAGCAGGCAAGGTTGGCAATCCAAATACGACAAAGGAGGATTACGACCAGGTAATCCAAAAGAGATGGAGCTCATGGATATTCGATGGTGTATGGCTAGCATAATCAGGAGGGCCCAGCGTTTTATGGAGATCACTGGGAGGAAATGTCTTGAAGGTCCTGATATGAAGCTGGTATTCGACAAAGCAAAGGTCACTTGTTTCAAGTGCAAACAGAAGGGACACTTCAAAAGAGAGTGTACCAATAAACAAGCTGATGATAGTGTGAACCCATTTCATGAAGATTATTATAAGAAAGCAATTTATCATTGCACAAATGAGCAGCCAACAAAAACAAATCAAAATCAGATCGATGAAGGTCCATCTAAAGAAAGAAGGCAAGCCTTGATAACAACTAAAGAGGATGAAGGTTTCAATTGGAATAAATATCTTCCAAAGAAGAAATTTTCTTTGGTTGCTGAAACGAGACCGAGCCGAGAGGAACGTCATGCACGAATGTGGTTGAGTGATGTGTTTGAAATTTTCATAGAAGCAAAACGTGAGAATAGATGGGATGATGAGAGGAAGTGTTTCCTAGATCCTCAAGGGAATCCAGCAGTTGATCCTGACACGGTAGATTTTATAGCGCTTGTTGCTGCTATTCCAACTGCAGGAGAGTATGCCTCAGGGATCAGAGAAAATCCAAATTACAAGAAAGAAATGGAGGAGGGAATAAAAAGGGTGATCTGTGCCAGTGTTGAAAAGAAGAAGAGTGTTGAAGAAACCATTGACGAAAGCAAGAAGCTGAATGATGAGATTCTGAAGAAGATGAGCGAAAACACATATATGGCAGACCATGTTGAGGTAACAACTCAAACTAAATCTACTAAGTCGTCTAGTAATGCTAAGTCAACTGATAAAATTGATGAGAGTGATGATAAATGTGAAATTAAAACTAAAGTGCAGTGCAGGAAATGCATGGAAACGTGCAGTGCTTGTTCTGAGAAGGATGAAAATTTAAAATCCAGAAACATTTAGTTTACTAAAATAGAACATATTTTTAAAGAAAAATGTATTGAAATGTTTGAAAATGAAAAGTTTTTGAAACAAAAAGAAGAAGAGCTGACACAGAAATGCGTTAGTCTTGAAAAAGAAAACAAAGTTCTAAAACAAAAGTGCTCAGCTGAACGCAACGAATGTTTTCAAAAAGATAAAATTATTCAAGAGTTGCAAAAAGAATACGATGGAATGAAATTGTCTTATCATACTGTAAAAGAAGCTTATGAAACTTTGAAAAGTAAAGTTAAAAGTCTAGATGGGAGATTGTCAAAATGTTTAGAAACAACAAAATTTGTTGAAGCCAAATATGAAGGAAAACAACGGGGTTTAAATCAATATATTGATGAAGTTGCTAAACTTAAACAAGAATTGGTTGAAAAAGAAAAGGTTGTTAATAAACTTCAAAGTTATCATGCTTCTTCATACATTCTGGAACGTATTTTTAACATCACACCAGATGATAAAGAGTCTGAAAAGAACAAAAAGGGAATTGGGTGAGGATATCATCAGGTTCCACCCATGTTGGAGAATAATTATACATTCTATGATGACGAAAAGGTAGAAAAAGCAATAAAAATGGTTGACCAATTACCTGACAACATCGATGTGACTTACACCAAATATGATGATCTTGGTGATTCAGAGGTGGTAGGTAAGGTTGTTGAAAGCGTTTTGAGAAATGAGTCTACCAACAATGGTAAGTCTGAATCACATGATGAAAATGAGGAAAGTTTTCATAAAAATTATCTTAAGAATTCAAAATCTGAGAAAAACGCGAATGATGATACAATAGGATTGGCATATACCATGATTGGATTGGACAAATTGTTCTCAGATGTTGAATTTACAATTCAAAATGTGATTTCGGATAAAATTGATAAAGTTTTCAAATTGGTAGAAATTAAAAAATCTGAAATTGCAAAATTTGTTGGGAAGAACAAGAAAGCTTTTTATAACAAACCTAGTTACAAAAAGAAAAACATGAAGGCTAGGTTGGGTTATAAAAAGAAACAAAATCAAAGAAAACGGGCTGAAAAGTCAACATTTCATAAAAAGACGAACTTTGTTCACAGAACAAGTTCCAAGGAAGAGAAAGAACTTAGATTTAGTCGACAATCTAATGAGGAGTTCTATGCTCAAAAGAAACAACAACAACAACAGGCCAAAGATGTTTCAAAGAAAACATGTTTTAAATGTGATCAAATTGGACATGTTGGTCGCAAATGTCCAAATCTGAAGCCTGTTGATGTTAAAAAAAGAGAAAACGAAAGTTGAAGTTGTGAAACAAACGCCAACCAAGTTTGAGTAAAAAAAACTTGGAAGCCTAAAATATCCAAGGTTAAATCACAACAAACATGGAAATCAAAGACACCCAGATTTGAGTCAAAACAAAGTTGGAAATCAACGGCTGATTTGACAAAGCCAAACCAATTTTGGAAACCTAAAACTGATATGTCAAAACAAAACATTTAAAATGATTCAAGATTTTATCAAAGGAATGTTTTAAAAGGACAAATTTTTGGGTGGTCAATAAAAAGACTTTTGTGAGTGACGATAAATGGAAAGTCGATTCAACCAAGAAGGTTGAAAATAAGAACGAAAAAGTCTTTGTGAAAAATGATAAAGATTTTCCGAAATTGAACAATTCGTATTGTGTCACAATACCAAGGTCAAGCAGGCCTGGGTTGCATTATTCAAATGATTAAAATGTTTGAATATGCAGGTGCTCCTGAATACGGATGAAAGTCAACAAGAGGAGAAATGGAGCAACGTGGCACGAGAAGTGGCAGGTCCCTGCAAGTGAAAAACAGGGAGTTAGTTTGTTTTTCTATATAAATAAATCATAATTCAAAAACCCTAAAAATAGAAAAATTTAAAAATCAAAAATATATTTTTATTTTGTCAAAAATTGAAAAATTAAAAAATATGTTTGTTTTTAAATGTGTTAAAAATCAAATTTGAAAAAAAATGTTGATTGAATACGCCGAAACCCTCACGGCTGAACAAACATGGTTATTTCACAAGTGATTAAATGGTTTTAACATTGTTAAAAATTAATGTGTTGTAAATCATGGGGGTACTTTCTGCATCACATGTCAAGCAAAAAATGGATGGCGAGATGAAACTATCTGTATCGGGTTGTCAAATTTTCTTTAAATGTTTTGAATTTTAGGGGGAGTAAGAATTTTGAAAATACAAAAACATTTGAAAGTTTGAAAAAGTCAAAAACATGAAAAAATGAAAAAGAGTTTTTGTTTGTAAAGAAGATTCCTAAGTGGAACACACCTTTAAGTCGAGCCTTCATCTCTTTGACTGAACGGTAGTTCATACCTAAGCTCTCAAGGCCTCGCACTAACCCAGAGTACAGATATTAATACTGTATATTCACCTGTAAGACTGAATCTAAGGAATTTTGACACGTGAATATATTCTGAGGTGGGACACGCAAATAAGTTAAGTTCTTAAAACACTAAATCTCGTATCATGAAATCAATTGAAGTTTGTGTGAAAATTTAAGTGGATCAGTATACTGACAATCTAAGTGAATCATTTAGAACTTAAAGTCTATAAAAGGTCAACGGTGCTAGTGATTTGTCATAAAGTGATATGATCCTCTAACGCGAACTCAACAAAAATTTGTCTGTCAATATTTATTTACTGTATTTCATTAAAGAAAAGGTACAAAAAGATTTTCGTAGTGTTTTAGCATACAGTTTGAAAAATACAAAAAGATTTTATTTCTGCTTTATTCTCGACAACCGATGATGGAAAGCTGAATTTCAAAATCTGAAGATGCTGAACATAAACAAGTTCATTAATTTGAAACTTGAATTTAAAATGAGAATTTTAAAAATCGATAAGTTGGATAATCAAGGTCATTAATTTGAACTTGATCATCTGTGAGGGTTACTGAATTTGATCATGCTTAAAAGTCAAATATGATAATAGACATTTATATGTTTAGAAAACTCTCACTAGTTGAATCTAAATGTTTGGATAATGATAAGATTTGACAAGAAGCTAAAAGAAAGGGGGAGCAAGATTAATTGTCAAATCTATAAATGTTTAGTGATTCGGAGCATTATTCAACGGGGAGCTTACTGTTTTACTTTGATTGCTTGAATATGTAATCTGAGGCAGATCAAGACTAAACTTAACAGATTTCTAAGCTATGTCCAAGGGGGAGTCTGTGAGTGCATTTTGTATGTCCATAGTTAGAAATATGTATGTATTTGTAACGTTTAAAGTCTTGAGTCTGTTTTATACCGGACACAGGTTTCACTAGGTGTCGTTAGGCAATGTCTGGTTAGTATACGGTACGGCACGATACGAAGAGAGTGGGTTTCAACAAGCATGATGTCATCACAATCTTGTGATGACATCACACTTATGACATCATATCATATACAATATTCTTTTTCCCTTCATGCATGGATGTACGAACCAGGATCACATAACAGCTTCGTACGAACCGAGCATGGCAGTTGGTACGAACCTACAACAACTATAAATACCTTAAATGTCCATTCGTATAATAGAGCTTAGACAATAGATATCAGAGAACTTCAGAGAAGACACATTCGTGTGAAATACAAGACCTGCAAGTTCATCCGATCAAGTTCAAAACACTCTCGATTCACATCATGTCCTTTAGATTATGAGTGTTTTGTATAGATCGAGTTGAAACTCTCTCCGGTTGTCGTTGAACGTAATAAAACGACGTTTGTTTACGTTTTTGCACACGATTACGGTTCGATTTAACGGATTCTGCATGTTAAATCAAATCCACCACAGAACTAGTGATCGTTTACGATTCGATCCTAAACTCACATATGTAATATCGTATATTACGATCCTTTAGGTTACTCAAGAAGTAGCTGAAGTCAAAGATGTTAACCTTTCAGAATGTTCCCAGGTGTCTGCTGAACGAACTTCAAAGGTGAGTAGTTATTTTTGAAAGTATGTTTAATATGTTTTTAGAGTTCATTATTTTATTAAAGATTGATTAGTTGTTTTGTGATCTGTTGCAAGGATGTTGTCTCTGTTACGGCCGATTCTTCAGCCATTGAAATCGAAAAGGATTCTGGAACAAGTCCGAATGGAAAACGAACAGTTCAATATGTTAATGTTGTAAATGTTGGTGAGCTATCCTCTAATGTGAGAAGAACCCGGAAGAAGCTATCTAAGGTTAACAATTAGATGCTTATGAAAAACATGTCTTATGAGAGTTAAGTAGAAACCACTTATTTTGAAGACTCCTTGTGGTTTTTATTTATGTTTGTTAACTGTTGTTTTAACCTACTGTGGTTAAAAGTTTGGTATGTAATGGCTACAATTTGAAACATCTAAACTAATGGATTTGGTATGTAATGTCCACAATTTGAAACATCTAAATTTGACCTTTTTTGTTATATATTATAGTTATTATACATTATTGTTGATATTCATGTATTGCAGAAGTAGTAGGTTTGTATATTATTGTAAGTGAATGAATGTAAATTTAATGAATTGGTTAATGGGAAAACTGTTAGGATCTGAGATACATTAACATCTGTTAGAGCCTAAGCACTGTTACAGACTCCTAACATCTGCTAGGGCCTAAGCACTGTTAGGATCTGAGTTACATTAGTATCTGTTGAACAGACTTTGCTTCAACATACCTTATCATCTGTTGATCATCATCTGTTAAAGATCCTCTGTTGAACTACATCATCTGTTAATCCACAGCAGACCTTAGCTTCATTATACTTTTGTCTTCATCAGCAGAGGTTCTCTTTAGTAGACCTTTGCTTCAACAGTCTTTGTGTTCATCAGCAGAGGTTGTTTGCTTCAACATACTTTGCTTCAACAGACTTTGTCTTCAACAGACCTTTGGGTTTGGCAAACTTTAGCGAAATAGATGTTGAGTCTATGCCTTTGGTAGGAGCAGATGTTCAAAAGACTGTTATTTGTAATAAGAGGTTGTATAGTATTTTGTTAATTTTAAGGCTTAGATTTCTTTCCCTTGAGTGACTAGAAAACATGATGCAGCACATACCCTAGAAAACATGCTCTGAGCATTTATCTGACCGGTTGTGTTGTAGCATCTTTTAATAATAAGAAAACATATTTCAAGTGAGCTTATGACAATTATCGGCCATAAATTCGTTGCGCCTTGCTAATATTTTCAATTTTCAAACTGTTGGAAAGGAAGATTTTACGGTTTTATACAATTCTAAATGTCGATCACCAACATGTTGTGATGTATCACGAAGAGCCGATTAAAATATAATGAATGTACAACAAAAAGTTTAAGTTAATATGATTAACAAGATAAGCATACATGATTATAATTTAAATATTCAGACATGTATATATCCATATTTTTCGGTTTCCAGTTTAAAGAGTATAGTTTAACTAAGGGAGATTTCTATTACTTTTTGTAAATTATAAGTACATACTAAACAATTAGAGTACTTCATTCCTGTCTTGTAAGTACGAGTGTCTGAATATAACTACTAAGATAAGCATATATGATTAAAACCTACTTAATGTACAACAAAAAGTTCAAGTTAATATAACTAGCTAGATAAGTATATATGTTCATAGGTTTAATGACCATCATTTACACATAAGATTCCTAAAATATGGACCTACTAATACCAACTACAAGATACCCATATAGTAATGTTTAGATGCAATACATAAAAATCTAAATCCATAAAGTTTGGAAAATATATAAGTTTCACACACCACCATCACATAACTTCATTTCACATAAGATAGTACCAATAACCACAACTATTTGTAGACATTCTTTAAGATCAGCTTGGCTTTGTCTCTAGAGTAAACAAATTTGCATCTCATATTTTTGTGGATATGATTGGGCTTGGTGAACTTCTTGGTCCATTCATAAGTCACGTTTCTAAATCCCTTGCCATGCTTCTTCGGTCGAAAGTTAACAACAATATCAACTCCATTCAGATTTTGAACTGTCAGCTTCAATGAGATATCAATCATTGACAACAACGCCACTTTTTCCTTAAGATGCTTAAAATAAATACAAAATAACAATAATCAATAACAAATAAATAACGTATTTAAGAATTGTAACAAATTTTTAATTGTAACAAACATTTAACAATGAAAGAATGAGGCATAAAATAATAAGAGAACAAACTTACAAATCGTTGTTGGCAGTCCCATACAACTTCTATGGGATGATAATCAGGATCACCTTCATAATCTGAGACAACAACATCAAAATCTGCATCGCTACCATCATCTGACGACTCATCGGATACAACATAATCACTATCAAAATCTTCGTCACTGGATTCTTGAACATCCGACCGATGATCCATATCTTCAGTAATTGGAGCAACTTGTAATTTGGGTGAGGAATTATCACCTTTCAGACTGTTATCAGCTTTGGGCACAACAATCTATAACGGTAGTATTACCAACGACTTCATTGAGTAAATGTTTGTATGCAAAGATTTGTGGTATTATCTGTGGAGTTCAAGTATTTAATTACTGGAAAGTGTTATATGTGAATTAATCGTTAACGACAAAACCTCAGAAAATGTTTTTAATGTAATAATCTTACCAAGATTTTGGAATTAAGAGAGTCCAAATATTGATAAAAAGACATCTTCCAAGATATGATGTTTAACAGATAAAAACCAAAGAAACAATCAAACAATGTATTTTATCAGATAAATCATTATTTATCAAGACTGTGATAAGAATATCAACCAAAAATATATAACATATCTATGTCATTCAAATAACCCATTTAATATTTATCAATTTGTTTAGAGGAACCAAGTAGCAAGGAAATAACATTTTTTAGAAGTCCATAAACGAAAGATTCATCATATTATTTAATATCAAACAATAAAAACAACAAAACATAGCTTATCGATTGGTTTCAAGTAACTAAATGTAGCACCATATCAAATAAAACTTAGAATCGGCAAAATTATAACAAATAAAAAACTTGTAAAATGAAATTTATACATGATCTAAAACATGTAACACATGAACATAGAATAATATCAGTCGTTAATGATGCAGATATGAAACTCGTGTGCATACAAGTTGTTTTGGTAAAAAATTACCGAAGCAATTAAGTGATCAAATTAGTTAAGTGAGGTAGTGTGCTAGAAATATGTGTGAAAAATATGTTAATCGAGTTAATTGCAAAAACAGTTTCAGGATACGGCTCAGGATATAGAGCTGTATCTATGATCAAACAATGAGCAATAAAGTAAAGGTTGACACGTGATGTACGAGGAAAGCCCTTGATTAATCTAGATCGCCGGCACAAAACCTCGAGAGCTGACAATCGCAGCTGCCTTGTTCTTCTATGGCTTCAAATATCAGGATATAGTGCAGGATGTGATGCGGATCAACTAGGTGTTACAATGTAATTCGAGTACAAGTGTTTGTGTGTAGTGACTGCTAGTAGCTAGGGAGCAAAAGTGTGCGAAAGAGTGTGTGTGTAAAGTTGCGTGCCTTAACCTGATCCGCCACATCTATTTATAGTAAAAGAAATGCAACAAACTACCCTATTAAACCGGGATCCGGCGAATATTCCCCACTCGAACGTTGTAGACCTGGTCTTTCGGGTTCAACGTCTCTCATATAACAGATTTGCCCGAGTCTTAAGGAGAAGAAGTCCATCTAACCGTTAGTGACCAACAGCTTCTAACCTGCACGTGATTAATTTAGCTAATACCAGGATATCGCACCAGGATGTTACCAATATCCTGATCCGGTATCCTGGTCACAAGTAAACAATCAAAAGCAGGATATTAGTCAGGATATATACGCTCAGAAAATGGCCCATAACAATTGTCCCCAAATATATTTGTTGGTATACCAATCCAACGGATATATTTTAAAAACTCTATCTCGTAAATCAAGGCAATTAAATCGAGACGACGGTCAAGATTACACCATAACTTCCAACGCGCTTTTAACTCGATGGAGATCTACAATGCTCCTATATCTTCTCTCTTCTTGTTTGAAAAGCAGATATCTCCAACGGAGTCTCCAGGTAATTCCCTACTTCTTATTCATTTCCTGTCAATCTTTTTTCCTTTACTTGCAATGGCTACCAGAACTTGTTCTCAAACCGGCGAATCATCCGAGACCTTCATTCAGCAGAATCTTCTCAAAAATCCCGAGAAGGAGGTCTGTGCTTTTGATAACGCAGACATTGCGGCTTTAAGAGCTTCCGGTGCTTTCCCCGATGGCACGGTCTTTAGAGCATTTGATCGGTCAATTCGATCGGACGTTTTTTCTGCTGATTGGATCTGCTTCCCTGCATACCCTATCTCGCTAGGTCTTCGGTATCCTTTTCCCGAATTTATGATGCAATTCTTCCGGACTACCGGTATTTCCTTTGCCCAAACCATGCCCATGGTCTGGAGGGTATTAATCGTACTCAACCAAATCAAAAAACTTCACTGTCCCGACCTTTGTATCGAAGATATGCCAATCGCCTACCGCCTCCGATCCCATGGTTCTAGCCAGTTTTTGCTCTTTTCAACTTCCAACAAACCCCTTATTCTCAAAGCCACCAAAAAAGAAGACGGATGGCAACGCAAGTTCTTCTTCGTCAAACGAGACTCCATTGATGAGGGTGCTAGCCTTCCGGTGGAGTGGTTAACCACCGGTAGGATCATGAATGTCCCCAGGTACCTCTAGACTTTTATCTTTTGCTAATATCCTCTTATTTGATCCTTTTGCAGTGAATTTTAAGGAAGTAGCTCCCCCTACTGCGGAATCAGAAAAAAGAATCAAAACTATTTACCAATTACCTGCAAGTGACAGGAGTTTTACCACACATATCCTGAGTTCCAGTCAATACTCATCATCTGAAATGTCTGGTAAGGATAACTTTTGAAATAATTAATTAGCGCAATATAATATAATGAAGGGTAATAAAGATGTAAGACTTTTTTCCCTTTACGCAGCACCGGCCAAGATCCCTGAAGTCTTTGACCTCGACGAGCTGGATAGCTATTCCGATCAGGTTCAGATCAAGAAGGAACCTAGTCCCAAGGCCACGGCCTCATCCAAGCCCAGCAGTTCCAAGGCCATCGTCATTCCCAAATCTTCGCCAGCTACGAAGACCCGAAGTTCAAGCTCTCGTAAAAGGAAAGAGCCTGATTCCCCCGTCATCTCTGATACATTCCCCTATGAGAATCACGGGTTCATCGAAGCAAGCGAATTTATGACTTCTTTTCTCAACCAGGTTAGTATCCTTGAGCCATATCCTGCAGCTCATACCACTTATAAGTATTTATTAAAACCAATACCTGTCTTCTTATTTTTGCAGGGTCTTGAACGCCTGGTTCATCTTTATCAAGAATCCTGTGGGCACAACAAGACGCTTGAATCCAAGTTGAAGAAAGCCGAGGTTACCATCTCCGATCAGGGCATGATTGCAGCCGCCAAATCTCGGCACTACGAGGAAAAGTTCAAGGCTATGACCCAAGAACACCAGACTGCTCTCAACAAAGTGACTCTACAGGCCCAAGCCAATCTTGATGCTGCCTATGCTCAACATGAACGGGATATGGTCTGCTACCGGGAAAGCCTTAAAAGTTCCGTCGTCACTTCCCTCCTCCAGGCCAGGCTAAAGATGGCCCATGAAGCCAAAACACTGGGCTTCGAATGCCCTTCTTGGGACGTCAGTGCCTGGGAAACAAAGCTAAGGAGTCTCGGCGGCACTTCTACCAAACCTGCAGCTGAAGGATCTTCAAAAGCAATCAAAAAACCAACTGGTGCTAAGAGGGATGCTGAGGCTGATCCCGAGACGAATGTTGCTGAAGATATTATGAACAAAGTAGGCACTGCCTCCTAGAACTCTTTTTCCATAAATTTCAGAGTTATGCCTATGTTTGAACAATTTTACTTCTTGTATTAAAATAACTTGATAGCCGAAGGTGGATGGGTCCTAAGTTTTAGGATGAAGCCCTCGGTTATCAACTAGTATTGTTTATTTCAAACAATTTCATCTTTCAATTGGCTTGCTATTTCTTAGTGTAGATTTTAGCTTTGCAAAATATCCTGATTAATATACTCAGTGATATATTATGAAAACCTTTTTTAAATAGAATTTCTAAAAATCCAATTAATTTCAGACAAAACTTCTAAAGAATAAAAGATAGCCCATTTTCTAAAACTTGTTTTGATAATACTTGTTTGATCAGGGTTTTCATTTTCAAATCAAATATTTCAATGAAATACCCTGAAACGTATTCCAAGAATACATTTCGAAGACATATCCTAAAGATATATCCTTAATCAGAGTTAAACAATTCATTTAGGGTTCACAAAGGAAAGATCATACCAGGACTTGAGTGTAGCCCTAGTATTAAACTCCAACCCCATTTGTGACTTCTCCTACTAAGATGTCCCCAATCGAGACACTTAGCTCAACTTTGATCTTTTGTGCTTCATACAATTACTTTAGATGGAATGTCCCCTGTGCATGAAGTCCTCAAACACTTAGAAAATTTTTGAACACTAGTTCCAATTGTATAGACAATTTTTTGTGTTACAGGGGTAAAACCCAAAAATGTACTGGAGATAAATCCTTTGTATCCTGGGGAAAATCCCAAATTTTCATGCGCTACAGGCGGGAGTGTATAAACTCCAAGACTTAGAAAGGTGAAAACCTTTAAACCTCAGAGAGTATGAAAATACCCTTTCGTGAGAGAGGGTGATCAATCCTCATATACCTTAAGGATTCAGGATATAGCCAATAGTAACGAAATTGTCAGCCACTTTTACATGAACTGGTCCCGCCACCTTGAACTATTCCCGAATAACTTACGCTCCAGGTGGGGTGTTTAAACCCAATTCGGAAGAAAGGTGAATACCTTTAAACCTGTGAATGGATCAGGATCCCTTAGACGTGAGAGAGGGGGCCAATCCTCTAATCTTCCGAAGTATCCTGAGTGTATATCCTGGTGCTACATCCCGAAGCATATACTGCAAAACAATCGTAAGCTAAGGTGGGTATTAGCCTGGCTAACACCCCTCCGATGCTTAAGTCAGTAATGGGTTCAAAATAGTAAATAATATCAAAATTTAATAAAAGAGACAGAATCCATACCACCCTGAGTCAGAATTTGAATTCCATACTCACTTGAAATAGAGTTTTAGATGTATAGCATTCCGGGATCTCGGTAGCATATCTCCCTCCATATTCTTGAGTCGGTATGCTCCTTTTCCTGATTCTGATTCAACCTCATAGGGTCCTTCCCATTTTGGAGCCAACTTTCCATCAGCAGGACTAGTAGTATTCTGAAAACCCGTTCTCAATACCCAATCTCCAACTTGAAATCTTCTAGTCCTTATATTCTTGTTATATGCTTTAGATATCCTCTGTTGATATGCTGCCATCCTTAGCCTGGCAACGTCTCTTGTGTCATCAATAGTATCCAGTTCCTGGCATAGGACTTCAGGATTCTGCTCAGGATCCCTGAGGTTGGATCTCGCTGTAGGTATCACCATTTCTGTCCGGATCACCGCTTCTGCTCCAAACACCAAAGAAAATGGGGTTTGGCCAGTTGCATTCCTCACCGTTGTCCTATCAGCCCACAAAACAAAGGGTAATTCTTCTGCCCATCTTCCTTTCTTAGCCCCTAGTCTCTTTTTTAAGTTGTTGACAATTATCTTGTTCGAGGATTCTGCTTGTCCATTCGCTTGAGGATGTACCGGGGTAGACGTGATCATTTTGATTCCCCAACTCTTGCAAAAGTCAGTAGTCCTTTTACTTATAAATTGAGATCCATTATCACAAATTATCTCAGCTGGTACTCCAAACCTAGTCAGGATATTCCTTTTTATGAAGGATACCACTTCTTGATCTCTAACTTGAACTAATGCTTCCGCTTCAACCCACTTGGAGAAATAATCCGTCATTGCCAACATGAAAACCTTTCCTCCTGGAGCCTTTGGAAGCTTTCCCACTATATCCATACCCCATTTCATGAACGGCCAAGGGGAAACAATAGGATACAGCGGTTCAGCAGGCTGATGTAATATGTTACTATGTCTTTGACATGCGTCACATCTTCGAGCATATTCTGTGGCATCTTTTCTCATCGTCGGCCAATAATATCCTGTCCTCAATACTTTTGAGAATAACGACCTGCCCCCAGTATGGTTACCACAATCCCCTTCGTGTATATCCTGAAGTACTTCTTTGGTTTTGGGATCCTCCAAACACCTCAGATATGGTCCTGCAAGAGATTTCTTATACAAAACATCATTTATAATAGTGAACCGTGATACCTTCATTCTAAAGGCTTTAGGATTCTCATTCTTTGGGATGTGTCCTTCCTTGAGATATCTCATGATTGGAGCCGTCATGAATACTTATTACTTCCTTATCCTGAGGATTCGTCGCAGGATATAGGATATGTAATATTGGTATTCGGGTTCCTTCCAGTATCCTGGCCGATGATCCCAGATTTGCCAAGGCATCAGCTTCAGCATTTTCCTCTCTTGGTACCTGTCCAAGTGTAAAAATATCGAAGTATCCTGATAATTTTTTGAGAATATCGAGGTACTCGATTAACTTCTCACCTTTAACTGCACAGGATCCATTAAAATAATTAGTGATTAACAAGGAATCAACATATACCTGCAAATTCTTAATATTCATGTTTCTAGCCAATTCTAATCCTGCGATCAAAGCCTCATATTCCGCTTCATTATTAGTGGCAGGAAATTCACATCTAATAGCCTGGGGTAATATGTCCCCATGTGGCGATTTTAGTAGTATACCTAGGCCTACACCTCTTACATTAGATGCACCATCAGTATATAATATCCAACATCCTAAGTTTTCTCCTAGCTGCTGTACTTCTAAGTCTACTTCATTTTGAATGTCACTACTGAAATCAGCCACAAAGTCAGCTAAAGCCTGAGACTTTATGGCATTTCTAGGCTCATAAACTAAATCATAGGCACTTAATTTTACTGACCACTTAGCCATCCTGCCTGACATCTCGAGTTTTCTAAGCACGTTTTTAACAGGATAGTTGGTTTTAACATGAATCCTATGTGTTTCAAAATAATGTCTAAGTTTTGTTGATGCCATAACTAGGGCTAATATCAATTTTTCTAGGTGAGAATATCTAGTTTCAGCATCTAATAAACTTTTACTAACATAATAGATAGGATACTGCTGACCTTCGTGATCCTTGACCAAAACAGCACTTACTGCATTCCCTGATACTGCAAGATATAGGGATAATGGTTCGCCATCTTCAGGCTTCATCAATAAGGGTGCGGTTGAAAGATACTGCTTCAAATCCTGCAAGGCTGCTTCATGTTTCGCTCCCCATTCGAATTTCTTATTCTTCTTGAGGATATCGTAAAATTCCTTGCACTTCTCCGAGGATCTTGAAATAAATCTGTTCAATGCTGCTACTCGGCCGGTTAACCGTTGAACATCCTTCATATTCGAAGGTGATTTTATATCCAGGATAGCTCTAATATGCTCCGGGCTTGCCTCTATGCCTCTTTTGGTCACCATATATCCTAGAAACTTTCCTGCCCCCACTCCGAAATGGCACTTAGCAGGATTCAGTTTCATGTTATACTGATCCAGGATATCAAACGCTCCCTTAATATCCTGGAGGTGATCCTCAGCCTTTTTAGATTTCACCACTATATCGTCAATATATACCTCCATGGTGTCCCACAGCTTGTCTTTAAACATCATGTTTACCAACCTCTGATATGTCGCACCTGCATTTTTCAAACCAAAGGGCATAGCAGTATAACAATAAATACCTGTGGGTGTCATGAAAGCAGTATCCTCCTGATCAGAAGCTTCCATTTGGATTTGCTGAAATCCTGAAGAGGCATACATGAAGGTTAACATCTCGTGGCCGGCGGTAGCATCTACCATTGAATCAATATGAGGTAGAGGAAAAGGGTCTTTGGGACATGCTTTGTTTAAGTCTGTGTAATCTACACAAACTCTCCATTTCCCATTTTTCTTTTGTACCATGACTACATTCGCAAGCCTTTTAGGAAACTTCACTTCTCTAATCATCTTGCTCCTTAGTAGCCTTTCAATTTCCTCTTGGATGATCACATTTCGCTCCGGAGCAAATTTCCTTCTCTTTTGCTGGACCGGCTTGAACGACCTGTCAACACCAAGCTTATGTGTTATAATATCCTTGGATATACCTGTCATATCCTCGTGCTTCCACGCGAATGTTGACATCCTGCATTTCAAAAAGTTAGTCAATTGATTTTCAATATCCTGGGGGATATTGGTTCCTACGAGCACCGAGATATCCAGATTATCCTGATCCAGGATAACTTTCTTTACATCCTGCTCCGAAACCTCCATGATATCCTGGGCCCGCATCTTTAATTGCTATGCTGCATTAGGCTTGGTTGAGGATTTCATTGAGGATGAGTAGCATTCCTTCGCCTCCTGCTGATCACTATCAACCTTGATGACCCCCCAAGGGGTAGGGATCTTGATGCACTGGTGATAAGTCGATGGTACAGCCTTCATGTCATGGATCCATGGCCTGCCTAGTATGATGTTATAGCAGGATAGGGAATCCATCACACAGAAGCGTTGTATCGAGTTGACCCCTTCAACATATACTGGCAACTTTATCTCCCCTACGGTATTCCTAGCTTCTCCACTGAAACCAACGAGCACAGTGGACTTCGAAGTAATGTCCATCGGAGATACATTCATCCTCTTCAATGTTTCCAGCTGAATTATGTTGACAGAGCTACCATTGTCCACTAATATCCTGCGTACAAAATGGTTAGCAACATACAGTGTTATTACTAGAGCATCATGGTGAGGATCCTGGACAGTATCCCTGTCATCACTGTCGAAAATGATCACTTTATCAGTTGTAAGGGTAGTCATCCTGGCTGGTTTGTCTCCCCTTTCAGTCTTAGCCTCCTTTGCATGTCTTTTGGCTGCAGAATACGAAGTCCCACAAATGTCGGATCCTCCTGAAATAAAGTTAATTATTTTGGCGTCTGCTGGGGGTGATGCTGCTCGTTCAGGATCCTTCTCGGGATCCTGCCCTTTATTCTTCTTCCTTCCCAGCAAATCCTTCAGATATCCCTTGCTCAATAGGTAGCTTATTTCTTTCCTTAGAGCTATGCAATCTTCAGTCACATGTCCGAAATCTTCATGGAAGGCACACCATTTGGATTTATCCTTCCAATCAGCTTTTTGTTGATTCTTTCGAGGCCACCTAGCTTTGTCTCCTAAACCCTGCATAGCATACATCAACTCAGGTATATTAACAAAAAATCAATATTCAGATAATTCAGGATATTCTTCAGGATCCTCGTCTTCAACAGCATTCACTTTCTTGTTATCTTTTCTGTCGTATGGCTTGGAGCGATACGGTTTATACGAGGATTCTGATTTCCTGTTGGTTGATTCGTAGGTTGAGGTAGAATTCATCCTCTCTTGCATCTTTTTTTCATCTTCCAAGCGAATATATCTCAAGGCCCTGTTACGAGCTTCGTCGAGATTTCTGCAGGGATTCATTACAAGATCCTGATAAAACTGAGAATCCTTTTGTAACCCCATCTTGAAAGCCTGCACTGCTGTTGCAACATCAAGATGCGGGATATCCAAGGATTCCCGACTAAACTTGTTCACATAATCCCTCAAGGATTCCTGAGGTCCTTGAGTTATCCTGTAAAGATCACTGGTTAATTTCTCAAAACTCCGGCTGCAAGAAAACTGACTATTAAATAAATTAACCAAATGAGCAAACGAAGTAATTGAGTGAGGAGGAACATTTAACAGCCATTTTAAGGCTGATCCTGTCAGGGTAGATCCGAAACCCTTGCACAAGCATGCTTCCTTGACCTCCGGAGGGATAGGGTTAATCTCCATCATTTCCCTATACTGGGCAATATGCTCTTCAGGATCCGTAGTCCCATCATACAATTTCATGTTGGGGGTCTGAAATCTCTTTGGGATTTCAGCATCACAGATAGGATATGCAAAGCGGGATATCCTGTGGCTATCTTGGGATACTTCCGGAATTGGCTGGACCACTCCAGGTACACTGGATATCATGTCCTTCAATTTCTGAAGCTCCCTAGTAAATGTTGACGTCATACCTGCATCCTGCAAAGACCCATTGTTGTTAGTAGCAAGAATATTATTATTTGACATGTTACCGGTCTGAGGATTCTGGCCATATCCTGAAGCATATCCTGAGCTCCTCACAGTTGACATCCTGACCGAGGAGGGTATCTCAGGAGTATGATTTTGAGAATGGCTTGGCACGATATTCCCCCGGTTATCTTCAGTGTAAACTGCAGAACTGAAGTTCAAAGCTCTAGGCTGCAAAGAAGTGATAGTTTCTTCAGCAGGTCTACTTGGGCCGGATTTCAAGAGTTGTATATCTCTCATCAGCATCCGATTAGTTTCCTGCTGCTGCCTCATCTGTTCCTGTACACTACCAAACAAATTCAGAATTCCATCATTAGAAGCCAAAACAGGACCAGATCCCTGAGTACTGGGAGCGAGGATAACATCCCGAGCCACATGACTTTCAGTTCCGTGTGAAGAAGTTTGCATTCGTGGAGGAGGAGGTGGAAGCACCGAACCAATTGTTGTAGAGGTTGTAGCAGACATGGTGGAAGAGCTCATGTTTGATCTCGAGGCCATTGAAAACAATGTAGCAAAAAGTTTTGACAATAGAAAACCGAGTAATGATTTTACTAAAGTTTTTAGCAAAAATAGCACCACTTGCCCCACGGTGGGCGCCAAATTCTTTTGGTCAAAAATTACCGAAGCAATTAAGTGATCAAATTAGTTAAGTGAGGTAGTGTGCTAGAAATATGTGTGAAAAATATGTTAATCGAGTTAATTGCAAAAACAGTTTCAGGATACGGCTCAGGATATAGAGCTGTATCTATGATCAAACAATGAGCAAAAAAGTAAAGGTTGACACGTGATGTACGAGGAAAGCCCTTGATCAATCTAGATCGTCGGCACAAAACCTCGGGAGCTGACAATCGCAGCTGCCTTGTTCTTCTATTGCTTCAAATATCAGGATACAATGCAGGTTGTGATGCGGATCAACTAGGTGTTATAATGTAATTCGAGTACAAGTGTTTGTGTGTAGTGACTGCTAGTAGCTAGGGAGCAAAAGTGTGCGAAAGAGTGTGTGTGTAAAGTTGCGTGCCTTAACCTGATCCACCACATCTATTTATAGTAAAAGAAATGCAACAAACTACCCTATTAAACCGGGATCCGACGAATATTGCCCACTCGAACGTTGTAGACCTGGTCTTTCAGGTTCAACGTCTCTCATATAACAGATTTGCCCGAGTCTTAAGGAGAAGAAGTCCATCTGACCGTTAGTGACCCACAACTTCTAACCTGCACGTGATTAATTTAGCTAATACCAGGATATCGCACCAGGATGTTACCAATATCCTGATCCGGTATCCTGGTCACAAGTAAACAATCAAAAGCAGGATATTAGTCAGGATATATACGCTCAGAAAATGGCCCATAACATAAGTTTTAATAAATACTGTTATACCTTGATCGAAGTTATTGATGACGTCAAAAGCAAGAAGTATCCAAGTGGAATGATTGAATATTCAAGTGAACATCGGCGATTAAAACTTGAAGTACTTTTAATGAGATCAGAGAAAACACTTTTGTAAATGGATGTGAAAAGTTGTTGAAAAGGTAAAGTATGTTTTTATCTTGCTATATAAATGATCGGAGTTCATCGGATTGGTCCACACAAAGCAATTAAACCGCCATTGGGATAATAAATTATATCTTATCGCCATTGGGATAAGTAAATTACATTTTACCCCCTAATACAGCTATCATATTTTTATCCCTAAATATAAAACACACCAACAATTTCAAATCTGTATTATCAAATATTTCAAATCATTTTCACAATAATTTCAAAATGCTTTTTCTCGATTGGTCAACAGATCTTCTTCACTCGGGTATTTGAAATTATGGATACAAATAAGAGAATTTCAAATAAGTATGAAGTGTTCATTCAAGGAAGTCAAAGTCAAAGCTGTGCTGAAACAAGGAAAAAAGGAAGCTTCTTCTTCAACAAAAGAGATCAACATCCGATTCTGTTGAAAGGATTCCATTATCAAATATTACAAATGGTATGTGTTATAGGTTTCCAAGCAAAATTCAAAAGAAATATATATTTATATCTTACCTTTTGGGAATCCTTACATATGTCCTATTTTACAAGTTTCAACAACCAATGTTGAAAGAAGGAATGTATATCACCCTCCTACTTATGCTACTCCAAATCTTATTATTAATTTGTGTCAGTCATCTGCAAAAAGGAAAAAGGTAAACTTACTGCAATTTTTTTTAAAGTTTAGTTATGAATTGTAGTTTTGTTCATTTATTTTATATACTTTTGTTTTATAAGATTCATCAACAAAAATCTCATTAAGGAATGTACATCACACTCCTTTTGGAAGTACTAAGCAAACATCCGATTTTGTTGAGATGATTCCATTATCAACTATTACAAATTGTATGTTTTATATATTTGAAAACAAAATTTTCATTTAATCTATATTCATATCTTACCATTTATGAATTGTTACATATGTCTTATTTCACAAGTTTCAATATAGGTGGCATACCTAAAATTTAACTATCAATGACTGATGAGATATTAGTAGATTATGTGGTTAAGAAGATTTATGGAATTTCTAAAGGTATAAGATACGAATCTAAATTCCTATTAAGCTTTCAATGTGTATATAACTTATAGGGACTTATAAATTTATTCAATTTTGAAGATTATATTGATCATAGAGATGCCATCTTTGTGTGCTCTAAGTGTGATGCAATGTTGTGGGAAGATGAAATGATTATGGGAAATCAAAATCGTAAGAAAACATCATATTCTCTTTGCTGTTCAAATGGAGATATTGAGCTACCACCACCACCTCCACCTCCTCCATTACTACGTCATTTATATAAAAGTCATACCTCAGAGTGTTAGAATTTCATGAGTAATATTCGAGCATATAACATTGTGTTTTCGTTCACATCTCTTGGTGGCATGGTTGACAAAAGTAATCAGAGAGGAAAAGGTCCTTATGTATTTAGACTACAAGGTCAGAATTATCATCGAATGGGTAGTCTACTTCCGGACGATCGGGAAGAACCCAAATTTTCACAGCTTTACATATATGATTCACAAAACGAGGTGGTAAATCGTCAAAAGGCAGTAAGGTAATTTCTTTATGAAATTGTGCCATTTATGATTATATATATTGCTTCCCAATATATTCACATCCATGTTTCATTTGAAACGAATCTAAATTTTAACATTTTTATATTTCTTGCAGTTCTCAGATACAACCCAAAACCACAACAAACAACCAGATTGATATTATGACCATCAAAAGTCTTAAAAATATGTTGGATTATTGCAATCCTCTTGTCCAGTCCTTCAGAATGGTAAGAGATTGTTTTCTAGAAAATGAGTGGCAAGAAGTAACCCTGAAGCTTATTGGAACAAGAGATAAGGATGGAATAATTCACAATTTACCAACAACATCAGAAATTGCTGCATTAATAATTGATGATTTTGATGGAGCATTTGATAAAGGGACATTATTGTTAGAAGGAAGTCTGGTGGTCTTTAAAGAATTAGTGAACTTCATCCTTCTTACCTTGCTTTGCAATATCCACGTATTTTCCCATATGCAGAAGATGGTTATAGAGTTGGTATTAAACATAGAGGGATTGCGGTTGATAATGAGGTACTTAGAACCAACCTTACAATTAGAGAATTGTTTTGTTACAAAGTACAAGATAGACAGAATCAGTTTTCATTGTTAGTTAATGCCAAAATACTATTTTCAACAGTTTTTAGTTGATGGATACATGATGATAGAATCTGCTAGGTTGAATTATATAAGGACACAACAACCGAAACTTAGAACCCAAAGTTTTAAGAATTTGAATGCTACTGTCGAAAGTGGAGAGAATAATGCCTCAAGTTGTGGTAAACCTATACTTTTACCTTCATCATTTACTGGTGGTTCTAGATATATGATACAAAAGTACTTGGATGCTATGTCAATTTGCAAGTCTGTTGGATATACCGATATATTCATAACAGTGACTTGTAATCCCAACTGGCCTGAGATTTATAGGTGTTTGCATGATAAAGCTCTTAATCCTGAAGACAGACTGGATATTATCTCTAGATTATTCAAGTGTAAATTGGATCATCTAATAAAAGACTTCAAGAAGGATAAATTCTTTAGTGACATACAAGCAGTTATGTATATAGTTGAATTTCAGAAGCATGGACTGCCACATGCTCACATATGTTTGTTCGTGAGTGCTGAACGTAAATTTCCAACTGCATCTAATATCGATCGTGTTATTAGTGCTAAGATATCAGATAAAGAAAGAGATCTCGAATTATATGAGCTTGTCAAGCAATTTATGATTCATGGGTGTCCATGTATGGTTCAGCTAAAATGTTCTAAGAAGTTTCCCAAAAAAATATGTAGATATGACTTGTGTTGATTCTCAAGGATATCATGTCTACCATCATCGTCAAACAAGTAATACAGTAGTAAAGAATGGCATGGCACTTGATAATAGGTTTGTACTTCCTTACAATACCCTTCTGCTCAGAAAGTATCAGTGCCACATTAACGTTAAATGGTGCAACCAGTCAGGTTCTATCAAATATTTGTTTAAATATATTAATAAGGGACCTGATAGAGTCATGACTTCTGTTTTTCAATCCAATACCACCAACAATGACATGCAGCAAAATGTAGCTGTAGATGAGAAAAAAGCATACCTTGATTGTAGGTGTATTTCTGCTTGTGAAGCTGCTTGGAGAATATTCATGTAAGATATACAATATAGATATCCAGCCGTTGAAGTATTGCCTTTCCACTGTGAAGATGGTAAGAGTATTGTGTATAATGATTGTTGTGGGTGGAATTTTCTAACCTATATCCCGAAATTATATCCGGACTTTATATGTCTATTTTCGCTGCCATGATACTGGACCAGGATATTGGTAACATCCTGCGAGGGTATGCTGCGTGCTGTTAACAATTTGCTTTGGCTGCAAGGTACAAACGGTCATGAGGCTTGGTCTCCCTGAAGAATAGGTCAAGGTGGTTACAAGAAAGACGTTGGAAGCTTGGAGAAGGGGTTTACAACGGTCAAAAGGGAATATTCGCAGGATCCCGGAATAATAGGGGAATATCTCAGATTTTTAGCATAGTTTGTTATTTCTTGTAACTATAAATAGGAGTGTAAAGCATCAATAAACTTAATGATCATTAATGTGTAGCTAGGACATTAATATGTTTGCGGACATAGGAAGCCTCCAACCCGTAAGCGATTTAGTACCGGTCCACCGGCAGTGACAACAACTGAAACTCCATGTGGCCACACAAGGACCCATGAGTGGGGCTCACCTTGTACCCGATATATCTACCTCTTTGCTCCTTGGTCTTAAACAAGATTAATGGTGCATAAGTTTCAGCCTATTCGCACGTGATCGAATAATTCATTCCATACCTTAGGCATACCAAAGTAACATCTTCGCCCCGAGAGTTATAAAACCGAAACGTTTAAAAGAAAAGGGGGACATGAACTCACAAATTTGTGTCCATTGTAGTGTGCTAGCAAAACGGTATCCAATAGCGTGTAATAACCTACAAGTGCTCTAACTGATTAGACACTTGGGTTTATGTTAATTCATGTACACGTTGCTCATCTTGAACGTAATTGTATTTGATATGTATTTGGAACCCTTGTGTTTTTTTAAATATGTTGCCATTTGTTTTGTATGTACATTTTATTATGTATATACTTCTTTATATATATATATATATATATATATATATATATATATATATATATATATATATATATATATATATATATTCTTGCATTCATAATGTGTACGAACGGGCCTTGCCTTTCGTGAGTCTCCGTGCCTCACACGAGTATATGTGGGCCTAGCCCATGAGAGTGCTTGTTCAAGTAAAAGTCAAACACTTTCACATTATTAGTTCAAATAAAGTCAAAGTCAAACAATTGAACTTTGAAATCAAAAATTAACATTCATCCAATCCAATTAACCAATCAAACCACCTTCAGATCTAATCACACCAACACAAAGATCAAATCACACTCAACCCCACAACGATTACCAATCACCACACTAACTAAAACAAATTCAAATGAACAAACCTTTGACTTTGGAATAACTTTGACTGCAACATCTTGACCTCTCAATTCCCCTTTCTTACACTTAGCTTTACAAGTATACCCAAATGGTCTCTCCCCAAGCCTAGGAAGTCTTTGGGTACCTGAAAATGTAATATTAACTTTTTTATCAATAGATATTTATAAAAACCACATTTATTTAAAAAAATCAAAAAGTGTAGAGATGAGAGTGCATACGAGGTAAACTCGGTATGAAGTCTACAGTAAGCTGAATGGATACCAGGCATCTTGAAAAAGGAATATCCAGGCGTCTTAAAAAGGGCAGAAGTAGATCTCTTAGTTTTGGGCTTGATATTCTTGGGTCGCTGAAATGGGTAACCACAAAACTAACCTGAATAAAAAAAACATCGAAAACATTAGTTTATATGTAAATAGTTTATATCCGTAGTTATAAACTTACAAACATGGAGAAAGAGGAACATACAAATGAACCAAGTCCTTGTTTTATAAACATTCCTGCAGGGACAAAAGGAGGATCACTCTTTCGCAAAACATGAAAACAATCAACCTGCAAAGCAAGATCAAGAGGGTTTAATAACCTCAAAATACTTTTGGGTAACGCAAAAAAGTGAAAGTTTATATTATGAGGGTTCAATGGCGTACTAGAGTTTCTAAATAAAATTCAGGCACATAACTGAAAACCAAATCCATTTTGCTAAGAACCGGAAGCAACTGAGAAATCTAAATACATGCTGCATACATTCCCTTTGTTTCCAACTGGCAAAAGAGAGACACGGTACCTACGATACAAACATGGATACGAATTTAATAAATAAAAGAGTAAAATGCTATTTTTGACCCGGAGGTTAACAAATTCCTCAACATAACGTGTTTCCTGCAGAGCTTGACAGGACCTGCAAAACAATAATAATCAAATGAGTACTTAAATTGCCCCTTGTTGTCGAATGTGTACAAAATGCAACGTATAAATTACATCAAATGAGGCATAAAACTAACCTTTTTTAGTACTAATGTTTGAAAAAATGTGTTTCTTTCTTCCTTTTAAATTTACAGGACCAAACGAGCTTAAACGAACAAAGGCAGCAAATAAGCAGCCCAAACCAACATAAATACAAAAAGAGGGAATAAACGTGACATGCACCCCACATTATTATTATTATGTGTGCACCTATAATAACAATGCAATTTGCATGTTTATCTCAGCTCCTCCCAACTCGTGCTACAAGGTTCCTCAAATTCGAATAGCAAATTAGAAGACACCACAAAACATAAATCACGAAAGTCTAACGGAATATCACACTGTGACTCTATCAATCACATAGCCTAGGCAAATACACATGAATCCAGTCTGTAGTGCTAAGTGTGCAATCACATGCAACATCGTACATGAATGTATACTAGATATACTATGCAATAAGTAAACAAGATACGAACCTTGCGATCTGGAGATGAGTGTCATGGTCGATTTTCGAAGCTGTTCGGTTATAGTCTGGTTTTATAAAAACGTTTTAAAACCTAGTTCACTATAACCAGTGGCTCTGATACCAAACAGTCACACCCCCAAAATACCACATGCGGAAACACCGCGGGGCGTGTAACGTACAAGGATCAAGCCACCAATCACATTGAACCACAACATTGTAATAAGTAAAAAGTTTCCATTTATTTCATAAGTAATACCAAAACACAACTTAAACCAAATTCGTTTAGCGGAAGCATAATGTAAATAGGTATTCAAGTAATTCAAAACAAACGTGCAAGATCAATAAACAAGTATTCAAGAGCTACGACCCATGACCACTCCAACACTCCCAGATAGCAAGTTCCATCCGTGAATCTAACGACCTGCAAGCATGCATACAAGTGTGTCAGACGATGCTGGTGAGTTCAAAGTTTGTTAACACGTTTTAGTTACCAGATATAAGTATAAAACATTCCAGAGATTTGATGTTGTTATTAACTCGATTACCGCAGATGGCTCCAGATTATTTGCCCTTCCCCAATGCTCTATCAAATATTGGTCAAGTGGTTAAGGTAATTAGTTCACGACCGTCCTCCCCGGTGCCAAACCTAATAGCGCTATCAACTAATAACCCCGTTGCCTCCCCGGCAACCAATCGGTATATGATGGGACTTAATGATAGAAATGAGTGTAATAATCAACATCCCAGGTTTAACATTCTAGTCAAACCCAATTACCCGACATTCCTCCCCGGAACGTTTACCAGATGTCCCTCCCCGGGACGCATGCTTGGAAAAAGAGCAGTGAACTCACCTTAGATTTGCTCGGTATTTATCAAGTTACCCGTTCCGATTAATCAACCAACCCTATCGTGGTTACCAATAAAGATCAGTTTCGTAATTAACCAAGTCACATCTATTACACAGTTAGCATTCATCACGGGGTCAGTGTATGCATTCAATTCTCATCGAATGTCCACACTCTAGGTGCATATCACGCAATAGCATTCAACAGTTAGATCACATTAGTTCATACAAGTTCCTGGTTTCTAATTAATGTTGTTACATGCAACAAACAAAATCATGTAAGCAAAACATTCAACATTACAAGCATCATGAAGTATTTGAAACTCTTTGTTATGTGAACACATCCACATTCAATACTGTTTTTTCTGTATCATTCACGACGAAGGATCACGTTCGGCGAAGAACCTCCCACGGCGAAGAATCTATTTTCGTCAAAAGTGGTTACGACGAAGTACCTGGATGTTTCGTCAAGGGCCTGTCGCCAAAGAATCATTCTTCGTCGCCCACTGATCCTTCATCAGGGGTCTCCTTCGTCGTCGTCAACATCAAACGGTTACCATATCTGCAATCTTGTAGCAGTTAACAAAATACTGGCATGGTTATTGGATCAATCAATCATCTTTTAATAACAATTACATTCATCATCTAAACATTCTGACCGAATCATTTACACCATGATTACAACTTTATCATGCAAACCCTAATTTCTTATGAAGCATCAACACCGTGACAACTCGTTTATATCTAAAAACTATTAAAGGTTCACATATAAACAACACTAGATCATTACCAAAACATATTAGTACACATACACATACATGTCCATGACCAATCTAGTTTGTACACAAAATCATGAATCAACAAGTAAATCATAGCCGAAGGGAATCAGGAATCACGCATCGTAACAAGGGTAAACATACTAACCGAACAACTGCATGTACACAAAGATATGCTAAGACGAACGAGAGGAGAAGCTTCACAAAGACTGCCGTAGGTTTCGAGAGGGAGAGGAGAAATAATTAGCATTTTGGTGTTTGTGTATTTAGCGAACAAATGGTAACCAGAATGTATGCAACTCCTAAGTAGACTAGGCCCATCTTTGGTGTAACAAAAGATCTGGGCCGAGAGGCCCTTCCGGCGAAAAACTATTTTGGCAAAGAACCCTTCTTCGTCCCGAAGGTTCTTCTTCGTATAGGGTTTTTTGTCGTATAGGTTTGTTTTTCAATAAACAATAAACATTTCAAAACCAAGCATAATTAAACCTTAATCATTCAAGCATAACAATATATAATACAACATAAAACGAATTGTAACCAAAACGGGATCGTGAAACAAGTGATTCATATAGGGAAGACCTTGAAATCTCGGGTTGTCACATCATCCCCAACTTGAAAGAAATTTCGTCCCGAAATTTGATAAGCAATCCCAAAACAGCAAGGTGTTAAATCAGGATGACTGTGGATTTTCCCCAGATGCCACATCATCCCCAACTTGAATGGGAATTTCGTCCCGAAATTCATTAGTTGCATCAGATTTAGATTTGTCAGTTGGGAATAAATGAGGGTACTTGAGCTTCATCTGATCCTCGCGTTCCCAAGTGAACTTCGGTCCATTCCGTGAGTTCCAACGAACCCTCACGATCGGAATTCGACTATGTTTACGGACCTTGACTTCCCGATCCATAATCTCTATTGGTTCTTCGACGAACTGCAACTTGTCGTCGATTTTCAGCTCTTGAAACGGTACCACAAGTGTTTCATCGGACAAACACTTCTTTAGCTAAGAGACATGGAAGACATCATGGACATTACCCAACTCAGCAGGTAACTCGAGCTTGTAGACCACCTTGCCGATTCGCTCCAGGATTTTGAATGGCCCTACATAATGGGGATTAAGCTTAACGTGTTTCCCAAACCGTACTACACCCTTCCAGGGTGAGACTTTCAACATGACACGTTCGACCACCGCGAACTCCAAAGGTTTCCTACGCTTCTCAGCGTAACTTTTCTGATGGTCACTCGCCGTTGCCATACGTTTTCTAATCTGGACAATCTTTTCTGAAGTTGCGAGTACGAGTTCTGGACCTGTGATCTAGCTGTCACCCACTTCAGCCCAACAGAGAGGTGAACGACATTTTCGTCCGTACAATGCTTCGAATGGAGCTGCCTGGATACTGGTATGGTAGCTATTGTTATAAGAAAACTCTATCAAAGGCAAATGTTTCTCCCAACCCTTGCCAAAATCAATCACACACGCACTCAGCATGTCTTCAAGTGTCTGGATGGTTCTTTCACCTTGACCATTCGTCTGCGGGTGATAAGTAGTGCTCATGTCAAGTCGCGAGCCGAACGATTTGTGCATCGACTGCCACAAATCCGAAATGAAACGCGGGTCACGATCAGAGATAATAGAGGTCGGCACCCCGTGCCTAGAAACCACATCTTTAAGATAAACAGTGGCAAGTTGTGAGAACTTATCCCTTTCCTTGATTGCTAGAAAATGTGCTGACTTCATGAGATGATCAACGATCACCCAGATGGTATCGTTTCCGTTTTGAGTTCTCGGCAAACCCGTGATGAAATCCATCGCGATTTGCTCCCATTTCCACATGGGTATCTCTGGTTGCTGAAGTAGACCCGAGGGTTTCTGATACTCCACTTTAACTTTAGCACAAGTCAGACACTTACTCACATAAGTCGCAATGTGAGCCTTCATCTTCGGCCACCAGTATAAAACTTTGAAGTCCTGATACATCTTATCCGAGCCCGGATGGACGGAGTATCGAGACTTGTGCGCTTCGTCCATCACAAGTTCTCTAAGATTTCCAAACAAAGGAATCCATATTCATTCCATGAAATAAAGAATACCATTAGATCTCTCTACCAGTCGCTTTTCCATGCCCCGCAAAATATTCTGCTTTAATGTTTTCTTCCTTCAATGCTTCAGCATGAGCCGAACGAATCTGATCAGGAAGGTTTGAGTGAATAGTGGGCTGCAAGGCTCGAACATGTTTGGGTTTCGATTCCTTTCGACTGAGTATCAGCTACAACGTTATCCTTACTCGGATGATACTTGATTGCACAGTCGTAGTCATTTAAGAGTTCTACCCAGCGACACTGTCACATATTCAATTTCTTCTGGTCAAAGATATGCTGAAGGCTCCTGTGGTCGGTATAAATAGTCATTTAGTACCGTACAGGTAATGCCTCCAGATTTTGAGCACAAACATCACGGCTCCCAACTCTAGGTCATGAGTCATGTAATTTCTCTTGTGAACCTTCAACTGTTGAGAGGCATAAGCTATCACCTTCTCGCGTTGCATCAGCACACAACCGAGTCCCTAAATAGAAGCATCACAATATACCACGAAATCTTCGGTACCTTCTGGTAAAGACAAGATCGGTGCGCTGCAGAGTTTTTGTTTCAACAACTGGAAAGCATCTTCTTGTTTCGTTCCCCATGAGTATGCAACGCCTTTCTGTGTCAACGAAGTAATAGGTTGAGCAATCTTCGAGAAGTCTTTAATAAATCTCCAATAGTACCCAGTGAGACCGAGAAATTGTCGCACTTCCGAAGGATTCTTTGGTGCTGCCCAATTTCTGATAGCATCAATCTTTGCAGGATCCACGTGTATTCCTGATTCATTCACAATGTGGCCAAGGAAGTGTACCTCTCGAATCCAGAAGTCACACTTAGAGAATTTTACGTAGAGTTGCTCCTTCCTCGGAAGCTCCAAGATAAGACGAAAGTGTTGCTCGTGATCCTCCTTGCTCTTAGAGTAGATCAAAATGTCGTCGATGAACACTATAACGAAATCATCAAGATACGGCTTGCACACACGGTTCATGAGATCCATGAAGACCGCTGGCGCATTCGTCAACCCTAAAGGCTTAACCAGAAACTCATAATGGCCATACCGCGTTCAAAAAGCTGTTTTAGGAACATCCTCCTCTCGGACCCTCATCTAATGATAGCCCGATCTTAAGTTGATTTTCGAGTAAAAACTTGACCCTTGCAACTGGTCAAACAGATCGTCAATGCGTGGCAGAGGATAACGGTTGTTGACAGTCACCTTGTTGAGTTCCCGATAATCAATACTGTTAGGATCTGAGTTTGGATGGATCGTCTTTTATGTTTGAATTAAGATAAACAATGAACAAGTAATGTAGCGGAATATAAATGGAATTAAACTTTGCACACAATCAAAGAGGATAATTGCTTTTAACACACATTTTCAACATAGAATCGAAAGATTGAATTTATTTCAACTACGATTACAATGCATGCATGTAACAAACTCCCCCTCAGCCTGAGCTCACAGTGTTTATTCGTACAGGAAGAAAAGTGGTGAAGAGCTAATAGAACAGTACAGGGTACTGTTCTATTTATAGGCACGGATAAACCACTGTGGCATCTTTGCTGACGTTACCATGAAAGTGACATCTAACCTCCTAACAAACTCTAAACAACTGATCTATACAAACACTTCTATGCTAACTACTGATAACAATACATTACATATGAACAACTAAACTACTGCTTTATCCTTCCACTGTTGTGACTCCAGCAGTACGTGATATCTTTAGCAGTGCTTGACCCATAGCAGTAGATTGATCAACAGAGCTTTAGTCTTCATCAGTCTTTGACTTGATCAGCAGTTGTAAGTGAGCAGTTGTTGTAAGGATCAGTGGATGGAGGCCATCAGATGTTGAAACCACTTTCAAGGGGAGAGAATGAAAACATAACATCTGCTTATTTTGGATCCACTGCTCTGATCCGGTTTTGGCTCTAATCAACTGTTCCTCTTATAGGGTTCAATCCCAACAATCTCCCCCTGGAACAGATGATGCCAAAACCCTTCATTATTGTTGATCTTTATTGCCTCATCAACAGTTCCCTTATCTAACCTTTAAGTTGCAATTCAAAGTCTAGGGCATCTATATCATCTTCATCCCTACACAGTGGAAGATCAAGGAGATCCTGCAGATCTTCAACACTTAGGCCTAGTGCTTGTTCCCTTGATATTTTCTTCACTTCTCCACTAGACTAGATCATTGTTAGTACATGGGTCTGTTTATCAGTTTTCCATTTTAGTACTTTTGAGTCTGGTGGGTTTCTTGGGAGATTTTTATTGGATGATGAGTTTTGTGAAGGTGGCCTGTTGATGACTGGCTGAGCAGTGCTTTGAGCTTGAGCAAGTTCAGCATTTTCAGCCATCATCTGCTTAATGACTGATTTTATAATATCATCACTAGCAGCTATATCTTCTGGTGTTTCTGCATCCATCTCTTTTTGTCTTCTTCTTTGATAAATAAAAGCACCAGGTGGAGCAGTAGATTTCCTGACTGGCAGCTTTGGTGGTCATGTTGAAACCTCTGCTTCAGGATAGTCAGGTTTTTATGGAATCTTTGGATTTTTCTTCCTTAGTTCCTCCAACTTTTTGTAAGTGGCCCTGACTTTGTCTTCTTTCCACCTCATCACTTGGTTTCTTGACCCAAAATTAGCAGTGATTAATTCCTCTTTCATTCTCTTCAGCTCCAATACCTTATCAGGTACATTCTTCTTGTATTTTGACCAATCAGGAGGAGTATGTATAACCTTGTTTTTTATCATACCTTGAATCCTGGCTGCTTCTCTTTCAAGCTCAGGAATGGTCCAATCTTTATACATGTATTTTTCTCCCTTGTATTTCTTATAAGCCATGATATTTTCAATGTAGTCTTTTCTCAAGGATTCATCTACTCTCTTTGATATTTGCTAACATACATTCTTTTCAAATTGCTCCAAAGATCTGACTTGTGTAAGCAGAAATTGATAATGCCTTTGAATTTCTTTGTCAGATTTTCCTTGTGAGTTTCTTTTAGAGATATCCTCTGCTTGTTGAGCCTTAACTTTCAAGTATTCTTCAATATTGTTAGGCCTAGGATATCCTTCAACTGATGGCAAACTCCTTTTAGCAGGGTCATCCTCATAGTAGAAGGATTTGATCTCTTCTCTGACTGCTATAAGTTCTAGAGGATATTAGACACCTGCAGGAGTGATGGCAATGATTGGTTGTTGAATTTGAGCTGAAGAGAGAGGAACAGGGTTTGGTATAGTAACAAGTGACAAAGATTGTGAAGATGTTGGTGGTGATGGAGAATCATCATCTTTCAGAATTAACCTTCTCCTTTTTGGTTGAGGAGAGGCTGATGATGTTTTGGATGGCTCAGTGGTGGTTATTGTAGTTGAGATTTGTTGACTAACAGTTGTTGAAACAACTGGTGCTTCAACCACTATTGTCATTACAACAGATGTTGTAACATCTGATGTCTTCTGCTTTTTAGCAGGAGGTTAGGTAATTTTTGGTGATGGTGGTAAGGCAGTGGTTGTGGTGTGTGTTGAAGTGGTGTGCGTTGAAATGGTGGCAGTTGTTTGGCTAGCAGTTGTTGAAACCACTGAAGTATCAACAGTTGTTGATACAATAGGAGTCTTAATAACTGCTGGCTTGGGAGATGGATTTTTGGAGCTTTTGGAAGATTTGGGAGTGTGCTTTATGAGTCTGGATGGTGTGTGTTTTGGTTGCCTCACTTTTCTAGTGGGCTGTTTCTTTTTGGGCTCAGGATTTTCAGTTTTTGGACTTTCCTGATCAGCCTTAGGCTCAGAAGTACCCTGCTCATTTAGCTCCATAAAAGCTCTCTTCTCCTGTGCAAATCTTGCTTTATCCTTAGCCTCCTTATCCTTTTTCACATAAGCTTTTGCCTTAGAAATTGCATCAGTGGTGACATCAATTTTCTTAGAACCATCTGGCAAGGGTATGTCTGCAAGCATGCAAGAATTGTCTGGTGCAATGTAGAGACCATCATCATAACCCTTTTTCTTCCACTGCTTTATTTTCTCCCCCTTTTTGGCATCAACTTGTCACACCCCGACCACGTAGAACAACCAGACGTGGCGGAAATGTCGGGGAGTGTTGTAACAGAATCATTGTTTCGTAACCATGGAATAAATAAATTCTGTTTTATTGGATAAATGAACTCATTGTTTAATACAATCAAATAAGTACAACTATGATCTTCCAAGTTTTAAAGTTGCTAAGGCACGAGTCCATCCTAAATGTAGCATGTATCAACAATCATTGCAAAGCAGTACCTGAAACATGTGTAAAAATAGGTACGTCAGCATAAAAATGCCTGTGAGATACATAGGTTTTGTGAAAATAGGATTCATGACTTGCAAGTTTAGAAAATGTTGTTTAGCAAAAGTCAGTCATGAACCTTGTAAATTGATTTGTTTTGTAAATCGTTTGAAAAACAATAAGTTCAGATTATATGTATAAATAAGAGAATAATGTATGGTTAAATGAATAACCATGTAAAATGAGTTTGTATAAGATAGGTTGTTTGTAAGTCAATGTCTGGTGAAAAGTATGTTATTTGTATAAAATGTTATATGTCTCAAATTGAAATGATTCAAATAACGCTACGATATGTAATACCATACAAACACTTATATATAGGAAGTACCAGCGGCGTATCCACCATGCTTGTATCATATTACACACGCCTCGTTACTTAAGTCACTTACTCAAACCAAAACACCAATATAGAATGTTCATGTTTAAACCAATAGTCAAATGTTTTTGTATAACCCAAGTTAACTGTAAACCATGTAATGTGTAAGCAAAAGTTATGTATGGTAAGTAAAATGAGACTACTTAAACCATAAGCAAAAATGTACAAAACAAAGTGTTTGAATAAATCAGAAGTTATGCTTTGTAAAATAATGTAAGGTTAAACGAATATCCTTATAGTAGCATATTAAAAGTAAACTTTGGATTTGTAAATAACATATTAAACTATGTTTTGGTTTCATAAATAACATATCAAAATATGCTTTGGGTTTCATAAATAACATATCAAAATATGCCTTGGATGTGATAAATAACATATTAAACTATGTTTTGGTTTTGTAAATAACATATCAAAATATGCCTTGGATGTGATAAATAACAAATATATGTTGGTTTTGTACAATACCACACATGAGAGTATATCAAACTATACTTTTGGGAGTATATCAAAATATACTTTAAAGGTGTGATTTAAGAATTCATTCAGACCTAGTGCATCAAACTACACCTTTGAGACTATAAGGATACCACAAAGGCAATCCATATTTGGATGGAGAAACAAATTGGTTTCAGACATTCCATGACAACAGGAATGGGGTGTCTAATCCTATAGCGCTATATCATACTAACAATCGGTCTGGTGAACATAAAATAAGTACAATTCAACATTTTTATTTTATGTTCTTTGAGAAATCAGTGTTTAAACCATAGATAGTCATTTAGTTTGTCAAAAGATAAGTAATAACATGTATAATCAATTATACTTTGAAATCATGAAAATAAAACATAGGTACACATGCTTCACCCCAAAACAGTTTGAAAACAGTAAAAGAGGGGTCTATGTACTCACTTGAGATTGCTCAGAAGTCCTAAGATAACCACCAAGCAATGCTAGAGATCACGGAATTAAACGGCACCTAATATAGGTAACTATGTTAATATACCGGACCTAAATCGGAGGATTGGATAGAATGAGGGCTTGTAAACCAAATGAGTATGGGAACTCATGTAATATGGTTTAACAAAGCCTACATGCTAAATCGGAACCTAACCTAAGTGCTTTCGACCCATCGCGACCCATTAAGGTAGCTTATGCTACTTTAACGCGTCGTGCGCGCAAAAGCGCACTCGAGACGTCTAACTAGCCCTATGACAAGGGTTATATGCCTAAACATGTTACATAATCAGTTATGTGACAAAAGTTTAGGTTACATATGCTTAATTACCAATTATACATGCAAAGGGTATTCTGGTAATTTACCTAAGGCATATAAACTACCTATCATACAACTACTTAAACGAAGCGACCATAAGGTATAACCTCGGAAGGTTATTCCCTATATACTATGGTCACCTAATGTGTTTGGTCGGATCCTAATGATCGACCAAATGGGTCGGGTTCGAAAGTATAAGCGATTGTTTAGATCGCTTACCTTACGACCCTATATAAGCACTAAACTAAAAGTGACGAGCTAAGCATGCTAAAACATGCTTAACTAAGTTTAGAAAACAGGTTTGGTATCAAAACAAACGGTTTTGATACCCAAGATTAGTTTGGTTACAAAATACGCAAGAATGCGCATTTTGGCCGAAACTACGACTCGTCACTGAGCCTAGATAACGTGGTAATCAGTAGGTATAGTCACTAGGGACTATAACCATCGTGATTACGCTCACGTTATGAAGTTCAAACGAACTTCACATTGACCATACACTGGTCAATGCAGAAAGCCAAACAAAGTTTGACTTTCGGACTCGAAAAGCAATAAAAGAACGAAGGAACACTTACAAAGGGTCCCCGCAAGATTGATAACCCAAGTATTCTCAGGTATGAGGTGATGAAACACCCCAACTTAGAGAAATCTCAGATTTCAAGTGGGTTTTGCAATGAAGGGGGTTGGGTATTTATAGATTTCGGTTCACCGTTAGGATCGTTTCTTGGAGAAGAGGGAAAGAACTCGCCCGTACACTTGTCGGAATGTTGTGGTAACTCATATTGCTCCCACCATAAGAGTTGGACACATGGCATTGGCCTTTGGAAGGGGTTAAAGGCTGGAAACAGGCTGTGAAAAACATTTTGCTGCATCTGGCCCCTGCTTGCGCACCGCAACACTCACATTGTTGAGGTGCGCAAGCACCTAGTTTGGCATATTTACAGTTTTGGTCCCTGTAGTGTTATAAGGTCATTTCCGACGCGTTTAAGGCCCGTTAACCCCATTTCAAAGCTCTAAAATGAAGTTAAAGTATAGGGAACTTAAAATGTGTTCAAAAATATCTCGGATGTCGGTTCGTTTGGCCGTACGGTTGCGTTGTTCGGTTAATTACGACGGAATGCGCATAAGCACGAAAAACGATCCAAATGGCGTGACGAATGGATTTTTCTTATGCCAAACACTAAAATGAAATATTTTAGTGCTTACATAAATTTTTGGATGTCCGGATGTATTCAGAACGTAAGTTATGCGCGAAAGTGCAAACTTGTGCACTTTTTGACACTTTTAGTCCCTGAATGACCCAAAAGTTTATTTTAGCACACCGAACCCCTCAAAGCCTATTTCTAAGCTATATAATGGATATTTAAGGTGTGTTTAACTTATGGTCATGTTCCAGAATGTCTGTTACAGTTCAAATTGGCATACTTTCGCAGTTTGTCAAGTTTAGTCCCTGTAAGCGAATTAACTTGTTTTTGCCATACCAAAGCCTTTAAAACTTATTTCTAAGTTATGTAAAGGTTATTTAAGGTATGTTAAGCCTATTTCACTATTCTGGAGTGTTCGTTGGATTAATCTGGTTATATTTACGCATCAGAGCGCGTATAACCCTCCAGAAAGCGATTTAAAGCATAAAATCGAACAAGAGTTGATATGTGCAAACGATACACATATATTTACAAATCTCAAGTATGAAATACAATATTTCATTGGTTTGGCATTTGTTTTATGGTTGAAGTGACACAGGTGTCACAGTCTCCCCTACTTTAGGAAATTTCGTCCCGAAATTTAATTCTAGAGGAAACTTGTGAAGACAGCTGTGACGGTTTCGCCTTCTAATAGATCCATTGAACCCTTAAGTAAAACTCTGGGCCATGTTAGGACTCTTAGCGAATTTGTTAACCCTCAAAGTGAAGTCCTTGTAATAGTAAAACATGGAATTTTGAACTATGGACAGAAGAACGTTTCTTATGAAGACTTATCATAGGAAACTTGGTGTGTGATTGAGATCAGAATTGGGGAGTGTGAGAATAAATGACATTGGTCGAGATCCAAGACTTCTCCCGTATCATTATTCTTGTCACTATAGGTCTTAACACATGACAAAGCTTCTTGTGGTTTCTGTGCACTGAATTCCATAATTATGTAGGCCTCCAGAATTACGTAATTCCTTGCACAGTCCGCACAGTTCATTTCATAATGCGTAGGAAAAAAAATCACTTGAATAAACATGAAGCGACTCGACTAGACCACCAAAGGGTCCTTTTAATTAGATCAACGAACGATCTTTTTAACTAGATCAACACATGATCTTCTTAACTAGACCATCGTACGATCTCCTTAAATAGGCCACTTAAGGGATCTTTTTAATTATATCATCACATGGTATTCCTAATCAGATTTTCAAAATCAATCTGTTTAACCAGACCATTCAAGAGGTCCAATTATAGAATAGTACTTTATAACCCAAGGCACTTAACTACAATGTTGAAGTCCATTAAGGATTTAAGATAGTATCTTTGGATATCCTATTAAGAATCTCTCGTATGAGATATGGAAGATTCTATGAGGATTTGGATGGATCACATACAACCTCAAAACATGTAAGAAAACACATAAGCACAAATTTAGTTAACTTGATTCTTTGATTCGTTATCTTTAGGTATGGATATTTAAACCACACCAGGAATCCAATCAGTGGATTTTATTTGGCACTTTAATCATTTCCAAAGATCCATCTATAAAGATAGAAGGATTTTCAATAAGAGTTTGGCTTTGTTTCTTAAAAGAAACGAGTGTTTAAGGTTCTTGGGGAGATCACAAGTGATCATAAAATGATAGAACCACACAAGTAGTTTGTCTTTGGGTTGACATCATAAGGTTGCATCAAGCATTCACACAAACGCATAAATTTTGCAGAAATAAAAACAACAAATCTTTATTTATGTAACAACCGAATTTTTTTGAAGTGTCAAAAGATAATAACCAAGGAAATACAAAACACTAAGTGTTCACTGCTGCATCATTGTTCATGTTTGCCTCATTGATGTTGAACACTCGGCCACGCGCTGGAGGTGCGTTAACAAGTATTGGGCAATTGTTTCTGTAGTGAGTAAGGTCACCGCAGTTATAACATGACCCCGGAGGGAACCGTGCTTGAACAGCAGCAGGGTTTGCAGCAGCTTGATTTGCGTAACGACAAACATTGATCAAATGTCCCAACCGCCCACAGTGGGTACATTTGTGACACTGCTCTTGCTCTAGATGATGACGGTTGCACTTGTTGCACAAAGGTGCGGTACCAACATAGTTTTGCCTTTTGCGAGGTTGTGCTGGTTGGTTTGGTGCAACCTGTTTGTCTTGAGCAGTTACAACGTAGTTTTGAGAGGCTTTGCGCTTCTTCTTCTTGGACACCTCAGCATTTTCTTCCTTTGGTTCCACTTGAGCAGTCTTGTCAGATGGTCTTGAGTCGCCCTTCCGAAACAGCTTGCGCTTCCTGATATGGGATTCAGTCAGAGTGGCAGCCAATTCTATGGTTTGTCTGACAGTAGTAGGGTTGCTGCCAGTAACGATATCCTGAACTACGTCAGGAAGACCATCAATGTATTTCACGATCGCCTTATCCAAAGGCGTAACCATAGTAGGGCATAACAAGCTCAATTCCTCATATCGGTCAGTATAGGCTCGATGTTCCCCACTGTCTTGCTTCAAATCATCAAATTCCCTTTCTAGAGCCCTTAGCTCATGACGAGGACAGAATTCCTTCATCATAAGAGCCCTAAGCTCAGCCCAAGTCTGTGCTAATGCAACCTCAGCACCGCGGTCTCTCATCACCCCATTCCACCACGTAAGAGCCCTCTTCTGAAACACACTCGAAGAAAACTCGACCTTGCGATTTTCAGGACACTGAACGTGACGGAAAGTATTCTCAATGCTCTCAAACCATTGAAGAAGCCCAGTTGCTCCCTCAGAACCACTAAACTTGAGCGGTTTAGCCGAGTTAAAATTCTTGAAATTGCATGGAGCATTGTTGTTGTTGATGGCTTGAATCATTTGAGCATAAAGATTTGGGAAGGCAGCAGCCATTTGCTGCGCGATGATTTCCGCCAGTTCGGCATTCGCCATCTGATTGTCACGTCGAGGAGGCATTCTAAAAGAGGAAACATGAGAGGAAACGAGTGAGAGAATTAGGAGAAAAGAATGAGATGAAACAAATCTGATGAAAGCAAGGATAGTGGTCATTTGTTTGTTACTACAAAGCAACAAACGACCCCGGTGATTAATCAAAGTAAATAGGTCAAAAATAATGTATCGCGAAGACATGCTCGCCTATAAGTGGACACTCACCCCAAGAGTTCCCAGGTAAGAGTGACTGGTCCGATTATGTGGATTTGTACGAACACTCTAGCCTTAGACAGAAAACTCAGGGTACAGGCACCCACCCTTCCAGTTTGCACGTGTTCACATTATTTAGACCAACTTTGATGGGATTTGAAAACTTAGAGGGTTCAAAACCTTATAACAGAGGGTTCAAAACCTAGTAATCAATCATCCTAGAACACATGATTAGTTTTCAAAGCGGTTTTGAAATTTGTGTTCTTATTGTGGTTGTCACCTAAGAATAAGTGACGGTATTGTTTTAAAACTAAACACAAGAAAACTTGTGTTAGGGTCCTAGGAAGGTTATAGTCTAGGTCAAAGCATTACTAATAACCTAATTCCCTATAACCATTGGCTCTGATACCAACTTTTCTGTCACACCCCGACCACGTAGAACAACCAGACGTGGCGGAAACGTCGGGGAGTGTTGTAACAGAATCATTGTTTCGTAACCATGGAATGAATAAATTCTTTTTTATTGGATAAATGAACTCATTGTTTTAATACAATCAAATAAGTACAACTATGATCTTCCAAGTTTTAAAGTTGCTAAGGCACGAGTCCATCCTAAATGTAGCATGTATCAACAATCATTGCAAAGCAGTACCTGAAACATGTGTAAAAATAGGTACGTCAGCATAAAAATGCCTGTGAGATACATAGGTTTTGTGAAAATAGGATTCATGACTTGCAAGTTTAGAAAATGTTGTTTAGCAAAAGTCAGTCATGAACCTTGTAAATTGATTTGTTTTGTAAATCGTTTGAAAAACAATAAGTTCAGATTATTTGTATAAATAAGAGAATAATGTATGGTTAAATGAGTAACCATGTAAAATGAGTTTGTATAAGATAGGATGTTTGTAAGACAATGTCTGGTGAAAAGTATGTTATTTGTATAAAATGTTATATGTCTCAAATTGAAATGATTCAAATACCGCTACGATATGTAATACCATACAAACACTTATATATAGGAAGTACCAGCGGCGTATCCACCATGCTTGTATCATATTACACACGCCTCGTTACTTAAGTCACTTACTCAAACCAAAACACCAATATAGAATGTTCATGTTTAAACCAATAGTCAAATGTTTTTGTATAACCCAAGTTAACTGTAAACCATGTAATGTGTAAGCAAAAGTTATGTATGGTAAGTAAAATGAGACTACTTAAACCATAAGCAAAAATGTACAAAACAAAGTGTTTGAATAAATCAGAAGTTATGCTTTGTAAAATAATGTAAGGTTAAACGAATATCCTTATAGTAGCATATTAAAAGTATACTTTGGATTTGTAAATAACATATTAAACTATGTTTTGGTTTCATAAATAACATATCAAAATATGCTTTGGGTTTCATAAATAACATATCAAAATATGCCTTGGGTGTGATAAATAACATATTAAACTATGTTTTGGTTTTGTAAATAACATATCAAAATATGCCTTGGATGTGATAAATAACAAATATATGTTGGTTTTGTACAATACCACACATGAGAGTATATCAAACTATACTTTTGGGAGTATATCAAAATATACTTTAAAGGTATGATTTAAGAATTCATTCAGACCTAGTGCATCAAACTACACCTTTGAGACTATAAGGATACCACAAAGGCAATCCCTATTTGGATGGAGAAACAAATTGGTTTCAGACATTCCATGACAACAGGAATGGGGTGTCTAATCCTATAGCGCTATATCATACTAACAATCGGTCTGGTGAACATAAAATAAGTACAATTCAACATTTTTATTTTATGTTCTTTGAGAAATCAGTGTTTAAACCATAGATAGTCATTTAGTTTGTCAAAAGATAAGTAATAACATGTATAATCAATTATACTTTGAAATCATGAAAATAACACATAGGTACACATGCTTCACCCCAAAACAGTTTGAAAACAGTAAAAGAGGGGTCTATGTACTCACTTGAGATTGCTCAGAAGTCCTAAGATAACCACCAAGCAATGCTAGTGATCACGGAATCAAACGGCACCTAATATAGGTAACTATGTTAATATACCGGACCTAAATCGGAGGATTGGATAGAATGAGGGCTTGTAAACCAAATGAGTATGGGAACTCATGTAATATGGTTTAACAAAGCCTACATGCTAAATCGGAACCTAACCTAAGTGCTTTCGACCCATCGCGACCCATTAAGGCAGCTTATGCTACTTTAACGCGTCGTGCGCGCAAAAGCGCACTCGAGACGTCTAACTAGCCCTATGACAAGGGTTATATGCCTAAACATGTTACATAATCAGTTATGTGACAAAAGTTTAGGTTACATATGCTTAATTACCAATTATACATGAAAAGGGTATTCTGGTAATTTACCTAAGGCATATAAACTACCTATCATACAACTGCTTAAACGAAGCGACCATAAGGTATAACCTCGGAAGGTTATTCCCTATATACTATGGTCACCTAATGTGTTTGGTCGGATCCTAATGATCGACCAAATGGGTCGGGTTCGAAAGTATAAGCGATTGTTTAGATCGCTTACCTTACGACCCTATATAAGCACTAAACTAAAAGTGACGAGCTAAGCATGCTAAAACATGCTTAACAATTTTTAGAAAACAGGTTTGGTATCAAAACAAACGGTTTTGATACCCAAGAGTAGTTTGGTTACAAAAAACGCAAGAATGCGCATTTTGGCCGAAACTACGACTCGTCATTGAGCCTAGATAACGTGGTAATCAGTAGGTATAGTCACTAGGGACTATAACCATCGTGATTACGCTCACGTTATGAAGTTCAAACGAACTTCACATTGACCATACACTGGTCAATGCAGAAAGCCAAACAAAGTTTGACTTTCGGACTCGAAAAGCAATAAAAGAACGAAGGAACACTTACAAAGGGTCCCCGCAAGATTGATAACCCAAGTATATTCTCAGGTATGAGGTGATGAAACACCCCAACTTAGAGAAATCTCAGATTTCAAGTGGGTTTTGCAATGAAGGGGGTTGGGTATTTATAGATTTCGGTTCACCGTTAGGATCGTTTCTTGGAGAAGAGGGAAAGATCTCGCCCGTACACTTGTCGGAATGTTGTGGTAACTCATATTGCTCCCACCATAAGAGTTGGACACATGGCATTGGACTTTGGAAGGGGTTAAAGGCTGGAAACAGGCTATGAAAAACGTTTTGCTGCATCTGGCCCCTGCTTGCGCACCGCAACACTCACATTGTTGAGGTGCGCAAGCACCTAGTTTGGCAGATTTACAGTTTTGGTCCCTGTAGTGTTATAAGGTCATTTCCGACGCGTTTAAGGCCCGTTAACCCCATTTCAAAGCTCTAAAATGAAGTTAAAGTATAGGGAACTTAAAATGTGTTCAAAAATATCTCGGATGTCGGTTCGTTTGGCCGTACGGTTGCGTTGTTCGGTTAATTACGACGGAATGCGCATAAGCGCGAAAAACCATCCAAATGGCGTGACGAATGGATTTTTCTTATGCCAAACACTAAAATGAAATATTTTAGTGCTTACATAAATTTTTGGATGTCCGGATGTATTCAGAACGTAAGTTATGCGCGAAAGTGCAAACTTGTGCACTTTTTGACACTTTTAGTCCCTGAATGACCCAAAAGTTTATTTTAGCACACCGAACCCCTCAAAGCCTATTTCTAAGCTATATAATGGATATTTAAGGTGTGTTTAACTTATGGTCATGTTCCAGAATGTCTGTTACAGTTCAAATTGGCATACTTTCGCGGTTTGTCAAGTTTAGTCCCTGTAAGCGAATTAACTTGTTTTTGCCATACCAAAGCCTTTAAAACTTATTTCTAAGTTATGTAAAGGTTATTTAAGGTATGTTAAGCCTATTTCACTTTTCTGGAGTGTTCGTTGGATTAATCTGGTTATATTTACGCATCAGAGCGCGTATAACCCTCCAGAAAGCGATTTAAAGCATAAAATCGAACAAGAGTTGATATGTGCAAACGATACACATATATTTACAAATCCCAAGTATGAAATACAATATTTCATTGGTTTGGCATTTGTTTTATGGTTGAAGTGACACAGGTGTCACAGTCTCCCCTACTTTAGGAAATTTCGTCCCGAAATTTAATTCTAGAGGAAACTTGTGAAGACAGCTGTGACGGTTTCGCCTTCTAATAGATCCATTGAACCCTTAAGTAAAACTCTGGGCCATGTTAGGACTCTTAGCGAATTTGTTAACCCTCAAAGTGAAGTCCTTGTAATAGTAAAACATGGAATTTTGAACTATGGACAGAAGAACGTTTCTTATGAAGACTTATCATAGGAAACTTGGTGTGTGATTGAGATCAGAATTGGGGAGTGTGAGAATAAATGACATTGGTTGAGGTCCAAGACTTCTCCCGTATCATTATTCTTGTCACTATAGGTCTTAACACATGACAAAGCTTCCTGTGGTTTCTGTGCACTGAATTCCATAATTATGTAGGCCTCCATAATTACGTAATTCCTTGCACAGTCCGCACAGTTCATTTCATAATGCGTAAGAAAAAAAATCACTTGAATAAACATGAAGCGACTCGACTAGACCACCAAAGGGTCCTTTTAATTAGATCAACGAACGATCTTTTTAACTAGATCAACACATGATCTTCTTAACTAGACCATCGTACGATCTCCTTAAATAGGCCACTTAAGGGATCTTTTTAATTATATCATCACATGATATTCCTAATCAGATTTTCAAAATCAATATGTTTAACCAGACCATTCAAGAGGTCCAATTATAGAATAGTACTTTATAACCCAAGGCACTTAACTACAATGTTGAAGTCCATTAAGGATTTAAGATAGTATCTTTGGATATCCATTAAGGCTTTATTGTCTGCTTGAGTATCCATAAACCTTGCATCCATGGCATTTCTGATCTTTTGAATTTAAAGCTCATGTTGCTGATCAGCTAATTTTCTTTGATGCTGGAGCAGTGGTTGGAATAAATTCCATAGCTCATTTATAGTAGGTGCAGGTTGTGCAGGTGCTTGAGCTGGAGTAGCAGTGGGTGGTACCTTTTGAGCTTTCAACAACTGTTGCATCATATCTTTAATTTCTGCAACAGTTGTATTAAGTTTATTAATTCTACCCGTCAATTCTTGGTACATTAAACCATCACCCAATTTAATGGGATTATCTGATTTCTCACTTACAAAGGTTGTAACAGTGGTTGACTCAGGAAATGTATCCCAGAAATCATCCATTGATGCCCCTTTGTCTTGGTACTTGGGACTTCTTCCTTCAAATAAAGAAACACTTTTTAGTGAACCAGTAAATACTGGATACACAAATGTTCCCATAGAAGAAATTGCCTTCAAGGAAGTCTGATTGATGAAACCACTGTCCAAATGCAAACCAGTAGGTTCAGCACTTGTAGTGGCTGCTTCACTTGAACTAACACCAAGAGTTACTTGTAACTCAAGGGGTGTAACCTCCTCAGGTCTTGTTGGTGGGTTAGCAATGATTGATACATCAGACCCAGTCATTGGTTGAGGCATATTCTCATGAATAGGTGATTGAGAAGGACTGGTTTGTGTCTGGTTCAAATCAAGAGCATCCAACAATAATTTTGTTTATGGGGGAATTGTGGAGGTGAGGTTGGGTGTAGAAAGCGAATTTGCCCCGGGAAGTGGGCTGTGGATGATAGAATCAAGTGATTCTAGAGCATCATATTGTGGTGTCCCGATGTGTACAACCTGTTCTTTTTGAGAAGAAACAGGAGGAGTTTGAGGCATGGGTTGAGGTATTTCTACCATCTGCTGTGAGGAAGTAGCAGCAGTGGTTTCTTATGACTTTTGTGCTGTCACTGGCAGTTGCTCTGGTATCTCATCCTCCAGAGTTGCCTTTGATTTGGGTTTGGGGGGCTTTTGAGTTTTCTTTTGTCGTGGCTTTCTGGTGGTTTTAGGTGTGGGTTTCACAGCATTTGTTTTGCTGCTATGATCACCTAGAGCAGTGGGCTCAGCAGCAGATACCTGAGGAGCATTGGTAGCTGCTAAATTCTGCTCAGGGACCTCTGCTTTTGTTTTGGAAGATGTTGATAATCTTGTAAAAGTTTCAGCTGTTAAACTGTTTATTTGAAAAGTTTCACCTTGTTGAAGCAAATGAGCATCCTCCTTTCCAAATTTCTTTTGAAAGTAAAAACTTAGAAATCTTGGAAATAGTAGGAATGGTTTTTTATCAACATTTTTAACTAAATCATTAAAGATCACCTGGGAGTAGTTAAAATTTTCATTTTGTAGAATAACATAACCCAGGTATTGTATCTTTAATGGTATTTCATTAAAAGCAGTTGTTTTATTTGAGACACACATCAAGAGGGTATGAAATAAGAATCTTGTTGCAGGAGGAAAACTACCTTTTTGTAAGGTATCCTTTTTCATTTCATCTGCATACCCCCTTCCAAGAAAATCAGTTTTATACTCGATTTTGGGAAAAGAAGTTTTACCTTGCTGATCATCGAGTTCGAAGACTTCTGAAATGGACTGTGTGGTGATTTTCACTGCTTTACCCTTTATTGAAGAATTGATGGCTATTGTTATTTTACCTTGAAGTTCAAGGGTGACATTCTTCCAAAATTCTCTCTGGGTTGCCAGGAAGATCGGAGCATCAGGAGTCAACAAAGTTTTGTACTTTGATGCTAACTTAGTATCAATAATGGAATCGTAGATATCCATGTTACCAGGTTTTGTGAGTAAACCCAGATAGTTGTGAGGAGCTTTGTACGGAATTTCAATGGGTTTGGGGTCTGTTTCAGCGTCTTCTTGAGAAGACGAGGACGGTGATTTTGGAGAAGAAGACATGAGTGGTTTGTAAGATGATGAAGACGAAGATGAATTTGAGAGAAGAAGATGGAAACTGCTTTGATAAAGGAATTTTTGAATTCGATTCGACAGTAAAACCCTGTTTGGGGTTTTGATCAGGGTTTTATAAAGAAAAAGTGAATGCTGACGTGGCAGCGGTTACAAAAGATCTGACCGCTATGTACTGTCCACGTGCCAACCCCTGATGAATAATAGAGGACAACTGTTTTATGAAACCACTGATGAAGGAATAATAGTGGGTGTAACGGTAATAATGAAAACAGTGGGTGATTTTTACTATCAGTGGATAGCATATCAGTGGTTAAAAACACTGATTTTGAACAACAGTGATTACCAAGAAAATGAGAGAACAGGGGATGAATTTCAGCAGTGGACAGACTTTAGTGGAACAGATGTTTGAACAAAGCAGTGGTTATGGCAGACTTTTAAGGATTTAATGAAAAATTCATTTTTAGCTATTTTTAAGGATGGATTTTTGATTTTCTGAAAACATTTTAATGCTTTTATTCATAGAAAAAACAAGATTTTGCTTGTTATTCCATGTTTAGCATGCCAATCCTAGAGATCAAGCTTTCAAAGGTGGATGTGTCTAATGCTTTGGTTAGCACATCTGCTAGCTGATCCTTAGTTGGTACATGGTGCAGAGAAACCAAACCTTTTTCATAGCAATCCCTCACAAAGTGATGTCTGATATCTATGTGCTTGGTGGTTAAATGGGAGACTGGATTTTTGATGATATTTTATGCTGCCTGACTGTCCAACATGAGAGGTGTCTTTAGGGCAGTGATACCAAAATCCAGCAATTGATTTTGAAGCCAAAATAGTTGGGCTGTACAGCTTGCAGCAGCTATATACTCTGCCTCAGCAATGGATGTGGAAACAGCTGCTTGTTTTTTGCTTTGCCAAGACACTAAGCAATTGCCTAGGAATTGGCACCCTCCTGAAGTAGACTTCCTTGTCTTGTCACATCCAGCAAAGTCACTATCTGAGAAACCTGAAAGCTCAATTTTACCATCAGCTGGATACCAGATACCAAGTGTGGGAGCACCTTTTAGGTATCTGAATATCCTTTTTACAGCAATAAGGTTTGACTTTCTGGGGGCTGATTGGGATCTTGCACAAAAACATGTTGCAAACATGATGTCTGGCCTAGATGCTGTTAGGTACAATAAAGACCCAATCATGCTTCTATATAAAGTTTGATCAACCAAATCATCCTTTTCATCAGACATGACGATTTTATTGGTTGCAATGGGTGTACTGCATGGTTTACAATCATCCATCCCAAATTTCTTTAAAAGTTCTTTGGCATATTTGCCTTGATGGATAAAAGTGCCATTTTGCAGTTGCCTAACTTGGAGACCAAGAAAGCACTGGAGTTCACCCATTGCATTCATTTTAAACTCAGCTGTCATGAGTTGTCTAAACTCTTCACACATTTTATTACATATGCTTCCAAAGATGATGTCATCTACATAAATCTGGACAATCATCAAATCCTTTCCCTTCCATTTTAAAAACAGTGTTTTGTCTGTTTTACCTCTTGTGAAACCAATGGAAAGTAGAAAGGTGGAAAGAGTTTCATACCAGGCTCTTGGTGCTTGTTTCAGGCCATACAAAGCTTTATTAAGCTTGTAGACATGATTTGGATTAAATGGATCCTCAAAGCCTGGAGGTTGACAAACATAAACCACTTCTTGAATCTTACCATAGAGGAATGCACATTTGATATCCATTTGATACACCTTGATGTTGTGGTTGACAGCAAAGGCCAGGAATAGTCTGATAGCTTCAAGTCTTGCTACAGGGGCAAATGTTTCATCATAGTCAATGCCCTCTTCCTGTCTGAACCCTTGAACCACAAGCCTAGCTTTATTCTTGACAACAAAGCCCCTTTCATCAGTTTTATTTTTGAAGACCCACTTTGTGCTAATAGGACTTACACCCTCTGGCAGTGGTACAAGTTCCCATACTTGTTGTCTTTTTCAGCCAACTTGATTTTAAGTTCTTTTAATGACTTCTCAAATTTGACTTCATCAGTTAAGACCTTATCCCTAAGGTTTTCATTCACCTCTTTAATGCTAGCAAAATGCAATAATGCATTTGTCTGAACACAGATTTTTAAGAACCTGAGGTGATACCTTGGCAGCAGCCATCATGGCACAATCACATTGATGATCACTTCCTTCATCTGCTTTCTCTTCTTTCTGACCCTCTTTCTCATCTTCCTTTTCTTCTTTGTCTTCTTTGGACTAGGGGTCAACTAGTGGTTCAATCAAGGTTTCTGAATTTTCTCCCAGGAGTGTTTCACCAACAACTGCAGTAACCATTGCTTCAGCCACTTCATCCACTGTTTCAACACTTAGCTGTTCTCCTTCAGCTTCTACCCCTTCTGGTATGGACTCTAATGCCATAAGACAAAATTCATCATTAAAATTATCATTAGAAGCATAGAGTGCAAAATTTTCATCACCAAGCTCATCAGGCATACTGCTCCAGTCAACAAAACCTTGGGTGAAAATGCTTTGTTGATCTGGCTGAACCACTGTTGGAGCAGTTTGTTGAGTCGCAACAGGTTGCACTGGAGCCTGAGGGACAGGGGCTTGAACATACTGAATTTGTGGAACAGTGGTTTGAACATAATGCACAGGCACAGGGGTTACAACATAATGAGCAGTGTTAACATGGGCTGCAGGGGTAAATTGGGCATAGTGCACAGTGCTTTGGTGTTGTAGTCTAGGGTTTAAGCTGGGATGAGTTATAATTGGACCAGTGGTTTGACTCCTGCATTCCTTAGCAAAATGACCTAGCCTATTGCACTTATAACACTTGATTTTTGACTTATCCAACCCTACCTTTAAATTCCCATGTAACCCTGGGAATTTACTCCCTGTTCTTTTATAGAATTTGCTTGTTCTTACACTAAGCAAAGCCAATTGATGCAAGATGTCCATTTCTTCTAAGTCAGTGGGATCAAAGTGCTGCAAATCATTGAGTTCAAAACACAAGTTATCAGAGTTCTAGCTTTCTCCATTTGCTGTGAAAGCAAAGTTGGATGAGTGAGGATCAGAGTTGAAATTACCTCCAGCAGTTATGTCAATAAAATGATCATAACTCTGATCCTTACTGCTACCAGACTCTTCTTAACCCAGAAGAGCTGTGTTGCCAAATGAATAGTCATCTGTAACTTTGCCAGACTCTTGCAACTTCTTTTTCTGGTTTAACTCCCTTTCATAGGTCAGGAGTCTACCATGAAGTTGGGTCAGTGTTAGGTCTTTGAACTCAACAGAATTTCTAGTCACAAAGGCAATTGTATCCCATTTTTCAGGTAGTGATCTAAGATACCTGCTATTTTGTGTGGATTTAGGAAATTCAACTTTAACAAGTCTTAGCTCACTAATGAGACAATGACTCTCCCTTAATGTGACAAAAGGTTTCATACTGCTGATTCAGAATTTCCCTATTATTTTCAATTACTTCTTTAGTTCCCTGAATTGTTCCTTAAGTACATCCCATAGCTCTTTGGCACTGTTACAATGTAACAGCCCAGCATAGATTCTGTTGGGTAATGCAGATGCAATAATGCTGAATGCTTTGGCATCCAGTTCGAACTTTTGAAAGTCGGTTTCAGTATAGTTTTCATATTTTTTAGGTTCGAACTTCTTTGGACCCTCAGCACTCGGCACCATAGGAACATGGGGCCCAAAATCAACTGATCTCCAACATCCAGTGTTCTGTTGAGCAAGGATGTGACCCATCCTTCTCTCCCAGATGTTGTATTCATTCCCTTTTAGCATGGGTGGTTTGAAAAGTGAGCCGATGTTATTCTTATCATCTTGTGATTGTGACGTTATCCTGGTTGTTTTACAGGTACTGATTAATCAACTTTGATCGTGATTAAACCTTACTCTGTTTTTCAACAAAATGAACAACTATCATTATCAACGATAGTGAGCTGAACTATTTATGTCAAAATGATGGTTAAATCAAATTTGACTGTCCGAGCTCTGATACCAATTGTTAGGATCTGAGTTTGGATTGATTGTCTTTTATGTTTGAATTAAGATGAACAATGAACAAGTAATGCAGCGGAATATAAATGGAATTAAACTTTGCACACAATCAAACAGAAGAATTGCTTTTAACACACATTGTCAACATAGAATCGAAAGATTGAATTTATTTCAACTACGATTACAATGCATGCATGTAACAAACTCCCCCTCAGCCTGAGCTCACAGTGTTTGTTCGTACAGGAAGAAAAGTGGTGAAGAGCTAATAGAACAGTACAGGGTACTGTTCTATTTATAGGCACGGACAAACCACTGTGGCATCTTTGCTGACGTCACCATGAAAGTGACATCTAACCTGCTAACAAACTCTAAACAACTGATCTATACAAACACTGCTATGCTAACTACTGATAGCAATACATTACATATGAACAACTAAACTACTGCTTTATCCTTCCACTATTGTGACTCCAGCAGTACTTGATATCTTCAGCAGTGCTTGACCCATAACAGTAGATTGATCAACTGAGCTTTAGTCTTCATCAGTTTTTGACTTGATCAGCAGTTGTAAGTGAGCAGTTGTTGTAAGGATTTGTGGATGGAGGCCATCAGATGTTGAAACCACTTTCAAGGGGAGAGAATGAAAACATAACATCTGCTTATTTTGGATCCACTGCTCTGATCCGGTTTTTGGCTCTAATCAACTGTTCCTCTGATAGGGTTCAATCCCAATAATCTCCCCCTGGAACAGATGATGCCAAAACATAACATACGAAAGGACCCGTCTTTCTTCTTTACGAACAGAACTGGGGCTCCCCAAGGCGAAGAACTGGGTCGGATAAAACCTATATCTAACAATTCTTGAAGTTGATTAGATAACTCTTGCAATTCCCTAGGTGCAAGACGATAAGGAGCTCGAGCAATTGGGGCCGCTCCTGGTGCAAGTTCAATCTGAAACTCTACCTGACGGTGAGGAGGTAAACCAGGAAGTTCCTCAGGAAATACATCAGGAAATTCACGAACAACTGGCAGGTCTTCGATCTTTCTTTCTTCTGACGGAGTATCAGTAACAAGTGCTAGAATAGCAGGATACCCCTTTCGTAGACACTTCTGGGCTTTCATAGCTGAGATGATACCAACCATTGCACCACTATGATGTCCTTGAACCGATAAAGATTCTCCACTGGGGAGGGGAATACGTACGATCTTCTCTTTACAGAGAATTTCAGCTTGATACTTAGACAACCAATCCATACCAACCACTACATCAAAACTACCAAGGGTAACTGGAAGGAGGTCAATATTAAACACTTGACTCACAAGGTCTAGTTTACATCCCATAAAAACGTGTGAGGCTTCAATTGTTTTACCATTTGCTAATTCTACTACATGCTTAGCTTCTATAGGTGTTGGAGCTAACCCTAATCGTTGACTGAACTCTAGAGACACATAACTCCAATCGGCACCGGAATCAAATAATACAGAAGCAAAGAGGTTGTTCACAGAAAACGTACCAGTCACGACATTGCCGTCGTTCCTAGCATCACCAGCACCAATCGTAAATAGCCTTCCACGAGCTCCATTGCCCCCATTGTTGTCGTTATTGTTGTTTCCAGCATTGTTATTGTCGTTCTGACAGTTGTTGTTGTCATTGGCGTTCTGATTCAGTTGAGGGCAATCCCGTTTAATGTGACCCTCATCCCCACACTGGAAACACCCCTTCCTAAAGCCTTGGTTCTGATGGGGCTGTTGCCTTTGCTGTTGTTGATGCTGCTGATTCTGCTACTGATTTTGCTGCTGCTGCTTTGGGTACGGAGCTCTACAGTCTTTTGCCATATGGCCCACCTTATCGCACCTAAGGCAAGCCCGGACACACGGTCCATGATGATGATACCCACACTTGTTGCACTTTGGCTTCCTACCTACGTAGGAGCCTTGGCTCTTATTGCTGCCCTGGCCTTGGTTAACTGAAGACGACTGACTGAAACTATGGTTATTGCTGTTGTCGGGCCTTTTCTGCGATTGACATGCACTGGTTGCTTTTTCAGCATCGTTCCATTTACGCTTTTTATCACTAGCAGATGTGGTAGCTGTAGCAGCATGGGTAGTAGCAGAAACACCGTGCGGTAGCGATTGTCACACCCCCAAAATCCACACGCAGAGTACAACCGCTTGGAGGCGTGACATGACCAGGATCGAGCCACCAATCATATTGAACAACGCAATTTAGTAAATAAACCAACCACAATACAATTGGTGACCAAAAGAAAGTAACCGACTTTAAGTTAACAGCGGAAGCATAAAACGTAAGTCCAAAACATAAGTTCCATAGTTCATAAGTTTAAAGTTCAAAACGTAAGTTTAATAGGTTCATAAGGATTAAATATTAAGCACGGGACATAACAATCCCTATCCCACAACGACCTACTCCTCGTGCAAGCTCCATAAGCATCTAGCGACCTGTAAGGCATGTAACAACGAGTCAACAACAAAGTTGAGTGAGTTCACGGTTGGTTGTTTAGTTTTAAGTTATTTCCGAAAACATGGTTTGTCTTTTGCTGGCTTACTTGTCATGGGGGTTACCCCATAGTTGAAAATATGATTAACCAATTCCTTCTTTCCCAAACCATGACCCGTGGGGGCTTCCCCATGTTAACCACTAGACCGTTACCATATCGACAACTGACGAACAATAGTTGTGCCCTACGTCAATGTTCTATCATCATTGACAGTTTGCCCAGATCCATTAGTACACGCCCATCCGAACAGCACGGTGTGAGGCTTGTCAACCCTAATAGCGCTATTAACTAATGACCCGCTCGCCATAGGCCCGACGATTAAGTAGATATAAAAATGAGGGACTTCATGATAGATTTTTGTCTAGTAAGTTTAAGGTTGTTGTCCTACCCAAGGAGGATGAACGTACGTATTCTACCCAAGGAGAATACGCAGGATTTATATTGGCATCCTACCTATGGAGGATGGCGGTACATATCCTACCCAAGGAGGATATGTAGGTTCCGTTTTAATTCATTAACCCATTCCCAACCACCGGGAATCCCATGCCTTAGAAAGTGTGTGAACTCACCTTTGGTTGCTCGGTTTGACTCTCAAAAATAGCTAACAGTGAAGGTCGGTCAATCACGTCCTAGTATGATTACCACTTAGTTTATTAGTGACTTCAAATAAGCACGAAGTTCCTACACGCATCTACCACATAACATGCACTCACTTTAACGGTTCATGCCCATATAAACTTCCCATCTATTCCCGTTCATAAACAAACATACAACATTGCACATAACACTTTCATTGACATATAACATGTTAGATCATTCATAGATAACCTACCCGACATTTAGACACGCAAATTACTACTTATGTCGTTTCAGCTTTTACATTCAAAACTGGGCTGTTTTTAGGAATTTTAATAAAATAGTAACCCTATTCCAAAAATTCCCAACTTTTTACAGAAGGTCTTAAACGATCTAAGTATTGTTGTGTAAAAATCTCGGGGTCCAATTCATTACCAATATTTTATAAAAATTCATATACCGGACTGTAATCAGATTCATCACTTTCTGACTGTAGTCCACGGAATAATTTATTTAAAATTCTTCGTAAGTCTGATTTATGAAATTCCAGTGGGAGAATTACTATGACATCAGTTTCCATCTACAGTACAAATTTCGTGACCTAATTCTACACAGATTTCAAGTTACGATGAAAAACATAACACATATTTTCTGCAAAAAAATGCAGCTTTTGCTGCTGTGAAAAACGACCCCTTTAAAAATAGAAAACGAAGTCCAAAAATTATGATTCCAGTGCCATTAGAACCGTATTTCAAAATAACATGTTTTAGACTCAAGAAAATCAGTTTTTCGTTAAGTTATGATATGGTTACAGCCAACTGAAGTTGGTTGTAAACACCAACCAGCTTCCTGTTTTCAGCCCTTAACTTTCTAACGCGTGTTCGATTGATTCCGTTAACATGTTTAGCGAACAACAACGACTCTCATACACACTTACAGCAGGTTATAAGTCATTCATACCGTGTAACCCTAATCAGCACATAATCATCATATTACATCATGTTTTCATCTTATTTAAGCTTATGTTTCAGGATTTCGAGATTCAAGTCTTTAGTATTCTTGCAATTTCAACATAATATAACTTTTAACTACTAAAAATGGAAGTAAAAAAAAGTTAAACAAGGACTTACTACTAGCTTAGAGCTAGGGAAGAACTCTAGTGAAAATGGTGGTGAAAATGGATGATGAAAGTATTGTATGAAAGCTCTTGATGATCTACAACTTCAAATTCCTTTAATCCTTCTTCTAGCACTTGAATGCAACTTAAAAATGGAAGAACATGGTGGTGATATGGTGGTGATGGTGGCGGTTATGGTGAAGCCAAGAGGAGAGGGAGAGAGTGGGTGAGAGATGGTGTGAAGATATGGAATGATGAAGTGATCTATGAAGCCATACATATAGGATCTTCTCTAATATATTGTCCAAGATTACAAGCAAAGATCTCATTATAATATTGAAATAATATCTTGGAAGTATGGTGGGGATTTTGTGGGTCCTTTGTGACCATAAGAGGGCATGGGGGGGGGGGGGGTATTTGTAACATTTTGATGGAAGTTTGCAAACACTAGTTAATTTCCAAGTATATACTTACATGTGTTAGCTAGTTGGTATTTTAGTGGGTGTTATGGTGAACGGGGATCATGACTAGCCAAGAAATAATAACACAATGTTTTTGACAAGAATTTGGTGTCCCGGGTAATGTCCGGTTGTTCGGTTAGATACCGTTCCGTTAAAGTGTTTAATTATTCCGTTTAGTGTCTTTTCGGTATCTTTTTGCAACAGTTTTAATTCCTAACACTTAGGAAAACATTCAGGACAATTTAGTCAAGTTTCTGCACAAGACTAGTATGTTAACAAGCACATGTAAGTATGACGCAGTAATCAGAAAGCAGTTAAGTAATTCAGCACAGTCATTGAGCACTTTTATTTAACATTAATTAATCGTACAGATACATGTAATTACGAGGGTTGTCACATTCTCCCCCTGTTAAGAAAATTTCGTCCCGAGCACTTTTATTTAACATTAATTAATCGTACGGATACATGTAATTAATTAGTGCGTGGTTACTGAGGAAGCTAGTTAAGTTGCGGTGTTTACTGGCTTTTCCTGGGGTGTCACATCATCCCCCCGTTGATTTGGAATTTTGTCCCGAAATTCTGCAGTAGCTTCGGCCTCAGTAGTGGTTGCACTTTTCTTAAACAACTGGGGATACTTGAGTTTCATTTGGTCTTCTCGTTCCCAGGTATACTCTGGGCCACGACGGGAGTTCCAACGAACTCGAACAAGAGGTATTCTGGTATGCTTGAGAATCTTAACATCTCGATCAGTAATCTCTACTGGTTCCTCGACGAATCGCAGCTGGTCGTCGATAGTGAGCTCCTTTAAGGGAACTATGAGGGTCTCATCTGACAGACACTTCTTCAGATTCAACACATGGAAAACATTGTGAACTCCGCTGAGTTCTTCAGGTAGATTCAACTTGTAAGCGACCTTGCCAATTTTCTCAATGATTTCGAACGGTCTAACATAGCGCGGATTGAGTTTGCCTCGTTTGCCAAAACGAACTACACCTTTCCAAGGTAAGACTTTAAGTAGCACTCGATCCCCAACCTGAAACTCGAGTGGTTTCCTTCGCTTATCAACATAGCTTTTTTGACGGTCACGAGCTGCCGCCATTCGTTTTCGTATCTAAGCAATCCTTTCGGTCATGTCTACCACAAGTTCTAGGCCTGTGATTTGGCTGTCGCCAACCTCTGCCCAACAAAGAGGATATCAACACTTCCGTCCGTACAATGCCTCGAACGGAGCGGCCTGGATGCTGGTGTGGTAACTATTGTTATACGAAAACTCCACTAACGGGAGGTGTTTTTCCCAGCCATCACCAAAGTCGATTACACATGCCCTAAGCATGTCTTCAAGGGTTTGGATGGTACGTTCAGATTGCTCATCCGTCTGTGGATGATATGCCGTGCTCATGTCTAATCGAGAGCCAAAGGACTTGTGCATAGCTTGCCACAACTCAGATGTAAAACGTGAGTCTCAATTAGAAATGATGGAGGTTGGCACTCTGTGCCTCGATACTACTTCCTTTAGGTAGACGTCTGCTAGAGTAGAAAACTTATCGGTTTCCTTGATAGCCAAGAAGTGTGTAGACTTAGTCAATCGATCCACTATCACCCAAATAGTGTCATCTCCGCGTTGATATCTAGGCAGGCCGGTAACGAAATCCATGGAAATTTGCTCCCATTTCCATGTCGGGAACTCTGGTTGTTGGAGTAGGCCTGATGGTTTCTGGTACTCGATTTTGACTCTCGCACAAGTCAAACATTTACTGACGTAGGTTGCTATGTTGGCTTTCATGCTAGGCCACCAGTATGTAGTCTTTAAGTCGTGGTACATCTTATCTGAACCAGGATGTACTGAGTATCGAGACTTGTGTGCTTCATCCATCACAAGTTCGCATAAGTTTCCGTAAAGTGGCACCCAAATGCGCCCGTTTAAATAGTAGGTGCCGTCTTCCTTTTGTTCTAACCGTTTCCTCGATCCTCGTAAGGACTCAGCCCTGATGTTCTCTGCCTTCAATGCTTCAACCTGAGCATCTCGTATTTGGGCAGGAAGACTAGATTGGTTGGTAAGTTGTAACGCTCGCACACGTTTAGGTATAGTATCCTTTCGACTGAGGGCGTCAGCCACAACATTGGCTTTTCCCGGATGGTACTTGATCGCACATTCGTAATCATTCAAGAGCTCGACCCATCGACGTTGTCGCATGTTTAATTCCTTTTGCTTGAAGATATGCTCGAGACTTATGTGATCGGCGTAAATGGTGCACTTGGTACCGTACAGGTAATGTCTCCATATCTTAAGTGCGAAAACAACTACTCCCAGCTCCAAGTCATGCGTAGTGTAGTTCCTTTCGTGAACTTTAAGTTGGCGCGATGCGTAGGTAATGACCTTGTCACGTTGCATCAACACGCAACCAAGTCCTTGGATGGAAGTGTCGCAATAAACCACAAAATCATTTGTGCCCTCTGGCAATGAGAGGATAGGCGCGCTACAAAGTCTATCCTTTAAGTGCTGAAAAGCAGATTCCTGTGCATCACCCCAACGATAGGTGACACCCTTCTGAGTCAGTGAAGTGAGAGGTTGCGCAATCTTTGAGAAATCCTTGATAAACCTTCTGTAATAACCTGCCAAATCCAAGAATTGGCGGATTTCTGTTGGTGTACGGGGTGCGGGCCAGTTCTTGATCGAGTCAACCATGGATGGATCCACATGAATCCCATCCTTGTTTACCACGTGGCCTAGAAAGTGGACTTCGTGAAGCCAGAGGTAACATTTCGAAAATTTGGCATACAACTGCTCTGTTCGAAGGAGTTCCAACATAAGTCGTAGATGCTGCTCGTGTTCCTCCTGACTCTTAGAATAAATCAGGATGTCGTCGATGAAAACAATAACGAACTTATCCAGGTAAAGTTTGCATACTTGGTTCATGAGATCCATGAAGACCGTAGGTGCATTCGTCAATCCGAAAGGTATAACCAAAAACTCGTAATGGCCGTAACGAGTTCTGAATGCTGTTTTGGAGACGTCCTCATCTTGGACTCTCAGCTGATGGTATCCCGATCTCAAATCAATCTTAGAGTAATAGCTCGACCCTTGCAACTGGTCGAATAAGTCATTAATGCGTGGAAGAGGATAACGATTCTTTACTGTCACTTTGTTGAGTTCGAAGTAGTCAATACACATTCTGAAGGTACCGTCTTTCTTTTTCACAAACAAGACTGGAGCTCCCCAGGGCGAAAAGCTAGGGCGAATAAAACCCTTGTCCAAGAGGTCTTGCAATTGAGTGGACAATTCCTCTAGTTCCGATGGGGCTAAGCGATAAGGTGCACGGGCTATGGGTGCTGCCCCAGGAGTTAGCTCGATTTGAAACTCGACTTGACGATGAGGTGGTAGACCGGGTAATTCCTCAAGAAATACCTCAGGAAAGTCGCGCACAATAGGAATGTCTTCTATCTTCTTCTCTTCCATTGATGCGTCAGTAACGAGAGCAAGAATGGCAGTGTGGCCCTTACGCAAACACTTCTAGGCCTTAAGGAAAGAGATGATGCCCACAACAGCACCACTCTTGTCGCCATGAATCATGAGAGGTTCTTCACCAGAACGAGGAATGCGGACGATTTTCTCCTTGCAAATAATCTCCGCTTGATGATGAGATAGCCAATCCATCCCAATAACGACGTCGAAACTACCAAGTACGATAGGAATATGGTCGATAGAGAAGGTCTGACCAGCTAAGATGAGGTTACAACCTTTAATTATGTGTGTGGCTTCAAGACTTTTACCGTTTGCTAGTTCTACCGTGTGTTTGGTGTTCAAAAGTGTTGGAGTGCGCTTAAGCATTTGGCTAGCTTTTAAGGACACATAACTAGTATCGGCACCCGAATCAAATAAAATAGTAACAAAGAAGTTGTCCAGAAGGAACTTACCCATCACAACGTTGGGATCGTTCCTTGCATCACCCTGACCAAGCACGAAAACACGTTCCCTGGAACCATTGCCATTATTGTTACCCCCGTTGTTGCCTCCATTGTTGCCTCCATTGTTGTTCCTGTTTCCTTGGTTGTTGTTGTTCTGATTCTGGTTCAGCTGAGGACAGTTTCTCTTGAAGTGACCTTCAGCACCACACTGATAGCATCCCTTGTTACCCTGCTGTTGATTCTGTGGAGCTTGTGGCTGCTGTTGATGATTCTGATTCACAGGAAGTGAGCTCCTGCAATCCTTTGCTTCGTGACCAAACTTGTTACACCTCAGACAACGACCCTTGTTACACTGCCCGCTATGATGCTTGTTACACCGGTTGTACTTGGGGTGGTTCCCTCGGTATCCACCCTGTCCTTGATTACTGGAAGATTACTGACCAGGACTCTGGTAGTCATTAGTCTCTCACTGCTGTGACTGAACTGAAGTGGAACCCTTGCCCGAATTTCCATCCCATTTGCGCTTGTTATCACTGGGAGCATCAGTAGTAGTAGCGTTAATACGCTTAGGCAGCTTGTTCTGCTCAACTGCCTGATCAGTGAGACGGTGAGCTAGTCGTATAACTTGTTGAATGGTACCCAGGTTAGCTGAAGTCACGTGACTCTGGATCTCTGGTACTAGACCCTTGAGGTACAGCTCAATACGTTTGATAGGAGGGTCCGCCATAGTAGGACACAAGATAGCTAATTCGTTCGATCTCTTTGTGTATGCCTCAATTTCAGACCCCGTCATCTTCAGATTGAAAAATTCCACCTCTAGCTTGTGGATGTCGTCACGACTACAGTACTCTTCTTTGATCAGTTCTTTGAAGTCGTTCCATGGGGTGGCATTAGCAACTGCCAGCCTTATCAGTTGAACCTGTGCTTTCCACCAGGTTAACGCAGCACATTCGAGTGTTCCAGTAGCAAATTTCACCCTACGATCTTCAGGGCATTCACACATCTCAAAAACAGACTCAAGCTTCTCAAACCAGTGGAGGAGACCTACAGCTCCTTCTGTGCCGCTGAAAGTACTAGGTCGGCAATCCATGAATGTTTTGAACGTACATACCGGAGGTGGAGCATGCTGACCTCCTGGAGAGACAGCTGCGAGTGCCTCAGCCACTTATTCGTTGATTAGAGCCGTCAGCTGGGCTTGTGTCATGTTGATACCACCACGTCCTCGGCGTCCGTTCATGATCTTCACAATGAAGCGATCATAATTGAGAAACGTGTGGTGAAAGTGCGTAAGTGTGGGAAGACAGAAGAGAGTAAACACACAGGGTTTCAATTATCAGTTGTTATATTAACTAAGCATGCAATGTACTATGTAAACTAATAGACAGGCAATGTAAGCATGAACCATTTCACCTATGGTGTTGAGTCTTGCACGTGGAGCGAAGCATCGTTGTGGATCGTTGAGCACTGTACAGGTTATAGTCTGGTTTTATCAAAAAGCTTTTCCCCTTTTTAAAACCAAGTTCGCTATAACCAATGGCTCTGATACCAATCTGTCACACCCCCAAAATCCACACGCGGAGTACCACCGCTTGGAGGCGTGACATGACCAGGATCGAGCCACCAATCATATTGAACAACGCAATTTAGTAAATAAACCAACTACAACACAATTGGTGACCAAAAAAAGTAACCGACTTTAAGTTAACAGCGGAAGCATAAAACGTAAGTCCAAAACATAAGTTCCATAGTTCATAAGTTTAAAGTTCAAAACGTAAGTTTAATAGATTCATAAGGATTAAATATTAAGCACGGGACATAACAATCCCTATCCCACAACGACCTCCTCCTCGTGCAAGCTCCATAAGCATCTAGCGACCTGTAAGGCATGTAACAACGAGTCAACAACAAAGTTGAGTGAGTTCACGGTTGGTTGTTTAGTTTTAAGTTATTTCCGAAAACATGGTATGTTTTTCGCTGGCTTACTTGCCGTGGGGGTTACCCCATAGTTGAAAATATGATTAACCAATTCCTTCTTTCCCAAACCATGACCCGTGGGGGCTTCCCCATGTTAACCACTAGACCGTTACCACATCGACAACTGACGAACAATAGTTGTGCCCTACGTCAATGTTCTATCACCATTGACAGTTTGCCCAGATCCATTAGTACACGCCCGTCCGAACGGCACGGTGTGAGGCTTGTCAACCTTAATAGCGCTATTAACTAATGACCCGCTCGCCATTGGCCCGGCGATTAAGTCGATATAAAAATGAGGGACTTCATGATAGAGTTTTTTCTAGTAAGTTTAAGGTTGTTGTCCTACGAAAGGAGGACGAATGTACGTATTCTACCCAACGAGAATACGCAGGATTTATATTGGCATACTACCTATGGAGGATGGCGGTACATATCCTACCCAAGGAGGATATGTAGGTTCCGTTTTAATTCATTAACCCATTCCCAACCACCGAGAATCCCATGCCTTAGAAAGTGTGTGTGAACTCACCTTTGGTTGCTCGGTTTGACTCTAAAAAATAGCTAACAGTCAAGGTCGGTCAATCACGTCCTAGTATGATTACCACTTAGTTTATTAGTGACTTCAAATAAGCACGAAGTTCCTACACGCATCTACCACATAACATGCACTCACTTTAACGGTTCATGCCCATATAAACTTCCCATCTATTCCCGTTCATAAACAAACATACGACATTGCACATAACACTTTCATTGAAATATAACATGTAAGATCATTCATAGATAACCTACCCAACATTTAGACACGCAAATTACTACTTATGTCGTTTCAGCTTTTACATTCAAAACTGGGCTGTTTTCGGGAATTTTAATAAAATAGTTACTCTATTCCAAAAATTCCTAACTTCTTACACAAGGTATTAAACGATCCAAATATTATTGTGTAAAAATCTCGGGGTCCAATTCATTACCAATATTTTATAAAAATTCATTTACCGGACTGCAATCAGATTCATCACTTTCTGACTGCAGTCCACGGAATAATTTATTTAAAATTTGTCTTAAGTCCGATTTATGAAATTCCAGTGGGAGAATTACTACAACATCAGTTTCCATCTACAGTACAAATTTCGTGACCTAATTCTACACAGATTTCAAGTTATGACGAAAAACATAACACATATTTTCTGCTGAAAAATGCAGCTTTTGCTGCTGTGAAAAACGACCCCTTTAAAAATAGCAAACGATGTCCAAAAATTATGATTCTACTGCCATTAGAACCGTATTTCAAAATAACACGTTTTAGACTCTAGAAAATCAGTTTTTCTTTAAGTTATGATCTGGTTACAGCCAACTGAAGTTGGCTGTAAACACCAACCAGCTTCCTGTTTTCAGCCCTTAACTTTCTAACGCGTGTTCGATTGATTACGTTAACATGTTTAGCGAAAAACAAAGACTCTCATACACACTTACAGCAGGTTATAAGTCATTCATACCGTGTAACCCTAATCAGCACATAATCATCATATTACATCATGTTTTCATCTTATTTAAGCTTATGTTTCATGATTTCGAGATTCAAGTCTTTAGTGTTCTTGCAATTTCAACATAATATAACTTTTAACTACTCAAAATGGAAGTAAACAAAAGTTAAACAAGGACTTACTACGAGCTTAAAGCTAGGGAAGAACTCTAGTGAAAATGGTGGTGAAAATGGATGATGAAAGTAATGTATGAAAGCTCATGATGATCTACAACTTCAAGCTCCTTTAATCCTTCTTCTAGCACTTGAATGCAACTTAAAAATGGAAGAACATGGTGGTGATATGGTGGTTATGGTGAGGCCGAGAGGAGAGGGAGAGAGTGGGTGAGAGATGGTGTGAAGATATGGAATGATGAAGTGATCTATGAAGCCATACATATTGGATCTTCTCTAATATCTTGTCCAAGATTACAATCAAAGATTTCATTTTAATATTGAAATAATATCTTGGAAGTATGGTGGGGATTTTGTGGGTCCTTTGTGACCGTAAGAGGGCATGGGGGGGGGGGGTTATTTGTAACATTTTGATGGAAGTTGGCAAACACTAGTTAATTTCCAAGTATATACTTACATGTGTTAGCTAGTTGGTATTTTTAGTGCGTGTTATGGTGAACGGGGATCATGACTAACCAGGAAATAATAACACAATGTTTTTGACAAGAATTTGGTGTCCCGGGTAATGTCCGGTTGTTCGGTTAGATACCGTTCCGTTAAAGTGTTTAATTATTCCGTTTAGTGTCTTTTCGGTATCTTTTTGCAACACTTTTAATTCCTAACACTTAGGAAAACATTCAGGACCATTTAGTCAATTTTCTGCACAAGACTAGTATGTTAACAATCACATGTAAGTATGACGCAGTAATCAGAAAGCAGTTAAGTAATTCAGCACAGTCATCAAGCACTTTTATTTAACATTAATTAATCGTACGGATACATGTAATTACGATGGTTGTCACAGCGATCCACGCTCGACCTCTTGGTCGGTAATCTTGTATGCTAAACGGATGATCTGAGGCAAATTGTTAAGGTTTGCAGCAGTGACAAAACTCTTTACTGATGGTGCTAGGCCCTTGATGTACAACTCAATTCTTCGAGGTGGAGGTCGAGACAAGTTAGGGCACATATTTGCTAGCTCATGAGATCGTTTCGTGTAAGCCTCGATCTCGGACCCTTCCATCTTCAGATTGTAGTACTCGTTCTCGAGCTTCTGAATCTCGTCATGAGGACAGTACTCCTCCCGCATCAACCCCTTGAAATCATCCCAGTAGTTGCATTAGCCATCTCGATGCCCAACATTTGCACCTGGGCATTCCACCAAGTTAAGGCACCATCCTCCAAGGTGCCTGTAGCATACTTCACCCGGTCCCCCTCTTGACAGTTACACATAGCGAACACTGACTCAGCCTTCTCAAACCAACGTAGTAACCCCACAGCCCCTTCAGTCCCACAGAATGTATGTGGCTTACAATCCATGAACGTCTTGAACTTGCAAGCAGGCAGATTGTTTTGATTCTGATTCGCTTGCTGACCTAATGGACGAAAGAAAATACAACACAAGGGTAAGAGTTGTGTACGCGACACAAGAATAATGAGTATTTAGCACGTTTCGTACCAGCTTGGTACGCTGCCAAAGCCTCAGCCACACGTGTGTTAATCAAGTTTGTCAACTCAGCCTGAGTCATCGCAATGTGACCACGCACATGGCCTGTTCCGCTCATGATTGTATACGAGAAAAGGGAAAAGGTTAAGAATCGAGATAAGGTAGGAATCAAAACCTCACAATACTTCTACAGACTACTAGGTTAACATCATACTACATAGCGGAACCCCCTTCACACTTGTTAAGCCTCACTGTGACTCACATGCACCCCACATTATTATTATGTGTGCACCCATAATAACTGTGACAACCGTCACTTTTCCGTACATTCCGTACACTAATTGAACAGTAATTTGAGCTTAAATAATTGTGCATGGTCTAGTTTACAAGACAAATAAATTTTTTATTACTGTTATATACATACAATGGCATTTCATGATACAAGACTTTATTCGTTGCTACATGCAACACGAGATAGTTCAGATGATACACAGAACATAATTGGCACCATTACCAGACAAACTAAAAATGCTGACGACGTTCAGTACATAGACAGACAATATTTTGAGGCCCTGTATGAGCTAGAGATGACGTCTTACACTAGTATAGTGTGTAGGGAAGTGAGGACCATAAAACTGCGTCGCTAGGTGATAGTTAAAGTGCCGGGAAGTGCCTAAAACTCACTTTAACTGCAAAATTCGGCACTTAATGACAAAATTCAGCATTTAATCATGCTAGTTACTTGCAAAAATATGGCAAAATGGTCCTGTAAGCTTTCCTAAGTGACGGGAATTAAAAGTGTCACATAAAGTAACATAAAAGACACCTTACGGATTAATTAAGCACTTTAACGGAACAACACCCGACCGAACAACCGGACATTACCCGGAACACCAAAATAATGCTAGAAGCATTGTTTTTATTTTTCTAAGCTAGTTAGGGCCCCCGAACACCCTAACACACTATATATTTAATAACACACCATAAACCACTAACTGTAACATTTGATCTCTAACTAAACTATTAACTAAACATTGAAACCCAACCCCCCCTGGAGACGGTTACCATGGGTGTCCCCACCCATGGATTTGTTCAATATTTTATTAGATTATGTTGGTTAATTAGAAACATAATACACAAGGGATAAAGGGTGTAGATGGTTTATAAAAAGGCACTTGGGATTATAGGAATTCATTCTCTACACATCAAACAACAACAACTCTCTCTTCTCCTCTTGCTTGTTCGGCCGAAACCACCCACAACCACCGTCACCATCATCAAGTTTCTTTCATGCAATCTCTAGTGATCCAAAGGTGTTAGTGATCATACAAACAAGCTCGGTGTGTTCGGAAGCTGAAGGACCACTCTCATCTTCTTTTATCCACCACTTTTCTACGCTTGAACTTCCCTAGCCTTGGGCTAGTGGTAAGAACTTAGATCCTTGTATTTTACATCTTGTTTAAGTGGTTAATGATGTTTAATGATCAAAATGATAAGAACTCTAATGAATCTTATGAAGAAGTCTTGAACATAAACTAACTTGGTAATAAAGTATGGTTAAAAAGATGAAGAAATTATGATGTGCATGTGTTGTAATGCTTGTTGTTCATTGTTTACTCATGTAGTTGATATGGATCATCATATGGTCTTGCTAGATCATGATTAAGAAAAAACATGAACTAGCAAGATGAGAAAGCAAGATGTTGTAGGATGATGGAATCATCCACACATAAACTATGAACTTGAATGAATGGGTGATTTCTTGAAAAATAAAGATCAAAGTAGGTTATAATCATGTAGATCTAAAGATCCATGAGTGGTTTTTCAAAAGAACCAAGTTAAAAATATGAGTTTCACTAAAACTTGGATCTTACATAAACTAATCACATTTTTAGTAATAAACAAATGTAGAAGCACTTATGTAAATAGAAGAGTTCACGAAGAAATTTTTTTAGAAAATATGATTTTAAGTTGTAAACACTTACACTCTTTAAAAATAAAGTTTTAAAGAACTAATCACACTTCGGAAGGTAACAAGACTTACTAAGTGTGCTAGTAAGTTACTACATGTTTTCATAAATATTCAAGTTCATGGGTTTATAGTTTATGCTTGTTCTTGACAAGTTTGGTAAGTAGAAGTTGCATATTGTTGGTTGATGATTAATTGAATGATTTTAAAAAAGAAAATGATATGCTAGTAAGCATGGACGCCTCCATTTACAAAGGAAACTCTGGCGAAATTTTTCTAAAATTACAACACTTAGAAAATACATTTTTGACTTTGTTTTCGAAATAAACTTCGCCACCATTTTTATTACAACAATACCAATTGTCGGAGGTTGATTTTCATAAATAAAATTTGATAAATATATATTTAGATATTTCTTTTATGTGATGCTTTACCAGAAGCTTTATCTTTATACTGTCAAACTCATAAAATGATATCTTGTGTGACTATTTGGTTAATTTGTGAACTAGTTATATTATTTTAGGATAAAATAATATAACTTACGAATACCACGGAAATTATAACTTCAAAATAATACCAAAACTTTCACGGAATAAATATTTAAGTTACACACTCGGTATTGAGAAATCGAACGTTAAATCACAACTTATGAAATATTCCGGAAAATACGTCTATTCAAATATTATTTTTTGGTAAAATATTATTTTGGAAATTAGTGAAGTAAAATGTATTATTTTTGGGAAAAATATATATATTTTGGAATTAAGATGTTTTTGGACAAAACAAGTCTACGTATATTTTCTAAGTGAAAATATATTATTTTGGAAACTACAAATACAAGAATTCGAGAATACATGTATGAAATACTCCCATCCCTGGGGAAGAAAACACGAAAACAAATACTTGAAAAGTATTATAACTCTGGATGATGTAAAGACATAAAGAAAACGTAACACAAAACATAAATACTAAGGCAAGGCACGACCCGCTCGTCTAATAGACCCTAGCACATTGTAGGTAGTCGTATTTGCTGACGAGATTTGAGTTACGAGTACTAAAGACGCAAAACAGTGAGTTCATGCTCCCCCTTTTCTTTAATTGTTTTTGGCTTTATAACTCTCGGGGGTGAAATACATGTACAAATACTTAAACGGTATGAAATGCCTAAGAAATACTGGATCATGTGAGTATAGACTTAATACTAAAAATCCCGTAAACTCTTGGTGAAAACTAGTACCAAGGAGTGATAAAAATGCCGTAAAGTCTTGGTGAAAACTAGTACCAAGCCATTAAAAACATTCAGTAATTAGGGACGAGGGTTAGATCTAACGGGTACGGCCGAACCCCACTCATGGTCAAAACTAGTACCTAGAAGTGCTTCGGAGTCCCAGTCGAGGTTCATCGACACAGTCGAGGTTAATCGACACAGTCGAGGGAAATCGACACATACAAGGAGTCATAACAAGTACTCCCCATACCCTAAAGGAGCCAATACTAATGCTCCCTATGTCCTCACATGCCTTAAAGGAGCCATTACGAGTGCTCCATGTGCCTTAAAGTCCTTGTAAAACATTCATGTTCATACACGCTTTTCATACCCGTTTACAAAGGAGTCTCTGAAAGATTTACAAGAATTACATTACAAAAACAAGACGCATGAACTCGCTCAACTTTTGTTGATGTTTTCCAAAATTACATGTATTTCAGGTAACAGGATGGATCTTGGACGCAGGTGTCGTAACTAGAAGTTTAGATGTCATCCACTTTTGTTGGTTTATAACCTAGTCGAAGGTTGTGTTTTAAAAACTTGAATAAACAATGTTTGTAATACATAAATTTTATGAATAGATGAACGTCGTTTTGATCATGTAGTTGTTTATTACGATTGAATGCAATGATATTAAACCAGTCACACATCATACGCTTCCGTAATAGACAGGGTGTGACAGTTTGGTATCAGAGCTTTGATTGTAGTGAACTAGGATTCCTTCTCGAGACTAGACTACAATCACTAGAGTTCTCTCACAAAAACATTTTTACAAAAGGTTTTCATTGCATTCACGTAAGCGTCAAGATCCACGAGTCAAACACTTTTAAAAAATGACAAGGCAAGGACATCAGTAGGAAATACCCTCAAGATAAGGTGCCAATTAAGGCATAGTCTACGTGAGATAGACTTGCCAAAGATAAAATACACTCTTGGTGAGAACGAGTGCTAAGTAGTGTTTCTATCGTAAATCGACAACTAGAAAAATGACCCCCCCCCCAAAAAAAAAGGAGAGTTATACATGATATGATGCATCAAAATGCTTGTTTATGCTAAGTAACATATTTGTTTATCAATACATACATACGAATAAGTGTACGGAATAAATATTGACGTAAATACATACAAATGAGTGTACGAAATGATTATTGACGTGAATAAGACACTTTCGACTCCGACTCCTATTACTGTACGTAACTCGCACGATGAAGCTATCGACCTCGCGTTCATTGTAAAGCTCATAGCTAGAGTAATTACCAGACAAGATTCTGAGCTTGCTTCCGTAGGAGATGGCTGCTCTTCCCTCTCGATCATGAAGGTGCCTAACTACGGTGATGATGACGAGGCAGAGGCGGCAACCTTGAACAAATTCTTAATCAACGGGACAAGATCCCTGCGGCTTATGTGAAGCAAGATTGACGACACACTTGACCAAGAAAGGAAGGTGAAGCATACATCTTGAAGGTGCCCCTCCAACTACTGGGAATCCTCTTTATTCCTACTTCATCTAATCATCGTGCCTATTCGCACGTAACGACAACGAGTGTTAGCGCGTGGACCACCTCAATGGTCATTCCCATGACAGAGGTATAAGGACAGTAGTGTCCCCTCCCTGATTGATCATTTGCTTGGACGAGAGAAAATTGGGGTAACTGTGCAAGGCAATTTATTATTACGGGGCCCACGTAATAACTACTTGTAGTGCATGGAAATCCCGGTGGACTCTGCGAGCCAAGCTAACGATCACTGCACAAAAATAAACTCTAGGTGTTCACACCTTCAAATGGTAGAATAATACCTAGATCAGTGCTTTAGCACTTTATAATGTAGGAAACCTGTCTTGCCTACTTTGTGACTACCCGTGTACGAGACGTTTGCGGAACGATATTTAAGCAAGAGAGGAGGAATAACATTCAGAAAGATTCAGTGACGTTACACTCTATCAATTTATAAAACTTGTATGACCAAGGCGATGTAGCCTCAAATACATTATTACAAACAATAGGCCAAGTTACCAAGCCTACGTGAAGGCTCAGTAATTGTTTCCTAGCTCAAACATTGTTGATTATATATACATGTGAAATTGGGTGATTACATGATGACTTATGGTGCTATGTACCTCATAGACAATTATGGAATGTTGTCTAACCTACTTCATACCCTTTTGATAGAAGAAAATGCCGCCCAGATGTGACACAAACACCAGTAAGTTACCAAGGACAGAAGCCGAGCTTCAAGAACGAATCTCACAGGCAATTGCACGACATGAAGCCCTCTGCTCCGAACACAGCGGTGGCACTTCCGGAAATAATCCTTCAACTGGCTGCACCTATAAACAGTTCCTAGACTGCAGGCCACTGAATTTTGATGGCACAGGAGGTGCCGTTGCATTTGTCCGTTGGGCAGAAAAGACTGACTCCGTTCTAAGAATGATTAACTGTTCACCCCAGCAGAGAGTTACCTTTATCTCAGGGTTATTTTTAGATGGCGCACTCTCCTGGTGGAACCTTCAGGTTCAGACCCTTGGTGCAGATGCTGCATATGCACTAAGCTGGGACGAGCTCAAGGAAATGATGAAAAAGAAATACTGTTCTAGGGCTGAAATCCAGAAGCTTGAGGTGGAGTTCTGGAATTTGAAAATGGACGGACCAAAGATTCCTGAATATGTCCAGCGATTTCACGACTTGTCTAGGGTCGTCCCCTACTTAGTCAAACCGGAATTCAAAATGATTGAACGATTCATTTGGGGACTTGCACCCCAAATTAGGAGCTTGGTTACTACCTCAAGGCCTCCAACCATTGCAGAGGCTATCGATTTAAGCCTTACGCTTACTGAAGAAGATCTACGTACGGGAGAATTTTCGGAATCTGAGGATAACAAGAAAGAGACTCATGTGGAGTCATCAGGCAATAAGAAAAGGAAGTCTTCGAACCTAAAGGTGGGCACACAAGCCGCCTATGGAAGCTCTAAAGCAGACAAAAGAAAGAAAGTGAAACTGCCGCATGGCAGGAAAACTGATGGAGCCACTAATAAGGCCGGTGGTAAAATTTACTCGGGGACTAAGCCGAGGTGCGAGGAATGCAATTTTCACCATGAAGGTCGATGTCTGAGGCCTAAGTGCGAAAAGTGTGGAAAAGAAGGGCACAGCAAGGACGCCTGTTGGGCGAAGGACCCAGATGGAAGAAATAAGAGAATACCAGGTTGCTATAGATGTGGTGAAGCAGGGCACTTTAGGAAAGATTTCCCTAGGAAGAAACAACCAAGGAAGGGTTTTCACGATCGGAGCTCGTGAAGTACGCCAGGATCCAGATGCGGTTACGGGTACGTTCCCTATTAACCAACCCTATGCATCTACTTTTAATTAATACTGGCATCAACTTTAACCTTGCATACTTAGAACTTAAGAAACTGCTTGGCCTAGTTTCGAGTAAAATAGACGTCCCGTATTCTTTAGAAATAGGGCATATAGAAGGCTAGTTTAGGCAGACGAAGCAATTAAGGATTATATTTAGGAACTCAGAAGGCCGGAACCTTCTGTTACCATTAACTTACGAAGTCATAATATGATAGTCAGCATGGATTGGATGTCCAAGTATAGAGCCTGAAAACATCCTCGTTATGGAAGAAATCCTAGAAGCCTTTTCTGAAGACTTGCCAGGAACGCCCTCCACAGCAACAAGAGGAGTTAGGAAAAACCTCGTGCCAAGAATGGCACCAGTACCGAATGACGCCATACCGACTAGCTTCGTCCGCGAGGCATGAGCCTCCGTTAAAATCGCAAGAGCTGCTAGACAAAGGAAATTAAGGACATGACGCCCTTAGTTAAGGACACATGGGGAAGGTGGATAGTTTCCATTTTTGCATGAATTCCAAAAAATTGGATACCAAGGATTGGTATCCTTTACAAAGAATGACGACATGAACAGACCAATCATAAGGTTCTAGTTACCACTCAAAGATCGACTTGAGGACAGGATGTCCATAACTGTGAATACAAGAAGGAAATATCCCTAAAACGACCTTTAGGACTCGCTTCGAGCATTACGAGTTCCCTGTCGTACCATTTGGCTTAACACATGCATCGACAATATTCATGGACCCCATGAATCGAACGTGTGAGCCCTTCCTGGATAGATCATGATTATACTTATTGACTACGTTTTAATATGGCCAACGACCAAGGAAGGTCGTAAGAAACAGCTGCAATTTACCTTGTAACTCTTAGAGAAAGAACAGTATGTGCTAAGATAATGAAAAGCGGATTTCGAATTCGCAAGATAAGAACTTTAAGATACATGATGGATAAAGAATGAGATTCATGCCGACCCTGCAAGCAAGAGCTAAGGTGTTAAAGTTGCAGTTATGTGACGCTTCTCGACAAAGTCTCGAATGCACGTCGATGCAATGAGACCACAACATTGCATACGCGGCACATTGATTAAGAAATCATAAGAAGAAACCTTGAGCCAGATACAGTAATTGCGCGCCGCAAATTTGACGTCATTACCTGAAAGAAAACGTTGCACGATCTTTACTAATCACGAAGATTGCAGCACACCGTTGATCGTAAGAACTTGAATATTAACATGAATAGACTGAGCTACTGAATGATGCAGACTGTATGAACACGATACGTGCTAGTGTGATAAACTTCGACAAAAAGTTGGAACACTCACTTGCCCTTAGTAGAGTTTTCCTACAACAGTATTTATCACACCACCATTTAAACTTCTTCGTGTGAAGCTTTAGATAGAACATAACAAGACGATCCCCGTCACGTTGAACGGAGACCGAAGATAAACAATCTACTGGTCCGAGATGGTCCAGGAAAAACTAGAGGCAAGATCGTTAAGATACGTGACCATATCGAGACAGCCGCGGAATACAGAAAGATTGCGCCGATGAGCGGCGGAAATCGTAAGAATTTGAGATAAGAAGTATGACTTTAATGGGAGCCTCGCCTAGAGAAGGCGTAGTGTGATTTGGAAAACTAAAAGGGTCGAATCCCCGATGTAGGATCGAAACCGCCGTTCACAAGATGAAACTTCCAGAAAAAGATCAGTAGTGATGGCGACACATTCATGTGTCTAGTCATTAAAGGATTCTGACTTAAGGAACAGTCGTAGTTCCCGCAAATAAGATTCACGTCAATGACAAACGACAAAATTACTATAGAAACCTGTTAAGGTTTCGGACCAAGAGTCCACAATACTATAAAACCTGTTAAGGTTACGGACCAAGAGTCCACAAGGCACAAAAAAGACATAATTGATTTACTTGAGTACGATAGAATTCATAACATGACCCAGAGAACATGGGAACATGAAGACAAATCATGAACCTAAGTGACCACATTCGATTCACAACTCCCCTGCGACCAATGGCATCGCTTGAATTTCGGGACGAAATTCTTTCAACGGGGGGAGACTGTGACAACCGTCACTTTTCCGTACATTCCGTACACTAATTGAACAGTAATCTGCGCTTAAATAATTGTGCATGGTCTAGTTTACAAGACAAATAAAATTTTGATTACTGTTATATACATACAATGGCATTTCATGATACAAGACTTTATTCGTTGCTACATGCAACACGAGATAGTTCAGATGATACACAGAACAGAATTGGCACCATTACCAGAAAAACTAAAAATGCTGACGACGTTCAGTATATAGACAGACAATATTTTGAGGCCCTGTATGAGCTAGAGATGACGTCTTACAATAGTATAGTGTGTAGGAAAGTGAGGACCATAAAACTGCGTCGCTAGGTGATAGTTAAAGTGCCGGGAAGTGCCTAAAACACACTTTAACTGCAAAATTCTGCACTTAATGACAAAATTCAGCATTTAATCATGCTAGTTACTTGCAAAAATATGGCAAAATGGTCCTGTAAGCTTTCCTAAGTGACGGGAATTAAAAGTGTCACATAAAGTAACATAAAAGACACCTTACGGATTAATTAAGCACTTTAACGGAACAACACCCGACCGAACAACCAGACATTACCCGGAACACCAAAATAATGCTAGAAGCATTCTTTTTATTTTTCTAAGCTAGTTAGGGCCCCCGAACACCCTAACACACTATATATTTAATAACACACCATAAACCACTAATTGTAACATCTGATCTCTAACTAAACTAGTAACTAAACATTGAAACCCAACCCTATACCCCCCCCCCCTTGGAGACGGTTACCATGGGTATCCCCACCCATGGATTTGTTCAATATTTTATTAGATTATGTTGGTTAATTAGAAACATAATACACAAGGGATATAGGGTGTAGATGGTTTATAAAAAGGCACTTGGGATTATAGGAATTCATTCTCTACACATCAAACAACAACAACTCTCTCTTCTCCTCTTACTTGTTCGGCCGAAACCACCCACAACCACCTTCACCGTCATCAAGTTTCTTTCATGCAATCTCTAGTGATCCAAAGGTGTTAGTGATCATACAAACAAGCTCGGTGTGTTCGGAAGCTGAAGGACCACTCTCATCTTCTTTTATCCACCACTTTTCTACGCTTAAACTTCCCTAGCCTTGGGCTAGTGGTAAGAACTTAGATCCTTGTATTTTACATCTTGTTTAAGTGGTTAATGATGTTTAATGATCAAAATGATAAGAACTCTAATGAATCTTATGAAGAAGTCTTGAACATAAACTAACTTGGTAATAAAGTATGGTTAAAAAGATGAAGAAATTGTGATGTTCATGTGTTGTAATGCTTGTTGTTCATTGTTTACTCATGTAGTTGATATGGATCATCATATGGTCTTGCTAGATCATGATTAAAAAAACATGAACTAGCAAGATGAGAAAGCAAGATGTTGTAGGATGATGGAATCATCCACACATAAACTATGAACTTGAATGAATGGGTGATTTCTTGAAAAATAAAGATCAAAGTAGGTTATAATCATGTAGGTCTAAAGATCCATGAGTGGTTTTTCAAAAGAACCAAGTTAAAAATATGAGTTTCACTAAAACTTGGATCTTACATAAACTAATCACATTTTTGGTAATAAACAAGTGTAGAAGCACTTATGTAAATAGAAGAGTTCACGAAGAAATATTTTTAGAAAATATGATTTTAAGTTGTAAACACTTACACTCTTTAAAAATAATGTTTTAAAGAACTAATCACACTTCGGAAGGTAACAAGACTTACTAAGTGTGCTAGTAAGTTACTACATGTTTTCATAAATATTCAAGTTCATGGGTTTATAGTTTATGCTTGTTCTTGACAAGTTTGGTAAGTAGAAGTTGCATATTGTTGGTTGATGATTGATTGAATGATTTTAAAAAAGAAAATGATATGCTAGTAAGCATGGACGCCTCCATTTACAAAGGAAACTCTGACGAAATTTTTCTAAAATTACAACACTTAGAAAATATTTTTTTTTTCTAACAAGTGTTTACGAATACATTTTTGACTTTGTTTTCGAAATAAACTTCGCCACCATTTTTATTACAACAATACCAATTGTCGGAGGTTGATTTTCGTAAATAAAATTTGATAAATATATATTTAGAATATATATTTTAAACTAAAACTCTTGTGTGACTATTTGGTTAATTTGTGAACTAGTTATATTATTTTAGGATAAAATAATATAATTTACGAATACCACGGAAATTATAACTCCAAAATAATACCAAAACTTTCACGGAATAAATATTTAAGTTACACACTCAGTATTGAGAAACCGAACGTTAAAACACAACTTATGAAATATTCTGGAAAATACGTCTACGCAAATATTTTTTTTTGGTAAAATATTATTTTGGAAATAAGTGAAGTAAAATGTATTATTTTTGGGAAAAATATATATATTTTGGAATTAAGATGTTTTTGGACAAAACAAGTCTACGTATATTTTCTAAGTGAAAATATATTATTTTGGAAACTACAAATACAAGAATTCGAGAATACATGTATGAAATACTCCCATCCCTGGGGAAGAAAACACGAAAACAAATACTTGAAAAGTATTATAACTCTGGATGATGTAAATACATAAAGAAAACGTAACACAAAACATAAATACTAAGGCAAGGCACGACCCGCTCGTCTAATAGACCCTAGCACAGTGTAGGTAGTCGTATTTGCTGACGAGATTTGAGTTACGAGTACTGAAGACGCAAAACAGTGAGTTCATGCTCCCCCTTTTCTTTAACTGTTTTTGGCTTTATAACTCTCGGGGGTGAAATACATGTACAAATACTTAAACGGTATGAAATGCCTAAGAAATACTAGATCATGTGAGCATAGACTTAATACTAAAATGCCATAAACTCTTGGTGAAAACTAGTACCAAGGAGTGATAAAAATGCCATAAAGTCTTAGTGAAAACTAGTACCAAGCCATTAAAAACATTCAGGAATTAGGGACGAGGGTTAGATCTAACGGGTACGGCCGAACCCCACTAATGGTCAAAACTAGTACCTAGAAGTGCTTTGGAGTCCCAGTCGAGGTTAATCGACACAGTCGAGGGAAATCGACACAGTCGAGGGAAATCGACACATACAAGGAGTCATAACAAGTACTCCCCATACCTTAAAGGATCCAATACTAATGCTCCCTAAGTCCTCACATGCCTTAAAGGAGCCATTACGAGTGCTCCCTGTGCCTTAAAGTCCTTGTAAAACATTCATGTTCATACACGCTTTTCATACCCGTTTACAAAGGAGTCTCTGAAATATTTACAAGAATTACATTACAAAAACAAGACGCATGAACTCGCTCAACTTTTGTTGATGTTTTCCAAAATTACATGTATTTCAGGTAACAGGATGGATCTTGGACGCAGGTGTCGTAACTAGAAGTTTAGATGTCATCCACTTTTGTTGGTTTATAACCTAGTCGAAGGTTGTGTTTTAAAAACTTGAATAAACAATGTTTGTAATACATAAATTTTATGAATAGAAACGTCGTTTTGATCATGTAGTTGTTTATTACGATTGAATGCAATGATATTAAACCAGTCACACATCATACGCTTCCGCAAAAGACAGGGTGTGACACTAACAATGCAATTTGCATGTTTATCTCAGCTCCTCCCAACTCGTGCTACAAGGTTCCTCAAATTCGAATAGCAAATTAGAAGACACCACAAAACATAAATCACGAAAGTCTAACGGGATATCACACTGTGACTCTATCAATCACATAGCCTAGGCAAATACACATGAATCCAGTCTATAGTGCTAAGTGTGCAATCACATGCAACATCATACATGAATGTATACTAGATATACTGTGCAGTAAGTAAACGAGATACGAACCTTGCGATCTGGAGCTGAGTGTCATGGTCGATTTTCGAAGCTGTTCGGTTATAGTCTGGTTTTATAAAAATGTTTTAAAACCTAGTTCACTATAACCAGTGGCTCTGATACCAAACTGTCACAACCCCAAAATACCACATGCGGAAACACCACGGGGCGTGTGACATACCAGGATCCAGCCACCAATCACATTGAACCACAACATTGTAATAAGTAAAAAATTTCCATTTATTTCATAAGTAATACCAAAACACAACTTAGACCAAATTCGTTCAGCGGAAGCATAATGTAAATAGTTATTCAAGTAATTCAAAACAAACGTGCAAGATCAATAAACAAGTATTCAAGAGCTAAGACCCATGACCACTCCAGCACTCCCAGATAGCAAGTTCCATCCGTGAATCTAACGACCTGCAAGCATCCAGACAAGTGTGTCAGACGACGCTGGTGAGTTCAAAGTTTGTTAACACGTTTTAGTTACCAGATATAAGTATAAAACATTCCAGAGATTTGATGTTGTTATTATCTTGATTACCGTAGATGGCTCCAGATTATTTGCCCTTCCCCAATGCTTCCATGACCAATCATATCAGTACACATACACATATATGTCCATGACCAATCTAGTTTGTACACAAAATCATGAATCAACAAGTAAATCATAGCCGAAGGGAATCAGGAATCACCCATCGTAACAAGGGTAAACATATTAACCGAACAACTGCGTGTACACAAAGATATGCTAAGATGAACGAGAGGAGAAGTTTCACAAAGACTGCCGTAGGTTTCGAGAGGGAGAGGAGAAATAATTAAGGTTTTGGTGTTTGTGTGTTTAGCGTACAAATGGTAACCAGAATGTATGCAACTCCTAAGTAGACCGGGCCCATCTTTGGTGTAACAAAAGATCTGGGCCGAGAGGCCCTTCCGGCGAAAAACTATTTTGGCGAAGAACCCTTCTTCGTCCCGTAGGTTCTTCGTGGTATAGGGTTCTTCATCGTATAGGTTTGTTTTTCAATAAACAAAAACATTTCAAAACCAAGCATAATTAAACCTTAATCATTCAAGCATAACAGTATATAATACAATGTAAAATGAATTGTAACCAAAACGGGATCCTGAAACAAGTGATTCGTAGAGGGAAGACCTTGAAATCTCGGGTTGTCACATCTGTGACAACTCGAGTTTCAAGGTCTCTGTTCGGCTTAACTTGTTACTTACTTGCAAGTGTGTTTTTATAATTAATTGAGGTGCAATACATGTGTTGTTTGTAGATGGTAGTATACATGATATGTGTATGGATGTTATATATGTATATTGTTTGGATTATTGGATCATATAATTAAAAACAAGATGGTGGAGCTCTAGCCGAAAACCCCACCCACGAAAACACTTATGATGAAAACACTCTAAGTGTTTTCGTCCACTGCTAAATATCGAAAACAACTTATGGGCTTCGGCCCAGTAGTGATTGAATATAGGGTCTGTTTTATATGTGCACACGAATTGGATAATTGGAAAACCCTAATCACATCTCCCTCTCTCTCGTTTTTCTTGGAACCCGACGGCTACCTTCTCTCATTCAAAGTTGATTCCTTGATTTGATCATTTGTGGTTTGGTTAGTGTCTGCCACATTCAAGGTAACTGATCCGATATTCTGTGTTAGATGTTCATGATGTGCTGAGTTCGAGTATACATGATTAAGATTTGATCAGTATATAATTGTATGATTAGATTGTTTGACATATGTGATGAATCGATGTGAAGTATTAGAATGGTATGTATCATGTGATTAATGTTGCAACCCACTACATACTTTGGTCCAATAATAGCATGAGAACATCTACAATTATCGGCCATTGATGTTGGATTTGATAAAAGCAATGATGATGAGCATATGACTTTGAACTGATTGTATATTAGGGTTTGGTTGACATGCAAATTGTTGAAGGAACCAATCTTAATTCTTATACACTTGGGCCACGTGATTGTCAGATAGCCGATTAACATGATAGGGCCTTTGAACCCACTAAAATCTATTGTGTCAATTTAGTTTTTGTAAATGGCTGACAACATATATACTAAACAAACTTCTATTGGGCCGATTGTAATAATATATTGCATATAATAAGATAGCGCATGATTTATGGCAGTGGACATATGATTGTCCATGTGAATGAATAACTTGCTAAAGTCATACATGAGTTGGTTTGGCTGAATGATTGTAGACGATGCAACTGATAGAAATCCTGAGATGTGTAACTGTTGTCGATGTTGATGATTAGGGTATCGATTACAGAAGTGATATGATTAATGATCTTGGCATGTTAGTGGTATGATGGTAAATTAATAGCAGATTATGTTTTATGCTTAAACATATGTCGACTACTGAATGATCACTACTTGCTGTTGTTGAATAATGTTTGTATGATGAAATGATGTAACTGTAAGTGACGAATAGGGTTTCTGGTTGTAACTGTTGATGATGGGGACCAACGAAATCACATGGTTTAGACGAAAACACCTAGTGTTTTCGCCAAACCTCAAGACCAACGAAAACCCTTGAGTTTTCGCCTGAAGGATTTTTGCCAAATGTGTTTTCGCCCAGAATGGGGATTTCGCCTAAAGGTGTAACTCTGTTAAGTGTAACTTTGATGGTGTGTTAACTTAGTTAACTGTGTAACCTTGTTGGTATATGTTAATCCAGTTAAACTTGCTAACTCTGTTAAAGTGTGTTATTGGTTAACAACATTAGATTGTATGAATTGCATGATATTGACTTACTGCTTACGTGATACATGATGTTATCTGCCAAGCACACTTCGTGACATATATTGCATGTGAAACTTTACGAACTTGAACTGATCGAGTATACGTGCATACTATAGGACTTGATTGATTACTTGTGAGCACATAGTTAAGCATACCGAGCAAACCAAGGTGAGTTCACACTAGCCAAGGCATGGGATTCCCAGGGGTTGGGAATGGGATTGAATAACTACTCGTACAGCTATTACATTTAAACTAATTACTACTGTCTTCGGATTGAAGGGCACGTATGTAAAACCTACGTACAGTTATACTTACTACTGTCCTCGAGTTGAAGGGCACGTACGTAAAGCCTACGTACACGATCTTAAGACCATCAACTCTATCAAAGGAAGTCCCTCAATTATCGACTTAATCGCCGAGGCCTAGGGCGAGCGGGTCATTAGTTAATAGCGCTATTAGGTTTAACAAACCTCACACCGTGCCGGTCGGACGGGCGTGTACTAATGGACTATGGGCAAAGGGTTAATGCTGATAGACATTGACTTAGGGCACCTCTTACATTTTCATAGCAGTCGATACGCGTGGTCATGTAACACATGGGAAGCCCCCACTAATCATCGCACATATGCCTGGATTGGCCGCGATAATGATAAATACGATACATGGTTTACAATACGAACATACGAATTATGAAATGAATACTATAACCAAACAACCAAATGTGAACTCGCTCAACTTTGTTGTTGATTCGTTGCTACATGCCTTGTAGGTCATTACGTACTCATGGAGCTTGCACAGGGAGGAACAGTCGTTGTGGGACATGGCAGTGTGTGCCATGCTTTAAATATTACTTTATTTCATACTTAATACTTGCTATGGGTTTTACAATTATGCTTCCGCTAAACACTTAACTATGCTTTGGTTTTTTTTGAACACCTTTCATATTGTTTGGTTGAATTATGTTTACTTACATGCTTGTTCAATATGATTGGTGGCTTGATCCTGGTCATGTCACGTCCCAAGCGGTGGTACTCCGCGTGTGGATTTTGGGGGTGTGACAACATCATCCTCAACTTGAAAGAAATTTCGTCCCGAAATTTGATAAGCAATTCCAAAACAGCAAGGTGTTAAATCAGGATGACTGTGGATTTTCCCTAGATGCCACATCATCCCCAACTTGAATAGGAGTTTCGTCCCGAAATTCATTAGTTGCATCAGATTTGGATTTGTCAATTGGGAATAAATGAGGGTACTTGAGCTTCATCTGATCCTCGCATTCCCAAGTGAACTCCGGTCCACGCCTTGAGTTCCAACGAACCCTCACGATCAGAATTCAACTGTGTATACGGACCTTGACTTCCCGATCCATAATCTCTATTGGTTCTTCGATGAACTGCAACTTGTCATCGATTTTCAGCTCTTGAAACGGTACCACAAGTGTTTCATCGGACAAACACTTCTTTAGCTGAGAGACATGGAAGACATCATGGACATTACCCAACTCAGCAGGTAACTCGAGCTTGTAGGCCACCTTGCCGATTCGCTCTAGGATTTTGAATGGCCCTACATAATGGGGATTAAGCTTACCGCGTTTCCCAAACCATACTACACCCTTCCAGGGTGAGACTTTCAACATTACATGTTCGCCCATCGCGAACTCCAAAGGTTTCCTACGCTTGTCTGCGTAACTTTTCTGACGGTCACGCGCTGCCGCCATACGATTTCTGATCTGGACAATCTTTTCTGAAGTTTCGAGTACGAGTTCTGGACCTGTGATCTGGCTTTCACCCACTTCAGCCCAACAGAGAGGTGAACGACATTTTTGTCCATACAATGCTTCGAATGGAGCGGCCTGGATACTGGTATGGTAGCTATTGTTATAAGAAAACTCTATCAAAGGCAAATGTTTCTCCCAACCCTTGCCAAAATCAATCACACACGCTCTCAGCATGTCTTCAAGTGTCTGGATGGTTCGTTCACTTTGACCATCCGTCTGTGGGTGATAAGCAGTGCTCATGTCAAGTCGCGAGCCGAACGATTTGTGCATCGACTGCCACAAATCCGAAATGAAACGCGGGTCACGATCAGAGATAATAGAGGTCGGCACCCCGTGCCTAGAAACCACCTCTTTAAGATAAACAGCGGCAAGTTGTGAGAACTTATCCGTTTCCTTGATTGCTAGAAAATGTGCTGACTTCGTGAGACGATCAACGATCACCCAGATGGTATCGTTTTCCGTTTTGAGTTCTCGGCAAACCCGTGATGAAATCCATCATGATTTGCTCCCATTTCCACATGGGTATCTCTGGTTGCTGAAGTAGACCCGAGGGTTTCTGATACTCCACTTTAACTCTAGTACAAGTCAGACACTTACTCACATAAGTCGGGATGTGAACCTTCATCTTCGGCCACCAGTACAAAACTTTGAGGTCCTGATACATCTTATCCGAGCCCGGATGGACGGAGTATCGAGACTTGTGCGCTTCGTCCATCATAAGTTCTCTAAGATTTCCAAACAAAGGAATCCATATTCATTCCATGAAATAAAGAATACCATCAGATCTCTCTACCAGTCGCTTTTCCATGCTCCGCAAATATTCCGCTTTAATGTTTTCTTCCTTCAATGCTTCAGTGTGAGCCGAACGAATCTGATCAGGAAGGTTTGAGTGAATAGTGATCTGCAAGGCGTGAACACGTTTGGGTTTCGATTCCTTTCGACTGAGGGCATCAGCTACAACGTTAGCCTTACCCAGATGATACTTGATTGCACAGTCGTAGTCATTTAAGAGTTCTACCCAGCGACGCTGTCGCATATTCAATTCCTTCTGGTCAAAAATATGCTGAAGGCTCCTGTGGTCGGTATAAATAGTGCATTTAGTACCGTACAGGTAATGCCTCCAGATTTGGAGCACAAACACCACGGCTCCCAACTCTAGGTCGTGAGTCGGGTAATTTCTCTCATGAACGTTCAACTGTCGAGAGGCGTAAGCTATCACCTTCTCGCGTTGCATCAGCACACAACCGAGACCCTGAATAGAAGCATCACAATATACCACGAAATCTTCGGTACCTTCTGGTAAAGACAAGATCGGTGCGCTGCAGAGTTTTTGTTTAAACAACGGGAAAGCATCTTCTTGTTTCGTTCCACATGAGTATGCAACACCTTTCTGTGTCAACGAAGTAAGAGGTTGAGCAATCTTCGAGAAGTCTTTAATAAATCTCCGATAGTACCCAGCGAGACCGAGAAATTGTCGCACTTCCGAAGGATTCTTTGGTGCTGCCCAATTTCTGATAGCATCAATCTTTGCAGGATCCACATGTATTCCCGATTCATTCACAATGTGGCCAAGGAAGTGTACCTCTCGAATCCAGAAGTCACACTTAGAGAATTTCGTGTAGAGTTGCTCCTTCCTCAGAAGCTCCAAGATAAGACGCAAGTGTCGCTCGTGATCCTCCTTGCTCTTAGAGTAGATCAAAATGTCGTCGATGAACACTATAACGAAATCGTCAAGATACGGCTTGCACACACGGTTCATGAGATCCATGAAGACCGCTGGCGCGTTTGTCAACCCTAACAGCATAACCAGAAACTCATAATGGCCATACCGCATTCGAAAAGCTGTTTTAGGAACATCCTCCTCTCGGACCCTCATCTGATGATAGCCCTATCTTAAGTCGATTTTCGAGTAAAAACTTGACCCTTGCAACTGGTCAAACAGATCGTCGATGCGTGGCAAAGGATAACGGTTCTTGACAGTCACCTTGTTGAGTTCCCGATAATCAATACACATACGAAAGGACCCGTCTTTCTTCTTTACAAACAGAACTGGGGCTCCCCAAGGCGAAGAACTGGGTCGGATAAAACCTCTATCCAACAGTTCTTAAAGTTGATTAGATACCTCTTGCAACTCCCTAGGTGCAAGACGATAAGGAGCTCGAGCAATTGGGGTCGCTCCTGGCGCAAGTTCAATCTGAAACTCTACCTGACGGTGAGGAGGTAAACCAGGAAGTTCCTCAGGAAATACATGGAAATTCACGAACAACTGGCAGGTCTTCGATCTTTCTTTCTTCAGACGGAGTATCAGTAACAAGTGCTAGAATAGCAGGATACCCCTTTTGTAGACACTTCTGGGCTTTCATAGCTGAGATGATACTAACCATTGCACCACTACGATGTCCTTGAACCGATAAAGATTCTCCACTGGGGAGGGGAATACGTACGATCTTCTCTTTACAGAGAATTTCAGCTTGATACTTAGACAACCAATCCATACCAACCACTACATAAAAACTACTGAGGATAACAGGAAGGAGGTCAATATCAAACACTTGACTCACAAGGTCTAGTTTACATCCCATAAAAACGTGTGAGGCTTCAATTGTTTTACCATCGGCTAATTCTACTACATGCTTAGCTTCTAGAGGTGTTGGAGCTAACCCTAATCGTTGACTGAACTCTAGAGACACATAACTCCAATCGGCACCGGAATCAAATAATACAGAAGCAAAGAGGTTGTTCACAGAAAACGTAATAGTCACGACATTGCCGTCATTCCTAGCATCACCAACACCAATCGTAAATACCCTTCCACGAGCTCCATTGCCCCCATTGTTGCCGTTATTCTTGTTTCCAGCATTGTTATTGTCATCCTGACGGTTGTTGTTGTCATTGGCGTTCTGATTTAGTTGAGGGCAATCCCGTTTAATGTGACCCTCATCCCCACACTTGAAACACCCCTTCCTAAAGCCTTGTTTCTGATGGGGCTGCTGCCTTTGCTGTTGTTGACGCTGCTGATTCTGCTGCTGATTTTGCTGCTGCTGCTTTGGGTATGGAGCTCTATAGTCTTTTGCCATATGGCCCACCTTATCGCACCTATGGCAAGCCCGGACACATGGTCCATGATGATGATACCCACACTTGTTGCACTTTGGCTTCCTACCAACGTAGGAGCCTTGGCTCTGATTGCTGCCCTGGCCTTGGTTAACTGAAGTCGACTGACTGAAACTACGGTTATTGCTGGTTTCGAACCTTTTCTGCGATTGACTTGCACTGGTTGCTTTGTCAGCATCATTCCATTTACGCTTGTTATCACTAGCTGGTGTGGTAGCTGTAGCAGCATGGGTAGTAGCAGAAACACGGGGCGGTAGCGTTCCACGCTCGACCTCTTGGTCGGTAATCTTGTGTGCTAAACGAATGATCTGAGGCAAATTGTTAAGGTTTGCAGCAGTGACCAAACTCTTTACTGATGGTGCTAGGCCCTTGATGTACAACTCAATTCTTTGAGGTGGAGGTCGAGACAAGTTAGGGCACATATTTCGTAGATCATGAGATCGTTTCGTGTAAGCCTCGATCTCGGACCCCTCCATCTTCAGATTGTAGTACTCGTTCTCGAGCTTCTGAATCTCGTCACGAGGACAGTACTCCTCCCGCATCAACTCCTTGAAATCATCCCAAGTAGTTGCATTAGCCATCTCGATGCCCAACATTTGCACCTGGGCATTCCACCAAGTTAAGGCACCATCCTCCAAGGTGCCTGTAGCATACTTCACCCGGTCCCCCTCGGGACAGTTACACATAGCGAACAGTGACTCAGCCTTCTCAAACCAACGTAGTAACCCCACAGCCCCTTCAGTCCCACTGAATGTCTGTGGCTTACAATCCATGAACGTCTTGAACGTGCAAGCAGGCAGATTGTTTTGATTCTAATTCGCTTGCTGACCTAATGGACGAAAGAAAATACAACACAAGGGTAAGAGTTGTGTACACAACACAAGAATAATGAGTATTTGGCACATTTCATACCAGCTTGGTAGGCTGCCAAAGCCTCAGCCACACGTGTGTTAATCAAGTTTGTCAACTCAGCCTGACTCATCGCAATGTGACCACGCCCATGGCCTCATTCGTTCATGATTGTATATGAGAAAAGGGAAAAGGTTAAGGATCGACATAAGGTAGGAATCAAAACCTCAAAATACTTCTACAGACTACTAGGTTAACATCAGACTACAGAGCGGAACCCCCTTCACACTCGTTAAGCCTCACTGGGACTCACATGCACCCCACATTATTATTATATGTGCACCCATAATAACAACGCAATTTGCATGTTTATCTCAGCTCCTCCCAACTCGTGCTACAAGGTTCCTCAAATTCGAATAGCAAATTAGAAAACACCACAAAACATAAATCACGAAAGTCTAACGGGATATCACACTGTGACTCTATCAATCACATAGCCTAGGAAAATACTCATGAATCCAGTCTGTAGTGCTAAGTGCGCAATCACATGCAACATCATACAAGAATGTATACAAGATATACTAAGCAATAAGTAAACAAGATACGAACCTTGCGATCTGGAGCTGAGTGTCATGGTCGATTTTCGAAGCTGTTCGGTTATAGTCTGGTTTTATAAAAACGTTTTAAAACCTAGTTCACTATAACCAGTGGCTCTGATACCAAACTGTCACACCCCCAAAATACCACATGCGGAAACACCGAGGGGCGTGTGACGTACCAGGATCAAGCCACCAATCACAATGAACCACAACATTGTAATAAGTAAAAAGTTTCCATTTATTTCATAAGTAATACTAAAACACAACTTAAACCAAATTCGTTCAGCGGAAGCATAATGTAAATAGTTATTCAAGTAATTCAAAACAAACGTGCAAGATCAATAAACAAGTATTCAAGAGCTACGACCCATGACCACTCCAGCACTCCCAGATAGCAAGTTCCATCCGTGAATCTAACGACCTGCAAGCATCCAGACAAGTGTGTCAGACGACGCTGGTGAGTTCAAAGTTTGTTAACACGTTTTAGTTACCAGATATAAGTACAAAACATTCCATAGATTTGATGTTGTTATTATCTTGATTACCACAGATGGCTCCAGATTATTTGCCCTTCCCCAATGCTCTATCAAACATTGGTCAAGTGGTTAAGGTAATTAGTTCATGACCATCCTCCCTGGTACGGTGTGAGGGTGCCAAACCTAATAGCACTATCAACTAATAACCCTGTTGCCTCCCCAGCAACTAATCGGTATATGACGAAGTACCTGGATGTTTCGTCAAGGGCCTGTCGACGAAGAATCATTCTTCGTCGCCCACTAATCCTTCGTCGGGGGTCTCCTTCGTCGTCGTCAACATCAGACGGTTACCAACTCTGCAATCTTGTAGCAGTTAACAAAATATTGGCATGGTTATCGGATCAATCAATCATCTTTTAATAACAGTTACATTCATCATCTAAACATTCTGACCGAATCATTTACACCATGATTACAACTTTATCATGCAAACCCTAATTTCTTATGAGGCATCAACACTATGACAACTCATTTATATCTAAAAACTATTAAAGGTTCACATATAAACAACACTAGATCATCACCAAAACATATCAGTACACATACACATACATGTCCACGACCAATCTAGTTTGTACACAAAATCATGAATCAACAAGTAAATCATAGCCGAAGGGAATCAGGAATCACGCATCGTAACAAGGGTAAACATACTAACCGAACAACTACGTGTACATAAAGATATGCTAAGACGAACGAGAGGAAAATCTTCACAAAGACTGCCGTAGGTTTCGAGAGGGAGAGGAGAAATAATTAGGGTTTTGGTGTTTGTGTGTTTAGCGAACAAATGGTAACCAGAATGTATGCAACTCCTAAGTAGATCGGGCCCATCTTTGGTGTTCAAAAGATCTGGGCCGAGAGGCCCTTCCAGTGAAAAACTATTTTGGCGAAGAACCCTTCTTCATCCAAAAGGTTCTTCGTCGTATAGGGTTCTTCGTCATATAGGTTTGTTTTTCAATAAACAATAAATATTTCAAAACCAAGCATAATTAAACCTTAATCATTCAAGCATAACAGTATATAATACAACGTAAAATGAATTGTAACCAAAACGGGATCGTGAAACAAGTGATTCATAGAGGGAAGACCTTGAAATCTCGGGTTCTCACATCATCCCCAACTTGAAAGAAATTTCGTCCCGAAATTTGATAAGCAATCCCAAAACAGCAAGGTGTTAAATCAGGATGACTGTGGATTTTCCCCAGATGCCACATTGGTTCACTTGAAAGGCATCGATTGGCAAACCACTGCTCTCTCACTTTGCCACCACTCTACCACCACTACAACACCAACACCCACCACCATCATCCATCATCCATCTTTAGAGTGTTTAGTAGTCTCAAGATCCAAGATTGATTGTAAGGGTTCTTACCAATCAAAGGCCATGTTTGGTTAAGACTCTTACATCACTTGGTGAAGACAAGTCTTTTATGTATTACTTTTGATTTTTAATCTTTCGGCACTTTTTATTTGGGTTTGTATTAATCACTTTAATAACTAGTTTCTTATGTTGAAGGTGAATTTTCTTTATCATTTTTCCGTGGTGTCTTGAGGTTACATTACTTTCTATATAAAGTAAAAGATTGCATCATTCTTGTCTTTACGGTCTATATAAAGGCGTGTTGACTACCTGGTCGGGGGTTAGGGGAATGGTTTGGTAAAGTTCTTGTCTCGTTCTGTGTATAGATCCTGCGAGGACCTGGTTCAAGCTTACTAGGACCTCCTTCAATACCCACTGGTACTGGATGGTGGGGGTGCGAATAGCCTGAACCCCTCATATGTAAACTACTATTAATACTTTAAACCGGCTTCTTGGGATTGTATCCTTGCTGACTCAAACCACTTAGCCGAGGGTAACGTCACCTTCAAAAGAGGGGCCTACCACTTTTCGCATTAATAACTTACTTAATTGTCTTTCAATATTCCGACCCTTTGGGATTTTATCCCTGCTGACTCAAACCACTGGGTTGAGGGTAACGTCACCTTCAAAAGATGGGCCTACTACTATAACTAAGATAATCTCTTAAAAAGTCCAAAAGTACGAAAATCATCAAAGGATGCATTAAAGACGAGTCAGATCCACGTGATTCTATCTTTTCTATCTGTTTTTTCATTTTATTTATCTTTTCAATTTTAGTTTTATTTTCGTGTTTCAAAACTTTTCTCAAAAATTTAGATTGGTTAGATGTTGAGGATAAACCGGTACTAAAAGCTCTTGTGTCCTTAAACGACCTCGGTATCTTACCAACGCTATACTACGCTCACGATGGGTGCACTTGCCCAAGTGTGTTTAATGTTTGTAGATTATCGTGTTTTATAAATTTAAAACTTGACTAATGCGTAAAGTGGGCTCAAAATATTAATAAAAACATATCACACCTAACGCACAACAAGTTTTTGGAGCCATTGCCGGAGACACAAGGATTTTAAGAAAGTTTAAAATCAACGGCCTAATCATTTTTACTTATTTTTCTATTCTCTTAGGATTTTTCTTAATTTTTCAGTTTCTACAGAGTTCAGCACGGGCCGTGCTCGGTCAGACACGGGGCTGTGCCCATCATTCTTACTGATAGTTTTTGTTTTCTGAGTTATAGACGATTGACCACGGGGCCATGGCGGTGCACCACGGGGCCGTGCTGAAGTCCCCAGTAACTGGGATCCAGAAAACAGCTACTGTAACCACGACCACGGGCTGTGGTCATTGACCACGGGCTGTGGTCATTGACCACGGGGTCGTGGTGAGAGATCTGACTGGCCTTCTTTTTTGTTTTCATCGCAGGACTTGGAACTCAATCGTAGGGCCTGGACTCTCTACGCAGTGCATGAGCTCCAGTTACAATAAAGACATAAAGGAAGCTCTAGACGAACCCAAATGCTTTCTAAGAAAAAGACTAAAAGCCAAAAATCAAGAGAAGGCTTCGGGGGGCCAATCCCAATGGCGGATCAGCGTACCCTAATAGATTACCTAAGGCCCACGGTTGGTAATCTCGGAGCAGCCATCAATGCACCGAATGTCGATGCCAATAATTTCGAACTTCGGCCGCATTTGATTCAAATGCTCCAAAATTCCGCAACCTTCCATGGCCGAGCTGATGAAGATCCCCATTTACATATTACCAATTTTTTGGAAATATGTGACACTTTCCGGATCAACGGAGCTTCAAACGACGCCATCCGCCTCCGAATGTTCCGATTTTCACTAAAAGACCAAGCTAAGGCTTGGCTCAACACCCTCCCAAGTGGTTCGGTAAACACTTGGGATGAACTTGCCCAAAAATTTCTATATAAGTATTTCCCGCCCTCTAAAATCACTAAATTAATGACTGAAATGAATACATATTCACAAGAGGACGGGGAATCCTTATATGAAACTTGGGAAAGATTCAAGGAGCTATTGAGGAAATATCCTCATCATGGTCTCGCAGTGTGGCAACAAGTATCCACTTTCTATAATGGGTTGTTGCCACACACGAGACAAACACTCGACTCAAGCTCTGGGGGACTCCTAAGTAATCGACGCCCAAATGAAATTTATAATCAAATTGAGGAAATTGCTCAAAACAATTTTCAATGGCACACCCCCCGAGGGTCAAAATCTATTTGGCCCGTGCGCCCATAAAGTAGATGAGAGCACCTCTTTACAAGCACAAATCGAGGCCCTATCTTCAAAAATCAAAATGTTAGAAATGGGAAAAACGGCCTTGGTTATGGCTTGTGATGTGGTGGACCACATGAAAATTGGAGTTGTATGAAAGAAATGGAAAATCTAATTGAACTGGTAAACTACATTAATAATAGACCTAGGCCGTTGGGTTCCCCAACGGGTACCTACAACCAAGGATGGTAACCACCCTAACCTTGGTTAGAGGGAGCCCGGAAATAGTAGTAACCAACAAAATCAAAATCAATGAACAAACTTTCAGCAACAACCAAGAAATGAGTCACAAAATTTCTCTCAACAACAACAAGGGGGACGGCAGAGGCTTGAGGACCTCATCACACGCCTCATCTCCGAAACCGAAAAAAGGTACTCGGATCGATTCCTACAAGCGGAATCCAATATTAGAAACCAACAAGCTAGTATTAAAAACATTGAAAAACAACTAAGTCAACTACCCCAAAATTTCTCAGAGAGACCACAAGGCGCATTACCTAGCAATACCGAAACCAACCCGAAGGCGCAAGTACACCTCATAACACTGAGAAACCGAACCGTAGGCCCCGAGGAAACCCCACTATCCCCGTCCAACAATAATCCACCCAACCAAACCACAAACTCACCCTCAACCCACAACGAAACAACTCCCCCACAAAAGTCTGAACCCACCAAAAACACCTCGGTGCCCTACCCCGGTCGGTTACGTCGCCAAAAGACCGACGAGCAATTCATAAAATTCATAAACTTGCTAAAACAATTGCACATCAATCTTCCATTTGTAGAAGTCCTCATGAAAATGCCGAAGTACTCAAAATTTATGAAAGACTTCCTCACCCGCAAAAGAAAGATTGAAACATTGCAATTGGTCAACCTAAGTGAAGAATGCTCCGCCGTACTCCTCAACAAACTCCCAGAAAAGAAAATCAACCCCGGAAGCTTCACCATGCCTTGTTCCATTGGGGGATCACCCGTACGAAATGCACTAGCCGACCTTGGGGCTAGCATCAATCTCATGCCCGCATCAATGTTTGACCGACTCGGACTAGGTAAGACGAGCCCCACAAAGATGAGCATACACCTCGCCGATAGGTCTATCAAACACCCACAAGGTCTCGTCGAGAATCTATTGGTAAAAGTCGGAGACTTTGTCTTCCTGGCCGACTTTGTCATACTCGACATGGAAGAAGACACTGAAGTTCCCCTCATTCTAGGAAGACCATTCCTTGCCACCACTCGTGCCATGGTGGATATGAGTGACGGGAAGCTAACATTGAGTGTTGGAGACAAGGAGATAAAATTCGGGGTTGGGAAAAGAGTAGAGGACGACCCGGTCAACTACATGGATGCCATAGACTCAAGCTTGGATAACGCTCTCCAAAGGTGCAACACGGGATGCGAGACATCCCGCTCGGGTAACATATGACTGACTATACGTCTAGCCAAGGATCCTTATAAACGTGGCGCACCACAGAGGCATTCCGTGGAACTATCCTTAGTTTTAGTTTCATTTTAATTTAGTTTAACTTTTATGTTTTCTAGTTTAGTCTTACTTTTCAGGAATAAATCACACTCGAAAAGATGGAAATTGCCAAAGGGAAGTTAAAACCACACCCCATGCACGAAAACAGAGCTTTCCATCAACTTTTCCAGCATTTCAGCATGTGCAGCACGGGGCTGTGCTTAGCCCAACACGCCCCGTGCCAGGCTCTATAGAAAAAAGTCCCAGTTCAGTTAACTGACCACGAGTCGTGCTCGCTGAACACGCCCCGTGGCCAGCCTTCTGTTAAAATATAATACTGGCGATCTGACCACGGGGCCGTGCCCGGACCACACAGGGCCGTGGCCAGACGCCCAGTAACAGAAAAACTTTTTTTTAATCATCGTTTACACATTCGAATCAACCTAAAAACTTATTTTGGGACACATTGAGGACATTGTGTAATTTAAGTGTGGGGGGATGCTAAAACCTTGAATCTTACAAGTCCTAATAACAAGCATTACACAAAACTCTATTGGAATCGCTAATCATCCCAAATTTTTTTCAAAAAAATTTCACTTTTTTACTTATCTCGGTTTAATTCGGGAATAATAAGTTCTAAAAAAGGTTATATTTTTACAAATTTACAACTGATAGCGTCGTGATAAAAAGAACCGAATAAGAAAATTATGAAAAGGCATGACAAATCTAATTAAAATTTGATTATATATACTTGATCACATTATAAACCCATTCCTACAACAAGTGAGTTTTGAGCCTTTATTGAGCATACATGCATATATCTTTAAACTAAATGCTCATTTTTCGTTTCTTGTGAAAATAGTCGCTTGGTTCTTACGACTCTAGAACTTGCCAAGACGATACATTCCCGGTCCTTACCAACTTGAACCCTAGTAAGTAAATGATAGAGGCATTAGGACTAAACCATTTTCCTTTCAAAACCATTATTTTTCATTTTTTATCACCTACCCAAAATCCCCCTAGTTAACCCCTTTGAGCCTAAACCGTTTCATTTCAAAACCCACAAAACAAACACCCATTACCCACCAAAACCTTTTTTCTTTTCAAACCCCTTTGTTTTAGTAAAAAGCTCGGCTATCATATGGCAATGAAAAAAAAATGAAAGTCCTGCAATAAACAAACAAGTTCCTTAAAGAAATCTTGTTTGAATGTGCTTAGTTTGAATAAAAGTCACAAAAACAAAAAAAATTACAACGACCGACGCTTTTTACGCGTTTTGTCATTTTTTACTGACCACTAACCAAAAACCACCTACCCTTAGCCTAAGTCTAACCCTTCCCCAAGTCCTCTTTATATTTACAAAGGTTTATAGTTAAAAGGATGAGGTTTGATCGCTTGGCAAGCATATGGTAGAAGTAAGTTCCACGCCGGTCTCGAGTGTTTCACAAAAATACACAAATGGGCCGAGTGTTGAGTGATCTCCCGTGAGGTATGTGAACTTGTATATAAATGGAATTTTAAAGAGGCATGTAATGCCCAAATAAATAATTTTTCTTATAAAATGTTCTAAATAAATCATGACGAATAGGATTGTAGATAAAATAAAAATAAAACTCAAAGATACGTAGAATCTTGATAGTACGGTTAAGAGTTGACCACGGGGTCGTGCCCAGGAGACACGGGGTTGTGTGGGGCCTTCTGTGACAATTGCAATTAATGAAGGAAGAGAAGATGCTGGCCACGGGGCGTGCCCGCTGGACACGGGGCCGTGGCCAGAGCTTTGTGCAGGCTATAAATAGGGGTGCTTGGTTCACTTGAAAGGCATCCCTTGGCAAACCACTACTCTCCCACTTTGCCACCACTCCACCACCACTACAACACCAACACCCACCACCATCATCCATCTTTAGAGTGTGTAGTAGTCTTGGGATCTAAGATTGATTATAAGGGTTCTAGCCAATCAAAGGCCATGTTTGGTTAAGCCTCTTACATCAGTTGGTGAAGACAAGTCTTTTATGTATTACTTTTGATTTTTAATCTTTTGACACTTTTTATTTGGGTTTGTATTAATGACTTTAATAACTAGTTTCTTATGTTGAAGGTGAATTTTCTTTATCATTTTTTCGTGGTGTCTTGAGGTTACTTTACTGTCTATATAACGTAAAAGATTGCATCATTTGTGTCTTTACGGTCTATATAAAGGCGTGTTGACTACCTGGTCGGGGGTTAGGGGAATGGTTTGGTAAAGTTCTTGTCTCGTTAGTGTATTGATCCTGCGAGGACCTGGTTCAAGCTTACTAGCACCTCCTTCAATACCCACTGGTATTGGATGGCGGGGGTGCGAATAGCCTGAACCCCTCATATGTAAACTACTTTTAGTACTTTAAACCGGCTTCTTGGGATTGTATACTTGCTGACTCAAACCACTTAGCTGAGGGTAACGTCACCTTCAAAAGAGGGGCCTACCACTTTTCGCATTAATAACTTACTTAATTGTCTTTCAATATTCTGACCCTTTGGGATTTTATCCATGCTGACTCAAACAACTGGGTTGAGGGTAACGTCACCTTCAAAAGAGGGGCCTACTACTATAACTAAGATAATCTCTTAAAAAGTCCGAAAGTGCGAAAATCATCAAAGGATACATTAAAGACGAGTCGGATTCAAGTGATTCTATCTTGTCTATCTGTTTTTCATTTTATTTATCTTTTCAATTTTAGTTTTATTTTCATTTTTCAAAACTTTTCTCAAAAAAATTAGATTGGTTAGACGTTGAAGATAAACCGGTACTAAAAGCTCTTGTGTCCTTGGACGACCTCGGTATCTTACCAACGCTATACTACGCTCACGATGGGTGCACTTGCCCAAGTGTGTGTTTAGTGTTAGTAGAATATCGTGTTTTATAAACTTAAAACTTGACTAATGCGTAAAGTGGGCTCAAAATATTAATAAAAACATATCACACCTAACACACACCATTGTCTTATCAAGGAACATGATGCATCAATGCACAACATTTTGTGCAATTAAAATGAGATCTTGTTGAAAAACGAACCAGATACACATAGTTTACAAATCTTGGTGAACGATTTACAGAACCAATTGATTCTTATTCTACATTCTAACTGAAAGGACTACCTGGAAGCCATAAAAACACGTATCAGAATGATTTTGTTTTCTTGTTGTCTCTTATAATTTATGAGTTTGTTTTGATCAAACGTATCCTTCTTTGCATTAGACAGAGCATGTTATTATGATATTGATTACAATGACACTATAAACAAAAGGTCAACTACTCCTAAATTACACCCTTGCTCTAGTTAGAACTCACGTTCTTTAATACCACATGATGTTTACACTACTTTCAGGACTTGTAGGGCACCTGTCTTTGGAGTTGAAGGAAAACAGAAATTGGTAGTTTATACCTGCCAAATTGGTAGTTGCGAGGCCACCATTAGTACCTGGTTCCATCTGCCAAATTGGAGTCCTTACTCAGTAAGAAAGATTATAATTTTCTAATTAATTTTATACTAATTAATTTTGGCAATGGGCCTCATTGCCTCACGGTCTCTTTGATCACATATTTAAGCTATAAAGGAAAAGTTTTAGGGAGGCTGCAATCGTTTTATCCAGGTGATCTCTTCTAATTTGTGGTCACATGTGATCTCCAATGGGTGCTTAAGAGGTTAGTTTTCTCCTGCGTTATTATATTTGTAATTCTTTTTGACCTTTTTGCTTTAGCGAGTCAAGTTTTCTAACTGAAAATTTCCCATATATAGGTGAGAGTGTACACATCAGCACACGTGGAGGACGAGTTAGCAACAACAAAGAGAGATTACCTTCAAGCCGCATTTATCAAGTTCAAATAAATGAATTTCATGTTTTATTTATCTTTAGGAATCTTTTTTATTCAAAGAGTTTGATTTAGAGTGTAGAATGACAAGGTGGTTTTGTATACTCCGAAAGAAAGGTGAGATTTTTATTTTTGTTCTCACAAATGGGGATCATTAAAGCTGGTATGTTTTGAAGGGTGGTGTAAAAGTAATTTACTTTCTTTGGGGGAATTTATAATGTTGTTTATGTATTTGGGTTTATGATTGATGAACCAATAGTGAATACCATTAACAACTAGTTATATTAAGACTAAATTGAAGATCTCAATAAATAATATCGTCAACAACCTTCCAATGACAATTACCGGTCTCATCGTTTCATTCGGATAAAATTGCAAGTTTCTTTGAGATCGGGACTTTAAGAAAATCAAAACAACAAATAGACTTTTGTAAACTATCATATAAATAAAAAGAAAACTAACAGAGGTATTCTTCAGTATATCAATACTAGATAATTGATAAACAAATAGAATGTTTTCTTTTAAATGTAACAGAGTCCTAATTTTTAGCAAAACATGTTTAAATATATGTTTTTTAACCTCAGTAAGCAACATACAAACACTGTACATGGAAAACATCCTTTATTGAGATCTGTAACTGTAAGGTTTATGGCATAGATAAAACAAAGCCATGCTACGAGTAAGAAAACTAATAGAAAATGAGTACCTGCGCTGAAGCCGGTAACCGGCCGTCACACAATAACCACCAAACGCCATCACGAAACCACCAATCGCCGCACACCGCTGATTCTCCGCCGATGAAGAAGGTTGCAACCGACCCTCACGTTCTGCTACACTGCCACCATCGTCGTCGCACACCACATCGGAAACTACATCCCCGTACATAGCCCTAAACTCACCAACCTAAGTGATATGTTTCCCGCCGCATCGCGCAGGTAAACGACTAGTATATATATATATATATATATATATATATATAGGGTTAGGTTAACATACAAATGCCCTTATCGTACATTACGTACGCGATCATCTCAGCCGTCAGATCTTCATCCCACATTGAAATCGGATGTTGGTTTTTTGTAACAATTTCGCATGTTGGTTTTTTAACATGCGATTTCATCAAAATTACCACATGCGAAATTGGTACAAAAAACCAACATGCAAATTTATCAAAATTATCACATGCAAAATTGTTACAAAAAACCAACATGCGATTTCTTCAAAATTATCACATGCGATTTCATCTATGCTCTTTTATAACATGCGATTTCACTATATCATACGTATTGTACGTTAAGGGATATTGTATTTTACACTTTCACTATTTATATATATAGGCTCATCCTCCACACCCTAGGTCCATCCCCTTCCGACCCATCCTCACACCCATCCTACGTGGCAGAGCATCCTTTGAGGACTTACCCCTCCACACCGAGTAGTAAGTTTATCACCACTAATTAAACCTTTCTGTAATAATTGAATTTCGAGGATACATTTTTTTTGAAGATTGAGCACAAACGTCTATGTAGACAAACCCATTACCCGTTGATTGAACAAGCAGTGGTGAAGCATAAAAATTTCTATCGGAGGGTCGGAAGTCACTGGACCTAAAAATTATATATAAGTATTTTTTTTTTATAAAACTAGATGGTCGAAAACGTATATACCTAAAAAAATTCTATGCAAAACGTATATACGTAACACTATTGAGCAAAAAATTCAGAGGGTCAGTTGCTCCCCTCCCGGCCCTTGAAAGCTACGCCCCTGTGATCAAGGAAATAACTTGGTACACAACATGAATAATTCATGGATATTCAAGGGCCGTTATCAAATAATACAATCCAATAATTTCTGAAAAGTTGTTCTTTTTTCCTGGTTTGTCCACATTTATGACTTGTTCCATTGTGCATATGTCACATTAAAATGTATTTCTTTATAGTTTGTTCTAGATTTGCCATTAAATTATGATAAACTCTCATGTCTTTTTATTAATACCTTGCTTAGTAACTCTTAAACCGCTTCCATAAAATAAATCTATATTCACTACACATTCTTAGATCTTGCTAATTAGTCGGGACCAACATTATATTTCTTAATCCTTCAATCATTTCTACCATATCAAATGTGTGGCTAAAATAGACGATTATAAAATTGGAATGAAAAAAAAAGGAATAAGATGAAAATGATTTATACACATCCCAATCAATATGTTTTCACGCGACTATTGCCTAATATATGTGATATGTTTTCATGAGACTATTTCCTGTCTCCAATGCAATGTAAAAAAGTATGTCCGTGATGATGTGCCTTTTATCCATTAATTCAGATGCATTGGAGGTAAATACATAGAGAGATATCCAAAGCAAAAATCCATCTGCAAGGGCATGCAAAACTTTGGTTATTATGCCCTTTCTTTTAGTTTTTGATTTTCTTTTTCAACTTTATTTATTCAATGAAGCAAAAATCCATCTGCATGGGTAAACTTAAATAAAAAATGGGCGATGATGTGGAAAATGTAAGGATATATAAGGATGTTTGTATGGTTGGAGATGAAATTGGTGGTTTTTAAGGATTTTTAAGGATATGATGTGGCAGCTGATTAGGCAGCTAAAGGCGCATAAGGGCGTCGTTTGCATTGGAGATAGTCTAATATAATATTTTGATTGAGCGTACACGCAAATCATATCCTATAAGGTTAGATGGATAGATGTATCGTTACAATCTGTCAATCTCTAAGGCCTTGGGGTGTACTCTAACTTCATTGGTGTTAAAGATGACATGACAAGTTAACATGTCTTTCAAACCATTCCCTCCCCATGTTAAGGGGTCTTAAAACCTCCCTTGGTTAACATGTTAACTTAGTCAAAAAAAGATTAAGAAATTATGTTATTTATTACCAATGTTTATTTTAGCTAAGAAGTTAATGAAATGGTATTATTATTATTTATTTTGAATTTAATTTAAATATTTAATATTAAAATTATTAAAAAAATGGGGAGTGATGTAGAGTTAAAAGGTTAAACTATTTCCTTAGGATGACGTGGAGTAAAAAGTGTAAAAACAGGTAACGTGTCGCTTATATGAAGTTAAGAAAGGTTAAATACCCCATTGCCTAATAAACATACAAATGTCTTCATAATATTAATCATCTATTGTAGAAAAGTTGTGTATTCATGACATCCAAGTCACAGAAAAAAAACCTATGGAATATCAAATAAAAATTATTATTATTATTATTATTATTATTATTATTATTATTATTATTATTGACATCCAAGTCACAGAAAAAAATCCTATGGAATATCACATAAAAGTTATTATTACTACTACCACTACTACCATGACTAAGACCACTACCACCACCACCACCACCACCACCACCACCACTACGACGACCACCACTACCACTACCACGACCACCACTACCACTACCACGACCACCACTACCAGGACCACTACCATTATATATTAATGATTCGTTTTTTCAGAGTTTTTGTAATTCTTGCAAACAAATACCTATGCAATATATTTAAAAAAAACCATTAAACTAATTATTGTTGTTGTTGTTGTTGTTGTTGTTGTTGTTGTTGTTGTTGTTGTTGTTGTTGTTGTTGTTGTTGTTGTTGTTGTTGTTGTTGTTGTTGTTGTTGTTGTTGTTGTTGTTGTTGTTGTTGTTGTTGTTGTTGTTGTTGTTGTTGTTGTTGTTGTTGTTGTTGTTGTTGTTGTTGTTGTTGTTGTTGTTGTTGTTGTTGTTGTTGTTGTTGTTGTTGTTGTTGTTGTTGTTGTTGTTGTTGTTGTTGTTGTTGTTGTTGTTGTTGTTGTTGTTGTTGTTGTTGTTGTTGTAGTTGTAGTTGTAGTTGTAGTTGTAGTTGTTGTTGTTATTATTATTATTATTATTATTATTATTCTTATTATCATTATTGTTATTCTTATTATCATTATTGTTATTCTTATTTTTATTGTTATTATTATTGTTATTATTGTTATTATTGTTGTTGTTATTATTGTTGTTGTTGTTGTTGTTGTTGTTGTTGTTATTATTACAAACTACAAAAGTACTTTCTTAACAATCAGAGAAAACCTATATCATCTCATATTATATATTACCACTGCCAGGACCACTACCATTATATATTAATGATTCGTTTTTTCAGAGTTTTTGTAATTCTTGCAAACAAATACCTATGCAATATATTTAAAAAAAACCATTAAACTAATTATTATTATTATTATTATTATTATTATTATTTTTGTTGTTGTTGTTGTTAATATTATTATTATTATTATTATTATTATTATTATTATTATTATTATTTACATTCCATGAATTAGGAACAACTTTATGCATAAGGTGTTGTGATTCATGTTTTGGAGAGTTTTAAAAAAAATGATTTTCTAACTTTAAGCCAAAAGCTTTTTATATTTTGCAATTTTAACCCATATAAATTGTTTTTTTTTTCACTTTTAACTCAAAAATTTCATAAATTAGGAACAATTTTATGCATAAGGTGTTGTAATTCATGTTTTGGGGGGTTTTTCAAAAAAAAAAATTGATTTTCTAACTTTAAGCCAAAAGCTTTTTATATTTTGCAATTTTAACCCATATAAATTGTTTTTTTTTTCACTTTTAACTCAAAAGTTTCATTATTTTCAATTTAACAAACCAATATTTTTACCTTCAACTTTGGTCCCTATACTTTTCATCTTTCGCAAATTTTCGTTTTACGTTTCGTTCTAAAATTTTGCAATCTAGTTATTATTATTATTATTATTATTATTATTATTATTATTATTATTATTATTATTATTATTGTTATTATTATTGTTATTCTTATTTTTATTGTTATTATTATTGTTATTATTGTTATTATTGTTATTATTATTATTATTATTATTATTATTATTATTATTATTATTATTATTATTATTATTATTATTATTATTATTATTACAAACTACTAAAGTATGTTGGATCGTCGTGTGACCCTAACGAGTCAATCAGAAGAGTTTACATCTATTTCAGAGGCGGAATCAATGAAATAGACGTGAAAACAGCTAGATTCCTCTTAATTATCTTCTTTTTATTGAATCCAAAGCTTTTTACAGGTCGTTTGACAAATTGGCGGCACCTCGGCTCTGAATCTCGAATGTTACAACTAACTGAAACGGAATCACACAACATCTATTTATAGTGGAACTAATTTCGCTTGAAGGTGGCTTTGTCCATTTCAAGTGGAATTACAACTGTTAATTTCGCTTGAACTGTACATTGTCACTTTCAAGCAGAATTACCCACTTTAACATATTCTAGCCCTAATTTCTACCCTGTTGTGTGCTCGTTTATCCTATCTAGACATAAGACTCGATTAAGACAAAGTTAACAGACACTAGTGCACCAACAGACTCCCCCTTAGATGTTGACGAAGTCTTCAGCGTCGAGTCTTTAGTCTTTGTCTCTTTCCAATTTGTCTAACAATCATTGCTTCCTTCAAATCTTCTTTTCTTCAATCAACAACTAGCATAAATCACAGTATCTGAATCTTTAACAATCTTCAAGCTCCCCCTTGAATGTAGATCCAGGAACTGTATCTGACTTTAAGTCTTCAGACTCCCCCTATCAGTAGGCTGGGATTTTGCTTAGCTGCTTTCATAAACTCATACCTATTACCTGCACAATCTCTACCTAAATATAAGATATATGACAATAACAGTTTCAATCCAAACTTACCATTCAACTTCTTGTCAGAATTTTAGAAATCCACTTAAGTATTCAGGTCCAAATTAATGACCCTGATTACCCAATTTGTCTACCAAGTCCAAATTAATGACCTTGGTTGACCTGAGATAAATCACACTTCAATTCCTGAAAAATTTACAAGTTTCAACTTAATGAACTTGTTTTGACTTTTTAATTTTTCAAGTTTAACATATTTAGCTCCAAACTCATCATCCAGCTCAGAAACTTCCTGCATCTACATCAATTCGAATCTGAAGATCAACTTTCCACTTTGGTTTGTCGGAAAATAAAGCAGAAATGAAAAATCTTTTTGGATTTTTAATAAAGCTTCTAAACTAGAAATGAATTACAGAAATAAAATGCAGTAAATTTAAATTATTTACAAACATATTTTTAGTGAGCGTGTTAGGGAATCATATCAGCTATTCGACAAGTCACAAGTACCGTTATGTAACACCCTAGTTACTAATTAACGATTTTGTATGTAATTACCAACAATTAGATGTGTAGTTAAGACAACACATATTATAAAAAATACGGGTTTATTAAAACTTTTACAAATCATAAGTTATTCTACATAACGTGATCAATTTCGTTGTTTAAAATTTACAACGTGGCAAAGTGCGGAAGCGTGTATCTTTATCGTGTTCGGTTCTTCGCTGAGCTTGATCGTCTTCCGGCATCCAAAAGTACCTATATTCCATAAACATGAAATACTTTAGTCATACGGGGTTTAAAACGTGTCTAAACGAATCCGGGAATTTAAACTAAATAAAATATACTTTGTTTCTGGGTCCACCGTAACTGTCACACCCTGGCTTTGCGGAAGCGTGGGTAGTTTTGGTGTGACTTCTTAATACCATAGCTAAATCATAACAAAGCTATATGAATTTAAAAACCATGCAAGTCATCATTGAGTTTAGAAATCAACATACATTACCATTGTTTAACGCGGACATACTCTAGTATCCATAACCTTGTTCAATAACATTACAACTTAAAATAAAACATAAACGTGATTTAGGGATTATGCCTTGTCCAGGAAAGAGGCACAACCCTAAACCCTGATGACTTCATGAAAGGTTGCAGCGGAAAACGTTCATACCGTGCCAGAATCCGTTAATTTCCTGAAATACATGTGAGTTGAAAAATCAACAATAATGTTGAGCGAGTTCATGTGTAAGTGAGTATGTAAAACACTTATGAGTATAAAAATAGTTGTGGTAAGTAGCAGTTGTAAGAGGACTTGTGATCACCAATGGTTTGCAAGGCCACTGACATATGTGAAGTGCAAATAGGGAGACTCAAACCTAGCAGATTTCGCCACGGCAAAGTATGTGGACAAAGTCACCCCACGGTACGTTTCTAGTTTGTCCGGGGGCTGGGCTCGCTACACCCAGATAGATCTACCGCTCCTGTCCCTCGGTCCCTCCATGAGGACTAATGGCCCCATGTTGTTCCTATCCACTCACATGATCGTATAACACCTCCTTACGTTAAACATACCGTTGTAAAGTACTCGTAAATCATAGTAACATGTATTTCACCCCCGCAGTTAAGAAAACTGAAAACAGTTAGAGAAAAGGGGGACATGAACTCACAGTGGATGCGTAAACTCTATCAAGCGTCTCCTGGTACTGTAAGCTGTGCAATGACCTACAAGTGCTAAATCTATTAGACGGACGGCCGTGCTTTAGCTTTGCAGTTTATGTTTGCGGGAAATAGTTAGACAACTATTTCGTGTTACATTTTGTATATGCTTGATAGTTATTTCTCCTTCCCAAGGATGGGGGATTTAATACATGTGCGTAATATTTTCCATCATTAAGTCTCACTTAACCTTCATATATATTCAACTCCAAAATATAAGTATTTACCCAAAATACGTTGTTAAAGTACGCGTTCATAAATATTTTCCGTAATTGTGTAAGTTACGTTTTAACATACGGGTGGTAATATAATTACCGGTGTAACTTATATATTTATGGCGAAAGCGTTCGTAATAATTTGGAGTTGTTATCGTTCGTAAACATTATTTTTACGCTAAAAATAATATTTAGGTGCTTCACAAAATAATCATAAACAGTGTGTGAAAAATATATTTATCACGTTAATATTTTGTGAAAATCCCACCTCCGAATATTTAGTAATTCAAGTCATGGCGAAATTTATGTTTTGAAATTATGTCAAAAATGATTCTAACACTTGTAATGTAAACAGGTTTAAGTGTTAGGTTTTTAAGAAAATTTCGCCAGAGTTTCCTCTGTAACTGGAGGTGGCCACGCTTTCAAGCGTATCATTTTCTTTTAATAATCAATACAACAATCTTCTTTATTCAATCAAACAACTTCCGACACATCAAACTAGTCAATAAATATGTAAATTTGCATATTCGCATGAACTTGTAGTTTTTCCGAATCTATATTATAAATCCCATTTATATATGTAGATCTTTATATAAAGTACTTCCAATCTTGTAAAAACCTCGTTTTTAGAGAAGTCCGACTTTGCAACTTCTAGTTATTTTTCCCAAAAATATTCATTTTGTCGAAATATGCGTCACACAAGTGTTTACACACTTGTGTGTTGTAAGATCCGTTTCTTTAAAATACATGGTTCTTAAATGTGTGGTCCTTTGAAGATACCACTTGCGGATACGTAGATCCGCTAGTTTTAAACACCCTTTTACCGGTTAAAACACTTTTACACAAGTAAAATATTTCTTTACAAGTTCATGTCTCTAAAATGTGGTAGTGTTTCACTTTTAACCCTTGTATCTTTCAAAAACAAGCTTATGTGATGATACATGATTTTTCAAAGTCGGGTTAAACAAAAATCCGAGCTACCACATTATAGATCGGGTCTAGATAAACACAAATTTCAAGTCCTACGACTTTTACACAAGACATGTGCTATTAACCTCCATTTTTATAGTTTTACTAGACTTTAATGCATCATCTTTTAACATAACGAGATTCAACCGACAATAATCCTTTTATCCACTTTAGATATGTGTAAAAACAAGTTTTAAACAATATACCTCTAGCTCGGGGCTAGGGAAGAATCGTGACGAAAATCGCGTGGATAAAAGCTAACAAACGAGGTCCTTCGCGTTCCACTTGCACCAAAGCTCCTAAAACTTGATCCTTAACGCGTGAATGATGATGGAATGACTTGATCAAAATTTGAAATCGGATTGGTGGGTGTGGGAGGGTTCGGCCGTGAGTGGGTAAGGGCAAGAGAGAAGTAATTTTGTTGTGATGAAAAGTGATAATTAACTCTAATGATTTAGTGGGTATTTATAGAAGTAAAACAAAAGGGTATTATCCCATGGAAAACATGTCTTCAAGATATTATACCATCTATATTATTTTAATCCATCTTGTACAACCATGTCCCCATGCAAGGGGGACGGTTAGGGAATGGGTGGTGGGGTTGGTTCGATTCCAAGTAGATGGTTAGTGTTTAGTTTAGGTTAAATAAATTAGGTTAAGTGTTAAACCTTGTTAGTTGTATGTTGCGTATTATGACGGGTGTTAGGGTAATCAGGGACCCTAACTGGCTTAGAAAAATAATAATAGTGAAAATATACATATTTTCGTGTTCCGGGTAAAGTCCGGGTGTCCGGCTGGATAGTAATCCGTTAAAGCGCTTAATAAAGCTTTAAAGTGTCGTTATTGTTATATTTTTAGTGACACATCTTGTTTCCAACACTTAGAAAGTGTCTAGTGTTATTTTCCCATATTTTGGCACTTTACTAGTCAGCTAGAAGCTGGTTAAATTATTAAAGTGCTGTGTTTGGTACTTAAAGTACGTTTTTGGCACATCCGAATCAGTGTATCTTATCCCTAGAGACGCGGTACCACAACCCTTATATCCTACACTCACTACCAGTGTAGCCAAAATATATGAGGCTCTTAACAGGCCTTAGAGGCAGTGTCTGCCTGATGCTGGTCATATCAGCATGTTTGCCGTGTATCCGTTTAGTGCTACTGTGCTTTTTGTGCATCAAGTTTGTCACTGAGGTGCCGTATGTAAATAATGTAGTGACAGCAAATAAAGTATGATGCAAGTAAGTGCATGTATCAGTATGTAGGTAGCAGTTTATCAGCTAGTTTCAATTAAGCACAGTAATTAAGCAGTAATTAATCATTAATTAAGTTGTACGGATACCTGGTTTAGTGCGGGTTGTCACATTCTCCCCCCGTTAAATAAATTTCGTCCCGAAATTTAAGTTCTGCTTGTAGAGGCAGGGTTCTTGGGAAATAAGTGGGGGTACTTTTCTTTCATCCGGTCCTCACGCTCCCAGGTGTACTCAGGACCATGTCTGGCATTCCAGCGAACCTTGACGAGTTTGACACTGCTCCGGCGGGTCCTGTTAACTTTCCAATCCGTGACCTCAACAGGTTCTTCAACGAAGTGGAGCGTGTCGTCAATATGAATCTCGTCGATAGGAATGGCAACGTCAATTTGAGTTGGACTTTTATTTAAATTGGATACATGAAATGTATCGTGAACACCATTTAGTTCAGCGGGTAGGTCCAACTTGTATGCTACCGTCCCAATTCTTTCTAGAATTCTGAAGGGACCAATGTAGCGAGGATTCAACTTTCCACGTTTTCCAAAGCGTGCTACCCCTTTCCAGGGTGATACCTTTAATAACACCATCTCCCCGATTTGGAATTCCACATGCTTTCTGTTTGGATCCGCGTAGGCCTTTTGCCTGTGGCGAGCGGCTTCGATGTTTTTAAGAATCTGCGCAATCTTGTCCGTCGTCTCTTGGACGATTTCGGGACCTGCAAGCTGCCTGTCACCTGCGTCAGCCCAACATAGTGGTGATCGACACTTGCGTCCGTATAGGGCTTCAAAAGGCGCAACACCAATACTGGTGTGGTAGCTGTTGTTGTATGAGAATTCGACCAAGGGTAAATGTTTATCCCAGCTACCGCTCAAATCCATAACGCATGCTCTCAGCATGTCTTCCAAGGTTTGTATCGTTCGCTCGCTCTGGCCATCAGTTTGCGGATGAAACGCAGTGCTCAGATTCAGTTGAGAGCCAAAAGCTTCTTGGAAGGATTGCCATATTCTTGACACAAACCTTCCGTCTCTATCAGAAATGATTGAGAGGGGCACTCCATGACGTGCTACGATCTCCCTCATGTATATTTCAGCCAATTTGCTCGTGTTATCCTTTTCTCTGATAGGTAAGAAGTGTGCCGTTTTTGTTAATCGATCCACTATCACCCAGATAGTGTCATGGCCTCTTGGCGTTCTTGGCAGCTTTGTAACAAAATCCATGGAGATTTGTTCCCACTTCCATTTGGGAATCTCCGGCTGTTGCAGAAGTCCCGAAGGCCTCTGGTATTCAGCTTTAACTTTAGCGCACGTTAAACATTCGCTCACGTAGACAGCAACATCGCCCTTCATCCTAGGCCACCAATAGTAATCTTTAAGATCGTGGTACATCTTATCCGCCCCCGGATGTATAGAGTACCGTGACTTGTGCGCTTCATCGAAAATAACATTCCTTAAATCTCCAAACAAGGGAACCCAAATCCGTTTCTCGAAACATAATGTTCCTTCTTTGTTTGGTGCCAATAACTTCTCCATCCCACGGAGATGTTCATCCTCAAGATTTCCTTCTTTAAGGGCTTCTTTTTGTGCAGCGCGAATGCGCGAGGGAAGATCGGTTCGTATGATCATTCCTAAAGCCCTAACCCTTATGGGCTTGATTCTTTCTTTACGACTTAGGGCATCGGCAACTACATTCGCCTTCCCTGGGTGATACTTTATCTCGCAGTCGTAATCGTTCAATAACTCGACCCATCGTCTTTGTCTCATATTCAACTCCTTCTGGTTGAATATGTGTTGTAGGCTTTTGTGATCTGTGAAGATTGTGCACTTCGTACCATACAGGTAGTGTCTCCAGATCTTTAAGGCAAATACCACGGCGCCAAGTTCTAAATCGTGTGTGGTATAGTTCTTTTCGTGCACTTTCAGTTGGCGCGATGCATAAGCAATAACTTTTTGGCGTTGCATCAACACGCAACCCAATCCTTGACGCGATGCGTCGCAGTATACCACAAAATCTTCAGTACCTTCTGGTAGTGCTAAGATTGGCGCATCACAAAGCTTGTTCTTCAATAACTGAAACGCTTCTTCCTGTTTGATTCCCCAATCAAACGTCCTATCCTTCTGTGTGAGCGCGGTAAGGGGTTGAGCGATCTTTGAAAAGCCCTCTATGAATCTTCTATAGTAGCCAGCCAAACCCAAGAATTGTCGAATCTCGGTCGGCGTCGTAGGTGCTTCCCAGTTCTTGATTGCCTCGATCTTTGTGGGATCAACATGAATTCCATCCCCATTAACCACATGTCCAAGAAATTGGACTTCGCGTAACCAGAATTCACACTTAGAAAGTTTGGCGTACAGCTGTTCTTTCTTTAGCAGCTCCAGAATGGCTCTTAAGTGCTGTTCGTGTTCGGCCTTTGTTCTTGAATAAATCAAGATGTCGTCAATGAATACAATCACGAACTTGTCGAGGTATGGTTTGCAAACTCTATTCATCAAATCCATGAAAACTGCAGGTGCGTTTGTCAAACCAAACGGCATAACCAGGAACTCGTAGTGTCCATAACGAGTTCGGAAGGCTGTTTTCGGGATACTTTCCTCCTGTATCCTCAGTTGATGGTATCCAGATCGAAGATCGATCTTAGAATAACAGCTTGAACCTTGAAGTTGATCGAACAGATCATCAATTCTTGGCAGAGGGTATCTATTCTTGATCGTCAGCTTGTTCAATTCTCTGTAATCAATGCACATCCGAAAACTACCGTCCTACTTCTTAACAAACAGGACTGGAGCTCCCCAAGGCGAGAAGCTTGGTCGAATAAAACCCTTGTCTAACAACTCTTGAAGTTGTGTCGACAGTTCCTGCATCTCAGATGGAGCAAGTCTGTAAGGTGCCTTAGCCACAGGCGCGGCGCCTGGGACTAGGTCGATGTGAAACTCGACTTGTCTCTGAGGTGGCAGTCCGGGTAAGTCTTCTGGAAAGACTTCTGGGTACTCCCTCACGACAGGGATGTCTTCGGTTCTTGGCTCAGCAGCCTTCTTATCCACAACGTGTGCCAGGAAGGCAACACATCCCTTCTGCAAACACTTCCTTGCTTTCAAACAGCTGATCATCCTCAATGGCGTCTCACGCTTTTCTCCATGTACCACAATGGTCTCACCATCATCGATTGGAATACGAATCACTTTTTCGTGGCAAACTATCTCGGCTTTGTTGCCCGATAACCAATCCATTCCTACTACCACGTCGAAACTTCCCAATTGGACTGGTAGTAGATCCAAAGAAAACTCATGTTCTCCTAACTCAACCACGCAACCTCTGATAACTTCATTTGCTTCAACTAATTTCCCATTGGCCAATTCAATCGAATATGGAATATCTAACTTATTTGTGGCTAAACCAAGCATATCCTTAAATTCTAGTGATACGAAGCTATAGTCGGCACCAGTATCAAATAAAACAGATGCATAGCGTTGATTTACAGGGAACGTACCAGTTACAACGTTGGGATCCTGGCGCGCTTCCCGTGCACCGATCTGGAACACCCTTCCACGGGCTTGGTTCAGTTCTGGGCAATCTTTCTTAAAATGCCCAGCATCACCGCAATTGAAGCATCCAAGTCTTTTACCACTTCCCGCACCATCCATAACTGGCGGGTTGTTCTGGTTAGCATTTCCAGCTTGGTTGGCATTGTTGTTTCGATTATTCCCCTGCTGGCGACCTCCAAAACCACCCCGGTTGTTATTCCTGTTCATAAATCCTCCCTGGCCTCCCCGGCCCAAACTAGCCCAACATGATTCCTTTGAGTGGCCCGGTTTTCCACAAGATTCACAAACTCTTACGTTACAAGGGCCAGCATGGTGGCGTTGGCAGTTGTTGCATTTGGGCTGGGTGCCCTGGTACCCTTTTCCTTTCTTGGTACTGCCAGCTGATTTTCCTTTCTTCACTGCCGTACTGACACCTTGCTTGAAGTTTGAAAACTTCCTTTTGTTATCCCCTGAGGACTCCACGTGAGTCTCTGTTTTCCTTGCCTTGACTTCATCAAACTTGTTTAAACGAATCGCCTCTTCTGTGAGAGCCACGCTCAAATCAATGGCTTCTGTGATAGTTGCTGGTTTGGAGGAGGTTACCATGCTAATGATTTGGGGAGCCAAACCCCAAATGAAGCGCTCAACACGCTTGTATTCCGGCGTAACCATGTAAGGAACCACTTGAGATAAGTCGTGAAACCTCTGGACGTATTCCGCAATCTTTGGCCCATCCATCCTTAAGTGCCAAAATTCAGTCTCCAACCTTTGAATTTCTGCGCGTGAACAGTACTTCCGGCGCATCAGTTCTTTCAATTCGGCCCAAGTCAGGGCGTAGGCGGCAGCTTCGCCTAAAGTTTGTACTTGCAAGTTCCACCAAGAGAGGGCTCCATCCAGGAATAGCCCTGAGATATACGTGACTTGCTGATTTTCCGCGCATTTGCTCATGCGTAAGACAGAATCGGTTTTCTCAGCCCAGCGGGTGAAGGCAACTGCACCTCCTGTGCCATCGAAGTTAACTGGTTTGCAGTCTAAGAACTGCTTGTAGGTGCATCCGTGTGGTGGATTGTTATTGCCTTGGTTAACACTTCCGCTCGCTCCTGGCTGAGATGCTGCGTACTGTGCTATGGCAGCAGCAATAATCTGCTGGAGTTCTGCCTCGTTTGTTGGCATGTTTGGTTCGCGTCTTGGCGGCATCTTCTAAAAGATGGTTTAAGTTGGTTAGGCCATAGCAAGTGAAATGTACGTACGCATTCAACAATACCAACACATAACATCTCATGTTATCAACAAATCAATCACATAACATCTTATATCATAAATCAATCACCCATATTGATAGCCCCTGCAATGGTTGAGGGTCTTGAGGTAGTAACCATACCCCTGATATGGGGCGCAAGTGTCCAAATGAATCGTTCAATCCTTTTGAACTCCGGTTTGACTAAGTAGGGGGGGCGACCCTAGATAAGTCGTGCGATTACTGGACAAGTTCAGGAATTTCTGGTTTGTCTATTTTTGAATTCCTGAATTCCACCTCAAGCTTCTAAATTCCAGTCTTAAAACAACATTTCTTCTCAATCGTTTCCTTGAGCTCATCCCAGCTCAGTGCATAAGCAGCGTCTGTGCCAAGGGTTTGAACCTAGAGGTTCCATAAGAGAGTGTGTCATCTAGCAACATCCCCGAGATATAGGTAACACTCTGTTGGGGCGAACAGTTACTCGTTCTTAGAATGGAGTTGGTCTCTTCGGACCAACGAACAAATGCAACGGTGCCTCCTCTTTTATCAAAGTTCAAAGGCTTGCAGTTCAGGAACTGTTTATAGGTGCAGCCAGTTGGATGGTTATTCCCAATAATGCCATCGTTGTGCTTAGAGCGGAGGGCTTCATGTCGTGCATTTATTGGTGAGATGCGTTCTTGCAGCTCGGCTTCTGTCCTTGGCAACGTACTGGTGTTTGTGTCACATCTGGGTGACATTCCCTTTTGTCGAAGTGGTGTGAAGCGGGTTAGACAACGTTCCATTTGTCTATGAGGTAAATAGCAACATAATCCATCATGTAATCACCCAATTTCATACGCAAATATACTCAATGTGTGAGTGGGGAAATAAATTTCTGAGCCTCCACATAGGCTTGTCAATCTGGCTTGTTGCTTGTAATAGAATGAACTCGAGGCTACATCGCCTAGGTCATTTGTGTTTAGGTTATTTCCTGCTGCATGGGTTATCATCAGCTTGACCCGCAGAGTCCACCAGGATTCCTGTGCACTACAAATCGTTATTACGTGGGCCCCCGTAATAATAAATTATCTTGCACAGTTACCCCAAATTTTCTCTCGTTCAAGCAGATGATCAATCAAGGAGCAACAGCTGGTGCATTGGCATGAACAGGGTCATACTCCAATACGGGGTCAGGAGCAATGCCTGGCTCAGGGGCCACGGCTAGCTTCGAATCGAAAGCTCCATCTCTAAATCAGCTGGATCGACGATCACAGGGGTTACAGGATCCCCCAAGGGCTGGTCTAAGTGCATGAACTCAATGTCATGGTCTGGATCAACACCAGGCGGAAAAACAGAATTGTCCTCATAATCGCAATCAAACTCAAAGCTGTGTGTGGGATCCGGTTCAGCTGATGATGCCATATCAGGGTCGGCGTCGTGTAAGTGGTGCTGCATTCCCTGTATGTGCGAAGATGCGGATGTCAGAGACTCAAATGAGTCTGGGATAGGGGAATGGACATGAGTTTCCCCCTACAGGAGCGTCCGCGTGCAGTAGTCTAATACCAGCAGCAATAGGGCCTCGCCCTCAAGTGGGTCCTCCTCTTAGTAGTTCGACATCGTCTTCAGAGACAACGTCGGGGGGTATATCAACAACGAGATAAGCGGCAAGGGGCACAGGAGCAGGGATCACCGCCAGTGGCAAATTCCCAACAAGATGGCCATCAGTAGGCTCTGCTACGACTTCAGGCAGCGCACAGAGGGCTGAGAGTCGTCGTTGTCTGTGCCGGTAGTATCAGAAATGTACGCCTCGTGCTTTGATGATCTATGTCGTCTGATACTATGGTCATGGGATCTGTAGTGTCCGTTTTTCTAGTATTTGATGAAAGCATGACGTTTGTAACACGAACACATATACGTATAATAATCAATCATATAGTCATATAACATGTAGTCACCACGTAAACATTCAAATTATCCTTCTAGTCCCACTAGCCAACACTTCTAGTCCCACTAGCCAACACTTCTAGTCCCACTAGTCAACACTTCTAGTCCCACTAGTCAACACTTCTAGTCCCACTAGACAACACTTCTAGTCCCACTAGTCAATACTTCTAGTCCCACTAGATCAACACTTCTAGTCCCACTAGACCAACACTCCTAGTCCCACTAGTCAACACTCCTAGTCCCACTAGACCAACACTCCTAGTCCCACTAGACCAAGCCTCAGCCTCCCGACTGGGCCTAAAATAATGAATAAAATGTGCTCAACATTTGTTTGTAAAAAGTTTTGGATTCTGGACTTAAGTGGTATGCAGAAAATGTTTTCGTGAGAGCCCTAGTGATCATAGTCTAGACTCGAGAATGAATCCTAGTTCGCTATGATCAAAGCTCTGATACCAAGCTGTCACACCCTGGCTTTGCGGAAGCGTGGGTAGTTTTGGTGTGACTTCTTAATACCATAGCTAAATCATAACAAAGCTATATGAATTTAAAAACCATGCAAGTCATCATTGAGTTTAGAAATCAACATACATTACCATTGTTTAACGCGGACATACTCTAGTATCCATAACCTTGTTCAATAACATTACAACTTAAAATAAAACATAAACGTGATTTAGGGATTATGCCTTGTCCAGGAAAGAGGCACAACCCTAAACCCTGATGACTTCATGAAAGGTTGCAGCGGAAAACGTTCATACCGTGCCAGAATCCGTTAATTTCCTGAAATACATGTGAGTTGAAAAATCAACAATAATGTTGAGCGAGTTCATGTGTAAGTGAGTATGTAAAACACTTATGAGTATAAAAATAGTTGTGGTAAGTAGCAGTTGTAAGAGGACTTGTGATCACCAATGGTTTGCAAGGCCACTGACATATGTGAAGTGCAAATAGGGAGACTCAAACCTAGCAGATTTCGCCACGGCAAAGTATGTGGACAAAGTCACCCCACGGTACGTTTCTAGTTTGTCCGGGGGCTGGGCTCGCTACACCCAGATAGATCTACCGCTCCTGTCCCTCGGTCCCTCCATGAGGACTAATGGCCCCATGTTGTTCCTATCCACTCACATGATCGTATAACACCTCCTTACGTTAAACATACCGTTGTAAAGTACTCGTAAATCATAGTAACATGTATTTCACCCCCGCAGTTAAGAAAACTGAAAACAGTTAGAGAAAAGGGGGACATGAACTCACAGTGGATGCGTAAACTCTATCAAGCGTCTCCTGGTACTGTAAGCTGTGCAATGACCTACAAGTGCTAAATCTATTAGACGGACGGCCGTGCTTTAGCTTTGCAGTTTATGTTTGCGGGAAATAGTTAGACAACTATTTCGTGTTACATTTTGTATATGCTTGATAGTTATTTCTCCTTCCCAAGGATGGGGGATTTAATACATGTGCGTAATATTTTCCATCATTAAGTCTCACTTAACCTTCATATATATTCAACTCCAAAATATAAGTATTTACCCAAAATACGTTGTTAAAGTACGCGTTCATAAATATTTTCCGTAATTGTGTAAGTTACGTTTTAACATACGGGTGGTAATATAATTACCGGTGTAACTTATATATTTATGGCGAAAGCGTTCGTAATAATTTGGAGTTGTTATCGTTCGTAAACATTATTTTTACGCTAAAAATAATATTTAGGTGCTTCACAAAATAATCATAAACAGTGTGTGAAAAATATATTTATCACGTTAATATTTTGTGAAAATCCCACCTCCGAATATTTAGTAATTCAAGTCATGGCGAAATTTATGTTTTGAAATTATGTCAAAAATGATTCTAACACTTGTAATGTAAACAGGTTTAAGTGTTAGGTTTTTAAGAAAATTTCGCCAGAGTTTCCTCTGTAACTGGAGGTGGCCACGCTTTCAAGCGTATCATTTTCTTTTAATAATCAATACAACAATCTTCTTTATTCAATCAAACAACTTCCGACACATCAAACTAGTCAATAAATATGTAAATTTGCATATTCGCATGAACTTGTAGTTTTTCCGAATCTATATTATAAATCCCATTTATATATGTAGATCTTTATATAAAGTACTTCCAATCTTGTAAAAACCTCGTTTTTAGAGAAGTCCGACTTTGCAACTTCTAGTTATTTTTCCCAAAAATATTCATTTTGTCGAAATATGCGTCACACAAGTGTTTACACACTTGTGTGTTGTAAGATCCGTTTCTTTAAAATACATGGTTCTTAAATGTGTGGTCCTTTGAAGATACCACTTGCGGATACGTAGATCCGCTAGTTTTAAACACCCTTTTACCGGTTAAAACACTTTTACACAAGTAAAATATTTCTTTACAAGTTCATGTCTCTAAAATGTGGTAGTGTTTCACTTTTAACCCTTGTATCTTTCAAAAACAAGCTTATGTGATGATACATGATTTTTCAAAGTCGGGTTAAACAAAAATCCGAGCTACCACATTATAGATCGGGTCTAGATAAACACAAATTTCAAGTCCTACGACTTTTACACAAGACATGTGCTATTAACCTCCATTTTTATAGTTTTACTAGACTTTAATGCATCATCTTTTAACATAACGAGATTCAACCGACAATAATCCTTTTATCCACTTTAGATATGTGTAAAAACAAGTTTTAAACAATATACCTCTAGCTCGGGGCTAGGGAAGAATCGTGACGAAAATCGTGTGGATAAAAGCTAACAAACGAGGTCCTTCGCGTTCCACTTGCACCAAAGCTCCTAAAACTTGATCCTTAACGCGTGAATGATGATGGAATGACTTGATCAAAATTTGAAATCGGATTGGTGGGTGTGGGAGGGTTCGGCCGTGAGTGGGTAAGGGCAAGAGAGAAGTAATTTTGTTGTGATGAAAAGTGATAATTAACTCTAATGATTTAGTGGGTATTTATAGAAGTAAAACAAAAGGGTATTATCCCATGGAAAACATGTCTTCAAGATATTATACCATCTATATTATTTTAATCCATCTTGTACAACCATGTCCCCATGCAAGGGGGACGGTTAGGGAATGGGTGGTGGGGTTGGTTCGATTCCAAGTAGATGGTTAGTGTTTAGTTTAGGTTAAATAAATTAGGTTAAGTGTTAAACCTTGTTAGTTGTATGTTGCGTATTATGACGGGTGTTAGGGTAATCAGGGACCCTAACTGGCTTAGAAAAATAATAATAGTGAAAATATACATATTTTCGTGTTCCGGGTAAAGTCCGGGTGTCCGGCTGGATAGTAATCCGTTAAAGCGCTTAATAAAGCTTTAAAGTGTCGTTATTGTTATATTTTTAGTGACACATCTTGTTTCCAACACTTAGAAAGTGTCTAGTGTTATTTTCCCATATTTTGGCACTTTACTAGTCAGCTAGAAGCTGGTTAAATTATTAAAGTGCTGTGTTTGGTACTTAAAGTACGTTTTTGGCACATCCGAATCAGTGTATCTTATCCCTAGAGACGCGGTACCACAACCCTTATATCCTACACTCACTACCAGTGTAGCCAAAATATATGAGGCTCTTAACAGGCCTTAGAGGCAGTGTCTGCCTGATGCTGGTCATATCAGCATGTTTGCCGTGTATCCGTTTAGTGCTACTGTGCTTTTTGTGCATCAAGTTTGTCACTGAGGTGCCGTATGTAAATAATGTAGTGACAGCAAATAAAGTATGATGCAAGTAAGTGCATGTATCAGTATGTAGGTAGCAGTTTATCAGCTAGTTTCAATTAAGCACAGTAATTAAGCAGTAATTAATCATTAATTAAGTTGTACGGATACCTGGTTTAGTGCGGGTTGTCACAGTAACTTACGGTGACACCGTAAGTTACGGTAGCCCCTGAAAGTCTATCCTTCCACCGTAACTCAGTATGTAACCATTGTAATCATATCAGCTCCACCGTAACTTACGGTGGCATGACTAAATCAAGTATACGCAATCATATGTCTTTTTCTGGATTAATAATGACATTATTAATGTGCAGCGATTTTCTATACAGCTGCTGTAATTTACCATTATGACCCATTCAAAATCCGAACTAGATTAACATGTTCAAAGATGGATCGTAGAAAACTTCAATACCTTCGTAAGCATATAAGGTACACCTTCTAACGAATTTTCTATGATTTTATATGATTTTTATAAAATCAGCATAGCAACTATATTTTCATTTTTCAAACAGCTTTCAAGGTTTTGAACAGCTGTTTAATTCATTCTTTTGGCCTATTTAACAACCACATTTGTTTCTTATGATTGAAAACAGTAAAAATTTACTTCATAAGCTTTCCGAAAAGGTATAGAACACCCAAATCGGATAAACGGTTGATTTTATATGATTTTTTTAAGATTAGTCGAAATCCGTATAAAAAGCTGCGGAAATCATGTTTAGGGTCATTTTAAATTCGAACCAAACCATCAAATGCAACCCATTTCCATGGCTAAAACCCTTATTAAACTCTTGGTAATGGTTAGAAACCTATAACAAATATAATGACCATCGTCCGTAACATTTGGTTTACCTATTAAGGTAACCAAAAACTTATTTTAGACTTCGTTTAACTCTCATTAGCCTTACATTTAAATGAAAGTTATCTTATTATGCGTACCTGGCTCGGATCATTACATTGACCCATTTAAGTACCTTGCCTCAATATCTACTAAGTAATAGCGATGTAAATATCCACTCGATATTTATTTCTGAAATCAAACAACTCATCAAACCATTAGTCGATATTGTCAAAAAGTGATATTTTCACCTTTTGACCCGTTGGTCTAAATGACCGATAATATTGGCGAGATAAAGCTTATTGCCATCTCGTCTACACGACTCGTTCCGATTTACACCGCACGGTCGTTTTAACTATAATTCACCTCTTAACGCTTTTTGGCCTAATAAGGCTTACGAAATATGTATCTTTCAAAACCAATAATTATTGTCAACAAGTGTCCAAATTTCAATTTTACCCTTATTGGTTATCTTGTTCCGTACGACTACACGCCGGAAACACCATATCTCAACTTTCCATTTGTCTTGTTCGAAATCAAAACAACAAAAGGACATTCTAAACTATATGACTAGTGTAAGCTATACTTACCTTGCATCCATGCCACGCTTTTCTTTCCGTACGCGCTCCGTTTGACCCGCTTCATCCACAAAGCTTCCACCTAGCTTGTTAGGCGTCAAACTATCATCATATTTCATAAGATGGTTAATTTAGTCATTGTTAATCATAACTATTCCATCTTACGTATTTTTCTATCAAATTTATCATTCGGTCTTACTAATGGTTGGTTTGACTACTAAAAGTCAAACGCCCCTTAGCATATAAATGCACATTCAAGCTCTATCTATCAATTAGTAGCTAACATGATCTTATACACTTAGTTACATGAACATGGCTACCAAATTTCATCACAACATTCAAAATCCATTTCAATCATGTATGAACAAGTTCCCAAATCACTAAATTTGTTTGAGTGCCTTGTTTCTATTATCCAATATGATGATTTTAAACATAAACTTATCATCATCCTTACTATTATATCAAAACCTACTTCCTAGTTTACTTGTTAATCACATACAAGTGATATTACTTCAAGTTCTTCATAATTTCATCACATCTAACTAGTAAGCCGCGATTTCATTTAGGCATTTCATATCAATGAAAATTGGCTGTTTTTGGTGACTTGTTTAACCTGTTTACAAGTCTTCAAAAATTATGATTTTTTTATGTGGCGTACCTCTCGGAGGGTTAGCCCTTGAGTTAAAATTTCAAGATCTAACTCTTTACCAAAAATTCGTGAAAATTCATTTACTAAGCTGCAATCAGATTCGTCACTTCTGACTGCAGCTTACGGAAAAATTCATTAAAAATTCCTCGTTTATCCGATTGACGAAATTCCAATTGGCGATTCTTTTAATCGCTTAAAACTTTCTACAGTAAGAATTTGAGATCATAACTCAATTCCTAAATTGAGTTATGACATTCGTGATGGGCTGCAATTTCTGCCAGAAAACGCAGCTTGAACCTTTGATACGGAAAAATTCATAAAACGCTCGATTTTCGTCGAAAAAATGCGATTCCAGTGGGGTTTTAAAGATATTTCCTGGAATTACATTCTAGACTCAAGAAACACATTATTTTATCACTTTTTTTTCAGGTTACAGCCAATACAAATCGGCTGTAAATTCTGATCAAGAATCGTTTGAATTCAGCTTTCAATTTAAGCTTGTTCTTGACATCATAACACTATTTTTTTTGCAATCAAAACCCTAAAAACATCTCATACATGAATTTAGTATCAACAAAAACTTGAGCTAAGCATGATTTCAACATATACTTGTCTAGGGCTTACTCCTAGACACTATATTGTTCCTATTCCATGCAATTAACAAACATGCATCATAAATTTTCAGATTTCCCAATTTCATGAGATTTTCAAGCTAAGAATTTTCATTAAATTTTACATACCTTTTAATCCTCTTGTGATGAGGATCAATAATCCATGCTTTAATTTCGATTTTGGACTGAATTGGACCTTCAATTTGCAAGTTTAGTGAAGTTCTAGGGTTTTGAAGAGTGGGGATCGACCTGCTCTCTTCTTTGATCGACCAGACACCTCTAATTGGGGTGTTTGGTTTATTTTTATTTGTTTTATTAAATTCTAGTTTCAAGTTTTACAACTTAGGTCCCTCCACTTTAGTTTCTATAATAACTTTGGTTAATTTTAACCCTATTATAAGTTATTTCTAAACTATTAGCTAACTAGGTTAAAATCCCTAGTTAGCAAATTCTTGTTTATTTAAGAATCCTAATATTCACCGGGTTTCTTTTACCACTAAAGGTAAATTACCCGTCTTTTAGTATAAACGTGGTTTGATTACCAAACACGTTTTCGGGGTGTTACAAGTCTACCCCCCTTAAAGAGGTTTCGTCCCCGAAACCTTTTCTTACTTAATTTATCGAGTTCCACTCCATGCATTTGCTCTCGAAAATCAATTAAGCATTTCTCATATCTTAACCGATTGTTAGTATTACCAGAAAAGTATGGTAATATCCTTTTGGTTATTAATCGTCTACGTATCTTATATGACATAATGCGACTTGAAATAACGTAATATCGTTATTTCCACTAGTTTAATCAACTTAACGATATTCAATGCTCTCATATACTATCGGATTTCTTTATGAACCCGTTACTTTGACCCGTTTAAAGGTCTTTAGTGAAATCTTTCACTTTTAGCAACAAATCTTTTTATTTTCAAATTTATTTATTCGGTTCAGTTATACCGAATTTACCGCTTACAAGCAAACCAAATTTCTTAACTTGAATTACTGACCTTAACCGGTTTCACTAACTAGACTTATTAGTCCGGTTTCTTTTTACCGCTCGTTTGGTTATAATGTGATTTTACTTCACAATACATTTCCTAACCATGATCGTGTCACATCATGTTTAGTTTGTATCAACCTTTCATTTTCGAAAATATCACTTTTCGAATATATCGTCTTGCGCCTATCAATGTCAAGACCTGTATCTTTCATACTTATTATTTAAATTCCTATCAGAATTTATGTTTGTAAAAACATTATTTCTTACTAAAACCGAAGTTTTAGTTTTAGGATCTTCTCTTTAACTTTTGTCAATTATCCATACCAGGATATTGACAGTCCATAATTTATTCTTATCTGGTTATATCCCATTACCAGGCTCATTATTCTCTTGCATTTAACGCTACCTTTATCTGGCTAGCGCTCATTTGTGCCATTCGGCGTTATATTGTATTCAACCTGTTTGACCTATTAATGTGAAATCCATCGCTTATAAACAATCAACTTTATTCTTTATTCAACCCATTCGACTTCGAATAGTTGAACATATTTACTCACAATTTCTATATACGAGATTTTATAGTCATAACTCGTAATCCAAGTCCTTTGATTTTTTTTTTAACCCGCGTTCACGTCTCTTGGTTTACGCATGTGGTTAATTCTTACCCATCAACCGGGTGTTTTACCGAAGTCGTTGTTATTGCAACCCTCCCGGTATGCATTAAGACCTCGCTTCATTTTTATATTCCGACCTTGTCTTTAAGTTTGACGTTTTACAAAAACGACCCGTTAAGGGACATATTTGCATTTTCCGGGTTCGAGTGTAAGTACACCCCCTCCCAATGCATATCTAAATCATTTTACATGTTTACATTCTCCGGGTTCGAGTGTAAGTACACTCCCTCCCAATACTTGTCTAAATCATTTTATATGCTTGCGTTTTCTGGGTTCGAGTGTAAGTACACTCCTTCCCATTACTCGTCTAAATCATTTTACATGCTTGCGTTTTCTGGGTTCGAGTGTAAGTACACTCCTTCCCAATACTCGTCTAAATCATTTTACATGCTTGCGTTTTCTGGGTTCGAGTGTAAGTACACTCCTTCCCAATACTCGTCTAAATCATTTTACATGCTTGCGTTTTCTGGGTTCGAGTGTAAGTACACTCCTTCCCAATACTCGTCTAAATCATTTTACATGCTTCTTTGTCCCTTCACCCGGGCTCATTATCCTAATGTAATACGCTCCCGTCACTTGGTTGTGCGTTTACATTATTATCAAATATTTTGCTTATCCGATTCATTTGGGTACTTTTTAATTAGTCCCATTCACCCTGCCCTTACTACATCGGATGTAAACGTGTCCGCCATAAGAAGTTCATGGTATCATATGCCACTACTTACTTGGCCAGAGTAAGCGATTAACATATGACACACATGACCTTTTTATAGTTTTCACATCACGCCCTATGTAAGTAACGCCTCTATTTGTTTTTCTTGGAAACAATATCCCGAATACATTTTCTATTCGGGTTTTTCCAAGTTTTTAATCTACATATGCAACTTTCAATTTCTACTCATTTGTTGCATATTGCTATTTGTGCAATTATTTAAAATGTGCACCTGGTAATGTTTGCCCCAACGGGCGTTCCTTGCCATTAACCTTGTTCGCGGTCGTTACGCGATTTAGTCCTCGGTGAGCATGCTCCTCTTGTTATACTTCGGACCGTTCCATCATCATATCCACAATTTGTTTGACTCTCGTCGTCTTCAAACGCGAGTGTCCTTCAATTAAAACATTCACAAAAGTTAGTAACGTCAACTTTAATAATCGCCCGTATTATAATACAAGGCTTTTTCTACTATACGCGTCAACGCACGTATTTTTGTCAACTACATCAATCGTTTAATTGGGGTAACGTGTGTTACACGATAGCCCTATGTGTTATTTACAACAATTTAGCATACTAAACTATTAACATACGTGTACTTACCGGATTTGCGATCAAGCCTCGAACCGAACACTATTCTTTGTCAAGAGCATAAGGTTTAAGTCCAAGCATGGTTCCTCCCCACCATACTCGAATCTCTTAAACCAAGGCTCTGATACCAACTTGTAACACCCTAGTTACTAATTAACGATTTTGTATGTAATTACCAACAATTAGATGTGTAGTTAAGACAACACATATTATAAAAAATACGGGTTTATTAAAACTTTTACAAATCATAAGTTATTCTACATAACGTGATCAATTTCGTTGTTTAAAATTTACAACGTGGCAAAGTGCGGAAGCGTGTATCTTTATCGTGTTCGGTTCTTCGCTGAGCTTGATCGTCTTCCGGCATCCAAAAGTACCTATATTCCATAAACATGAAATACTTTAGTCATACGGGGTTTAAAACGTGTCTAAACGAATCCGGGAATTTAAACTAAATAAAATATACTTTGTTTCTGGGTCCACCGTAACTTACGGTGACACCGTAAGTTACGGTAGCCCCTGAAAGTCTATCCTTCCACCGTAACTCAGTATGTAACCATTGTAATCATATCAGCTCCACCGTAACTTACGGTGGCATGACTAAATCAAGTATACGCAATCATATGTCTTCTTCTGGATTAATAATGACATTATTAATGTGCAGCGATTTTCTATACAGCTGCTGTAATTTACCATTATGACCCATTCAAAATCCGAACTAGATTAACATGTTCAAAGATGGATCGTAGAAAACTTCAATACCTTCGTAAGCATATAAGGTACACCTTCTAACGAATTTTCTATGATTTTATATGATTTTTATAAAATCAGCATAGCAACTATATTTTCATTTTTCAAACAGCTTTCAAGGTTTTGAACAGCTGTTTAATTCATTCTTTTGGCCTATTTAACAACCACATTTGTTTCTTATGATTGAAAACAGTAAAAATTTACTTGATAAGCTTTCCGAAAAGGTATAGAACACCCAAATCGGATAAACGGTTGATTTTATATGATTTTTTTTAAGATTAGTCGAAATCCGTATAAAAAGCTGCGGAAATCATGTTTAGGGTCATTTTAAATTCGAACCAAACCATCAAATGCAACCCATTTCCATGGCTAAAACCCTTATTAAACTCTTGGTAATGGTTAGAAACCTATAACAAATATAATGACCATCGTCCGTAACATTTGGTTTACCTATTAAGGTAACCAAAAACTTATTTTAGACTTCGTTTAACTCTCATTAGCCTTACATTTAAATGAAAGTTATCTTATTATGCGTACCTGGCTCGGATCATTACATTGACCCATTTAAGTACCTTGCCTCAATATCTACTAAGTAATAGCGATGTAAATATCCACTCGATATTTATTTCTGAAATCAAACAACTCATCAAACCATTAGTCGATATTGTCAAAAAGTGATATTTTCACCTTTTGACCCGTTGGTCTAAATGACCGATAATATTGGCGAGATAAAGCTTATTGCCATCTCGTCTACACGACTCGTTCCGATTTACACCGCACGGTCGTTTTAACTATAATTCACCTCTTAACGTTTTTTGGCCTAATAAGGCTTACGAAATATGTATCTTTCAAAACCAATAATTATTGTCAACAAGTGTCCAAATTTCAATTTTACCCTTATTGGTTATCTTGTTCCGTACGACTACACGCCGGAAACACCATATCTCAACTTTCCATTTGTCTTGTTCGAAATCAAAACAACAAAAGGACATTCTAAACTATATGACTAGTGTAAGCTATACTTACCTTGCATCCATGCCACGCTTTTCTTTCCGTACGCGCTCCGTTTGACCCGCTTCATCCACAAAGCTTCCACCTAGCTTGTTAGGCGTCAAACTATCATCATATTTCATAAGATGGTTAATTTAGTCATTGTTAATCATAACTATTCCATCTTACGTATTTTTCTATCAAATTTATCATTCGGTCTTACTAATGGTTGGTTTGACTACTAAAAGTCAAACGCCCCTTAGCATATAAATGCACATTCAAGCTCTATCTATCAATTAGTAGCTAACATGATCTTATACACTTAGTTACATGAACATGGCTACCAAATTTCATCACAACATTCAAAATCCATTTCAATCATGTATGAACAAGTTCCCAAATCACTAAATTTGTTTGAGTGCCTTGTTTCTATTATCCAATATGATGATTTTAAACATAAACTTATCATCATCCTTACTATTATATCAAAACCTACTTCCTAGTTTACTTGTTAATCACATACAAGTGATATTACTTCAAGTTCTTCATAATTTCATCACATCTAACTAGTAAACCGCGATTTCATTTAGGCATTTCATATCAATGAAAATTGGCTGTTTTTGGTGACTTGTTTAACCTGTTTACAAGTCTTCAAAAATTATGATTTTTTTATGTGGCGTACCTCTCGGAGGGTTAGCCCTTGAGTTAAAATTTCAAGATCTAACTCTTTACCAAAAATTCGTGAAAATTCATTTACCACTAAAGGTAAATTACCCGTCTTTTAGTATAAACGTGGTTTGATTACCAAACCCGTTTTCGGGGTGTTACACGTTAAGCTTTAATTTCATACTCAGAATTAAACAATTCACTTAGATTGTCGATATACTGATCCACTTAAATTCTCACACAAATTTCAATCTGTCCAGGATATGGATTAGGTGTTTTAGAGACTTAAACTCATTCATGTGTCCCACCTCTTGAATATACTCCCGTATCCAGATCCCAATATTTAGTCTTACAGGTGAGTATACCACAAATGATATCTGTAAGGGGTTAAATTGCGAGACCGTGAGAGCTCAGGTCAGAACTTCCGTTCAGCAGAGAGATGACGGTTCGACTTTAGGTGAGTCCCCTTTAGAGGATCTTTTTTACAACAACAATGATTGGCATTTTAAATGTTTCATCATTTTTGTGCTGAGGGCGGCGCTATATTGTCGTAACCACCGATCCCTTATCTGTCCCAGGAACGGGCGGACACGAACTTTGTGGTGGTGGTATCAGGTTTCGTTAATTTGGCAGCAGAATTTACATCAGGACCGTAGTTAGGAAATGTTTATCAGAGTAAAACCACCATAATTGATATTAATAGACACATGGGCAAAACCCAAGTTTCTTATTACAATACATTTATAGGGACAACCCCTATTTTATTGAATTTAAAACATCGTTTATTAGGTAACTTTTATAGCCACTTATTTTCCAAGCCGTCAGTGCTCTCGAGCTGGCCTCCCAGTTGGCTTTCACATTGTGTTACCTGAAACATGTTTTAAAAATATTTTGTCAGCGGGAAATACTGGTGAGTGAATCCCAGTTTAATCAATAAACATTTTATCAATTAACACAGTATTGAGAGCGATCATATTGTTTATTTCTACACAATTACTCATTCAGTACTGTCAATCCTTGACTTGTGGGTCATATTACACATTGGCTAACTCGTTGTCCAATGGTAACGTACTGTCATTCCGACTTACTACTCGCAAGTAATAAATTTTGTATACAAAACCCCATAATACCGGCAGTAATTGAAGAACTACAAAGACTCAATCACTGCTTAATCACATTGTAAATAATTAAGGTTTTGTAAAATATTCCAAAAAGGTTAACAAAAAGAGGATACTCACATTGCTATCTTAGACTTCTCGTAAGGGTTTCCTGGATATAATCTATAATTTATACAAATGTACATTGGTTAGTATCATAACCCTTTGAAAATATTAATGATACCCTCCCCGAGACGGCATTCCAACAACTACGTCGGGCAGAACCACGACAGTTGTTACGGAACCCTAAATCAATCGGGAAGCATAACTATTACGAAATTGGGGTTATAATACTTAAAACGGAGCAGAACCTCGCTAATTAGGGGTATAATACCCGACTATAATGCCTCTTCTACAGAAATTGTGATTTGAGAATTGAGAATGAGCGACGAAAAACGAAAACTGATGCATTCTATTTATAGTTGCTGAATTGGACTCTCACGCGGCCCGCGTAAGAGTAGCCTTAAGGCTACGCGGCCCACGTCAACATGTGGTCAACGTGTAACTTGTCCCGGTCACCAAGTAGACTCGCCACGATGTCGACACGTGTCGGCTTAGGATGTCTCCGCGTTTAATGATCTCTCGCGGCCCGCGTCAATGTAAGCTTAAGCTTACGCGGCCCGTATCAACTTAAGAAATCAGTGAAGTCCGGTCTCAACCTTGATACCGCCCGCGTGAAATGTTGGGATGGGTCTACGCGGCCCGCCTCAACTTACTTTTTCTAGTTTTTAATTTATTTTAAATATTATAATGTATTTCGGGTTCGGTTTTCACATACGGGATGTATTTAAAGACATAATGGGACATTTTACAGTATACTAAGGTGTCGGAAATATTATGAGAATGTTGGTTTTACCGATGGTTGTTACATTCTCCCCACCTTGTTTTAGAGCTCGTCCTCGAGATCTACTAGAACAAATGCGGATATTTCCTTTGCATTTCTGATTCGAGTTCCCATGTGTACTCAGGTCCTCTTTTGGAGTTCCACTTCACTTTGACTAGAACTAGTCTCTTATGCTTGAGATTCTTGACTTTCCTGTCTTCAATTTGTAGAGGTCTTTCTGCAAATTTGAGTTGTTCATTTACCTCTATATCCTTAAGAGGCACTATCAGTGATTCATCAGCTAAACACTTCTTGAGATTAGATACATGAAACACATCATGTATTCCTGCCATTTCCTCTGGCAGTTGTAGCTGATAGGCTACAGATCCTATTTTTCTAATAATCTCAAAAGGTCCAATATATCTGGGGCTTAGCTTTCCTCGTTTGATGAATCTTACGACTCCTTTCCAAGGAGAAACTTTTAACAATACTTTATCTCCTACTTTAAACTCCAAGGGTTTGCGTCGGTTATCAGCATAGCTCTTTTGTCGATCACGTGTGGCTTTCAGTCGTTCCTTGACTTGAATGATTTTATCAGTTGTTTCTTGCACTATCTCAGGTCCAGATAGTTGCTTTTCCCCAATTTCTGCCCAACAGACTGGGGTTCGGCACTTTCGTCCATAAAGTGCTTCGAATGGTGCAACATTGATACTTGTGTGATAACTATTATTATAAGAAAATTCTATCAAAGGTAAGTGATCATCCCAATTACCTCCGAAATCAATTACACAAGCTCTAAGCATGTCCTCCATTGTTTTAATTGTTCTTTCACTTTGTCCGTCCGTTTGAGGATGATAAGTCGTGCTTAACTTTAACTTAGTTCCCATTGCCTTTTGGAAACTTGACCAAAAATGAGAGGTAAATCGACTATCTCTATCAGAAACAATTGATAAAGGAATACCATGTAAAGAAACAACTTCATTTACATACAATTTAGCTAATTGTTCCATACTAAAAGTTTCTTTCAGTGGTAAGAAATGAGCTGACTTGGTTAGTCTATCTACAATCACCCAGATTGTATCATTTCCTTTCTTAGTTTTGGGTAATTTAGTAACAAAATCCATTGTTATCAATTCCCATTTCCATACTGGCATTTCTAATTGCTGTAACAAACCCGAGGGTTTCTTGTGTTCAGCTTTAACTTGTGAACAAGTTAAACATTTAGAAACATAGGCTGCTATGTCCTTTTTCATTCCTATCCACCAGAAATTTTTCCTTAAATCCTGGTACATTTTATCACTTCCTGGATGCATCGTATATTTAGACTTATGAGCCTCTTCTAGTATACTATGACGTAGGTTTCCTAATTTAGGTATCCACATTCTCTTTTTATGGAATCTCCAAATTCCATCTGTTCCTTGTTCTAATTCTTTTATCATACCTTTTAACTTTTCAGTATCTTCCTTGATTACTGATTCTTGTGCTTCTCTTATTTGATCATTTAAATCTACTTGAAGATTTAACTTAAGAGAACGTACCCTTTTTGGTTTTTCATGATACTTTCGGCTTAAAGCATCTGCCACTACATTTGTTTTTCCTTCATGATACTGGATATCACAATCATAATCACTAAGAAATTCCATCCAACGTCTTTGTCTCATATTCAATTCCTTTTGCCTAAAGACATATCTTAAACTTTTGTGATCAGTGAATATGGTAAACTTACTATCATAAAGGTAATGTCTCCAAATCTTAAGGGCAAAAATTATTGCTCCTAGTTCTAAATCATGGGTGGAATAATTCTCTTCATGATTCTTAAGTTGTCTGGATGCGTAGGCTATAACCTTCTGTCGTTGCATCAATACACATCCATAGCCTAATTTAGAAGCATCGCAATAGACTACAAAGTCTTCAGCTCCTTCTGGTAATGCTAATATGGGTGTATGGGTTAATCTTTGCTTAAGAATTCTAAAAGCTTCTTCTTGTTTTAATCCCCATTCAAACTTAACAGATTTACAGGTTAGCTTAGTTAAGGGAATGGCTATTCTAGAAAAATCTTGAATAAATCTTCTATAATAACCGGCCAATCCTAAAAAACTTCTAACCTCAGTTGGTGATTCTGGGGTTTTCCATTAAGTAATTGCCTCGATCTTTGTTGGATCTACATAAATTCCTTCATGATTTACTAAATGTCCAAGGAACTGTACCTGTTCTAACCAAAATTCGCACTTAGAAAATTTAGCATAAAGCTTTTCCTTTCTTAATAAACTTAAAAGTGCGTGCAAATGCTTTGCATGATCCTCTTTATTCTTAGAGTAAATTAGAATATCATCTATAAATACAATTATGAATTTATCCAAATATGGCTTATATATTCGGTTCATCATGTCCATAAATGCAGCTGGGGCATTGGTTAAACCAAATGACATGACAGTAAATTCATAATGTCCATACCTTGTTCTGAATGCGGTTTTAGGAATGTCATCTTCCTGTACCTTTAATTGATGATATCCTGACCTTAAATCGATTTTAGAGAAAAATCGAGCTCCTTGCAGTTGATCAAACAGATCATCGATTCTCGGTAATGGGTACCGATTCTTAATCGTAACCTTGTTAAATTCACGGTAGTCAATGCACATACGCATTTATCCGTCTTTCTTTTTAACGAACAGTATCGGCGCTCCCCATGGCGACGAACTTGGCTGTATAAATCCTTTCTCTAACAATTCATCTTATTGTTTCTTCAATTCTTGCATTTCAGCAGGTGCCAAACGATAAGGTGTTTTGGCAATTAGTGATGTTCCGGGTAGTAGATGAATTCTGAATTCAACTTCTCTGTCGGGTGGTAGTCCTGGTAATTCTTCTGGAAATATATCTGAAAACTGAGATACTACTAGAATATCTTTTAAATCATTTCCTTTAGTGTTAGTGATTATGGAAATCAAATACACTAATGATCCTTTTCTTATGTAACTTGCAGTTTTCATCACAAAGATAAATTTTGTAGATCTTGATGGTTTATCTCCATTAATTGTGATCGTTTTACCTATTGGTGTATTTACTTGAATTGACTTTTGATCACATAAAATACTGGCTTTATTGGCTATCAACCAATCCATTCCTAAAACAACATCAAATCCTGCCAGATTCATGGGATATAGATTTGCTATAAATTTCTGATTTAAAATTTCTATTCTTGTTCCCTGCAAGATTTCAGAAATCCTAACGGTTTCTCCATTGGCTGTCTCTACTAAGCATTCTTGTGGTAGTTTAGTTAATGATTGATTTAGAAATTTACAAAATGATGTATTAATAAAACTTTGGTTTGCACCAGAGTCAAATAATACTTTAGCAAAAATATCATTAACTAAAAACGTACTAGCTATGACATCTGGAATCATCTTGGCTTCATCTGCAGTTAGAACAAATGCTCTAGATTTTTGGTATTCTTGTTGTCTGGAGCTGGAGCTAATTTTGGGCAATTAGGCTTAATATGGCCTTGTCCTCCGCAGTTGTAGCATATCCTTGCTGTTTTTCTTCCTGCAGTCTTCTTCCTTGTGTCCCGATATTTTGCAAAAGTTACAGTATATAGAACATTTTCCTGAATGCTTTCTTTTGCAATTCCTACAGTAAGGTGTAGAGGTAGAACCTATATTTTTCCCACGATTAAAATTTCCATAACGAAATTCTTAAGTCAACTTCTGGGTTAGGTTCCTCCTTTGATCCTCTTCTCGGGTACGGACTAACTCATCAGTCAAGGTATTGGCTAATTCTACAGCTTCTTCTATGGTTTGGGGTCTAGCTGCCTTGACTACATGTCTAATCTCTCCGATTAATCCCCAGATATAACGGGAGATTAACACTGGTTCTGGTGAAGCAAGAGTTGGCACTATCCTAGCATATTCAAAGAATAACTTAGTGTACCCCTTACTATCCACACCAGTCATCCTAAGGTTTAGGAATTTGTTTGCTATCTGTTCCTTCTCATTGGGTGGGAAGAATTTCCTTTCTACCTTGTTTTTAAATTCTTCCCATTCCATATTGTAGGTTCTATCATTTCCTCTTGATTGAAGGATAGTGTTCCACCATTCTAGTGCTGCATTCTTAAACAGATTAGAGGCAAACAATATCTTATCTTCTTCAGCACACTTACTTATCCTTAAGACTGCCTCAGTCTTTTCTATCCAGCGTAGGGTTGCAATGGCCCCTTCGTTGCCCGAGAATTCCATTGGTTTACAAGACCAGAATTCTTTATAAGAACAACTGTTAGGCACGGTTCTTCTTCTTTTGGGAATAGGCATTTGAAGTACAGGTCCATTGTTAACGCTGTTTTCTGGTTCAATTGGTCGCTTACTGCTATGCTTACTTTTATTATTCACTTCTTGAATAGTTTGAATAATAAATGGCATGGCATCTATGATTCCTTGTGCCACTATATGTTGAACAGCACTATTATCCATTTGGTTTTCGTTGTTATGGATGCTTGGATTCTCATTAACCACGTTAATGTTACTCTGGTTATCATTATTCAGATTTCCTTGATTTCCTTCGTCGGCCATCTGAATTTTAAACATTTACCCCATATTAATATCACAAGATAATAAGTAATATAGTTAATCACATGACACACAATCTAACCAAAAACGTCGATCATTGTGACTTGTACTCTATTTCCATATACTATGCGTCTATTACACACTAGTACTAAAATAAAATTACAATACCAACAGAAACAAAATCACACTAATAGTAATATGCATCCGTACACACATATTTTATTTTATTTTATTTTATTTTATTTTATTTTATTTTATTATTATTATTATTATTACTACCATTTCCTCCATTCTCACATTCACGGATATGGATTTATCCAAAAATCCATATTGCGTTCATTGTATTTCCATACAAGACGCTCTCCCACCTCACGCATTCTCTCACTGCTTTCTAAAATTTCCTCCCCAAAAGTCCTAAGTTCTTGGACGTTTTCTGCACTCATTGGGGGTGCAGGTTCTAGGACTGGGTTTGGAATCTGGGGTGCGGGTTCCTGATATGGGGGTGAAAGTTCCTGAAATTGGTAAGGATCCTCTAAAATCTCCCTAATATATTCATCATGGTAATAGGGATCTAAAGGGTCCATACCTGAATATGCTCCTATAGGTGTGTCTTCAGGGATAGAGTAACGTTGCACATAGTCCCTATTGTCATCCCACCAGGGATCGTAATTTGGGTCTAGAGGATTTGGTGCAGGTACCCTAGGGATTTCTTCTGGGTTAAAGTCATGAATTTCCACCTGGTTTTCAGGGTTTTCTATTTCCATGGGTAGTTCTGGGATTTGTGGTTGTGGGGCTACTAGTTGTTCCAGACTCGGGTCAGCAGCAGTTGTAGCTAGGATATGGAAATTTGCTAGGCTTCTATTAAGCATATCCTGTGTATAGGCATCTGTCTCTCGCTTAGCAGCTGCTAGAACTCTTTGCTGTTGCAACTTTCGCATTCTCTTCCTACGAGCAAAGGCTTCCTTACTGAACCATCCTCTCTTTTTATTAGGAAATGGCTCCTCCGACTGAGCTCTAAAGGAAAATATTCCTTCTTCCTGATCAGCAGAATACCCAGAAAGGGCAGGCTGTGATGAAGTACCTTCACTCCTAGGTGAATCAGACAACTGACGACTCATATCTGAGGGTCCTTGATCACTCATACTGTAAACTAACATATAGTCAAATAACACATAACAATTAAATACAGTTATGCACATATTTCCGTTATTTCCTAACACAAAATTTTAAAACTTAAGTGTCAGCAGAACACTTCTTTGGCTCAGTCCAGTGGCTAGGCTCTGATACCACCTTCTGTCGCAACCCCCGATCCCTTATCTGTCCCGGGAACGGGCGGACACGAACTCAGTGGTGGTGGTATCAGGTTTCGTTAATTTGGCAGCAGAATTTACATCAGGACCGTAGTTAGGAAATGTTTATCAGAGTAAAACCACCATAATTGATATTAATAGACACATGGGCAAAACCCAAGTTTCTTATTACAATACATTTATAGGGACAAACCCTATTTTATTGAATTTAAAACATCGTTTATTAGGTAACTTTTATAGCCACTTATTTTCCAAGCCGCCAGTGCTCTCGAGCTGGCTTTTTTCCCAGTTGGCTTTCACATTGTGTTACCTGAAACATGTTTTAAAAATATTTTGTCAGCGGGAAATACTGGTAAGTGAATCCCAGTTTAATCAATAAACATTTTATCAATTAACACAGTATTGAGAGCGATCATATTGTTTATTTCTACACAATTACTCATTCAGTACTGTCAATCCTTGACTTGTGGGTCATATTACACATTGGCTAACTCGTTGTCCAATGGTAACGTACTGTCATTCCGACTTACTACTTGCAAGTAATAAATTTTGTATACAAAACCCCATAATACCGGCAGTAATTGAAGAACTACAAAGACTCAATCACTGCTTAATCACATTGTAAATAATTAAGGTTTTGTAAAATATTCCAAAAATGTTAACAAAAAGAGGATAAACTCACATTGCTATCTTAGACTTCTCGTAAGGGTTTCCTGGATATAATCTATAATTTATACAAATGTACATTGGTTAGTATCATAACCCTTTGAAAATAGTAATGATACCCTCCCCGAGACGGCATTCCAACAACTACGTCGGGCAGAACCACGGCAGTTGTTACGGAACCCTAAATCAATCGGGCAGCGTAACTATTACGAAACTGGGGTTATAATACTTACAACAGAGCAGAACCTCGCTAATTAGGGGTATAATAACCGACTATAATGCCTCTTCTACAGATATTGTGATTTGAGAATTGAGAATTAACGACGGAAAACGAAAACTGATGCGTTCTATTTATAGTTGCTGAATTGGACTCTCACGCGGCCCGCGTAAGAGTAGCCTTAAGGCTACGCGGCCCGCGTCAACATGTGGTCAACGTGTAGCTTGTCCCGGTCACCAAGTAGACTCGCCACGATGTCGACACGTGTCGGCTTAGGATGTCACCGCGTTTAGTGATCTCTCGCTACCCGCGTCAATGTACGCTTAAGCTTACGCGGCCCGTATCAACTTAAGAAATCAGTGAAGTCCGGTCTCAACCTTGATACCGCCCGCGTGAAATGTTGGGATGGGTCTATGCGGCCCTCCTCAACTTACTTTTTCTAGTTTTTAATTTATTTTAAATATTATAATGTATTTCGGGTTCGGTTTTCACATACGGGATGTATTTAAAGACATAATGGGACATTTTATAGTATACTAACGTGTCGGAAACATTATGAGAGTGTTGGTTTTACCGAGGGTTGTTACATATATTTCAAGCAAGCGGTAAAGTATTATACGGGGACTAGGCCATTGCTTCCGCAAAATCAGAAGTCCCGGGATAATACCCCAGATATCACTGAGTATAAAGATCTAGTATCTCAGAAAGAGGGATCTTTCAAATGAAATTTCAGGGGCTACCTATATATCCAAGTAGTGTTCCCCACGAAATAAGTAAGTAAAGATTTAGATTTATATCCCGAACAAAACTACTAAATGTGTAAAAACCTATCGGCACATCATCAGCGAGACTGTTTAATACTTTTAAACTTTACATTTCTTTAGCATACCGTAACTGTCAAGCCGATGTACTATCATTTTCCCTTTTTACACAAGCTCTTTTCTGGTTTTCTATTGTTTTTGTATTTTGAAAATATCTCATGTTTTTGGATTTTTTAAATTTTTTATTGTTTTTGTATTTTCTGAAAATATTACCCTATACTCCCCCTAAATACCAAAACAAGTAAAAAATCGACAAACCCTTGCAGATTGCTTCTCAACATCATCTACAATGTCTCCTTCATCAACGCCAAGAATCTCCTCCAACACCGATAAAAGCTTCATACCGTTCAATTTTAGCAAATATTGAAAACGAGTTTTATCAAATGCTTTGGTATGTAAATCAGCTTTTTGCTCGTCAGTGTGGATATTCTCAATTCGTTTCAACTTTTTCTCAAAACAGTCTCGGATGAAGTGATGAAGAATTTCTATGTGTTTCGTTTTAGCGTGATGTACTGGATTCTTAGTTATGTTTATCGCTGCCTCATTATCAACAAAGATAGGGGTGTTTAGAAATTGCAAACCGTAGTCACGCATCTATTGCTGGATCCACAAGATCTGAGAATAACAACTGCTCGCAGATACATACTCAGCTTCACATGTGGATAAAGCTACAGAGGTCTGCTTCTTGCATTGCCAGGTGACCAATCGTGGTCCGAAAAACTGGCACCCCGCTGTTGTTGATTTAGCGTTAACTTTGCAGCATCCGAAATCAAAATCAGAATACCCTTCGAGCGTGAAATCGCCTTCTTTTGGATACCACAACCCCAATGATGGAGTTCCTTTCAGGTAGCGTAATATCCGTTTCACAATCACCATATGCGAAGCTCTAGGATTAGACTGAAACCGCACTGCGAGGCAGGTTGGATACATAATATCGGGTCTTGAAGCTGTCAAATACATTAACGAACCGAGCATAGAATGATACAACGTTTACTCTACCTTCTCTTCGGTGAGATCAGGGTTTATCCCATGATTCGTCGCTAATGGGGTGGAAGCTGGAATAGAACCTGATATCCCAAATTTCTCTAAGATATCATGAACATACTTTGTCTGATGTATGAAAATTCCCTTAGGCAATTGATCAACTTGAAGTCCCAAGAAGAATTTCATCTCACCCATCGATGACATTTCAAATTTTTGCTTCATAACTTTCTCAAAATCTTTGCACAGATTTTCATTTGTAGACACAAATATGATGTCGTCCACGTATATTTGAACTATCAGAAGATGTCCGTCGACCTCTTTGGTGAAGAGAGTGGCATCCACTTTTCCACGGATGAAGCTGTTGGCTAGCAGGTGTTGAGACAATGTCTCGTACCAAGCTCTTGGGGCCTGGTGTAAACCATACAGCGCCTTATCCAGCAAATAGACCTTGTCTTTGTGGATTGGATCGGTGAAGCCTAGTGGCTGTCCGACATATACCTCCTCTTTTACCTTACCATAAATAAACGCCGATTTAACATCTAGCTGATAAACTTTAAAGTTTTTCCAAGATGCAAGTTTTTCCTCTATCTAGAAATGGCCCATCTTTCGCTGCCATAACTTTGATTCTTTTTCGGTTGCTCTTGACACAAAATAGTGAGCCTGACCCGTGGTTGTAGTAGCTACGCTCATGTCCAACACGTACAGATCATTGACTCTGGGTGCTCTCATGATAATCCATTCTTCGGGAACAACAAATCCTGGTTTCAAGATCAAACATTCTTTGTCTGTAAAGTGCGTTGTATACATATGATCACAAATCTGAGAGATACTCAGAAGATTGTTTTCAAGCTCGGCGATGCAGTTTACTCTTTCAAACGTTATAATGCCATTGGATAGAGTTCCTTCTCCAACTATTCGACCACCCTGGTTACCTGCGAATCCTACGTATCCTCCATTAAACCCTCTAACATCATACAGTAGGGTTTTCTTCCCCGTCATGTGCCGAGAAGCTCCACCATCCATAATCCATCATGAAACGAATCTTGGAAGCTCCTGCACATATCAAAAACATTTAGTGAGATTTTGATGCCACCCAAGCCTCTTTTGACTCGGGTAACTTGACATTGATGTGAGATTTTGCAATGTAAAGTGGTGGAAAATTTTTGTCATTCATCTTTAAGCTTTCCTCAGACCCAATCTCAACCTTTTTGTATAAAAAGAAATCATTTTTGGAAGGTTGACCAGATGATTGGTCTTTCTTTGAAACATCTTTCTTCTCAGAAGTGATAGACTCATGTTTTTCAAGTTTCTCATAGTAAACCAAAGGAACATTCATCTTTACCGGAGTGGTAGAAGACGATTGTTTTTCTGACTCTGAAACCTTTGGTTTTGGAAAACTTTTTGGCCTCCATGTTTGTTGAGATGAAGCAACCCATTTGTAAAAATTGTTATTTTTAGTTTCCAACTTCTTAACAAGTTAAATTTTAACTTTTGTGTTTTCATTTTTCAAAATTTTCTCAACAACCATTGGAGCTTTGCTTTTTGCATCAACTTTCTTTTTCTCAACAACTTCAGACTTAGGCTTTAAGTTGGTGCATTTTCGTGCAATGTGCCCAACTTTGTTGCACTTGAAGCATGTACGAGTATCAACTACCCGACTTGTGCCTTCGGACTGAGGTTGTGAGGCCCTTTTCTCAAAAAATTCCTCATTAGACTTTGAAAAAATCTCAGATTCTTGCTCGGAATGAGAACTTGAACTTTTTACAACCACCTTTTTCTCAGCAAACTTCTTGTTTTGAAAATTCTTTCTCTGATATTTCTTACCATCCTGATAACCACCCAACCATCTGTTTTGATTGTTGTTATAAAAACGCGGCGGTACAACAGACTTTTTGTAGTAAGCTTTATCTTTTTCAAAGTTTAGTTGTCTTTTTGCATTTCTCAAACCTTCTATTTCAGACACATCAATCTCAATCAACTTGAACACATTTCTCAGTTTCCCTACATTCACATTCTCCAAAGGAAAATCAAGATCCGAATACAACTTATCCGATCCTGCCATCTTGTACATCACAAGATGTGGTTCTTCATATAAGTTGTTTTTGGACTTTGATTTTGGAATATATTTGTCCAGAAAGCATTCATCATCCTCAGTAGTGTCACTATCAGATTTCAAAACACTTTCAACCACACTTTTAGCAACTTCAGATTGAACACTTCCTTCATCGGATGATGAAGATGATGTAGTGAATGTAACATCAATTGTGTCTGGAAGCTTTATTTCATTTTCATCATTAACCAACCCTGAATTTTTCTTTGAATAATTGTTTAGAACAGGTGGTGGAACCTGATGATACCCCACCCCAGTTCCATCAGCATATACATCTTCGCCTGCTTTGTTCTTTCCAATCGGTTTAGGAACAATATGTTGAAGAACAAAACTTGCGGAGCTGTAACTGTTCAGTTTCAACTGAATACGTTCATTTTCAATTTTAGCTTCTTGAAACTGAAGCTTCAACTTAGCAATTTCATCCAGTTGTTGGTTGATTAATTCTTCTTTAACCCTAAGAACACCTGACAGTTGCACATTTTGTGTGTATGTCTTACCATTTCTTTCATCAGAATCTTTAACCGTGCGTTTTAGCTTCTCAAAATTTTCTGAAACTTGTCGATTTTCAAGAATTAGCTTTTCGTTTTCTTTCCTAATTCTTTCTACTTCAGTTTTATCATTTTCGATTTTCTCCGTTTGTTCTTTTATGCGATCATTTGAAGCTTTTAACAATTTATCACGGTTTAAGATCTGATTCTCCACATCTCTAACTCTTTTTGTCAGATCCTTAATCTTTTTACCACTGTGGTAAGTGATAGTACTACAAACCTTGCAGTTTTTCATGAAATTTTTGCAGTCGCTCTCGGTTTTAGCTTTCTTACCTGACTCATCGATAGTATCATTCTGACTGACCTTGTTTTTGGACTCAGTGCCAGAACCAGAAACTACCTCTAGTTCTTTCGCGGCGAACACTTTGTCAGCCATCTTCTTCAAATTCTCAGCGGTAAACTCTTGTGTCATATCAATAATTCCATTATCAATTTTCTTTGGCTGCTGCTCTTTCTCCTTTTCCTTTTCCTTTTCCTTTTCCTTTTCCTTTTCCTTTTCCTTTTCCTTTTCCTTTTCCTTTTCTTTTTCTTCAGCTTTTACTTCAGCTTCTCCTCCTCCCCACCATTCTCTCTATTTGGCTTCTTCTTCTTCAGCAATTTGTTTGGTGAGAACTTCAACATCAATGGTTTTTGAATCAATAGCTATGTTACCATCGGGATCTAGGTAATATTCTCTATCAGCATCCCATCTTTTTGCTCTCTTTGCTTCGTTGTAAATCTTAGACATTCTAATCATCCTGTCTTGAGCTTTCATCTTTCTGTAATTATATTTCTCTTGTTCATTCCTGCTATCTTTGAAAGGAACTTCTTTTATTACAGCAAACGCATAGCCCACTGCATCCTCTTCTGGTAGCACATCACTCCAATCGTATCCCTCATCATCATGAATAACAGCAAGAGCTCTTGATTTTTCTTTGGGGGTATCTTCAAGCTGCTTCATTCTGGGAGGTTCAGATTTGTTTTGATGGTAGATAGCTCTCTTGTAATAATCCTCTCTGAACGGATTTGCAGTATCATCACCAGGTGCGTTTCGACATTCGCGTTTAAAATGTCCCTTTTGTTTGCATCTGAAGCACGTGACCTTTGATTTATCAAAACCAAGTTTTGTGGAAGGTCCGCCAATTGAATGTCTGCCAGTAATCTCCATGAATCTTTGGGCTCGTCTAACCGCACTAGCCATACACCACCTGATGTCGATCAACTCCATCTCTTCTGGGTCGATCTGGTCATAATCCTCCTTGGTGAGATTTGTATTTCCATTCTTACCCGCAACCAGGCTCTCGTACGACTCTAGAACAGATGCTAAAAACACCATCTGCTGTTTTGTGGATTCCTCACGGAAGTTTTGAGCATTCTTCAGATCCACTGCAATATTACATTGGAACAGATTCTTCGGAACCGATTGGTTTGGAGTTGTTGAAGATGAACCACTATGAAAACCACTGCTCGGACTTTCTTGATTTGTCTTGTAAGAACTTTCAGCTGAGAAAGCTGTTTTAGGAGACACATTCTTCGGTATCCCATCACCTCTGTAATACAACCCAACATTCTGCTGATATGTGGAATGATTGACTTTGAATGATTTCTTGATCTCCAACTCATGACTCTCCAGTTTTCAATTAACAGATCAACTGTTAGTTTCTCCGACTCGATTGTATTCTTCAACATTAATGCAAAATATTGCCAGTCTTGTTCATCCGGCAAAGAATCAAACAGATTGTCAACCAGTTCTTCACGAGAATAAATGATTCCATGTCTTGCCAGCTCCATCTTCAGATGTCCAAATCTCTCAATCATCTTTGAAACAGACTCATTTTTCAAACAACCAAAAAGATCAAATTCTTTTCTTAACAACTTCTTTTTGTTTTTGACTATCTCTGCACTACCCTCACATTTTATTTTCAATTTAGCCCATAGATCTGTCGAATTTGTGTACTCAATTAATGCTATTATGTCGTCTCTCACAGACTGATGAATCAGTGCAATGCACTTTTGTTCAGCCACATATCTATCTATCTCCTCATTTTCTGTCAAATTTTCAAAATCTGATCTTCCCATAACAAAACCATTCTTCAACATCCTCCAACTGGGATATGCAAATGATTTGAGCCATTCTTCAAACTTTTTCGACCATTTATTGTAATCTTCATATTATATATTACCCCTACCAGGACCACTACCATTATATATTAATGATTCGTTTTTTCAGAGTTTTTGTAATTCTTGCAAACAAATACCTATGCAATATATTTAAAAAAAACCATTAAACTAATTATTATTATTATTGTTGTTGTTGTTAATATTATTATTATTATTATTATTATTATTATTATTATTATTATTATTATTATTATTATTATTATTATTATTATTATTATTATTATTCTTATTCTTATTCTTATTCTTATTATTATTATTCTTATTATTATTATTATTCTTATTCTTATTTTTATTTTTATTATTGTTATTGTTATTATTGTTATTATTATTATTGTTGTTGTTGTTGTTGTTGTTCTTGTTCTTGTTCTTGTTCTTATTGTTATTGTTGTTGTTGTTGTTATTGTTATTGTTATTGTTATTCTTAACAATCAGAGCAAACCTATATCATCTCATATTATATATTAATGATTTGTTTTTTCAGAGTTTTTTGTAATTCTTGCAAACAAATACCTATGCAATATACTTAAAAAAACCCATTAAACTAATTATTATTATTGTTGTTGTTGTTGTTAATATTATTATTATTATTATTATTATTATTATTATTATTATTATTATTATTATTAGAGTGAGATTCATTACAAACTTCTAAAGTATTTTTTGGGTAAAGCGTTACCCCGGTGATTCTATATAGTCACAACCAAATAAAACATGTAGTGTGGAAAAGCCCACACTAGTTCAGAAATGGGACATGCCCCAAAACTGGAAACCAGAAACAAACAAACCAACTAAACCTAGCAAAGCAAGACAACTAGACTACCATCTAGACAAAACCAATGAAAAACAAATCAATCAACCACCAGAGTCAAAAACGTCGTCCCCATGAATCTCCCAAGCATCAAGCAGCCTCCTCACTCTATTAGTGTTCTTGAACTTCATTCCCATCAACTTATACCTAACCGTGGACAAAGTAGCTTTCGAGATGACTTCTGGCGGCCTCAACTGATTCTTGAATAACCTATCATTTCTTTCCCGCCAAATAGCATAAGCAGCCGCAGCCACAACCAATCTACTTACCAAGTTGATAGCCAACTTCGACCGGGCACGATCACGTAACCAGTCTACGATATTGTTCCATCTTGGGTCAACGGTATCCATACCCGCTTTACTTTGGATCATAATCCAAACCTTGGAAGAAAACTTACATTCAAAAAATAAATGACTATGAGAGTCAAAATTCTCACAACATAGTAAACAGCACATCATGTTCATATTCTTCCTCCTCGATAAGTCCCATTGTAAAATTTTATCTTGCGTCAAAAGTTTCCTTCGCATAATAAGCCAAATAAGAAAAGCATGTCGCGGGATACACTGGGAAAACCACACAACGTTTAACCAATCAACTTCGGTCTCCCTAGCTCGAAGCGAGTGCCAAACTCCCGAAGTCGAAAAGTCAGCCAGATATTAATACGTATGCTAAGTCAGTCAGATATTAAAACCACACTAAAGTAGTTTCTTAATAATCAGAGCAAACCTATATCATTTCATATTATATATTAATGATTCGTTTTTTCAGAGTTTTTTTTTTTTTTTTTGTAATTCTTGCAAATAAATACGTATGCTATATATATAAAAAACCATTAAACTAAATTTTTCATATGTTTTTTTCTAATTTTTAAACGTTAGTTACACGAATATGATATGTGTAAATAATATTATATAAACTACACACGAGTTATGCATATAATCTTTAGAGTAAGTTACAAAAATCGTTGTTTATGTTTACACCAGATTGCAAATTATGTACTTTGTCGTTAAAGTTAACAGGATTCATACTTTATGTTTACAAAATCTTGCATATTATGTCCTTAAGCTCTGACTCAGTTAAACTTTAATGTTAAAATAGGGCTGATTCTTAATTTTACTCATTTATTTAAATTATATTTGATAAATAAAACAAAAAAATCAAAAAGTCATAATAAATAAAAAGATAAATATACTAGATCTTAACTCTCTATCTCTCTCTCTCTCTCTCTCTCAACACACACACTCTCTCTAACAACATATCCCCTCACCTTTTTCTTTATCTATTCTCCACAACCACCACCTAACCACCATCACCACCACCCGCCCACAGTCACCATCACTGTAACATTTGTGCTCTGTAAACACTGTACGATGTAGAACAATATCAAATATCAATGAAACAATGTGTTTTGGTCCCAATATTTGTGTATTTGTGTTTGACAATGTCACACCCCGACATTTCCACGTATTACCGGTGGGGAGTATCGTGACGTAGTTGATATCATCATAAGCAATTAATCACAGTTTAATGCACAGCGGAAGTCTAAAAGTAATTTATACAAACCAAGTTGAAAGTAACATAAAATATTACACAACGGATTGTAAGTGGATCCACAGGCGGATCTAAAATGAAAAGAAATATTGTTCAATAGATATAAGCATCAAAAGCTTGCAAGACTCTTTATTTGATACTAGGAGTAGCCAGCCCATTACGCGTAGTACCTGCACTTAACCTTTTTGAAAAATACTTCAGTTTACACTGGTAAATACAATTAACTGACTCTTTTGAAAAGTGTTTATAAAAAAATTGATTTGGACGCACGAGGCATAAAAACATTTATAACTTGGGACAATTATTTAAAAATAATCTTGTATACAGATTTATATGTTTGTCGTACTTTCAGGATCCGGGATAGAAGCCGGAACAAGATTAATAGACACACCACATAATATAAACCCACGGTGAGTTATTCTCAACAGGCGGGTATATCTTTTTACATACGCAACTGTCAGGTGTATGCCTACACCCCGTGCTTAAGTCGTGGCCATTTTTTGAATGAGCCAAGGATATCCAGGACAGGGTCATTAACCCCACAAAGGTTTAGATCAAACAAAACAGATTAAAACGGGTTATCTCACGGATTTAACCACTAATCGATTAAAGATTCAATACCCGACCAAGCGGTATTATTAAATACCGTATCCCAAGCCCGTATAAGGGAAAATAAGTTAAAAGTATTTACCTGAGCTAAAAGTAAAACTTTATTCTCAGCCGTATATCAATCAGCAAGTACAAGTAGATTTTCCTGGGCTCCTAATCTGGAACGAAGGTTTTAATAACCTATTAGATTCCTAACGAGTCTTATTTAAGTCTTAACTTAAACCGGTTAGTTTTAAAGAAAGGTTTACGGTTCAAAATGCAAGAATAAGCGAAGACCGGATTAGAATTTGATTTAGACCCGAAAAGTTTGAAGACTTGTAAAAATGGGTAATCTAAACACATTCTGGATTTTTGAAACAAAAATGATAAGGTTTGACCCGTTTCGGCTAATTTATGTAAACTAGTTACATAAACTGTACCGAACGCGAATAAGCATAACGAGTAACCAAATGAATCATGTACAGGTTCCACAAGTTAATATGCTTTAAATAAGTTATGATATCAGTAGGATATCTTCCATTATGCCCAAAACGAATTTAAAACCAATTTAAGCCCCGTAAGGGTATTTTGGTCATTTTAGAGCTTATAAAAGAGGTTAAATGGTAATCTGAGGTTCTGGTCTAAAATAATCAGTAAAAATATTTATTTTAATAAGTTACATCAGTAAGACATCATACATATGTGAATTTTATCATTTATAGCCTTACTATGTACCATAGGGGCATTTTGGTCATTTCACATATGTTATAATGGTCAAATTTGGAAATCTGAGTTCAAAACTTTTACTTACTGTTAAAGTATAAAAATTTATTCATAACATCAGTAGGTAATAAGTCTTAGGTGCCAAATATGGTTTTAAACCATACGATGCGCCTAAATCGCATAAAAGTCGGTATTTGACGATATTCGGGATGATTAAGAAAATCTGAGATTTTGATCAGCCTTAATAGTTTAAAATATCTTATTTAATGTATAAAATCAGTAGAAAAAGGTTTGACATGTAAAGGATGTGCAAAACTCATTTTATTAGCGAAAATGGCATTATCGTCAATTACCGAGCCTATGCAAGAACTCTATGTTATGATCAGTTTAAAATTTAACAAAAATTTTAAAAAATCCTTAAATATTATATCTTAACAGTAGGTAGCAAGTTTGGTGCCAAAATTTGAGTTTAAATAGGATTTATATCAAAAATGCCATTTAATTAATAAAAAGCTTTCATTTTACGATATCGAGCATAACTCTCATTTCAGACCATAAACTGATGTCAAATTTTTAGGACATACTTAAATATCAGTAATGAAGGTTTTTGTCCTCTCACATTTTCAAAAATCTCTTTTTATTGATAAAAGGGTATAATGGTCCATTTTAGGCATTTAACGGGAACATGCATATGAATCAGATTTCTATGGAACCTTATAGTATAATCTCAGAGGGTTATACTAACATGTAATGTGGTCCCAAAGGAATCCTAAGGCATAACTAAACTAATCTAAATCGGGTCAGAACTGAAAGTCAAAGCAAAAGTCTACTTTTGCGACTTTCGGTTGCGAACCGAGCCTAATCTCAGAATTGTCGGGTTGAACATGCCTAAACATGTTCTTATATTGATTACCAAGTTATTTAAGTGTTAAAACATGTTCCATAACTTCTACATTATCAGTTATGAATTATTTTGTGAAAATGGACTCGTTTGACTTTTTATAAATAGTTTGACCCGACAATTGACCAAGTAAAAGTGATAATCAGTAGGTGCCCTTTTAAGTGTTTATTACCTACATAATTACCAACTCATAACCATTTTCAATTCGAATAATGACTTGACCGTTAGTGATTAATCACCAAGTCAAAGCGTAATTACGCTAACTTTGACTTTCGGTCATTAAGCTAATGAAAACTTAATTAAAGAAGCTAAGAACACTTACAATAGTCCTTAACATGAAGATTTTCACTAAGAGAGCTTCCTTCAAAGTCAGGATGCTCCAGAGAAGTGAGTTTGAGAGTGAAATTGAATTGTGCAAGTGAAGAACTTCAACTAAGGCCTCTATTTATAGTGAATTGAGGGTTCTAGGATCAATGCAGGTGTCCCTCAGGTGAAATCTAATGCATACAGGTGTCTAGAGGTATTTCAAAACCGTTAACAAGCAACTGGTTTCGAGAAAAGGGTTGTAGAAGGAGACAACCCACAGTTGTCCATTTTTACTGCCCAGTTACAGTCCTTATGGACCTTAAGCATAGGCCTTACGGTCCGTAACCGCTTTTCGAATTGTATCGCCCAGTTAAGCCTCCTTACGGTCCGTAAGGAGGATGACTTGTGGTCTGTAAGCCTCTGATCAGAGACAAAATTTTTTGAGAACTTTTACACTTGGCCATGCAACTTTTCATAACTCGAATCTATAGTCACTTTCAGCAGATGGGTCCTTTTATTCAGTCCTGATTTGCCCTTGGATGTTGGATCGATGTGTGACCCTAATGAGTCAATCAAAAGAGTCTAAGATCTATATCAGAGGCGGAATCAATGATATAGACGTGAAAACAACTTAATTACTCTTAATTATCTCTTTATTATTGATTTCAAAGCAATCCTGTTCGTTTGACAAATTGGCAGCACCTCGGCTCTGAAATCTCGAGCGTTACAAATGAACTAGCAACACACCTATATATAGTAGTGCTAATTTCGCTTGAAGCTACCACTGCCCATTTCAAGCGGAATTACAATGTTAATTTCGCTTGAACTGGTCATTGACACTTTCAAACGAAATTACACACAAACACACATAAAACCCTAATTTCCAACCTGTTGTGTGCTAGTTTATCCTATCTAGACATAAGACTTGATAAAGACGAAGTTAACAGACCTTTGTGCACCAACAGACTCCCCCTTGGATGTTGACGAAGTATTCGGCGTCAAGTCTTCAGTCTTAATCTATTTCCAGTTTATCTAACAATGAAAGCTTCCTTCAAATCTTCTCTTCTTCTTTCAACAGCTAGAATGAATCACAGAATCTGAATCTTTAACAACCTTCAAACTCCCCCTTGAATGTAGATTCAGGAATTGTATCTGACTTTTAAGTCTTTAGACTCCCCCTATCAGTTAGCTGGGAATTTGCTTAGCTGCTTTCATAAACTCATACCTGTTACCTGCACAATCTCTACCTAAATATAAGATATATGACAATAACAGTTTCAATCCAAACTTACCATTTGACTTCATTTGTTAGTCTAGTCAGAATTTAGAAATCCACTTAAGTATCCAGGTCCAAATTAACCATGTGCACTTAATTTGTCTACCAAGTTCAACTTAATGACCTTGATTGATCTGAGACAAAACACACTGACATTTTATACAAACTAGTTTAAACAATTTTCTGAAATTTACAAGTTTCAAATTAATGAACTTGTTTTGACTTTTCAATCTTCTCAAGTTTAACATATTAAGCTCACAATTCATCTTCCAGTTCAGAAACTTCCTGCATCTGCTTCAAATTGCGAATCTGAAGATCAGCTTTCCACTTTGGTTTGTCGGAAAATAAAGCAGAAATGTAAAATCTTTTTGGATTTTGAATAAAGTTTCTAAACTAGAAATGAATTACAAAAAATAAAATGCAATAAAAGTAAACTATTTACAAACATATTTTTGGTGAGTGTGTTAGGGAATCATATCAGCTGTCAACAAGCTACAAGTACCGTTAAGTTTTGATTACATACTCAGAAATAAACAATTCACTTAGATTGTCGATATACTGATCCACTTAAATTCTCACACAAATTTCAATCTGTCCAGGATACGAATTAGGTGAATTAAGAACTTAAACTCATTCATGTGTCCCACCTCTTGAATATACTCCCGTATCCAAATCCCAATATTCCATCTTACAGGTGAGTATACCACAGATGATATCTGTAAAGGGGTTAAATTGCGAGGGTCGTGAGAGCTCAGGTCAGAACTTCCGTTCAGCAGAGAGATGACGGCTTTGACTTTTGGTGGGTCCCCTTTAGAGGATCTTTTTTACAACAGCACACGATTAGCATTTTTCAATGTTTCATCATTTTTTATGCTGAGGGCGGTGCTATATTTCAAACAAGCGGTAAAGTATTATACGGGGACTAGGCCATTGCTTCCACAAAATCAGAAGTCCCGGGATAATACCCCAGATATCACCGAGTATAAAGACCTAGTATCTCAGAAAGAGGGATCCTTCAAACAAGATTTCAGGGGTTACCTATATATCCAAGTAGTGTTCCCCCACGAAATAAGTAAGTAAGGATTTTAAGTTTATATCCCGAACAAACCTACTAAATGTGTATAAACCTATCGGCACATCATCAGCGAGACCGTTTAAGACTTTTAAACTTTACATATCTTTAGCAAACTGTAACTGTCAAGCCGATGTACTATCATTTTCCCTTTTTACACAAGCTCTTTTCTGGTTTGCTATTGTTTTTGTATTTTGAAAATATCTCATGTTTTTTTTATTTTTGAAATTTTTTACTGTTTTTTTATTTTCTGAAAATATTACCCTATACTCCCCCTAAATACCAAAACAGGTAAAAAATCGACATACCATTGCAGATTGCTTCTCAACATCATCTACAATGTCTCCTTCATCAACGCCAAGAATTTCCTCCAACACCGAGAAAAGCTTCATACCGTTCAGTTTTAACAAGTATTGAAAATGAGTTTTATCAAACGCTTTGGTATGTAAATCAGCTTTTTGCTCGTCGGTGTGGATTTTCTCAATTCGTATCAACTTCTTCTCGAAACAGTCGCGAATGAAGTGATTACGAATTTCAATGTGTTTCGTTTTAGCGTGATGTACTGGATTATTATCAACAAAGATAGGGGTGTTAAGAAATTGCAAACCGTAGTCGCGCATCTGTTGCTGGATCCACAAGATCTGAGAGCAGCAACTGCAAGCAGATACATACTCAGCTTCACAGGTGGATAAAGCTACAGAGGTTTGCTTCTTGCATTGCCAAGTGACCAATCATGATCCGAAAAACTGGCACCCTGCTGTTGTTGATTTAGCGTTAACTTTGCAACATCCGAAATCAGAATCAGAATACCCTTCGAGCATGAAATCGCCTTCTCTTGGATACCACAACCCCAATGATGGAGTTCCTTTCAGGTAACGTAATATCCGTTTCACAATCACCATATGCGAAGCTCTAGGATTTGACTGAAACCGCGCTGCGAGGCAGGTAGGATACATAATATCGGGCCTTGAAGCTGTCAAATACATCAACAATCCGATCATGGAACGATATAACGTTTCATCTACCTTCTCTCCGGTGAGATCAGGATTTATCCCATGATTTGTCGCTAATGGGGTGGAAGCTGGAGTAGATCCTGACATCCCAAATTTCTCTAAGATATCATGAACGTACTTCGTTTGATGTATGAATATTCATTTGGGTAATTGATCAACCTGAAGTCCCAAAAAGAATTTCATCTCACCCATCGATGACATTTCAAATTTCTGCTTCATAACTCGTTCAAAATCTTTGCACAGATTTTCATTTGTAGACCCAAATATGATATCGTCCACGTATATTTGAACTATCAGAAGATGACCGTCGACCTCTTTGGTGAAGAGAGTGGCATCCACTTTTCCACGGATGAAGCTGTTGGCTAGTAGGTGTTGAGACATTGTCTCGTACCAAGCTCTCGGGGCCTGGTGTAAACCATACAGCGCTTTATCCAGCAAATAAACCTTGTCTTTGTGGATTGGATCGATAAAGCCCGGTGGCTGTCCGACATATACCTCCTCTTTTACCTTCCCATAGAGAAACGCCGATTTAACATCTAGCTGATAAGCTTTAAAATTTTTCCAAGATGCAAATGCTAGGAAGATTCTGATCGCTTCTAGTCTAGCAACCGGAGCATACACTTCGGTGAAATCTATACCCTCCTGCTGACTGAAACCCTAGACTACGAGTCGAGCTTTGTTACGAATAATAACCCCTCGATCGTCTCTCTTACACTTGAACACCTACTTGGTGTTTATCTTCCTCTGACCATCAGGTAAATCTACCAATTTCCACACTCCTAACTTCTCAAACTGACTCAACTCTTCTTGCATAGCATTGACCCAAGAATCTTCAGTTAGCGCCTCTTTGTATGTTCGCGGTTCGATCTGCGAAATAAAACAACTAAGTGAAAACTCAGTTTGTAAAGAAGCAACTGTAGAATAAAAACAAGTAAGCCCTTGGTCAATTTGTCGTCTAGTGCGAACGCCTGATTGTAATTCTCCAATAATCAACTCCTCTGGATGGTATGAAAGAGTTCTCGGCATCACCTCGCCTTGAACATCTACCTCGCCTTCCAAATTTGTGACATTCTGATTTGCACCTTGTTCATTGACTGGAATTGTTTGACTTGAAATCTGAATCTGCTCCCCCTCAGAATCTGAATCACCATGATCAAATATCGGTCTATCATCATATTCTAGATTATCATTGACTCCCGTCTGATTGTCAAGAGAATGTTGAATATCATCATGTTCTCCAGCATTGCTTGGACCGGCTTCATTATCATTTGAAGTTTGCCGTCGACTTGTAGTATACTCAGCTGGAAACCTTTCTTGTGATGACTCATACTCTCTTAGAATATCTAACTCGTCAAAGAACTCTGGTTCTTCTTCTTCCATGTCAAACGAATCCCACAAAGTATCGTAATTAAAACGCCATGAATCGCCTGGGTTCTGCGGTGGCATTGTGTAACCTTGGCATTCAACATTGTGTGCTTTAATGATCCGCTTCAAGCTTGGAACAAAGACTCGCTTTAATGGACTTGAGTAACCCACAAAAATTCCTTCAATGCTCTTTGCACCAAACTTTCCAAAAGGTTCTAGAACTGTACAGGGAGACCCAAACGGTTCTAAATACTTCAGGTTCGGTTTGCGATTATTGATCAACTCAAAACACGTCTTGTTGAATTTCTTTACTGTGAGAACCCGGTTGAGTGTATAGCAAGCGGCTGACACTGCTTCTGCCCAAAAATTGACTGGTAATTTTGAATCAGCAAGCATCGTCCTGGCCGTTTCAATTAGTGTCCTGTTCTTTCGTTCAGCTACCCCATTCTGTTGCGGAGTGTAAGGAGCACTAAATTCTTGCAATATACCTCTCTCATCACAATACTCTTCCATCTTGTTGTTCTTAAACTCAGTACCGTTATCACTCCGGATTCTTCTGATTCGAGTTTGGTACAAGTTTTCAATTTTTCTGAACAACGCCATTAAACTTTCAAACTTCTCATCTTTAGACTTCAAAAATGATACCCATGAAAATCTGGAATAATCATCAGTTACTACGAGATAGTAGAGATCCCCAGTTATGCTTTTGACGTTCACTGGACCAAAAAGATCCATATGAAGTCTCTCTAACGGTCTTGAGACTGAGTTAACTTTCTTTTGAGGATGTGATTTCTTCTTTTGCTTACCTTTGATGCAGCTAATGCACTCCCCTTCTAGATGAAAACCTTCTAGATGAAAACCTTTTACATGTGTGACCCTAACGAGTCAATCAGAAGAGTCTAAGATCTATATCAGAGGCGGAATCAATGATATAGACGTGAAAACAGCTTAATTCCTCTTAATTATCTCTTTATTATTGATTTCAAAGCAATCCTGTTCGTTTGACAAATTGGCAGCACCTCGGCTCTGAAATCTCGAACGTTACAAATGAACTAGCAATACACCTATATATAGTAGTTCTAATTTCGCTTGAAGCTGCCACTGCCCATTTCAAGCGGAATTACAATGTTAATTTCGCTTGAACTGGTCATTGACACTTTCAAATGAAATTACACACAAACACACATAAAACCCTAATTTCCAACCTGTTGTGTGCTAGTTTATCCTATCTAGACATAAGACTCGATAAAGACGAAGTTAACAGACATTTGTGCACCAACATTGGAAGTAATGCCATGCATTAGTGTTATCTTGGAGTCCTTGAAAGAAACCATGTGAAAGAAAGATTGTCTTTATTGTACATAGGATCCCATTTCCTTGAATGTTGAATTATTCATTACAAAGTTTAACCGGATACTTATGAAATCCTTATCAGATATTCATGAAAATGTATTTTCATTTTTACAAAAGTTTTTGAAAAACGTTAAAAGGTCACTCAGAGGTAATAATTAACATGTTGACACTTTTATTCCCTCCATATAACTTTTAACATGATCCGGGTTTATAACACGTTTAGAGTGCATGACACGTGTCTTTATTATATTTGGCATGATTGTTTTTGTGAGGTGTTACATCCTCACCCCCTTAAAAGAAATCTCGACCTCGATATTTACTTAAATAAATAAGGGTATTTCTGTTTCATTGTGGATTTAACCTCCCACGTGTATTCGGGGCCTCTATGGGCATCCCATTTTACTTTGATAATTGGCACATGCTTCCTTCGAAGCTTCTTGACCTGTCGATTCTCGATCGACATAGGTTTTTCAACGAACTTCAAGCTCTTATCTATCTGTACATCCTTATGTGACATTGCTAACGACTCATCGGCTAGACATTTCTTCAAGTTGCAGATGTGGAATACATTATGTATGCCACTGAGCTCTTCGGGTAGGTTTAGCTTGTAAGCTACAGTTCCAACACATTCAATGATCTCGAATGGTCCTATGTATCTTGGGCTAAGCTTGCCCCTTTTGCCAAAACGCATCACCCCTTTCCAGGGTGACACCTTTAGTAGCACTTTATCGCCAACTTCAAACTTTAAAGGTTTGCGCCTCATATCAGCATAACTTTTCTGCCTGTCCCTGGCAGCTTTCAGACGATCACGGATTTGGACAATTTTGTCCGTCGTCTCAAGGACTATATCAGGTCCTGACAGTTGGACATCTCCAACTTCCGCCCAATAAACGGGCGTCCTACACTTTCTTCTGTACAAAGCTTTGAAAGGCGCTGCTTTAATACTTTAATGATAACTATTATTGTATGAAAATTCAATTAAAGGAAGATGGTCATCCCAACTTCCACCCAAATCTATAACACAAGCTCGTAGCATATCCTCAAGCGTTTGAATTGTATGCTCGCTTTGGCCATCCGTCTGAGGATGATAAGCAGTGCTGAAATTTAATCGAGTGCCTAAAGATTGCTGAAAGCTTTTCCAAAAATGCGATGTGTATCTTGTATCCCTATCAGAGATAATAGACACTGGCACTCCGTGAAGAGATACAATCTCATCCACGTACAGCTGAGCTAGCTTGTCAGAGCTGTGAGTTTCTTTAATCGGCAAGAAGTGGGCTGACTTGGTCAATCTATCGACTATAACCCAAATAGTATCATTTCCGCGCTTTTTCTTTGGTCACTTGGTGATAAAATCCATAGTTACCATTTCCCATTTCCATGTGGGAAGTTCAGGCTGTTGTAGCAAACCTGACGGCTTTTGATGCTCTGCTTTAACTTGTGCGAATGTCAGACATTTAGCCACATAAGTGGATATAGATTTCTTCAAACCTATCCACCAGTAATTTGCCTTTAAATCCTGGTACATCTTATCACTGCCATGATGTACTGAATATTTGGAGCTATGAGCTTCTTGAAGAATCACATCTCGAAGTCCTCCATATATTGGAACCCATATTCGACCATTCAATCTTGGGATTCCATCCTTGCCATAAGATAATTGATCAGTAGTGACTCCTAACTTCTCATTTGAATAGTTAGCTTCTAATACAACCTCCTTTTGAGCGGCTAACAACCTTTCATTCAAGTTGTTCTTTAGTTCAATGCATTTGGCATTGATTCTAATAGGCTTAACCCTTTCCTTTCTGCTCAAAGCATCAGCGACTACATTCGCTTTACCTGGATGATATCGGATTTCACAATCATAATCATTCAGGGTCTTCATCCATCGACGCTGTCTCATGTTAAGATCCTTCTGATTAAACAGATGCTGAAGGCTCTTATGATCAGAATAGATCACACACTTGGTTCCATATAAGTAATGCCTCCAAAGCTTTAGTGCAAATACAACGGCACCCAACTCCAAATCGTGGGTGGTGTAATTCTTTTCGTGCACCTTTAATTGATGGGAAGCATATGCAATAACTTTGCCCTTCTGCATAAGCACACAACCCATACCTGTGTACAATGCGTCGTAATAAACCACAAATTCTTCAATTCCTTCTGGCAATGTCAACATAGGAGCATTGCTTAATTTCTGCTTAAGAATATCAAAGGATTCTTGCTGCTTGGGACCCCAATTAAACTTTATATTCTTGCGAGTCAATGAAGTTAGGGGTGCAGCAATCCTTGAAAAATTTTCAATGAAACGCCAGTAGTATCCTGCTAGACCCAAGAAACTGCGTATCTCTATAGGAGTCTTCGGATCTTGCCAATTCATAATCGCTTCAATCTTAGCGGGATCCACCTGGATACCACGCTCACTCACTACATGTCCAAGAAATTGGACTTCCCGAAGCCAAAACTCACATTTTGAAAACTTGTCGTAGAGTTTCTCTTGCTGCAGAAGTTTAAGGATACACCGAAGATGTCTTTCATGATCAGCCTGATTCTTCGAATATATAAGTATGTCATCAATAAAAACAATGACAAACTTGTCTAAATAAGGTTTGCAAACACGATTCATGAGATCCATGAACGCTGCTGGTGCATTAGTGAGCCCAAAAGGCATCACCAAGAACACTTAATGACCATAGCGTGTTCTGAATGCGGTCTTATGCACATCTTCGTCTCTGACCTTCAATTGGTGATAACCTGACCTTAGATCGATCTTTGAAAAGTAACATGCCCCTTGAAGCTGATCGAATAGATCATCGATCCTGGGTAATGGATATCTGTTCTTGATTGTAACCTTGTTCAGCTCACGATAATCAATGCATAATCGCATTGATCCATCCTTTTTCTTCACAAACAAAATAGGTGCTCCCCAAGGGGACGAGCTAGGTCGAATAAAACCTTTTGCCAACAAATCATCCAACTGTGCCCTTAATTCTCTCATCTCAGTTGGTGCCAATCGATAGGGTGCTCTTGCAGCTGGTGCTGCTCCAGGAATAATATCGATCCTGAACTCCACTTGCCTATCGGAGGTAGTCCAGGTAGTTCTTCAGGAAAAACATCTGGATATTCAGAAATAACAGGGATGTCTTCAATCTTGGGCTTTGGTTCATCAATAGTCACTTGTGCCATGTAAATGACACAACCCTTCTTCAAACACCTCGATGCCTTTAGCATAGACACTTGCTTAGGCAAACCGTACTGTGTATCTCCTTGTATTGTAAGTGGTTCACCATAAGGAGTCTTAATAACCATTTGCTTCTTATCACAAACGATTTGGGCTTGATTAGAAGATAACCAATTCATGCCTATTACTATGTCGAATCCTTCTAGTTTCAACGGAAGCAAGGATAGCGGAAAAGAGTGATTCCTAATGGATATAAAACATCCATCTAGAATGGTTGAGGCAGTCTCTATAGTACCATCGGCCAGTTCTACTTCATACTTTATGCTTAGAGTTTTAACAGGCAGATTTAGCAATTTACAAAATTTATTGTCTACAAAAGACTTGTCTGCACCCGAATCAAACAACACTCTAGCATACACATCATTGATAAGAAAGGTACCTGTTATCACGTTGTCGTTCTTAATGGCTGCCTGAGCATTCATTTGAAAGACCCGCGCATTGGTCTTTTTAGCCTCCTCAGGATTCTTCGCATATTTTGGGCAGTTAGTCTTGATATGCCCCTTCTCGTTACAATTGTAACAAGTTGCATCCTTCATCTTCTTGCAATCCAAGGTCTTATGCTCGTTTGATTTGCAGATCCCATAAACTCTAGGCTGCGATTGAGACTTTGATTCTAACCTGCACTTCCCTAAATGCTTGTGGCAGGTTTTGCATTTGGGTTTCTCACCCGACTGTTGGTTGTCCTTTTTAAACCCGGAACCCTTCTTGTACTCATAGTTCCACTTATGTTTCTTATCAGAACGGCGTGAGTTCTCATCCTCACATTTGCTTTTCCCTTCTTCAGAATTCTTGAGCGATCTCTACCTAACCACATCAAGAGTAAGAGATAAGGACAGATCAACCACTGACCTAAAGGTGGTAGGTCTAGATGCTTTCACACTTTCTTTGATTTCCGGAGCTAAACCTCCAATAAAACGAGCTATGCGTTTCGGTTCCGGTGTGACCAAGTAAGGAACCAATCGGGACATGGTGTCGAAACTTGTAAGGTATGCTTGACAGTCTAAGTTCTTCATGAGCAAGGTCAAGAAGTCAGTTTCAATCCTTTCCACCTCATGCTGAGGACAGAAATTATCCTTGATCAACGCAACAAACTGATCCCAAGACATGTTATTCAACGGGATCTTTCCTGTAGCTTGGATTAGGGACCTCCACCAAGCTAAAGCTTCACCTTTAAAAGATTGTGAAACAAACTTCACAATGTCCTGTTCTGCACACCCACTAATATCAACCATAGTATCCATCTCATCTAGCCAAGTCATACAATCAATGGCTCCTTTCTCTCCTGTGAAGTCTCTTGGCTTACAAGAGACGAAATATTTGTAAGAGCAAGCCTTAACACGTGGCTCCTGATTAAACACAGTCTGTTTGGATGGAACACTCCTCTGATTCGATGAGTGACGAGCATCATCCTTCTTTGACTCATGCGTTTTAGAAGGGGGCTTACTATGAGCCATAGATTAAGTCTTAGTGCGAGTACCACTTGATTCCTTGAATTATCTGTCAAGAGCTCTGGTAACAGCATTGTCTATTAATGCTTGAAGATCTGCACCAGCTACGTTTACTCTAGCGGTATCATTTCTCTCCCTGGGGTGACTGTTAACCTCTTCTGATTCAGCCATGTAGCTTGATTGCTACATAAAAATGATGACAATAATTTATTCAGAAGTTTTATTATGGAATTGTTATTTTGACAACAGTAACCATGGTAAATACAAACCATATCGGTTATTTTGTTAATCATATTTATTTAGGATTTTCATTATAATTTATCCTGGTTATAAAACATTAAGGATATTATTAGTGGCACAAAAGGCGTAGTCACAAGGATAGTTTTAAAATTATAAGCCATGATCTTATAAGATCGAGGCATTAAGGTTTGAACATAGTTCATTACCTTTTCTTGACAGGGAGTCGTAGACGACGACTGTCTTTTGTCTCATTGGACAATAAATATGGCCCGTAGACACTTCAACACTAATGGATGTTTAATATATGATCATCTTAATTGATGATTTGAACCCATGATTTATAGATCATTAGGCTAGATAAGGGATTGGAAAATCCAATGTAAAGATGACAAGTGTGATTTCATCGTATCACTGTTGTCAGGAGTGCTAACATGTTTTCAGATGTTAACAAGGATTCATTTCTTAAAAAGGTTCTACCATCATGGCCCTGTCTCAAAATGACATGTGGGCTAGGTTTTTACCTTTAAGATTTTCTTTCAATATATGTGGCAGATCAATTACAAAAAGGATGATATTTTGATTTATTTCATACAATATATTCATACATATGATGACAAATGAAATTTAAATAAAACATTCCAATAAATTTAAAAGAAGTACATAATTGCCCTAAACGGGACTTTTAAAGAAATAACATTGTCCACACAGGGACTAAAATAAGAAATACTAGTCCTCGCAGGGACCTATTACATAAATAAAAATGTCCACGCATGGACTTGATTGAAATTTAAAAATTACAAAACAAACAAATAAGGAATTTTCAATAATCCCTCTTCTTCTTCCCCTTTATTTGGTCTGCCAAACCCTTAAGTAGCCCCCGACGGCTTCTACGCTCCTCCTGGACCTATTGCTCCACCTCGTGCAACCGTTGAAGTATCTCCTGCTGCTGCAGTGGTTGGATCAGTGGCGGCTGTGGCGGCTGCTGCTGTGGAGGTTGAGGAGGTGGCGGGTATTGATACCCATATGCTTGGTACCGAGAATGGTACGAAGCTGCATAAGGCCCTTCTGGATGGAGAGCATTGTAGTTGGCCGCCTCGAGATATGGGTCGACGGCAGGGGCATTGTAGTAATTGTAGCCAGGATAAGCTGGCTGCTCAAAATGGTTATACGCCACTGCACCGGCGTAAGAAGGAATTGGGTTATCATAACCCATGTGCGGCGGTGGTGCGACGGGTGCGGAGTCGACTTCTGAAACTGGGTTTGAAGGCCCACCCATTTGCGGGTCTTCATACACTAGCGGGTAGTGGCTGCCACTGGAGTGTTGGGGGTGCTGAAGTGGAAATCCCCCCTTCGCACAGACATCCGTGCACCTAATCTTCTTCTCCTTGGAGGTTCTGGTAGCAGCTGTTGCTCTAGCGGTGGCGGTGGCGTTGGAGTAACCGCCTGGAAACGCGAATCCTCATAGGGATCCTGCTGCTGTTGTTGAGGTGGGTTGAAAGGGGGAGTGAACTCCCAGTGGTATGTGGCCCATCTTTCAGTAAAACTGTCTGGGCCCCTGTATGGCGAACCATGAAAAGATGATCCGTCAGAAATCTCGATGGGATGCGTCGGCGTCCCAGATGGCGGCATTTCTAGATCTGGATCCTCGTCCATATCCATATCCTGGGCTTCAGGAAAGTGGTCTTCTGGTCCTAATGGGTTATGGCCCATTGGTTCTTCACTCACGTTCGTCGGGTTGAACCGGCTCTGAAAGTATGGCTCGGGTCCTGAAAGTCACAGTGTGAACCCGACCACTGCAACAGGATGAAGGAATGGTGAGAATCATTGGGCTCATTTTCTGATTGTGGCCCAAAGGAAGTTGTGGTACGAGGGTGAAGAGCTAAGCGAGACAGAACACCTCGCGGGTTCCAAATATGTTCTCCAGTCTTCTTGAGGACTAGAGCTAAAGGTTGCGGAAGGAGTTCGCCGGTGAGATGGCCAGGCCTCGTGGTCATTTGGAGCAGTTATTGGTGCTTTGCCTCTTCCACCACTTCCTCTAAAACGTGGCGGCATTGTCTTGTTCCTACCAAAACAAATAAAAGAAACCAACAAAAAGAAAACAATAAGATTAGGATTAATCCTAAGTCATTAGCCTAGACTCGGAAGTCAAGGAATGTGCAACTGTGTCATCGAGATTAAACACAAAAGGCTAGTGTTTAATTCACTCAATGTTGGCTCTGATACCAACCTGTCACACCCCGACATTTCCATGTATTACCGGTGGGCCCGGTGGGGAGTATCGTGACGTAGTTGATATCATCATAGTCAATTAATCACAGTTTAATGCACAGCGGAAGTCTAAAAGTAATTTATACAAATCGAGTTGAAAGTAACATAAAATATTACACAACGGATTGTAAGTGGATCCACAGGCGGATCTAAAATGAAAAGAAACATTGTTCAACAGATTTAAGCATCAAAAGCTTGCAAGACTCTTTATTTGATACTAGGAGTAGCCAGCCCATTACGCGTAGTACCTACACTTAACCTTTTTGGAAAATACGACAGTTTACACTGGTAAATACAATTACCTGAATCTTTTAAAAAGTGTTTATAAAAAAATTGATTTGGATGCATGAGGCATAAAAACTTTTATAATTTGGGACAATTATGTAAAAATAATCTTGTATACAGATTTATATGTTTATCATACTCTCAAGATCCGAGATAGAAGCCGGAACAAGATTAATAGACACACCACATAATATAAACCCACGGCGAGTTATCCTCAACAGGCGGGTATATCTTTTTACATACGCAACTGTCAGGTGTAAGCCTACACCCCGTGCTTAAGTCGTGGCCATTTCTTGAATGAGCCAAGGATATACAGGACACGGTCATTAACCCCCCAAAGGTTTAGATCAAACAAAACAGATTAAAACGGGTTATCTCAATAATTTAACCACTAATCGATTAAAGATTCAATACCCGACCAAGCGGTATTATTAAGTACCGTATCTCAAGCCCGTATAAGGGAAAATAAGTTAAAAGTATTTACCTGAGCTAAAAGTAAAAAAATTATTCTCAGTCGTATATCAATCAGCAAGTACAAGTAGCTTTTACTGGGCTCCTAATCTGGAATGAAGGTTTTAATAACCTATTAGATTCCTAACGGGTCTTATTTAAGTCTTAACTTAGGCCGGTTAGTTTTAAAAAAGGTTTACGGTTCAAAACGCAAGATTAAGCGAAGACCAGATTAGAATGTGATTTAGACCCGACAAGTTTGAAGACTTCTAAAAATGGGTAATCCAAACACATTCTGGATTTTTGAAACAAAAATGATAAGGTTTGACCCGTTTCGGCTAATTTATTTAAACTAGTTACATAAACCTTACCGAACGCGAATAAGCATAACGGGTAACCAAATGAATCATGTACATGTTCCCCAAGTTAATATGCTTTAAATAAGTTATGATATCAGTAGGATATCTTCCATTATGCCCAAAACGAATTTAAAACCAATTTAAGCCCCGTAAGGGTATTTTGCTCATTTTAGAGCTTATAAAAGAGGTTAAATAGTAATCTGAAGTTCTAGTCTAAAATAATCAGTAAAAATATTTATTTTAATAAGTTACATCAGTAAGATATCATACATATGTGAATTTTATCATTTATAGCCAAACTATGCAACGTAGGGGCATTTTGGTCATTTCACATATGTTATAAGGGTCAAATTTGGAAATCTGAGTTCAAAACTTTTACTTACTATTAAAGTATAAAAATTTATTCATAACATCAGTAGGTAATAAGTCTTTGGTGCCAAATATGGTTTTAAACCATACTATGCGCCTAAATCGCATGAAAGTCGGTATTTGACGATATTCGGGTTGATTAAGGAAATCTGAGATTTTGATCAACCTTAACAGTTTAAAATATATTATTTAATGTATAAAATCAGTAGAAAAATGTTTGACGTGTAAAGGATGTGCAAAACTCATTTTATTAGCGAAAAGGGCATTATCGTCAATTACCGAGCCTATGCAAGAACTCTATGTTATGATCAGTTTAAAATTTAACAAAAATATCCAAAAATCCTTAAATATTATATCTTAACGGTAGGTAGCAAGTTTGGTGCCAAAATAGGACTTGTATAAAAAATGCCATTTAATTAATAAAAAGCTTTCATTTTACGATATCGAGCATAACTCTCATTTCAGACCATAAACTGATGTCAAATTTTTAGGACATACTTAAATATCAGTAATGAAGGTTTTTGTCCTCTCACATTTTAAAAAATCTCGTTTTATTGATAAAAGGGCATAATGGTCCATTTTAAGCATTTAACGGGAACATGCATATGAATCAGGTTTCTATGGAACCATATAGTATAATCTCAGAGGGTTATACTAACATGTAATGTGGTCCCAAAGGAATCCTAAGGCATAACTAAACTAATCTAATCAAGTCAGAACTGAAAGTCAAAGCAAAAGTCTACTTTTGCGACTTTCGGTTGCGAACCGAGCCTAATCTCAGAATTGTCGGGTTGAACATACCTAAACATGTTCTTATATTGATTACCAAGTTATTTAAGTGTTAAAACATGTTCTATAACTTCTACATTATCAGTTATGAATTATTTTGTGAAAATGGACTCGTTTGACTTTTTATTAAATAGTTTGACCCGACAATTGACTAAGTAAAAGTGATAATCAGTTGGTGCCCTTTTAAGGGTTTATTACCTACATAATTACCAACTCATAACCACTTTCAATTCGAATAATGGCTGGACCGTTAGTGATTAATCACCAAGTCAAAGCGTAATTACGCTAACTTTGACTTTCGGTCATTAAGCTAATGAAAACTTAATTAAAGAAGCTAAGAAACCTTACAATACTGCCCAGTTACAGTCCTTACGGACCGTAAGCATAGGCCTTATGGTCCGTAACCGCTTTTCAAATTGTATCGCCCAGTTAAGCCTCCTTACGGTCCGTAAGGAGGACGACTTGCGGTCCGTAAGCCTCTGATCAGAGACAAAAATTTTTGAGGACTTTTACACTTGGCCATGCAACTTTTCATAACTCGAATCTATAGTCACTTTCAGCAGATGGGTCCTCTTATTCAGTCCTGATTTTCCCTTGGAAGTAATGCCATGCATTAGTGTTGTCTTGGAGTCCTTGAAAGAAACCATGTGAAAGAAAGATTTTCTTTATTGTACATAGGATCCCATTTCCTTGAATGTTGAATTATTCATTACAAAGTTTAACCAGATACTTATAAAATCCTTATCAGATATTCCTGAAAATGTATTTACATTTTTACAAAAGTTTTTGAAAAACGTTAAAAGGTCACTCAGAGGTAATAATTAACATGTTGACACTTTTAGTCCCTCCATATTACTTTTAACTTGATCTGGGTTTATAACACATTTAGAGTTCATGACACGTGTCTTTATTATATTGGGCATGATTTTTTTTGCGAGGTGTTACAGACAATTTCACGATTCAATTTTTGTTCGATTTCAAGCTCTAAATCACATTCTAGAAAGTTATACGCAAACTGTTATGTAAACATGATCATTTTAATGCGACAAACACTCCAGAACAGTGACATAAGCTTAACATACCTTAAATAACCTTTACTCTACTTAGAAATAAGTTTTGAAGGGTTTGGTGTGTCAAAAACAAGTTTATTCGATCACAGGGACTATTTGCGACAAACTGCAAAAGTATGCCTATTCGTCAAGCAACGTACACTCCGGAACAAGATCATAAGCTAAAAATACCCTAAATATCCTTTACATAGCTTAGAAATAAGGGGTTTGGTATGCGAAAACACGCTTATTTGATCACAGGGACTAAAAGCGTCAAAATTGCGAAAGTATGCATATACGTGCATATCTTGCGTTCTGACCATATCTGGACATCCAAAAATCTTTGTAATCACTAGAATATTGTATTTTAGTGATAGGAATGCAAAAATACTATTCGTTTCGCCATTTGGGTCGTTTTCGCGTTCGTTACGATTTCCGTCGTAATTAACCAAAAAACGCAACCGTACAGCCAAACGAACAGACTTCCTTGACATTTTTTAGCATAATTTAATTTAAATATACTTTAACTTTATCATGTAGCTTGTAAATGGGCATAACAGGTGTTAGAAGTTCCAAAACGCGACGAAACACACATAGGGACTGAAACTGTCCTTTTTCAAAACTTGCTGCTCTGCATACACCATACGGACCGTATTGTGAGGACCTTTATGGTCCGTAAGAGAGCTCCAGCACATCAGAATCCAGAATCTTCAAATCATCTTGCTGCACTTGATTTTAATCTTGGTTTTTGAATCTTGTGGGCTGGTTTGTGTGCTCTCCAAGTCCCCCAAATCAGATCCTAACATATGTGTCGTGATGATCATGCTTGGAACAACTAAAAAACACATCGCAATGATCCAATGGTGCTTGATTTCCTTTATAAACCCATGAAGTTCAATACTCCAATTTGCTCATTCACTTCTTCTTCTCACATCTTCTCTATTGAGGCTACCACACTTGGTTAGAGGCTTCAAATCTGAGTTTTCTTAGTCATCTTTCCAAGCTTAGGACACTTGTAAGTGTTCTTACATGTCTTGTTATTTATTTCAATTAAACAGTGTTTGACTTTCAGCTTTGACCATGATTTGGTCAAGACAAAGTCCGTTTGAACTTTGCAACGTGAGCGTAATCACGATGGTTATAGTCCCATGCGACTATACCTACTGATTGCCACGTTGACTAGTCGAAGTGACGAGTCAAAGTTTTGGTCAAAATGCACGATTATGTGCATTTTGCGAAGAAACTATTTTCGGGTATCAAAACACTTTGTTTTGATATCAAATCAGTTTTCTAACTTAGTTAAACATGTTTTAACATGTTTAACTCGTCACTTTTAGTTTAGTGATTATTTAGGGTCGTAAGTCAAGCGGTCTAGACAACCGCTTAGACTTTCGAACCCGACCGTTTGGTCGATCATTAGGATCCGACCAAACATATTTTGTGACCATAGTTGTATAGGGAATATCCTTCCGAGGTTATACCTTATGGTCACTTAGTTTAATTAGTTGTATGATAGGTAGTTTATATGCCTTAGGAAAATGACCAAAATGCCCTTTTTATGCATAATTTGAATTTGAGCATATGTAACTTAAATTTTGACACTTAAACTGATTATCCAACAATATTAAACATGTTAGGGCATATAATACTTGTCATAGGACTAGTTAGGCTATCCGGATGCGCTTTTGCGCAAATGATCCGTTAAAGTAGTGTAGACTACCTTAACGGGTCATAACGGGTCAAAAGCACATAGGAAAGGTTCCAAATCAGAATGTAGGCTTTGTTAAACCATGGCATATGAGTTCTAACACTCGTTTGGTTTACAAGACCTCATTCTACCCGATCTCCCGATTTAGGTTCCGATTTATTAACATAGTGATCCGATACTAGGTGGCACTTGATTCCTTGATTGCCCGAGCTTTGTTAGTTCACTTAATCGAGGATACCTTGCAATATCAAGTGAGTACATAGACCCCCCTCTTTTTACATGTTTTGAGGTAACTATATGAGTACATAGTTCCCCTATTTTACTGCTTTCAATTGTTTTGGGGTGATTCATATGTGCTAAACAATTTCGAGTTTTCAAAACAAACACTATGGTTTATATTAAACACAACGATTTCAGTAATGTGAACGAACTTGTTGGGGCGTTAGTCGAAAGCCATCCGAATGACATTCATTAACTCTGATCAAGCTGACCAGTAGTATGTTATGGTACCATAGGATCTGACAAATCTTGTTATCGGACTATCGCCATGGTTATGGGGTAATGTGGGTAACGACAGAACCTGATGAATTTTAACAAACCCTTTGGTGGTTTGTTAATACGATTGAACGATGGATGAGTCACACAGGTTTGAATGTGTTCAACGAGATTACCAAAGTTAGTTTTCATAATTAAAACATGAACGATTCGAACGATTTGAACGATTAGAACGATTAAAACGATTTGAACGATGGTTTATAACACGAACAAGTGGAACAATTGAAACGATTGGTTTTGAAAACACGAACGATTGATAACACGAACGAATTGAACGATTTTGGACGAATTATTTCAAATGATGACACACAACGATGTTCATTAAATGATATAAACCATACGAGTTTTATTACAAGAACGATTTACAATTTGGTTTACAAAAACAAATGTTTTAGTCAAGATTCATGGCAACGAGGTTTTCACAAACATATAACCAACTTGTTTTAGTTGGTTAATCATATTGCAATACCAAAGACTTTTCAATAACAAGGTTTTCAATTATCGAATCTAGTAGTCGTACGAGGTATTGCAACATGTATACAAGCCATGAATTTGACACACTCACAAAACCTATGTGCTCGCCGGCATTTTTATGTTGACTTTAATTTTCACATATGTTTCAGGTGCTGTTGTTTGATGATGATATTGATGCATGCTCACATAGGAACGGACGACGCCTTAGTGACTTAATAACAATGAAAGACAATATGTTTTTGTTTTGCTTTTAATTTCAAGACAATGTAATAAACTTAATTCGATAAAACAAAACTTCAATCCATGTGTTGTGAAACAATGATTCTGTTACGACACTCCCCGACGTTTCCACCGCGGTTCTGTTGTATTAACGCGGTCGGGGTGTGACAGAAGAGTTGGTATCAGAGCTCATGGTTATAGGGAATTAGGTTATTAGTAATGCTTTGACCTAGAATATAACCTTCCTAGGACCCTAACACAAGTTATCCTGTGTTTAGACCTTAAAACAATACCGTCATCTTTCTTTAGGTGACAACCACAACAAGAACACAAAATACAAATCGTTTTGAAAATCAATCATCTATTCTTAGATGATTTGTTTTTAGGCGTTTAGCCTTCAAAGTTTTCAAAATCTCGTCAAAGTTTTGGGTCTTATAATGTGAACACGTTGGGTGCCTGTACCTCGAGTTTTCTGTCTAAGGCTAGAGTGTTCGTACAAATCCACATAATCGGACCAATCACTCTTACCTGGGAACTCTTGGGGTGAGTGTCCACTTATAGGCTAAAGCAGGTCTTCGCGATACATTATTATGACCCATTTACTTTGATAAGTCACTGTGTGTCGTTTGTTTGTTCGAGGTAACGAACAAATGATCACTTTCCTTATGTTTTGTCGATATTTTCAATACCTCTTTTGATTATCCAAATGTCAATCTCACTCGTTTCTCATGTTTCCTTGTTCTTTTTAGAAAATTCCTCCTAGACGCGATCAAACACAGGATGCTTCACTCGCAGCCCTAGTCGCTCAGCAGATTGCTGCTGTGATTCCGAACCTAATTACTCAGATCAATCAAGCGAATAATAATAACAACAATAACAATGCTCAGTGTAGTTTTAAGACATTCAATTCGGCTAAACCACTGAAATTTTCAGGGTCTCAAGGAGCAATTGCGCTCCTACAATGGTTCGAGAGTCTGGAAAGCACATTTAGAAATGTTCAATGTCCGAATGAGCGAAAGGTCGAGTTCGCATCTAGTGTTTTTGAGAAACGTGCCTTGACATGGTGGAACGGTGTGATGAGAGATAGGGGTGTCGATGTAGCTATGGCACAAACTTGGGAAGAGCTTCGGGCTCTCATGATGAGAGAATTCTTCCCCCGACACGAAATAAGGGCGTTGGAAAGGGAATTTGATGATTTGAAACAGGATGGGGGAGAACACCGTGCTTATACAGATCGTTATGAGGAGCAGAGCTTACTCTGTCCTACTACGGTTACCCCGCTGGATAAGGCGATTGAGAGGTATATCGATGGTTTGCCTGACCCCATGCAAGACATTGTTACAGGTAGTAACCCTACCATTGTTCATCAGGCCATCAAGTTGGCTGCAACCCTAACTGAGTCTTAGGTTAGGAAGGGAAAACTAACCCGCAAGGGTGACAAGAAATAGTCATCCGACACCACTCAAGACAAGGGAAAAGGAAAAAAGACAGGCGAGTCGTCGAAGAGGTTGAGGAAGTGTAAGGCTTCCCAAAACTATGTTGTTACCGCACAACCTAACCCGAACACATAGAACCAACCGGCATAGCCTCCTGCGAGGAAGCCGTATGCTGGTACTGCACCATACTGTAATCGGTGCAATGGTCATCATTTGGCTCAGCACGTATGTAAACAGTGTACATCATGTGAGAGACTTGGCCACACGACCAATATTTGTCGATCTGTTCCGAATCAAGCCGCTCAGAACCCAGCACAAGCTCAGGGAAATGCTGCTAGGACTCCATTCCCACCTGGTTCATGTTTTAACTGCGGAGAAATGGGTCACTTTAGGAACAACTGTTTGAAGCTTGCAAATGCGAACGCCAATGCAAATCCCGCTCGTGGACGAGCATACAACATAAACGCTAACGAGGCATGTGCTGATAATGATGTTTTTAACGGTACGTTCCTTGTTAACCATCAACCTGCGTCTGTTCTTTTCGATTCTGGTGCCGATAGAAGCTTTGTATCGTTAGCCTTTGTGCTTTTACTTGTGATACCTAGAACTAAACTAGGAAATCCTTTATCTGTTGAGATTGCTACTGGTGAACCTCTCGTACTTGATTCTGTCATTCGCAATTGTCAATTGAACCTCGATAACCATCTTTTTCCTATTGACCTCACGCCGATGCAACTTGGAAGTTTCTACATTATCATAGGAATGGATTGGTTAACCAAACATCATGCTTAGGTGGTTTGTTTCTATAAGATTGTTTGTATGGTCTAAAACTCATGTCGTGTACAAAAGCCCAAAAATACCTACGAAAAGGTTATGTGGCCTTTCTGGCACATGTCGTAGAGGAGAAAGGAAAGAGCAAAAGTATTCAAGATATTCCGATTGTACACGATTATCCAGAGGTGTTTCCTGATGAACTGCCTGGTTTACCTCCTGTTCGTCAAGTCGAATTTCATATTGATCTTGTACCTAATGCTAACCCGATTGCTAAAGCACCTTACCGTCTTGCACCATCTGAGATGCAAGAATTATCAAAACAACTTCAAGAGTTATCTGATAAAGGATTCATTCGTCCGAGTTATTCTCCTTGGGGCGCTCCAGTCCTGTTTGTGAAAAAGAAAGATGGATCTTTCCGTATGTGTATCGATTATCGTGAGCTCAATAAGCTCACCATCAAGAATCGATATCCCCTACAACGAATAAATGATCTCTTTGATCAGCTGCAAGGTGCAACATGTTTTTCCAAGATCGATCTGCGTTCTGGTATCATCAGCTTCGTGTATTCGAAGAAGATATTCCCAAAACTACTTTCCGTACGAGATATGGTCATTACGAGTTCACTGTTATGCCTTTTGGTTTGACGAATGCTCCAGTTGTTTTCATGGACTTAATGAATAGGGTTTGTAAACCTTATTTAGTCAAGTTCATCATTGTTTTCATCGATGATATTCTTATTTATTCAAAATCTCGAGCCGACAACACCTTCGTCTGACAATGGAACTCCTAAATAAGGAACAACTCTTTGCCAAATTCTCCAAGTGTGAATTTTGGCTTAAGGAAGTTTAATTTTTGGGTCATATTGTCAACGAGCAGGGTATTCATGTGGATCTTTCCAAAATCGCAGCTATTAAGGATTGGAACACACCGACTACTCCTACAGAAGTTCCTTCTTTTCTTGGTCTTGCTGGTTACTATCGTCGATTTATTGCGAACTTCTCAAAGATTGTGGTTCCTCTCACGACTTTGACTTAAAAGAATAAGCTTTTTGAGTGGGGACCCAAACAAGAGGAAACTTTTCAAACACTGAAACAAAAACTCTGTGATGCTCCTGTCTTATCTTTACCTGATGGAAATGATGATCTCGTTATCTATTGTGATGCATCGAATCTTGCCCTTGGTTGCGGTCTCATGCAACGAGGTAAAGTTATAGCTTATGCGTCGAGACAATTGAAAATTCACGAGAAGAACTACACGACTCATGATCTTGAGTTAGGGGCTGTGGTTTTTGCTCTCAAAATTTGGAGACACTACATCTATGGCAAGAAATGTGTGGTTTTCACAGACCACAAATGTGACAACCCTCGTAATTACATGTATATGTACGATGATTTAATGATAATTAAAGTGCTTGGTGACTGTGTTGAATTACTTGACTGTTTCCTGATTACTGTGCCATACTTACATGTACTTGTTAACATAATAGCCCCGTGCAGAAAAATTTACTAAATGGTCCTGAATGTTTTCCTATGTGTTAGGAATAAATCGCGTTACAAAAATATATATAATAGACACTTTACGGAATAACTAAACACTTTAACAAAACGGTATTTAACCGAACAACCGGACATTACCCGGGACACTAAATTTTTGTCAAATACATTGTTTTATTTTTTTTGGCTAGTCATGATCCCCGTATACCATAACACCCACTAAAAATCAACAAACTAATATATATGATCTTGTTACTTGGATTTTAACTATCTTTTACAACTTAGTTGAAAATGTTACACTAACCCCCCCCCCCTTAACCGAAATCGGTCCCCAAGGGACCCACAAGATCACCAACATATCTTCAAAGATTCAACATATATTCATTTGGATTGTTTGCTTGTATGAGTAAACAAAATATGTGAAAGTGTCCTTTATAAGCAAGGTCAAGATCACAACCATTTCTACTCATCATTTCACTCCCTCACTTCACTCTCCTCTCTCCCTCTCTCGGCCACACTTCCACCGCCAACACCACCACCATTGCACCACCATCCTCCTCCATTTTCAAGTTTCTTTCAAGCTTAAAGGTTGATACAAGAAGGCTTGCTACTTGTGGAGCATCAAGGGAGCTTTGTTTCTTGCTTCTTCATCATCTTTTCTCGCCATCTTCATCACTAGATCCTACCCTAGCCTTGTGCTAGTAGTAAGTTACTTGTACACCCTTGTTCATCTTGTTTTTGTGATCAAAAGTTGTAGTATGCTAGTATGTTCAAATCACTAAAGAACAAGAGCATTAAAAAGATGAAACATGATGTAATAATGTTAGTATGAAGTTGTTTTGATACGTTGCTGATTACTTGCTGATTTACTTGTTAATATTGATGTTAAAGGTCGTTGTTAATCACTAAACATGTTAACGGAATCAATCGAACATGCGTTAGAGAGTAGGGAACTGAAAACAGAAAGCTGTGTAGTGTTTACAGCCAACTTCAGTTGGCTGTAACCGGACCTTAATAAAACGAAAAATGCATTTTCCGAAGTCTAGATTTATGTATTATGAAATACGGTTCTAACGGCACTGGAATCATAATTTTTGGACTTCGTTTACTATTTTTAAAGACCCTTTTCGTAACAACAACTAAAGCTAAGTTTTTTCTGCAGTAAATGGGCGAAATGTTTTTAGTCATAACTTGAGTTCTGTGTAGAATTAGCTCATGAAATTTGTACTGTAGATGACCACTGATGTATTTGTAATTCTCTCACTAGAATTTCGTAAATCAGACTTACGATGAATTTTTAATAAATTATTCCGTGGACTGCAGTCAGAAAAAGATTAATCTGATTACAGTCCGGAAAATGAATTTTTATAAAATATTGGTGTTGAATTGGATCCCGAGATTTTTACACAATAATATTTGGATCGTTTAAGACCTTTTGTAAAAAGTTGGGAATTTTTGGAACATGTTAACTATTTTATTAAAATCCCCGAAAACAGCCCAGTTTTGAAGACTAAAGCTGAAACGACATAAGTAGTGATTTGCGTGTCTAAATGTCGGGTAGGTTATCTGAGAATAGTCTAACATGTTATGTGTCAATAAAGGTGTTATGTGCAATGTCGTATGTTTGCTTATGAACGGGAATAGATGGGAGGCTTATATGGGCATAAACCGTTAAACTAATGCATGTTATGTGATAGATACGTGTAGGAACTTTGTGCTCTATTTTAAAACCACTAAATGACTAACTGGTAATCATACTAGGACGTGATTGACCGAACTTGACTGTTAGCTATTTTTGAGAGTCAAACCGAGCAACCGAGGTGAGTTCACACTTTCTACAAGGCATGGGATTCCCGGTGGTTTGGGAATGGGTTAAGAAACAAAAATGGAATCTACATATCCTCCTTAGGTAAGATATGTACGGCCATCCTCCTTGGGTAGGATGCCAATATTAATCCTGCGTGTTCTCCTTGGGTAGAATACGTACGTTCGTCCTCCTTAGGTAGGACAACAACCTTAAAACTTACTAGACAAAACTCTATCACTAAGTCCCTCATCTTATATCGACTTAATCGCCGAGGCCAATGGCGAGCGGGTCATTAGTTAATAGCGCTATTAAGTTTAACAAACCTCACACCGTGTCGTCCGAACGGGCGTGTACTAATGGACTATGGCAAACTGTCAATGATGATAGAACATTGACGTAGGGCACAACTATTGTTCGTCAGTTGTCGATATCAGTCTAGTGGTTCACATGGGGAAGTCCCCACTGATTATGGATATGGTTTGGGTAATAAAAGGAACTTGTTAAACATACTTTCAACTACGGGGTAACCCCCACGGCAATAAGCCAACGAAAGTCAAACCACATTTTCAGAAACAACTTAAAACTAATCAACCAACCATGAACTCACTCAATTTTGTTGTTGACTCGTTGTTACATGCCTTACAGGTCGCTAGATGCTTATGGAGCTTGCACGAGAAGGATGTCGTTGTGGGACATGGATCGTAATGTCCCATGCTTAATAATTAATTTTTATGAATCTATGAAACCTACATTTTGACCTTCAAACTTATGAACTATGGGACTTATGTTTTGGACTTACGTTTTATGCTTCCGCTGTTAACTTAAAGTCAGTTACTTATCTTTAGGTCACCAATTGTATTGTGGTTGGCTTTATTAACTTAATTACGTTGTTCAATATGATTGGTGGCTCGATCCTGGTCATGTCACGCCTCCAAGCGGTGGTACTCCGCAGGGTGGATTTTGGGGGTGTGACAACAAAAGTCTCCAACACATTTTCAATCAGAAGGAGCTAAACATGAGACACAGACGTTGGGTAGAACTCTTAAACGATTACGACTGCGAGATTCGCTACCATCCTGGTAAGGCGAATGTCGTAGCCGATGCACTAAGTCAAAAGGAACGAGTCAAGCTACACTGTGTTCGAATTCAATCTGATATTCAAACTCGCATCTCTCAAGCTTAACATACTTGTGTTACACAAGACTTGATGGGTAAGGAATTACCACGTCAACTAGAGCTTAAACTCGAAATAAAAGACAACGGGTTAACTTATTTCAAGAACCGACTGTGGATTTCGAAACAAGACGATCTTCGCACTTTAGTGTTGGACGAATCTCATAAGTCTCGTTATTCTATCCATCATGGTGCTGACAAAATGTACAAGGATCTTCATGCTCAATACTGGTGGCCTGGTATGAAGAAGGATGTTGCACTGTATGTGTCTAAATTCCTAACTTGCCTCAAAGTTAAGGCTGAACATCAACGTCCATCTGGTTTACTTGTACAACCAGAAATACCGGTTTGGAAGTGGGAGAACATTGCGATGGATCTCATCACTAAGTTACCGCGCACATCTAGAGGTCATGATACCGTTTGGGTAGTCATTGATCGTCTTACAAAGTAAGCTCACTTTTTACCGATTCGCAAGGATCTATCTGCTGATAAACTCGCCAAGATCTATGATGATGAGATTGTATCTCGACATGGTGTTCCTTTGAACATCACATTTGACCGTGATGCTCGATTCTCATCTCACTTTTGGAAGACCATGCAATCAGCTATGGGAACCCAACTAAATCTGAGCACTACCTATCATCCCCAAATGGATGGACAATCCGAGAGGACGATACAAACAATGGAGGATATGCTTAGAGCATGTGTGATAGAGATTGGTGGTAATTGGGATTCGCATCTACTGTGACACCTGTGTCACTACGACCATAATACAAATACAAAACCAATGAAATATTGTGTTTCATACTTGCAATTTGTATAAATATGTGTATCATTTGCACATATCAATTCTTATTTGATTTCGAGCTTTAAATCACTTCCGGGAAAGTTATACGCGAACTGATGCGTAAACGTAATCAGTTTAACGCGAGAAACACTCTGGAACAGTGACATGGGCTTAACATACCTTAAATAACCTTTACAATACTTAGAAATAAGTTTTGGAAGGTTTGGTGTGTCGAAATCAAGTTTATTCGATCGCAGGGACTATTTGCGTCAAACTGCAAAAGTCTGCTGATTCGTATGGTATCAAACTGTCACACCCCGACCGCGTTAAAACAACGAAACCGTGGCAGAAACGTCGGGGAGTGTTGCAACTGAATTATTGTTTCACAACCATGGATACAAAAGTTTCGTTTTATTGATTCATTTAATAATTTACGTTGTCTTAAAACCAAACAAACAAGTTACATATTGTCTATCATCGTTATTAAGTCATTAAGGCCTCGTCCAGAACCTAAGTGAATCATGCATCCTAGCAATCCACATCATGCAACACCACCTGAAACATATGTGAAAACAAAGTCAGCAAAGAAATGCTGGCGAGCACATAGGTTTTATGAGAGTATCAGATTCATGGCTCGTTTACATATTGCAATACCTCGAAAATCTTGTTTTGAAAAGTATATAGTATTGCAATATTATTAACCAACTCAAATCTAGTTAGTTATAAGTTATAAAATCTCGTAGCCATGATTCTTAACCCAAAAAATATTGTTTTAGTAAATCAATTCGTAAACTTCTCGTAAAAACTCGTTAATAAAACTTGTATGGTTTATATCATATAGAAAACCTCATTGTGTGACATCGTTACGAAATCGTTTATCCAAATGAACTAAATAATGCAACGGAATATAATATGATAAATGCACTTATATATAAGATGTACCAACGGCTTATCTACCATGCTTTTATCATGTTACACCCATCCCATTACCTAATCACAACCCAAAACCAATCGCTTGTTCAAATCGTTTATCTCGTTTAATCGTTTCAAATCGTTTAACTCGTTTAAGTCGTCCCAAAATCGTTTAATTCGTTTTAATTGTGAAACTACTTTGGTCGTCTCGCTAATAACATTCAAACCTTCGTGACTCGACTATCTCGTTTAACAAACCACCAAAGGGTAAGTTAACAATCATCAGATTCGGTCGTTACCCATAACCCCCACACATAACCATGGGTGTAGTCTGATAACGGGATTTGTCAGATCCTATGGTACCATAACCTAATACTGGTCGGCTTGATCAATGCTAATGAATGTCATTCGTTATGTAACTACAACCAACAAGTTCGTTCACTTTATCGAAATCGTTATTAGTTTAATATAAACCATCTTAATCGTTTTTGAAACCATCGTTTAAACCTTGAAATCATTTTGCACATATGAATCACCCAAAACAATTGAAAACAGTAAAATAGGGGAACTATGTACTCACATCGAAGTGCAAAGTATCCTCAATCTAAAGAACTCAACAAGCTCAGGCAAATCAAGGAATACTCAAGCAGCACCTAGTAATCGAATCGCTAGTAAATAAATCGACACCTAAATCGGAAGATCAGATAGAATGAGGTCTTATAAACCAAATGAGTATTGGAACTCATGTGATATGGTTTGGCAAAGCCTACATTCTAGATCGGAACCTAATCTAAGTGCTTTCAACCCGTTACGACCCAATAAGGTAGCTTACGCTACTTTAACGCGTCGTTTGCACAAACGCGTGTTCGAGACGTCTAACTAGTCCTATGACAAGTATTATATGCGTAAACATGTTTAAATATGTTGCATAATCAGTTTAGTGACAAATGTTTAAGTAACATATGCTTAAAGTCCAATTATGCATGAAAAGGCCATTTTGGTCTTTGAGACGTCTAACTAGTCCTATGACAAGTATTATATGCCTAAACATGTTTAAATATGTTGCATAATCAGTTTAGTGACAAATGTTTAAGTAACATATGCTTAAAGTCCAATTATGCATGAAAAGGGCATTTTGGTCATTTTCCTAAGGCATATAAACTACCTATCATACAACTACTTAAACTAGGTGACCATAAGGTATATCCTTGGAAGGTTATTCCCTATGCAACTATGGTCACTAAACATGCTTGGTCGGATCCTAATGATCGACCAAACGGGTCGAGTTCGAAAGTCTAAGCGGTGGTTTAGACCGCTTGACTTACGACTCTAAACAAGCACTAAACTAAAAGTGACGAGCTAAACATGTTAGAACATGTTTAACTAAGTTAGAAAACAGGTTTTGATATCAAAACAAAGTGTTTTGATACCCAAGAGTAGTTTGGTTACAAAATGCGCATAAATACGCATTTTCACCGAAACTACGACTCGTCACTACGCCTAGTCAACGTGTTAATCAGTAGGTATAGTCACAAGGGACTATAACCATCGTGATTACACTCACGTTGCAAAGTTCAAAAGAACTTTGTGTTGACCAAAGACTGGTCAATGCAAAAAGTCAAACACTGTTTGACTTTCACGCTCGAAAAGCGATAAAAGCATGAAAGAAGCTTACAAAGGGTCCAAGCTAGGGAGAACTTGATCTTTAATACTCAGGTATGAAGCAATGGCTTCAACTTAGAGCATTAAAATGATCAAGGGTGCAGAAAATGGAAGGAAGGCATGGCTTTATATAGTTTTCCCAAAACCGTTAGGATCGTTTCTTGCTAAAGAGGGAACGATCTAAGCCATACATGTGGGCTAGTGGTTTTGGAATACTAGGGGACATGAAATACAAGCAAAATTCAGCAGATGGTAAAGAAAAACCATGGAAAAATCGCCTGAAACCAGCTGCCATGGCCAGATTCAATGTTTCTGGTCTGTAAGTCTGTCGCGGCCCGCATAGTAGTAAGGCCAGGCTTATGCGGCCCGCTTAAACAGTTTGGCAGTTTTGGTCCCTGCAGCCCAAAACTTGTGTTTTGATGCATTTTTGACACGTTTAAGCCCCGTTAACCTCATTTCAAGGCTCTAAAATGAAGTTAAAGTATAGGGAACTTAAAATATGCTCAAAAACATCTCAGATGTCGGTTCGTTTGGTCGTACGGTTGCGTTGTTCGGTTAATTACGACGGAAGTCGTAACAAACGCAAAAACGATCCAAATTAAGCGACGAATAGAATTTTATCATGCCAATCACTAAAATAAAATATTTTAATGATTACATAAATTTTTGGATGTTCGGATATATTCAGAACGTAAGATATGCGCAAAAATGCAAACTTATGCACTTTTGACGCTTTTAGTCCCTATTGATCAAATAAGTTTATTTTAGCATACCGAACCCCTCAAAGCCTATTTCTAAGCTATGTAAAGGATATTTAGGGTATGTTTAACTTATGAACAAGTTCTGGAACGTTCATTACTGAACAAATCGGCATACTTTCGCAGTTTGACACAAATAGTCCCTGCGATCGAATAGACTTGTTTTCAACACACCATACCATCCAAAACTTATTTCTAAGTTATGTGAAGGTTATTTAAGGTATGTTAAGCCTATGTCACTATTCCAGAGTGTTTGAAACATTAAACTGACTGCGTTTACGCACCAGTTTGCGTATAACCTTCCAGAAAGCGATTTAGAGCTTGAAATCGGAATTGAATCAAATCATAAAATCATCAAACACAAATACACACATAATAACACCAAAACACATTGTTTTATTAATAATTAACATTGTTTTACATTGTACATCGATTACAGAGCACAGTTGTCACAGTCTCCCCTACTTTAGGAAATTTCGTCCCGAAATTTTAACTAGAGGAAACTTGTGAAAACAATTGCGGATATTTTGTCTTCATTTGGTCCTCACGTTCCCAAGTAAACTCTGGGCCACGTTTGGATTCCCAACGAACCTTGACCAATCGAATCTGTTTGTTCTTCAACTGTTTGACAGCACGGTCCGTTATCTCCACAGGTTTCTCGACAAAATGCATTGTTTCATCAACTTGAATTTCGTCGAGTGGAATGTGAAGATCAGCGTCAGCTAAACACTTTCGCAAATTGGACACGTGAAAAGTCAGATGAATATTTCCAAGCTCTGGAGGTAGCTCTAGTCGGTAGGCAACCTTTCCAACTCTTTCAACAATCTTAAATGGTCCAACATATCGAGGTGCAAGTTTTACTTTCTTTCCAAATCTCACCACTCCCTTCCAAGGTGACACCTTGAGTAGGACATGGTCTCCGACTTGAAATTCTAAGGGCATGCGTCGCATATCCGCATAACTCTTTTGACGGCTTCTAGCTGTCACAAGATTATCGCGAATTTTCTTGATTTTGTCTGTCGTTTCCAGAATGAGCTCAGGTCCTGTAAGCTGAGCTTCACCGATCTCATTCCAACAAACAGGTGAACGACATTTTCGACCGTAGAGAGCTTCGAATGGTGCCATATTGATGCTAGTATGATAACTATTGTTGTAAGAGAACTCTATCAACGGCAGATGAGAGTCCCAATTACCACCAAAGTCTATCACGCATGCTCTAAGCATATCCTCCAAAGTTTGAATCGTCCTCTCAGATTGTCCATCTGTTTGGGGATGATAAGCAGTGCTTAGATTTAGTTGGGTTCCCATAGCAGATTGCATGGTCTTCCAAAAATGAGATGAAAATCGAGCATCACGATCTGATATGATGTCCAAAGGAACACCATGTCGAGATACAATTTCATCAACATAAATCTTTTCAAGTTTATCAGCAGATAGATCCTCACAAATTGGAATAAAATGAGCTGACTTCGTTAATCGATCGATGACAACCCAAATAGCATCGTGACCTTTAGATGTACGCGGTAATTTAGTGATGAGATCCATCGCAATGTTCTCCCACTTCCAAACCGGTATCTCTGGTTGTACAAGCAAACCAGATGGTCGTTGATGTTCAGCCTTGACTTTGAGACAAGTTAGGCATTTTGATACATACAAAGCAATATCTTTCTTCATACCAGGCCACCAGTACTGAGTACGAAGATCCTTGTACATTTTATCAGCACCAGGATGGATAGAATATCGAGACTTATGAGATTCGTCCATCACTAAAGTGCGAAGATCGTCTTGTTTCGGAATCCACAAACGATCCTTGAAATATAGCAACCCATCGTCCTTCGTTTCGAGTTTAAGCTCGAGTTGAAGCGGTAGCTCATATTTCATTAAGCCTTTGGTCACACAAGATCGTTGAGCTTGAAGGACACGAGATTGGATATCGGATAGAGTTCGAACAGAATGAAGCTTAACTCGCTCCTTTCGACTAAGCGCATCAGCTATGACATTCGCCTTACCAGGATGGTAGCGAATCTCGCAATCGTAGTCGTTTAAGAGTTCAACCCAACGTCGTTGCCTCATGTTCAGCTCCTTCTGATTAAGAATGTGTTGGAGACTTTTGTGGTCTGTGAAAACCACACACTTTGTGCCATAAAGATAGTGTCTCTAGATTTTGAGAACAAAAACCACAGCACCTAACTCAAGATCATGAGTTGTGTAGTTCTTCTCATGAACTTTCAGCTGTCTTGACGCATAGGCTATGACTTTACCTCGTTTCATAAGAACGCAACCAAGTCCTAGATTCAACGCGTCACAATAGACAACGAAATCATTGTTTCCATCGGGCAAAGATAGAACGGGGCATCACAAAGCTTCTGTTTCAGCGTTTGAAACGCTTCTTCTTGTTTGGGTCCCCACTCAAAAGGCTTATTCTTCTGAGTCAAAGCAGTGAGTGGAACCGCGATCTTCGAGAAGTTCGAAATGAATCAACGATAATATCCAGCGAGACCAAGAAAAGAACGAACTTCTGTAGGTGTCGTTGGTGTATTCCAATCCTTAATTGCGGCAATTTTGGATGGATCCACATGAATACCCTGCTCGTTGACTATATGACCCAAAAACTGAACTTCTTTAAGCCAGAATTCACACTTGGAGAATTTAGCAAAAAGTTGTTCCTTCTTCAGGAGTTCCAATGTCAAACGAAGGTGTTGCTCGTGATCGGCACAAGACTTTGAATAAATGAGAATATCGTCGATGAACACAATGATGAACTTGTCTAAATAAAGTTTACAGACCCTATTCATTAAGTCCATAAAGATAGCTGGGGCATTTTTCAAACCAAAAGGCATGATAGTGAACTCATAGTGCCCATATCTCGTGCGGAAAGCAGTTTTGGGAATATCTTCTTCGAGTACACAAAGCTGATGATACCCAGAACGCAGATCGATCTTGGAAAAACAGGTAGCACCTTGCAGTTGATCAAAGAGATCATCGATTCGAGGTAGGGGATATCGATTCTTGATGGTAAGCTTGTTAAGCTCACGATAATCGATACACATTCGAAAAGATCCATCTTTCTTTTTCACAAAGAGGACAGGAGCACCCCAGGGTGAATAACTCGGACGGATGAATCCTTTATCAGATAACTCTTGAAGCTGTTTCGATAACTCTTGCATCTCCGACGGTGCAAGATGATAAGGTGCTTTCACAATCGGGTTGGCGTTGGGTACAAGATCAATATGAAACTCAACTTGACGAACTGGAGGCAAACCAGGCAGTTCATCAGGAAACACCTCTGGATAATCTCGAATAATCGGAATATCCTGAATACTCTTGCTCTTGCCTTTCTCCTCGGTGACATGTGCCAGAAAAGCAACATATCCCTTTCGTAAATAACTCCGGGCTTTCGTACACGACATGAGTTTCAATCCACCAGATGGTTTCTCGCCACGAACTTCTAGGATATCGCCAGACGAAAGAGGAGTACAAACGATCTTGTTGAAACAAACCACCTCAGCATGATGTTTGGTTAACCAATCCATCCCTATGATGATGTCGAAACTCCCAAGTTGCATCAGTGTGAGGTCAATAGGAAAAAGATGGTTATCGAGGTTCAATTGACAACCACGAATAACAGAATCGAGTACAAGAGGTTTACCAGTCGCAACTTCAACAGATAAGGGTTTCCTCAGTTTAGTTCTAGATATCGCAAGTAAAGGCTCAAAAGATAACGAAACAAAACTCCTATCGGCACCAGAATCGAAAAGAACAGATGCAAGTTAATTGTTAACAAGGAACGTACCATTAACAACCTCGTTGTCAGCTCGAGCCTCATTAGCGTTCAGATTGAATGCTCATCCACGAGCGGGATTCACATTCGCGTTCGCGTTCGCGTTGGCATTTGCATTCACCAACCTCGGGCAGTTGTTGCGGAAGTGACTAAACTCTCCGCAATTGTAACACGAACCCGGTGGGAATCTAGCAGCATTCCCCTGAACCTGTGCTGGATTCTGAGCGGCTTAATTCTGGCCCAAACGACATATATTAGCCAGATGGATCTGGGTTACTATGTTTGGAAGCACAGCAGCCATTTGGTGAGCGACAAGGGCTGCGACTTCTTCGTTAGTTAGAGGTTGTGCATCACGTCGAGGAGGCATTGTCTAAAAAGAACAAGGAAACAGGGGAAATGAGTGAGGTCGACAATTGGGAAAAACAAAAGAGGTATTTAAAACATCGACAAAACACAAGGAAGGCAATCATTCGTTTCTTACCTCGAACAAACAAACGACACACGGTGACTAATCAAAGTAATTAGGTCAATATAATGTATCACTGAAGACATGCTCGCCTATAAGTGAACACTCACCCCAAGAGTTCCCAGGTAAGAGTGACTGGTCTGATACTGCGGATTTGTACGAACACTCTAGCCTTAGACGGAAAACTCAGGGTACAGGTGTCACACCCCGAAATATCAAAGCATTGGCGTGAATGGACTGGTATCTTCATTGCACAGCGGAAGCAAATAAGCTAAGACTTCTAGGTATTGAACGCCCACTAAGTACTCGAATCTCCAAAGGTTCTCCTATTCCAACTGTGCCTTGTCTTAGAATTGCAACCTGAGAAAGAAACATGCGAAAAAGTCAACATAAAGTTGAGCGAGTTCATAGTTTGTTTGTAAAAGATTTGAAATAAATCTTTTGAATAACCAGTTTGTGAAATATTATTGAGAAAACGAAATTAGAAATCATTTTCTTGTCAAGTTGTATGGAAACCTTGTATTTGTAACGCATTATGTTCGTGAAACCATGTATTTGTAAACTTTTATATTTGTAATGTTCATATAACCGTCAATGCCCACCCTGACTTTGACTCCATGCTGGCATAATCCTATGCCTTGAATTTGTATAAAACGTGGTATGTAATCAGTGTAAGTATGTATGTATGTAAATCCCGGTATGAAAGCAAACAAGGAAAAGATCACCAATGGTTTGCAAGGCCACTGATATGTGTGACGGTGTAGGAAGACTCAAACCTAGCAAAGTTGCACCGGGCTTCCGGCTGGAAGACATAGTCACCCTATGGGCCACCCTGGTCTATCACTCATGCCCCACAGTCCTACAAGAGGATTGATGGCCTCAAGTATACGCCTACCCATTCACATGATCTACGGTTCTTTCCTAGGCTAACCATACCAATTGTATTGTAAGTAATCCTTTGTAACATGTATTTCACCCCCCGAAGTAAATAAACAAAACAGTTTAAAGAAAAAGGGGACATGAACTCACTGGGAGACCCGCTTCTCAAACGCAGACCAACCCATTCCCATTATTATAACTAGACGATCCCATCCCTAGTCATGAAAATCATTCACTTTTCGATAATACGCATTTGTTTTGTAAAACCGGTATATTTAATGATTCATTCGTAAACCCTTTGAGTTCCTTGAAATCCGTTCGTAACATGATTTAGAAATATGAGTTTTCGTTCATTCAAAAACCTCGTATGTTCTTGCAAAACGTGCTTTGTCGAAAATATGCACTCTTTGTTCATCGAAAACTTTGTATGTTTCTGCAAAACTAGCATGTCTTTCCACCCCCGAAAACATTTATAAAAATGTAAAACAGTAAAAAGTGGGGTTATGAACTCACCTGAATTGCCTTGTGCAAAGCTTGCTAATAACGACTTCGTGAGGTCGTTTCCAAGACGAGACTCGCTAGTGTGCATTCTAAAATATTCCTAACACGGAATATCTTATAAGTTTCTAAATAAACATGGTGACTAAACTACGTGTCACCGAGCTCTACCGAATCGTTAACCGAACGATTCAACGGTAAGTTGTTAACTCAATGCAAACGATTAGGTCAAATTTGATAAGTATCGCTTATCGTTGATAATAATTAACAAGTCTTGAAAAGACTTGATTCTTGAGATATTTGAAAGTAAAGAAATGTTTACATCAAAATATATAAATATATCGTTAAGATCGCTTGTCGTCCCGAGAAGTCTTACGTGTATATAGGAACAACCGTATGAAAGTAATATGCAATAAACTTGTACGTTGATATATATATATATATATAATGTGTTGTTTAGGTGTTTGAAATAGATATAAAAAGTTATATTTATTTTATAAAAGAACACGAGTTGTTGTGTTTGAAAATAAATACATAATTATATTTATTTTTATAAATGAATACGAGTCGTTTGATGTTTGAAATAAACATAAAACTATGTTTATTTTTATAAAAGAATGCGTTATTGTTTGGTACTTAAAATAAATATATATGTAGATCCCAAAACGAATCCGGATCACAGTGGTTGGTTGTTTTAACCCATAACACCTATTGATTAGGTGTTTGAGATATGAAAAGTTAAGAAAAATCAAAGATGAAGGTGAAGCTTATGGATTAATGAATACAACAAGTGTTGTATTGAATCCAAACAATAAGATATAACAATAAACCACCTTGGATATCAGATTTGAGCACAAGATCAACACAAGAATGCAACAACACCAATATTCATTCAAGAGCCAAAAGCTTGCCAAAGTTACAATGAGAGGGCTATTTATAGTGTTCCTGATTAGCCAGCAAATTTATAAATTTGCTGGAATCTTATCTACACTAAGTCAGGAAACTATCTTCTAGGGAATTACAAAATAAGCCCTTGTACATTCAAAATAGCTACAAACTATGACTAAACTAATCCAGCACAAGTAACAACGATCTCAAAAGTTCTAACAATATCCCCCCTAGATCGTTGCATACTTGTCTTTTCATTCTTCAGTTGTGGCCGCTGGATTCTCTGTCACTTGCTTCTCAGGCTCTGTTGGTTTTTCTTTGCTTGTTGTCGTTTCTGTCGGTGCTTCGGTCTCGATTGGCACATTTTGAGTTTCTTGAGTTGTTACAGCTTCACTAGTTGGTTGGTCCTCCTTAGTGGCCTCATATGTGGATGAGGCCGGAGGTGGTGACGTTGTGGTGGGTTTAGTTGTGGAAGCAGAAGTTCCTTCTGTCTTTCGTTCGTGTTTCTTCTTCTTTCTTGCTTCCTTTTTCTTTTCTCCTTTTTCTTTTCTCTTCTCAATTCTATCTACCAGATCCAGCATATCTCTTTTCAACTTCCAGGCTCGCTCCACCGCTCTCTGAAATAACGCTGCCTCCTCCATGTTTGCATTACCTGCTCCCACATTTATACGGCTAGCGTTCAGTATGGTTAGATCTGAGAGCCCAAACATAAAAACATCCATCGGATCCAGAATACGAATATCCACATTTGCATTGGATCTTATAACAGCTTCACCAGTCCTGCTGTCGTAAAACCATTTCTTAAAGTCATTGAGGGCGACAGGCACTTCTTCCGGAAGCTTGATCCTCGTGACAACTTTGGCAGGGTTGATCACTCACGTCACTTTTCCCTTTCCGGTTACTGGATCAATGGTTGTTTTTGAAACTCTGCGTCTTGGACGCTGTGGAGCATGATTGGGGAAACCCTTGATGCTTTCTTTGGCAATAATCCGCTCGAAATCCCTCCCGATTCCTCTTTCTTCTGGGTTTAATATGTCTAGGCGACCAAGTTCCCGAAGATCCCACCTAGGAAGTGTGAAAAGATCAAAGCCGGTCTGGAAGTACTGGATTACTCCACCACGTCTCTTTACCACAAACATTCCTCGAAGATTGTCGTACATCCAGCTGAGGATCTTGTCAGTGGCTTCACTCTTTTCTACTGTTATGACTTGATAAAGGTCTGGGAGTCGTTCTCTCTCTTTCTTGAACCATTCAGGATGTTCAGGAGAGAAGGTTTTTCCGTTTTCTTGTTCGTAGAGAACTTCTTCTTCAAGACCCCATTCGAGGAATTTGGATGGCATAGCATCTCGATCCACTTCCTCTTCATCACTTTCGTTTCCCTCAGTTACTTTTTCCACCGATTCCAAACGCCTTTTCTTGGCTTCAGCCTCCTTTTCCTTTCGAGCATTTTCTTCTTCCACAAAACCCTCAAAGTCGAAGATTTCTTCAAAAGAAAACATGGGTTTTACTTTCATCTGCTCACACATGCTTCTCATCATTCTATACATTTTCTCCAACCCAGCTTGCTGGAACCTGATGAACTTGGACTGCTTGGCCATGTAGGCATTCATCTCCTTATTCTTCTTACGCTGATCTTTAATCTTCTCTCTTAAAATGTTTGTGTCGTTGACTTGATTTTTGAGAAGACAGATCTCCTTTGCCACAGATGGACTGGCGTTCTCAACAAGTTTATCGTAAAGCTCTTGAAAGGGACGGATCCTTTGTGGTGGGACTGGAGGCTTTGAAAACCTCGTCGGCTTTACAGGAGATACTTTGGAAGGGCCCTTGCTCGCTGAAGCTTCATCCGGATCTATTATCAAAGTATCAACGAAGTCATTTAACGATTGAACTTCCTCAGTCACAATCTCTGGTCTTTCTGTGGATGATATCTCCTTTCGCTTCATGTTCTTTTCTCTTTTCTCCTTTTCTTGCAGGGCGTGAATCGCTTTCAAATCTTTAATGTGCTGGCGGTGTTCATCTGACTCGGCCGCCCTTATGCCTGCATCCATAAATCGTTCAGTGCTTTCCGATGCCCTTTTCTTCTTGGGTGGTTCGTCTTCAGCCGCCTGTTTTTCTTTCCTTTTTCCTTTAGCGCGTTCTTCTTTTGCAGCTGCTTGGGCTTAAGCGAGAGCATCTCGTTGTTGTTTTTTCTTGAACAGCTTCCTTGTACTTTCTATAGGCTTCCTTTACTATTGGGAGTCTCTCTGCTCGGTACATCCAATCATGCAACATCACCCATTCCTTAGTCTTTATCTCAGTGTACTGACGGCTTGTGGAGATGTGGAGATGTGGAACTTGTAAAGATCTCCATCAGTTGGAAGATCTTTGTGTTCGTTATTTATCAGCATCTGAGCGAATCTTGGATACATCGCCCACGTTGCTCCACTTACATTTTCAAGCATGTATTTGAATATCAAGCCCGAGAGATTAAATTTCTGTTTAAGACACAGATTTAGCATGGCTGCTGACCATTCCAAGTTCAATCCATCAAAGCCACCCTTTCGGTGTGCCAGACTCGTAGAAATAACATGAACAATGAATCTCCAGTCTCTGGTGAGTCCTCCTCTCTTGATCTCTTTCTTTTGACGGAAATCTCCAGGATAGCCCATCCCTCGAAAACCATCCAGGATATCATCTTGACTCAGGCTTAACGGATCTTGATCATTGTCTTGAAGCTTCAGAACCTGGCGTATCCGGTCTTCAGTCACCTCTACTCTTTTGTTGCAAACCGTTGACACTATCCCTCTTTTGTTGTTGATGGCTTCTGGTTTTGCGTTTTCCCAGAATTGTTGTATATGAATCTTGTACACTTTAAAAGCTGTCTCCACAGCATAGCCGATTCTGCGGGAACGCACCCATCTGGTTATATCTTCAAAATCTTGAGGCACTTCATCTAGATTGATGCTTTGATTATGTTTCATCGTTTTATCCCACTCGAGATTCTTCACCATACTGCATATATCACAAAAAAAAACGAGCCAAGTGAGAGAGACGTTAAGATAGAAACAAATATTTACAGGAGAATTTACAAAAAGAAAATTTAAATTAAAATAAGATCGCTGCTAGGTCGGTTATTGACATCGCTGATGCTGGATATCGAGATCAGAGACTAGATCAATCAACGAGGATAGATCATCGCTGACTTCGCTGGTTGATCAGACTCTGATTAACTTCGCTACGTTCGCTAGTGGTCCGGTTAAAGTATGTCGGTAACTAAAACGAATCAAGAGCACATTTTCTAGGTTAATTTCGCTAGCGAATATAGCGATGACAACGTTTCTTTTCCAGAAACGATTTACCAGCGAGCACAATAGACTAAATCGCTACACGAGCGAATTAGACTATTTTGCTAGGTGCTCGAACTCGCGTTCGAGACTTTTGATCATCCGCGACCAGGGTTAAATTCGCCAACATCGCTGTCATCATATTGAAATCGCTGGCTTCAAAAATTTCTTCATAAACCCCTGTCATCATAGAGGGCTTTGTCCAACTTGTAGTAGCGTCCTGGAAAATGAGGATCTTCGAAACCCGGAGGCTGGCACACGTAGACTTCTTCCTTTACCTTCCCATACAGAAAAGCGCTCTTTACGTCCATCTGAAAAACTTTGAAATTTTTGTATGACGCATAAGCTAGGAATATTCTAATGGCTTCCAATCTTGCAACTGGAGCGAAAACCTCTTCGTAATCGATTCCTTCCTCCTGACGAAAACCCCGCACCACTAATCTGGCCTTGTTCTTGATTACTACTCCACGATCATCCATCTTGTTTCGAAAGACCCATTTGGTACCAATCGGAAACTTTCCTTCAGGTAGATCAACTAACTCCCAGACCTTGAGTTTGCGAAATTGAGATAATTCTTCCTGCATGGCCTGAACCCAGCTGGAGTCTAGAATTGCATCTTCAATGTCCCGGGGCACCGATTGTGAGAGAAAGGCTGCATAAAGACCTTTGTTGATGCTTGACGACTGACCTCGTGTACGCACTCCTTCTTCGACTGCACCTATGACATTTTCTAGAGGATGATTTCGATTTGTCTTGTACCCTGCATTTTTCTGAGACTCGATCTGCTGCGGAAGATTGGTGAAGTGTTCGTCCACGTAAATGACAGGAGGATCATCTTCTTGTGTTGGTTCATCCACGTTCGCCTGTGAAGAAGAAGCACCGTTTTCTGGGGTGTTCTCAGGCGAAGTGTCACCAGTCGCTTCATCCACAGAGAGAAGTGGATTAGCAGAGAATGGAGTGAAACGGGTAGTGAACGGAGTAAGACCAATTTCTGAAGTATCAAACAGAGGTTCAACTTGAGCGACTTCTGCAGGTTCTGCTTCTGGAACATCTTCAGGAATTTCAAAGGTGTTGAAGATCACACCCACATCATAAAACCAGTTGGGAGTACTTCCAGTGTTAGTGTAATTTCCTTCTTGAAAGTCAACGTAGTACGACTCAATCACCATCTTTGTTCTTTTGTTGTAGACTCTGTAAGCTTTCTGAGTGGATGAATATCCCATGAAGTAGCAGACATCACCCACTGCTTCGATCTTGATGAGATTCTCTTGAGTGTTTAGAAGAGTGCATGAACAGCCGAATGGTCTGAAGAAGTCAATGAGCGGCTTCCTTTTGAAGAGAAGTTCATATGCTGTCTTTCCATGTGATTTTACAATGAGTACCCTGTTTAGAACGTAGCATGCCGTATTAACTGCTTCTGCCCAGAAGATGATTGGGAGCTTTGAATCCACCAGCATGGTCCTTGCGGCTTCAATCAATGTTCTGTTCTTGCGTTCAGCAACCCCATTTTGTTGAGGAGTTCTGGCTGCACTGTATTGAAGATGAATTCCCTTTTCTGCACAGAAGGATATGAAGGTTTGGTTTTTGAATTCGGAGCCATTATCACTCCTGATTGACTTCACTTTTAATTTGGTCACGTTTTCAATCAAGGGAATGAATGCCTTGAGAATTTCTGTTGTCTCACTTTTTGCCTTAAGAAAATAAACCCATGAAAAACGAGAGAAATCATCTGTAATCACCAAACAATAAGAACTTTTAGCAAGACTTTTAACACTAATTGGACCAAAAAGATCCATATGCAACAACTGAAGAGGTGCAGTGTTCATGTTCACTGCTTTGGACTTGTGCGGTTTCTTATGTTGTTTTCCCTGGGCGCATGCAATGCATTTTTCAGAAAATGGAAATTCCTTAATAGGAAGACCTCTAACTAAGTTTAACTTAGAGAGTTTGTTCATATTTTTGAAATTAACATGCCCCAGTCGCCTGTGCCAAAGCAGTGATTCCGATTCTGAAGCCTTAGAGATCAAGCAGGTTAAGTTGTCATTTGTCTTGGCGTTTTTCATGTTGAGCACGTATGTGTTGTTTTGTCTTGGAGCAGTGAGCATGATCATTTCAGCAGGAACAATATATCCGGGCTTCAGGAACAAGCATTCCATGTCATTGAAAAGCACCGATATTCCTTTATCACAGACTTGTGAGACACTCATGAGATTGTAGCACAGCTCCAGCACATAATTGACATTCTCCAGAGTGAGGGCTTCAGACACCACATCTCCTACTCCAACAATCTTTCCTCCCTTCTCGTCTCCAGCGAAAGATACGAAATCACCATCGATGAAGCGAAAAATTTTTTAGGAGTTCCTTCAGTCCTGTCATGTGTCTTGAACATCCGCTGTCTACGTGCCAGATGTATTCCATGAGCATGCGGAGCCATTTCTGGAGTTTATTCTGATATACACAAAAGTACAAATATACAAATTAGTTAGTTTTGGGAATCCAGATTTGCTTCATTTCGAATCTATCGTGGTTTTGTCCCACTTTGGCCTCTTTTTGTTTCCAAAAATAGGCAGTTGACTCAACCAGATTTTTAACAGACTTCTTAAGATAGTTTAATTGATATGTGACGTTTGTAAGAAAATCATGCTCTGGTTTTGAAAACTTCTTGGTTTTACAATGTTTCGCTGTATGTCCTAAATGACCACAGCGAAAACATCTTTTATGTCTGGGTCTTTTGGTGTTAGAAGATGATGTATGTGATGAGTCTCTTGAGCCTTCTGCTTTCTTCATTTTCTTGTCAACTCTGCTTTCATCTTCTGAACATTCTTCATAATTTTCGTAATTAGATGAGCTTTCAGATGTTTGGTATTCACTTGAGTCTTGTTCTTCACTTGCTTCGTAGATAGAATCATTGCAGCTTTGACCTTCGCCTGAACTTTCTGGATTTTGGTCTTCAATTGTTTCAACACTTGAGCTTTCTGAGCTTTCATCATTTGTTGTTTGATCTTCAGCCGAGGTTTTCAAGGTTTCTTCACTTGAGAATTCTGTGCTTTCACTGTCTGTTGTTTCTGACATTTGCTCATCCTCAGGGCTTGAAGTCTTCTTTTCATCTTCTGAGTCAGCAGTGCTTGAGTCTTCATTGCATTGATCTTCAGTGACACTCTTTTCTGAATCTGTCATACCTGTTCTGGAAGGAATAAATTCGGGAATTTCCTCTGTGAGGAATTTTCCAATACTATTCCTTTTTAATTCTGGCACAAATACAGGAGATTCACAAGCAACTTTATCATCACAACACGCATAATTTAAATCATGACATTCAGACACACAATGTTCACGATCACGGGTCTCAAATGTAGGCACATGGCCTTACAGTCATCCAAAGATTTAAATTTAGGCACTCGGCCATTACAGTCATCCATCCTACTTAAATTATTACATTCATCCTTAACATTGTTTTTCCTAGAACAATTCCAGGCGAAGCAGTTAACGTTGGAATAACTGTCGCCTGAATATCTGATTCCTATTTTTGACCCGCCGCAGTCTCCATCCTCATCGCACACATCTTCTCTACACACAATCGGATCTGCATTGCTTTTAGAATAGTTAGCAGTCGTCTCATTTTCACATAAATCACTTTGTTCAACAGAGGCCTTTTCATTGATAAGATCGTTTTCGGGATGAGGAGTCGGCATAGGCACATAGTTTTTGCTATGTGGAGGAAAGAAAAGTTTTCTTTCATTTCCGTGCCTATCCTTATACCCAATCCCGTCCTTCACAAACGTTGGTCGTTGGCAGTTTTTAATGTCAGTAAAGGCCTTTTGACTGACATTCCATTTATCTATTATAATTTGTAATTTATTCTTTTCGTTCAAAGCTTTTTCTAATCTCTCTGTAAGATCGTTAATGATTAAATCTTTTCTAAACACAAATTCTTTAAGAGTTTGCATTTCAGCTAAAGTTGAGTTCAACTTTCTCTGATATGCAGCCTCGTTCTGTTTAAGCTCGTTGTTAAATTTTAAAGCTTTGTCTTTTTGTCTTTCAAATTCTAGATTTAAGAATTTGTAATGTGCCACGACATCAACGCATGCAGGTGTGCATAACTTTTCCTTGAAACTAAGTGGAATATTGTTTACCAAGTCCTTGTCTGCCTTCTCCTTTGATGAATCTGCTTTCATCGCGGCTGCTGTGACCTTTTCCTTGGCCTTCTCAGATGCCTTTTTCAAAACATGCTCCTCTGCTTGACCACACTTCTCTTCTTTTTCAGGCTCCACTGAAGTCAGAATGCTTTTCAAACCTTTGTCAGCAGTATTGTCTCCTTTTGGAATTCCAGCTGTCTGCTTCTCAAACTGTCTTGATGAGGATTCACCTGAGATCTTGGCCATCAGGGCTTTGTTAACTTGCTCCTTTGCTTCAGTAATTTCTTCACTCCAATCATAGTCTTCGACGACTAAAGCTTTTGGCGTGCTGGGAGACGCGTTGTTCTTGTTCTCTTCAACTGTGATTTGCTTTACAGCAGGAGTGGTTTCACTGTTTCCTTCTTTCAACAGAGGACAGTCACGCTTGAAGTGTCCTAGATTCTTGCAGTTGTAGCACCTAAGTTTAGATTTGTCAAAGCCAGCTTTTCCAAGACCCAAACGCTTTCCTGTCTTGTCTTGAAATTTCTTTAGTCTCAAAGTGATCATGGCCATTTGCCATTTCAGATCCATTTCCTCCATATCATCAGGATCAACCTGATACATGTCTTCAGCAGTGAACATCTCCTTTTTCAGCTCCCCCGACATCAGGGCTTCATAACTGCTCAGAAATGTGTTGAAGAGTGCCACGTTTTCAGTGGACACTTTCAATGCTTGAGTGTCAACAGTGATAGTCTTCTCAACAAATTGTGGAGCTTTTGATGCGCTTGCGGAAGCGTTCGCGTAGATTAAGTCAGAAGCTTGTGGAGTAATGCCCCCTGAAGCAAGAAATGCCACATTTTTCAATCCAGCTGTGGTTTGAGTTGACTTTGGTTGGTAACCGGCAGTGTTCATCTCTCTTTTGTTGACATCCATTTCAAAAGCTCTTAGGGTATTGATCAGATCGGACAGAGTGACAGGATTTGGATTGTTGAGGAAATCCTTCTTGATCATCATGCATTGTAGACTCCATTCCTTGGGAAGTGAATCTAGCAGCTTCTTTATTGCAGCACGATTTGTGACAGGATTTCCCGCCTTCTTCATTTTGGTCATCATATTCAGGAAACGACTGATGTGGTCAGAAAGACTTTCTCCACGAACTCCACAAAACATGTCATATTGTTTCTGCACCATATCTCTCTTGCTTTTGATCAACTCTTCATTTCCTTCATAGTACTCAATCAATGCATTCCAGAGTGCATTGGCAGTTCGGTGTTCTTCAAACATGTTGCAGTCGTTGGTTGATAGTGCCATGGTTAAGGCAGCATGAGCACGACGATCGCGTTGGATAAGAGCCTTATCTTCATCAGTAAAGGTAGTTGCATCATTGTTGGCAACTACTGCGTCTCCTCGAACGACCGTTGGAATGTGGGGCCCAGCGGTGACAGAGAGCCACAGATTGTAGTCCGTGTACTCGAAGAACGATTGAATGCGAGTTTTCCAAGTGCTAAAGTCTTCAGCACCTTTCAACTTTGGTGGCCGAGTTGTGGTTCCGGTTTCAAGTTCCGCTTGAGCAATTGGACTTAGTTGATTCAACGACATCTTTGCTTGATTTTGACGAAATATGGCTGACCAGTACCTAAATTCGCTGACAAGTCACAGAAGACCAGAGACAGAGCTAATATCGCCGGAAACAAGAGAAACCCCTTCAATTTCGCTGACAGACCTTGCTGATCTTCAACCTTCGCTGGTACTCAAGACTAACCTATTCAAGCGAACAAGCTAATTTCGCTGGCAAACACAACACAGACGTTAGTTGGACTAATATCGCCGATTACCGTGATAAGAACGCTGTGGTTCAGTATCACGGATCTCGAAGTCGCCTTCGATAATATCGCTCAAGGGTCACCGGACACTATTTCGCAAATGATCACTAATTTCGCTCGAATGACGATCGTCGAAGTTAATGATCCTGCGATGAGTTTCTAAATGATTTGATTATGTTCGCTATCTTCAACGCTTAGTTCGCTATATTCAAAAAATTAATTTCGCTATCTTCAAAAATTGTTCGCTGTGTTCAAAATAAATTCGCTAGACAGAGGGTTTAACACGAACTAAAACCCTCTAATCTCTCGAAAACAGCTCAAAAACCACCTTTTGATACATCAAATTTGTTGGATCGTGTACGTGACCCTAAAAGTCAGTTAAGGTAGTTCAACATCATGTGTAAAGGCGGAATCAATGCACATAACGTCCAAAACAGCTCTAATCCTTTTAACTTTTCTTTTCTGATTAATAAACGTGCTTATACAAAGTTTTCTGATGAAAATCCGGCAGCACCTCCCTACTGTTCCAACCGTTCCGTTTGAAATGAGACTAGCACACTTCTATATATAGGCATGAGACCCTTCCGTTTGAACTTAACATAATCAATTTCAAACGGAACCCTCATTTCAAACAATGAGTTCAAACGGAACCCTCATTCAAACTTTCGTTTCAAACGGAACCCTCTAAATCACTCTCTAAAATCAAAACTAAAACCCTAATTTGACATATAAGCTCCAATAATGACTTTCTTGATTTAAGACTTGATGAAGATGAAGTCAACAGACATTCTTGTGCATCAACAGACTCCCCCTTGGATGTTGACGTAGTCTTCAGCTCCTGAGTCTTCAGTCTTAGTCTTTTCTTCTCTGTCTTTTCATCATAAGCACTCTATCTTCACATTCCCATATACTGTTGATCCAGACTTCCTCTTTCACATACTCCCCCTCTCGATATGCTAGAATTTGAGATGTCTGGTTCAAACTTTGTCATTTAGCTTCCGTGGGAATTCCTGAAACCTGCATATTCTCTACCACAACATAAGTTTCACAAATTTATAACACTTAGATTTAAAAACTTACTGGTAGAATACATTCATCCATATATCTGTAAAGTTACATCAAGTTCAAATAAATGACCTTGATTAACTAAAACCTCAAACTTTCAAAAAACATTTGTATATGACATTCAAAGTTTTCAACATATTCCACCAAACCAATTCATCATGTTTAGCACTTGGAATTTTGAATATCAGCTCCTCAACATCAGTTGTCGAAAATCTTTTTGAACTTTTCAAAATATGAAACATAAATGCAATAACATAAATTAAATGCAGTAAAGAAATATGTACAAACATATTTTTGTGAGTTTGTGTAAGAGGATCATATCAGTTTATGAAACAAATCACAAGCACCGTTAAGCTTTTGACATTTTAAGTTCTAAACGATTCACTTAGATTGTCAGTATATTGATCCACTTAAATTTTCACACAAAGTTCAACTGCTTCGAGATATGAGTTTAATGTCTTAGATACTTAAACTTAATCGTGTATCCCACCTCAGAATATACTCCCGTATCCAGATCTCAATATTCAGTCTTACAGGTAAGTATAACATCAATGATATCTGTAAGGGGTTAATAATTTATGAAGAATCATGAGAGCTCAGGTCAGAACTACCGTTCAGCAGAGAGATCATGACTCAACTTGGGTGTGTCCCCTCTAGAGGATCTTTTTTACAACAGCATTTGCTAAGCAATTTTATTGACTTATCATTTTTGCTGAGGGTGATGCTATGTTTCAAGCATTTGCAGAAAGTATTATTCGAGGACTAGGTCAGAACTACCGTTCAGCAGAAGTCCCAGAATAATACCCCAGACATCATTGAGTATAAAGACCTATATATCAGAATACGAAACCTTTCAAACGAGATTTCGGGGGTTACCCATATATCCGAGAGATGTTACCCACGATATAAGCAAGTTTGAAATTTAGGTTTATATCTCGTCACAATCTACTAAATGTGCAAAAACCTACTGGCATATCATCAGTGAGACCGTTTATCACATTTAACTTTCCAATTCTTTAGCATGCTGTGAAAGTCCACTGATTTTCTATCATTTCCTCTTATTTAACACAAAACTCATTTTCATTTTTCAATGTTTTTGAAATTTTCAAATTTTCTAATTTTTTTAAAATTTTTCTCCCCCTAAAATCAAAATATGTTTCAATTTTGATTTTCAAGGAAAATTTGAAAACAAACTATACAAGAAACGTGACAACATGATGTCGAATTGCTTCAATTCTCCATTCACTTGGCATAAACAATCAGAACTCCCCCTGACAACAAACTATTTTTCCATTTAGATTTCAAAACACTTAAGTTTGTTTTAATCAAATGGCTTTTCCGGAAAATTAGTTTTGTTTGTCTTTTCACAAACTTGGGGTTTCATCACATTGTTCGTTTTCAACCATTTTAAAGAATTAACAATTAAGACCCTTGTCAATAACAAACACTAGTAGAAAATCAAGTATAACTTAATGTCCCTGATTTACCACTTGTAAATCGAAATATCACAGTTACCATCCTGTGAATTTCTCAAGAATGATGTCGATACCTGCTTCACACTTACCAACCTGGAAGCTCCGGCAAGTCAGGTTTTTCTATTTGAAAAGATTCACCCAAGCCTGACCAGCCTTGGGTTTGACAGTTTTTACCTCAACAGATGGCTCTTCTGGTTTTGACAAACCAGAATCATTGCCTGAACATGGCTTATCTGACTTTGACCTGTCAGATTCATTGCCTGATGGTGGCTTGTCTGACTTTGAGACGTCAGATTCATCGCCAACCATTTTCTTCTTCTCCTTTTTCTCTTTTGTCCTCAGATTTGCGTCTGAAGAATTCAAATTACTTGGCTTTGCAGTCGTGTAAGTTGATTTATCAGAACTTTTATTCAATCTGTCCGGTGAACCCGAATACAAAATCTTCTCGAGATACTCTCTCGCCTTCTTCCTTTTCTTTCGCAGTCTGTCTTTCTGCCCCTGTGAAAGTTTAACTTTCTTTTCTTGAATTGTCTGATCTTGAACTTTAGGTTTTAGAACCTTCTGTTCATGGGGCTTGACATTGACTGGCTTCTTTGCCATTCTTTGAGATTCAACCCTCGATCTTCCCATTGATCTCCTTGGGCAATCTCTGGCAATATGTCCTCTGATTTGGCAGTTATAGCATCTTCTTGACTCATAACTCCAATTCTGGCAGTTAACAGCAATGTGTCCTCTCACACCACAAGTGTAGCACACTCTGTTATCGTACCATTCACCACTTTCACACCATATGCTTAGATCATAACATTGTCTGGCTTTGTGGTGATCTTCATTCTTCTTGAAAACTTGTTTTGGCTTTGAAGCACTGTGGTCAAACCTGCACCACTTATTACCAACATTTTGTGAGTTTTCATTTTTAGATTTATGTGGTTTTTGATAATGATTGGATGACTTATCTGATGAGCTTTTATTTTCAATTTTAACATTTTTCAAATTTTTATCTTTTTGTTTCTGTTCTACACTCTTCTTAACAGGTTTTTGTTTAGAACATTCACCTGTTTCAGTAGATTGCAAAACAGTATTTTTAAATTTTTCTTGTAAATCTAAAAATATTTTTCTTTTCTTTTCTTTTTCATCATCAGATATTTCATCACAATCTTCAATTTTGACTTTGTCAAAATTTGTGACCTTGTCACTTATTGGAACAAAATTGATCGGTTTTGGACAAACATATGATGCAGAAGTCACAAAACTTTTCAATTTATTCTCTAACTCTTTGATTTTCTTTCTATCACATTCAGCTTCTTTTTCAAGTCGAATAATAGTCTGACGATGGGAATTTATTACCTTTTGCTTTTCAATATTATTCCTGCTAAAAACAGATCTCCCATCTTCAAGAATCTTTATTTGACTTTGAAAATCTTTTTCAATCTTTAATTTTTCATTTTTAAAATCCTTTTCTTTTTCTTTAAAATTTTTGTTTTCTAATGACAAACTCTCAATATTCTTCAAAAGTTTGTCATTTTCAGATTTTAGTTTTTCGCAATTCAAGCGCAAATCCAAAATCTGTTCATCATCAGCTTTCTTCTCGTCTTTCAAAGCTTTGTTTTCCAACGTCAAATTCTCCACATCTTTCAAGAGATTGAAATTTTCTGCTTCTGATTTTTCGCATTTTGAGCACACAACTTCATTTTTCGAAGTTTCATCCTTCTTTGATTCTTCATTCTTTGTCATTCCTTCTTTAATCCTTTTGATTAATTCACTAAACTCAACCAAACTCATATTTTCTGAGTTTCTTTCAATTTCATCTAGTAACTCTTTCTTTTTCTTTTTCTCTTCTTCATCTCCCCACCATTTCTTTTGCCAATAATCATCTCTCTCTTTCATTTCCATGATTAAGACTTCCAGATCAAGAGTTTTGTGATCGATTGCAATATTTCCATACTCATCAAGATAACATTCTCTGTCTGGATCCCATCTGTTGGCTCTCTTTGCATCCAAATAGATTCTAGAAAGTCTAGTAATTTTGTTTTCCGAAATCATTTTTCTGTATTTATATTTCTGCTCTTCAGTTCGATCGTCTTTCCACGGAATAGGTTCGGAATTTGCCATCTTTTTATGTCCTTGAATAACCTCGAAACACCTGCAAACAAAACAAACAAGCTATCAGTTCAAACAAACTGAATATGTAACAGTGTACGTTTGATAAAATCAATCTAAGACTCGTTGTCGAAGATTCGCGGATTCAATCCAAAGTTGTTCAAGTGAAATCACTAAACGAATAGACCGCACAAAATAATGTTCGAGAACTGGATAGTCAATTAAGAATCTTGGGCCACTAGATCACTTTTGTATGATTGGGCCGTTCAAGTAGGTGGACAACTTCACAATAATATTGACAAAACAAACACACAACACAAATCTAGTTTCGAGATTTACTTGATTGGATCGATGTACCACTAGGTAGGCAACTTCATTAATTCTAATTGTAATTATCGAAGACTTTAATAATTGATTAATGAGCTGATAACAACTTTCACAATATAATCTGACTATTATCACATAAAACCAATATGATTGGACCTCAAATATTAAGTGTGGCAGACAACTAAAAAGTGATTCGATTTCTGATTGGACCTTATCTTTAAATCACATGCGCAATAGACACAAACCAACACCAACTTTAATTTTGTGAACGGATTGTTGAATCCACTTAAACCGACAAACAATGTCTGACAAATTCTCGTGAGTTTTAATGACTGATAATCACAATTTCATTTATGAAACAATTCATATATCACATGTCTCGAAACAACTTCACATGCAGTGAACCTCAATGATTGGACGGATTTCAATTTTATATCACATGAATTGATGTTATCAACATAAATCCACTCAGAGTTCACGTTGTAATGTCCAAGAAATTCAAACGACCTACTTCAAACGACAAATATTCAAACGACAAATATTCAAATGGAATGGTTCAAACGGCAAACTGTTTTCAAACGACAGAACCCATTTTCAAACGACAGTTCAAACGATCAACATTTTCAAACGATAGTTTCAAACGATTGATCAGTTTTCAAACGATAGATGTATTTTCAAACGATGACGTCAGCAAATCGCGAAACTTTTCAAACGGTACACATGATTTTGATCAGTTTTAGGTCGATTTTTGATTTCAAACTTTCAAGGATTAGTTAAAAGTGTATTTCGTTTGTTATGTGATCGTTTCAAGTCATTTTAACCGTGATAACAAGTTAAAATAAGAAAAGAAAGGTAGAAGTGAGATAATCCGATGATTTCAAGCTGTATTCGGTATGAACTCCTCGTCCTGAGCTCTGATACCACTTGTTGGATTGTGTACGTGACCCTAAAAGTCAGTTAAGGTAGTTCAACATCATGTGTAAAGGCGGAATCAATGCACATAACGTCCAAAACAGCTCTAATCCTTTTAACTTTTCTTTTCTGATTAATAAACGTGCTTATACAAAGTTTTCTGATGAAAATCCGGCAGCACCTCCCTACTGTTCCAACCGTTCCGTTTGAAATGAGACTAGCACACTTCTATATATAGGCATGAGACCCTTCCGTTTGAACTTAACATAATCAATTTCAAACGGAACCCTCATTTCAAACAATGAGTTCAAACGGAACCCTCATTCAAACTTTCGTTTCAAACGGAACCCTCTAAATCACTCTCTAAAATCAAAACTAAAACCCTAATTTGACATATAAGCTCCAATAATGACTTTCTTGATTTAAGACTTGATGAAGATGAAGTCAACAGACATTCTTGTGCATCAACAAAAATGTCCAATATGACTCCCTAATCATATATCGATTAAACACACCAAATCAATCCATATTAAGTTCAAAAAATTTGAAAACCTTGAAACTTTTGAAAACCTTCAAAACTATGAAAAATCTCAACAAGAACACAACAACCAAGAGCACTAAGGCTCTGATACCAAATTGTAGATCCCAAAACGAATCCGGATCACAGTGGTTGGTTGTTTTAACCCATAACACCTATTGATTAGGTGTTTGAGATATGAAAAGTTAAGAAAAATCAAAGATGAAGGTGAAGCTTATGGATTAATGAATACAACAAGTGTTGTATTGAATCCAAACAATAAGATATAATAATAAACCACCTTGGATATCAGATTTGAGCACAAGATCAACACAAGAATGCAACAACACCAATATTCATTCAAGAGCCAAAAGCTTGCCAAAGTTACAATGAGAGGGCTATTTATAGTGTTCCTGATTAGCCAGCAAATTTATAAATTTGCTGGAATCTTATCTACACTAAGTCAGGAAACTATCTTCTGGGGAATTACAAAATAAGCCCTTGTACATTCAAAATAGCTACAAACTATGACTAAACTAATCCAGCACAAGTATCAACGATCTCAAAAGTTCTAACAATATAGACTATATTTATTTACAAGAGAATCCGTGTTGTTTGTTATCGGAAATAAATATATAAAACTATATTTATTTATGAAAGGATTCTTTTGTTTGTTATCGGAAAATAAATATATAACTATATTTATTTTTAAGGAATTCGGGTTATCGGCACTTGAAAATAAATATAAAAGTTATTATATTTATTTTATAGAATAGTTCGTGTCGTTTACGTTTTGTAAGTTTTAAAGTGTCACTGAAAGAAGTTATATATTTGCATTGGTTTTCGTAAAATTCGTTTGACACCGTTAGTTGTCGTTTTTCAATTATTCGTGTTTTATTTTTGGATTTCCTCGAAAAAAAAATGGGCAGAGTTTCCTCTGTTTTTTGACGCCCCCGACAACGCAAGTTGTCGTTATTTTTCAAAATTCAATAACCAATTCACGAAATATATGTGTAATCAATTTATATGAATCATGTATCACCAATTTATACGAACAAGTTAATATATAAACCCGAGAAATTTTATAATAAAATTTCGTTATTTGGTACGGTTTTAAGAGCTCGATTCCGCGTATTTAACGAAAATTATACGAAACAATATAATTTACGCGCGCCGTTATAAATTTTACCATCTCTCGTGCCGAATCATCGAACTGCTTGACTGAGTTGACCGGCTGACATTGACCGAGTTGAAGCAGTCCGACCGAGTCGACCGGGTCGACTCGCACTGCACCAAAACCGAACCTGAATAACCCACGAATCACAACAGATATGTCTCGAAACAAACCACCAGAACCCGAAACTGAACCGGAACCCAGCTGGCCTGACCACCAGCCCACCGCCACCGCCGTCGGCCGGCCCCAGCGCCGCCGGCTATGGTGCTGCTACCACTATTAGCCTTTGCTACTGTTGTTTCTCTCTGAAACGACCGTCCCTGCCACCATTGACCGACCTACCTGATGTCGCCGGTGACGGCGTCACACCACCACCACCATCCTTGCTCTCGTCACTACAAAACACCCCTGAGACCGATGCGAAACAAACTTTGAGACGATTCAGAACTGGTATAGATGAGATGAGGTGAAACGATGCACTTACCAGAAAGGAGTAGTGTTACCGGAAAAATAAAAGTAACGAAACTTTGCAGGAAGGTCTCTCGGTGCCCGATCTACACATGCATGGAGTTAGAATTCCAAAAACGGTTCGCCGAAATTTTGACCGGAACTTCACCGGAGTTGCGCGTGGGCCCAAACAGCTCAGAATCGTTGGAAACGGACACCGCCATCGCACTCGGAAGGTTTAGTTTAGTGGGGGTAGGAGTGTTTGAAAAAAAATGACACCGGAACTTCGCCGGACCTCCGCCGCCGCACAGCCGCGGTCGCCGGTGATTCACCGGCTTCTTGCCGGTCATTCGCCGGAAATCCGGTTCTAGAGAGAGAGAGTTTGAAAGCTAGAGAGAGAAAGTGTGGGTGGGAAATGGGGATTTTGGGTTAAAATCCCTTTATATAGTGAGTGTCTTATGAGCTTGGGCCTAAGGCCCGCAAGCCTGTTTCTGGTTATTTTGAACGGCCCGATCTCATCCTCAAGGCCCGCTTTCATTCCCGAGCTTCATGTAAAATAGTAGCGTATATATATTTAAAGTCGAAAACAAGTAAAACGTACGTCGGAATTCGGTTTGACGCTTTCGTTCGTCGGGTGTGTTAAATCGCGTAAAGAGCGTGCTTTGTCGTTTTAAACCGTTTTTCTGATCCGGTTTCGACTGTAATTACTAAAATTTCATTACGGAGCTAAATATAGCGTAAAATGCAAGTTCTTAAGGTGATAGGCGTCTCCGTCGCTTCCGTTTCGTTGCCGATGCGTTTCCTACCATCACGTTTTTAGTTCACGTTGCATCTGTGTCGCACGGAAGCCCAATAAATTCACAAAATTAATTTCATTGACATAAAATATTCTTGTAACATTCATACTTGTCGGCGTTGTCAGTATTTTGCACGGCATCAGTTCGTTGTCGCTTAATATTCAGCAGATTTTTCCGTAAACCACCATTCACGCCCTGTAAAGCTGGTTAGCCATTTCGAGGCACTCCAAAAGCCTAATTGAGTCAATCTTCGTCTCAATCACTATTTATTATCGCATTAATCGCCTGTTAATCACGTAATTATGGGCCGTAAATCACCGGTTGTCACATTCTCCCCCTGTTAATGAAATTTCGTCCTCAAAATTTAGACTACGTTAACTCCTTAGAGTTATGTTATGTGTAGGTAAATATGAATAGTATCAAAGTGGATGACCACGAAATCGAATCAAGACTTATTCAAATCATGTGAATTCAAGGATATTCCATAACAATAAGAACCCATCGGTTTAAAAGAAATGTGTTTTAGAAATTGATATCAAAGGAAACAAGACGTATAGATACAGTCACTAATGCGACTAAGTTAACAGGGGTCCAACAAAGAAAAGGAACTTCGACCAATCGAATTCCGTATGAACGTTCACAATATGTAAATGAGTTCTAGAAGCAATAACGTCCACTAGATGAACTTAGAATCAATAAGCTCAAATGTAATAGTTTACACGAAATACTGGATCGTGATCAGCACAAGCTGCAAGTTATACCGACGCCACAAGGTGTCGTAGAGAATGAAACGATTTCAATATAGCGGTGATCGAACAAGTATCACCTGTGTTTTACATGAAATGCTCAATCATGATTAGCCCAAGCTACAAGTTTGTACTGACACCACAAGGTGTCGTAGTGTTTTAAATAATTCGATAATAGCGGTGATCAAACAAATTCACCGTGTTTGAAGTCAAATGAAAGTGCAACGAAGTAAATATGAAGATTTGTTTCTAACAACATCATAGGATTTTTCAAAAAAAATGAAACATCAATGAAATAATGTTTTCGATCGAAGATGAAGAAGCATTAGATATCGGAAAACATTTGATCGATAATGAAAGAACCGTTAGTAGGTACACCGGAATATAAAAATGAATTTGTGTACCATTGCCTTAACACACGATTGTGTTAAGACTGCTGTGATATGATAAACCAAAGCGGATTTAAAGCAAACCAATAAATAAATAATTAAATCCGTGCATGAGATGCGTAAACAAGACTAGCGCAAGCTTCAAATTAGTGAAAACACCACCACAAGGTGTCGAAATCAACAAACGACTTAATGGAGTCGTAGACCAAACAAATCTACTACGACTCGAAACAAATGAAACGCTTGTTAAAACGACGTTGAATATGATGTGTTCAATACATCATATGGTGTCTTGGATTGAATATGTGTAATGGACAAGTTCAAACAATTGAACTGAGTTTCGGCGCAATCTTGCAATAAATACATGTATCGACAAGAAAAACTTTTGGCATGGTCACAACGAAAAACCATGTATGTAACTTGAAATGAAGAGAAATTTCAACAAAATGTGTTGACTTGATAACAAGAAAGCCAACAATTACAATAATGCGGGTCATTCGAATCACAAATCAATAATTAGATTTAGCAAAATAATATTTGAACTTCGATGAAACGCTTATTTGAAACGAAACCACATGCTTAACAAACGATGCGTGCGTAACATATAAATTTTCAAGAAATGAAGCAATGAGTGTTCGCTATAATGAAAAAATGATCGTGATACAATGACCATCAAGAGGAGTAGAGATACGAAAATCTACTCAGTAAATGTGAAAGTCGAAATTTCACTAAAAGAAATTTGAGGACTTTACCTGGGGTTGCGTGTGATATCTGGTTGTTAGGTGACATTACCATGAAATGTCGAACATAGCGTACTCGTCGTTAATTAGGTAGGGGGAATGCGGAGACATTCGTCTTCTCCTTAGCATGACTCGTGTCGTTGCAGGATCGCGTGCCAAACCGCCGCTTCCTGATCGATAGCCCTCCTGCTGGCAGGATTCGCATTGTCGCTAAAATGTTTCTTTGTGTCTTCTCAAAGAGCTCGCCTCAATAGTCGTATGTGACATACTTCAACCTCCGTTGATGTATAGATTGTGTTTCGTATACTCTTGAACACCCGTGCTTCGTTTTGCGTAGAATGTGATGTACTCCGACATCCGTTGACGTAAAATTTGAGTTTCATGTATTCCCGTGCACTAGCGGTTTGTTATACGTAGGTTGCCTGCTCGGGAAGTTAAAATATCATAGACAACATGGATAGTCGTGTGTGCCCGAGTTAATAATCGCGGTTCCAACGTGATAACCTTGAATGAATTTCAACATAAGTTTCCAAAGGTCTTAAATGCATGTTATCAAAACTCTCAGGGTTTTGCTTACTTTGCTTACTGTGTGTAATTGTTTTGTGTACCGTGTGTAAATCACCACAATAGCGTATGTTTGAAAACAAAATTTTGACTGTTTATTTTTCGGCAACGGTTGGAGACCATATTCGAGTCTTAGGCGTTCTGTATGTATTCAAAGTCTTAATGATCTAAGTCCCCAAAGGAAAGTGAGGTTAGAGCCTAGGTATCTCTACAGAAACCTAATTCGCTGTAACCTATAGCTCTGATACCAATCTGTCACACCCCGAAATACCAGAGCATTGGAGTGACTGGACTGGTATCTTCATTGCACAGCGGAAGCAAATAAGCTAAGACTTCTAGGTATTGAACGCCCACTAAGTACTCGAATCTCCAATGGTTCTCCTGTTCCAACCGTGCCTTGTCTTAGAATTGCAACCTGAGAAAGAAACATGCGAAAAAGTCAACATAAAGTTGAGCGAGTTCATAGTTTGTTTGTAAAAGATTTGAAATAAATCTTTTGAATAACCGGTTTGTGAAATATTATTGAGAAAATGAATTTAGAAATCATTTTCTTGTCAAGTTGTATGGAAACCTTGTATTTGTAACGCATTATGTTCGTAAAACCATGTATTTGTAAACTTTTGAATTTGTAATGTTCGTATAACCGTCAATGCCCACCCTGACTTTGACTCCATGCCCGCATAATCCTATGCCTTGAATTTGTATAAAACATGGTATGTAATCAGTGTAAGTATGTATGTATGTAAATCCCGGTATGAAAGCAAACAAGGAAAATATCACCAATGGTTTGCAAGGCCACTGATTTGTGTGACGGTGTAGGAAGACTCAAACCTAGCAAAGTTGCACCGGGCTTCCGGCTGGAAGACATAGTCACCCTATGGGCCACCCTTGTCCTCATGGGTGTGGGCTCGCTACACCCAAATAGATCTATCACTCATGCCCCACGGTCCTACAAGAGGATTGATGGCCTCAAGTATACGCCTACCCATTCACATGATCTATGGTTCTTTCCGAGGCTAACCATACCAATTGTATTGTAAGTAATCCTTTGTAACATGTATTTCACCCCCGAAGTAAATAAACAAAACAGTTTAAAGAAAATGGGGACATGAACTCACTGGGAGTCTCGTTTCTCAAACGCAGACCAACCCATTCTGATTATTATAACTAGACGATCCCATCCCTAGTCATGAAAATCATTCACTTTTCGATAATACGTATTTGTTTTGTAAAACCGGTATATTTAGTATGATTCATTCGTAAACCCTTTGAGTTCCTTGAAATCCGTTCGTAACATGATTTAGAAATATGAGTTTTCGTTCATTCAAAAACCTCGTATGTTCTTGCAAAACGTGCTTTGTCTAAAATATGCACTCTTTCTTCATCGAAAACTTTGTATGTTTCTGCAAAACTAGCATGTCTTTCCACCCCCGAAAACATTTATAAAAATGTAAAACAGTAAAAAGTGGGGGTTATGAACTCACCTGAATTGCCTTGTGCAAAGCTAACTAATTACGACTTCGTGACGTCGTTTCCAAGACGAGACTCGCTAGTGTGCATTCTACAATATTCCTAACACGGAATATCTTATAAGTTTCTAAATAAACATGGTGATTAAACTACGTGTCACCGAGCTCTACCGAATCGTTAACCGAACGATTCAACGGTAAGTTGTTAACTCAATGGAAACGATTAGGTCAAATTTGATAAGTATTGCTTATCATTGATAATAATTAACAAGTCTTGAAAAGACTTGATTCTCGAGATATTTGAAAGTAAAGAAATGTTTACATCAAAATATATAAATATATCGTTAAGATCGCTTGTCGTCCCGAGAAGTCGTACGTGTATATAAGAACATCCGTATGAAAGTAATATGCAATAAACTTGTACGTTGATATATATATATATGTGTGTGTGTGTGTGTGTGATATATATAATGTGTCGTTTAGGCGTTTGAAATAGATATAAAAAGTTATATTTATTTTATAAAAGAACACAAGTTGTTGTGTTTGAAAATAAATACATAATTATATTTATTTTTATAAATGAATACGAGTCGTTTGATGTTTGAAATAAACATAAAACTATGTTTATTTTTATAAAAGAATTCGTTATTGTTTGGTACTTAAAATAAATATATAGACTATATTTATTTACAAGAGAATCCGTGTTTTTTGTTATCGGAAATAAATATATAAAACTATATAAATATATAACTATATTTATTTTTAAGGAATTCGGGTTATCGGCACTTGAAAATAAATATAAAAGTTATTATATTTATTTTATAGAATAGTTCGTGTCCTTTACGTTTTGTAAGTTTTAAAGTGTCACTGAAAGAAGTTATATATTTGCATTGATTTTCGTAAAAGTCGTTTGACACCGTTAGTTGTCGTTTTTCAATTATTCGTGTTTTATTTTTGGATTTCCTCGAAAAAAATGGGCAGAGTTTCCTCTGTTTTTGGACGCCCCCGACAACGCAAGTTGTCGTTATTTTTCAAAATTCAATAGCCAATTCACGACATATATGTGTAATCAATTTATATAAATCATGTATCACCAATTTATACGAGCAAGTTAATATATAAACCCGAGAAATTTTATAATAAAATTTCATTATTTGGTACGGTTTTAAGAGCTCGATTCCGCGTATTTAACGAAAATTATACGAAACAATATAATTTACGCGCGCCGTTATAAATTTTACCATCTCTCGAGCCGAATCATCGAACCGCTTGGCTGAGTTGACCGGGTTAACTGAGTTGACCGGCTGACATTGACCGAGTTGACTCAGTCCGACCGAGTCGACCGGGTTGACTCGCACGGCACCAAAACCGAACCTGAATAACCCGCGAATCACAACAGATATGTCCCGAAACGAACCTCCAGAACCCGAAACTGAACCGGAACCCAGCTGGCCAAACCACCAGCCCATCGCCACCGCCGCCGGCCGTCCCCAGCGTCGCCGGCTACGGTGCTGTTGCCACTGTTAGCCTTTGCTGCTGCTGTTTCTCTCCGAAACGACCGTCGCTGCCTCCATTGGCCGACCTACCTGATGTCGCCGGTGACGGCGTCACACCACCACCACCATCCTTGCTCACGTCACTACAAAACACCCCTGAGACCGACGCGAAACAAACTTTGAGACGATTCAGAACTGGTATAGATGAGATGAGGTGAAACGATGCACTTACCGGAAAGGAGTAGTGTTACCGGAAAAATAAAAGTAACGAAACTTTGCAGGAAGGTCTCTCGGTGCCCGATCTACACATGCATGGAGTAAGAATTCCAAAAACGGTTCGCCGGAATTTTGACCGGAACTTCACCGAAGTTGCGCGTGGGCCCAAACGGCCCAGAATCGTTGGAAATGGACACCGCCATCGCACTCGGAAGGTTTAGTTTAGTGGGGGTAGGGGCGTTTGAAAAAAAATGACACCGGAACTTCGCCGGACCTCCGCCGCCGTACCGCCGCGGTCGCCGGCCATCGTCGCCGGTGATTCACCGGCTTCTTGCCGGGCGTTCGCCGGAAATCCGGTTCTAGAGAGAGAGAGAGAGAGTTTGTAAGCTAGAGAGAGAAAGTGTGGGTGGGAAATGAGGATTTTGGGTTAAAATCCCTTTATATAGTGAGTCTCTTATGAGCTTGGGCCTAAGGCCCGCAAGCCTGTTTCTGGTTATTTCGAACGGCCCTATCTTGTCCTCAAGGCCCGCTTTCATTCCCGAGCTTCGTGTAAAATCGTAGCGTATATATATTTAAAGTCGAAAACAAGTAAAACGTACGTCGGAAGTTGGTTTTGACGCTTTCGTTCGTCGGGTGTGTTAAATCGCGTAAAGAGTGTGGTTTGTCGTTTTAAACCGTTTTTCTGATCCGTTTTCGACTGTAATTACTAAAATTTCATTACGGAGCTAAATATAGCGTAAAATGAAAGTTCTGAAGGTGACAGGCATCTCCGTCGCTTTCGTTTCGTTGCCGATGCGTTTCCTACCATCGCGTTTTTAGTTCACGTTGCATCTGTGTCGCACGGAAGCCCAATAAATTCACAAAATTAATTTCATAGACAAAAAATATTCGTGTAACATTCATACTTGTCGGCGTTGTCAGTATTTTGCACGGCATCAGTTCGTTGTCGCTTAATATTCAGCAGATTTTTCCGTAAACTACCGTTCACGCCCTGTAAAGCTAGTTAGCCATTTCTAGGCACTCCAAAGGCCTAATTGAGTCAATCTTCGTCTCAATCACTATTTATTATCGCGTTAATCACCTGTTAATCACATAATTATGGGCCGTAAATCACCGGTTGTCACAACAGGCATTCACTCTTCCAGTTTGCACGTGTTCACATTATTTAGACCCATACTTTGATGAGATTTTTGAAAACTGCGAGGGTTCAAAACCTTATAATAAATCATCCAAGAATAGATGATTAATTTTCGAAGCGGATTTGTTATTGTGTTCTCGTTGTGGTTGTAGGATCGGGATTCGATCAAACGAGTCGTTCAGAAGAATTCTCGATCAATACGAAAGGCGGAATCAGACGTATTGATGTTATAACAGCTAGAATTGCACGTAGAATCACTTTAAATGTCGATTGTATTGATTTAACAAAGTTACACGAGCTGGTGACACTTCGGCAGAGCTTCGCTACCGGAATCCAAAAGTTACAAATGAAGACCCAAGACCACATATATATAGGAGAGCCAGACCCCACGAACCAGTCCACATGAGCTGGCCCAGGTCGCACGACCTGGCCAGACCCCATGAACTTGGTCACCTCGTGCGAGGTGGCCTAGCCACTTCGTGAGGGGTGGCTGGTTCAGATCTGTTTCTCGTTTCTCTCATACAACGTGTCCTGGTCTATCTATTCTAGTTACATGACTCGATACAAGACATAAGACGAAGTCAACAGACATATGCACTAACAAACTCCCCCTTGGATGATGACGAGTCTTCAGTGTGTCGAGTCTTCCGTCTTGATCAGTCTTCTCGCTCTCTCCAAAGTATTCTCCATTGTACGCATCTTTATCAAACTCTCTCTTACTCTTGCAGAATCTCAACCTTACTCTTCGAACTTTCTAATTCTCTTAATCAGATCTCTTGATTCATTAAGCTCTTCAGCATTAGCAGCTTCTATCTCGAACGCTATTCCAAGATCTGAATCTAGCTTTTATGTCTTCAGACTCCCCCTTTCGATAAGTTGGGATCTCAGTCTGGAATTCTCTATCTGGAGGCTTTGGATCAGAAACCTGGCTCTAATCTGTATACGCTTATGCGTAAAGTCCTCAGGAGTCGAAACCTAGCTCTTTCAAGGCTTTTTACCTGCATATACTCTACCTAAAACATAAAGTTTTTCATTTTAAAAACATTCATAGTCTAATCATCTAGACACATTTGCAAGTTAGACAATTTTGACATAGATGAACTCTGATTATTCACTTGTAAAAACAAATTTGGTTTCAAATTAATGAACCATTTAATCATTTCATCTCCCAACCTTGTTGTCGTTCATCATGTTTAGCACTTGGAATTTTGAAAAACAGCTTTCCAAACATCAGTTGTCGAAAATAAGATGAAATAAAATCGTTTTGAATTTTCAAAATTTTATGCTAAAACATACTGATTTTTGGATTTTGGGAAATAAACTATATACAGACATCTTTTTATGAGTTTGTGTAAGAGGATCATATCAGTTTTTGAAAAATCACTAGTACCGTTGAGCTTTAAACACTTTAAGATCTAAACGATTCACTTAGATTGTCAGTATATTGATCCACTTAAATTTTCACACAGAGTTCAACTGTTTCGAGATACGAATTTAGTGTTTTAAGGACTTAACTTATTCGCGTGTACCACCTCAGAATATACACCCGTATCCAGACTCCTATATTCAGTCTTACATGTGAATGTACACTAATGATATCTGTAAATGGGTAATGCGAGGCCATGAGAGCTCAGGTTAGAACTTTCGTTCAGACAAAGAGATGATGGCTCGACTTTTAGGTGTGTCCCGTTTGGGGATCTTTTCTTCAACAGCACATGATTAGTATTTTTCAATGTTTCATCATTTTTTATGCTGAGGGTGAGCTTTATGATTAAAGCAGTGCAGAGTATTATACGAGGACTAGGCTATTGCTCCCACAAAATCAGAAGTCCCGGTATAATACCCCAGATATCATCACGCACAAAGACCTAGTATGTCAGAAATAGAAAGCCCTTCAAACAAGATTTCAGGGGTTACCTATATATCCGAGAGATGTTCCCCACGTGATAAGTAAGTATTTGATATTTAGATTTATACCTCGAAAACAATTTACTAAGCGTGTAAAAACCTACTGCCATATCATCAGTGAGACCGTTTATCACATTTTAACTTTCCAATTCTTTAGCGTACTGTGATTGTCTATTAATGTACTATCATTTCCTCTTTTTCACAACAAAACTCATTTTGATTTTTCGATATTTTTTATTTTTAGATTTTATCATGTTTTTTGATTTTTCAAATTTTCAAAATTTCTAAATTTTTTACTCCACCTAAAATCAAAAATATGTTTCAATTTTTGATTTTCCGGGAAAATTTGAAAGTAAAAGCAATAAACTGTACAAATAAAATGACAAACTGATGTGAATTGCTTCAATTCTCCATTCTCTTGGCTTAAACAATCAGAACTCCCCAGACAACAAACTATTTTCCCATTATGATTTCAAAACACTTAAGTTTGTTTTAATCAAAATGGTTTTTCCGGAAAATTAGTTTTGTTGATTTCACACATCATGGGGATTCATTCATCAATTTGTTCTTTCAACCACTTGTAAAAACTATCACTTGTAGATTTTTCACAGAAACATTTTTCAAGAATGATGCCGATTCATGCTCCACGATTACCAACTTGGGAGCTCCGACAAGTCAGGATTTCAAACAAAGAATGCTGACACCCAAGCCTGACCAGCCTTGGGTGCATCCGAGTTATTTTCACCCGGTGTGTAAGTTCTCCTCTTTGATTCAGAAAATTATTTTACCCCTTTGGCCCTTCCATCAACCATCTTACCAAAAATCTGTTTTACTTTCCCATTGAAAGCCTTTTCGACATCGAATTCTTTCTTTTCAGAATAAAATTGATTCGAAATTTCCACTTTTCCAAATTTTGATTTTAAATTTGCAGCCCGCAATGGTGGAAAGTTGACATCATCCATTGGTGGAACTGAATTTTCTCTTTTTAGTTCAACTGTTGGCTCCTCTAACTTTGACGAGTCAGATTCATCGCCAGATTTAACATCTGATTTCTTAACAACCCACGTTTGATTGTTAAGATTCACATTTCTTTTGTAAAAACGTCTTGAACTCTCACCAACTTCAAATGTAGAATTTTTAAACACTTTGAATTTGTCCATTGGTGGTTCATTTTCATCAACAATTTTTTCTTTAAGTTTAAAAAGAACTTCCTGTTTTATGTTGGTTGCCATTAGACAGTTCCAGGCGATGTGACCAACTTTTTTGCATTTATAGCAAGTTCTTGTTTCCTTTTTGGTTCCAAACACAGTCTTCTCAAACTTTTGTTTTTCAGCAAGAAACTCCTTGTTAGACTGTTTCCAGAAAGCTTTTTCCTTTTCTTCTTCTGAAGAAGCACCTGAAACAAATACAGTTTTTGATTTAAAATCTTTAATATTTGATTATTTTCAACATCAAAACCCAACCCCTTCTTTTTTAAATTGCTTTTATGATTCGGTTTCTTTTGATGACCTGGACCGAAACCTTTCTTCTTGTTTAAACGTTGTTGAACTCTAGAAGTATATTTAGGTTTTGAAAATCCCATTTTATCTTTTATTTCTGAAAACTTTATTTTTATCAATCAAAAAACTGTTTTAATATTTTCAATTTTTACATTTTTAATTGGAAATTCCTCATCAGAATATAATTTGTCTGAATCATTCAAAGTATATGCCACTTTGATTGGTTCATCATTCAAACTATTTTCTGTTTTCGGAATCTCTTTATTATGACTACTCTTGACCGATGAACTCGAACTGTTGACTGATGAACTCGAACTCTCAGATTCAGACTTTGACTCTGACTCCTCATCCTTATCCAACACCTGATCAACCACTTTCTTTATTAACTCAGACTCATGATCAGTGTCAGACGATGTGAATGTGACGTCAATGTTGTCTGGTAACTCATCAGTTGTTTCAGACTTTAACTTTATATTGACTGCCTTTTTGACTTGTTCCGAATTTGGTTTTCTGGGAGAATAACTGTAACACCTGTGCCTCCACGGCCATCAAACAAATTCCAAACCAATGAAATATTGTATTTCATACTTGGGATTTGTAAAAATATGTGTATCATTTGCACATATCAAATTTTGTTCGAATTCAAACTCTAAATCGCTTTCTGGAAGGTTATACGCGCACCGATGCGTAAAAATAACCAGTTTAATGCAACAAACACTCTGGAATAGTGACATAGGCTTAACATACCTTAAATAACCTTTACATAACTTAGAAATAAGTTTTGAAGGCTTTGGTATGGCAAAAACAAGTTAATTCGTCTACAGGGACTAAATTTGACAAACAGCGAAAGTATGCCAAGTTGAACTGTAACAGACATTCCGGAACATGACCATAAGTTAAACATACCATAAATATCCTTTACATAGCTTAGAAATAGGCTTTGAGGTGTTCGGTGTGCTAAAATAAACTTTTGGCTCATTCAGGGACTAAAAGTGTCAAAAAGTGCACAAGTTTGCATTTTCGCGTAAAACTCACGTTCTGAATACATCCGGACATCCAAAAATTTATATAAGCATGACTATATTATATTTTAGTGTTCGCCATAAGAAAAATCCATTCGTCGCGTCATTTGGATCGTTTTTCACGCTTATGCGCATTCCGTCGTAATTAAGCGAACATCGCGTTCGTACGACCAAACGAACCATCATCCGGCATAGTTTTGAACATGTTTCATGTCCACAATGTTTAGGCAACATTTTAGGGCCTTAAAGTTGGCTTTACGGGCCTTAGAAGTGTCGGAAATGGCCTTAAACACGTGCAGGGACTGAAACTGTCATTTTTCAAAACTGTTTCTGATCTGTGACTCTCAGGCGGCCCGCCTGAGTTTATGTTCATCCTGAAGCGGGCCGCGTGGCACCTTCTGACCAGATTAAATGTATCAAACAGCAGATTGCAGCTGTTACATCCTCACCCACACATTCTCACATGTCTAGTCAGCGGATAAGAACCATTTTCTAGCCACCATAAGGTTCCGACACATGTACGGACAAGATCATGGCACGTTTTCCATGAAACGATCTTAACGGTGGACCTTTTACTATAAATACCCCACCCCCCATGCTTCCAAATTACAAGAACTTTGATTTGAGAAACTCTAAGTTGAAACTATTGTTTCATACCTGAGATTTTTGAATCGAGGTTAGCGTTCGGGGACCCTTCGTAAGTATTCTTTCGTTCTTTTCCTTATTTTATTGCTTTTCGAGTCAGAAAGTCAAACTTTGTTTGACTTTCAGCGTTGACCAGTAATGGTCAATGCGAAGTTCGTTTGAACTTCGCAACGTGAGTGTAATCACGTTGGTTATAGTCCCTTGGGACTATGCCTACTGATTACCACGTTGTCTAGGGTCGTAGGGTAAGCGATCTAATAAATCGCTTATGCCTCGAACCCGACCCATTTGGTCGATCATTAGGATCCGACCAAATACATTAGGTGACCATAGTAGGTAGGGAATAACCTTCCGAGGTTATACCCTATGGTCGCTTCGTTTAAGTAGTTGTATGATAGGTAGTTTATATGCCTTAGGTAAATTACCAGAATACCCTTTTCATGTATAATTGGTAATTAAGCATATGTAACCTAAACCTTTGTCATATAACTGATTATGTAACATGTTTAGGCATATTCTACTTGTCATAGGACTAGTTAGGCGGTCCGAACGCGTTTCACGCGTACGACGCGTTAAAGTAGCATAAGCTACCTTAATGGGTCGCGATGGGTCGAAAGCACTTAGGTTATGTTTCATGTAGTATGTAGGCCTTGTTAAACCATATCATATGAGTTCCAATACTCATTTGGTTTACCAAGCCTCATCCTATCCGATCTCCCGATTTAAGTCCGGTTTATTTATATAGTTTTAGATTGCCGACTGATTCCGTGCTCCCTCAAGTTTTGTTTGGTTGTTGTTCAAGACCTCTAAGCACTCTCAGGCGAGTACATTATTCCCCTCTTTTACTGTTTTCAACTGTTTTGGGGTGACTCATATGTGCTAAATATCTTAACAATTACAATGTGGTTTCAAGAACGATTACAATGACAATTACAATGTGGTTTCAAGAACGATTACAATGATTTCAAAAACAATTACAAATGTGGCTTCAAGAACGATTATAATGATTTCAATAACAATTACAATGTGGTTTCAAGAACGATTACAATAATTTCAAGAACAATTACAATGTGGTTTCAAGAACGATTACAATAATTTCAATAACAATTACAATGTGGTTTCAAGAACAATAACAAGGGTTTCAAGAACGATTTCAATGGTTCAAAAACTAATTACAAATTTCAAAAAGTGAACAAACTTGTTGGTTATAGTTACATAACCAAATGACATTCATTAGCAATGATCAAGCCGACCAGTATTAGGTTATGGTACCATAGGATCTGACAAATCCCGTTATTTACTGCACCCATTGTTATGTGTGGGGGTTGTGGGTAGCGACTGAATCTGTAATTATTAACTTATCCTTTGGTAAGGGTTTGTTAAGAACGAGAGCGAGAGCGAGATGGAGCGAGGAACGCGTCAAGAAGGTTTGAATGTTATTAGAGAATCGACCATTAAGTAGCTTCACAATTAAAACAAGAACGATTTGAACAATTAAAACAAGATGGTTTAACGATTGGGTAAACATTTGGACATGATTTACATTTGATCATGCATTTCCACGAAACATAGTATTGATTTAAACCAAGTTTTACTTCAATACTTTGTTTTGTGCGTTTCTCCTATGGTTTAGTTGATGCATTCCACTAGCCATACATATCATTTTGGTTACACATTACATGGTTTACATTTGACACAAACACTTTTGACATTGATTATACATGACATGATTTACATCTTAACATAAACATTTTGGTATATTGTTCAATACATTTGACAATTTGTTTAAACATGGACATCTTACTTTGGTGGTTTGTTTGGGTAAGTGATTTGAGTAACGGTGTGTGTGTAATATGATACAAGCATGGTGGATACGCCGCTGGTACTTCCTATATATAAGTGATTGTATGGTATTACATATTGTAGCGTTATTTGAATCATTTCAGTTTGAGACATAGAACATTTTATACAAGTAACATACTTTTCACAAGACATTTATTTACAAACAACTTATCTTATACAAACTCATTTTACATGGTTATTCATTTAATCATGCATTATTCTCTTATTTATACATATCACCTGAACTTATTATTTTTCAAATGATTTACAAAGACAAAGCAAATTACAAGGTTCATGACTAAACATTTTCTTAAACAGAAGTCATGAATCTTATTTTCACAAAACCTATGTACTCGCCAGCATTTCTTTGCTGACCTCGTTTTCACATATGTTTCAGGTATTGAAAGATATCGATTGATAGGATGCATGCTCACATAGGACTGGACAAGGCCTTAGTGACTCAATAACAATGATAGACAATGTTTAAATTGTGTATTTAGATTTCCAGACGATGTAATTATTCAATGTTTAATTAAACAAAACACTTTTTGGTATCCATGGTTATGAAACATTAATTCTGTTACAACACTCCCCGATGTTTCCACCACGTCTTGTATGTTATACGTGGTCGGGGTGTGACAATAACCTTCCCAGATCGGAGGTGGACACTTGTTATAATTTGCACATTGTTTCTTACCAGTATCCGTATCTTCCGACTTCTTATCTTGAAAGGCTTCAAAACCTACTACTGTCGGATAGATTCTATCAATCAAGAAATCAGAACTTGAGTAACTCATTAGCAATCCTCTGATTCTTTCATTCTCAATCTTTTCCGTCTCTAATTCTTGCTTCAACTTTGCACACTCATCAATATAGTGATTGATGGCCTTCTGCTTAGACATCATCACTGCATTCACCATTGTCAAAGCATCTTCCCTTTCTGAGTTTGTCTTTTCCAACTGATTAACTGTTCTGTTCTACACATCGTATGATTCTTTTACATACTTAACATCAAACAACAATTTTTCTTTCATCTTGTCTAGCTCACTAAACTTCTTATCTTTCTCTTCACAATGTTTGCATGGTTCCAAACATTTCAGACAAGGTTTTGTGACCTCTACAATCTTTTCAATCTCAACAATCTTCTCAACAACTTTAACTTCTTCACTCTGTTCATACTTCTCTTCCACCTGAACAACATTCTCACATTTTACCTTTTTCTTTTCTTTTGCTACTCATTTCTCCTTTAGCTTCTCCAATTTATCTGCAAAATAAAATTTAAAACTTTCAGGAGATAAATGAGTTTTACCAATGTTTATTTGTTTAATTTCTTCATCATCATCACTGCTATCAATTGGTGATTCATCAAAGACTGGTGTCTTTTCTGAACTATCTTCTGAAGAGACAGACTCTCCATCTTGACTTTTCTCATCATTTGCAAACACATCCATCCATTCTTTCATCAACTCTGGCTCTTGAAAGATCTGTGTAACAAATGCTCTAAACTTAGAGTTACTTTCAGCCGGAATATATTTGTCCCAGCTAAATCCCTCTGGAAATCTTTCATCTTCTTGATCTGGAGGCATAGTAATACAACCTTTCTTCTTTCCATCTTCAATCGGAATAGTACGGGATGATGACGGTTGTTGAGCTACCTGATGATATATTGCTTTCCGATAATATTCATTGTTCCCGAAAGGATTCTGAGCTCCACCTGCTTCTCGGTTGGTACATTCCCTCTTTAAATGTCCTTTTTCCCTACATTGAAAACAAGTAACTTTAGACTTATCAAAAGCTAAAGTAGAAACATTAGCATTACGTAAGTCATCTCTTCCAGTAATCTGCTTAAATTTCTCAGCTCTCCTCAACCCGCTCGCTAAACACCACTTAATATCCATTAGCTCCATTTCCTCAGCATTAATCTGATCGTAATACTCTTTTGTTAACATAGGATTTCCGATCCTTCCCGCAACCAAACTCTCATATGATTCTAACACGGTAACTAGTAATGCCATATGACCTTTAGCGACTTCTTCAGAGAAAATCTGACCGTTCTGAAGATGCAATGCGATGTTGCATTGTAGCACATGACCATCCATTGTTTGAGCTTTGAGACTGGTAATTTGAAGTTGAAACATTAGGATTAACACTCGGATATGAAGAAAATCCACTGTTGTTGATTGAACTTTGTTTGAGTGATCCGGATGAGTTTTCTGTGCTAAAAGCGGTCTGGATCTTTGGACTAGCTTCAACATTTTGAACATTACCTTTGAAATACATCTTGATATCTTGTTGACCAGTTGAATTGTTCATTCTAGCGATCTTTTGTTGTTCAAGATCTTGTCCTTCAAGTTTTTCAATGAATTGAGCAATTGACAATCTATCATACTCTCCGGTATTCTTCAAAATCATAAGATATGTACCCCATTCATTTTGAGGTAAAGCATCAGCTAATTTTTCAACCCATTCTTCTCGATCTTTATTGATATCCAACCGGGTCATTGAACGCACTAAATGTCAATATCTCTCAATAAGAGTCTTTGTAGTTTCACCCGGCAAACTTGAAAACAATTCAAATTCTTTCTTTAATAATGATTTTTTATTCTTGATCATCTCCGTACTTCCTTCGAATTTTGTGTGAAGTGCTTCCCAAATCGAACGTGCACTACCATCATGTTGAAGTAATACGAAAATGTCTTCTTTCACAGCTTGTTGTAGTAAACTGATCATCATTTTTTCTGCCTTGTACATGTCTCTCTCTTTATCTGAAAATTCAGAAATAATTTTTATAACTCCCACATCAGAACGAGGTCGAACATACTTAGTTTCAATACACTCCCAATACCTTAAATGGTTTGCTTGAACCCAATTCTCGAACCGTTCTTACCAACTGTAATATTCTTCAATGCTCATCAACTTAGGAGGTTTTTGTAACGTTCCCGTTTCATTCTCCATGTTTACGTTCTGAGCAACTGAACTTGCAGTAGCTGAGGTAGTACTGAACGCGTTATAGAATTCGTTTTCCATGTTTTGGTATCGAAAGTTCACAATAACAGAATTTTCAAACGATCTGAGGGTTTGGAACGAGCTGGAAGCCTCAAACCACATGACCTGGAAGAATTAATTCAAACGATCTGGTAAACAATTCACCTCATGCGGTCTGGATCAGAGGTTCAAACGATCTGATTAATTTGGTACAATCTGATCAACTCGTGCGAGCTGATGAAATCAAAGTTCAAACGACCTGGTTGACCTGGAATTCAACCTGTGCGACCTGGAGTTCAACTCGTGCGACCTGGAGATCAACACGTACGACCTGGAGACACTTTCAAACGGCCTGGAATTTTTTTCACAACTTGAATTCAGGTCGTGCGACCTGGAGCCCAATTTCAAACGACCTGGTGATAAACTCGAACGGCTTGATCAACCTGTGCGATCTGGTCAGATTTTCAAATGATCTGATGAAATTTCCAAGCGACCTGACAATATCTCACACAATCTGAAGGTTTTTTCAAGCGGTGTGAATAGAAATCAAGCGATCTGAATCAAAAACAAGCAATCTGGTCCATTTTTCATGCAATTTGAACACTTTTTCACTTAGTTTCAGCAAGTTATCAAATTGTTTGGGATATCTAAGTCCAGAACTCCATGATTTTATCAAATTTTAACAAATTTTTGGTCTGATTTATGGTTTAATCTGTTAAAAGATTGATTAGAACTCAGTTTTACGTGTTATATCACAAAATCAGGTCATATTAACCACGAATTAACGGTTAATTTTGAGAAAACGTGTAGAAAATGAGTAGAAAGAAGTTGTCTTTGAAGAAATCAAGATGAAATGGTAAGAACTCTTCAACCTGAGCTCTGATACCACTTGTAGGATCGGGATTCGATCAAACGAGTCGTTCAGAAGAATTCTCGATCAATACGAAAGGCGGAATCAGACGTATTGATGTTATAACAGCTAGATTTGCACGTAGAATCACTTTAAATGTCGATTGTATTGATTTGACAAAGTTACACGAGCTGGTGACACTTCGGCAGAGCTTCGCTACCGGAATCCAAAAGTTACAAATGAAGACCCAAGACCACATATATATAGGAGAGCCAGACCCCACGAACCAGTCCACACGAGCTGGCCCAGGTTGCACGACCTGGCCAGACCCCATGAACTTGGTCACCTCGTGCGAGGTGGCCTAGCCACTTCGTGAGGAGTGGCTGGTTCATATATGTTTCCCGTTTCTCTTGTACAACGTGTCCTGGTCTATCTATTCTAGTTACATGACTCGATACAAGACATAAGACGAAGTCAACAGACATATGCACTAACAGTGGTTATCACCTAAGGATAGGTGACGGTATTGTTTTGAAATCTAAATGCCAGTGTACTCGCGTTGGGGTCCTAGAAAGTTATAGTCTAGGTCAAAGCATTACTAATAACCTAATTCCCTATAACCATTGGCTCTGATACCAACTCTTCTGTCGGGGAGTGTTGCAACAGAATTATTGTTTCACAACCATGGATACAAAAGTTTTGTTTTATTGATTCATTTAATAATTTACACTGTCTTAAAACCAAACAAACAAGTTACATATTGTCTATCATCGTTATTAAGTCACTAAGGCCTCGTCCAGAACCTAAGTGAATCATGCATCCTAGCAATCAACATCATGCAACACCACCTGAAACATATGTGAAAACAAAGTCAGCAAAGAAATGTTGGCGAGCACATAGGTTTTATGAGAGTATCAGATTCATGGCTCGTTTACATATTGCAATACCTCGAAAACCTTGTTTTGAAAATTATATAGTATTGCAATATTATTAACCAACTCAAATCTAGTTAGTTATAATTTATAAAATCTCGTAGCCATGATTCTTAACCCAAAAACATTTGTTTTAGTAAACCAATTCGTAAAAACTCGTTAATAAAACTCGTATGGTTTATATCATATAGAAAACCTCATTGTGTGACATCGTTTTGAAATCGTTTATCCAAGAGAACTAAATAATGCAACGGAATATAATATGATAAAAGCACTTATATATAAGATGTACCAGCAGCGTATCTACCATGCTTTTATCATGTTACACCCGTCTCATTACCTAATCACAACCCAAAACCAATCGCTTGTTCAAATCGTTTATCTCGTTTAATCTTTTCAAATCGTTTAACTCGTTTAAGTCGTCCCAAAATCGTTTAATTCGTTTTAATTGTGAAACTACTTTTGGTCATCTCGCTAATAACATTTAAACCTTCGTGACTCGACTATCTCGTTTCTCGCATTAACAAACCACCAAAGGGTAAGTTAACAATCATCAGATTCGGTCGTTACCCATAACCCCCACACATAACCATGGGTGTAGTCTGATAACGGGATTTGTCAGATCCTATGGTACCATAACCTAATACTGGTCGGCTTGATCAATGCTAATAAATTTCATTCGTTATGTAACTACAACCAACAAGTTCGTTCACTTTATCGAAATCGTTATTAGTTTAATATAAACCATCTTAATCGTTTTTGAAACCATCGTTTAAACCTTGAAATCATTTTGCACATATGAATCACCCCAAAACAATTGAAAACAGTAAAATAGGGGAACTATGTACTCACATCGAAGTGCAAAGTATCCTCAATCTAAAGAACTCAACAAGCTCAGCCAAATCAAGGAATACTCAAGCAGCACCTAGTAATCGAATCACTAGTAAATAAATCGACACCTAAATCGGAAGATCGGATAGAATGAGGTCTTGTAAACCAAATGAGTATTGGAACTCATGTGATATGGTTTAGCAAAGCCTACATTCTAGATCGGAACCTAATCTAAGTGCTTTCAACCCGTTACGACCCATTAAGGTAGCTTACGCTACTTTAACGCGTCGTTTGCGCAAACGCGCGTTCGAGACGTCTAACTAGTCCTATGACAAGTATTATATGCCTAAACATGTTTAAATATGTTGCATAATCAGTTTAGTGACAAATGTTTAAGTTACATATGCTTAAAGTCCAATTATGCATGAAAAGGGCATTTTGGTCATTTACCTAAGGCATTTAAACTACCTATCATACAACTACTTAAACTAGGTGACCATAAGGTACAACCTCGGAAGGTTATTCCCTATGCAACTATGGTCACTAAAAATGCTTGGTCGGATCCTAATGATCGACCAAACGGGTCGAGTTCGAAAGTCTAAGCAGTGGTTTAGACCGCTTGACTTACGACTCTAAACAAGCACTAAACTAAAAGTGACGAGCTAAACATGTTAGAACATGTTTAACTAAGTTAGAAAACAGGTTTTGATATCAAAACAAAGTATTTTGATACCTAAGAGTAGTTTGGTTGCAAAATGCGCATAAATATGTGACAACTGCCACTTTCGGGTAATTTACTTACATTTAAAACAGTGATTTACATTATACAAGCATGTGTTTTGAATATTCTGACTGCATGATTACATGGTATACATCTTAGAAAACTCATGGAATATTCATTGGTTATTACACATGATTCATTTTTATTTGGGTACATTTGAGATAGTGCAAACAATTCACCGAAACAACTAGAGTTGTGCCTAGTGAACTAGAGTGCTGACGAAAACTCCGGATTCGCAGAAAACATCTAAAATGACATCTTTAGGACTCGAGTGAGAGTCCAATATCATTTATATATTAAACCCTATATGGGAATACAAGAGTTCGATCAATAATTTACCAATGCCCGGTAGCACAAAAACTGTCCGAAACGCGCTAAAAATGACCATTTCAAGAAATGTCCGCAAAATTCAGCAATTGTATTGTTAATACAAGATGCAAAAATTGATGTTTAGGCACCAATTTCATATGAAAATATTTATGGAATATCAATTTCACACATCACGGAAATTTGCCCTACAACTTCCATAAGAGAACGTTTCGACTATTTATTAGTGAAACGAGCACTAAACAATTATCCGAACTACTTTTTGGCACAACTAGCGAACTAGTTAATATTTTTTTTTGGTCTTGCGAAGCTAGTTTATGGTTATTACAAGTCACGAAACATCTCGGAAAATTGCATAACCTAAACACCTTAACACTTACATCTTTCTAATTCATTTAAACCTTAAAAATTTACTAAGTTATTTTACCACATGAGACCCCCCCCCCCCCACCTTGTAACCGTGAACAAGGGGGTCCCACCCCTTGTTTATGGTTGTAAAATATCTTGGTAATTACTAAGTGTTGCAAGTGGAATAAGTTGGTGCTTATTTTCAACACTTAGCCATTAAGTCTAAACCTCATTACTTCACATGTTTATCCATCACCAACCAAGAACACTCTCACATCTTCATCTTTTTTTCTCAAGAACACATCAAAAACCCAATAATTTTTATCATCTCCTACATGATCAACATGGATTTCCTTGGAACATGAAGTGATCTAAGGCTTTTGGAAGTGAAAGGAAGGATTTTTATCCATACAAAAGTGTTCTAACAACAAGATCATCATCTTCTTAGTTCTTATTAATCTCTAAGATCATCCCTAGCCTTGTGCTAGAAGTAAGCTTCTTTAATTTTTTTTATACATATTATGTTTATGATTGTTATTATAACAAATAATAACTAGATAATCATTCATAATGAACAAGAAAAATACAATGAAGCAAAGATAAAAATCATGATATATTTATGTTTGTTTATATTGTGATCTTAGACTTGTTATATGCATCATAGATCTTGTCATGATGATTATGCTAAAAATAAAGTGTTAGAAGATGTTGAAAATTATGATCTAAAAATTGTACATGTTTATGTTAAAGGGTTTAACATAAAGGGTTAAATGGATGATCATAACTAGTGATCTTGTGAAAGTATTAAGGGTTTTTAATTAAAAACAAGACTTTTACAAGATTATAAAAAGTAACATACAACTAAAGATTTTTATAAAAGTTGTTAAAACTAAAATGTAACTTGGTTTTTGAACTAGTTAACATATGAAAGGATCATGTTTAAAACCCTACATGATTTGCTTATCATCTTGATGATTTGATGTTATAAAAGTCTTATAATGCTTAGTTAAGATGATGAATAAATTGTTGTTGATTTAGTAAAGAAAATGATATGTTTAATGAAACATGGTTAAGATAAGAATACAAAGGTTATATGGCAAATTTTTATAAAAACTTTATTTTATAAAATAACAACCTTTTTGGGTAAATCTCTACAAGATTTATAAAAATTATTAAAGAAGGGTTTATAAATAAAAGACAAGAAAAATATATATTTTTTTTATGAAAATATATATTTGGTTACTTTAAACAATTTTTGTGTGATATATTACTTGGAGTATTAGTTATATATATCATGATAGGAACTTGAATATCATGTCAACTTTAAACTCAAAACACGTTATAACAAAAGTCCTACGAGACTTCACATAATAACGCCTTAAAGCGAGTTGCGGACGATTCTATAATCGGACACCAAATATGGTCAAAATGAACGACGGACGACTACATAAGTTAATTACCAATCCGGGGAGTTACTACGACGTTAGACGACCTTTCGACACGAAATATAAGTATCCTTTCGATAACAAATTTTCGGATGTTTATAAACTTATAAAAGCTAGTATGTTTTTATTTAGTAACATCTATACTTAGTAAATTTTTATAAAAAAGGGTTTTTATAAAAATGAAAGGCTTACTTATATTAATGGGCTATTTTTATAAACAAATGGGCTTAATATACTTAATAGATTTTTCTTACAAATGGGCTACTTACACATAATGGGCTTAGTTTTCTTAATGGACTTAACTTCACATTGGGCTTAACATAAACTCATGGGCTAAGCCCAAACACCAAACACATGGGCCAAAGCCCAACACTATACAAGCCCAACACTATTCAAGCCCAACACTATACAAGCCCAACACTATTCAAGCCCAACACTATTGAGGCCCAGCACTATTTGAGGCCCAACACTATTGAGGCCCAACACTATTGAGGCCCAACACTATTTGAGGCCCAACACTATTTGAGGCCCAACACTATTTGAGGCCCAACACTATTTGAGGCCCAACACTATTGAGGCCCAACACTATTCGAGGCCCAACACTATTTGAGGCCCAGCACTATTTAAGCCCAATAACTTGAAAACATGGGCTTGGCCCAATGATACTATTTTTAGAAACACAACTATACAAGTGATACATACAAGACACGAGATTCAGCGGACGAGATCCGACTATACAACTCATTCATCGAATACGCAGTTAAAGAACAATTGAACAACTCATACATCGAATACACAGTTAGCGAACAGTAAAGACACACAAGTCTTACACATACTCATGACACAAGACTTGTACTCAAGTCCTTTTCAAAGACCGAAGCGTCTAACAAAAATAAGAACGTTTGTAGGTCGCCACGCTATACAGGACGACCGCACGTGAGGTCTTATTTTCATCTATTTTCAGGATGCGATACTGTGAGTTCATGTTCCCCTATTCATTTAAATGTTTTACAAACTTTACAACTATCGGGGAGGATACATGTTCAGGGTATGTTAAAGTTAGGTAATGAAACACCATAGATCATGTGCGAATTAGGGCCTTACTATAAGCACCATTAATCCAGATTGGACCAAGGAACAAAGGCTTAGATCTAATGGGTTTTGGCGAGCCCCACTCTTGGTCATGGACCCCTACGGAGAGTGCGTTTGTGTCCCAGTCGATAGGAATCGGCATAAAATCGTCTAGGGTTGGTTTGCTTCCTTTTTCGGCACACATATTAATGTCCTTGCAAAACATTAATGATCAACGATTTCATTGACGCTTTACATACTACAACTCACGTTTTTCATACATCGTTTACAACTAAACTGCATGAATTCACCAACTTTTGTTGATGTTTTCCAAACTTAACATGTATTTCAGGGAATTAAAGGACCATGTCGGATTTCCCAGTCAAGATAACAAGTACAAGAACTCCATGCCATCTTTTGAAGGGTTTAACTATTATATTTCGCCTCTTTGAGGAAATATGATGGCTTAACCCTTAGTAGTTTATTTCATGTTAATGTATGAAACAATAACGCTTTACTTTCATGTTAATGGTTTGTAACCGACACACTAAACTTATGTTGTAATCTTTTGAAACAATATGTAATGGCAATGGAGTATGTTTTATTCATATAGTTTGTTCATGTACATCGATATTTATGCAATGAAAACCAGACAGATCACACCTTGCGTTTCCGCTACGAGCGGGTGTGACAGACTGGTATCAGAGCATCGATTGTAGTGAACCAGGATTCTTTACCGAGTCTAAGTCTACAATCACTAGGGATCTCTCATGAAAACCATTTAAACACAAACACATGTTTTCATTTGCATAAACATTTTCATGGTCCATTTTCAACAAGAATTCATCTCATACAAAGCAAGCAAGGACATTAGTGTCTTAGTCATCTAAATGGTAGACATGCAACTTTAAGTTAATCCACACAACTCAAGTAGGATAACTTAAAATGAACCTTATGTGAAAAATACATTTTGTGTATATATGTAACGTAACAAATGCTCATACGTGTCGAACAACTTATTTCTCAGGATATCATGTCTTCCTCCGAAGGAAGTAACATTTACGACGATGTAGACCCCATGGAGATTGTGTCTGACGATGACGTTGTGCCGGAGGTACAGGTCATCTTATCTGATAGCGACTCTACTTCTGACAGCGACATGGATGATTTCCAGCCGTTCGCAATTGGTGGTGACATATTGGACGCTTACATGTTAGGAGACATCATTGATGATGATGTGCTAGATGTGCCCCCTCTACTCAACGAGGTTGTTATCATAGGTCACCCAGTGGGTGAACATGTTATAGAGGTTATACCCTTGGATGTCCTTCCTCTTGCCATGATGCCTTTCATTGGCGACTTCGACGAGGAGGACGATGCTGTAGTTCCTGTGATTCCAGTGGAGCATTTGGGTGACGAGTTGGGATACGAGGATGCTCATGACTTGGTTATTCTAGAGGTTGCCGCACCGGTGGTTCCGATTATTATTATCTCTTCTGATTCCGATACTGATGCAGATGCTTCTTCTTATGCATCTGTTACTTCATCCGCACTGCAGGCCATTGGCCTACAGCGCAATGCAGACATTGAGCTGGATGATGTCATACCTGATGAGCCAGTTGTCCCTACACATGATCAGGTTGTTCCTATTCTACCACACGTAGACCACACTGACGAGGCAGGACCCTCAGGACACGCCCATGTACCACCCGGGGACATGGATCTATACCCACATGTTATGCCCCTTACAGATCCATATCACTCAGTGCACCACCCGGCTGCTACTATTGAGCTACGTGCTCGTGTTCAGACACTTGAGCATCAGATAGATTTTGTTATACGTCGAGTTAGCGAACTAGAGGATGAGCTTACTCACCTCATTGGTATGGTACTTCATGGTCCACCACTACCACCAGGACCACCACCATTACCCCCACTACCCCCACAGATGCCACCAGCGGATCTACCGCCAGTGGATTTACCTACTCGGGTACTGACACTCGAGCAGCAGAGTGTGTTCCTTCACCATTTGGTGCTTGATTTGGAGGGTAGAGTTTCTGAGGTTCGCAGGTTGTTATTCCCTATTCCACCACCAGTTTTTCCCCCAGCATAGACTATGGTTACCGGTAGTATACTTTTGGGACGGGTAGTTATAGTCGTTTTGTGTACATATTTGATGCTCCACCAAGTTTAAAGACAGCCGACATACAGCGGAACACGCAGTTGGAAGGAAGACTTTATTATCTCTTTTGTTGTACTAGACTAGTATGACCGGGTTATGTAGCCCGAGTCTATTTTTGTTCCTTTCAAACGATTATGTAACCGGTTGACTATATATATAAATAAAACTTGGTGTTATCTATTAAATGCAAATGAGAGGTCTGGTTGGACATCTCTTATTATTTATGTTAACTTAATTACTCGCATTATATATTTGGTGGTGATATTATTGTTAAATGGTAATGAATATTTCTTTTTGAACAAACAAAATCAACGTCTAATCTTTATCCTATTTCTCCTTTAGAAGAATCATGCCACCGAGGAAAGTTTTACGTTCACGGACAGTTAATCCACCCCCACCTCCACCAATGCCTACGACCGAGGCAGAACTGAATGCACTTATAGAACAGAGAATCGCTCAAGCTATCGCACTGTATGAGGCATCCCGTGTCGAAACAAGTGGTGGCACCGGCGGATCGGGAGGCCAGGGTCCAGGCGGTACTTCTGGTGGAACAAATATTCCGGGTAACGTTTATTCGTTTTATTACAACACATCAAATTTCTTTCTTAATCTATTCGTGCGATTCACTGTTTGCTCATTCAAAATCCGTTGTCCAATTTCAGGGTGCACATTCAAGCAGTTTCTAGACTGCAAGCCGCTTAACTATGATGGCACAGGCGGTGCTGTGGCTTATGTGAGATGGACTGAGAAAACGGATTCCACTATCAGAATGAGCAGATGTTCTGCTAATCAGCAAGTCACTTTCGTTACTGGCTTGTTTCTTAACGAGGCCCTTACCTGGTGGAACCTACAAGTGCAAACTTTGGGTGATAACGCTGCTTATGCGTTGACTTGGGAGGAACTGAAGGAACGTATGAGGGAAAAGTACTGTTCTCGTGCTGAACTCCAGAAGTTGGAGAACGAGTTTTGGAACCTTACCATGGTCGGAGCTGATATCACGGGATATACGCAAAGATTTCACGATCTGTCTCGCGTGATTCCTTATCTTGTAACACCAGAATACAAGCGTATCGAACGCTATATTTGGGGACTTTCTGACAAGATTCGAAGTCTGGTTACTGCAGCTAAACCCACGAATATTACTCAGGCTGTGACTATAGCCGTGAGTCTTACGGAAGACGGGGTCAGGATGAAGATATTCACTGAGAAAGGTGATGACAAGAAGGAAACACATGTTGAGTCTTCCAACCGTGGGAAGAGGAATTACTCGAATTTCAAGAGGGGAACCCGTAGTAATAACAACAACAGCAACAACAACCACAACAACAATAACAATAACCCCAACAACAACAACAACAACAACAACAACAACAACAGGCGACAGAACAACTCGCAAAGGGATGCAAAGGCGTTTGTAGCCACAAACGACACTGGTCCTAAGAAGTACGCTGGTACTTTACCTCAGTGCGAGCGATGCAAATTCCATCACGTGGGTGATTGTCGGCTTGTCAAGTGTGATAAGTGTGGCAAGCTTGGCCACCGTACTGAGTCATGTTGGGGAACGAGAAATAATACTGGATCAGGAAGTGGTTTTGGTAACAAGAATGGGAACGGGAATGGTCGTAATCAAGGATGCTTTGGATGCGGAAGCAAGGATCACTACAAGAGAGACTGTCCTAAAGAAATTCAAGCTCATGGTCGATCTTTTGTGATTGGGGCCAAGGATGCGCGCCAAGACCCTAATGTGGTCACTGGTACGTTTCTCCTCAATGATCATTTCGCATCCATATTATTTGATACCGGAGCCGATTTTAGTTTTATCTCTATAGAATTTAAAAATATTCTGCGCTTGGAACCTAGTAAACTAGATGTTCCATATTCTATAGAATTGGCTAACGGTAGACTAATAGAGACGGGAGAAGTTGTTAAGGAGTGTACCTTAGAACTTGGCGAACAAAAATTCAATATCGATCTCTTACCCGTTGAATTGGGTAGTTTCGACGTAGTGGTTGGCATGGATTGGCTATCCAACAATCGAGCCGAAGTCGTTTGCCACGAGAAGATCATTCGCCTACCACTACCGAACAAGGAGACACTTGTTATACATGGAGAGAAGCGCGACACCCCATTGCGGATCATCAATTGCATGAAAGCGCAGAAATACTTACGGAAAGGTTACATTGCTTTTCTAGCGCATGTTGTAGACAAGAAGGCCGATGGGCCGAAGTTGACAGATATTCCGGTAGTAAAAGAATTTCCTGAAGTCTTTCCTGAGGACTTGCCAGGACTACCGCCTTATCGACAAGTCGAATTTCACATCGACTTGGTACCAGGAGCCGCACCCGTAGCTAAATCTCCATATCGATTAGCACCTTCTGAAATGCAGGAATTGTCCACACAACTTCAAGAGTTGTTGGATAAGGGATTCATCAGACCGAGTTTCTCGCCTTGGGGAGCTCCAGTTCTTTTTGTGAAAAAGAAGGACGGGACATTCAGAATGTGTATCGACTACAGAGAGTTGAATAAACTCACCATCAAGAATCGGTATCCACTACCGAGGATTGACGACTTATTCGATCAACTTCAAGGGTCGAGTTTTTATTCAAAGATAGACTTACGATCGGGGTATCATCAGTTACGGATTCAAGAAGAAAGCATACCGAAAACGGCTTTTCGGACTCGTTACAGTCATTACGAGTTTCTCGTTATGCCTTTTGGTTTAACGAACGCACCGGCGGTCTTCATGGATTTAATGAACCGCGTGTGCAAGCCGTATCTCGACAAATTCGTCATAGTGTTCATTGACGACATCTTGATATACTCACGATCGGCAGACGAGCATGAACAACATTTGAGAACCATCTTAGAACTACTCAAGGAGGAGAAACTATACGCGAAGTTCTCCAAATGTGAGTTTTGGATTCGTGAAGTACAATTTCTCGGGCATATAGTGAACGAGAAGGGTATTCAAGTAGACCCGTCAAAGATTGAATCGATTAAGAATTGGGAAGCGCCCAAGACTCCTACTGAAGTGCGACAATTTTTGGGCTTAGCGGGATATTATCGGAGATTCATTGAGAATTTTTCAAAGATTGCTCAACCGCTAACTTCTCTTACACAGAAAGACAGGAAATTCGACTGGGGAGAGAAACAAGAAGCAGCATTTCAACATCTTAAAGACAAGTTGTGCATTGCACCAATCTTATCATTACCCGACGGTACCGATGACTTTGTGGTATACTGTGATGCTTCGCATCAAGGGTTGGGTTGTGTACTCATGCAACGTAAAAAGGTTATCGCGTACGCGTCCCGCCAACTGAAAGTTCACGAGAAGAACTATACCACTCACGACCTAGAGCTAGGCGCAGTGGTATTTGCTTTGAAAATTTGGCGGCATTACTTATATGGTACACAGTGCACTATTTTCACAGATCATAGGAGTCTACAACACATATTCAACCAAAAAGAATTAAATATGCGTCAGCGACGTTGGGTTGAGTTATTAAACGACTATGATTGTGAAATCAAGTACCATCCGGGCAAGGCGAACGTTGTAGCAGACGCCTTGAGCCGCAAGGAACGAGTTAAAACACTAAGAGTGCGAGCACTAGAGATGACGATTCACACGGATCTTACCGCACGAATTCAAAATGCACAACAAGAAGCGCTCAAGGAAGAACATATTCTAGAAGAATCACTTCGAGGCATGGAAAAACAGTTAGTACCAAAGGAGGATGGAACTTTGTACTTTGCGGGTAGAATTTGGGTTCCATTCTTTGGAGGTCTCCGAGATCTCATTTTTGAGGAAGCACATAGGTCAAAGTACTCGATCCATCCTGGATCAGATAAGATGTACCACGACTTAAAAGAGTACTATTGGTGGCCTAACCTCAAAAAGGATATCGCTTTCTATGTTGGAAATTGCTTGACCTGCGCGAAGGTCAAGGCAGAGTATCAGAAACCATCTGGGTTATTACAACAACCCGAGATTCCCGCTTGGAAATGGGAACAAATATCCATGGACTTCATTACGAAGTTACCCAGGACCTCGAAAGGTCATGACATGATATGGGTAATCGTGGATAGATTGACAAAGTCCGCACACTTCTTACCGATTCGGGAGAAGGATAGTACTGAGAAACTAGCGGAAATTTATCTCAAAGAAATAGTGGCTCGTCATGGAGTGCCTATTTCAATCATTTCGGACCGAGACGGTCGTTTTGTTTCAAGAATATGGAATTCATTTCAACAGGCCTTTGGATCTCAATTGAATCTAAGTACGGCCTTTCATCCACAAACTGACGGCCAGAGCGAACGGACAATCCAAACACTCGAAGATATGCTTCATGCATGTGTTATGGATTTAGGTGGCAATTGGGATAATCATCTACCTCTAGTTGAGTTTTCCTACAATAACAGCTACCATACAAGTATACGAGCTGCACCGTTTGAAGCTCTTTATGGTCGAAAGTGTCGCTCTCCGCTATGTTGGGCGGAAACGGGCGATAGTCAATTAATTGGTCCGGAACTAGTCCAAGATACTACGGATAAAATTTTTCAGATCCGAGACCGTAACAAGGCGGCTCGCGATCGACAAAAGTTCTACGCTGATGGAAAACGAAAACAAGCATCTTTCGAGGTTGGAGAGAAAGTTTTATTGAAAGTCTCACCTTGGAAAGGCGTAGTGAGGTTCGGTAAACGTGGAAAGCTTAACCCACGTTACATTGGACTATTTGAAATCTTAGAAAAGATTGGCACTGTTGCCTACAAGTTGAAGTTACCTGATGAACTTAGCAGTGTACACCACACGTTTCATGTGACAAATCTTAAAAAGAGTCCAATACAAGTAACCGTTGCTATTCCTATGGAGGAAATTCACATTGACGACAAACTCCATTTCACTGAAGAACCTGTTGAGGTCACGGACTGGAAGGTCAATAAAACACGGAGAAGTCGTATCAAGTTAGTAAAGGTTCGTTGGAACTCTCGTCACGGACCCGAGTATACTTGGGAACGTGAAGACCGAATGAAGGAAAAATATCCCCACCTATTTCCGAAAACTCCTACAAAGAATAACAAAGCAAGAATTTCGGGACGAAATTCTAAATAACAAGGGGAGAATGTGACAACTGCCACTTTCGGGTAATTTACTTACATTTAAAATAGTGATTTACATTATACAAGCATGTGTTTTGAATATTCTGACTGCATGATTACATGGTATACATCTTAGAAAACTCATGGAATATTCATTGGTTATTACACATGATTCATTTTTATTTGGGTACATTTGAGATAGTGCAAACAATTCACCGAAACAACTAGAGTAGTGCCTAGTGAACTAGAGTGCTGACGAAAACTCCGGATTCGCAGAAAACATCTAAAATGACATCTTTAGGACTCGAGTGAGAGTCCAATATCATTTATATATTAAACCCTATATGGGAATACAAGAGTTCGATCAATAATTTACCAATGCCCGGTAGCACAAAAACTGTCCGAAACGCGCTAAAAATGACCATTTCAAGAAATGTCCGCAAAATTAAGCAATTGTATTGTTAATACAAGATGCAAAAATTGATGTTTAGGCACCAATTTCATATGAAAATATTTATGGAATATCAATTTCACACATCACGGAAATTTGCCCTACAACTTCCATAAGAGAACGTTTCGACTATTTATTAGTGAAACGAGCACTAAACAATTATCCGAACTACTTTTTGGCACAACTAGCGAACTAGTTAATATTTTTTTTTGGTCTTGTGAAGCTAGTTTATGGTTATTACAAGTCACGAAACATCTCGGAAAATTGCATAACCTAAACACCTTAACACTTACATCTTTCTAATTCATTTAAACCTTAAAAATTTACTAAGTTATTTTACCACATGAGACCCCCCCCCCCCACCTTGTAACCGTGAACAAGGGGGTCCCACCCCTTGTTTATGGTTGTAAAATATCTTGGTAATTACTAAGTGTTGCAAGTGGAATAAGTTGGTGCTTATTTTCAACACTTAGCCATTAAGTCTAAACCTCATTACTTCACATGTTTATCCATCACCAACCAAGAACACTCTCACATCTTCATCTTTTTTTCTCAAGAACACATCAAAAACCCAATAATTTTTATCATCTCCTACATGATCAACATGGATTTCCTTGGAACATGAAGTGATCTAAGGCTTTTGGAAGTGAAAGGAAGGATTTTTATCCATACAAAAGTGTTCTAACAACAAGATCATCATCTTCTTAGTTCTTATTAATCTCTAAGATCATCCCTAGCCTTGTGCTAGAAGTAAGCTTCTTTAATTTTTTTTATACATATTATGTTTATGATTGTTATTATAACAAATAATAACTAGATAATCATTCATAATGAACAAGAAAAATACAATGAAGCAAAGATAAAAATCATGATATATTTATGTTTGTTTATATTGTGATCTTAGACTTGTTATATGCATCATAGATCTTGTCATGATGATTATGCTAAAAATAAAGTGTTAGAAGATGTTGAAAATTATGATCTAAAAATTGTACATGTTTATGTTAAAGGGTTTAACATAAAGGGTTAAATGGATGATCATAACTAGTGATCTTGTGAAAGTATTAAGGGTTTTTAATTAAAAACAAGACTTTTACAAGATTATAAAAAGTAACATACAACTAAAGATTTTTATAAAAGTTGTTAAAACTAAAATGTAACTTGGTTTTTGAACTAGTTAACATATGAAAGGATCATGTTTAAAACCCTACATGATTTGCTTATCATCTTGATGATTTGATGTTATAAAAGTCTTATAATGCTTAGTTAAGATGATGAATAAATTGTTGTTGATTTAGTAAAGAAAATGATATGTTTAATGAAACATGGTTAAGATAAGAATACAAAGGTTATATGGCAAATTTTTATAAAAACTTTATTTTATAAAATAACAACCTTTTTGGGTAAATCTCTACAAGATTTATAAAAATTATTAAAGAAGGGTTTATAAATAAAAGACAAGAAAAATATATATTTTTTTTATGAAAATATATATTTGGTTACTTTAAACAATTTTTGTGTGATATATTACTTGGAGTATTAGTTATATATATCATGATAGGAACTTGAATATCATGTCAACTTTAAACTCAAAACACGTTATAACAAAAGTCCTACGAGACTTCACATAATAACGCCTTAAAGCGAGTTGCGGACGATTCTATAATCGGACACCAAATATGGTCAAAATGAACGACGGACGACTACATAAGTTAATTACCAATCCGGGGAGTTACTACGACGTTAGACGACCTTTCGACACGAAATATAAGTATCCTTTCGATAACAAATTTTCGGATGTTTATAAACTTATAAAAGCTAGTATGTTTTTATTTAGTAACATCTATACTTAGTAAATTTTTATAAAAAGGGTTTTTATAAAAATGAAAGGCTTACTTATATTAATGGGCTATTTTTATAAACAAATGGGCTTAATATACTTAATAGATTTTTCTTACAAATGGGCTACTTACACATAATGGGCTTAGTTTTCTTAATGGACTTAACTTCACATTGGGCTTAACATAAACTCATGGGCTAAGCCCAAACACCAAACACATGGGCCAAAGCCCAACACTATACAAGCCCAACACTATTCAAGCCCAACACTATACAAGCCCAACACTATTCAAGCCCAACACTATTGAGGCCCAGCACTATTTGAGGCCCAACACTATTGAGGCCCAACACTATTGAGGCCCAACACTATTTGAGGCCCAACACTATTTGAGGCCCAACACTATTTGAGGCCCAACACTATTTGAGGCCCAACACTATTGAGGCCCAACACTATTCGAGGCCCAACACTATTTGAGGCCCAGCACTATTTAAGCCCAATAACTTGAAAACATGGGCTTGGCCCAATGATACTATTTTTAGAAACACAACTATACAAGTGATACATACAAGACACGAGATTCAGCGGACGAGATCCGACTATACAACTCATTCATCGAATACGCAGTTAAAGAACAATTGAACAACTCATACATCGAATACACAGTTAGCGAACAGTAAAGACACACAAGTCTTACACATACTCATGACACAAGACTTGTACTCAAGTCCTTTTCAAAGACCGAAGCGTCTAACAAAAATAAGAACGTTTGTAGGTCGCCACGCTATACAGGACGACCGCACGTGAGGTCTTATTTTCATCTATTTTCAGGATGCGATACTGTGAGTTCATGTTCCCCTATTCATTTAAATGTTTTACAAACTTTACAACTATCGGGGAGGATACATGTTCAGGGTATGTTAAAGTTAGGTAATGAAACACCATAGATCATGTGCGAATTAGGGCCTTACTATAAGCACCATTAATCCAGATTGGACCAAGGAACAAAGGCTTAGATCTAATGGGTTTTGGCGAGCCCCACTCTTGGTCATGGACCCCTACGGAGAGTGCGTTTGTGTCCCAGTCGATAGGAATCGGCATAAAATCGTCTAGGGTTGGTTTGCTTCCTTTTTCGGCACACATATTAATGTCCTTGCAAAACATTAATGATCAACGATTTCATTGACGCTTTACATACTACAACTCACGTTTTTCATACATCGTTTACAACTAAACTGCATGAATTCACCAACTTTTGTTGATGTTTTCCAAACTTAACATGTATTTCAGGGAATTAAAGGACCATGTCGGATTTCCCAGTCAAGATAACAAGTACAAGAACTCCATGCCATCTTTTGAAGGGTTTAACTATTATATTTCGCCTCTTTGAGGAAATATGATGGCTTAACCCTTAGTAGTTTATTTCATGTTAATGTATGAAACAATAACGCTTTACTTTCATGTTAATGGTTTGTAACCGACACACTAAACTGATGTTGTAATCTTTTGAAACAATATGTAATGGCAATGGAGTATGTTTTATTCATATAGTTTGTTCATGTACATCGATATTTATGCAATGAAAACCAGACAGATCACACCTTGCGTTTCCGCTACGAGCGGGTGTGACAAAATACGCATTTTGACCGAAACTACGACTCGTCACTACGCCTAGTCAACGTGGTAATCAGTAGGTAGAGTCACAAGGGACTATAACCATCGTGATTACGCTCACGTTGCAAAGTTCAAAAGAACTTTGTGTTGACCAAAGACTGGTCAATGCAGAAAGTCAAACACTGTTTGACTTTCATGCTCGAAAAGTGATAAAAGCACGAAAGAAGCTTACAAAGGGTCCAAGCTAGGGAGAACTTGATCTTTAATACTCAGGTATGAAGCAATGGCTTCAACTTAGAGCATTAAAATGATCAAGGGTGCAGAAAATGGAAGGAAGGCATGGCTTTATATAGTTTTCACAAAACCGTTAGGATCGTTTCTTGCTAAAGAGGGAATGATCTAAGCCATACATGTGGGCTAGTGGTTTTGGAATACTAGGGGACATGAAATACAAGCAAAATTCAGCAGATGGTAAAGAAAAACCATGGAAAAATCGCCTGAAACCAGCTGCCATGGCCAGATTCAATGTTTCTGGTCTGTAAGTCTGTCGCGGCCCACGTAGTAGTAAGGCCAGGCTTACGTGGCCCACCTAAACAGTTTGGCAGTTTGGCAGTTTTGGTCCCTGCAGCCCAAAACTTGTGTTTTGATGCATTTTTGACACGTTTAAGCCCTGTTAACCTCATTTCAAGGCTCTAAAATGAAGTTAAAGTATAGGAAACTTCAAATATGCTCAAGAACATCTCGGATGTCAGTTCGTTTGGTCGTACGGTTGCGTTGTTTGGTTAATTAGGACGGAAGTCGTAACGAACGCAAAAACGATCCAAATTAAGCGACGAATGGAATTTTATCATGCCAATCACTAAAATAAAATATTTTAATGATTACATAAATTTTTGGATGTCCGGATCTATTCAGAATGTAAGATATGCGCGAAAATGCAAACTTATGCACTTTTGACGCTTTTAGTCCCTATTGATCAAATAAGTTTATTTTAGCATACCGAACCCCTCAAAGCCTATTTCTAAGCTATGTAAAGGATATTTAGGGTATGTTTAACTTTTGATCAAGTTCCGGAACGTTCGTTACTGAACAAATCGGCATACTTTCGCAGTTTGACACAAATAGTCACTACGATCGAATAGACTTGTTTTCAACACACCAAACCATCCAAAACTTATTTCTAAGTTATGTGAAGGTTATTTAAGGTATGTTAAGCCTATGTCACTATTCCGGAGTGTTTTTCACGTTAAACTGACTGCGTTTACACACCAGTTTGCGTATAACCTTCCAGAAAGCGATTTAGAGCTTGACATCGGAATCGAATCAAATCATAAAATCATCAAACACAAATACACACATAATAACACCAAAACACATTGTTTTATTAATAATTAAGATTGTTTTACATTGTACATCGATTACAGAGCACAATTGTCACACAAACATTCCAGAACTTGACCATAAGTTAAACATGCCCTAAATATATTTACATAGCTTAGAAATAGGCTTTGAGGGGTTCGGTATGCTAAAATAAACATCTTTAGTCAAACAAGGACTAAAAGCGTCAAAAAGCGCATAAGTTTGCATTTTCGCGCATATCTTACGTTCAGAATATATCCGGACATCCAAAAATTTATGTAATCATTAAAAAATTTTATTTTAGTGATTGGCATGCTAAAATTCCATTCGTCGCGTAATTTGGATCGTTTTTCACGTCCGTTCATGTTTCGTCGTAATTAACCGAACAACGCAACCGTACGACCAAACGAACCGACATCCGAGATGTTTTTGAGCATGTTTCATGTTCCCTATACTTTAACTTCATTATAGAGCCTTGAAATGGAGTTAACGAGGTTTAAACGCGTTGAAAATGGCTTAAAAGTTTTACAGGGACCATTCTTGCCATTTTTTCAAACTTTGCTAAATCTGGGGAACAGTGGCGTCACGCCACCACAATCTGGTGTTGCTTTGGCGGCACACCACCACCTATTCTGGGTAGAAAAATCAAGTTTCAGCAAGAACAAGCCTATTTTCAGCAACCAACTTGAAGTTTAGGATCTTTTATGTAACATTTGCAATACCGTGTGATGGTTTTGGACACCCATAGTATTGTGAAACAATGGGTAACACATGGAGGGTCCAGATTAAAGCTCAATTATCGAGGAACGATCCTAACGGTTTTGAGAAATCTATATAAACCCACCTTATTTCATCTCATTCCTCACAATTGTTCTCATTCTTGCTCTAAGTTGAAGCTCTCAAGCTTCATACCTGAGCAATTTGAGTTCAAATCTTCAAGTCTTGGACCTTTTGTAAGTTTCCTTCATGCTTGTTTTTGTATTTCAAGCATGAAAGTCAAACAATGTTTACTTTTTGCTTTGACTAGTCAATGGTCAACACGAAGTTCGTTTGAACTTCGCAACGTGAGATTAATCACGATGGTCATAGTCCTTTGTGACTATACCTACTGATTACCACGTTATTTAGGCATAGTGACGAGTCATAGTTTCGGTCAAAATACGCGTTTATGCGTATTTTGCAACCAAACTATTCTTTGGTATCAAAACCCTTTGTTTTGATATCAAACTTGTTTTCTAACTTCGTCAAACATGTTTTAACATGTTTAACTCGTCACTTTTAGATTAGTGCTTGTATAGGGTCGTTAGATAAGCGGTCTAAACAACCGCTTAGACTTTCAAACCCGACCCAATTGGTCGATCATTAGGATCCGACCAAACATACTTTGTGACCATAGTTGTATAGGGAATAACCTTCCGAGGTTATACCTTATGGTCACTTCGTTTAGTTAGTTGTATGATAGGTAGTTTATTTGCCTTAGGAAAATGACCAAAATGCCCTTTTCATGCATAAATTGATTCTAACCATATGTAACCTAACTTTTGTCACCTAAACTGATTATGCAACATATCTAAACATGTTAGGGATATAATACTTGTCATAGGACTAGTTAGGCGTCTCGAACGCGCATTCGCGCGAACGACACGTTAAAGTAGCGTAAGCTACCTTAATGGGTCGTAACGGGTCATAAGCACTTAGGATATGTTCTGATTTAGTATGTAGGCTTCGTTAAACCATATCATATGAGTTCCAATACTCATTTGGTTTACGAGACCTCATTCTACCCGATCTTCCGATTTAGGTGCCGATTGTTTAACTAGCAATCCGATTACTAGGTACCACTTGATTCCTTGATTTCCGAGCTTTCTTAGGACACTTACTCGAGGATACTTACAATCTCAAGTGAGTACATAGTCCCCTCTTTTACTGTTTTCAAATGTTTTGGGGTGATTCATATGTGCCTATTCGTTATTTTCATGATTTCAATTATATGATTTTACATGCTAGTACTTATCTTTTGACAAATTAAACAATTATCTATGGTTTAAACACAAATTTTCAAAGATTAAAAAACTAATAGTTGGATTGAACTTATTTTATACATTCACCAAGCCAATTGGTAGTACGATATAGCACTATAGGACTAGACACCCCATTCCTGTTGTATGGAATGTCAGAAACCAAATTTTAACCAAATAGAAATTGCCTTTGTGGTATTTCTATAGTCTCTAAGGTGTAGTTTGATACACTAAGGTTTGAATGAATGCTAAATCACGGTTTCTTTTGTATATTTTGATATACTACCAAAGTATAGTTTGATGTACTCCCAAATGTGATATTATTTACCAAAGTATAATTTGATATACTATGTACATAACCAACATATATTTTAATATACTACCGACCTTGTTATTTACTAAAGCATAGTTGATATGCTATTTTCAAACTAAAACATAGTTGATATGTTATTTTCAAACCAAAACATAGATGATATGTTATTTTCAAAACCAAAAGCATAGTTTGATATGTTATTTACAAAACCAAAGTATAGTTATGATATACTACCGAAAACTATTATTTTAACAACTAAAGTATATTGATATACTATATGTTTAACTATTTTGAAACTAAAATATATTTTAATATATATATTACTTATCCGACTTTCTCAAAACCAAGGTATATTTTGTATATACTACAAACCTTTTTATCAAAACAATGTGTTTAGAAACAAAATTATTTACAAGGATTCATGGCTATTTTTGTAAACATAAAAACTTTCTCTGGTGTTAACCAAAGCCATGAACCTAATTCACAAAACCTATGTTACTCACAGGCATTTTTATGCCGACGTACCAATTTTCACATATGTTTCAGGTGCTGCTAAGTGATGATTGTTGATTCATGCTATACATAGGATGGACTCGTGCCTTAGCGACTTTAAAACTTGAAAGACAATAAATGTATTTATCTGATTTGTAATAAAACAATGAGTTCAATAATTCAATAAAACGAAACTATTTAATCCATGGTTGTGAAACAATGATTCTGTTACGACACTCCCCGACGTTTCCGCCACGATTTGTTGTTTTACGTGGTCGGGGTTTGACAGAAATGTTGGTATCAGAGCCAATGGTTATAGGGAATTAGGTTATTAGTAATGCTTTGACCTAGACTATAACCTTCCTAGGACCCTAACACAAGTTATCTTGTGTTTAGTCTTAAAACAATATCGTCGCCTATCTTTAGGTAACAACCAAAGCAAAACAAATTGCAAATCCGTTTTCGAAAACTAGTCATCTCTTCTTAGATAATTTATTATAAGGTTTTGAACCCTCTAAGTTTCCAAAATGATTTTGAAAATAATATCCCACCCTTCCGGATGATTTGTTTTTGGTTTAGTGCCTTCTGAATTTTCAAATCTCCTCAAAGTTTGGGTCTTATAGTGTGAACACGTGCAATTTGGAAGAGTGGATGCCTGTACCTCAGGTTTTCTGTCTAAGGCTAGAGTGTTCGTACAAATCCACATAATCGGACTAGTCACTCTTACCTGGGAACTCTTGGGGTGAGTGTCCACTTATAGGCTAAAGCATGTCTTCGCGATACATTATTATGACCCATTTACTTTGGTTAGTCACTGGGTGTTGTTTGTTTGTTTCATGACACGAATAAATGACCACCATCCATGCTTTTTGTCGATAATTGTAACATTTTATTCTTACCCAATGTCATCTCACTTGTTTTCTCTCATGTTTCCTCTTTTAAGAATGCCTCATCGACGTGACAATCAGATACCTAATGCCGAACTGGCAGCTATCATTACGCAGCAAATGGCAGCTGCATTCCCAAACATCATTGCTCAAGTAAACCAAGCATACAACAATAACAATGCTCGGTGTAATTTCAAAACGTTCAACTCAGCTAAGCCGTTGAAATTTTATGGGTCTCAAGGAGCAACTGCACTCCTACAATGGTTCGAGAGTCTAGAAAGCACCTTTAGACATGCTCAGTGTCCAAACGAATGAAAGGTTGAATTCGCATCTAGTGTTTTTGAGAAACGAGCTTTAACATGGTGGAATGGCGTGATGAGAGATAGGGGTGCCGATGTGGCACTGGCTGAAACTTGGGAAGAGCTTCGAGCTCTTATGATGAAGGAGTTCTGTCCTCGTCTTGAGCTTAGGGCATTGGAAAGGGAATTCGACGATCTGAAGCAAGACAGCGGTGAACATCGAGCCTACACTGACCACTATGAGGAACTGAGTCTATTATGTCCTGCCATGGTTACGCCTTTGGATAAGGCGTTCGAAAAATACATTGATGGTCTTCATGACCTAGTTCAGGATATCGTTACTGGTAGAAACCCTACTACCGTCAGACAGGCCATTGAATTATCTGTTACCCTGACTGAATCCCAGATCAGGAAAGGTAAGCTTTTCCGAAATGGCGACCCGAAACCATCTGACAAGTCTACACAAGAAAAGCCAAAGGATAAACAGACTGTGACATCCAAGAAGAAGAAGCGTAAGGCTTCATAAAACTGCGCAATGACCGCTCAGAACAATCAGGTTGCACCAAACCAGCCAGCAAAACCTCGTGCTAGGAAAAACTACATTGGTATCGCACCTTTGTGCAAAAAATGTAACCATCATCATCTGGAGCAAACACAGTGTCACAAATGTACCCACTGTGGGCAATTGGGACATTTGGTCAATACCTGCCGTTATGCTAACCAAAACTAAGCTGCTGCAAATCCTGTTGCTGCTCAAGCACAGTTTCCACCTGGGTCGTGCTATAACTGTGGTGATCTTACCCACTACCGAAACAATTGCCCAAGACTTGTTAACGCAAATCCAGCGCGTGGACGAGTGTTTAACATAAACGAGGCAAATGCAAATGATAATGCAGTAGTGAACAATTAGACCTTGTATTTTCCTTGTTGTTATCTTTTGAAACAATCCAGTTGTTGTATAAATAAAATTTGTGTTTCAATTTTATTTTTTTCGAAACTTATACGATTGTGTGTATGTCGGACATACCCCTAGGATGCCGACGCTAAGGAACTATGTTCCTTGTAAAACAAACTACTCGTGTGATTCTTTCATTTTTATGATCACTTCTGATCTCCCCGAGCATCCTAAGTACTTGTTTCTTTTAAGGAACAAAGTACAATGTAAAAGTTACAAATTCCTAAATAGATACCTGAAATACCATTTCAAATCCTTGATTTGATACCTAAAGGTACTTTCATAAATCCTTAACTGGATTCCTTATGTGTTCCGATATGAATGTTACGATACGACAAAGATAAAACCAAATCCTTATAAGGTCTTCCTACCTCATAGCTAGACTCTTGGGGATACTCAAAGTACTTAAGAGGCTTTTCTATGCAAATAATAAGAACCTTGAATTCTAAAGTGCTATTTCAAAACAATTATTTGGTTCAGAGTTACAAAGATCCCTTAAGTGGACTATTTAAAAAGGTCTTACGACGGTCTAGTTAAGGAGATCATGTGTTGATCTAGTTAAAAAGATCGTTCGTTGATCTAGTTAAAGAGATCCTTTTGTGGTCTAGTCAAATCACTCCATGTTTTGTTTAATTGATTTTTCCTACGCATTATGAAATGAACTGTGCGGACTATGCAAGTAATTACGTAATTATGGATGCATACATAATTATGAAATTCAGTGCACAGAAACCACAACAAGTTTTGTCATGTGTTAAGACCTATAGTGATGAGAATAACGAAACGGGAACAATGTAGAAAGGGCATGGTGGATACGCCGCTGGTACTTCCTATATATAAGTGTTCCTTGTTACATTGCGAACGTAGCGTTATTTAAGTTACTAAAAGTCCTGGACCTTGACCAATGTTATTTTATCTTACACTCTCTGATTCTGATTTCGAGCACACACAAGTTTCCAATAATAGTCTTCATAGGAAACATTCTTCTAACCGTTGTTCGAAACTCCATGTTTTGTTACTGCAAGGACATCAGTTGTTCAATTAACAAATTCGCTAAGAATCCAAACGTGGCCCAGAGTTTTACTTGGAAAACGGAGGATTCACTCGTAAGCGAAACAATCACAGTTGTCTTCACAGGTTTCCTCTAAAATCAAATTTCGGGACGAAATTTCCTAAAGTAGGGGAGACTGTGACACCTGTTTCACTACGACCATAATACAAATACAAAACCAATGAAATATTGTGTTTCATAATTGGGATTTGTATAAATATGTGTATCATTTGCACATATCAATTCTTATTTGATTTCGAGCTTTAAATCACTTCCTGGAAAGTTATACGCGAACTGATGCGTAAACGTAATCAGTTTAACATGACAAACACTCTGGAATAGTGACATGGGCTTAACATACCTTACATAACCTTTAAATAACTTAGAAATAAGTTTTGGAAGGTTTGGTGTGTCGAAATCAAGTTTATTCGATTGCAGGGACTATTTGCGTCAAACTGCAAAATTCTACTGATTCGTATGGTATCAAACATTCCGGAACTTGACCATAAGTTAAACATGCCCTAAATATCCTTTACATAGCTAAGAAATAGGCTTTGAGGGGTTCGGTATGCTAAAATAAACTTCTTTGGTCAAACAGGGACTAAAAGCGTCAAAAAGTGCATAAGTTTGCATTTTCGCGCATTTCTTACGTTCTGAATATATCCGGACATCCAGAAATTTATGTAATCAATAAAATATTTTATTTTAGTGATTGGCATGCTAAAATTCCATTCGTCGCGTAATTTGGATCGTTTTTTCGCGTCCGTTCGTGTTTCGTCGTAATTAACCGAACAATGCAACCGTACCACCAAACGAACCGACATCCGAGATGTTTTTGAGTATGTTTCATGTTCCCTATACTTTAACTTCATTATAGAGCCTTGAAATGGGGTTAACGAGGTTTAAACACGTCAAAAATGGATTAAAAGTGTTGCAGGGACCATTCTTGCCATTTTTTCAAACTTTGCTGAATCTGGGGATCAGTGGCATCACGCCACCACTATCTGGTGTTGCTGTAGCGGCACGCCACCACCTTTTCTGGGTAGAAAAATCAAGTTTCAGCAAGAACAAGCCTTTTTTCAGCAACCAACTTGAAGTTTAGGGTCTTTTGTGTAACATTTGCAATACCGTGTGATGGTTTTGGACACCCATAGTATTGTGAAACAATGGGTAACACATGGAGGGTCTAGATTAAAGCTCAATTATCGAGGAACTATCCTAACGGTTTTGAGAAATCTATATAAACCCACCTTGTTTCATCTCATTCCTCACAATTGTTATCATTCTTGCTCTAAGTTGAAGCTCTCAAGCTTCATACCTGAGCAATTTGAGTTCAAATCTTCAAGTCTTGGACCTTTTGTAAGTTTCCTTCATGCTTGTTTTTGTATTTCAAGCATGAAAGTCAAACAGTGTTTGACTTTCTGCTTTGACTAGTCAATGGTCAACACGAAGTTCGTTTGAACTTCGCAACGTGAGCGTAATCACGATGGTCATAGTCCTTTGTGACTATACCTACTGATTACCATGTTATTTAGGCATAGTGACGAGTCATAGTTTCGGTCAAAATACGCGTTTATGCGTATTTTGTAACCAAACTATTCTTAGGTATCAAAACCCTTTGTTTTGATATCAAACTAGTTTTCTAACTTCGTTAAACATGTTTTAACATGTTTAACTCGTCACTTTTAGATTAGTGCTTGTATAGGGTCGTAAGATAAGCGGTCTAAACAACTGCTTAGACTTTCGAACCTGACCTGTTTAGTCGATCATTAGGATCCGACCAAACATACTTTGTGACCATAGTTGTATAGGGAATAACCTTCCGAGGTTATACCTTATGGTCACTTCGTTTAGTTAGTTGTATGATAGGTAGTTTATATGCCTTAGGAAAATGACCAAAATGCCCTTTTCATGCATAAATTGATTCTAAGCATATGTAACCTAACTTTTTTCACCTAAACTGATTATGCAACATATCTAAACATGTTAGGGCATATAATACTTGTCATAGGACTAGTTAGGTGTCTCGAACGCGCATTCCCGCGAACGACACATTAAAGTAGCGTAAGCTACCTTAATGGGTCATAACGGGTCATAAGCACTTAGGATAGGTTCCGATTTAGTATGTAGGCTTCGTTAAACCATATCATATGAGTTCCAATACTCATTTGGTTTACAAGACCTCATTCTACCCGATCTTCCGATTTAGGTGCCGATTGTTTAACTAGCGATCCGATTACTAGGTACCACTTGATTCCTTGATTTCCGAGCTTTCTTAGGACACTTACTCGAGGATACTTACAATCTCAAGTGAGTACATAGTCTCCTCTTTTACTGTTTTCAAATGTTTTGGGGTGATTCATATGTGCTTATTCGTTATTTTCATGATTTCAATTATATGATTGTACATGCTAGTACTTATCTTTTCACAAATTGAACAATTATCTATGGTTTAAACACGAATTTTCAAAGATCATAAATCTAATTTTTGGATTGTACTTATTTTATACATTCACCAAGCCAATTGGTAGTACGATATAGCGCTATAGGACTAGACACCCCATTCCTGTTGTATGGAATGTCAGAAACCAAATTTTAACCAAATAGAAATTGCCTTTGTGGTATTTCTATAGTCTCTAAGGTGTAGTTTGATACACTAAGGTTTGAATGAATACTAAATCACGGTTTCTTTTGTATATTTTGATATACTACCAAAGTATAGTTTGATGTACTCCCAAATGTGATATTATTTACCCAAGTATAATTTGATATACTATGTTCATAACCAATATATATTTTAATATACTACCGAACTTGTTATTTACTAAAGCATAGTTGATATGCTAGTTTCAAACCAAAACATAGTTGATATGTTATTTTCAAACCAAAACATAGTTGATATGTTATTTTCAAAACCAAAAGCATAGTTTGATATGTTATTTACAAAACCAAAGTATACTTATGATATACTGCCGAAAACTATTATTTTAACAACTAAAGTATATTGATATACTATCTCTTTAACTATTTTGAAACTAAAATATATTTTAATATATATTACTTATCCGAATTTCTCAAAACCAAGGTATATTTTGTATATACTACAAACCTTTTTATCAAAACAATGTGTTTAGAAACAAAATTATTTACAAGGATTCATGGCTATTTTTGTAAACATAAAAACTTTTTTTGGTGTTAACCAAAGCCATGAACCTAATTCACAAAACCTATGTTACTCACAGGCATTTTTATGCTGACGTACCTATTTTCACATATGTTTCAGGTGCTGCTAAGTGATGATTGTTGATGCATGCTATACATAGGATGGACTCGTGCCTTAGCGACTTTAAAACTTGAAAGACAATAATTGTATTTATCTGATTTGTAATAAAACAATGAGTTCAATAATTCAATAAAACAAAACTATTTAATCCATGGTTGTGAAACAATGATTCTGTTACGACACTCCCCGACGTTTCCGCCACGATTTGTTGTTTTATGTGGTCAGGGTGTGACATCTACCATTGATCGAGTTCTCTTACACTAATAGTTATCATGCTAGAAACAATAAGGCACCTTTGAAAATTATGCATGAGATCTTTGAAAATATGTTTAATGTTTTTTTTTTTTTTTGAAACCTTATGTAATGTTTTTGAAATCTTGTAATAGGTGTATTAGGTAAATATGTTTATAAAATGTTTTAAAACCATGTGAAAAGCCTTTGGAATCATGTATGAGGTTTTTGGAAAACATGGATAATGTTTTTGAAATTACGCACTTGGTATATTGGGAAAATATACTATGTTTAAATGTTTCTAAACCATATGAAATGTTTTTGAAATCATATACTATGTATATTGTTTTGAAAACCAGAATGTAATGAAATGTACATAGACATATCGCATAAATCCAATTAAAGACTTATGAAAAGTACCTTTAGATATCCAAACAAGGATTTAAAGTGGCACTATGAGTATTCATCCAGAGTTGTAACTTGTACCTTGTACTTTGTTTCTTAGAAGAAACGAGTACTTAGGATTTTCATGGAAATCGTGAGTGATCACACAATGGAAGAACTATAAGATTAGTTTGTCTTACAAGGAACACGGTTCCTTGGTGTCGGTATCGTAGGGGTATGCCATACATACATGTGTTCACATTGACTTTGTAAATAAGATGGAAACGACCAAATTTATTTGTAGAACAACCAAAGTGTTTCAAGATCCTTGGAAAGTAAACAGAAAACACAAAAGTTTATGTGTTTATTCAGACATTAGCACAAGCCTTGATATTGCCAATGTTAATCTTGTGCCCATTCGTTGAGTCGTCATTTACCAGACAAGTTAATTGAAGTGGTTAGGATAACCACAATTGAAGCAGGTTCCGTGTGGGTAGTTAGGACAAACATGTATCGCATGAGGAGACGCGATAAATTGAGTAGGAACTGCCATAGCTTCGTTTGGCGTAACGGCAAAACGACAGACATTTGTTGTGTGACCAAAACGTGCACAGTTTGAACATTTTCGGCATTGGGCATTGGCATAGTGATGACGGTTACATTGATTGCACAGAGGAGCTTTTCCTTTGTATGGCTTCCAAGCTGGTAGTGATGCCACCTGGCTAGGTCCCACTTGGTTAAGTGGAACTGGAGAAATCGTTGTAAGATTCCTTAAAGCTTTACGCTTCTTTGATTTTCTTGAAGGCTTGGCTTTTGTCTTCTTAGGTGCCTCTTGAGTAGTTTCATCATTGAGATGAGACATGGTGACAGCTAACTCAATGGTCCTATGGAGCACTATGCTTAGTTGTTGGGCAATTATAGCAGCCAGTTCGGACCTTTGAGTATCGCCGCGATGAGGAGGCATTCTAAAGATAGTGGAAAATATGAGAGAAAACAAATGAGATGTTATCGGATAATCAAAACGGAATGTAAAAAATATCGACGAAACATGAGGATTGTGACCATTTGTTTGTTAACTAAAATAAACAAACTACACTGTGACTAATCAAAGTAAGTGGGACTTTATAATGTATCGCGAAGATATGCTTTAGCCTATAGGTGGACACTCACCCCAAGAGTTCCCAGGTAAGAGTGACTGGTCCGATGATGCGGATTTGTACGAACACTCTAGCCTTAGACAGAAAATTCAGAGTACAGGCACCCACCCTTCCGGATTGCACATGTTCACATTTAAAGCCCAAACTTTGACGAGATTTTGAAAACAGCAAAGGCTTAAAAGCCCAATGTAGGATCGTGAGACGATCAAAACGAGTCTATCAGAAGAGTTCTCGGTCTAATCAGAGGCGGAATTCATTGATTAGACTTTGTAACAGCATGATTCACTCTTAATTGTCTTGATTTATTGATATAACACGTTTACAGATCAAACGACACGTCGGCAGCACTTCGGTACCGGAAACACAAACGTTAAAAATGAAATCTCATCAAGTGTATTTATAGAGGATGAAATTTCGCATGGAATTACCAACTGCTAGGTGCGAAATAGCAGATTGCTATTTCGTGCGAAATAGCTAGATGCTATTTCATGCGAAATCAACCTTTCACACACAAACCCTAAATTTCTCGTACTACGTGCCCTGATCTAACATTTCTAGTTCAAGACTCGATACAAGACGAAGTCGACAGACGTATGCACCAACAGACTCCCCATCGGATGTTGACGAGTCTGAAGTGTCGAGTCTTCACATTCTTCGTCCTTGATCTGTCTTTGGGCACTATCAAAATTATCTGACAGTGTAAGCATCCTTAATCTTTATCTCTTCTCTTTCTTCAACTAATCTCTCTCTTGAATGATCTAACCATCTCTTGTATTTTCCCAGGATCAAATTCCTGGCTCTATTCTCTTTATCTTCTCTTCTAAACCCACAATCTCAATCTGACTCTTAATCATTCTAATTCTCTTGATCAGATCTCTTAATTCCTTAAGTTCATCAGCATCAGCAACTAGTGTGAACATCAATTCAGGGTCTGAAGCTGGCTCTATTCATCTACAGACTCCCCCTTAAAGAATGCTTGGGATCGTAATCTGGCTTTCACAGGTTCTAGAATCGCAATCTGGCTCACTCATAGCCATAACCTGCACATTCTCTACCTCAAAGTAAATTTCTCAAATTCAAAATTTGATAAATTTAAACTTTTGCAGAAATCAATCTGAAAGATTTAACATTTAACATATCTGATGACCATTTTGTAGAATCAAATTCAAAACATCTTCTTGAAATAATTATGACATTTCCCAAATTATCTCAACCTGTTATCATCATTTTTCATTTCGAACAATCTACCCCCAAACCTGTTCATCATGTTTAGCACTTGGAATTTTGAAAATCAGCTTTTCATTATCAGTTGTCGAAAATCTTTTTGCATTTTTCAAAACTTTATGCTAAAACACTCCGAAAATCTTTTTGGATTTTTGATATTAAAGAAATGCAGTAAAGAAATATTTACAAAACAATATTTTTGTGAGTTTGTGTAAGAGGATCATATCAGTTTTTGACCAGTCACAAGTACCGTTGAGCTTAGTTACACGTTAAGAATTAAACCGTTCACTTAGATTGTCGATATACTGATCCACTTAAATTCTCACACAAATTTCAACTGATTCAGGATACGAATTAGGTGTATTAAAAACTTAAACTCATTCATGTGTCCCATCTCTTGAATATACTCCCGTATCCAGATCCCAATATTCAGTCTTACAGGTGAGTATACCACAGATGATATCTGTAAGGGGTTAATTACGAGGGCCATGAGAGCTTAGGCTATTGCTTCTGCAAAATCAGAGAGATGATGGCTTCGACTTTAAGTGAGTCCCCTTTAGAGGATCTTTTTTACAACAGCACATGATTAGCATTTTGCAATGTTTCATCATTTTTTATGCTGAGGGGGTGCTATATTTCAAGCAAGCAAAAAGTATTATACGGGGACTAGGCCATTGCTTCCGCAAAATCAGAAGTCCCGGGATAATACCCCAGATATCACTGAGCATAAAGACCTAGTATTTCAGAAAGAGGGGTCTTTCAAACGAGATTTCAGGGGTTACCTATATATCCAAGTAGTGTTCCCCACGAAACAAGCAAGTTTGAATTTAAGTTTATATCCCGAAAAAGTTTACTAATTGTGTAAAAACCTATCGGCATATCATCAGTGAGACCGTTTAATGCTATTTAAACATTACATTTCTTTAGCATACCGTAACTGTCTACTGATGTACTATCATTTCCTCTTTTTACAACAAAAACTCATTTCAAATTTTCTAATGTTTTTGTATTTTTCAAATTTTCTAATGTTTTTGGATTTTCCGAAATTTCTTACTCCCCCTAAAATTCAAAATCATTAAAGAAAATTTGAAAACAAACTGTACACAGAAAGTGACAACTGATTCGAATTGCTTCAATTCGCCATCCACTTGGCATAAACAATCAGAACTCCCCCTTACAACAAACTATTTTCCCATTAAGATTTCAAAACATTTAAGTTTGTTTTAATCAAAATGGTTTTTCCGGAAAATAAGTTTTGTTGATTTTACCACTTGTAAAAATGGGGATAAACTCATCACATTGTTTTTCAACCCTTTGAATGAAAGTTAAATCAAGTTCAACTTAATGACCTTGATTAACCACTTGTAGATGAAAATCTACCAGTTGTAAAGTAAAATATGACAATTTACAAACAACTACCACTTGTAAACTGAAATACCACTTGCAGGAAAATGCCGATACCTACTCCACACTTACCAACCTGGGAGTTCCAGCAAGTCCACAACATGTAGAATTTAACAATTTTTTAAATGTTTCACAAAAACAATTTTTCAAGAATGATGCCGATTCATGCTCCACGATTACCCACTTGGGAGCTCCGGCAAGTCAGGATTTTAAGTAGAAAATGTTGTCACCCAAGCCTGACAAGCCTTGGGTGATTTTGATTCATCTCTATCCCAACTTCCTTTTGATTTATAAAAATCTTTAGCACTTTTCACCTTCCCATCTACCATCTTCCCAAATATATGTTTGACTTTCCCATTGAAAGCCTTTTCAGCATCAAATTCTCCTTTACCAGGGAAGAATTGATCTGAAATCTCAATCTTACCAACTTTTAACTTCAATTTTTCTTTTGACAATGGCGGAAAGTTTTCCTCGTTCATTTCTGGAACGGAATTCTCATTCTTTTTCTCAACAGATAACTCCTCTGATTTTATGGAATCAGATTCATTGTCAAAACTACTCTCTGATTTAATAACCCATCTTTGTTTGTTCAAATCAACTTTTCTTTTGTAAAAATGCTTCGAACTTTCACCAATTTCAAAAGTCGAATTTTTGAACAATTTTAACTTTTCTGTTGTTTTGTTAACCCATTTTTCATTCATCTTTGGTTTAGAAGAAACTCCCTGTTTGGAGTTGTTGGACTTTGGACAATTCCAAGCAATGTGTCCAACTTCTTGACATCTGTAACAGGTTCTTCGTTCAACCTTTTTCTCATATTCATTCACCATCTTCTTTTTCTTCTCAGCAAGAAACTCTTTGTTAGTTTGTCTCCAGAATTGTTTCTTCTCTTCTTCTACTGAGCTTGTTCCTGAAACAAATTTAGTTTTTGGTTTATATTTTTTCTCATTTTTATAATTTTCCGGGGGAATGAAACCTAATCCTTTCTTTTTGAAATTACTGTTATGGTTTGGTTTCTTTTGAAAACCAGAACCAAAACTGTAACCTTTTTTCTTGTTCAATCTCTGTTGAACTCTTGAAGTGTATTTTTTAGGTTTTTCATGAAGATTTAAATTTTTTATTTCAAAAATATTAATTTCTGTTAATTTGAAAACCTGTTTGATCTGTTCAGTTTTGACACTTCTTATTGGAAATTCCTCATCAGAATATAATTTGTTTGAATCATTCAAAGTATATGCCACTTTGATTGGTTCGTCATTCAAATTAGATTTTGATAACAGGAATTCTTTATTGTAAACCCGTTTAACCAGTGAACTCTGACTCTTTTCTGATGAACTCGAACTTTCAGATTTAGACTCCGACTTTGACTCTTCATCCATATCCAACACCTGATCGACCACTTTCTTTAACAATTCAGACTCATGATCAGTGTCAGACGCTGTGAATGTGACATCAATTTTGTCTGGTAACTCATCAATGGTTTCAGACTTTAACTTTATGTTGAGAGCCTTATTTAAACGTTCCTCATTTGGCTTTCTGGGAGAATAACTATTCCAAATAGGGGACGGACACTTGTTATATTTGACACTTTGTTTCTTACCAGTATCCGTATCTTCTGTCTTTTTATCTTGAAACGCTTCAAGACCTGCAACAGTAGGATAAACTCGATCAATTAAATAATCACAAGTTGTATAACTCATCAACAATCTTTTGATTCTTTCACTCTTAATTTTTTCGAGTTCCAAATCTTGCTTCAGCTTTGCACAATCTTCAATATACTCATTGATGACTTTCTGCTTTGTCATTAAAGTTGAACTCATCATTGTCATAGCAGCATCAACTTCTAAGTTTGTCTTTTTCAGACCATCAACTGTTCTGTTCAGCACATCGTATGACTCTTTCACATACTTTACATCAAACAACAATTTCTCTTTCAACTCTTCAAGTTCACGAATCTTCTTGTCCTTTTCTTCACAATGTTTGCAAGACTCCAAACATTTCTGACAAGGTTTAATGACCTCAACTTCGACAACCTTCTCAACTTCAACAATTTTTTCTACCTCGACGATTTTCTCAACTTCTACAATCTTTTCAACTTCTACAATTTTTTCTACTATTTTCTCCACTTCAACGATTTTATCTATCAACTTCTCAATCACTGATTCATCATTAGATTCTATTTCTGCTTCGTACTCTTCAACTTCGACAATTTTTTCTGTTGAATTTTCTTCAATTTCTGCTGTTTCAGCTTCCAATTTTGCCTTTTCTTCAGCAATTCTTCTTGCTTCCAAGTCTCTCTTCAATCTGGCAGCTTTCTTCTCATTCAGTTTTTCAATTTTATCTGCAAAAATCAAATTAAAACTAAATGAGTCTAAACTTTTTCTTGCATTATTAATCTACTCTTCCTCGTCATCGGTATCATCATCACTTTCTGATGATCTCAAGATCTTCGTTCTTTTGACTTCTTTTTCTTCCAAGATTCTAGCAACAAGTCCTGAATTAGCCGGAATGTATTTGTCCCAGCTAAATCCCTCTGCAACCTTTTCATCATCTTGATTTACAAGATATGCTTTCTTCTTTCCATCTTCAAGAGCACAGGACGATGACGGTTGTTGTTCAATTTGATGAAAGATTGATTTTTGATAATAATTGTTCTTTCCAGACTGATCTTGTCTTTCGTTTGCTTCTTTGTTTTTGCATTCACGCTTAAAATGACCTTTTTCTCGACAACGGAAACACGTAACCTTTGATTTGTCAAACCCTATCAGAGATTTGGACAAATCACTTAAATCATCTCTACCAGTGATTTGTTGAAACTTTTCTGCTCTTCTAACAGCACTGGCTAAACACCATTTGACATCCATCAACTCAAGTTCCTCCACATCAATTTGGTCATAATCCTCTTTGGTAAGCATCGGATTTCCAATTCTGCCAGCAATCAAACTTTCATATGATTCCAACATAGCAACGAGTGATGCCATGTGTTGCTTAGCTATTTCCGGAGAAAAATTTTGACCATTTTGAATGTTCAAGGTGACATTGCAGTGCAGGTTCGTTGAATTCTGTCGTTGAGGACTTGGTGTTGTATAATTTGGATCAAAGCTTGAATACGAAGATGAATGTCCACCACTTTGAGTCACAGTACTACCTTTGTTCCAGAAGAACTATCAGCACTGAAACCAGTCTGAATCTTTGGACTCGGAGTAGTTTCAAATTTATTTTCTCTATAGTATAAACTGACATCTTTTTGAGCATTTGGATTATTCATGATTGCCGTTTTCTGGATATCCAACTCATGTTCTTCAATCTTTTGAATAAACTTTGCCAGATTCATATTTTCAGACTTTCTCATGTGCTTTAAGATCAACAAATAAGTTCCCCATTTCTATTGTGGTAATGCATCGGCTAGCTTATCAACCCATTCTTCATCATCTTTCTTTATATCTAATCTTCCCATTTCCAAAACCAAATGACAATATCTATCAATGGTCTTTTTTGTTGTTTCACCTTCTAAGGCTACAAACATATCAAATGATTTCTTTAGTAAAGCCTTTTTGTTTTTGATCATATCTTCACTTCCTTTAAACTTCTGAATCAATGTCGTCCAAATAGATCTAGCAGTACCCTCATGTTGGAGCAAAACAAATATATCTTCTTTAACTGCTTGTTGTAGAATACTGATCATCATTTTTTCACTAGTATATTTCAATTTTTCAATCTCTGAATAGTCACTGAAATCTTTTTCAATCCCACGTTCATTTTTCGATTTCTCGTAATCTTTTTCTAATGAACACCATGCGTCAAACTTATAAGCTTGCACCCAGTTCTCAAATCGATTTTGCCATCCTCTAAAATCTTCGATGTACATAAGATTTGGCGGCTTTTGATAAGTTCCCGTCTCATTCTCACTGTAAAGAGTTTCAGCAGCTGTAACAGGAGCAACAGGTGTGGCAAACGCATTGTAGAATTCCTCTTCCATGATTCAGTAATCTGTATCACAAAGTCAACAAAGTTCAAACAACAATGAAGGTTCACACGAAATAAGAATTCAAACGAAAACACTTGGTGAGAAATAATCAGACTCAAACGAAATCAGAATCGGTGCGAAATATGAATTCCAAACCAAATCAGTTTTGGTGCGAAATAACCTCTTTCAAGCGAAATCAATTTTCACACGAAATACAATTTTCAAACGAAATTGCTATTTCGTGCGAAAATAGTCAAGCGAAATGACAACTTGGTGCGAAATTGCCTATTTCGTGTGAAATAAGGGGTTGATTTCGTATGAAATGAGTTCCAAACAAGTAATTTCGTACGAAATAGTGCTGACGTCACTTAATCCGAAACCATTTTCAAACGAAATTATCAATTTTATCAGATTTTTCCCTAAGCCAACTTTGAGGCTCTACAATGATGCCTAAACATAGGGAACATGAAACATTCTTAAAAATATGTCGGATGTCGGTTCGTTTGGTCGTACGAACGCGTTATTCGCTTAATTACGACGAAATACGCACGAACGCGAAAGACGATACAAATTACGCGATGAATGGATTTTTCTCATGCCAATCACTAAAATAAAATATTTTAATGATTACATAAATTTTTGGATGTCCGGACGTATTCAGAACGTAAGATATGCGCGAAAATGCAAACTTATGCACTTTTTGACACTTTTAGTCCCTAAATGACCAAAAAGTTATTTTAGCACACCGAACCCCTCAAAGCCTATTTCTAAGCTATGTAAAGGATATTTAGGGTGTGTTTAACTTATGATCAAGTTCCGAAATGTCAATTACAGTACGAATCGGCATACTTTCGCAGTTTGTCGAATTTAGTCCCTCTAAGCGAATAAACTTGATTTTGCCATACCAAAGCCTTCAAAACTTATTTCTAAGTTATGTAAAGGTTATTTAAGGTATGTTAAGCATAAATGGATGTTCCGGAGTGTTTGTCGCAATAAACTGATTACGTTTACGTACCAGTTTGCGTATAACTCTCCAGAAAGTGATATAGAGTTTGAAATTGAACAAAAATCAAAACATGAAAAATGTCAAACATAAACAAACAAACATTGGGATCAAATAAAATTATTTCATTGATAATTGAACTGTTTACAATGATTACAGACACAGGTGTCACAGTCTCCCCTACTTGAGGAAATTTCGTTCCGAAATTTATTTAGAGGAAACTTGTGAGAATAGATGTGGATACTTCGCCTTCATTTGATCTTCACGTTCCCAAGTAAACTCTGGTCCACGTTTAGATTCCCAGCGAACTTTAACCAAAGGAATGCGCTTGCGTTTAAGCCACTTGACTTCACGATCCATGATTTCCACAGGTTTCTCAACAAAATGCATCGTGATATCAACACGAATTTCGTCAAGGGGTATGTGGAGGTTCTCATCAGCTAAACACTTCTTGAGATTGGACACGTGAAAGGTTGGATGAATGTTTCCAAGTTCAGGAGGTAACTCAAGTCTGTAGGCTAACTTAGCGATTCTTTCGATGATCTTGAATGGTCCAACATATCTAGGTGCAAGTTTTCCTGTCTTTCCAAATCTGATCACACCTTTCCAAGGTGAGACTTTAAGTAATACGCGATCACCGACTTGAAATTCCAAGGGCTTGCGTCGTCGGTCCGCGTAACTCTTTTGAAGGCTTCGAGCTGTCTGAAGGTTATCACGAACTTTGTTAACCTTATCTGTAGTCTCTAGAATGAGGTCAGGTCCAGTAAGCTGAGCCTCACCGATCTCATTCCAGCAGACTGGTGAACGACATTTTCGACCATAGAGAGCCTCGAAAGGAGCCATGTTGATGCTGGAGTGATAACTGTTGTTGTAAGAGAATTCAATCAATGGAAGATGTGAATCCCAACTACCACCAAAATCGATCACACAAGCTCTAAGCATATCCTCCAAAGTCTGGATTGTTCTTTCAGTTTGGCCATCTAATTGTGGATGATAGGCTTTGCTCAAATTAAGTTGGGTCCCCATAGCAGATTGCATGGTTCTCCAAAAACAAGACGAGAATCGAGCATCTCTATCAGAAATAATGTTCAAAGGAACACCATGTCTAGATACAATTTCATCCACATAAATTTTAGCAAGTTTGTCAGCAGATAGATCCTCACGGATCGGCAAGAAATGCGCTGACTTTGTAAGACGATCAATCACTACCCAGATGGTGTCATGACCTCTCTTTTTGCGCGGAAGTTTGGTAATAAGATCCATTGCAATGTTTTCCCATTTCCAAACTGGAATCTCTGGTTGCTCCAAAAGACCAGAAGGATGTTGATGTTCAGCCTTAACCTTAAGACAAGTAAGGCATTTTGATACGTATAAGGCAATGTCTTTCTTCATACCAGGCCACCAATACTGAGTACGAAGATCCTTATACATTTTGTCAGCACCAGGATGAATAGAATAACGAGACTTATGAGCTTCATCCATAAGCAAGGTGCGAAGATCATCTTGACTTGGGACCCACAAACGGTCCATGAAATACTACGATCCATTGTCCTTCAATTCAAGATCAGGCTTAATGTGATAGGGTAATTCCTTACCCATCAAACCTTGTGAAACACAAGCATGTAAAGCCTGAGAAATGCGGTTTTGGATATCAGATTGAGCTTGAATATCAGATTGAATACGAACACAATGAAGCTTGACACGCTCTTTACGACTCAAAGCGTCAGCCACGACATTCGCCTTACCAGGATGGTAGCGAATTTCGCAATCATAGTCATTTAGAAGTTCAACCCAATGTTGTTGCCTCATGTTGAGTTCTTTCTGATTAAAGATGTGCTGAAGACTTTTGTAGTCAGTGAAAACGACGCATTTTGTACCATACAAATAGTGTCTCCAGATTTTGAGAGCGAATACAACTACACCTAACTCAAGATCATGAGTGGTGTAGTTATTCTCATGTATCTTCAACTGCCTTGATGCATATGCTATGACTTTGTTCCTTTGCATGAGAACACAGCCAAGACCCAATTTGGAGGCATCACAATACACGACAAAATCATCATTGCCCTCAGGCAAAGATAGAATAGGCGCATCACAAAGCTTCTGCTTCAAGGTCTGAAACGCTTCTTCTTGTTTGGTTCCCCATTCAAAGGGTTTGTTCTTCTGAGTTAGAGTAGTTAGGGGAACTGCAATCTTTGAGAAGTTCTCGATGAAGCGGCGTTAATAACCCACGAGACCAAGAAATGAACAAACTTCGGTGAGTGTAGTAGGCATATCCCAATCCTTAATCGCGCTGATCTTGGAGGGATCTACATGGATACCTTGTTCGTTGACGATATATCCTAAAAATTGAACCTCCTTAAACCAAAATTCACATTTAGAGAATTTGGCAAAAAGTTGCTCTTTCTTTAGGAGTTCCAGAGTAAGACGAAGATGTTGCTCGTGATCAGCTTGCGTCTTAGAGTAAACCAAGATGTCATTAATAAAAACAATGATGAACTTGTCCAAATAAGGCTTGCAGACCCTATTCATCAAGTCCATAAAAACAGCAGGAGCGTTAGTCAAACCGAATGGCATAACTGTGAACTCATAATGCCTATAACGAGTGCGGAAAGCTGTCTTGGGAATATCTTCTTCATGCACACGAAGTTGATGATATCCAGATCGCAGATCAATCTTTGAAAAATAAGAAGCACCCTGTAACTGGTCAAAGAGATCATCAATGCGAGGTAGGGGATATCAATTCTTGATGGTGAGCTTGTTAAGCTCACGATAATCGATACACATTCTGAAAGATCCATCCTTCTTCTTAACAAAAAGGACGGGAGCACCCCAAGGTGAAAAGCTAGAACGAATAAAACCTTTGTCAGAAAGCTCCTGAAGCTGCTTAGACAACTCTTGCATCTCAGATGGTGCAAGATGATATGGAGATCTGGCAATAGGATTTGCACCAGGTACAAGATCAATACGGAACTCGACTTGGCGTGCTGGGGGTAAACCAGGTAACTCTTCAGGAAACACTTCTGGATAATCCCGAACAACAGGGATATCTTCAATCGCCTTACCTTTGCCTTTATCTGCTACAACATGTGCCAAAAAGGCCACATAGTTCTTTCGCAGATACTTCCAAGCCTGAGTACAAGACATGAGCTTGAGACTACTAGCAGGTTTCTCACCACGAACCTGTAGGGTCTCACCTGTCGAGAGCGAAACACGAACAATCTTCTCGAAACAAACTACCTCTGCGTGATGCTTGGCTAACCAATCCATACCCACTATAACGTCGAAACTCCCAAGTTGCATTGGCGTGAGGTCGATAGGAAAAATATGGTTGTTAAGGTTCAATTGGCAGTTACGAAGAACAGAATCAAGAACAATGGGCTCACCGCTAGCAACTTCTACTGTCAAAGGCTTACCTAGTTTGGTTCTAGACATGCAAAGCAATGGCTCAAAAGACAACGACACAAAACTCGTATCGGTACCAGAATCAAAAAGTACAGAAGCAGACTGATTGTTAACAAAGAACGTACCGTTCACCACCTCGTTGTGTGCTCGCGCCTCATTAGCATTCATGTTGAAGACTCGACCTCGAGCCTGAGCCTGATTCTGATTTGCGTTGACCAGCCTTGGACACTGGTTTCTGTAGTGGGTCAGATCCCCACAGTTATAGCAAGAACTAGGTGGTTAGTGAGGTCGTGCAACTTGAGCCTGTTGGGGAGCAGAAGGCTGAGCAGCTTGCTGAGTTGGGTTCTAAGCTGCCCAATTCTGATTAGCAGGAAGACGACATGTGGCAGCAAGATGACCAGATCTTCCACTGTTGGTGCAATAACGACACTGGAGGTGCGACTGATGATGACCGTTACACCTGTTGCACAGAGGTGCATTGCCAAGGTATGGCTTCTTGGCAAGTGGTTGCGCAGGCTGATTTGGAGCAGCTTGATTTTCCTGTGCGGTAACGGCGAAGTTTTGGGAAGCCTTTCGCTTCCTAGACTTCTTAGTAGATTCAGCTTCCTTACCCTTCTTGTTCTTACCCTTCTTCCTTTCACCCTTGTCAGACACCTGTTTCTTACCCTTGTCACCCTTCTTGTGTAGTTTACCTTTTCGGACCTACGACTTAGTCAACGTTGCAGCTAGCTCGATTGCCTGACGAACTGTGGTAGGGTTACTACCAGTGAAGATGTCTTGTACGGAGTCAGGTAAGCCATCAATATACCTCTCGATAGCTTTCTCGAGTGGGGTAACCATGGTAGGGCATAATAAACTCAACTCCTCATACCTATCAGTGTAAGCCCGGTGCTCACCACTATCCTACTTCAAGTCATCAAAATCCCTTTCCAAAGCTCTCAGTTCATGACGAGGATAAAAATCCCTCATCATAAGAGCCCTAAGTTCAGCCTAAGTTTGTGCTAACGCAACTTCAGCACCACGGTCTCTCATAACCCCGTTCCACCATGTAAGAGCCCTCTTTTGAAACACACTGGAAGCAAACTCGACTCTCCAATTTTTAGGACACTGAACGTGACGAAACGTACTCTCAATGCTCTCGAACCACTGTAGGAGCCCAGTTGCTCCTTCAGAACCACTAAACTTGAGTGGCTTAGCCGAATTGAAACTCTTGAAATTGCATGGAGCATTCTAGTTATTGTTGGCTTGGTTCACTTGAGCAATAATGTCTGGGAGTACAGCAGCCATATGTTGCGCCATGATATCTGCCATTTTGGCATTAGATAGCGGATTTTCGCGTCGAGGAGGCATTCTAAAAGAGGAAACATGAGAGGAAACGAGTGAGATGATTAGATGAAAAGAATGAGATGAAACAAAAATCGACAAAAGCAAAGATGGTGGTCATTCGTTTGTTACCACAAAGCAAACAAATGACACACAATGATTAATCAAAGTAAATGGGTCAAAAATAATGTATCGCGAAGACATGCTCGCATATAAGTGAACACTCACCCCAAGAGTTCCCACGTAAGAGTGACTGGTCCAATTATGTGGATTTGTACGAACACTCTAGCCTTAGACAGAAAACCTGAGGTACAGGCATTCACCCTTCCAGTTTGCATGTGTTCACACTATTTATAACCCAAAACTTTGACGAGATTTTGAAAACTTGGAAGGCACAAGGCCGAAAGAATCATTCAAAAATGGGTGATTAAATTTTCAAAATCATTCTGAAAAATTAAAGGGTTCAAAACCTTATAATAAATCATTTAAAAACAGATGATTGATTTTCAAAAATCGTTTTGGAAAATTGGGTTCTTGTTTTGGCAATCACCTAAGGATAGGTGAAGTGCATGTTTTAAGATCTAAACACAAGATAACTTGTGTTAGGGTCCTAGAAAGGTTATAGTCTAGGTCAAAGCATTACTAATAACCTAATTCCCTATAACCATTGGCTCTGATACCAACTCTTCCGTCACACCCCGACCACGTAAAACAACAAAACGTGGCGGAAACGTCGGGGAGTGTTGTAACAGAATTATTGTTTCACAACCATGGTAATTAAAGTTATGTTTTATTTATAAACAAAAAGGATTACATTGTCTTAAACAAAGAGAAACAAGAGTACATAACATTACTTAAACTAATCTTGCTTCTTTTATGTCACTAAGGCTCGAGTCTACCCTAGTGTATCTTGAATCAAACCTATGCAACAGCTCCTGAAACACATGTGAAAATAGGTACGTCAGCATAAAAATGCCTGTGAGTTACATAGGTTTTATTAAAATAGGATTCATGACTTAAATTTAAAGAAATGTTTAATAAAAGGTGGTCATGAATCTTGTTTAAAGTGTTTTCTTTCATAAAACGTTTGAAAAGCGATAATAAAATCAGATGATACATATATAAAAGAATAATGTATGGTTAAAAGAATAACCAAGTAAAAATGAGTTTGTATAAATTAAGTTATTTGTAAAACAATGTTTAAGTGAAAATATGTTGTAAATGTAATATGTCTAAACTGAAATGATTTAAATAACGCTACGATATGTAATACCATAAAGCACTTATATATAGGAAGTACCAGCGGCGTATCCACCATGCTTTTATCATATTATATGTCATTTCGATATGTAAATCATTTACACAAACAAACCACCAAAATGTAATGTTTAAACAAGTGTTGAAATGCTTATTGTATAATCAAATGCCTATTGTCAAATGTAAATCATGTAATGTGTAAACAAATGTTATGTGACTACTTAAACCAATTGTAAAAATGTACAAAACAAAGTATTTTGAATAAATCAAAAGTCATGTTTTGCAAAATAAATGCATGCTTTACTGATACAAACACTTATGCGGTAAGTTAAACGTATACATTCAAGCCTTGAGACTGTAGGATAACCTTAGAGTAAAGGTTATCAAAATGTTTTTGGATTCAGTCATTCCTTACATCCAAACAAACCTAGGATATCAGGAATGGGAGTTGTCAAGCCCTATGGTACCATTACTTACTACCGAGCGGCGTAGCTAATGTTAATGAACATATTTTAGTTTGTTAAACAGACCAAATGTCATACCAAATGTAAGCATGTTTTATGAAAACAATGTACCTAGTATGCTAAGTGAACATACAAGGCAGAAATGTAAAACAAAGTGTCCACATGCTAAGTGAACATATGCAACAGAAATGTAATGTAAAATAATGTACTAAGTATGCACTAAATGGGCATACATAGCATAAAATGTAATGTAAAACAATGTGCTAGCATGCTAAGTGAATATACATAGCAAAATATGCAAGAAATCATGTACTATATGCGTACTAATGAACATAAACAAGCATATGATATAAAAACATGAAAAGCACAAAAGTAACAAGTAGGCACATGTGTTTCACCCCAAAACGTTTGAAAAACAGTAAAAGAGGGGACTATGTACTCACTTGAGGTTGCTTAATATTCTTTAGATAACCACCAAGCAAAGCAAGAAAGATCACGGAATCAAACGGCACCTAATATAGGTAACTACGTTAATAAACGGACCTAAATCGGAGGATCGGATAAAATGTGGTTTCGTAAACCAAATGAGCATAAGAACTCATGTAATATGGCTTATCAAAGCCTACATTCTAAAACGGAACCTATCCTAAGTGCTTACGACCCATTACGACTCGTTTAGGTAGCTTATGCTACTTTAACGCGTCGTTCGCGTGAAACGCGTTTGGACCGCCTAACTAGTCCTATGATAAGTAAAATATGCCTTAACATGTCTAATAATGTTACCTAATCAGTTTAGATGTCAAAAATTATGTTACATATGCTTAAAATGAATTTTGGCGTAAAAAGGGCATTTTGGTCATTTTCCTAAGGCATATAAACTACCTATCATACAACTAACTAAACGAAGTGACCATAAGGTATAACCTCGGAAGGTTATTCCCTATACAACTATGGTCACCTAATGTGTTTGGTCGGATCCTAATGATCGACCAAACGGGTCGGGTTCGAAAGTATAAGCGGTTGTTTAGACCGCTTACCTTACGACCCTACATAAGCACAAATCTAAAAGTGACGAGTTAAACATGTTAAAACATGTTTAACAAAGTTTGAAAACAGGTTTGGTATCAAAACAAAGGGTCTTGATACCTAAAAGTATTTTGGTTACAAAATACGCAAGAATACGCATTTTGGCCGAAACTACGACTCGTCACTATGCCTAGATAACGTGGTAATCAGTAGGTATAGTCATAAGAGACTAAAACCATCGTGATTACGCTCGCGTTATGAAGTTCAAACGAACTTCGTGTTGACTATAAATTGGTTAATGCAGAAAGTCAAACAAAGTTTGACTTTCACGCTTAAAACGCGTAAAAGAACGAAGGAATACTTACAACGGGTCCAAGCAATGGAGTTTTGATCTAATAATTCCCAGGTATGAAGGTTTTATCCTTCAACTTAGGGAAAAATCTGATCAAATGTGAGTTGCAAGTGCAAAGGGGTGGGGTTTATATAGATTTTGGAGAGCTATTAAGGTCGTTCATCGAAAACCGTGCTTCGATCTCAACCGTACATGTGCACCCATGGTTTTATAATACCATGGGCACCCCAAAAATGGCCCATAGATTCGAAAATAGCATGTGCAAGGCCCCTAAACAGCTGGAACAGGTTGTAATTAGCTGGAAAACACATTCTGCAGGATCTGGGGACTTTTAGGCGCCCCGCATAAAAGCCAGTATAGGCTTACGCGGCCCGCCTGGTCCAGGTTTGGCAGAAATGGCAACAATGGTCCCTGCATGCATTTCAGTCCAATTTTGATGCGTTTGAAGCCCGTTAAGCCAACTTTAAGGCTCTACAATGATGCCTAAACATAGGGGACATGAAACATGCTCAAAAATATATCGGATGTCGGTTCGTTTGGCCGTACGAACGCGTTATTCGCTTAATTACGACGAAATACGCACGAACGCGAAAGATGATCCAAATTACGCGACGAATGGATTTTTCTCATGCCAATCACTAAAATAAAATACTTTAATGATTACATAAATTTTTGGATGTCCGGATGTATTCAGAACGTAAGATATGCGCGAAAATGCAAACTTATGCACTTTTTGACGCTTTTAGTCCCTGAATGACCAAAAAGTTTATTTTAGCACACCGAACCCCTCAAAGCCTATTTCTAAGCTATGTAAAGGATATTTAGGGAGTTTTTAACTTATGATCAAGTTCCGGAATGTCCGTTACAGTACGAATCGGCATACTTTCGTAGTTTGTTGAATTTAGTCCCTGTAAGCGAATAAACTTGATTTTGCCATACCAAATCCTTCAAAACTTATTTCTAAGTTATATAAAGGTTATTTAAGGTATGTTAAGAATAAATTGATGTTTTGAAGTGTTTGTCGTGATAAACTGATTACGTTTACGCACCAGTTTGCATATAACTCTCTAGAAAGTGATATAGAGTTTGAAATTGAACAAAAATCAAAACATGAAAAATGTCAAACATAAACAAACAAACATTGGGATCAAATAACATTATTTCATTGATAATTGAACTGTTTACAATGATTACAGACACAGGTGTCACTGAAATGCTCACTCATGTCTTCTCAAAGACCTTGCCTCGAAAGTCGTATGTGACGTACTTCAACCTCCGTTGATGTATAGATTTAGCTTCGTGTAATTTGCACGCCCGTACATCATTTTGCGTAGGTTACCTGCTCGGTTAAATGCAATAGCATAGACGGCATAATAATGGCGTTTGCCCGAGTTAATAGACGTTATTCCTACGTAATGACCTTTAATGAACTTCGACATAAGTTTCCGAAGGTCCTAAATGCGTGTTCCCTAAATTCTCAATGTTTTGTTTTCTATATGTAAATGTTTTGTGTACCGTGCATAAAACATACCATTAGAGTATGTTTAAAAACAAAATTTTGACTCATTGTGTTAGCCGTTCTGTATGTATTCAAAGTCTTAATGATCTAAGTGCCCAGAAAAATGTGAGGTTAGAGCCTAGGTATCTCTACAGAAAACCCTATTCGTTGTAACCAATAGCTCTGGTACCAATTTGGTATCAGAGCTAGCGTGACCTATGGCTCTGATACCAATTTGTCACACCCCGAAATATCAGAGCTGGCGTGACTGGACTAGTATCTTCATTGCACAGCGGAAACAAATAATGCTAAGACTTCTAGAAAGCGAACGCCCACTAAGTACTCGAATCCACATGGTTCTCCTATTCCAACTGTGCCATAATTTTGAAATGCAACCTGAGAAAGAAACATGCGAAAAATCAACATAAAGTTGAGCGGGCTCATAGTTTGTTTGTAAAAGATTTGAAATAAATCTTTTGAATAACCGGTTTTTAAAATATTGTTGAGAAAACGAATTAAAATCATTTTCTTTGGCATGTTATATGAAAAATTTGTATTCGTGTAACTTCATATGTGTAACGCATTATGTTCGTAAAAACCTTGTACTTGTAAACTCTTGTATTTGTAAAATTTGTGTAACCGTCAATGTCCACCCTGACATTGACAACATGCATGCACAATCCTATGCATTGTATTTGTATAAAACATGGTATTTAAGTGCAAGTTTGTAAATTGTAAAATGTAAATTTATGAGTTGTAAATGTATGAATTTGAGATCGCTAATGTTTAGCTATGACATTAACATTTGTAACGACATAGGAAGCATCCAAACCATAGGCATTTTTCCATCGATTTACGACTCGAGACACAAAAGCACCCTAGGTAAAACGTGCCCCAGAGTGTGACTGTCTGAAACTCATTAGATCTAACCTTTCATTCCGCGGTCTAGGTATATAGTTGATTAATGGTGCTTAAGTCTCACCCTATTCGTGACATGATCTATGTACCATTCCTTAGTTTTCTACATAACATTGCACATGTATTTTCCCGAAGTTTAGAAAACTAGGAAACGTTGTATGCACATTTAGAAAATACGCTTGTTTGAAAAACCGGTATAGTTATCATAAACCTTTCGTAAACCATTTGTGTTTATTGACGTTCACAAACCATTTGTGTTGGTTAAACTTGTTTGTAAAATGGTTTAGAAATATATAAATTATGTTTATCGAAACCTTGTATGCTTTGCAAAATGTGCATGTCTTTCCACCCCGAAAACATTTATAAAATTGTAAAATCGTAAAAAGGTGGGGTTATGAACTCACCTGGTTATCCTTGTGCAAAGCTATCTTAATATGACTTTGTGAAGTCGTTTCCAAGACGTGATTCGCTAGTGTGCATTCTATAATATCCCTAACATGGAATATCGTATAAGTTTCTAAATAAATGCGGTAACTAAACTACGTGTCACTGAGATCTACCGAATCGTTAACCAAACGATTCAACGGTAAGTTGTTAACTTAATGGAAACGATTAAGTTATGCTTATTAAGTCTCATTTAATGTCGGTAATAATTACTAAGTTTTGGTAATACTTAGTTTTCAAGAGAGTCAAAATATATAAATATTTATATAAAAATATATAAATATATCGATAGAATCGTATCAGTCATCCCGAGAAGTCATACGTCTATGTAACGAATATTTTTATGAAATTGCTATATTGTAAACTCGTATGATGCCTCGCGTCGTAGAGGTTTGTCAAAGTATATGTATATGCCGTTTAGGCGTTTGAAACAAATATAAAAAGTTATATTTATTTTATAGAAGAATCATCGAGTTGTTTGATGTTTGAAATAAATATATAAAATATATTTATTTTTATAAATGAATACGTGTTGTTTGATATTAAAAATAAATATATAAATTATATTTATTTTTATAAAAGGAATTCGTGTTGTTTGATATCTGAAATAAATGTATAAACTATATTTATTTTTATAAAACGATTTCGGGTTATAGGTGTTTGAAACAATATAAATAATTATATTGACGTTGTAAAAGAGTTCCCGTTATTGGCGTTTTTAGAAAGTGTCGTCGAAATAATATGCATTTGTATCTTGTTTTATAAAAGTCGTTTGAATCCGATTGGTTTTCGCTTTATAGTAAAACACGTTTTGTTTAACGGATTTTCTCAAAAAACGGGCAGAGTTTCCTCTGTTTGGACGCCCCTGACAACAATAGTCAAAATTCAACACAATAGTCAATGTAACAATAACAAAATACACGTTTTATGTACGAAATTCATGGCATGAAAAGCATATAATTTTCATTATGACGTTTAATATTTATTGATTCGGTATAGAGCTCATTTTCGTAATTTAAAACAAGAAATATATAAGCAATTTAAACAAAGTCGCGTCTTTATAATATACCAAATCCTCGCGTCGATTCATCGAGCATGTTGACTGAGTTGACCGAGTCAACTGAGTTGACCGGCTAAGTTAACCGAGTCGACTCGGGTTGACTGAGTTGACTCGAACCGCTGACCAAGGTTAACCCGAAGCTGAAAACCCAAGACATCCCGAACCCGATTATGACCCGAAGCTAATCCGAACCAAAACTCGAACCTCCTCAGAACCTGCATTCGAACCCGAAATTCTGCCGAACCAAAATCTGACTTGTACAATCCGACTCGAACACTCCTCAAATCTGACCCGAGAACAAAACCATCATCCGAACCGAACTGTGACCCGAGCCGAACCAAAACCCACCTTGAATCTGACGAAAACCGTGTCTCGTGGTCTAGAACCCGTATCTTGGACAGTACCGAACCCGAAAACCCGATTCAAAAACTCGAACCAAAATAGTTACCTAGTATGCCGCCGGAAATCATCGTCTTCATCCTCAACCTTCGTCATCCTCGGCTTCGTCACCGGCTCCGGCAGCCGCCGCCGACTGTCTTCGCCGTAGCTGTCACACCCCCAAATTACCCCCAAGTGGAAACCCTGGGAGGCGTGGGACCTACCAGGATCTAGCCACTAATCACATTGAACTAAAGGTTAAATATTAATAGAAATTCCATTCAAGGTAAATAGTGTATCACGTAAACATTTATTCAAAACCCAAATACGTTCAGCGGAAGCCTAATTCATTGTTAAGCAATTCAAAATCCAAATGTATGAAAACAAATACACTCGTCTTGTAATTCCCGTGTATCACGACCCATGACCACTCCAGCATCCTAGACAGCAAGTTTCTCATCAATATATCTAACGACCTGCAAGCATGCAGACAAGTGTATTAAAATAAAGCTGGCGAGTTCAAAGTTTTGTAAAACGTTTAATTGCCAAGTGTTTAGTTTAAAAACATGTTGATGATAACTCAAATACCGCAAGATGACATCAGTTTGTTTGCCCTTCCCCAATGCCTATTAACATTGGTCATGTGGTTAAGGTCATTAGTTCACGCCCGTCCTCCCCGGTACGGTGTGAGGTCGTCAAGCCTAATAGCGCTATCAACTAATACCTCGTTGCCTCACCGGAAACTAGTTCGGTAGTAAGATGGGACCTAAGGTGATAGATTTAAGTGTATTATTCAACATCGGATTTAAACCCTGTAATACATATTCCTCCCCAGAATACCAGTTTGTTTGTCCCTGCCCGAGACGCATGCTCGAAAAAGAGTAGTGAACTCACCTTAGATTTGCTCGGTAAGTTACTTGTTCTAAGTTGATCTACCCAACCCTAACGTGGTTACCAACAATAATCAGTTTTGTAAACGCTTAATTATGTATCCCTTATGCATATTACATAAGTAGCGTACACATATCATCATGCAAGTTGTAACAGTTAATCGGGCAACCCAACAGCCCATAACATTCATCATAAAATCACATAGTAGGTATTTGGACCTCATACAAGTTTGTTTACATGGCCACAACCAAGTATCAGCTTAACAACTCTTAACATTAATCCTATGAATGTGTGATCTAATTAATTCGAGGACCAATCTGAATGTACAACATATTACGACCCATTTTATTACCCAACCCAAACAGGTAGTGTGCAGCCCAACGTCACCGGCCCAGCTATGAATTGTGCAACTGGACTCAAGTGTGCGATTCAGTCCAGACATACAGCCCAATATGAGTGGCACAGTGTAGATGTGCGGCTTGTGGTTGTGTACGGCCCAAGTGCATGCTAGTCTTAAAAGACTGTGCGGCCCCATGTTAATGTGTGACCTATGATCGTGTAAAGCCCAATCAGCCCAACGGCCCACAAGAGACTGTGCGACCCGGTTGGGTTGTACGGTCCACATAATATCCGGCCCATTCCTATGTGTGGCCCAATGTCTCTGTGCGACTTGACTGAGGGTATGCGACCGACATGATTCAACCGCTAAATCCATGTACATTAGTAATGCATGAACCGAGGTGTGTGGTTCGGAGGTGTGCGATCAGTTACTCAATGCCACAATTATTGATCAATCAGTTACATAGTTAAACAACTTTCCATACCAACTTTCCATTTACCATCATGAACATTCATTCCTTTAATAATTGTTATTATCAAGCATGAACTCAATATGTGATCATCAATAGAATTTAACATTCAAAATTCAATATTCATTTGGATCGAATAGCACAACTCCTCCTAATTATGGAACTCTAGTTAATTGTCGTAAGATCAAAATCACACAATCAGATTCATCAATCTTTTCCGTTTCATCATACTCATTAACTCTAACACGTATTCGAATCCTAAGTCCTTGATTTAAACATCCTAGTTAACTTCTGAATCCATGATAATTGTTATCATCACAGCCGATTTATTACTATCTTTGTTATCATAGCACTTTAGTCATTCAAAACCTACCAATGATCGACCGGATCTAATTAAGTCTACCAACGAAACCCTAATTCATGCTTTAATCCACACACACCGATACATATAAGCACGTAAACAACACACCAATGAATGTAAGTTAAATCAAGAACGGACATACTAACCGAATACAAGAATATGAGAGATGATACTTCGAAGAATGAGGGGTTTCCGGCAAGGGAAGTTGTCGTCGATCCAAGAGAGAATGAGAGGAGAATACTAGGGTTTGTTTTCCTTGTGTTTTTGTGTGATAGTGAAGGCCTTGTGCGTATGGGTTCGAATAAGTGAGCCGAGCTCACTTGGGCCTTGCCCCGGGTTCAAAGAAGCTGGGCCGACTACAACCCAACTAGAGAGAAAAGGGTGTGCGGCCCCTTAAGTGGTGTGCGACTCGGACGTAATTGTACGGCTAGATTTTACATAATAAGTTCGTGTAATACCCAAATAACTCTCGTACATGTTATAGAGTGAAGTATAATCAAATAAGTTTAAATAAGTTTACCATATGATGACAGATAGAACGCAATAATATAGGTTAGGGATCGGGAAATTAGGTAATGCTAACCTTGAGAGTTCGGGTTGTCACAGTAGCGTCACCACCACCGTCACGATTATCATCATCATCGTCATCAAACGTCACCGGCTTCGCCGGTTTCACCGGTCGGACCAGGTAGCGAGAGAGGGGGTGCTTCAGGTGGGAGTTTGTAGGGGTGCGGGGTGTCGAAGCGCCGGTTCCGGCTCCGGTCATCGGCCAAGAATCATCGAGAGGGAATGAGTAGATGTGAAGTTTGTTTGAAATGAGGGAGAGTAGGTGTTGTCTTGTTACTTGAGTTAGGGTTTTTTCAAGAGGATGAAGGCAGAGAAAGAAACCATAGGGATAAGGTGTGTGTGTGTTTGGTGATCTGTGGCTTTCAAAATGGGGATTTAGGGTTATACTTACTTATATATACTAGGGTTCCCTTAGTGGGCTTGGGTCCAAGGCCCACAAGCCCACTTCCCGCGTTTTATGTGGCCAATACGCTTCTGGTACCCGTTTTCACACCCGCACTTCGTAGATCGTCGTAGGATATAATTCTAGGGTCATAAGTATGTAAGATTCTATCGGTACTCGTCGTTGGGGCGCTCGTTTGTCGGTTGTGTAAAAATCGCGTAAAATGCGTCGTTGGTCGTTTTTAATCCGTTTTTCGATCTGACTTTGACTACGGATATTAAAATTTAATTACGAAGCTAATTATATCATAATATTTTCGTATTTTTCGGTGTTGTTAGTGTTTTGTTCAGTTTTAGTTCGTTACAGTTTTACCTTTCGCAGATTTCACGCAGATCGTCATTCACGCACTGTAAAGTCGTTTAGACGTTCCTAGGCACTCCAAAGGCCTAACTAAGTTTATTTATGTCTTAAACACTATTTATTATCGTCTTAATGTTCATTTTGCGCGTAATTAAGAGCCGTAAATTACCGGTTGTCACACTGTCGCCACCACTTACCCCAAGGCCACCACCTACCCGACGAAGATGACGATCAGAAACCCTAGCCATCGCCGGTGACATCAGATAAATAAACTGCCCTCTAAGTTTTGGCAACCATTTCAATATCAATCAATATAATCAGAACTCAAAGTGTCTTCGAAAGAAAGAAGCGGGCCTTCGCTGGAGGTAGATCTAGAGCACCGATCTACCTTGTTGTTCTTAGTTACATTGTTGCTGAGGTACTGTTTGAATGTGATATGATTCAATTTTGTTTTTGTTTTCAGATCCGGTGGAATTTGAGAACTGATTTTGTTGTTATTTGGATTTTAGGTTTCGAAATTGGTAGAGAACAGATAGATGGAGAAAGGAGTGAGAAAAGGGATGGTGGTTTATGGTGGTGGTGCTATGCGGCGGTGGGAGGGTGGTTTATGTTGGTGGTGGTGCCATGCGGCGATGGGTACAAGATTTTAGAGGGAGAGATATTTACTCTAATTTTTATGAATCACGTCAACTTTAAAGACAAAGAATATACTTTGCAATCTGTTGTAAACATAAGAACGATTTTTATAATTTACTCTAATTTTTATGAACAAATGAAATGTATTTGTAACTTTTTTAATTTGTTTAACCATTTATCATAATTAAAATAAAAATTAAGATTGGCAAAGTAAATAATATATATTTTCTTTTACGTGTATTCATTATCCTACGTATTACCCTACGTATGCAAAAACAAGTTTGGGGGAATAGTGCCACACAGCTGTGTGGCACTTCTCTATTGGACCATACCATTTTTAATTTAATTTTATTCACAGTTTAAAATTACGTTTTCGTCCTTCATTTAAATTTACGTTTTTGCCCTCAGCTCAAAATAAAATTATAACTTTGCTCTTAGCTCAAAATTACGCTTTTGCCCTCGGGTCAAAAACTCTTTTTTTATTTTGTTCCCAGTTTAAAATTACGGTTTCGCCCTCCGTTTAAAATTATGTTTTTGCCCCCAGCTTAAAATAAAATGTTGTTTTTTCCTCTAGCTCAAAATTACAATTCTGCCCATCAGCTCAAAACTATGTTTTTGCCCACTGTTCAAAATAAAATTATGTTTTTCCCCGTAGCTCAAAATTATGATTTTGCTCTCAGTTTAAAATTATGATTTCGCCTCCAGTTCAAAATATAATTACGATTTTGCCCTCTGTACAGACATACATTTATGAGAGAGAAATATTCGGCTTATTGCCCCGCAACGCGGTTTTATTTTGAACTGGTGGCGAAATTATAATTTTAAACTGGGAACCGAATTGTAATTTGGCATGATTGTAGTGGTGGGCAAAGAAGTAGAGGGACTAAACATGTATATTATGATAGTTATAATAGAAGGACTAAACACGTAAATTAGAAAAGTTAAGGGTTAAAAGCGAAAAATTATTTTGACCACTCATAAGAGAACAAATGGCTATGTCGGAGTGGTCAGCCGACATAGCCTTTTAAGTGTATATAGAATTTGATTAACTCATGGCGATGAAGACCTCCCCCATTTGACCAACACGTTTATTATTTTAAATCTATTTTAAAATTACGTTTTTGCCCCTAATTCAAAATAAAATTACGCTTTTTGTCCCCATCTCAAAATTACGATCTTGCCCTTAATTCAAAATTACGAATTTGCCTGGCACTCCCTCATTGGACCAACCAGTTTATTATTTTATATCCATTCTAAAATTGCGTTTTTGCCCCTCTTTAAAATTACGGGTTTGCCCCCAACTCAAAATAAAATTTTGCTTTTTCCCCAGCTCAAAATTACGATTTTCCCTCCATTCAAAATAAAATTGTGGTTTTACCCTCAGCTCAGAATTACCTTTTCGCCCCCAGTTCAAAAAAAAATCTGTTTTTGCACCCAGCTAAAAATTACGATTTTGCCCTCTGTTCAAAAATGTGATTTTTCCCCGTTTAAAAAATTGTGATTTCGCCCTCAATTCAAAATTACGTTTTTTCCCCGGTTCTAAATAAAATTATGTTTTTGCCCCTAACTCAAAATTACGATTTTGCCCTCGGTTCAAAATAAAAGTGTGCTTTTGCCTCCAGCTGAAAATTACGATTGTGCCCTTAGTTCAAATTTATATTACGCTGTTACCCCAAGTTCAAAATTACGAATTTGCCCCTGTGAAAATTTACAACTTTGCCCCTGGTTCAAATTTACAGTACTGCCATTACTTTAGCTTTTGGCAAATTACCTTTTTACCCCAGATAAAAAATGCAACTTTCCCTCGGTTAAAAATTATAATATTGCCATTGTTTTAGTTTTTTTTTTCAAAACTATAAAAGTGTTTTTTTTAATTGGTTGACTCGATTTAATTATTTTTCGTGTCAATGAGCTGCCTAACACTCGCTCATTATTCGGCCATCGCCCCGCAACGCGGGTGGGGCATTTTATCCCCAGATTACATTTACAATTTTCGCCCCAGTTCAAAAAAAATATTTGTTTTTGCCCCAAACTAAAAATGACGATTTTGCAATTTCGTCACGTTTCAAAAATTATGATTTCGCCTTCAGTTTAAAATTATGTTTTTGCCCGGTTCAAAATAAAAGTATGCTTTTGCCCCCCCCCCCCCCCAATTCAAAATAATGATGCATTCATAAATATTGATATACTCTATTAATTTGTAACATAGCCCAGTTGGCCACCGACACCCAACTCTTCCCAGAGGTACCGGGTTCGAGTATTGGGAGTGGCATATGTCGCCCAGTGTAAGAACTCGGCATGGGGAAGTCACCGCGGAGCTAGCTTGGTCGGGTAGCGTCTCACGGAGTGAGATCACTCCGGCGGTTGGGATGACCGTGCACTATCCCCCAACAGTGCAGTTAACGGTGACGGCGATTTCCACTTGGAATACATATATTATGAGGCTCAAAATTACGTTTTCGCCCACAGTTCAAAATAAAATTATGATTCCCCCCCCCCCCCCCCCAGCTCAAAGTTATGATTTTGCTCTCAGTTTAAAATTATGATTTCGCCTCCAGCTCAAAATATAATTACGATTTTACCCTCTATACAGACATACATGTTATGAGAGAGAAATATTCGGTTTATTGCCCCGCAACGCGGGCGGGGCAAAAACTAGTTGGTCCAACATTTCTATATAGTAACAATTCAATTTGTGAACAGTATAAATCTTAAATTTAATTTGTGAAACAGTAGAAATCTTTGATTGGTCCATGTTAGACTATGGGGTATGATGAACAGTGTGTTTTTTTTTTTTTTTTTGACTCTTTTGCCTCTTTGGACCCAATTTACGATTTTGCCCCACTTTAAAATTACGATTTTAAAATTTGCCAACTCGCATGAACAGTGTTTTTTTTTTTTGCTTTTTGACTTTTTTGCCTCTTTGGACCCAATTTACGATGTTGCCCCGCTTTAAAATTACGATTTAGCCATCAGTTTAAAATTACGTTTTTACCTACCGTTCAAAATAAAGTTACGCGTTTACCCTGATGGAAAATTACAATTTTTACCTCGATTCGAAATAAAGATTTTACCCCGTTTAAATCTACAGTTTTGCCATTAGTTTTGTTTCCCTTTTCCTTGTGAAGGAGATAGACCAGCGGACGATCCAACCACCGATCCTCAGAAAGAATGAATTAACACTACTTGACGAGACCAGTGAATTAACCTCCCTTGGTTAACCACTGTTTCATCAGCAATGGTATTGTATTACGGATGGTAGGAGGTAATTGTAGTATAGTATTGATGGTTTGATAGATGAAAGGGAATGTGTATTCAAAGTGGTGTACTAAAACACGTTATAACATGTTCATATATATATAGATGCATATGTGCATTTCTAGTGTTGTTAATGTTATAACAAGTTCATGCATATAGAGCACATGTGCATTTCTATTATTGTTAATGTAAAAAGTAGTGTATTATAAATGGTAGTGTAAATGAAAGTGCAATTGTCTGAAATTTGTAATGAATTACGGAATTTGTCAAAGAAATGACACAAATGCACATGTGCATGGATAACTGTTACTCGAATTTTTTTTTAATTTTTTTTATTATTGACGAAATATTGCCATTTTTTCAAAAATAATAGTAAAAAAAAAATTGGGTGTTTTTTAGATTCTTTAGGTATTTTTTGGTTGTGTTTACATTGGTTCTCGTGGTTCTCGCAATAAAGGGTGGTTTCTAACGGATACTTCTCCTATATATGTATGTGTATATATAATATGGGAATTGGTTTGGTGAGAACCACCTTCATTTATGAGAACTCCTATCTCGTGAGTGAATTTTCTAAAAAAATATATTTCTCAGATATTGTATATATACTAGTTTTTGCCCCGCCCGCGTTGCGGGGCAATAAGCCGAATATTTCTCTCTCATAACATGTATTTCTGTACAGAGGGCAAAATCGTAATTATATTTTAAACTGGAGGCGAAATCATAATTTTAAACTGAGAGCAAAATCATAATTTTGAGTTATGGGGGAAAACATAATTTTATTTTGAACTGTGGGCAAAAACGTAATTTTGAGCTGAGGGCAGAATCGTAATTTGAGCTAGAGGAAAAAACAACATTTTATTTTGAGCTGAGGCAAAAACGTAATTTTAAACGGAGGGCGAAACCGCAATTTTAAACTTGGAACAAAATTAAAAGTGAGTTTTTGAACCGAGGGCAAAAGCGTAATTTTAAGCTAGGGGCAAAAACATAATTTTAAACAAAGGACGAAAGAGTAATTTTAAACTACGAATAAAATTAAATTAAAAATGGGCTGGTCCAATAGGGAAGTGCCAGGCAAGCTGTCTGGCACTATTCCCTCAAGTTGTAAATGTACTGTGGACAAAAACGTAATTTTGAGCTGAGGGCAGCATCGTAATTTTGAGCTAGAGGAAAAAATATCATTTCATTTTGAATTGGGGGCAAAACGTAATTTTAAACGGAGGGCGAAACCGTAATTTTAAGCTGGGAACAAAATTAAAAGTGAGTTTTTGAACCGATGGTAAAAGCGTAATTTTAAGTTAGGGGCAAAATTATAATTTTATTTTGAGCTGGGGGCAAAAACGTAATTTTAAACAAAGAACGAAAGCGTAATTTTAAACTGAAAATAAAATTAAATTAAAAATGGGCTGGTCCAATAGGGAAGTGCCAGACAAGCTGTCTGGCACAATTCCCTGAAGTTGTAAATGTATATGCAGCTTGCCTATTGGACCAACTTTTTTTTATTTAATTTTATTTCCAGTTTAAAATTACGCTTTAGTCCTTTGTTTAAAATTACGTTTTTTCTCCCATCTCAAAATAAAATTATAATTTAGCCCTTAGCTCAAAATTACGCTTTTGCCCTCGGTTCAAAAACTCACTTTTAATTTTGTTCCCAAATTTCAAATTACGGTTTCACCCTCCGTTTAAAATTTCCTTTTTTCACACAGTTCAAAATAAAATGTTGTTTTTTCCTCTAGCTCAAAATTACGATTCTGCCCTCAGCTCAAAATTACGTTTTTGCCCACAGTTTAAAATAAAATTATGTTTTCCCCCTAGCTCAAAATTATGATTTTGTTCTCAGTTTAAAATTATGATTTCGCCTCCAGTTCAAAATATAATTTACGATTTTGCCCTCTGTACAAACATACATGTTATGAGAGACAAATATTCGACTTATTGCACCGCAACGCGGGGCAAAAACTAGTATATTTTATTTACATATTATAAATTAACAACAACTTATAGTATAGTAGTGTTGTACCCCATGCTTTGAGTGCTTCTAAAAAAAAAATTAATATTACACTTTTAACCCATAACTCTTTGATTTTTTTACTTTCAACCAAAAGTTTTTCATCTTTTCCAATTTAACCTCACAACTTTTTTTACTCTTAACTTTGGTCCCCTATACTTTATATACTCCTTAAAACTTCCGTTTTACGTTTCATTCTAAATTTTACGAGTTAAAACGGCGCAACGTACGTGTGTGGTTCAACGCTTTTATGTTTTGTTTTACACTACGCTCTAAATTTTGCGAGTTAACATGGTGGAACGATGCATGTGTGGTTCAACGTTCTTACATCGTCTATCCTGTTTGATAGGTTGTCGCAACGTGGGTCCTAAATCGACTTAGTTATTATTTTCTATTTTTTATGTTTCGGTCTAATTTCTCTGGGTTAACACGCCACAACTTCAGTGTTGATAGTCGCTGATGGTGGTGTCGCGTTAATGCTATTTGTCACGGTTTTACGACCCCGCCGCAACGCGGGGACTTAATACTAGTTGTTTATAAAAATCAATAAACTATGTTATTATTACAATTTAACCCCTCTTTTTTCACCAACTTTACAATATTTGTCTTAATGTATGGTTTAACTGAAAGGCACTCTGAGTTTTGACACACGTTTTCTGTTAGTGTAACTAAACTTGTATTCATCCAACGGTTATAAGGTAGTTAAAATCAGGTTGTGAGTTGGATATTCTTTGACATAAAATAACAATAATGGAATATTAATCATTTCTAAAGGCAAAAAAATCATCATTGATGACATAAAATATAAATAATGGAATATTTATCATTTCTAAAGTCAAAAAGAAATCATCAATGGAATTGGATCGAATTCCAAAAATACAAAAAAATGGATTTAAGATTTATAATAACAAATTGAGTGTTAAATCTAATAATCTCAATAGAATTAGATCTTAATTAAAAAAATAAAATACTGTGAAATCCAATACATATCTTGGTCTATCTATCTATATATTTTTCCTATCAAAATAAAGATATTTTTTTTTAATAAATTGTAATGCGAAGAGTACTAACGATTAGTAGCTGTTTAGTGACATCACTCCTCTTTGAATACCTTAATTAATTAAATATTTAAAAAGCCTACTTTAAATATAAAATAGAGTTAAATGTCATTTTAGTCCCTGTGGTTTGGGTCATTTTGCCAGTTTAGTCCAAAGGTTTCATTTTTAACATGTGGGTCCAAAAAGGTTTCACCGTTGCCATTTTAGTCCACTGGGTTAATTTCATACATTTTTTCTGTTAACGAGAAGGCCAGTATAAAAAATGGTTGTGAGTGGAGGAGAGAGAAAATGTTACTGTTGGTCCAATGGGGGAGTGCCAGGCAGCTGCCTGGCACTATTCCCCTAACTTGGTAACGAGAACCAAGTTATGGGGATTCAAATGAAACATGTGTTCTGATACCACTGTTGGTAAGAACCCTTATGGACATGAACACAATGATAAACTACGAACAATTAAATGAATAACTATATTGAATGTGAAAGTATGAGTGATTCTGATGATTACAAATGAAACATACAAACCTATATATACTAAGCGAACAGGTGCAATTGTAGAGACGCGTCTCTTCACGAACGGTTGTGTCTCTTGATCTTGTGGATGAGATTGAATATGAAGAGGCATGTCTCCTGTGAAAAGTCGTGTCCTTTTATCTCTGTGTTGATGCCTGCGATCGCGAACTCCAGGAGAGGCATCCTTTCATTTAGTGTAGGTTACAATCTTTCCTTTTGTCGCATCTAGTCCTTGTAATTCAAAACTACCTAATTACATAACTAAACTATCTAATAACTAATTACTAAACAACCCTCATACTTTAGGATGTGAGGGATTAGAGCATTCACATCCAGCCCCCTAAAATTATACATACATTCCACTAAAAAACAACTCATATATCAATATATTTCCACTAAAAACAAATACTTTTTCTCTCTCCTTTTCAATTAAATAATATTTTTATAGGCAGCTGCCTGACACTCCCCTATTGGCCCAAAAAATTTACAATTATATTGTCCATAGTGCAATGGATGGATTTGAAATTTAAAAAAGGTAAAAAGTAAATAGTGGACCTAGAAATAAAATTAAATTAAAAAAAGTTGATCCAAGAGGGAAGTGGCACTATTCCCCTATCTAACCTCACTTAAATAAGGAAAGCGACACCATTTTTTTAGAAAAATTCACTCACGAGATAGGAGTTCTCATAAATGAAGGTGGTTCTCACCAAACCAATTCCCATATTATATATACACATACATATATAGGAGAAGTATCCGTTAGAAACCACCCTTTATTGCGAGAACCACGAGAACCAATATAAACACAACCAAAAAATACCTAAAGAATCTAAAAAACACCCAATTTTTTTTTACTAATATTTTTGAAAAAATGGCTATATTTCGTCAATAATAAAAAAAATTTTAAAAAAATTCGAGTAACAGTTATCCATGCACATGTGCATTTGTGTCATTTCTTTGACAAATTCCGTAATTCATTACAAATTTCAGACAATTGCACTTTCATTTACACTACCATTTATAATACACTACTTTTTACATTAATAATAATAGAAATGCACATGTGCTCTATATGCATGAACTTGTTATAACATTAACAACACTAGAAATGCACATATGCATATATATATATATGAACATGTTATAACGTGTTTTAGTACACCACTTTGAATACACATTCCCTTTCATCTATCAAACCATCCACACTACACTACAATTACCTCCTACCATCCGTAATACAATACCATTGCTGATGAAACAGTGGTTAACCAAGGGAGGTTAATTCACTGGTCTCGTCAAGTAGGGTTAATTCCTTCTTTCCGAGGATCGGTGGCTGGATCGTCCGCTGGTCTATCTCCTTCACAAGGAAAACAAACCGTGACTCGTAACAAGGAGGATAGGGTGGGGGGTGCTCCTTGTTACCACTATCCGGCGTGAGAATCAGTAATTTGTTTTTGAAGCAAAGTGTGTGATAGTAGTAGTAGTAGTAGTGAGAGAGTTGAGAAGAGACACCTCAAACCTGGTTTAGGATGGGTATTTATAGCCGAGGAATGAAGGAGGATAATTGAGTGCCTAGACTGACAACGCACAGCCTCTTGCAGGTGTGTCAGGCTTGTCGGTTACGGTGGTGATGCCACGTCCTACCGTGGTGTCAGTCTGTTGCTTACGTGTGGGCTGGCAGGCGACTTTCGTTGGTGCCACTTGCTCTATGGTGTCAGTCCCACTTGCCTTGTGGGCAGGATGCGGTGCCGTGTCGCATCGCTGCTCGCAGTAACTGTTGTTGTTTCCGCGTTCTTGCTCTGGCCAAGACATGTGCGGGATGCGGTGCCAGGCCGCATCGCCACTTGTGGTGACTGTTGCTGTTGCCCAGATCCCTTGTCGTGACGAAAATGTTCATAGGATGCGGTGCCAAGCCGCATCGCTATGTGTACACCCATTATCATACACAAGGTAAATCTTCTCATCCCTTGACCGATTGGATTCGCCCGCTGTGTTCGCGCGTGCCCACACGGACACAGATAAGTTCTTGCCGGTGGGGGTTTTTGATAAGGGTAATGGTCACTCGCAGCCATGTTGGTGCGAGATCTGGGACCATACCCCTTCAAGTTCCCCCAGTCTAGTGTTGTTTCCTCATGCAAGTTGCATGTGGGAGGAATACTGGTCTATGAGGTCGAGTGGGTACTTTGGAAGTTGGAGAAGATTCTAGGCCAGACTGATGGCTCCTGCTTCAAGTAAATCAAGCCGTGGATCTGGTAAAGTCGTGTGACGTCTCTTCCGTACCGGTGAGTAAGTTTCGTCTGATGCGGAATTCTCAGCCGAGGATTTTGATCCGGTAGTATGGTCTACCTTTTTCTGAGGTCAGCCACCTGTTGTTGTGCCGAACCAACCTTTGAGACGGTGACTGAAGATGTCAGTGTCCGCAACTCTCTCTATCCACTTAGAGAAGTAATCAGTCATAGCAAGCATGAATACTTTTCCACCAGGTGGAAGTTTCAGGCAGCTGTCTGTCACTATTACCTTGGCCGCCCAATTCAACCAATAATTGGCAACCACTGTTACCGCCCAGTTCTCGCCCCCGCTTAAAAATAAATTTACGCTTTTGCTCCCAGCTAAATATTTCAAACTTGGGGGAATAGTGCCACACAGTTGTGTGGCACTCCCCCATTGGACCAACAATATTTTTTTTTATATTTATTTTAAAATTACGTTTTTGCCCCTAGCTCAAAATAAAATTACGTTTTTGCCCCCAGCTCAAAATAAAATTACGTTTTTTGTCCCCATCTCAAAAATACGATCTTGCCCTCAATTCAAAATTACGACTTTGCCTGGCACTCTCCCATTGGACCAACAATATTTTTTTATATTCATTTTAAAATTACGTTTTTGCCCCTAGCTCAAAATAAAATTACTTTTTTGCCCCCAGCTCAAAATAAAATTACGCTTTTTGTCCCCATCTCAAAAATATAGGGGAGTGCCAGGCAGCTGCCTGACACTATTCCCCAAGGTTGTAAAAGTCAAGATAGGTGCATGTAATAATAATAATAACAATAATATAATAAATTAATAATTCAATAACACAATCGTAAATTTGTTGAGCTAATAGAGAAGTACCATGCATAACTAAAAATATAAAAGGGACAAAATCGTAATTTAGCAAAAAAAAAAAAAAAAGAAAGAAAGAAATTGGGTGGCAGGTGGCCGCCCAGCTCAACCAACCATATGAAAACACTATTATCGGCTTTGGTATTTGTTAGAGTAGATAATAGTGACAGGCTGCTTGCCTGGCACTTCCCTATTGGATCAGTCCATTTTTAATTTAATTTAATTTTATTCCCAGTTTAAAATTACGTTTTCGTCCTTTGTTTAAAATTACGTTCTTGTCCCCAGCTCAAAATAAAATTATAATTTTGCCCCTAGCTTAAAATTACGCTTTTGCCCTCGGTTCAAAAACTCACTTTTAATTTTGTTCCCAGTTTAAAATTACGGTTTCGCCCTCCGTTTAAAATTACGTTTTTGCCCTCAGTTCAAAATAAAATGTTATTTTGAACTCTAGCTCAAAATTACGCTTCTGCCCTCAGCTCAAAATTACGTCTTTGGCCACAGTTCAAAATAAAATTATGTTTTTCCCCCTATCTCAAAATTATGATTTTCCTCTCAGTTTAAAATTATGATTTCGCCTCCGATTCAAAATATAATTACGATTTTACCATCTGTATACACATACATATTATGAGAGAGAAATATTCGGATTATTGCCCTGTAACACGGGCGGGGCAAAAACTAGTTAACATACAATATTCTTTTCATTCACATATAATATTCTCTCTCTTCTATTTATATGTGTATGTAAAGAGAGACATACTCCCAAGAATTCTTCTACATTCCTACCCCTCTATATCTCTTCATCATAAATCATAAATGGTTGTATCAACTGATATCAATCCAATTCGGATTGAAAAGATTCAAGAACTGAAGGTTCCAGTGATTGATCTTTCAGAGAAGAAATCTAATGTAGCAAAGCTGATTGTAAAGGCCTGTGAAGAATATGGTTTCTTCAAGGTCATCAACCATGGGGTTCCTCATCACATCATTAAGAAGATGGAAGATGAAGGCTTTGAGTTCTTTCATAAACCATTACCCGATAAGATACAGGTCGGATCCGCCAACCCATTCGGCTATGGCAGCAAGAACATTGGTCTTAGTGGCGATGAAGGAGAGCTTGAATATCTTATTCTTCATACCAATCAACACTCCATTGCTAACTCATCTAAATTCAGGTATTTTCATAACTCATTTTTTTAATGTTATTATTATAGTTTTCTTGGTGTTTTTAAGACTGTATCATGGTTTTAATGTTGGACTTTTTGTTTGATTTATATTTACCATGATTTTATCTCATTTATATGGTTTTAAAAGAGGTTGTCTAAGCGTTTCTGTTAAATTATAATAGCACATAAAACACACACATATATATGTATATAGAGGAAAAAGATAAATCGAAAATTCACCTTAGTTAAAGAAACCCAGAAAACTTCATATTCACCATCCATCTCATTTGATCAATGATGGATATTATATTAAAAGGGAAAAAAAAGTTACCTTTTCAGACAAATGTTACAGTCTGATAAAAAGTGTAAAGTATTACAACTTTCTCGTTCCTCTCTCATTTGACACAAAAAATGTGACAACTGCATTATTACATAAAAATCTCATTGTGAAAAAAATGTAACATGTCTTTTATACATATTACAAAATAAAAACTTCGTAAATGATAAGTTCTAACATACATACATTTTATATAATCTAAAAAACAGCTGTCAAAACACAATAAAAATGTTTTACAGATGAGTTACAAAAAATGTGAACAGTTGAAAAAATGTAACATATTCTCTCCTCTCTCTACTGTTACGAAAAGTGTGTCAGTGTCAGAAAATGTTGCAGGTATTAGTAAAATTGTTGCAGCAAAAAGTGTAACACGTTGCAACATTATGTCAATCAATTAGGTTTTCAGAGTTTTTGTAACTTACATGGGATTTCTCCCTATAATTCACCTATATATATACATATATATATATGTATATATATATATACACAAAAAAAACTGTGACTTATTTATAATTTATGTGTAAAGTATTTTAACTTTTATGTATAACTATGGATGTATATGATATTAAAATTGGTAAATACTTAAAAAAAAGTACTAACATAGTTTTAAACAAAGTAAAATGGTAAGATTAATAATAATTTCATACACATAAATATCAAGGGTTCTAAGTATATCAAGTAAATATATTAAGACATTTAACATTGGTTTACTTATTAGCTTAAATGAAGTGGAGTGACTCCCATCACCCCATGCCATCTCAATGCATAACGTATTCAACACCGCCCTACCTTAGATTGAAGGGGGGTGCCTTCTGCCAAGACAATGGTGAGTGCCATGGAGGTGTATGTGGGTTTTCCTAGGGTTTTTATCCCACACCATATAGTCTTAAAACATACTAAATAATACCAATCCATGATAGATTTTGGAGTATCTTTTACACACCGTAGAGTGTGTATGAGTTATCCGTTACAAAAAAAAATAGTAAATTTATAAAAGTTTAATAAATGTAGTTTTCCGTTATAGAAAAAATAGAATAATAAAAGTAAATTTATAAAAGTTTAATAAATATCTTTTGGAGTTAATTGCCAAAATCGTCCCTAAGGTTTAGGCAGGTTTGCTATTTTCGTCCAAAATGACACTTTTGTCCTAAATTGCCCCCAACGTTTGTAACTTTTTGCCATTTTCATCCAAACTACTAACTTAGTTTATTTTTTCTGTTAAGTTGAGGATATTTGGATGAAACTGACAAATATAAAACCACATTGAAGATTTTGGCAATTTACTCAAACTCTTTTAAATTTCTTTTATTAATTAATTTTGTTACATATATAATAAAAAAAGAATATACATGCAATTTTTATATGAAAAAAATTATAGCTTTGTCACATAATTTTTATAAATTTTCATCCAACCACTAATTAAGTTAATTTTTCTATTAAGGCGTAGGATGTTTATAAACTAAGACAGAAATTAATTTCTAATTTTTTTATATAGGTCATTTTTATAAAAATAAAATCTACTTAAACCTCTAAATTTTATAAAACTAAAATGCTGGTGACCTTATTGAAAAATGTCAAATAAAAAAATCTTATCATATGTACAAAATTTGTAATTCATCTTCTACTCTTTTAAATTCGCTCCTAAAGAAAAACAAAAGTCAGTGCCCCCCCCCCCCCCCCAATCAAACAACGTATCGTTACCAAACCTTAAAATTACCCACCAAATTGTAATTATAATGCTATGAACCAAAAGTTTCTTTACTTAAGCCACTCAGAATAAGTATTAATTAGTTACCCTCATAATCTTAATTAAATAAATATTTTATTTCTACCAACATACTTCCTAGGTGCTCAACACATTTAAAAAATATGTAACGTTTTACAATTTTTTTCTATCTCTACAACTGATAAATACTAAAAGTTGTAATCGATTGTTATGTGTTGCACACCAATGACGTTTTCTCTTTATAAAACTGATTTATATAAAGAAAGTTGTAAATTAATTTATGTCTTATGTCTTAATATATAAAATTTAAAACATCCTTTACCTTAATAGAAAAATAAACTGAGTTACTGATTTGGATGAAAATTTATAAAAATTATGTGACGAAACTATTAAATTTTTTTTCTTCTAAAAACTTCATGTATATTCTTTTTTATTATATATGTAACAAAAATAATTAAATAAAAGAAATTAAAAAGGGTTTGAGTAAATTGCCAAAATCGTCCCTGTGGTTTTATATTTGTCAGTTTCATCAAAATATCCTCAAGTTAACAGAAAAAATAAACTAAGTTAGTGGTTTGGATGAAAATGGCAAAAAGTTACAAACGTTGGGGGCAATTTGGTACAAAAGTGTCATTTTGGATGAAAATGGTAAACGTGCCCAAACCTCAGGGACGATTTTGGCAATTAACTCTATCTTTTGTAAGTGTTTCCAGCCGGGGCGAGTAAATGTCGATTTGTTTAAGTGAAAAAATATTCTTAAAATTTTTATTTTTTTCTTATTAACTTTACAGTTGGCGGTGAACTTTCAATTTAGTTATTCTTTTTATTGAAAGCACGATATGTATTATAAAATTCATCAACACCTCAAATAATTTTAAAAGTTGTGTGATAAGCCAAACGTTGTTCTTTACTATAAAAGTATCTTTCAAGAAAAATGTAAATCCTACTAATTTGTCATAAAATATTAATCTAAAGTTTCTTTATTTATTTCTCTCTCCTTTGAGCAAACATTTGGCTTCTCACGTAATCAAAAAAATATTTAACTAGGATAATCTATTTAAAGATATAGTACCAATAGTACCATAACCTCTTGAAAGAAGTAAAGTCACTGTAATAGTTTTTTATATAACTTATTATATCAGTGTTTATAAAGAGATAAATTATCAATCTATTTAACAAGTTATTATCATTATTTTCTATGTAAAGAAAACCTAGTATTGGTAAATTATATATTTTTTATTTAGTTTTACCAAAAGAAGAGATAAAAACAAAATCACGGATAGAGGCAGAAAAGGATGGAAATTCGGTGGCAAAAAATGTCAGAATCAGAAATTGGCGTGTTTTAACCTTTTCGTTTTAGTTTTTATTTATTTTTTTTAAATAGTAATTTTTTAAATCTGTAATCTCACTTAAAAAATTTAAACTCATCTTTCTTTTACTGATGACAATTTAAATCTAAATATCATATAATCTCACTTAAAAATTTTAAGCTCATCTTTCTTTTACATATTACAAACATCATACTACTGTGTCATAAAAATTAGCATGGAGCATATCACTTCACTTTAAGACTACTCAGTGTAGGGGTCGTCAAGGCCCGTCCTGGACCGGTGACACCCTCAACATCATTTCCAGGGGATTGTTGGCGTCGAGACCGTCTTCCCCAAGACGTTGAGGACAGGGCACAAAAAAACAAAAAAGAGTCGTTTAGGTTGATATGCTTATTTAATTTCATATTAAATCTTCAACAACTACAAATTATGAAATCAAAACAATCTAACCCTAATTTGCGAATACCTGATGAGAGCGAGCAGCAGAGGCGGTGGCCGGCGAATCAACAACGGAATTTTCCGGCCAGGTTAACAGATCTGCAGTGGAATTGGGCGTGTTGGTTGCCATTCGAGATTGTCCGGCACAGTTCTTTCTGTTTGAATTGTTGTTCAAGAAGTGAAGAAGGATCAGGATGCGACGTCGTATTGTTATTATATGTACATGATGTGATGTGTGGGTGCGTTGGAATTTGCCAAAATTAAATAAATAAATAAGTGGGGGAGATCCATCCGCCATTTCCCTTGTTCCATCCTTGTAGGGGTATCTTCCTTGAATGTTGACGTGTCTCTGAGGTGGAGGGGCATCCTCCAAGGACTTGCCTCCTCCCACACCGAGTACCCTATGCAAATCATTTTTCTAAATTTTATGTTTTTTTAATTTAAAAAGGAAACTACTAACTTGCTTTATAAAATTCAGCTTTAATTGTGTAAAATTTATAATATTCACTTTTATATAATGTGAACAAAATTCATTGATTTCTACAACCTACATAAGTTCAAGTTACGTGTAGGAATAATATGTAGGTCAATTGCGAGTATTCGATTTAGACGGAGAGTACACGAGGAATATTCAGACATGTTAAATTATAAATAAATTAGTTTTCGGGAAATATATATGTCAAATATCGTTAGTTTATTAATATTTATAATAAAATACGTGAATATAATATATATATATATATTCAAATAGTAAAGTATTTCAAAAATTGACATTCATTCCTTCAAAAATTATATTCATTCCTTAATTCCTTAATATGATAGAATTATGTTTTACTCTTTTTAAAGTTAAACTCTGAGTTGACCTACATAATCTAAGAGCATTCACATTTTATCCATCAAAATATGTGAGGGGGAGTTTTTATATTATAAAGGGTATAAAAAGTGGTTGTGACTTGTGAGTGGAGGAGAGATAAAATGTTACTGTTCATCTGTATATTTGGGGGGACACTGTTCACCCAGTATATTTTTTTTAATATATATTGAAAGTGGTTGTGAGTGAAGGAGAGAGAAAAATGTGATGATAATATTATTTAATTGAAAAGGAGAGAGAAAAAGTATTTGTTTTTAGTGGAAATATATTGATATAGGAGTTGTTTTTTAGTGGAATGTATGTATAATTTGATGGTTTGGATGTGAATGCTCTAATACATGTGGAGGATAACTAACAAACAAATTTACCAATTTAGGTTTTTTCTCGTACTTCTCGCCCTTAAACTCTTTTTTGAAAGGGTGTTACTTTCTACACCCCCCTATTTACTTTTTTCACCCCCCTCCTCTCACATACTTATAGGTGGGGCCTGCGTGGGACCGACAGTTTTCCTCTCACAAGGGGGGGTATAATAGGAAGGGGTGCGTATAGAATGAGCCTTTTGAAATTAACCTCACCATATATATATAAAATACGTTTATAACATTGAGAACCATATAATTCATTTGTAAATTGTTTATTACATGGATATAAATAGGTGGAAAACCATAGAAACCGTACAATGAATTTTATCTATATGATACATAGGCAGTTAGATAACAGTGAACCCATTATCTTTTTTATCTTCTGTTATTAAACTATCAATACACAAACCACAAATGTTTTATACAGTTATTAAAAACAGAATGTAATATATATCAATGAAAAAATATTTGGGAGGGGGGATTGGATTGGATTGGATTGGAAAAGAAAAGAAAAGAAAAGAAAAGAAAAGAAAAGACAGGTAAGAAACAGTAAGTAGTAACTGTGGGTGTGGCTGCAGAAATGCAGTGAGTAGTTATGTAGAATGCGTTCGGGAGTTGGCATGCAAGATACTGGAACTGATAGCTCAAGGGGTGGGGGTCCCACCCACATCCTTCTCCCGTCTGCTCAACAGCTTTGACAGCGACTCCCTCCTGAGGCTCAATCACTACCCACCTGTCACTCACACTGCCGCTATTGGCTTCGGAGAGCACTCTGACCCTCAGATCCTCACCCTCCTCCGATCCAACGGTGTCCCTGGCCTTCAGATATCCTTGGGAAATGACACTTGGCTCCCTGTTGACCCTGACCCACTTGCCTTCTGTGTCAATATTGGTGATCTCTTGCAGGTTGCTTCCCTTCCTTACCTTTCCTTAACTTACCTTATTATTATATTTATTATTATTATCTATTATTATTTTATGCTACACAACAATATTATAAATTTATTATTATTTTCTTTACTTTTTGAATTTATCATTTTGTTTTTGTAGGCTATGACCAATGGAAGGTTTGTAAGTGTGAGACATCGAGCAATGGCTAATACGTTACATGACCGCTCTAGATTGTCCTTGGTCTTCTTCGGTGGACCTTCACCGGAAGCGATAATCACTTGCCCGCCCCAGCTACTAAAGCAAAATCAACCACGCTATAGAGCTTTCACTTGGGCAGAATACAAGTCGCATACTTACGCTCATCGACTTGGTGAAACTAGACTTGACCATTTCAAAATTGCTTGAAGCCATAAGGTGAACAAAAAAGAAGAAACCATCAGCTGTAAATCTTTTCTTTCCGAAAAAACAAATTTTGCAAATCAAAGAACAGTATTGTTCGATTTTGGATTAGTTGATGTTAAGTAACAAAGAGTAGTTAATGTTAGTTATAATTTGATACGTGGCCTTTTGGGTTTGATATTATTAGGGTGAGAAATGATGTATCATCTTAAACTTGTTTTAACCTGAATCCAGTATAAGACCACCCGAAGTGGGGCGATATTTGGGCGTGAATTGCCCCGAAAACACCGGGAACCACTACGGTGGGTGTTGTTTTGGGTGTTTTTGCTTTCGCCGTGTTTTATAAAACGCTTTGATTTGTAAACACTTGACCAAAAAAATTAATAATGTGTAATAATTGCAGGGGCATTATGGGGTATTATACCACTACACCTGTTTTAAGATAATGCCCTATAATGCCCAAAAGCTGACTGAACCGCCACATAATGCAAAACGTGGGTAGGGGCATTATCTTCCTCTCCCACTACACATGGTCTAACAATCATGTTACCTAAACCTATAAATGGATGTTTGGTTTATAGAATGTAGTTAAAGGAATTGAAATTCAGTTAAACTTTTCATGAAAAATATGAACAAAATAGAATGTAAATAATGATACATGGGAAATAACAATTTATTAAATCATTGTGATTTTTTTTAACGACCAACTAAACCTCATTTTATTTAATCATTATTCCAACCAACAAGAGGCTGGCCAATACAGCAAAACCCAAATCATACACCAAAAAACAAACAGAAAACAATGCACAACTTAAACAAAAGTAACAAGATCAAATTTCTTCCATGCCTCCCAAGACACATTACTCGACTTCGAACGGTGCTTAACCCAAAGGAAACTAAGCGCCTTTGACTCCTCAATCACGGCTACAATCTGAGGCTGTTTGTTGTTGAAGATCACATTGTTTCTGGTTCTCCATAAGCTCTATAAAACCGTTAAAATGACCGCCTGATACACCTTACGTTGTTTATTTGACCCGCTAAAGCTCTGATGTAGGTGTAACAATTCATGGAAGTGGAAAGCAATAAATAGAAGGAATATAGCACCATTATGATAAGAGCTGCCAAATGGTATGAGAAAATTGGCATATGACACAAACAAAAACTCCATTGATTCCTCAAAGTGACTACATAGGCGACACATCAGATTTTGTATAATTATGTTTCTCCTCCTTAGAGCCGAGATAGTAGGAAGCCGATCTTGATTCGCTCGCCATGCTACGATACAAACATTTTTTGGGACCCAGTTATTCCAAGAGAACGTGGACCGCGACCCGTTAGAATTATTCACATCCATCTTTACTTTGATGCTTTTTACAGAGAAAAAACTTGTTCTGTCGAGCTCCCAAACCCACCGGTCGCTACCGGGTTGAAGGGATACCGAACCCAGCAACACGCAAATATCATTAAACTCTTGCAGCTCCAAATGTGACATTTTATCAACATCCTCGTTTCCACCCAAAAAAAAATTCCTTTTTAAAACAGTCTAAAGACATGATAACTTGAACGGGGGCCCGATATAAAGAGAAGTAGTATGTTGGAAGTGCATTCAAAACCAACTTTAGGAGAGTGATTCTACCCCCTGATGAAAGTTGTCGGGCCTTCCACAAGGATAACCGGCTACGAAATTTATCCATGACTGGGGCCTAATTCCGTACCAAGTTCATGTTTCCACCAATCGGGAGCACAAGGTGAACAAAAGGCAAATAACTGGCTTTACACCCGAAGCCTATCGCCATATTATTTAATGCATAATCCCCAACCCCAATGCCGAAAAGGCTTCTTTTTGTAAGTTAATTTTAAGGCCCGAGACGAAGTAAAATCACCTTAGAATACGTTTCAGGGCAGCCATGTTATTGGATGACCACTCGCCCAAAAAAAAGAGCGTCATCCGCCAATAAGAAATGAGATAGCAAAGGCCCATGTGTGTAGGAATAGCAATGGGCCAGGTTTGGGCCGGGTATTGGTAATCCCAGGCCCGTACCCGGTTGTAATTCATTGTCCCATACCCGGCCCGTTATCCGTCGGGTATTTTTCGGGTAATTACCCGTCGGGTATCGGGTATACCCGTTAATTTCTTAAAAAAACCCGTTGGGACAAATGTGCAATTTTTACTTTGATGTTTATATAATTTATTATTTTAATGACTATAACAAATGAAAATATGATTAATAACTTACATATCATATTCAGACCACAAATACTAAACTAAATTAAAACGATTACTTAATTAAGTAATTGTATCAGGACCACCAAATTGCATAAAGCATCTACATAATAAAATGTGATAGCTTTCCTATCCAATATACATGCTCAAAAATGAGTTATATATTCACTAAACACTTCTCAAATGCATATTCACATGTGACTATAGAAAAGGTAATAAATACATGCACTAAGTTTATATATATGGAAATCTATAATATGATACTTTCGGGTATTATTCGGGTAAATGGGTCGGGTATCGGGCGGGTATCACTAAATCCCATACCCGTACCCATACCCTATTTTTTTCTATTTTTAAGCCCGTACCCGACCCATACCCATTGGGCTTCGGGTATACCCGACCCGTATGTTTCAGGTTTCGGGTATACTCGTCGGGCTTGGGCTTTTTTGCCATCCCTACATGTGTGTTAACTCTAATGCCTTTAAAAAGCCCGATAGAGCAAGCCTTTTTCATCATACAAGAGAGCACTTCCATAGCAAGGATAAAAAGATATGGAGATATTGGATCACCTTGCTTTAAACCCCGGGAACACACAAATTCGCTTGTAGGAGACCCGTTTACCAACACCGAGGCCCGGGCCATCGATACAATAGCTATGATCCAACGACGCCATTTCAAAGGAAAATTCATTTTGTCGCAGCCCACGACCCCTAACCACGGGAGCGGGTGCCGCGAGACTCAGAGTCGGTGGTATCAGTGTTTATTAATTTGGCAGCGGAATACATCAGGACCGTAGTTAGGAAATATTTTATCAGAGTTAAACACCAAACTTTTATAACGACAAACGGGATAAAACCCAAATTTCATTTGACAATACATTTGTAGGATAAACCCTAATTATTGAAAACACAAACTCCTTTTCTTTATTTGGTAACTTTTACAGCCACAACTTTAAGCCTTCAGTGCTCTCCAGTTGGCTTCTTATTGGCTTCACATTAAGTTACCTGAAACGCGTTTTAAAAATGTTTTATCAGCAAGAAATATTGGCGAGTGCATCCCTGTTTAATCAAAACAGCTTTTATAATTTCACAGTATTGAGAGCGATTACAATGTTTATATCTACACAGTTACTCATTCAGTACTGTCAATCCTGACTTGTGGATCATGCTACTCATTGGCTAACTCTTTGTCCAATAGTAACAGATTCCAAATAATGTATACAAAACCCCAACATACCGGCAGTAATTGTAGAATACATAGACTTAATCATTGTTAATTATAAATGAAAACATTTGAGGTTTGTATAAAAAGATTTACAAAAAGAGAATGACTCACATTGTTGACTTAGGTGATACTACTATAGCTTCCTGATGATTCTCCTGGTTATTATCTATTAAAATTAAACAATGCACGCGTGTTAGTAAGATAACCCAAATCACATTAACCGTACAACTCGAGACAAAACTCCAATGACTAAGTCAGGCAGATCCTTGACATGCATTACAGAGTCCTAGATCAATCGGGTATAACACGAGATAGAGCTCCAACAAATGAGTCAGGCAGAGCCTTGACATGCGTTACGGAGCCCTAGATCAATTGGGCAGGGTAACAGATACGTGATCAGGGGTTATAATACTTAAAACGAGGCAGAGCTTTGCTTTTTAGGGGTATAATACCCGAGATTTTAGACTATCAGAGGTTTTAGGAGAGTTTAGAATTTTGAACAATTGAACAAATGAGCTCTGGACTCCTTATATAGGTTGATCAGCCACCTCGTCGCGCCCCGCAACGCCCCAAGGCCTGCCCGTCGCGGGCCGCCAACCGCCATAGCTAGGGCTAGGCTTGGTGAATCAGCGAGTATAGCCTTGCCACGTGTTGACACGTGGCGCAATTGTGTGCCAGACAAGTTTAGGCCGTCGTGCCCCGCGGGACACTTATGTCTCACCCGTCGCGGGCCGCGAGACACCCTATTTATTTGTTTTATTTGTTTTTTTATAAATATTAATGTTATTAGGGTCCGTTTCTCACATACGGGGTATATTTTATGATGTTTAGGGGTGTCAGGTGATGATTTAGGAGGGTTGTTATATCCTCCCCACCTTGATTTAAATCTCGTCCTCGAGATCTACCAGAACATGTGTGGATATTTCTTTTGCATTTCTGATTCGAGTTCCCAAGTGTATTCTGGTCCTCTCTTGGAATCCCATTTTACTTTGACCAGAACTAATCTCTTGTGTTTGAGATTCTTGATCTTTCTATCTTCAATCTGAAGGGGGTTTTCTATAAACTTAAGTTTCTCGTTTACCTCTATGTCCTTAAGAGGTATCACTAATGATTCGTCTGTTAAACAGTTTTTGAGATTACATACATGAAACACATCATGTATTCCTACCATTTCCTCTGGCAGTTGTAGCTGATAGGCTACAAGTCCTATTCTTCTAATAATCTCAAAAGGTCCAACATATCTGGGGCTTAGATTTCCTCTTTTAACGAATCTGACTACTCCTTTCCATTGAGAGACTTTTAACAATACCTTATCTCCAAATTGAAATTCCAAAGGTTTTATTCTGTTATCTGCATAACTCTTTTGACGATCTCGTGCTGCTTTTAGTCTTTCCTTTACTTGAATGATCTTGTTTGTTGTTTCTTGCACTATCTCTGGTCCAGATAGTTACTTTTCTCCAATCTCTTCCCAACAAACTAGAGTTCGGCACTTTCATCCATAAAGTGCTTCAAACGGTGCAGCATTAATGCTAGTATGATAGCTGTTATTGTAGGAAAATTCTATTAATGGTAAATGATCGTCCCAATTTACTCCAAAATCAATTACACAGGCTCTAAGCATATATTCCATTGTCTGAATTGTCCTTTCGCTTTGTCCGTTTGTTTGTGGATGATAAGTTATGCTTAGATTTAACCTGGTTCCCATTGCTTTTTGGAAACTAGTCCAAAAATGAGAAGTAAAACGACTATCTCTATCAGATACAATAGATAAAGGAATTCCATGTAATGAAACTATTTCATTTACATATAACTTGGCTAATTGTTCCATACTGAAATTTCCTTCATTGGTAAGAAATGAGCAGATTTGGTCAATCTGTCTACAATCACGCAGATTGTATCATTACATTTTCGTGTCTTGGGTAATTTAGTAACGAAGTCCATTGTTATTAATTCCCACTTCCATATTGGCATTTCTAATTGCTGTAATAACCCTGAGGGTTTCTGATGCTCAGCTTTAACCTGTGAACAAGTTAGACATTTAGCAACGGAGTTTGCTATATCCCTTTTCATTCCTATCCACCAGAAATTCTTTCATAGATCTTGATACATCTTATCACTTCCGGGATGTATCGTATACTTAGACTTATGAGCTTCTTCTAGAATTCTGTGGCGTAGGTTTCCTTGTTTAGGTATCCAGATCCTTTTCTTATGGAATCTCCAAATTTTATCTTTTCCTTGTTCTAATTCTTTAATCATACCTTTTAAACCTCCAGCATTGTCCTTGATTGCTATTTTCTGTACTTCTCTAATTTTCTCAATTAAATCTACCTGTAGATTTAACCTGAGAGAGCGTACTCGTTTTGGCTTTTCATGATACTTTCGACTTAAAGCATCAGCTACTATATTAGCTTTTCCTGCATGATACTGAATATCACAATCATAATCACTAAGAATTTTCATCCATCATCTCTGTCTCATATTTAATTCCTTTTGAGCAAAAATATACCTTAAACTCTTATGATATGTGAAGACAACAAACTTATTACCATAAAGATAGTGTCTCCAAATATTAAGGGCAAAAACTATGGCTCCTAACTCTAGATCATGGGTTGTGTAATTCTCTTCATGTTTCTTAAGTTGTCTAGAGGCATAGGCTTTAACCTTTTAACGTTGCATCAACACACATCCATATCCTAACTTAGACGCATCACAATAGACTATAAAGTCTTCAGTTCCTTCTGGTAATGCGAGTATGGGTGCGTTGGTTAACCTTTGCTTAAGAATTCTAAAGGCTTCTTCCTGTTTTGGTCCCCATTCAAACTTAGCTGATTTGCAGGTCAGTTTGGTTAACGAAATGACTATTTTAGAGAAATCTTGGATAAACCGTCTATAATATCCTGTCAGTCCAAGAAAACTTCTTACTTCTGTTGGTGATTCAGGGACTTTCCAATTAGTAATCGCCTCGATCTTTATGGGATCCACATGAATTCCTTCATGATTAACCAAATGTCCAAGGAATTGTACTTCTTGCAACCAAAATTCACATTTTAAGAATTTAGCATATAGCTTTTCCTTTTTCAATAATGTCAGAAGTGTATGCAGATGCTCTGCATGATCCTCTTTACTCTTAGAGTAAATTAGAATATCATCTATAAAGAAAATTATGAATTAGCATATCAGCTCGAAGGTTTGAACTTATTTGTCTTGACTCGATTAGATTTTGGTTTTGCGTTCTTTCTTCGTTACTAATGTCTTCGTTATTTGATGCGGTATAACAAACCTGGTTACAAAAAAGAAAAACATGAAGGCTGGGTTGGGTTATAAAAAGAAACAAAATCAAAGAAAACGTTTTGAAAAATCATCCCACTTGTGTGAGAGCCTTGCCATGAAGTCGGACAAAGTTCCCACTCCCATTTCATACAATCTAAACTACCTATCATCACAGGGAGACCATGATATTCAACATTATGTTCCAAAAGTTGTTGCATATCACTAAACGTCGGTTTTCTCAAGTATCTTTTCATATATAGCTCATTTATATACGCACAAAAATTGTGAAGACTTTCCTTAGCCACTTGTGTCGACATTTTTAAATAGTCGTCCATTATGTCAGAACTATTGTCGTAAGCTAATTGTCTTAGGGCGGCCGTGACCTTTTGCCACGTGGTAAATTCGATCTTACCACGCGCATCGGGTCTTTGTTGGAAATAAGGATAATTATCCTCTATATCATTTGATATTCTTAAAAATAAGTTTTTACTCATAGGTAAACGACGCCTAAACATGTTTTCATCATACGTTGGTTCGGGTGAGAAATAATCTCTTACCAGCAAATCGTTTGCGGTTTCGCGTTCACGAACTATGTACTTCCTCTGTTTGGGTTCGGGTTAGGAAGTCCCTTCATCTGAATCTTCAACAATAGCTTTCACGACCATCGCCGTTGTTGATAATAATATTTCCATTCCGTTGTCGGATGAGGATGACAAAACAAATCTATCATACGAATCGCTTGAACTTGAAGAATCCATTGGAGGTTGGTAGTGGTTTTTGAATTTTTTGATAGTAAAAATGTTAAGTATTGTTTAATATATATAGATTATAAATAAAAGATTTTTTTTTTAAATAGCCATTGGCCAACGGCTATGCCAAACAGCTAGCCCAACGGTCATATGCCACAGCCAATGGTAGCCAGCCAAGTCATCCCTCTCCCCCGCCCCACGTCGGGCTTCATAGCGACGCTGGCTGGGCAACGCCAAACCCAACGCTAGCACGGAGTGGGTTAGCCAGCGTTGCCTGGCTTCCCCCGCCCAACCAACGTCACCACTCCCCGCAGTCTTAGGTAGTCCAATAAACAGTTTAGGTAGTCGTATGAGCTGCTCGTAAACTATTCAAGGTTAGCTTACTAAAAATTCAACTATTCAAGATTGGCTTACTAAAAATTCAAATCATCCTAAGTTTAAAGGATCAAGAGCCTAAAATGAAGTTTTCATAAAACATGACCATACCAAGTTTGACCAAATTACAAGTTTCATAGAACCTGTCATTTATTTAAAAATAATAATATTTATTTTAGACAAAAGATCAAATACAAATACATTTATTGTGTAAAACGTATTGATCAAATACAAGTTTCATAGGTTTTAAACCATTAAGAGGTAGCATCTGAATGATCATTAAGAGGCTACCAAACAGCCCCTTAGCTTATTTCGTCTGTGGAACTTGAACCCAAGACCTTCCCATTCCCAACCTAGGTGTTTTTAAAAGCTTTGTCTTTGCCAATAAACCACCACCTCATTGGTGTTCTTAAATTCTTCTGAAATTCAAATTGTCAACCAAGATAATATAAAAAAGAAAGCAAAATTTCTTTAAATGAGGATATTCGATGCAATTTCAACATTTTCCAACCAAGAAATTCCATCAGATTTCAGTAAGGTGCTGTTTGTTTTTTCAGATGTAAAATGTCTGTAGTCTGCGAACCACATCTGCAGGCATCTGCAAGAGAAGATGTGGCCCAAATGTCTGCAGTCTGCAAGGAGAAGAGGGTTTGTTTTTTTTTCTTCAAAAACAACTTCAACCAAACAAAACACAAGCTCTCTCTCTCTGCTCTCTCTCTCTAGAAAAACTCTCTCTCTCTACAACCACCACCACCACCGCACCACCTCCGCCACCACCGCCGCCACCACCACCGCAGGTCTCTCTCTCTCTCACAGGTCTCTCTCTCTTTCTCACAGGTCTCTCTCTCTCTAGAAACTCTCTCTCTCTCTCTCTACAACCACCACCACCACCGCACCACCTCCGCCACCACCTCCGCCACCACCACCGCAGGTCTCTCTCTCTCTCACAGGCCTCTCTCTTTCTCACAGGTCTCTCTCTCTCTAGAAACTCTCTCTCTACAACCACCACCACCACCGCACCACCTCCGCCACGACCTCCGCCACCACCACCGCAGGTCTCTCTCTCTCTCACAGGTCTCTCTCTCTTTCTCACAGGTCTCTCTCTCTCTCTCACAGATCCTGCTCTCTCTCTCTAGAAACTCTCTCTCTCTCTCTCTAGAAACTGCTCTCTCTCTCTAGAAACTGCTCTCTCTCTCTCTAGAAACTTCTCTCTCTCTCACAGCTCTCTCTCTCACAGATCTCTCTCTCTCTACGGTGGTGCGGTGGTGGCGGAGGTGGTGCGGTGGTGGCGGAGGTGGTGGCGGAGGTGGCGGTGGCGGCGGAGGTGGTGGCGGAGGTGGCGGTGGCAGGTGAGAAGGGAAGAAGAAGACATGTTTATTCGGTTACAACTAGGTAATTAAGTCAACAAGTCAAACGATGTACTTGGAGTCGACATGTTTATTCGGTTACAAAGTAAATGAGACAGCATGCGAGATGATTTCTAAACCACGTGATGAGATCGCAGTGCAGCGCGAGAGCATTTCTTGCGCCCGTATTTTCCACCAAGCCCACACACGCAGTTCTCGAGAAGTTGATAATCCTCTTCCCAAAACAAGTTTGATGCCATCTCAGGGTTCTCCAATAACTTCTTGGAGGTCAGGAATCCAGCAATGGTCCATGTTTGATAAAGTCGAGATTGCTTTCCGATGAATCTTCCGTATCTTGTGTCATAATATTCAGGCCATTTGTCAGTTGAAAGCCGCTTCTCAGCTAAAGCAATTGCTTTCCTTGCAAGTTCCGGCCTCTTCATCTTGATGCAAGCAAGAGTGAACTGATATGATATAACACAGGAACATAGATGTATCAGTGTCCATTTAATTATGAGGGTAAGTTTGTATCTCCACATGGTCAAATGGGTAAATAAAAAAGGTAACTGAAAGGTAAATGGGTCAAACAAGTCAACTCACCCAAATTTGGTATTTGCTATTTCAGCCCATCAAGTCAAACAGGTAAATCAAATAAAATAAAAAAAACTGAAAGATAAATGGGTCAAACAAGTTGAAAGTTCCCCAAAATGGTTAGATAGGTCAAACAAGTCAAAGGTCGCCCAAATTGGGTAATTACTATTTCAGGCCCATTTAAATAAATATGAATGGGTCGATTAAGTTAAATGGGTAAATTAAAATTGAAAGAACTAATAGATTATAAAGTTGCCCAAATTGGGTATTGACTATTTCAGGTCCATTTAATCATGAATGGATCAATTTGTATCTCTAATAATTCAAACCGTTAACTAAAAATTATTAACAAAAAGGTAATGGGCCAAACCTATCAAAAGTCTGCCCAACTTGAGCATTTACTATTTGTCTATTTCAGGCCCATTTAGTTATGAATGTGTCGATTTGTATCTTTACTAGGTCAAAAACCGGTTACCATCCTAAATATCGAACCGATGGTTAATATTACCTAGGAACCAGTTACTCGTCTACCGGTTATTAACTGGTTCCGGTTAATGACTGGTTTTTTTTGCCCACCTCAACAGTAAAATGGTCAATGAAGTCAAAAGTCACCCAAATTGTACTTTTAGTGCTAGAAAGTTGAAACCGCTAATGTTATTTAAGTAATGCATCCAGATCTAAAGAATACCTGCCAAAGAAGCGTAGGCCAGGATCCACCATTATGGTATGACCAAGGGCTGCAAAAAAAGACACCCGAGTAAGAGTTAATATCAAAATGGCGTGTTTTTAAATAGTTCAAGACAAGAACCCAAAAAACAGATTGTTTACTACATGCATGGCTCTCAGAATGTGACAAGTGTCTCACTGTCAACCATCAGATACATTGTAGGGCAGCAATTCCAACCCATTAACTTATTTATGGGTTTGATGTGGGTTATGTTTCATCCCAGAGGGTTCAAATGGATTGAACAGGTTAAAGGAGTTTTCCAAAGTGTATTAGGAAGCATATTTAAGAATTTCGTTAAAATATATATATAAAAAAAGTGGACACAATATGTTTACGCGTCAATCCAAGAGAGCCCATTTCGACCCGTACTACAACAAAACATGTTTCAACCCAAAGCCATGTAAGAGAAGGTTATATAAATATTGAAAAAAATAAATTCAAGCAAAGCATCATACGTGTTCTTAGGATCACTTCCAGTAATTATACGCCATTCTTCATTGTCGAGTGCAGGATAACAGATCTTTAGAGGCATGTTTGCTACAAGATCATCCCATTTCTCTTCAATCAAGTTCAATATACCATCATTCTGTTTGGGGGAACCCAATGAGGAAACGATGGCCCACAGGTTTCCGAGGGTGAAGAACCTAAAATCCATGTGAGCTGGTTGTAAGTTACCAATAAAATATCCACCAGATTCTGGAAACCAGTCTACCAACCAAGACGGAATCTGTTCGGGATAGATGTTAAATTTGTTGATGGCATCAGTAGAATATTCCTCAGTTTTATAACGGTAGATTTCGTTAATCTTTTTCATATCAACCCAGTAGTATTCACGAATGTGAAAACACAGAGCACTGAGCCGGTTGTTGACGGCTGCTACAAGATTTTTTGTTGTGTCATTCACAATCACCATCTCTCGTGAGCACCGTAGTGCAGAGTAGAACAAAGCCTGTAAGTCATCAGTTATTGTCGTCATGCTTTTGTAACAACGGAAATGGAAAATGAGGTAATTTGAAAAGAGCATATCTGCTAATTTGACTTATATATGTTCAACAGTAGAAAGATAGTTTAATCTTCCAAATCATGCAACAAATTTTCTCTGCAAAAATGTGACATATTTCACATTTAAAATAAAGTGTAAGCATATACAGTATTTATTCATTTCTTTCATAATTAACTTACTTGAATTTCAAGAGGATGGCCATGAATACCCATCCTTCTATCGATCATGCAGGACCCATCAGTCACCAACAGAGTCGGAAACATGTCAAACCCATCAGCCAAACACAATTTGAGTATCAATCGTATTCCTGTTTGAACATCCACCCGCTCTTGCAAAGTGTAGTCACCTGTGATCTTCCCGTAAGCTCTTAACAATATAATCCACCACAAACCTGATTAACACATCAACTTCAATATCCTACCAAAGATGAAACTCCAAGTTGATAGCTAAATTCGCTAATATTACGGTCACTTACCAGAATCAACTGGTGCGACACGCCCAATTGCTGATTCACCAAAATCAGGATCAAGAACATCCTCAAATTCCCCAGGTCTTCCATCAAGAGGCACACTTCGAACTTTGAAGCTAGCTGGCATCAACCCTTGCCCAGGGCTGTGGCAATCAACTGTCTTTTCCCAACTCTGTAAACATGGATCAAATTATATTTATTCTGTAAAAAAGAAGAGGTAATCAAAGAAGCGAATACCTGCAGCTGGAGAGTATGTAGCAAAAAGTTCTTGACAATCTCTCCTTCTCCGTTGAGCAAGAAGGCAAGCGCCGAAGGTACAAAATCACGAATAAAGACCTGATCATAGTTCAGTGGCAGCTTATCAGCCGGATCGGTTGCTGCAATAGTTCCAACAGGACTTCCACAGTAATTCACAACAGACCCTCTAAGCAAATTCCATGCTTCCTTGTCAATCTCCGACTCCTTCCTATCATTATTTACATCTGCAGCACTGTAATCTAATAACTTATCTTCTTTACTTTCAACCTTTTCAACATTTAACCCCCCTTGAATGTAAATCTTTTCCCAGCTTGTACTATCATTAACATGCGATCCAACCCAAGTCGAATAATCTGAGGCCACTTTAGACACAATCCTCCTATCATTTACTCCCACCTGACAACCCTTGAATGGCGGCTGTCTTCTCCAATTCGAGCCGGAACCACAAAAACCCTTCCGATTCGAATCTCTAAACCCTAACTTTGGATCAACCACACCTCCTCTAAGCCCTAGAACTCTGTTGCAACCACGAGATTTCGACGAATTGATGACATCTGAACGGTTACAAACAGGTATTCGAAGACCGAAATGCGAAGATCTTTTGTAACAAATTAAGATCCTACAGCAAGATGGCTTCATAGTGGATATTCCAATACCAATACAACTACAACTAACCATTTCTACTATTGTTTATTGATATGTTAAAACAAACAGGTTTTACAGAATATATAAATAACCCTAGATCTGCTGAACTCGATAAAAGATTGAATCAACAGAGGTTATGTTATGTGTGAAATGATAATTGTGTTATATACAGACAGATAAACGATTACTATCTATCAATTACTGAAAGAGAAGAAAAGAAAAGAAAAGAAGAGATCTGACTTACACAATTAGTTGTGATCCGAATTGGTTCGTGTGCGAATGAGAAGCGGTGGCTCAAAACTGATGAATTGCGGGTGGGTTAAATAAGCAAAGGAACAGGATATTTCCCGGAAGTGGGGACGACACTTATACACGTGTTTTATTCTCTTTTCTAATCTTTTAAGGTTTTTGTTTTTATTTTTAAAAGTTATCCATGAGAATTTCAACCAAAAAATCTAACTAGGTTTGGATTAAAGAACATAACGTGCAAGATTTTGAAACATTAAATACAAAACTTGTCAAATTTCGCGCTAAATGACAACGCCTGCTATTTGGTGTAAACATAAAGGACAAAACTTGTAATTTACTCGAGTTTCAAATTACACCACGAGTCTCAATATAGAAATGAAATTAAACATTTTATGTATTCCCGAGTTGGAAAGAAAAGAAAAGAAGGTTGCAATTTTAATATTATGCTTTTTAACATAAATTATAATTACCAGCCATGACACCAACACATTTATTTGTACTTAATTTCAATAGAAGATCAAACATTTATTGCTACTTTCTGATCTTCAAATACATTTACATTTTGCTTCTACTCTAAAGTCCAAAAATTGTTCGATGTGTTTGTCTTTTTTAAGCAAAACTATCTGAAAAGAAAAAAATAAAGGAAAAAAAACAAACCCAACAAAGGGAAAAAAATAGTTCAACAAGCTAAGCTACTGATCCAAGGAAACAGCAGCCAACACCGTCACATGGTTTTCCCCCTTTTCTCGTATATTTTTTTAGGAAAGTATGTTCTATAGGGAGGGGCTGAGCAATACAAACTGTCACACACCGACCCGCAACAGAATATGTGACCGTGGCATGATTGGTTGATCCAAAACTTATGACTTGCTATTAAATATTTTAAATAATCATTTAATCTATATTAAATGTTTTCACATAGAAAATAATCCAAATAAAACAATTAAATATAAGACATTGTTCATAACAATTAAACTTCATTAATCCGTTTCTTGTTAACTAAGGTCCATCCTATGTCCAATCTTCTCTTCATGCTTGATCACGTGTATCATGTGTAAAACTAGTTTTTGGGTTAACAAAGGTTGGTGAGTGAATCTCCTTGTTATTAGGAAAACAATATGTATAATTTGTTTATTGAGAAAGCGTGCATTAACCAATGTAAGTAAATATATTGTATGTCATGTGTCAAACCTCAATAACAATCTCAAACAATAATCAAATCAACTGTATGCAAATATGCATGGTATTATGGTGTGCTGCAAGATCTAAGCTCAATCAAACAGAGCTGACCTCGTGTGTTGGCAACGTCAAGTTCCGCTCATAGGTAATGGGGAACAGACGAGCCTATGATGATGTAATGTCCAAAATGAATGTAATGCACCAAGTGACAATCAAACAATCAACACATAACACATAAACTTCACAAGATGGTAACTGCATGTATTTAAATTATGTAAATGTAATAACGTAATGTGACACATGATACACCCCAAAACTTGTAATGAAAAAGGGGAATTGAAAGATCCGCTCACAGTGTTTGCGTTTGCGATTCCTTGTATAACTAAGCGCACGAATGAGATTAGGAAACTTGAAGCGGTGGGAGTTATCCTATAATATGAAATACGAGGCACCGTAAACGATCTAGTTATTATTTGTAGGTTAATAAAAAAATCCTATCATTTATTGTTTAAACTTTATTTAATTAAATTATTAATTAATTGATTTAAATAAGTCTAAATCTTAAGTTATATTAACAAATCATTTGTAAGGAGATGGTCTAGTAAGTTTACGTTTGTCTTGTATACGTTAGTAATGGGTTGGTTAGTTAGTATATTTGGGCTTGTTTAGTTATGTTTATGGGTGTGCGGTTTGGGCTTGGCCCGGTTGTAACTAGGTCGCCCCTATGTGCTATAAATAGGGTGCACCTAGTCTTAATAGGGTGGTTGATTGATTTTGTGCTTCATGCGAACTGTACCAGACAAGACTTAGATCTTGTGTGCAATATTTAATATACAATCGACTTCCTTCATCTTGTTTCTATACCTTCTTAGTTTTCTGCACTTCGATTGTGTTTGTGATATCTGATTGATAGTTTCTGGACTTACAATTGGTATCAGAGCCTAAGACGTCTTTCAAAGGCTCGGTTTCTGATGTGTGTAAAATGCAACATATAAATTACATCAATTGTGTGACAATTGTGCTTGTGTAATCATTGTACAAACTCTGAACAATTCATATACCAATAAAACAATGTGATTTGATCCCAATATTTGTTTATTTATGTTTGACATTTTGCACGTTTTGATTTTTGTTCGATTTTAAACTCTATATCGCTTTCTAGAAAGTTATACGCAAACTGATGCGTAAACGTAATTAGTTTAACGCGAAAAACACTCCAAAACAGCAACATAAGCTTAACATACCTTAAATAACCTTTACATAACTTAAAAATAGGTTTTAAAGGGTTTGGTATGGCAAAAACAAGTTTATTCGCTCACAGGGACTATTTGCGTCAAACTGCAAAAGTATGCCGTTTCGTATGGCAACGTACATTCTGGAACATGATTATAAGCTAAACATACCATAAATAACCTTAACATAGCTTTGAAATAACCTTTCAGTGGTTCGGTATGTGAAAATACGCTTATTTGATCAAACAGGGACTAAAAGCGTAAAAAACGGCTTAAGTTTGCATTTACGCGCATATCTTACGTTCTGACCACATCCGGACATCCAAAAAATTTTGTAGTCACTAAAATATTTTATTCTAGTGATCGGAATGCAAAAAAAACCATTCGTCGCTTAATTTGGATCGTTTTCGCGTCCGTACGAGTTTCGTCGTAATTAACCACATAACGCGACCGTACGACCAAACGAACCGACATCCGCCATATTTCCGAGCATATTTTGAGTCCCCTATACTTTGACGACCTTGTAGAGCCTTCAAAATGGCTTAACGAAGGTTAAATACGTCAAATATGTCTAAATATGCATGCAGGGACTGAATGTGTAATTTCTAAAACTGTTCTGATCTGCTGATCACTCGCGGGCCGCGACCGCCCAGGCAACAGCCTACGCGGGGCGCAACAGACCCCCAACGACAGAAAGTTATTTTTCAGCAACCAGCTTGAATCTCAGGGACTTTTATGCAATTTTCTTGGTGTGGCCAGCAAGTTAACACCTCTCCAATCAAAAGCTAGCTGTCATAAACACTTGTATGGTCCAGATTTATTGCTTGGAGGCTACATAAACACTTGGCATGATCTTGATTCACTTCCACAACTATAAATACCCCTCCAATTCACCTTGTTTCATTGCTCATTTCCTACTTTGAACTCTAAGTGGAGGATTTCCTTCTTTGGGAGCCACCTACCTGAGTTCTAGTACATCTTTTCTAGCCCTTGAACACCTTGTAAGTGTTCTTTCATGGCTTAGTATTTATTTTCAGCCATTTAGAGCTGAAAGTCAAACAGTTTGACCAATAGTTTGACTTTCGGTTTTGACCATCAATTGGTCAAATCAGAGTTCAATTGAACTTTGCAACGTGATTGTAATCACGGTGGTTATAATCCTTAGCAATTATACCTACTGATTACCACGTTGACTAGGCGTAGTGACGGGTCAAAGTTTCGGTCAAAATGCGTATTTACGTGCATTTTGCAACGGAACTATTTTTAGGTATCAAAACAAAGTGTTTTGATACCAAATCAGTTTTCTAACTTAGTTAAACATGTTTTAACATGTTTAACTCGTCACTACTAGTTTAGTGCTTGTTTAGGGTCATAAGTTAAGCGGTTTCGACAACCGCTTAGACTTTCGAACCCGACCCGTTCGGTCGATCATTAGGATCTGACCAAGCATATTTATTGATCATAGTTGCATAGGGAATAACCTACTGAGGTTATACCTTATGATCACTTAGGTTGGTTAGTTATCCATTAAGTCGTTTATATGCCCATTGAAAATGACCAAAATTCCCTTTTGAGCATAAATTCATATTTTGCATATGTGAACAAGTTTTTGACATCTAAACTGATTTAGTAACATATTTAAGCATAATTGGGCATGTAAGACTTGACATAGGACATAGATAACCATCCGACCTTAGATTTACGCAAACGACGCGTTATAGTAGCTTAAACTACCGTAACGGGTCGAAACGGGTCAAACGCACTTAGGTTAACTTTCAAATCAGAATGTTAGGTCTATTAAATCATACCCTATAAGTTCCAATACTCATTTGATTTATAGAACCTCATTCTATCCTATCTCCCGAATTAGGATCCGATTATTAACGTAGTTACCTATATTAGGTGCCATTTGATTCCGTGATCCTTGAAGCTTTATTTGGTCTTAATTCCAAGACTAATAAGCAATCCTAAGTGAGTACATAGTCCCCTCTTTTACCGCTTTCAAATATTTTGGGGTGAAACACTTGTGCTTACATGTTACTTTCATGCTTTCATTGCTTTTTATGACATAAACATGCTATATTCACTTAGTACACATATAGTACATGATTTCAACTATGTTTTGCTATGTATGTTGACTGAGCATGCTAGCACATTGATTTCATAAACTCTTTTGTTGCATATGTTTACTCAGCATATGGACACATTGATTTACAATACATTTCTGCTGCATATGTTTACTCAGCATATGGGCACATTGATTTCATGAACATTTCTACTATGTATGTTTACTTAGCATACTTAGTACATGGTTTTCACATAGCATGCTTACATTGGTTATGATATTTGGTATGTTTAACGGGACAATAATACATTCATTAACACTGATCACGTTGCTCAGTAGTATGTAATGATACCATAGGACTTGACAAATCCCGTTCCCGAATTCCTAGGTTTGTTTGGAAGTAGGGAATGACAAAATCCGATATACATAATTGATAAACCTTTATTTCGTTTAAGGGTTTATCCGACAATCTCAAGGCTTGAATGTATGCGATAAACATTACTGCATAAATGTTTGTATCCACAAAGCATTGTTTTCTACAAAACATAACATTTGATCTAAACTTAGGTTTATTCAAAAACATTGTTTTGTACATTTTACCTATGGGGTTGAGTAAATACTATTTATTCACCATACATGACATTTGTTTTCACATTGACATTATACATATGGTTTGAGTAGATACTTTCTACTTGCCATACATTACATTTGATTATACATGACACAGTTTATACATGACATTGGACATTGTATACATATAAACATATTGACATTGGTTTAAACAAGACATTTTTGGTTGGTTATTGATAAGTGACTTATATAACAAGGCTATGTGTAATATGATAAAAGCATGGTGGAAACGCCGCTGATACTTCCTATATATAAGTGCTTTTATTATACTACATATCGCAGCGTTATCTAAACCACTTCGACAAAGACATGAAACATTTTTATACAAATAACATATTTTACAAGACCTTGTTTTTCAAACGACATGTTTTACACAAATTCATTTTACTTGGTTATTTATTTAACCATGCATTATTCTTTTATATCATATGATTTTCATATCGATTTTCACATGATTTTATAAAAGAAAACATTTTACAAGGTTCATGACTACTTTTTGTTAAACACTTCTTTTAACTACAAGTCATGAATTCTGCATAAACAAAACCTATGTATTTCACAGGCATTTTTATGCTGACGTACCTATTTCCACATGTGTTTCAGGTGCTAATGTATGATGTTGATTGTGCTACACTTAGTCGGACTCGGGACTTAGTGACTTAAAAGACAGTTAGTTATGTTATGTTTTTGTTAAATTCCAAGACAATGTAAACATTAATTCTAATAAAACCAAATCTTTAAATACCATGGTTGTGAAACAATAATTCTGTCGCTCAACTCCCCGACGTTTCCGCCGCGGTTTGTTGTTTTACGCGGCCGGGGTTGTGACAAAAGAGTTGGTATCAGAGCTCATGGTTATAGGGAATTAGGTTATTAGTAATGCTTTGACCTAGACTATAACTTTTTTAGGACCCTAACACAAGTTATCTTGTGTTTAGATCTTAAAAAAAATACACATCACCTATCCTTAGGTGATTACCAAAACATGAACACAAATTTACAAAACGATTTTGAAATCAATCATCTATCCTTGGATGATTTCTTTTGGCTTTGTGCCTTTTGAATTTTCAAAATCTCGTCAAAGTTTGGGTCTAAATAATGTGAACACGTGCAATCGGGAAGGGTGGATGCCTGTACCCTGAGTTTTATGTCTAAGGCTAGAGTGTTCGTACAAATCCGCAGTATCGAACCAGTCACTCTTACCTGGGAACTCTTGGGGTGAGTGTCCACTTATAGGCTAAAGCATGTCTTCGCGATACATTATTATGACCCATTTACTTTGATTTGTCACTGTGTGTCGTCTGTTTGTTATGAGGTAACGAACAAATGACCACCATCCTTACTTTTTGTTGATATTTATGACATCTCATTTTCATCACATCATCTCACTTGTTTTCTCTCATGATTCCTCTTTTAGAATGCCTCCTCGACGCAACGTTCAACAACCTAACGCCGAACTGGCGTCTATTATAGCATAGCAGATGGCTGCTATGCTACCAAATCTCATCACTCAAATTAACCAAGCTAACAATAACAATAATGCACCTGCTCCGTGCAACTTTAAAAGTCTTAACTCGGCTAAACCACTCAAGTTTAGTGGTTCTGAAGGAGTAACTGGGATCCTATAGTGGTTTGAGAGTCTTGAGAGCACCTTTCGCCATGTTCAGTGTCCTAATAATCGTAAGGTCGAGTTTGCTTCTAGTGTATTCCAAAAGAGGGCTCTCACTTGGTGGAATGGGTTAATGAGAGATCGAGGTGCTGATGTTGCTTTGGGTCAGACATGGGAGGAACTTAGAGCTCTTTTGATGAGAGAGTTCTGCCCTCGTCACGAGCAGAGGGCACTTGAAAATGAGTTCCATGACCTTAAGCAAGACTGATAGATAAGAGTAGTTAGGCTTGCTCTGTCGGACGATGGTCACGCCTTTGGATAAGGCTATTGAGAAGTACATTGATGGTTTGCCAGATCCTGTTCAGGATATTGTCACTGGCAGCAACCCGACTACAGTCCGACAGGCCATTGAGCTAGCTGCAACCCTAACTGACTCTCAAGTAAAAAAGGGTAAACTCCACAGGAAGGGAGACAAGAAACACAATCAGTCTGATAACACCAAGGAGCAAAAGGGCAAGAAAGCTGAGTCCTCAAAGAAATCTAGAAAGCGTAAGGCTTCCAAGAATTTCGCTGTTACTACTCAGACAAACCAGGCAGCACAGAATCAGCCTGCACATCCTGCTGCCAAGAGGCAGTATGCTGGCAATGCACCTCAGTGCAACAAGTGTAATAGCCATCATCAACCACATGTGCAATGCCGCATCTGCACAAACTGTGGTAAGTCTGGTCATCTTGCCAACACCTGCCGCTTTGCTCCAAACCAAAACCAGGCAGCTCAAAACCCAGCACAAAACCCTGCCCAGCAGCCTGCACGACCTCACTACCCACCTGGTTCATGTTATAATTGTGGGGATCTGACCCACTACAGGAACAACTGCCCGAAGTTGGCAAACGCAAATCAGGCACAGGCTCGTGGTCAAGCTTTTAATCTGAATGCAAACGAGGCACGCGCAGATAACGAAGTGGTGAACGGTACGTTCTTTGTTAACAACCAACCTGCTTCTGTTCTTTTTGATTCGGGTGCTGATAAGAGTTTTGTGTCCTTATCTTTTGAGCCTTTGCTTTCGATGACTAGAACAAAACTAGGAAAGCCCTTGACAGTAGAAGTAGCTAGTGGTGAACCCGTTATACTCGATTCTGTTCTTCGAAATTGCCAGTTGAACCTTAATAACCATCTTTTTCCTATTGACCTCACACCGATGCAACTTGGGAGCTTCGATGTAATAGTAGGAATGGATTGGTTAGCCAAATACCATGCTGAGGTGGTTTGTTTTGAGAAGATTGTTCGTATACCGCTTTCGACTGGTGAGATCTTAGAAGTTCGTGGGGAGAAACTCGTTAGTAGCCTTAAACTCATGTCTTGTACCCAAGCCCAAAAATACCTACGAAAGAGCTATGTCGCCTTCTTGGCACATGTCGTAGAGGAGAAAGGCAAAGGTAAGACTATCCAAGATATCCCTGTTGTTCGGGATTATCCTGAGCTATTTCCTGAAGAATTACCTGGTTTACCCCCAGCACGCCAAGTTGAGTTTCGTATTGATCTTGTGCCCGGCGCAAATCCTGTTGCTAAATCACCTTACCGTCTTACACCGTCTGAGATGCAAGAGTTATCTAAACAGCTTCAGGAGCTTTCTGACAAAGGATTCATTCGTCCGAGCTTTTCACCTTGGGGCGCGCCTGTCCTATTTATGAAAAAGAAAGATGGGTCTTTCCGAATGTGTATCGATTATCGTGAGCTTAACAAGCTTACCATCAAGAATTGATATCCCCTACCTCGCATTGATGATCTCTTTGATCAACTATAGGGTGCTACTTGTTTTTTTAAAGATTGACCTACGTTCTGGGTATTATCAACTTCGGGTGATCGGAGAAGATATTCCCAAGACTGTATTTCGCACAAGATATGGTCATTATGAGTTCACTGTTATGCCCTTTGGTCTAACTAATGCTCCTGTTGTTTTCATGACTTGATGAATAGGGTTTGCAAGCCTTATTTGGACAAGTTCATCATTGTTTTCATTGATGACATCCTGATCTATTCTAAGACACGAGCTGATCATGAGCAACATCTCCGTCTTACAATGGAGCTCCTAAAGAAAGAACAGCTTTTCGCCAAATTCTCCAAGTGTGAATTCTGGCTTAAGGAAGTTCAATTTTTGGGACACATCGTTAACGAACAAGGTATACATGTAGATCCCGCCAAAATCAGTGCGATTAAGGATTGGGATACACCTACTACTCCTACTGAGGTTCGTTCATTTCTTGGTCTCGCGGGTTATTACCGCCGTTTCATTGAAAACTTCTCCAAAATTGCGGTTCCTCTCACTGCTTTAACTCAGAAGAATAAACCTTTTGAGTGGGAATCCAAACAGGAAGAAGCTTTTCAGACCTTGAAATAGAAACTCTATGATGCACCTATCTTATCCTTACCTGAGGGCAACGACGATTTTGTCGTATACTGTGATGCGTCTAACTTGGGCCTTGGTTGTGTTCTCATGCAAAGAAACAAAGTCATAGCCTATGCATCGAGACAACTAAAGGTACACGAGAAAAACTACACGACTCATGATCTTGAGTTAGGTGCAGTAGTTTTTGCTCTCAAAATCTGGAGACACTACCTGTACGGTACAAAGTGTGTAGTGTTTACTGACCACAAAAGTCTCCAGCATATTTTCAATCAGAAAGAACTTAACATGAGGCAACGACGTTGGGTTGAACTCCTAAACGACTACGATTGCGAAATTCGCTACCATCCTGGTAAGGCGAATGTCGTGGCTGACGCATTGAGTCGTAAGGAACGTGTCAAGCTTCACTGTGTACATATTCGATCTGATATTCAAACCCGCATTTCTCAGGCTCAACATACTTGTGTTACACAAGACTTGATGGGTAAAGAATTACCATATCATCTTAAACATGAGCTTGAACTGAAAGACTTTGGGCTATTTTATTTCATGGACCGTCTGTGGGTCCCAAGTCAAGACAATCTTCGCACCTTGCTAATGGATGAAGCGTATAAGTCTCGTTATTCTATCCATCCTGGTGCAGATAAAATGTATAAGGATCTTCGAACCCAGTACTGGTGGCCGGGTATGAAGAAAGAGATTGCTTTATATGTTTCCAAATGCCTACTTGTCTTAGGGTTAAGGCGGAACATCAACATCCCTCTGGATTATTGGAGCAACCAGAGATACCAGTTTTGTCACACCCCTTTCTGCAGCGGAAGCACGAGGTGTGATCATGAAAGGTTCTCATTGCATACGAAAGGTAAACATGCTACATGCTCGTAAAATAACATCAAATACCATAATTTGAAAACATGAGTTTAGCGTTTACATCGCTAAGTAGCATAAACATTGTCTTAAAAGTTTACAACTTTATTTAAAGATAAACATAAGCGACATCCAAGAGCATAAGCAAGACCGCACGCACATCCATCCTAGTTACCTGAAATACATGTGAGTTTTGGAAAAAAAAACGTCAACATAATGTTGGTGTGAATTCATGCAGTTTTTGTATTTCACGTTTGTATACTTTGTATGAAAACATAGTTTGTGTCATGTATAAATCAAGTTTTCATATATAAATCAAGTATTCATGTGTACACCACGTACTCATGTATAATTCAAGTTTTTCTTGTGTACCCCACGTACTCAAGTATAATTCCCGTTTTCTTGAGTACCCCACAACTTCAAGTATAATTCAAGTTTTCTTGAGTACCCCACGTACTTCAAGTATTAATCAGGTTTTAGTATGATATGAATTTTATGTAAATAAAGTATTCATGTAAGTATCAGGATTGTTAATGGGTTGCAAGGCCATTAACATATGACACGACATAGGAAGTCATCAAACCTGAGGCATTTAGTTGGCATATTCTGAGACACAAAAGCACTACTCGATACTGGCCCACACCGAGAGTGTGGCTGCCCGTTACCCGTTAGATCTAACCTTTTGTTCTGCGGTCTAGGTATATTGTTGATTAATGGTGCTTATGTACCCTATTCGTGACACGATTTCTCGTATCATTTCTTATAACGCATCATACTTGGTACTCGTCCTCACCAAGTGCGCTTTTCGTATTCTTATATCTCATCACACTTGGTACTCGTCCTCACCAAGTGTGCTTCTTGTATTCTTATATCTCGTCACACTTGGTACTCGTCCTCACCAAGTGTGCTTCTTATTATCATACCATTTGTAAACATAGTAATATTTATACATGTATTTCACCCCCGAAGTTATAAAACTGAAAACAGTTAAAAAAAAGGGGAGCATGAACTCACAACTTTGCGTTCCTTGCGTCGTAAACTTCACCGGATTTGCTTAATTAACGTCGTGACCTATACGCGTTTTCTTAACGTTAGTCACTAGACTTGCGTCGCACAAGTACAATCACTCTCTTTTGTATTTGTATTGTTGTGTTAAAAATATTTTATATTTTTAACTAAGTATCTTACTTATATTATTTTCTTAAAAATTAATATAAGTATCTCGTGTTTTGCACTTTGCACCCGAATTATGTATCTTGTATGTTGTATGTGTATTTTATGTTTATACTTCTCATGAGTATTTAGTGTATTTTTTTAAGTCTTAATACACTAGCACGTATAACACATACTATATACACTTAGCACAAAAGTTGGTGATCAAATAATATATATTTTTCTCTCAAAAATATACATACTTAACATAATTTTTAATCTTGAAGAAATCACCATTTCTTATCACCAAAAATTAGGGAAACCTTGGTAATATTTTTAGATACATTTTTAGGGAATAAGTTTCTCAAAAACTTATATTTTTCTAAGTGTCAAAATTTATAAAAATTTTGACAGAGTTTCCCCTAAAAATGGAGGTTTCCCATGTTTTCAAAACATGTGTTTATTTTCTTTTAATTCATCAACAACCAATTTTTCAACAACAACCCACAACAATCAACAACAATATATACGGATTTCTCTATTTCATGAACTTGAGAATTTACAAAAATGTGTAGCAACTTACTAGCACACTTAGTAAGTCTTGTTACCTTTAAAAATAAGATTAGTTTCTTAAAAACTTTATTTTTAAAGAATATGTATTTTCACAACTTCTAGTCATGAATTTCAAAAATACTTCTTTGTTAAATTTCTTGTTACACAAGTGTTTACACACTTGTTTAGTTACTATAAATGTGCTTCTTTCATGAAATACCCGGGTTATGACAAAGCTAGTATCTTCCGCTTGGTTCTTCCGAAAAACCACTTGTAGATCTTTAGATCCACAAGTTTACAACTTCATTTTACAAGAAAAATTATGTTTATTCGAGTTTCAAGTTCATGGTGGATGGTTTCATCATCTTTCTTGTTTTTAACACTATCATCCTACTAGTTCATGTTCTTGAACATGATCTAGTATGTCTAGATGATGATCCATCCTACTTTTAGTAACAAACAACATCAAATAATCATAACCACACAAGATTTACATGATTTACACTCATATCTATTCTTTATCCATCCTTTAACACTTTATGTTTAAGACTTTAAATTATGTTCATAGTGTTCTTTAACATTTCACCATTTAACCATCTATTAACCACTAAAATCAAGAACAAGATGAAGATTTAGAACACTTACTACTAGCACAAGGCTAGGGAAGTTCAAGAGTGCAAATGAGGTGGATAAAAGCAAATGGTGAAGGTCCTTCAAGATCCGCTTGCACCGAGCTTCGTTAGTGACCTTCTTACCCCACCAAAACACCTTGGAATGGATGTATATGGATCGAAAATGAAAGAGTGGGTGTGTGTGGGTGAGGCCGTAGCCAAGGGAGGAGAAGGGAAGAGTAGTTTGTTGATGTTGATGAATGAAATGCTAAGTGGTTATCTAGTGGGTCTTATAAAGAAGTCTCCAACATCTCTTAACCCTTGGGATCTTATGTCCACTAAAGTACTTAACAAATGATATAAACAATTAAAGAAAATCAAGTGGGGTGTCCCACTAGTCCAAATCCAATGGGGGGGGGGGGGGGGGGGTAATCCAGTTTAGTTTCAAGTCTTGGTTAATTATTCTAGTTAGGATTTTAAGTGTTAGTTTGGAGTTTAAGTGTGTTATGAAATATATAGTGCGTTAGGGTGTTCGGGGACCCTAACTATCTTAGAAAAATAAAAACAATGCTTCTAGCATTATTTTGGTGCTCCGGGTAATGTCCGGTTGTTCGGTTAGACACCGGTTCGTTAAAGTGCTAAATTGCATCGTTTAGTGTCTTTTAAGTATCCTTCTTGTACCCTTTCAATTCCCAGCACCTAGGGAAATATTCTGGATGATAAATCATAATTTCTGCATAATATTTATGTTGTTAAAAGCTGTTTAGAGCTGAATTTATTAAAATTCTGCACTTAAAGTGCGTTTCGGGTGCTTTTTAGTGCGTATTTTAGCTTCCGCAAGGTATATATGTAAACCCTTGTATGTACTCTTGGGTTTTAATGTATTCTTGTTGTTGGACCTATACCTAGGCTCCAATTTTATTGTCTGACTGCTTTCTGCAGTTCTGTTGACACAAAGTGTCTTACCGGTGAGTTTACTAGTATTTCTGACGCAACGCTCTTGTTAATGCATAAAGCAATATTTTGTAGTATAAAACATGCATGAATTCACTTGTTTAGTATGTGTTCAGACATTGCTGACAATTAAGCACATAATTGCAGTCATTAAATAATGATTAAAGTGTACAGAAATTACCGGTTTGGTGCCAGTTGTTACAGTCTCCCCCTGTTAAAAGAATTTCGTCCCGAAATTCAGGCTGAGCTAACTCTCGCAGGAGTTTTCTTGAATAGGTGGGGATACTTTTCTTTGAACTGGTCTTCACGTTCCCATGTGTACTCGGGTCCGTGCTTAGAGTTCCAACGTACTTTGACAAGTTTTACAGTGCTCCTCCTGGTCTTGTTGACTTTCCAGTCGGTAACCTCAACGGGTTGTTCTGTAAATCGGAGGGCGTCATCAATATGCACTTCATCCATCGGGATGATCATGTTTTCTTGTGTTGGACTCTTCTTGAGATTGGATACATGGAACATATCATGTACTCCATTAAGTTCTTCCGGTAATTCCAACTTGTATGCCACGGTACCAATTCTTTCTAGAATCTTGAATGGTCCGATGTATCGTGGATTCAGCTTTCCACGCTTTCCAAATCTTACTACACCCTTCCAAGGTGAGACCTTTAATAACACTTTGTCTCCCACCTCGAATTCTACTGGTTTTCTTTTCAGATCAGCGTAGCTCTTTTGTCGATCTCGAGCCGCCTTAATGCGCTCTCGGATCTGCGCAATCTTGTCGGTTGTCTCTTGTACAAGTTCAGGACCAACCATACGTTTATCTCCAGCATCTGCCCAACATAAGGGCGATCGGCACTTGCGGCCATACAGAGCTTCGAACGGTGCGGCTTTTATGCTTGTATGATAACTGTTATTGTAAGAAAACTCAACCAAAGGTAGGTGAGTATCCCAGCTGCTGCCCAGATCCATGACACATGCGCGAAGCATATCTTCTAATGTTTGTATAGTCCGTTCGCTCTGGCCATCTGTTTGTGGGTGGAAGGCCGTGCTTAGATCTAACTGAGATCCAAAGGCTTCCTGAAATGATTGCAGATTATTGAGACAAAGCGTCCATCTCTGTCTGAAATAATTGAGATTGGCACTCCATGACGTGCCACAATTTCCCCTAAGTATATCTCTGCAAGCTTTCCAGTGCTATCCTTCTCTCGGATCGGTAGGAAATGCGCAGATTTCGTTAATCGATCAACTATTACCCATATCATATCGTGCCCTCTCGGGGTCCTTGGTAATTTTGTTATGAAGTCCATCGAGATTTGTTCCCACTTCCACACGGGAATCTCTGGTTGTTGTAGTAGGCCGGACGGTTTCTGATATTCGACCTTAACCTTAGCACAGGTTAGGCATTTTCCAACATAGACAGCAACGTCGCTTTTGAGTCTCGGCCACCAATAGTACTCTTTCAAGTCTTGATACATCTTGTCCAATCCTGGATGGATCGAGTATCTCGATTTATGCGCTTCATCAAGGATGACTTCTCGTATGCCCCCATAGAGTGGAACCCAAATACGCTTCTCAAAGTATAAGGCTCCCTCTTCATTTGGCACCATGTATTTCAGCATACCTTGGAGGTATTCGGCTTTACGATTCTCTTCTTTAAGAGCTTCTTGTTGTGCATCACGAATGCGTGCAGTGAGGTTCGTTCGAATAGTCATTTCTAACGCTCGAACCCTTAGGGTTTTAACCCTTTCTTTTCGACTTAGCGCGTCTGCTACAACATTTGCCTTTCCAGGATGGTACTTAATCTCACAGTCATAGTCGTTCAGCAGCTCGACCCAATGTCGCTGGCGCATGTTTAGTTCCTTCTGATCAAATATGTGCTGCAGGCTTTTGTGATCTATGAAGATTGTACAGCGAGTACCATATAGATAGTATCGCCAGATCTTCAAGGCGAATACCACTGCGCCCAGCTCTAGGTCGTGAGTGGTATAGTTTCTTTCATGAACCTTCAATTGTCTCGAAGCGTATGCGATGACTTTCTGGCGTTGCATGAGCACGCAACCCAAACCTTGTCGTGAAGCGTCACAGTATACCACGAAGTCATCAGTGCCTTCAGGTAATGATAGTATCGGTGCATCGCATAGCTTGTTTTTAAGTAGCTGAAAGGCTTCTTCTTGTTTGTAACCCCAGTCGTATTTCTTGTCTTTTTGAGTAAGGGTCGTCAATGGTTGGGCTATCTTTGAGAAATTCTCGATGAATCGCCGATAATAGCCCGCTAAGCCCAAAAATTGTCGAACTTCCGTTGGGGTTTTGGGGGCTTCCCAATTCTTTATTGCTTCAATCTTGGATGGGTCTACATGAATGCCCTTCTCGTTCACAACGTGACCAGAAATTGTACTACGCGAATCCAGAATTTGCATTTTGAGAACTTTTCATAAAGCTTCTCTTTCTTCAGTAGTTCCAAGATGGTTCTGAGATGTTGCTCGTGTTCTTCTTTGGTTCGCAAGTAAATCAGGATATCATCGATAAATACAATCACGAATTTATCGAGATATAGTTTGCATACGCGGTTCATCAGATCCATAAAGACCGCTGGTTCATTCGTCAGCCCGAATGGCATCACAAGAAATTCGTAGTGCCCATAGCGTGTTCTGAATGCAGTCTTTGGTACGCTTTCCTCTTGGATTCTCAGCTGATGGTATCCAGATCGAAGGTCGATCTTGGAATAGTAGCTTGATCCTTGCAATTGATCAAATAAGTCATCAATCCTCGGTAGTGGATACCGATTCTTGATCGTGAGCTTGTTTAGTTCCCTGTAGTCGATACACATCCGCAGAGTTCCATCCTTCTTCTTCACGAACAATACCGGAGCTCCCCAGGGCGAGAAGCTTGGCCTTATAAATCCTTTATCCAACAACTCCTGGAGTTGTGTAGATAATTCTTGCATTTCGGATGGTACAAGTCGATAGGGTGCCTTGGCTACAGGAGCGGTTCCTGGAACCAAGTCTATATGAAATTCGACTTGTCTTTGCGGAGGTAGTCCTGGAAGATCTTCGGGAAAAACATCAGGGAATTCCTTCACCACAGGAATGTCTTCGAGTTTCGGCTCCACAGCCTTCTTGTCTATAACGTGTGCTAGGAAAGTGACACATCCTTTCCTTAAGCACTTCTGTGCCTTCATACAACTGATGATTCGTAGAGGCGCGTTTCGTCTTTCCCCATGTACGATGAGAGTTTCATCATTTGCCAAAGGGATGCGAATGATTTTCTTGTGACAAATAACCTCAGCTTTGTTCTTGGACAACCAGTCCATTCCGACTACTACATCGAAGCTACCCAATTGAATAGGTAAGAGGTCGATGTTAAATCTTCGTTCACCAGGTTCTAGTGTGCAGCCTCTAACAACTTCGCCCGATTCAATAAGTTTACCGTTGGCTAGTTCTATGGAATAAGGAATTTCTAATCTACTAGATTCTATTCCAAGCATGGGTTTAAATTCCACAGACATGAAGCTATAATCGGCGCCAGTGTCAAATAATATGGATGCAAAGTGATTGTTAATGAGAAACGTACCGGTGACCACATTAGGGTCCTCGCGTGCATCCTTTGCTCCAATCACAAATGCTCGAGCCTGAGCATTGTTTCCTTTTGGGCAGTCCTTCATGAAATGATCATTGCTTCCACAAATGAAGCATCCTTGGTTCCGCCCTTTCTCGTTACCATTCTTGTTACCAGCACCATTTCCATTCCGGTTCTTTCCTTTTCCCCAACAGTCTTCTGTTTGATGACCCAACCTACCACATTTGTCGCACCTTGGAATGCGACAAGCTTCTTCATGATGATACTTACATTTTTGGCATTTAGGCATGGAGCCTTGGTATGCTTTGGTTGCAAGGGTCTTCGTCTCCTGAGGCGGGTTAGCGTCACGCTTCTTGTTGTTGAAACCTTTGTTGTTACGAGTTGCTTGATTCAGATTTGAATGCTTTCTCTTCTTGTCACCGGACGACTCAGCATGTGTCTCGGTCTTCTCTGTTGGGTTCAGTGACAACTTCTTCATACGAACACAATCTTCAGTCAGGCTGACAGCCAGAGTTACAGCCTCGGTGATCGTTTGAGGTTTGGCCGAAGGTACCATGCCACGGAACTCTGGGGCCAGTCCCCAAATGTAGCGTTCAACACGCTTGAATTCGGGGGTCACCTTGTAAGGAAGCACTCTAGACAGATCATGGAACCTTCGAGTGTAACCATTAATGTCAGCACCTTCCATGGTCAAGTGCCAGAACTCCGTTTCCAGTCTTTGGAGTTCAGCGCGAGAGCAATACTTCTCTCTCATTCTTTCCTTCAGTTCCTCCCAAGTTAGGCCATAAGCGGCATCATCGCCCAGAGTTTGGGCTTGCAAGTTCCACCAAGTCAGAGCTTCATCGACAAACAATCCTGTAGCAAAAGTGACTTGCTGATCCGCGGTACACTTGCTCATGCGGATAGTAGCTTCGGTCTTCTCCGTCCAGCGTACTAAGGCTACTGCACCTCCTGTGCCGTCATAGTTCATCGGCTTGCAGTCGAGGAACTGCTTGAAAGTACAGCTTGGAATTGATTCAACCAATTCACATGTGAGCAATCGAAGAAATAATGAAACAAGGACCGTTCATAAATTTCTCCATGCTTAGCAAATTGTCTTAAGATTACCTTGAGCTGCATTGCCTCCAGATGAATCTCCGTTCCCATTACATCTAGCGTTGCTTGGGCCACCACTGTCTTGAGTTCGGTTCGCCTCGTACTGGGCGATAGCAGCGGAGATCCTTTCTTCCAGTAGAGCGTTCAGCTCTTCAGCAGTTCTTGGCAGTGGGGGAGGAGGAGGTTGGTCATCATTGCGAGCATTCATAGCTTTCCTGGGTGCCATGTTCTGACAGAACATAACACAACAGGGTTAAAACACTTGTTTGATATCGTCATACTAGACAGTAGTAGTATATATATTCACAGGTATATACCACATAAGTGACATCAAACAATTATTACTCTAGCAGAGTACTTAGTAGGCTTGCACTGAGGGAATCTATACGTGACAAGACTTGCTGTGGTTTCTGTGCACTGAATCCCATAATTATTGTAGGTCCGGCTAGGGGAGGATCTAGTCGCCTAATCCTTGTATACGAACCACTCCGGTTGTGCGGAATCCAACCGAAATAGCAAACCGAGATAGAACACGCAATAACACGACACGCAAAGTTCAACGATTAACACCACTTGTATTAAACGTATGAAAGGTTCAGTTACAGCTCAATGTTTACAAATCAGTCCTGTAAACTCTCTCTCAGTGTGTGTGTGTTTCTGCTCTCTAAGTGTCCAACTGTGTCTCCCTTTAGAAATGAACACAACACACGGGTATTTATACCCGATACAGCTGGTCCGGTCGAAGGATCAGATAAGATGATCGAAGGATCATCTATCGACCAGAAACAGCTCGAACGATCAACATGTACCACGAAAGATGGGATCTTTCGAGGTCCATCTATCGACTGCTTATGTTTCGAGCTCATCATCATCGAAGGATCTAAGTCATCCTTCGATGACCATCCTTCGACCCAGCCATATCACAAACATAATGTTGACTGTTTGGCCAAGTCAAACCGGAGGATGGTTGACTTGGTCAAACTTACAGACTAACAAAGACATCGTTTTACATTGTGACCGAATACAGACAAAGTGCAGACATAAGTGCACCAACAAACTCCCCCTTGGCTGTAGCTTTGTCTGGCTTATCAACAAACAGCTGTTGCTTTGTCTCGATCTTCATTCTTGTAAGTTCTCGTGTCTTCAAGTCTTTGACTTCTATTCAAGTCTTCAATGTCAGAGGATCTTCAAAGTCTTCACGTCTTGAAAGCAGAAAGTGTATCAACAAACTCCCCGTTTCATGTAGGAAGTGTGTTGACAAACTCCCCCTTAACATAAGCTCCCCCTTGAGTTATGCTCGTGAAAGTCTTGTTCTTTATGAAGTGAGATCCTTGTGGTGTTGATGATGGTCAGCAGCAACTCGATCATCTATGTCATTTGAGTGCCTTCACGTCGTGTCTTCATTCCGAAGCTTGTCATCGACCATGTTCTCCTTGCCTTTAGAATCTGCACATGCAAGAAATCTAAACGCGTAATGAGAACAACTGCTTGGAATATCATAAGCAAACGACACACATGTGACCATTGCTTAATCAAACACCGTCCGACAGTATGAAAGTTTAAAGATTTTTATCAATTTCAATTTCAACTTTCAACACTTGCAAATTTCGACCGTTTATGAAGATTTAGTCGTTTCGGTTTTCGTTCAGGTTTCAGGTAACGAAGACTCGAGCTCCAACATCGTACGATCGAAAATAAAATAGAAAGAAAATCTTTTTGGCTTTTATAAGATTTATATTAAAACACACATAAAATCTTTTTGGTATTTTTGAATATTTCAAATGTAAAGACTGAAAGCAGTAAATAAAAATATACAAACATTCTTTTTGTGAGTTTCGAGGGTAAGAGAATCATATCAGTGTACGGTCATGCCAAAACGCTCTTGTTGTTCTTTTAGTTAACATTAAGATAAGCATCCTATAACAATTATCGGTATTGTTGTCCACATAAGCTCAACTTATCAGATGTAATCATGGCGAGGGGATACGTTAAGGTATAATTTATACTTACCGACCGGTGTTCATCCACATCACGACACATTCCCGTATCAAGGTATGCACGAGGGTTCATCTTACCGGTGAGTATACCAATTATCATCTGTTTGACCGTATATGAAAATGTGAGATTCTCACTTATTTTGATTTGAAAACAAGCCCTGTGTGATAGAATCACTTATTGATGAGGAACTTGATTTTCGATGCATGAGGGCACAGGAGCAAGTCCGTGAACAGGTCAGTACTTTCGTACAGCAGAGAGACGAACTTGACTCCCGGAAAGAATTTGTGATATTTTATCACTTATTTGATTGGACATGTGATTGTTTATCACTTATTGAGGTCGTATGCAATATGTACACGTATGTATGGTATCATGGAAGATCTAGACTTGCGTCCCCGTTATTTTTCGGTAAAAGATACAACCATGATACCCAGATGATAAGCAGCATAAAGACCGAATATCTCAGAACCTCGGCAATCTCTCAAACGAAATTTCGGTACTAAGACCATATGCCAATGAATGGTTCCCACCCAGTCTTCAGTCGATTTAAGTTTATATCACCCTGCACACTTTAAAATGATTGTGAGCCTACCGATACATCTTATATAGAGCTGCTTATCGTTTTACATTTAAGATTTAAAGAGGTTTGGATAGACCACTGATGTACTATCATTTTCTCTTTTGCTCGCCAGGAAACTCATTTTTGTTTTTCTATTGTTTTTGTGTTTTTGAAATTTTTTTTTTTCGATGTTTTTGGATTTTCAAATTTTGGATTTACTCCCCCTAAAATTAATAAACTAAGACAAATTTAAAACACAAAGGTATTTACAAAAATGATTTTCCGATGTGGATTACTCTTGCTTGACCTTAATGCCGTTTACCAATAAAAGATAGTCAAATCTTGATTTGTCAAAAGCTTTGGTAAAAAGGTCGGCACGTTGGTCATCGGTGTGGACGTAGGCAACATCGATTAGCCTTTTCTCAAAGCAATCACGTATGAAGTGATACTTAATTTCGATGTGCTTAGTCTTTGAATGCTGCACAGGATTTCTAGTGATCTGTAATGCAGCAGAATTATCAACGTAAATAGGAGTAGTTAGGAATTCAAAACCGTAATCACGCATTTGTTGTTGTATCCACAGGACTTGGGAGCAACAACTTGAGGCAGCAATGTATTCAGCTTCGCATGTTGATGTAGCGGCGCACGTCTGCTTCTTGCACTGCCATGTGACTAGGCGATTTCCCAAAAACTGACATCCAGCCGTTGTGGATTTGCCGTCGATTTTGCATCCGCCAAAATCAGAATCACTGAATGCGATCAAGTCAAAGTTATTATCCCTAGGGTACCACAGACCGGTGTCAGGGTAACCCTTCAAATAACGAAAAATCCTTTTTACAGCTGCAAGATGTGAGGCCTTCGGGTTGACTTGATATCTGGCAAGCAGGCACGTTGGGTACATTATATCTGGTCTTGATGCTGTGAGGTACATAAGGGATCCAATCATCGCGCGGTAGAATGAGGGGCTAACATCTTGACCCTTCAAGTCTGGAGTAATTCCGTGATTTTGTGGTAATGGGGTACCAATGGGCGTTGCATCTGACATCTGGAACCGGCTCAAAATGTCACCAACATATTTAGTCTGATGGATGAATATCCCAGACTCTGTTTGTTGTACTTGTAGGCCCAAAAAGAAGGTCATTTCCCCCATAGCACTCATCTCGAATTTATCCTGCATAACACGCTCGAAATCCCTACACAAAACATCATTAGTAGAACCAAAAATAATATCATCAACGTATACCTGTACCAGTAGAAGATCTCCATCTTGTTCTTTGATGAAAAGAGTACAGTCGATAAGACCTCTTCGAAATCCATTCTCCAGCAGATAATTAGATAAGGTTGCGTACCAAGCTCGCGGTGCTTGATGAAGACCATAGAGAGCTTTGTTGAGCAACCAAACCCGATCGGGATGGATAGGATCTTCAAAACCTGGAGGCTGTTCGACGTACACCTCTTCTTCCACCACACCATGTAAGAATGCACTTTTCACGTCCATCTGGTATACCTTGAAACCTTTGAATGAGGCATAAGCCAGAAAAATCCGAATGGCTTCTAGACGTGCAACAGGTGCATATACTTCGTTGTAGTCGATTCCTTCAATCTGACGAAAACCTTGAACGACTAGCCTTGCTTTGTTCCGGATAACGATCCCACGGTCATCCTTTTTGCATTTAAACACCCAACGGGTACCAATCTTCTTGTATCCAGCAGGTTTCTCTACGAGTTTCCAGACACCAAGCTTCTGGAATTGTTGCAGTTCGTCCTGCATTGCTTCAACCCATGAGCTATCTTTCAATGCATCTTTCCAAGTTCTTGGCTCTTCCTGTGAGACATAACACGCGAAAGACCAATCATTCTGTTGACCAGATTCTCGGATAGTTGCATACAAGCCTGCATTGTTGTTGTTTCGCAACATGTTTCTTGTTTGAACGCCACTTTGCACATTCCCGATGATGTTTTGTTGAGGATGGGTATTATGAATCCTTGTTTCTGGATTATCTTGAACTGGAATATTTTTGCCCAGATTGTTAAGATTGGGATCAACAATCAATTCAAGGCCCGGAATTGACGAAGAGGATGATGCAGAAGTTTCAGCTGTTCTAGGGACATCCACTGGAGGTGTACCCTCTGAAATACCATGAACTGCTGTTGGAGCTTCTTGATCTGCATCTAGAAATTCATCATCCTCTGAAGATTCGTTCAATTCTGAAGCATCTTGAAAATCCTCATTGTCGAGAGCATCATTGTTCACCGAAGATGGTTCTTGATTGACAATAATGGGACGAACCAACGGTGAATCTGTAGCATTGTCACTCTCGAAAAACATCATTGCCGCAGCACTTTCTTCAACTGCTTCAACATTGATCGAATTGAAAAAGTCATCGTACTCAAACATCCAAGGCTGACCAGGATTTCTGACTGGTAAAGTGTGCCTTTGTACTCTGACTTCAGACCATTCCTCGACCCTTTTAGTCTCTAGATTCCAGACTCTTAAGTTCGGAGTGGAATACCCAAGAAAGTATCCCTCAATGGCTCTAGCCCCAAACTTTCCATTAGGATCGATTATCGTGCAAGGAGCTCCAAACGGTTCGAGATAAGACAAGTCTGGTTTCCGTTTGTTGATAAGCTCAAAGCAGGTCTTGTTGTGCCTTTTGACTGTAAGGACTCGGTTCAACGTATAGCATGCAGAGGACACAGCTTCAGTCCAGAATGGAATGGGTAGCTGCGACTCTACCAACATAGTCCTAGCAGTCTCGATCAATGTGCGGTTCTTACGTTCAGCGACGCCATTCTGCTGAGGAGTATAAGCTGCACTAAATTCGTGAAGAATACCTTTTGAAGTGCAAAACTCCGCCATGGCATGATTTTTGAATTCAGTACCATTGTCGCTACGTATCCGCCTAACCTTCAAGTTGTAAAGATTCTCAATCTGAATGATCAAGTTTTTGATAATACCGAAGGTTTCACTCTTGTGTGCCATGAACGCCACCCAAGAAAATCTTGAATAATCATCAGTAATCACGAGGCAATATTGATCATTCCTAATGCTTTTGTGTTTGACAGGACCGAACAAATCCATGTGCAAACGTTCAAGAGGAACAGCCACCGTGTTGACTTTCTTTGTAGGGTGCCGCTTCTTCGTTTGTTTTCCTTTCTGGCACGAAACACAGACGTCTTGAAGATGGAAATTTTTAAGAGGAACACCATTCACCAATTCATTTGAAGATCCGGAGTGTAAAACGATAAGCAGCTCTATATAAGATGTATCGGTAGGCTCACAATCATTTTAAAGTGTGCAGGGTGATATAAACTTAAATCGACTGAAGACTGGGTGGGAACCATTCATTGGCATATGGTCTTAGTACCGAAATTTCGTTTGAGAGATTGCCGAGGTTCTGAGATATTCGGTCTTTATGCTGCTTATCATCTGGGTATCATGGTTGTATCTTTTACCGAAAAATAACGGGGACGCAAGTCTAGATCTTCCATGATACCATACATACGTGTACATATTGCATACGACCTCAATAAGTGATAAACAATCACATGTCCAATCAAATAAGTGATAAAATATCACAAATTCTTTCCGGGAGTCAAGTTCGTCTCTCTGCTGTACGAAAGTACTGACCTGTTCACGGACTTGCTCCTGTGCCCTCATGCATCGAAAATCAAGTTCCTCATCAATAAGTGATTCTATCACACAGGGCTTGTTTTCAAATCAAAATAAGTGAGAATCTCACATTTTCATATACGGTCAAACAGATGATAATTGGTATACTCACCGGTAAGATGAACCCTCGTGCATACCTTGATACGGGAATGTGTCGTGATGTGGATGAACACCGGTCGGTAAGTATAAATTATACCTTAACGTATCCCCTCGCCATGATTACATCTGATAAGTTGAGCTTATGTGGACAACAATACCGATAATTGTTATAGGATGCTTATCTTAATGTTAACTAAAAGAACAACAAGAGCGTTTTGGCATGACCGTACACTGATATGATTCTCTTACCCTCGAAACTCACAAAAAGAATGTTTGTATATTTTTATTTACTGCTTTCAGTCTTTACATTTGAAATATTCAAAAATACCAAAAAGATTTTATGTGTGTTTTAATATAAATCTTATAAAAGCCAAAAAGATTTTCTTTCTATTTTATTTTCGATCGTACGATGTTGGAGCTCGAGTCTTCGTTACCTGAAACCTGAACGAAAACCGAAACGACTAAATCTTCATAAACGGTCGAAATTTGCAAGTGTTGAAAGTTGAAATTGAAATTGATAAAAATCTTTAAACTTTCATACTGTCGGACGGTGTTTGATTAAGCAATGGTCACATGTGTGTCGTTTGCTTATGATATTCCAAGCAGTTGTTCTCATTACGCGTTTAGATTTCTTGCATGTGCAGATTCTAAAGGCAAGGAGAACATGGTCGATGACAAGCTTCGGAATGAAGACACGACGTGAAGGCACTCAAATGACATAGATGATCGAGTTGCTGCTGACCATCATCAACACCACAAGGATCTCACTTCATAAAGAACAAGACTTTCACGAGCATAACTCAAGGGGGAGCTTATGTTAAGGGGGAGTTTGTCAACACACTTCCTACATGAAACGGGGAGTTTGTTGATACACTTTCTGCTTACTACGCGTGAAGACTTTGAAGATCCTCCGACTTAGAAGACATGGAAGATGAACCTCACGAGTAGCGTCCAAGGGGGAGTTTGTTGGTACATATTATGTGGACGCGACTTGGTTCGGTTCAACTCGGTTCGGTTCGACCCGGTTAGGTTCGACTCAAGCCCGACGTCACGACATTCCTCCGTCGTGCGTCCCAGAGTTCGACACGCGAAGCACGAAGCGCCGCGAGCCGGTTCCCGCTGCCACATCACCATGACATCATCATGATGATGTCATGATGATGTCACTCATGTTGACTAAATACAAGTGCATATGATAAACTGCATATTTGAACGTGCATGGTCACATTGAGTTTAGGCCAATCAGATTCATTGGGCCATTAACTTGGGCCTTTGAAAAGCAAATCGCACAGGCCAAAAACATTGTTGTAACTTGTTGGTGTCGAAAGATGAGCTCGAAGGATAGTCCTTCGATGGGTGTATGCAGATGGACCTCGAAGGATATACCATCCTTCGAGGTATATGTGGATCCTTCGATGGCTGTATGATCGAAAGATGATGTTTCGATCAGTTATCCTGATCCTTCGATCAGATCTGATTCGTTGTGCTGTTGCTATATAAAGGCTGAAGACATAACAGACAAGGGGGTGAGAGTGAGAGAGGTAGAAAAACTAGAGAGAGAGTGTAGTGAGAGAAAGTTCCGGTGAGCTTTGTATTTGTCAAATATTGTACCGAAACTTTGTCGAAATCAATACACGTAACTGTTAATCGTTGATATCTTTACGTATTGTTCACTTTCTCGATCTCGGTTTGCATCTCCGGTTGGATTCCGCACAACCGGGTGTGTTCGATAACAAGGATTAGGCGACTAGATCCTCCTAGCCGGACCTACAATTATGTATGCATCCATAATTACGTAACTCCTTGCACAGTCCGCACAGTTCGTTTCATCCTCGTATTTCTTCCTTCAGATGGGCCATCGCTTTCAGATAAAGTCACGTATACTTGTGACATTCTACTTCTAGTATATGCTAATTATCACACATAATTGCAATTAACTCTCAATCACAGACGAGTGCTACTCTCGTGCACCCTAAGTCTCGTAGTGTCTTTTCTAGACTCATGTAGACAGTTTCAGGCAGTGGATGTCGCGGGACGTTTTATGCAATGAAAACTCTTTGAAAATTGTTTTCGTGAAAGGATCCTAGAGATTGTAGACTAGACTCGAGAAGGAATCCTGGTTCACTACAATCGCAGCTCTGATACCAATCTGTCACACCCCTTTTTGCGGCGGAAGCACGAGGTGTGATCATGAAAGATTCTCATTGCATACGAAAGGTAAACATGCTACATGCTCGTAAAATAACATCAAATACCATAATTTGAAAACATGAGTTTAGCGTTTACATCGCTAAGTAGCATAAACATTGTCTTAAAAGTTTACAACTTTATTTAAAGATAAACATAAGCGACATCCAAGAGCATAAGCAAGACCGCTCGCACATCCATCCTAGTTACCTGAAATACATGTGAGTTTTGGAAAAAAAAAACGTCAACATAATGTTGTTGTGAATTCATGCAGTTTTTGTATTTCACGTTTGTATACTTTGTATGAAAACATAGTTTGTGTCATGTATAAATCAAGTTTTCATATATAAATCAAGTATTCATGTGTACACCACGTACTCATGTATAATTCAAGTTTTTCTTGTGTACCCCACGTACTCAAGTATAATTCCCGTTTTCTTGAGTACCCCACGTACTTCAAGTATAATTCAAGTTTTCTTGAGTACCCCACGTACTTCAAGTATTAATCAGGTTTTAGTATGGTATGAATTTTATGTAAATAAAGTATTCCTGTAAGTATCAGGATTGTTAATGGGTTGCAAGGCCATTAACATATGACACGACATAGGAAGTCACCAAACCTTAGGCATTTAGTTGGCATATTCTGAGACACAAAAGCACTACTCGATACTCGCCCTCACCGAGAGTGTGGCTGCCCGGCACCCGTTAGATCTAACCTTTTGTTCTGCGGTCTAGGTATATTGTTGATTAATGGTGCTTATGTACCCTATTCATGACACGATTTCTCGTATCATTTCTCATAACGCATCATACTTGGTACTCGTCCTCACCAAGTGCGCTTTTCGTATTCTTATATCTCATCACACTTGGTACTCGTCCTCACCAAGTGTGCTTCTTATATTCTTATATCTCGTCACACTTGGTACTCGTCCTCACCAAGTGTGCTTCTTATTATCATACCATTTGTAAACATAGTGATATTTATACATGTATTTCACCCCCGTAGTTATAAAACTGAAAACAGTTAAAAAAAAAGGGGAGCATGAACTCACAACTTTGCGTTCCTTGCGTCGTAAACTTCACCGGATTTGCTTAATTAACGTCGTGACCTATACGCGTTTTCTTAACGTTAGTCACTAGACTTACGTCGCACAAGTACAGTCACTCTCTTTTGTATTTGTATTGTTGTGTTAAAAATATTTTATATTTTTAACTAAGTATCTTACTTATATTATTTTCTTAAAAATTAATATAAGTATCTCGTGTTTTGCACTTTGCACCCGAATTATGTATCTTGTATGTTGTATGTGTATTTTGTGTTTATACTTCTCATGAGTATTTAGTGTATTTTTTTTAAGTCTTAATACACTAGCACGTATAACACATACTATATACACTTAGCACAAAAGTTGGTGATCAAATAATATATATTTTTCTCTCAAAAATATACATACTTAACATAATTTTTAATCTTGAAGAAATCACCATTTCTTATCACCAAAAATTAGGGAAACCTTGGTAATATTTTTAGATACATTTTTAGGGAATAAGTTTCTCAAAAACTTATATTTTTTTAAGTGTCAAAATTTATAAATTTTGACAGAGTTTCCCCTAAAAATGGAGGTTTCCCATGTTTTCAAAACATGTGTTTATTTTCTTTTAATTCATCAACAACCAATTTTTCAACAACAATCCACAACAATCAACAACAATATATATAGATTTCTCTATTTCATGAACTTGAGAATTTACAAAAATGTGTAGCAACTTACTAGCACACTTAGTAAGTCTTGTTACCTTTAAAAATAAGATTAGTTTCTTAAAAACTTTATTTTTAAAGAATATGTATTTTCACAACTTCTAGTCATGAATTTCAAAAATACTTCTTTGTTAAATTTCTTGTTACACAAGTGTTTACACACTTGTTTAGTTACTATAAATGTGCTTCTTTCATGAAATACCCGGGTTATGACAAAGCTAGTATCTTCCGCTTGGTTCTTCCGAAAAACCACTTGTAGATCTTTAGATCCACAAGTTTACAACTTCATTTTACAAGAAAAATTATGTTTATTCGAGTTTCAAGTTCATGGTGGATGGTTTCATCATCTTTCTTGTTTTTAACACTATCATCCTACTAGTTCATGTTCTTGAACATGATCTAGTATGTCTAGATAATGATCCATCCTACTTTTAGTAACAAACAACATCAAATAATCATAACCACATAAGATTTACATGATTTACACTCATATCTGTTCTTTATCCATCCTTTAACACTTTATGTTTAAGACTTTAGATTATGTTCATAGTGTTCTTTAACATTTCACCATTTAACCATCTATTAACCACTAAAATCAAGAACAAGATGAAGATTTAGAACACTTACTACTAGCACAAGGCTAGGGAAGTTCAAGAGTGCAAATGAGGTGGATAAAAGCAAATGGTGAAGGTCCTTCAAGATCCGCTTGCACCGAGCTTCGTTAGTGACCTTCTTACCCCACCAAAACACCTTGGAATGGATGTATATGGATCGAAAATGAAAGAGTGGGTGTGTGTGGGTGAGGCCGTAGCCAAGGGAGGAGAAGGGAAGAGTAGTTTGTTGATGTTGATGAATGAAATGCTAAGTGGTTATCTAGTGGGTCTTATAAAGAAGTCTCCAACATCTCTTAACCCTTGGGATCTTATGTCCACTAAAGTACTTAACAAATGATATAAACAATTAAAGAAAATTAAGTGGGGTGTCCCACTAGTCCAAATCCGGTTGGGGGGGGGGGGGGGGGTAATCCAGTTTAGTTTCAAGTCTTGGTTAATTATTCTAGTTAGGATTTTAAGTGTTAGTTTGGAGTTTAAGTGTGTTATGAAATATATAGTGCGTTAGGGTGTTCGGGGACCCTAACTATCTTAGAAAAATAAAAACAATGCTTCTAGCATTATTTTGGTGCTCCGGGTAATGTCCGGTTGTTCGGTTAGACACCGGTTCGTTAAAGTGCTAAATTGCACCGTTTAGTGTCTTTTAAGTATCCTTCTTGTACCCTTTCAATTCCCAGCACCTAGGGAAATATTCTGGATGATAAATCATAATTTCTGCATAATATTTATGTTGTTAAAAGCTGTTTAGAGCTGAATTTATTAAAATTCTGCACTTAAAGTGCGTTTCGGGTGCTTTTTAGTGCGTATTTTAGCTTCCGCAAGGTATATATGTAAACCCTTGTATGTACTCTTGGGTTTTAATGTATTCTTGTTGTTGGACCTACACCTAGGCTCCAATTTTATTGTCTGACTACTTTCTGCAGTTCTGTTGACACAAAGTGTCTTACCGGTGAGTTTACTAGTATTTCTGACGCAACGCTCTTGTTAATGCATAAAGCAATATTTTGTAGTATAAAACATGCATGAATTCACTTGTTTAGTATGTGTTCAGACATTGCTGACAATTTAGCACATAATTGCAGTCATTAAATAATGATTAAAGTGTACGGAAATTACCGGTTTGGTGCCAGTTGTCACAAGTTTGGAAATGGGAAAACATTGCTATGGATCTTATTACCAAACTGCCGCACACAAATAGAGGTCATGATGCCATTTGGGCAATCGTTGATCATCTTACAAAGTCAGCACATTTCTTGCCGATCCGTGAGGATCTATCTGCTGACAAACTTGCTAAAATCTATGTGGATGAGATTGTATCCCGACATGGTGTTCCTTTGAACATTATATCTGACAGAGATGCTCGATTCTCGTCTCACTTTTGGAGAACCATGCAATCTTCCATGGGGACCCAACTTAATTTGAGCACCGCGTATCATCCTCAAACAGATGGTCAATCTGAGAGAACAATCTAGACACTAGAGGATATGCTTAGAGCTTGGTGATCGATTTTGGTGGTAGTTGGGATTCGCATCTACTGTTGATCTAATTCTCCTACAACAATAGTTATCACTCTAGCATCAACATGGCTCCTTTCGAAGCTTTATACGATCGAAAATGTCGTTCACCGGTCTGCTGGAATGAGATAGGCGAAGCTCAGGTTACTGGACCTGAACTCATTCTAGAGCTTACAGACAAAGTCAAGAAGATTCGCGATAACCTATAGACAGCTAGAAGCCGTAAAAAGAGTTACGCGGATTGACGACGCAAGCCCTTAGAATTTCAAGTCGGTGATCACGTCCTACTCAAGGTATCCCCTTGGATAGGTGTTATTAGATTTGGAAAGAAAGGAAAACTTGCACCACGATATGTTGGACCATTCAAGATCGTTAAAAGAATCAGAAAAGTAGCCTACAAACTTGAGCTACCTCCTGAACTTGGAAATGTTCATCCAACTTTCCACGTGTCCAATCTCAAAAAGTGTTTAGCTGATGAGAACCTCCACATACCACTTGATGAAATTCGTGTTGATGACACGATGCACTTCATTGAGAAACCAGTGGAAATCATGGACCGTGAAGTCAAAAAGCTCAAACGCAAGCGCATACCTATTGTCAAAGTTCCCTGGGACTCTAAACGTGGCCCATAATTTACATGGGAACGTGAAGATCAAATGAAAGTGAAATATCCACATCTATTCTCACAAGTTTCCTCTAAATAAATTTCAGGACGAAATTTCCTAAAGTAGGGGAGACTGTGACAACTGTGCATGTTATACGCAAACTGATGCGTAAAGGTAATCAGTTTAACGCGGAAAATACTCTAGAATAGCAACATAACCTTAACATAGCTTAAATAACCTTTACATAACTTAGAAATTGGTCTTAAAGGGTTTGGTATGGCAAAAACAAGTTTATTCGCTCACAGGGACTATTTGCGTCAAACTGTAAAAGTCTGCCATTTCGTATGGCAACGTCCATTCTGGAACATGATCATAAGCTAAAAATACCATAAATAACCTTAACATAGCTTAGAAATAAGCTTTGAGTGGTTCAGTATGTGAAAATACGCTTATTTGATCAAACAGGGACTAAAAGCGTAAAAAATAACGTAAGTTTGCATTTACGCGCATATCTTACGTTCTGACCACATCCGAACATCCAAAAAATTTTGTAGTCACTAAAATATAATATTTTAGTGATCGGAATGCAAAAATACCATTCGTCGCTTAATTTGGATCGTTTTCGCGTCCGTACGAGTTTCGTCGTAATTAACCGCATAACGCGACCGTACGACCAAACGAACTGACATCCGCCATATTTCCAAGCATATATTGGGTCCCCTATACTTTGACGACCTTGTAGAGCCTTAAAAATGGCTTAACGGAGGTTAAATACGTCAAATATGCCTAAATATGCATGCAGGGACTGAATGTGTAATTTCTGAAACTATTCTGATCTGCTGATATCTCGCGGGCCGTGACCGCCTAGGCAACAGCCTACGTGGGGCGCGACAGGCCCCCAGCGACAGAAAGTTGTTTTTCAGCAACCAACTTGAATCTCAGGGACTTTTATGCAATTTTCTTGGTGTGGGCAGCAAGTTAACACCTCTCCAAGCAAAAGCTAGCTGTCCTAAACACTTGTATGGTCCAGATTTATTGCTTGGAGGCTACATAAACACTTGGCATGATCTTGATTCACCTCCACAACTATAAATACCCCTCAAATTCACCTTGTTTCATTGCTCATTTCCTACTTTGAACTCTAAGTGGAGGATTTCCTTCTTTGGGATCCACCTACCTGAGTTCTAGTACATCTTTTCCAGCCCTTGAATACCTTGTAAGTGTTCTTTCATGGCTTAGTATTTATTTTCAGCCATTTAGAGAGCTGAAAGTCAAACAGTTTGACCAACAGTTTGACTTTCAGTTTTGACCATCAATTGGTCAAATCAAAGTTCAATTGAACTTTGCAACGTCATTGTAATCACGATGGTTATAATCCTTAGCGATTATACCTACTGATTACCACGTTGACTAGGCGTAGTGACGAGTCAAAGTTTCGGTCAAAATGCGTATATACGCGCATTTTGCGACGGAACTATTTTTAGGTATCAAAACACTTTGTTTTGATACCAAATCAGTTTCTAACTTGGTTAAACATGTTTTAACATGTTTAACTCGTCACTACTAGTTTAGTGCTTGTTTAGGGTCGTAAGTTAAGCGGTCTCGACAACCGCTTATGTGACATTTGTGCCTCCACGGCCATTAAAACAAATACCAAATCATTGAAATATTGTATTTCATACTTGGGATTTGTATAAATATGTGTATCATTTGCACATATCAATTCTTGTTCGATTTCGAGCTCTAAATCGCTTTCTGGGAAGTTATATGCGAACTGATGCGTAAACGTAATCAGTTTAACGTGAAAAACACTCCGGAATAGTGACATGGGCTTAACATACCTTAAATAACCTTTACATAACTTAGAAATAAGTTTTGGAAGGTTTGGTGTGTCGAAATCAAGTTTATTCGCTTACAGGGGCTAATTTCGACAAACTGCGAAAGTATGTCGAGTTGTATTGTAACATACATTCCGGAACTTGATCATAAGTTAAACATACCCTAAATATCCTTTACATAGCTTAGAAATAGGCTTTGAGGGGTTCGGTATGCTAAAATAAACTTTTTGGTCATCCAGGGACTAAAAGCGTCAAAAAGTGCATAAGTTTGCATTTTCGCGCATATCTTACATTCTGAATATATCCGGACATCCAAAAATTTATGTAATCATTAAAATATTTTATTTTAGTGATTGGCATGATAAAATTCCATTCATCGTCTGATTTGGATCGTTTTTCGCGTCCGTTCGTGATTCGTCGTAATTAACCGAACAACGTAATCGTACGACCAAACGAACCGACATCCGGCATATTTTCAAGCATATTTCAAGTCCGCTATGCTTTGAGAAATCTATGAATACCGACTTTATTTTCACTTCTTCTTCACACATTTGATTCAAATTCAACTCTAAGCTGAAGCTCTCATCTATGAAGGCTTCATACCTGAGTTGTTCTTGATCAAATCTTCAAGTCTTGGACGTTTTGTAAGTTTTCCTTCATGCTTGTTTTTGTATTTCAATCATGAAAGTCAAACAGAGTTTGACTTTCTGCTTTGACCTCGTTTTGGTCAACACGAAGTTCGTTTGAACTTCGCAACGTGAGCGTAATCACAATGGTATAGTCCCTTGTGACTATACCTACTGATTACCACGTTAATTAGGTGTAGTGACGAATCATAGTTTCGGTCAAAATACGTGTTTATGCGTATTTTGCAACCAAACTATTCTTGGATATCAAAACCCTTTGTTTTGATATCAAACTTGTTTTTTAACTTCGTTAAACTTGTTTTAACATGTTTAACTCGTCACTTTAGGTTTAGTGCTTATATAGGATCATAAGATAAGCGGTCTAAACAACCGCTTAGACTTTCGAACCCGACCCGTTTGGTCGATCATTAGGATCCGACCAAACGCATTAGGTGACCATAGTTGTATAGGGAATAACCTTCCGAGGTTATACCTTATGGTCATTTCGTTTAGTTAGTTGTATGATAGGTAGTTTATATGCCTTAGGAAAATGACCAAAATGCCCTTTTTGCGCATAAATTCATTAAGCATATGCAACCAAAATTTTGACATCTAAACTGATTAGGAAACATTATTAGACTTGTTAAGGCATATAATACTTGTCATAGGACTAGTTAGGCGGTCTGAACGCGTTTTACGCGAACGACGCGTTAATGTAGCGTAAGCTACCTAAACGGGTCATATTGGGTCGTAAGCACTTAGGTTAGGTTTCGTTTTAGAATGCAGGCTTTGTTAAACCATATTACATGAGTTCCTATACTCATTTGGTTTACGAAACCTCATTTTATCCGATCCTCCGATTTAGGTCCGTTTATTAATGTAGTTACCCATATTAGGTGTCGTTTGATTTCCGTTATCCCTCTAGCTTTGCTTGGTTGTTGTTCAAGACTTCTAAGCATCCTCAAGTGAGTACATAGTCCCCTCTTTTACTATTTTTCAAACATTTTGGGGTGAAACACATGTGCCTACTTGTTACTTTCGTGCTTTTCATGTTTTAGATCATATGCTTGTTATGTTCATTAGTACACTTATAGTACATGATTTCATTATGTTTTTGCTATGTATGTTCATTTGTTGCATACTTAGTACATTGTTTTACATTACATTTCATACTATGTATGTCCATTTAGTGCATACTTAGTACATTGTTTTACAGTACATTTCATGCTATGTATGTTCATTTGTTGCATACTTAGTACATTATTTTCATAAAACATGCTTACATTTTGGTATGACATTTGGTTTGTTTAAATGGGACAAAAATACATTCATTAACATTGATCACGTCGTTCGTTAGTAGGTAGTGGTACCATAGGAATTGACAACTCCCGTTCCTGAAATCCTAGGTTTGTTTGGATGGAAGGAATGACCGAATTCGATATACATTGTTTAGATAAACCTTTAACTTCGTTTAAAACAATACCGCTTAGATGTATGTTCACTTGAGTGTATGCATTAAAACAATACCGCATAGATGTTTGTATCAGTAAAGCATGCATTAATTTACAAAACATAACTTTTGATTTATTCAATTGCATTGTTTTGTGCATTTTTTTCATATGGTTTGAGTAGTCACTTTTTACTTGCCGTACATGACATTTGTTTACACATTACATGATTTACATTTGACAATAGACATGGTTTTTATATAAACATTTGACAATTGGTTTAAACAAGACATTTTTGGTGGTTTGTTTTGGTAAGTGATTTAAGTAACGAGGCGTGTGTAATATGATAAAAGCATGGTGGATACGCCGCTGGTACTTCCAATATATAAGTGCTTTTATGGTATTACATATCGTAGCGTTACTTAAACCATTTCAAGTTAGACATAATACATTTTACGCTTGTATCACATCTTCATGAAACATTGTTTTACAAACAACATATTTTATATAAACTCATTTTACTTGGTCATTTATTTATCTGTGCATCTTTCTTTTATATCATCTGATTTCTTATCACTGTTTGTATGATTTATAAAAGAAAACATTTTACAAGGTTTATGACTAATTTTTGTTAAACATTTTCTTTTAAACTTACAAGTCATGAATCCTATTTTAATAAAACCTATGTATCTCACAGGCATTTTTATGTTGACGTACCTATTTTCACATGTGTTTTCAGGAGATGATGCATAGGATTAATCAAGATACACTTAGGCGGACTTGGGCCTTAGTGACAATAAAAGATGCAAGACTAGTTAATTATGTTGTGTATTTCTGTTTTTAAGACATTGTAACTTCTTTTATTCAATAAAACAAAATTTCAATTTCCATGTGTTATGAAACAATGATTCTGTTACAGCACTCCCCGACGATTCCGCCGCGATTTGTTGTTTTACGCGGTCGGGGTGTGACAGAAAAGTTGGTATCAGAGCTCATGGTTATAGGGAATTAGGTTATTAGTAATGCTTTGACCTAGTCTATAACCTTCCTAGGACCCTAACACAAGATCCTTGTGTTTAGATCTTAAAACAATACCGTCACTTATCCTTAGGTGACAACCACAACCAGAACATAAATTTTGAATCCGCTTCGAAAACCAATCATCTGTTCTAGGATGATTGATTACTAGGTTTTGAACCCTCTAAGTTTTCAAAATCTCTTCAAAGTTGGGTCTTATAATGTGAACACATGCAATCTGGAAGGGTGGATGCCTGTACTCTGAGTTTTCTGTCTAAGGCTAGAGTGTTCGTACAAATCCACATAATCGGACCAGTCACTCTTACCTGGGAACTCTTGGGGTGAGTGTCCACTTATAGGCTAAAACATGTCTTCGCGATACATTAATATGACCCGATTACTTTGATTAGTCACCATATCATTTGTTTGCCTTAGGTAACAAACAAATGATTGCAATTTTTTATGCGTTATCATTCTGTTTTGATTATCCGATAACATTCCACTTGTTTCTTCCTATGCCTTTCATTTCTTCTAGAATGTCTCTTCATCGCAATGACGCTCAGATATCCGAGCAGACTACCAAATTTGCCCAGCGAATAGGCGAAGTAGTCCTGAAGACTGTAGAATTAGTTGCTGCCATGGCTCGTCTCATGGATGAAGCTACTCAAGAGACACCAAAGGAAACAGAAGCCAAGCCTTCACCAAAACCAAAGAAACGTAAAGCCTCAAAGAATCCCGCAGCGGTTACACCAAAACAAGCAGGACCTAATCAGGTGTCAGCACCACCAGCCAAGAAGCTGTACAAGGGAACTGCTCCATGGTGTAAGCGATGCAACCGTCATCATCCGAATCACATGCCCTGTTTCAAATGTACCTATTGTGGACGATGGGAACATTTGGTTAACATATGCCGCTTTGCTATCCAAAACAAAGCTGTTGCAAACCTGACCCACGGATGAACAGTTGGCTGATTTGAAGATGTTGCTACTTTGAATAGTTTGTATCTGTTACTTTTGTGTCTCTTGTTGAACCATGAAACAATCTGTTTTGTTCATAAATAAATTGTTGTTCACAATTCTGATATACAAGTGTAGTTACATGTGTGTATGGCATTTCTCTATGATACCTATATCAAGGAACTATGTTCTTTACAAACTACTCATGTGATTCTCCCTTTCTTATGTTTGCTCATGATTTTCTCGAAAATTCTAAATACTCGTTTCATTCTAAGAAATGAAGTACATAAGTGACATTTTGAGTAATCACTTTAAATCCTTGGTTAGATAACTAAGGGTAATTTTTTCGATCTCGTACCCATTACATTCTGGTTTTCATAACAACAATACATAATATATGCTTTTCATAACAACCTTCATGATTTCAAAATATTCCATATAGTTTGAAAACATTTTTAACATAGTATATTCACTAATATATCAAGTGCATGATTTCAAAAACATCATTCATGCTTTCAAAAACCTTATACATAATTTCAAAATTCATTTCGCATGATTTTAAAACATTTTATAAATATACTTATCTAATATTTTATGATTTCAAAAGTATTATGTAAGGTTTCAAAAACATTAAACACATTTCTAAAAGAACCCCATGCATAGTTTTCAAAATTTTTTTTCTCATACATTGACTTAACCTTCAAATTCTGCTCATATGTAGCCTTTGCATATCTAGCACCTCAACTTCATGAGCATTTTACCTCGTGTATCGACTTAAGCACGTCTAGTGCAAGGTTTTGAAACGCCTCCCGCTTTTCAAATCCCAAAATCCATATGGGATCTTCTTATCTTCACAATTAGATCCTGGTGGATGTTTATTGTTTAAATCAGAGCCCTTAATTGGATTCCTTGTGTACCTTAATTCTAATATTATCATTCCTTGTAATCGAAATTGAATTTTCTTTTTAAGATCTTCCTATCCTTATAGTTAGATTCTTGAGAATGTTTAAAAGTACCAATCGAAATCCACAGATTGGATTCCTGGTGTGCTTTGAATACTCGTGTGCTCAGATTAACAAACAAATTAACAAAAATGATAACAAATTAAAGATCAAGTTAAACAATTTTGTGGTTATGTGATTATGTGTTATGTGTTTCTTTTGTGTTTTTATTTTCGTTATCCAAAATCCTCGTAGAATCTTCCATATCCTCATATGAGGGATTCACAGTAGGATATCCAAAGGTACTACCTTAAATCCTTAATGGGCTTCTACGTAATAGTTAAGACCCTTGGATTATATAGTACCATTCCATAATTCAAAGAGACCCCTTGAGTGGTCTAAGTCAAAAGATTGATTCAGAATCTGGTTAAGAATGACATGTGGTGATATAGCTGAACAGACTCCTTGGTAGTCTATTTAAATCATTTATTGATTTAATTAAAAGGACCCTATGGTGGTCTAGTCACAATCATCACAGGTTCGTTCATTGTTTTCCCCCTACACATTATAAGAGGCACTGTGTGGACTATGCAAGGAATTACGTAATTATGGATGCATACATAATTATGAAATTCAGTGCACGGAAACCACAGCAAGATTTATCATGTGTAAGAACCTATAGTGGCAAAGATACCGAAATGTAAACAATGTAATGGAGGTACGGTGGACGCACCAATGGCGCTTTATATACTTGTATATAAGTGTCTCTCTTACATTGCAGGCATAATGTTATTCAAAGTTACTAGAAGTTCAGAACCCTAACCAGTGTTGTTTTATCTTTTCGACTTCATGTTTCAAGCTCTCACAAGTTTCCTCTAAATAAATTTCGGGACGAAATTTCCTGAAGTAGGGGAGACTGTGACATCTGTGCCTCCACGGCCATCAAAAAATACCAAATCAATGAAATATTGTATTTCATACTTGGGATTTGTATAAATATGTGTATCATTTGCACATATCAATTCTTGTTCGATTTCGAGCTCTAAATCGCTTTCTGGGAAGTTATACGCGAACTGATGCGTAAACGTAATCAGTTTAACGCGAAAAACACTCCATAATAGTGAAATGGGCTTAACATACCTTAAATAACCTTTACATAAATTAGAAATAAGTTTTGGAAGGTTTGGTGTGTCGAAATCAAGTTTATTCGCTTACAGGGGCTAATTTCGACAAACTGCGAAAGTATGCCGAGTTGTACTGTAACACACATTCCAGAACTTGATCATAAGTTAAAAATACCCTAAATATCCTTTACATAGCTTATAAATAGGCTTTGAGGGGTTCGGTATGCTAAAATAAACTTTTTGGTCATTCAGGGACTAAAAGCGTCAAAAAGTGCATAAGTTTGCATTTTCGCGCATATCTTACATTCTGAATATATCCAGACATCCAAAAATTTATGTAATCATTAAAATATTTTATTTTAGTGATTGGCATGATAAAATTCCATTCGTCGTGTGATTTGGATCGTTTTTCGCGTCCGTTCGTGTTTCGTCGTAATTAACCGAACAACGTAATCGTACGACCAAACGAACAGACATCCGACATATTTTCAAGCATATTTCAAGTCCCCTATGCTTTAACATCCTTATAGAGTCTAAAAATTTGGTTAAACGGGTGTTAGAAGTGAAAAACGCAAGTTTGGATGTCAAAGGGGCCAAAGTTGCAACAAATGAAAACTTGTGAGTGTGACTAGCCTGGCCCGACCGTGGCTTACGGTTTGCAGAATGGGACTTACGGTTTGGTCTGCCAGCATTGCATTTTTTTGTTTGATTGCCACTCCAAGCTTCTAAAACCCATCAATTGCAATACCATGAGCTGGTTTTGGACACCCATAGCATTGTAAACAATGGGTAACACATGGAGGGTCTAGATTAAAGCTCAATTATCGAGAAACGATCTTAACGGTTTTGAGAAATCTATAAATACCCACTTGATTTTCACTTCTTCTTCACACATTTGATTCAAATTCAACTCTAAGTTGAAGCTCTCATCTATGAAGGCTTCATACCTGAGTTGTTCTTGATCAAATCTTCAAGTCTTGGACCTTTTGTAAGTTTTCCTTTATGCTTGTTCTTGTATTTCAAGCATGAAAGTCAAACATAGTTTGACTTTCTGCTTTGACCTCGTTTTGGTCAACACGAAGTTCATTTGAACTTCGCAACGTGAGCGTAATCACAATGGTTATAGTCCCTTGTGACTATATCTACTGATTACCACGTTAATTAGGTGTAGTGACGAATCATAGTTTTGGTCAAAATACGCGTTTATGCGTATTTTGCATCCAAACTATTCTTGGGTATCAAAACCCTTTGTTTTGATATCAAACTTGTTTTCTAACTTCGTTAAACATGTTTTAACATGTTTAACTCGTCACTTTAGGTTTAGTGCTTATATAGGGTCGTAAGATAAGCGGTCTAAACAATCGCTTAGACTTTCGAACCCGACCCGTTTGGTCGATCATTAGGATCCGACCAAACCCATTAGGTGACCATAGTTGTATAGGGAATAACCTTCCGAGGTTATACCTTATGGTCACTTCGTTTAGTTAGTTGTATGATAGGTAGTTTATATGCCTTAGGAAAATGACCAAAATGCCCTTTTTGCGCATAAATTCATTTTAAGCATATGTAACCAAAATTTTGAGATCTAAATTGATTAGGAAACATTATTAGACTTGTTAAGGCATATAATACTTGTCATAGGACTAGTTTGGCGGTCCGAACGCGTTAAACGAACGACGCGTTAAAGTAGCGTAAGCTACCTAAACGGGTCGTATTGGGTCGCAAGCACTTAGGTTAGGTTTCGTTTTAGAATGTAGGCTTTGTTAAACCATATTACATGAGTTCCTATACTCATTTGGTTTACGAAACCTCATTTTATCCGATCCTCCGATTTAGGTCCGTTTATTAATGTAGTTACCCATATTAGTGCCGTTTGATTTTCGTGATCCCTCTAGCTTTGCTTGGTTGTTGTTCAAGACTTCTAAGCATCCTCAAGTGAGTACATAGTCCCCTCTTTTACTATTTTTCAAACATTTTGGGGTGAAACACATGTGTCTACTTGTTACTTTCGTGCTTTTCATGTTTTACATCATATGCTTGTTATGTTCATTAGTACACTTATAGTACATGGTTTTATTATGTTTTTGCTATGTATGTTCATTTGTTGCATACTTAGTACATTGTTTTACATTACATTTCATGCTATGTATGTCCATTTAGTGCATACTTAGTACATTATTTTACATTACATTTCATGCTATGTATGTTCATTTGTTGCATACTTAGTACATTATTTTCATAAAGCATGCTTACATTTTGGTATGACATTTGGTTTGTTTAAATGGGACAAAAATACATTCATTAACATTGATCACGCTGTTCGTTAGTAGGTAGTGATACCATAGGAATTGGCAACTCCCGTTCCTGAAATCCTGGGTTTGTTTGGATGGGAGGAATGACCGAATTCGATATACATTGTTTAGATAAACCTTTAACTTCGTTTAAGGGTTTGTGACCACAGTCGCAAGGCTTGAGTGTATGCATTAAAACAATACCGCATAGATGTTTGTATCAGTAAAGCATGCATTAATTTACAAAACATAACTTTTGACTTATTCAATTGCATTGTTTTGTGCATTTTTTTCATATGGTTTGAGTAGTCACTTTTTACTTGCCGTACATGACATTTGTTTACACATTACATGATTTACATTTGACAATAGACATGGTTTTTACATAAACATTTGACAATTGGTTTAAACAAGACATTTTTGGTAAGTGATTTAAGTAACGAGGCGTGTGTAATATGATAAAAGCCTGGTAGATACGCCACTGGTACTTCCTATATATAAGTGCTTTTATGGTATTACATATCGTAGCGTTACTTAAACCATTTCAAGTTAGACATAATACATTTTACACTTGTATCACATCTTCATGAAACATTGTTTTACAAACAACATATTTTATACAAACTCATTTTACTTGGTCATTTATTTATCTGTGCATCTTTCTTTTATATCATCTGATTTCTTATCACTGTTTGTATGATTTATAAAAGAAAACATTTTACAAGGTTCATGACTAATTTTTGTTAAACATTTTCTTTTAAACTTACAAGTCATGAATCCTATTTTAATAAAACCTATGTATCTCACAGGCATTTTTATGCTGACGTACCTATTTTCACATGTGTTTTTAGGAGATGATGCATAGGATTAATCAAGATACACTTAGGCGGACTTGGGCCTTAGTGACAATAAAAGATGCAATACTAGTTAATTATGTTGTGTATTTATGTTTTTAAGACATTGTAAATTCTCTTATTCAATAAAACAAAATTTCAATTTCCATGTGTTATGAAACAATGATTCTGTTACAACACTCCCTGACGATTCCGCCACGATTTGTTGTTTTACGCGGTCGGGGTGTGGCAGCTTAGACTTTCGAACCTGTGACACATGTACCTCCGCGACCATCAAAAAAATACCAAATTAATGAAATATTGTGTTTCATACTTGGGATTTGTAAAAATATGTGTATCGTTTGCACATATCAATTCATGTTCGATTTCAAGCTTTAAATCGCTTTCTGGAAGGTTATACGCGCACTGATGTGCAAATATGACCAGTTTAATGCAACGAACACTCCGGAATAGTGAAATAGGCTTAACATACCTTAAATAACCTTTACATAACTTAGAAATAAGTTTTGGAGGGTTTGGTGTGGCGAAATCAAGTTTATTCGCTTACAGGGACTAATTTCGACAAACTGCGAAAGTATGCCGATTTGTACTGTAACAAACATTCCGGAACATGACCATAAGTTAAACATACCATAAATATCCTTTACATAGCCTAGAAATAGGCTTTGAGGGGTTCGGTGTGCTAAAATAAACTTTTTGGTCATTCAGGGACTAAAAGCGTCAAAAAGTGCTTAAGTTTGCATTTTCGCTCATATCTTACGTTCTGAATACATCCGGACATCCAAAACTTTATGTATTCATTAAAATATTTTATTTTAGTGATTGGCATGATAAAATTCCATTCGTCGCGTAATTTGGATCGTTTTTCGCATTCGTTCGTGTTTCGTCGTAATTAATCAAACAACACAACCGTACGACCAAACGAACCGACATCCGAGATATTTTTGAGCATGTTTCATGTTACCTATACTTTAACTTCATTTTAGAGCCTTGAAATGGGATTAACGGGGCTTAAACGTGTCAAAAATGCATCAAAAACCATGTTTTGCACATTCAGGGACCAAAATTGAAAATCTGCCATAGTTATCTTAGGAAGGGACCAAAATGAAAAATCTAAATTCCAGATTTTTTCAGCTATTCCCCTCATTTTCACATGGTTTTAATGAAACTAGGGGCTCCCATGGTTTCACAAAACCATGGGCACATGTGTACGGATGAGATCGAAGCTCGTTTTACGATGAACGATCTTAACGGTTGTGCAAAAACTATATTAACCCCACCCCCCCTTTGCTCTAAAACTCACATTTGATCTGATTTTCATTCTCTAATTTGAAGTCTTGCACTTCATACCTGAGAATAAATTGGATCAAACCTCCTTGGACCTTTTGTAAGTCCTCTTTCGTTCTTTTATGCATTTTTTTAGCGTGAAAGTCAAACTTTGTTTGACTTTCTGCATTGACCAGTTTATGGTCAATACGAAGTTCGTTTGAACTTCATAACGTGAGCGTAATCACGTGGTTTTAGTCTCTTATGACTATACCTACTGATTACCACGTTATCTAGGCATAGTGGCGAGTCGTAGTTTCGGCCAAAATGCGTATTCTTGCGTATTTGGTAACCAAACTACTTTTAGGTATCAAAACCGTTTGTTTTGATACCAAACCTGTTTTCTAACCTCGTTAAACATGTTTTAACATGTTTAGCTCGTCACTTTAGGTTTAGTGCTTATGTAGGGTCGTAAGGTAAGCGGTCTAAACAACCGCTTATACTTTCGAACCCGACCCATTTGGTCGATCCTTAGGATCCGACCAAACACATTAGGTGACCATAGTTGTATAGGGAATAACCTTCCGAGGTTATACCTTATGGTCACTTTGTTTAAGTAGTTGTATGATAGGTTGTTTATATGCCTTAGGTAAATGACCAAAATACCCTTTTTGTGCCAAAATTCATCTTAAGCATATGTAACATTATTAGACATATTAAGGCATATAATACTTGTCATAGGACTAGTTAGGCGTTCCGAACGCGTTTTACGCGAACGACGCGTTAAAGTGGCGTAAGCTACCTTAACGAGTCGTAAGCACTTAGGTTAGGTTTCGTTTTAGAATGTAGGCTTTGTTAAACCATATTCTCATTTGGTTTACGAAACCTCATTTTATCCGATCCTCCGATTTAGGTCCGTTTATTTACATAGTTATCTATATTAGGTGTCGTTTGATTCCGTGATCCCTCTAGATTTGCTTGGTTGTTTTTCAAGACTTCTAAGCACCCTCAAGTGAGTAAATAGACCCCTCTTTTACCGTTTTCCAAACGTTTTGGGGTGAAACACATGTGCCTACTTGTTACTTTCATGCTTTCCATGTTTTCATATCATATACTTGCTATGTTCATTAGTACACTATTAGTACATGATTTCATTATGTTTTGCTATGTATGTTCACTTAACATGCTAGCACAATTGTTTTACGTTTTGAACCATTTGAAATCGTTGGATGTATGTGAACCATTTGTAATCATTGGATGTGTGTGAACCATTTGTAACCATTTGATGTATGTGAACCATTTGTAATCGTTGGATTTATGTGAACCATTTGATGTATGTGAACCATTTGTAATCGTTGGATTTATGTGAACCGTTTGTAACCATTTGATTTATGTGAACCATTTGTAACTGTTTGAGCCATTGGGTTAGGGAAGTGATTAGGTAACGGGGCGGGTGTAATGTGTTAAAAGCATGGTGGATACGCCGCTGGTACTTCCTATATATAAGTGCTTTTAACACATTATATATCGTTGCGTTATCTAGATCACTTGGGTAAACGATTTTGAAACGATGTCACACAATGATGTTTTCTGAATAATATAAAACATACGAGTTTTATTAACGAGTTTCTACGAGATGTTTTACAATTTGATTTAATAAAACAAATGTTTTGGAGTTAAGAATCATGGCTACGAGATTTTATCAATTATAACCAACTTGATTTGAGTTGGTTAATTATGTCGCAATACTATACTTTTCAAAACAAGGTTTTTATATAAGTATTGCAACATGTAAAACGAGCCATGAATCTGACACTCATATAAAACCTATGTACTCGCCGGCATTTTTATGCTGACGTATTTTCACATGTGTTTCAGGTACCATAGTTGATGATGTTTGATGATGATATTTGTGTACGCTCACATAGGAATGGACGAGGCCTTAGTGACTTAATAACAATGAAAGTCTATTTGTTCATGTTTTGTTTCTAATTCCAATGTAATGTAATACATATAATTCAATAAAACGAAATTGTTTAATCCATGGTTGTGAAACAATGATTCTGTTACAACACTCCCCGACGTTTCCGCCACGTTTTGTTGTTTTACGTGGTCGGGGTGTGACAGAACCCGACCCGTTCGGTTGATCATTAGGATCCGACCAAACTTATTTAGTGATCATTGTTGCATAGGGAATAACCTACTGTGGTTATACCTTATGATCACTTAGGTTGGTTAGATATCCATTAAGTCGTTTATATGCCCATTGAAAATGACCAAAATGCCCTTTTTGAGCATAAATTCATATTTTGCATATGTGAACAAGTTTTTGACATCTAAACTGATTTAGTAACATATTTAAGCATAATTGCCATGTAAGATTTGACATAGGACATAGATAACCATCCGACCTTAGATTTACGCATACAACGCGTTATAGTAGCTTAAACTGCCGTAACGGGTCAAAAGCACTTAGGTTAACTTTCAAACCAGAATGTTAGGTCTATTAAATCATACCTTATGAGTTCCAATACTCATTTGATTTATAGAACCTCATTCTATCCTATCTCCCGAATTAGGATCCGATTATTAACGTAGTTACCTATATTAGGTGCCGTTTGATTCCGTGATCCTTGAAGCTTTATTTGGTCTTAATTCCAAGACTAATAAGCAATCCCAAGTGAGTACATAGTCTCCTCTTTTACCGCTTTCAAATATTTTGGGGTGAAACACTTGTGCTTACATGTTACGTTCATGCTTTCATTGCTTTTTATGACATAAACATGCTATGTTCACTTAGTACACATATAGTACATGATTTCAACTATGTTTTGCTATGTATGTTGACTGAGCATGCTAGCACATTGATTTCATAAACTCTTTTGTTGCATATGTTTACTCGTCATATGGACACATTGATTTGCAATACATTTCTGCTGCATATGTTTACTCAGCATATGTGCACATTGATTTCATGAACATTTCTACTATGTATGTTTACTTAGCATAGTTAGTACATGGTTTTCACATAGCATGCTTACACAGGTTATGACATTTGGTATGTTTAACGGGACAATAATACATTCATTAACACTGTTCACGCCGCTCGGTAGTATGTAATGGTACCATAGGACTTGACAAATCCCGTTCCCGACTTCCTAGGTTTGTTTGGAAGTAGGGAATGACAGAATCCGATATACATAATTGATAAACCTTTATTTCATTTAAGGGTTTATCCGACAGTCTCAAGGCTTGAATGTATGCGATAAACATTACTGCATAAATGTTTGTATCCACAAAGCATTGTTTTCTACAAAACATAACATTTGATTTAAACTTAGGTTTATTCAAAAACATTGTTTTGTACATTTTACCTATGGGGTTAAGTAAATACTATTTATTCACCATACATGACATTTTTTTTTCACATTGACATTATACATATGGTTTGAGTAGATACTTTCTACTTGCCATACATTACATTTGATTATACATGACACAGTTTATACATGACATTGGACATTGTATACATATAAACATATTGACATTGGTTTAAACAAGACATTTTTTGGTTAGTCATTGATAAGTGACTTATATAACAAGGCTATGTGTAATATGATAAAAGCATGGTGGATACGCCGCTGATCCTTCCTATATATAAGTGCTTTTATTATATTACATATCGCAACGTTATCTAAACCACTTTGACAAAGACATGAAACATTTTTATACAAATAACATATTTTACAAGACATTGTTTTTCAAACGACATGTTTTACACAAATTCATTTTACTTGGTTATTTATTTAACCATGCATTATTTCTTTTATATCATATGATTTTCATATCGATTTTCACATGATTTTATAAAAGAAAACATTTTACAAGGTTCATGACTACTTTTTGTTAAACACTTCTTTTAACTACAAGTCATGAATTCTGCATAAACAAAACCTATGTATCTCACAGGCATTTTTATGCAGATGTACCTATTTCCACATGTGTTCCAGGTGCTAATGTATGGTGTTGATTATGCTACACTTAGGCGGACTCGGGCCTTAGTGACTTAAAAGACAGTTAATTATGTTATGTTTTTGTTAAATTCCAAGACAATGTAAACATTAATTCTAATAAAACTAAATCTTTAAATACCATGGCTGTGAAAGAATAATTCTGTCGCTCCACTCCCCGAAATTTCCGCCGCGGTTTGTTGTTTTACGCGATCGGGGTGTGACTAACTAAGGCATAAAACTAACCCTTTTTAGTACTAATGTTGGAAAAAGTGTGCTTTTCTCTTCCTTTTGTATTTTCAGGATTAAATGAGCGTAAATGAACAAAAGGAACAAATATGCAGCAAAATCTAACATAAATACAAGAAAAGGAATAAACGTGGCATGCCCGACCCCTCGACAGCATATTCCCAAGCAAAAACAAGAGAACAGAAGGCTGACCAATGTCCCGTGCCAAGCGGACACGGGGGCGTGGCCAAGTGTCTACAGAAAAGACAAAGTTGTAGAAGCTTCTATTCCCAGCACGGGGGCGTGCCCAGCTCAACACGGGCTGTGGTCAACGCTAAGATTCGCAGAATCCAAGCAAATCTTGATAGTACAGATATGCTTCTGCACACGGGGCCGTGCCCAGTGAACACGGGGGCGTGTGGAGCTAATGCATACAAAGTGCAATTAATGAAAAAAGAGAAAGAGGATGAACACGGGGCCGTGTTTGGGCTTCTGTGCAGGCTATAAATAGAGGTGCTTGGTTCACTTCAAAGGCATCTCTTGGCAAAACCACCTCTCTCCCACTTCACCCACATTCCACCACCACTACAACCCACATCCACCACAAATACCCATTTTTCTATCTAATCGGAAAACAATAAAATCAATAGGGATAGTTAAGGATGTGTTAGTCCAAACCAATCAAATGGTAATCCCAACCGACTTCGTCATCCTTGATGACGCTCCACTAGTGTTGGGACGACCTTTTGTAAAGACCCACGAAGCTTTGAAAAATCGGAAGTATAACAATCTACCCATTCAATTAGGGGCATTCAAAAAAAGTGTCGATCTTGAGCGTTCAATGAAATATCCATTCGGTAATGATGACCCTCTAATAGAAGATGAAGATGAACCACCCGATACAAGAAAAGAAATCGACCACTTTGTTGAAGAAGAGGTCGCCAATGAACAAACCTTTTTGGTTCTTGATCAAAATGAGCAACCAAATAAGGAGTCTCCTAAAGACACACCTCTTGAGCTCAAAGAACTTCCAAAAGGTTTGGAATATGCTTTTCTCGACAAGGATGGTAAATTACCTGTAATTATTTCGTCAAAGTTAACTAGTGTAGAAAAAGAAAAATTAACCACACTTTTGAAAAAACACAAAAATGTGATCGCTTGGAAGCTTGTAGATATTAAAGGAATAAGTCCTTCCATGTGCACGCACAAAGTTTTAATGAATGATGACTATATATCGGTAATACAACCACAAGGTAGAGTGAATCCAAACGTCCAAGAAGTGGTTAAAAATGAAGTCATCAAATTACTTGACGCCGGACTCATTTACCCAATCTCCGATAGTCCTTGGGTAAGTCCCGTCCAAGTAGTTCCTAAGAAAGGAGGTATGACGGTAGTAACTAACGAGAAAAATGAATTAATACCAACAAGAACCGTCACAGGATGGAGGGTATGTATAGATTATCGTCGATTGGGCAACAAGGAAAGATCACTTTCCTTTACCTTTTATTGATTAAATGTTAGAAAGATTATCCGGTCACAAATTTTATTGTTTCTTAGATGGTTTTTCAGGTTACTTTCAAATACCGATAGCACCCGAAGACCAAGAAAAGACAACATTCTCATGTCCCTACGGAACTTTTGCTTATCGACGTATGCCTTTTGGTCTATGTAATGCCCCCACAACCTTTCAACGTTGCATGGTGGCCATCTTCCATGATATGATAGAAAAGACAATGGAAGTCTTCATGGACGACTTTTCTATCTTTGGAGATTCATACGACCAATGCCTCGATAACCTTGAACGAATGCTATCCCGATGTGAGGAAACTAACCTCGCCCTTAACTGGGAAAAATGCCATTTCATGGTAACAGAGGGAATAGTACTTGGTCACAAAATCTCAAGCGAAGGAATGGAGGTTGATCGAGCAAAAATAGACACTATTTCTCGATTACCACCCCTATCCTCCGTTAGAGCTATCAGAAGTTTCCTTGGGCATGCCGAATTTTATAGACGATTTATCAAAGACTTTTCAAAATCTCAAGACCTCAAACAAAATTACTTGAAAAAGATGCCCCTTTCATCTTTGACAAGGATTGCAACCAAGCATTTCTAACACTAAAAGAAATGTTAGTCAATGCACCTATCATGATAGCGCCTGATTGGAAATTACCTTTCGAAATCATGTGTGATGCAAGTGACTTTGCAGTTGAAGCTGTCTTAGGACAACGAAAAGATAAGAATTTTCACCCAATATATTACGCTAGTAAAACACTTAATGATGCACAAGAAAATTACACAACAACAGAAACATAATTACTAGCTGTAGTATTTGCTTTTGATAAGTTTTGTTCTTATCTTGTTCTTTCTAAAACAATAGTTTATACAGACCATGTAGCCATTCGATATCTCTTTAAGAAAAAGGATGCTAAACCGCATTTAATTAAATGGATTCTACTTCTCCAAGAATTTGACATTGAAATAAAAGACAAAAGAGGAGCAGAAAACACCACTGTAGATCATCTTTCCCGCTTGGAAGATCCAGCTTTGGAGGCAACTAGGGACGAACTAATCAATGAAAAATTCCCAACGGAATCCCTAGAAATGGTGGAATACCGAGAAGAGCCATGGTACGCCGACTATGCTAACTACTTAGCTAGCGGTATAGTCGCAAAAAGATGGCCACATCATCAAAGAAAAAAATTCTTTGCCGATATAAAGCATTATTTTTGGGAAGATCCTTATCTTTTCAAAATGTGTGCCGACCAACTTATCCGTCGATGCGTACATGGTAGTGAAGCAAGAAGAATTCTCCGCCATTGTCATGAAGGTCCATACGGAGGACATCATGGTGCCGTTAGAACTGCACGAAAGGTATTTGATTCAGGATTTTATTGGCCAACCATTTACAAAGAGGCCCAAAGTCTTATCAAGACATGTGACGCTTGCCAAAGATCAGGTAATAGTTCTTCCAAAAACGAAATGCCACAAAATGACATTCTTGTTTGTGAAATTTTTGATGTGTGGGGACTCAACTTTATGGGACCCTTCCCACCGTCAAAAGGAATTAAATATATACTTGTGGCAGTGGATTACTTGTCTAAATGGGCCGAGGCCGAAGCACTTCCAACAAACGATGGAAGAGTTGTGGTAAGATTCCTGAAACGATTATTTTCTCATTTTGGAACTCCAAAAGCATTAATAAGTGATAGAGGTACCCATTTTTGTAACCATCAACTTGAAATTTTTTTAACAAGGCATGGGGTCTATCACCGGGTCTCAACAGCATATCACCCTCAAACAAATGGACAAGCCGAAGTGACTAATCGAGGTTTAAAAAGAATACTTGAAAAAACCGTAGGATTAAATAAAAATGAATGGGCTGATAAATTTGAAAAAACCGTAGGATTAAATAAAAATGAATGGGCTGATAAATTAGACGATGCTTTATGGGCTTTTCGAACTGCATATAAAAAACAATAGGTACAACCCCATATAAGCTTGTCTATGGAAAAAGTTGTCATTTGCCGGTAGAGATAGCGCACAAAGCCTACTCGGCAATTAAAAACGTAAACTTAGACTTAGAAATGGCCGGTAAAAATCAATTTTGTCAATTAAATGAATTAGATGAATTAAGGAATCACGCATACTCCAACTCCGAAATTTATAAGGATAGAATGAAAAATCTGCATGATAAACACATTAAACCAAATGAATTTCGGGTAGGAGATCAAGTTCTATTGTTTAATTCACGAGTTTGATTATTTCCCGGTAAATTAAAGTCTAGGTGGTCGGGACCTTTTTCCATCACCCACATTTTTCCACATGGTGCAATTGAAATTAAATCTCAAAATGGAATCCCATTCAAAGTCAATGGCCAACGGCTAAAGCTCTATCAAGAATTTATTGAGGATGAAGAGGAGGAAATCTAGCTACAAGCGGCCGATGATTAAACAAAGGTTTGAGCATCAACATCATATCTAGGTAACGAACGACGGGAAAGCTTCTAAATCGGTAAGATTTCTAAAACCAAGTTTCGGGAAACAGGTCACTCACACGTGCACTAAAAAAAATTATTTTTAACTCGCCCACAGGGCCGTGCTCAGCTGAGCACAGGGCCGTGTTCGCGTAACTGTCGGGATAAAACCCCTTTTCTAATCATTTCTTCACTTCTACACGACCCGTTTCCCCGCAAACTCTCTGGTTCCACCGGAAATTTTTGTAGATTTCCACGTTTTTCCGACTTCCAACAACGTCAAGGTATGATTCTATCATCATAATTACTTAGATTAATCACTTGCATGTAGTATAACATCAAAAATTTGGGGAAAAATCTAGGGTTCTTCAACTTGAACCGAATCAAACCCCAAATTTTTGCTTAGATCTGTTAGTATTAGTATAAATGCATGTTATAGGAAGTAAATCAACTTGAATTGTTTGTAGATTTTCCCGATTTCAAACAAAAACCTCAAACCCTTGTTTATAAACCGAAAAAGATAAAATTGATGAGGTAAACGGTTTGTTTTTGGAAAAAAAGGAATTTGGGGTTTCATTTTCGAGAAAAACAGCCCCTACTCAACCAAAAATTTTCAAGTTTTCGGGACCGGGTCGGAAAATTGGATTTTTGGGAAACCGACGTCTGAGCACGGGGTCGTGCTCAGCGAGCACGGGGGCGTGTCCAGCTGATTTCTGGCGAACATGGGGCGTGTCCACTGAACACGGGGTCGTGTTCAGCTGACTGTTTTCAGTTTTCTTCGAAAATTTTACTGTTTCATGCTAATTGTTTGGTGTTTTATTTCAGATGGCCAAGAAGTTTACTAAGTTCAACCCAAATGAGTGGGCTGCTCAAGCACGGTTTGAGATTCTCAAGACAAGGCCCGAAGAAAACCCCAACAAGTTTGCTTGGATACTCTAGAAGCAGTAGGCCAAATCGACCGCTTCAACAATCTTGTTACCGGTCCACTAAGAGCAGCTCTTTGCACTCGGCTCCACTCCGTGCACGAGTATAACATGGAATTTTATAGCACGTTTGCCTTCAAGGCAAAAGCGGAGCCGTTTGACAATGAGGGGGTGGAATTTCGGTGTGCAGGGGAAATGTTCTCAATATCGATTGCACAATTTGGGGCTATCATTGGGCTATATGATGAAGCAGATACAGGAGATGAGGAGAACACTGGTGGTCTCCGTGAACTCCCACAAGACCAACGTCAAGCAGCATGGGCTCAAATTGGGGAAGGACACTATAACCCGAGCTAGACCAAGAGCACACAGTTGCGGGACCCTCTTTACCGCGACATCCATAGGGTCCTCAGCTACCGCCTCTGCCAAAGACATGGCAGTGGTGGTGTTGTTGGCTTGCGTGATCTGATGGTCCTACACTGCATTCACAACCATGTGCCTCTCGAAGTTCCATACTTGCTCCTTCGCAACATGCACTTGAACCAACTCGCCAATCCCCCGACCCCTATCCTTTTTGGAGGGTGGATCTACCGCCTCTTCAAACATTTTATGCAAAGGATGCCGAGGTCCTTCAAGAAAGTCCCATGGTCGGGTAAAGTGGACCTCGTCATATGTCGGTCCATGAATATAATCAACGAAGCAGGTGACGGGATGGTCAAATTTCAAACGGTTCAAGGTCATGTGTGGAACCCTCAAGAAGCTCTCGTCCTTCATGCTCCACAAATCCGTCCTCCTCCCCAGTACCATTATCAGCATCATGGTGATCCGGGCCAATCCTCCTCTCAAGAAGGTGGTTTTCCTAATTTCCAAAGTTTACATGATCTTTTGCAGGAAAACCTCATGTGCACCCGCAACACCTACAATATGGCAAGCAACACGTACACCCGAGTCGGAGTTATAGAGAGGAACATCTCCGAGATGCAGGATGACATCAGCAACATTCGGGAGTACATGGTAGGCCAGGGAGGAGATGACGAGGACGAAGACATGGATTGAGATGGAGGCGGTGGAAGGTGATGTAACATGGTTGAAGGTCCTAACAGGTTAACCCCTTTTCTCTCACAAACAATTTCATGGCCTGCGTGCCATTGTTGAACAATTTACTTTTCCATTAACACTTTTAATTTCCTGCATTTTTCTTTTTTTTAGCTTGTGTTGTGGACGATTGAACTTATGGTAAAGTAGGATGTTGGTTATTTTGTTTAGTGTGGTATTTTTAAGTAAAACAAGTACCTACGAGGCTTGGAAGCACTAAGTATTAGTGCTACATAAGCCTGGAAAGCATAACCGAAAGCCGAAACCTGTTTTCAGTGATTGCAGATTGTCAACACGGGGCCGGGTCCAGCCAACACGCACCCGTGTCCATCGCCCAGTACCTGATGTTTGTTTAATTTCTGCCCAACACGGGGTCGTGTTCACCAGGCACGCCCCATGTCCACCATCTGTAAGTTTTTGTTACTGGCAGTCTGACCACGGGGCCGTGCTCACCCAGCACGGGGCCGTGTCCAGATGCCCAGTAACATCAAAACCTTGTTTTAAACACCTTTTTACACTTTCAATCAACCTAAAAACTTATTTTTGGGACACATTGAGTACAATGTGTAATTTAATTGGGGGGGGGGGGGGATGCTAAAACCTTGAATTTTGCAAGTCATAATAACAAGCCTTACATAAAACTCTATTGGAACCGCTAATCACCCCAAATTTTTTCAAAAACTTTTCATTTTTTTACTTGTCTTGGTTTAATTTGGGAATAACAAGTTCTAAAAAGGTTATATTTTTACAAATTTACAACCGATAGCGTCGTGATAAAAAAACCAACATAAGAAAATTATGAAACAGCATGACAAATCTAGTTAAAATTTGATTATATATACTTGATCACATTACAAACCCATTCCCACAAAAAAGTGAGTTTTGAGCCTTTATTGAGCATACAAATATACATCTAAAAATTAAATGCTCATTTTTCGTTTCTTGTGTGAATAGCCGCTTGGTTTCTTACAACTCTAGAACTTGCCATGACGATACATTCCCGGTCCTCACCAACTTAAACCCAAGTAAGTAAATGTTGGAGGCATTAGGACTAACCCTTTTTCTCTTCAACACCATTATTTTTCATTTTTTATCACCTACCCCAAATCCCCCTAGTTAACCCCTTTGAGCCTAAACCTTTTCGTTTCAAACCCACAAAACAAACACCCTTTACCCACCAAAACCCTTTTTATTTTTAAACCCTTTATTTTAGTAAAAAGCTCGGTCTTCATGTGACATTCCTTATAAAAAAATGAAGTCTAGCAATAAAAAAACAAGTTCGTCAAAGAAACTTTGTTTGAAAATGTTTTGTTTGAATAAAAGTTACAAAAACAAATAGTTTTATGACGACCGACGCTTTTTACGCTTTTAGCCCTTTCTATTAACCACTAACCCAAAACCACCTACCTTTAACCCCATCCTAACCCTTCCCCAAGTCCTCTTGATATTTACAAAGGTTTATAGTTAAAAAGGAGGAGGATTGATTGCATGGCAAGCATATGGTAGATGTAAGTTCCATGCCGGTCTCGAGTGTTTCACAAAAATACACCTTCGGCCGAGTGTTGAGTGATCTCCCGTGAGGTATGTGAACATGTATATAAATGGAATTTTAAACAGGCATGTTATGCCCAAATAAGTAATTTCTCTTATGAAACGTTCTAAATAAATCATAACAAATAGGATTGTAAATAACATAAAAATAAAACCTAATAAAAGATCTTGGATTCCCGACACTCAAGACAAGCCCAAAACTTCTCTTCTACCCATTCCATTTGGGAGTGTAAGCCACATTATAAAGAGTTTTTCTTGAGTACAAGCAAAGATTCAAGTGTTGGGGTATTTGATGTGTGTAAAATGCAACATATAAATTACAACAATTGAGGCATAAAACTAACCCTTTTTAGTACTAATGTTGGAAAAAGTGTGCTTTTGTCTTCCTTTTGTATTTTCAGGCTTAAATGAGCGTAAATGAACAAAAGGAACAAATATGCAGCAAATTCTAACATAAATACATGAAAAGAAATAAACGTGGCATGCCCGACCCCTCGACAGCATCTTCCCAAGGCAAAACAAGAGAACAGAAGGCTGACCACGACCCGTGCCCAGCGGACACGGGGGCGTGGCCAAGTGCCTGCAGAAAAGACAAGGTTGTAGAAGCTTCTATTCCCAGCACAGGGGCGTGCCCAGCTCAGCACGGGCCGTGGTCAACGCTAAGATTCGCAGAATCCAAGCAAATCTTGATAGTACAGATACGCTTATGCACACGGGGCCATGCCCAGTGAACACGGGGGCGTGTGGAGCTAATGCAGACAAAGTGCAATTAATGAAGAAAGAGAAAGACGATGAACACAGGGCCGTGTCCGGGCTTCTGTGCAGGCTATAAATAGAGGTGCTTGGTTCACTTCAAAGGCATCCCTTGGCAAACCACCTCTCTCCCACTTCACCCACACTCCACCACCACTACAACCCACATCCACTGTCACACCCTGACTTTTGCGGAAGCGTGATTATGTGTGACTTGCTTAATATCATTCAACCATAACAAACAACTATATGATAAAACCAAAGATGTTCATCCATAGATTAAGTTTAAAACATCATAAACAACATTGTCTAAAAATCCAAACGCAGAATTCAAATCCAAATTACAAACCATTCAAATTGTTTTAGAGTTCCCTAACGACTCGACAAAAGACACTACTAAAAACTAGGTTTTGGACTACGTATCTTATCCAGGACAAGATACACAACCCCAAACCCTTAGACACCGGATGACATCTTTTATTCCAAACAACCCTTGAAAACTTCCAACGCCTGCCAGATCTATACTTAGTTTCCTGAAATACATGTAGTTTGAAAGCATCAACAAAAGTTGAGCGAGTTCATGTGTTTTGTAGGTGTGCACGAATAAACCTTTGAAATCATTGTAAGTATGTATGTTTTGTAAACCCGGTATGAAAGCAAACAAGGAAAACATATCAATTAATGGTTTGCAAGGCCATTAATATGTGTGACATGATGCAGGAAGGCTCAATCCTAGCAGATTTTGTACCGGGACTCCAGCTGTAAGACATAGTCACCTCATGGGCCACATCCCGGTCCAGATGGGTGGGGCTCGCTACACCCAAATAGATCTATCACTCATGTCCCTCAGTCCTACTATGAGGATTAATGGTTGACGTGCTGTCGTGGTCACAATCAAATTTAATCCAATTACTACTAAATAGTTAGTGGCAAGTGGGTATTGAACACAGGGAGTTTGTGGAATATGTGTTATTTAAAGTGTTATCTAAGTTAACTAAATTAAGCTAATTGTAATAAAAGTAAATTCAAGAATTGGATTGTTTGATTTTTAAAACTTAGGAATGCTAAACTAATTGCAAAAATGAAAATTTAGTTGTAAACAGTTGCGAGACAAATGACTATCTTGAGTTTCCGGTTTGCTTCGACTTTTTGTGCTAACATTCAACTAGAAAGAACTACATAGACATAGTTCGTGTATGACCAATTGCAGTGATGAAAGGGAACTAAGTACTCAGATTCCTAGAACGTGAGGTTGTTACCCGATGATCAATTAACCCTTACCCAAGCCTAACTATACCCATGATATCTCGATTGCCAACGGCACCAAGAACGTATGGTTTCTAATTAGTTTAGTATAAAAATCAATACTTTACTAACAATCAATCATGCACCATAACAAACAATTCAAAGAGAAAGGAGTTATTATTCTAGAAATATAAAATAAAAGCACAAGTCTTACACAACCTTCAACCCAAGATAATCATAGAATGTTTAGCCACACATGGCTTGAAGTGACACCATAATGCAAAAATAGAAGGTAATGTTGTTCAACAAGATCACCAACAAAACTAGATGAAAGATAGATGATAAGATATGTTTTTTCACTTCCAAGTGCCTCAAATATACTCCCCCAACTCGTCCCCCATCTTCCGTAACCGAATACCCATGATAAAATCCCATAAATCCTCATGAAATGGCCAATAAATGTGTAAGTTACATTTTGAGATCAGTCGGAGGCGTAACCTACGGCTCCCAGCCATAGGTTACGGCTGTCAGCAGCTCCATGGTCAACATAGGGTGCCGTAACCTACGGCTGAGGGCCGTAGGTTACGGCTCTGAATGTTCTTTACGGCATGAACCTTCTATTTTACGGCAGTGCACTTGTGGATCATTGATGGCCGTAACCTACGACCCCTAGCCGTAGGTTACGGCGCCGAGTGGGCTTTTTCCTTCGTTTCTCCCTCAAAACTTGTTTTCTTCATCTCTTAATGATGCCATCTTCCCACATCCATCCAAGCTTCCTAAATCCTGCACTTTGAGCGCCTTAACACCTGCAACATCAAATCTCTCGTAGTTACTAAGTTCAAACAATAAACCGAATAAAGTATGAGATGTATGTATTTTTAGCTTGTTTAAAGGTTGTCCTACGGACCACCCGTCAATGGTCTTAAGCGTTGTACCCACCACTCACATGATCTAGCAGTACATTCCTTAGCTAACCATACCACATGTAAACGTTTGTAAACAATTTATAACATGTACTTCACCCCCGAAGTTATAAAACTGAAAATAGTTAAAAGAAAAGGGGGACATGAACTCAAAATCTTGCGTTCTTCGAATCCAAATGTAACCCAAAGCTGCTACTCGTGTGCACGACTACCTACACAGTACTACGGTTTATTAGATGAGCGGGTCGTGCCTTGACTTAGTATTAATTGGTGTCTTTGAGTTACGTTTCATTGTGTCTTTAATATTATTCCAAGTTATATAATTATTTGTTAAAATAATTAAATATTTTAACTTAAATTATATTTATTTAATTTTTGGAATATTAGTTAAAATAACATATTTTAACTTGTCACAATTATGTATTTGTACATGTATAACTTCCCAAGGATGGGTGTATTTATATTCCTATTCTAATACTTGTATATTTTTGCCAAGTATCGGTGGTGTATTCTGGTGTGTATTTATTCGTACGAGAATACGTATGCTTATTGTGTTTATTAAGTATCTTTATACTTAACTTTTGTATTAGCTTTTCCGGAATAATATTTCTTATAAAAATCATCAATATATATTATCAACATATATATTTAAGAAATATTACATAGAAAAATTATTTATAATTTTTCCCTTGGCAAAAATATTTATATTTTCCTATAAAACTCAAAAATAATATATTTTCAAGTTTAACTTGTAAAATATATATAAACTTATTTTTCACCCAAAAATAATGTATTTCATGTTTATTTAAGAATGTATATATTTTCTCCCAAAAATAATATATCTTTTAATAATTCCAAGAAAATATATATTTTTATCTACCAAAAATAATATATTTTCTTTTTGTCAAAATATGATTTATTTTTGTAGTAATTGTAAAAATCATATTTTTGTTTTCTTGGTGTGCAAAATACCAATTACCAAAATATACTTATGAATTAATTTCCAGAATATTTATGTGAGTTATATTCGTTGTTCGGTTTCTCCAATATTTTGGGTATAAATTGTGTATTTATTTCTTGAAATTTTGGTAATATTTTGTATTGTAGTTTTTGGTATTTAGGTGAGTTATATTATTTCAAGTCCTAAAATAATATAACTAATACACATAATATACAAATAATCACACACATGGTGACATCTAAATATATATTTTCCTAAATACATATTTAGTCAATTTTATTTACAAAAACCAACCTCCAATATTTATAATTTTTGTAACAAAAATTATGGCAAATTTTTTATGAAAATCCATGGTTCAAAATATCCTTGTAAATATTTGTTTAAAAATATTTTTCTAAGTGTTAAATTTCTAGAAAAAAATTGCCATAGTTTCCCCTAAAAATGGAGGTTTCCATGCTTTCAAAGCATATCATTTTCTTTTATAAATCAACACAATCAACAACAAATCAACCAATACTTACCAATTTGCCAAAATCAAGCATTAATCACTACTTCATGAACTTGAAAATTTACAAAAATGCGTAGTAACTTACTAGTGTGTTTAGTAAGCCTAGTTCCCCTTTAAAGTGTGGTTATTTATTTAAAAACATAATTATTGAAGAAATTAGTCCTTTACAACTTGTAAATAAATTTTCTAAAAATATTTCTTCTTGAGTTTTTCTAGTTAAATATATATTTCTACACTTGATTAACCACTAAAAATGTGGTTAATTTCTTTAAGAACGAAGCTTAAGTAAATCTTGTATTTTTAACTTGGTTTCTTGAAAAATCACTCTTGAAATCATAGATTTACAAGACTTTATATTCGCCTTAATCATCATTTTACACGAAAAATAATTTACACTTCAAGTTCATGATTTACACAAGGATGATCTATTGATCTACAACATAATCATCCTCTCATCTTGCTAGATCATGTCTTTAATCACCATCTAGCAAGAATCATATGATGTTTAACATCATAAACATGAGCAATCAACAATCAACAAGCATAACAATCACTTAAACAACATGATTTCTTATGATTTTAGTCTTATGTTCAAGTTTCATGTTCAAGATTCATAGTGTTCTTCATGATTAACAACTTGTATAATCTTTTAACCAACAAAATAAGATGTAAAAATGGATGGAGATGATCTTACTACTAGCTCAAGGCTAGGGATGATCACAAGATGAATAAGAGGTGGATAAAAGCTTGTATGAGAGGTCCTTCAACTTCCAAGAGTTCCTAGCTTCCTTATACACCTTCTTACACCCTTGTATATGTATGGAATGGATGAAACTTGAATGAAGAATGGTGGTGGTGTGTGGTGTGTGTTCGGCCGAGAGTAGAGAGGGAGAGGGAGAGTATGTGTCTATTGGTGAGTTTGTGTTAAAATGAAGGGTTATGTTCTTTGGTTATTCTTATAACACTTCCACCAAGTTTAGTCTAATGGTTTTTATGTTTAGTAAAGGTAAAACATAATCCAATATAATAAGCAAATAAAATCACATGTGGGGCCACTATGTTGGCCGAGAATAGGTGGGGGGGGGGGGGTCTAATGTAGGTTGTAATGGATAGTTAGTTTATATGGTTGAAATCTAAGTATATTAGTTAGGTGTTTAGTTGTTTGTATGATATATAGTGTGTTATGATGTTCGGGGACCATAACTAGCTTGGTAATGTTAAAACAATGCTTCTAGTAAAAATTTGGTGTTTCGGGTATTGTCCGGTTGTTCGGTTGGTTACTGATTCGTTAAAGTGCTAAACTATGTAGTTTAGTATGCTTTATGTTACCTTTTGTGACAGTTTTGATTCCCGACACATAGGAAAACATTCTGGACTATTTAACCATATTTCTGCATGATATTAAAGTGTTTAAAAGCTGATTTTTGCTGAATTCAGAAATTTAAGTGAGTTTCAGGCACTTTCTAGCACTTAAACTATCACTAGGAAGGCAGTCTTGTGATCCTTACTTTCCTACACACTATACTAGTGTAACTATTGGTTTCTGGCACATTCTGTGTCTCAATACCATGTCTGTCTATGTACTGAACTCCGTTAACATTTTTTTGATTTTTCTGATAACTATGCTAACTGTGTTTCGTGCATCATTTGAATTAATAAAGTTTGCATGCAATAATGATATGTCATTTGAAATATATGATGCACATGTATGCATGATAACAATAATCAGAAAGCAATTTAAGTCATTACATGTAAATCAGCACAGTCATTAAGTCATAATTACTGTTTAATAATTGTACGGATACCTGGAATTTTGACAGTTGTCACATTCTCCCCCTGTTAAGAAAATTTCATCCCGAAATTTTGAGCTTTACTATTAGCTGCAGGGGAGTTAGGGAACAAAAGCGGGTATGTTGCTTTCATACGGTCTTCACGCTCCCAAGTAAACTCTGGGCCATGACGTGCATTCCATCGAACCTTGACAAGCTTAACACTACTCCTTCGAGTCTTGTTAACCTTCCAATCTTTAACCTCAACGGGTTCTGTGACAACCCTCATAATTACAGGTATCCGTATGATTTATTAATATTAAATTGTGCTTAATGACTATGCTTAATTACAACTGATGACGTAACTGCTTTATGATTTCTGCATCATACATACATATGCATCACATACTAGTCTTGTGCAGAAAATTGACTTAATGGTCCTGAATGCTTCCCTAAGTGTTGGGAATTAATAGTGTCACAAAAAGTTACATAAAAGACACTATACGAAACAACTTAGCACTTTAACGAACTGGTATCTAACCGAACAACCGGACATTACCCGGAACACCAAAATATTGCTAGAAACATTGTTTAATTATTTCTTGACTAGTTATAGTCCCCGAACACCATAACACCCACTAGATATCTACTAACTAAAACATGTAACCTTATACTTATAATTGAACTATTATTTACCTACTTACCATCAAAAGTTTCACTTAACCCCCCCCCCATGCCCATTTACGGTCCAAGGGACCCACCAAAATCACCACCATATCCCACAAGATTTCTTTTATATTTTATTTAGATCTTACTTGCTTGAGTGAACAAAATATTGGTTGAAATCTACATAAGCATGGCCAAGGATTACAAGATCATTTCAATATCTCACAAGTTCACCACCTCCCTCAAACTCTCTCTCCCTCTCGGCCTTGTTTGTGCCGCCACCACCACCACCATATCCATCCATTTTCAAGCTTAATTCAAGTGTTAGAAGGTGATTCTTGGAGCTTGAAGCTTGTGGATCATCAAGGAGTTCTCTTACTTGCTTTTACACACCAAAATTCATCATCATTTTCTCTAGTAATCTCCCCTAGCTTTGAGCTAGTTGTAAGTTCTTGATTAACCCTTGTTTACTTCTACTTTAATGGTTAAAAGATGCAGTATGTTGATTATCACTAGAACTCTAAAAGACTTAAATCTTGAATCTTGAATCATGAGATGAAATATGATGATACATGATGAAATATTGTTAAGATGATGTTGTTAGAAGGTGTTGTGATCATATATGCGTGTTTTAGTAACGTTTAAGCGATTAACAGCATGCTGAGTATTTACAGCCAACTTCAGTTAGCTGTAAACGGACCGTTATAAATTGAAAAATTGATTTTCTGAAGTCTAAATTATGTGTTTTCGAAAAACGAATCAAATGGCACTGGAATCATATTTTTTCAAGGCCGTTTACTATTTTTAAAGGTCCGTTTTGTACAGCAGCAAAAGCTGCGTTTTTACTGCAGAAAACTTGTGTTATTTTTTTCGTCATAACTTGAAATCTGTGTAGAATTAGGTCATGAAATTTGTACTGTAGATGGCCAATGATGTCATTGTAATTCTCCCACTGGAATTTCATCAATAGGACTTACGATGAATTTTAAATGAATTTTTCCGTCGACTGCAGTCAGAAAGTGACGAATCTGATTGCAGCCTGATAAATGATTTTTATAAAATAATCGGTAAAGAATTGGATCCCGAGATTTTTACACAGTAATATTTGGATTGTTTAAAACATTCTGTAAAAGTTTGGGAATTTTTGGAATAAGTTAACTATTTTATTAAATTACTCGAAAACATCCCAGTTTTAGATGTTAAAGCTGAAACGATGTATGTGGTGATTCGCGTGTCTAAATGTCGGTTGTGTTGTCCGATAATGATCCAACTTGTTGTATGTCAATAAAAGTGTTATGTGAGATCTCGTATGCTTGCTCTTGAGTAGTTATAGGAGGAAGGTATGTATGGGCATGATCAGTTAAAGTGAGTGCATATTAAGTGATAGATACGTGTAGGAACTTTGTGCTTTAATTGAAATTATTAATAAACTAAATGGTAATCATATTAGGACGTGATTGACCAACCTCGACCGTTAGCTATTTTAAAGAGTTCAACAGAGCAAACCGAGGTGAGTTCACACTCTTTCTAAGGCATGGGATTCCCGGTGGTTGGCAATGGGTTAAAGAACTAAAACGGAACCTGCATATCCTCCTTAGGTAGGATATGTACCGCCATCCTCCATGGGTAGGATGCTAATATTAATCCTACGTATTCTCCTTGGGTAGAATACGTACGTTCGTCCTCCTTGGGTAGGACAACAACCTTAAACTTACTAGACAAAACTCTATCATTAAGTCCCTCATTTTTATATCGACTTAATCACCGGGCCAATGGCGAGCGGGTCATTAGTTAATAGTGCTATTAGGGTTGACAAGCCTCACACCGTGCCGGTAGGACGGGCGTGTACTAATGGATCTGGGCACTCAGTCAATGATGATAGACATTGACTTAGGGCACAACTTACTTTCGTTAGTTGTCGATATGGTAACGGTCTGGTGGTTCACATGAGGAAGCCCCCACTGATTATGGATATGGTTTGGGGAAAAACAAAGATACTGGTTAACTCATGGTTTACGAAACAACTTATGGTTTTCAAAACAAACTTTTAAAACTAAACAACCAACTGTGAACTCGCTCAACTTTGTTGTTGACTCCCTGTTACATGCCTTGCAGGTCGTTAGGTATCTATGGAGCTTGCACGAGAGGGAGGAGTCGTTGTGGGACATGGACAGTGTGTGCCATGTTAAACTTGCTAAACTTATAACTTATGTTTTGGTTTTACATTTGATGCTTCCGCTGTTTAACTTGAAATTGATAACTTATGTTTTGAACACCAATTGTATTGTGTGGTTGGATTTTATTTACTTTATATACATTGTTCAATATGATTGGTGGCTTGATCCTGGTCAGTCACGCCTCCATGCGGTGATACTCCGCTTGTGGATTTTGGGGGTGTAACAGATTGGTATCAGAGCCATTGGTTATAGTGAACTTGGTTTTAAAAAGGGAAAAGATTTTTGACAAAACCAGACTATAACCTGTACAGTGCTCAACGATCCACAACGACGCTTCGCTCCACGTGCAAGACTCGACACAATAGGTGGTATGATCTATGTTTATATTGACTGTTAGATAGTTCACATAGTGCATTAGTTAACGTGATAACTGCTATTTGAACCTTGTGTGGCTACTCTCTTATGTCATCCCACGCTTACGCACTTTCACGACACTTTTCTCACTTACGTTGCTTCATTGTGAAGATCATGAGTGGACGTTTGAACTTGACTCAAGCCCAGCTGACGACTCTAATCAACGAACGAGTGGCTGAGGCACTCGCAGCTGTCCCTGCAGGAGGTCAACATGCTCAGCCTCCCGTATGTACGTTCAAAACATTCATGGATTGCCGACCTAGTACTTTCAGCGGCACAGAAGGAGCTGTAGGTCTTCTTCACTGGTTCGAGAAGATTGAGTCTGTTTTTGAGATGTGTGAATGCCCTGAAGCTCGTAGGGTGAAATTTGCTACTGGAACACTCGAAGGTGCTGCGTTAACCTGGTGGAAAGCACAGGTTCAACTGCTAGGGCTGTCGGTTGCTAATGCCACCCCATGGAACGACTTCAAAGATTTGATCAAAGAACAGTACTGTAGTCATGACGACATCCACAAGCTAGAGGTGGAATTTTTCAATTTGAAGATGACGGGGTCTGAAATCGAGGCATGTACAAAGTGATCGAACGAATTAGCTATCTTGTGTCCTACTATGGTGGATCCTCCTATCAAGCGTATCGAGCTGTACCTTAAGGGTTTAGTGCCAGAAATTCAGAGCCACGTGACCTCAGCTAATCTTGGCACCATTCAGCAAATCATCCGGTTGGCTCATCGTCTCACTGATCAGGCAGTTGAGCAGAATAAGCTGCCCAAGCGTATTAGCGCTACTACTACTTCTGATGCTCCCAGTGATAACAAGCGCAAGTGGGATGGAAATTCGGGCAAGGGTTCTACTTCAGTTCAGTCTCAGTCCCAGCAGCGAAAGACAGATGAGTACAGGAGCCCCAGTCAGCAGTCTTCTGGGAATCAAGGTCAGGGTGGATACAGGGGAAATCACCCTAAGTGCAATCGATGTAATTTGCACCACAGCGGGCCATGCAACAAGGGTCGTTTTCAGAGATGTAACAAGCTGGGTCATGAAGCCAAGGATTGCAGGAGCTCACGTCCTGCGAATCAGAATCGTCAATAGCAGCCACAAGCTCCACAGAATCAGCAGCAGCAACAGCAGGGTAACAGGGGATGCTATCAGTGTGGTGCAGAAGGTCACTTCAAGAGAAACTGTCCCCAGTTGAACCAGAAACAGAACAACAACAACAATCAGGGGAACGAAAACAATAATGGGGGAAACAATGATGGCAATGGTGCCAGGGGACGTGCATTCGTGATTGGGCAGGGTGATGCAAGGAACGATCCCAATGTTGCGATGGGTAAGTTTCTTCTGGATGACTTATTTGTTACTGTTTTATTCGATTTGGGTGCCGATACCAGTTATGTGCCCTTAAAAGTTTGTCAAATTCTTAAGCGCACCCCAACACTTTTGAACACCAAACACATGGTAGAGCTAGCAAACGGTAAAAGTTTAGAGGCCACACACATAGTTAAGGGTTGTAATCTTGTTCTTGCTGATCAGACCTTTTCTATCGACCTCATTCCTATCATTCTGGGTAGTTTCGACGTTGTTATTGGGATAGATTGGTTATCTCATCAGCAAGCGAAATTCTTTGCAACGAAAAGATTGTCCGCATCCCTCGTTCTGATGAAGAACCCCTCGTGATCCGTGGTGACAAGAGTGGTGCAGTCATAGGCATTATCTCTTTCCTTAAGGCCCAGAAGTGTTTGCGAAAGGGCCACACTGCCATTCTAGCTCTCGTTTTACTGACGCATCAATGGAAGAGAAGAGAATTGAAGATATTCCTATTGTACGCGATTTTCCTGAGGTATTCCCCGAGGAATTACCTGGTCTTCCACCTCATCGTCAAGTCGAGTTTCAAATCGAGCTAACTCCTGGAGCAGCACCCATTGCTCGTGCGCCTTATCGCTTAACCCCATCAGAACTAGAAGAATTGTCCATTCAATTGCAAGACCTCTTGGACAAGGGTTTTATAAATCCTAGCTCTTCGCCCTGGGAGCTCCAGTCTTGTTTGTGAAGAAGAAAGACGGCACTTTCAGAATGTGTATTGACTATCGCGAACTCAACAAGGTGAATGTGAAGAATCGTTATCCCCTCCCACGTATTGATGACCTATTCGACCAGCTGCAAGGGTCGAGCTTCTACTCTAAGATTGACTTAAGATCGGGCTATCATCAGCTGCGAGTCCGAGATGAGGACTGTGACAACCCTAGTTTTCAAGGTCTCGATCCGATTTAACTCAATACTTATTTGCAAAATGTTTGAATCTCTATAATTGATGTGCAATGTAAATGTGTTTTATATATATGTTTGGTGTGCATTATATAAGTGTGTATGTGATTTATATATTTTGTGTTAATGATGTGATGCGTATAATTAATAAAACTTGGATCCTTGCCAATCACCCCTTCACGAAATCACCCACTCACGAAAACACTTTGTGTGTTTTCGTCCACCATGAGGCCAACGAAAACAACAGTGGGCTTGGCCCAGTATCGGCTTAATAGAGTTTGGTTATAACTTGTATGTGAGATCAGTATTCGGCAACAACCCTAATCACTCCTCATCTCCTCTCGCTACCCTTTGAACCCGACGGCTGCCTTTCTCTCATTCGAAGTTTGATTCCCTGATCTGATCATTCGTGGTTCGGTTAGTGTCTTCCACATTTAAGGTAACTAATCTGATATCCTGAGTTAGATGTTCATGATGTTCTGAGTTCGAATATACATGATTTGATCAGTATAGAATTGTATGCGAAACATGATTAGATTGTTTGACATTATGTGATGAATCTACGTGACTTGTTAGAATGTATGTATCATGTGAATAAAGCTGCAACCCACTACATAAATTGGTCAAATAACAGCATGAGAACATTAACAAATTGTCGGCCATTGATGTTGGATTTGATAAAAGTAATGATGCTATGAGTCATTGGATAATGATTGATCCATGTGAGATCTTGACTTTTGAGGGATAATATAGTTAAACAATTCTTTGATATTGGCGGCATAACATAAACCGAGGAATTAAGCTGTGCATGTCGTGATGATTGTTTAGGTTCTAGTGCATGTCCAACTAATGCTTGATGATCATAATAATATTGATGGTAAATGATTATGTATAACTGTTATTTGAATGGATCCAAGTGATGCTGATTCTTATGATAAAATGATGATTTGATCTTGTAACTGTTAGAATTATTTAGGGTTTTGGAAACTCATAACTGCTAGTGTTGATGATCAAGAACCACGAAAACACAAGGTTCAGACGAAAACACTTGTGTTTTCGTCACACCTTAGATTCGACAAAAACCAAAGGGTTTTCGTCCAGAATGATTTCGCCAAATAGGGTTTTCGCCCACTAAGTGTTTTCGCCTAATGATCTGTAACTCTGTAACTCGTATGTTAAATCGGCTAGATTCTTAATTCTGTTAAGTGTATAACATTACTAGTTTATTTACTCTGTAAGTTAAGTTGATTAATTCTGTTAGGCAATTAACTCTGTTAACTCTATTAACTCAGTTAAGTTATGTAACTCCGTTAAGTATGTAACTCTTATGGCTTGTTAACTCTGTTAGTTGATTAACATTGTTAATTATTATTTTCTGTTAAGCCTGTTAACTCATTCTAGTATGTTAATGAATAACCATGTTGGAATAAACTGTGAAAGACACTTATGTGAAGCATGAAGTGCATGAGATTGATTAATTGCTTACGTGATACTTGATGTTAACTGCCAAGCACTATGTGATGTTGGATTTGCATGCGAGTCATTATGAACGAAACTGATTGTATATACGTGCGTGCTATAGGACTTGACTGATTACTTGTGAGCACGTAGTTTAGCATACCGAGCAAACCAAGGTGAGTTCACACTCTATCCAAGGCATGGGATTCCCAAGGGTTGGGAATGGGTTAAAGAACTGAACGGTAACTACAAGCTTGCGTATTCCCTATACAACAGGATACGTACGACCATAAGACCATCACTCTATCAATTTAAGTCCCTCATTTATCGACTTAATCGCCGAGGCCTATGGCGAGCGGGTCATTAGTAGATAGCGCTATTAGGTTTAACAAACCTCACACCGTGTCGTCCAAACGGGCGTGTACTAATGGACTATGGGCAAAGGGTCAATGCTGATAGACATTGACTTAGGGCACCTCTTACATTTTCGTAGCAGTCGATACGCGTGGTCTAGTAACACATGGGAAGCCCCCACCAATCTTCGCAAACATTTCTGGGAGACCGCAATACGAATTAATACGATACATGGTTTACAAAATGAACATACGATTTACGAAACGAATGCTATAACTAAACAACCAACTGTGAACTCGCTCAACTTTGTTGTTGATTCGTTGCTACATGCCTTGCAGGTCGTTAGGTACTCATGGAGCTTGCACAGGGAGGCGTGGTCGTTGTGGGACATGGCAGTGTGTGCCATGCTAGAACATTACTTTATTTCATACTTAATACTTATATTAGGTTTTTACAATTATGCTTCCGCTAAATACTTAACTACGTTTATGATTTGAAACACCTTTCATATTGTGTGGTTGAATTTTATTTATTACTTGATATGTTCAATATGATTGGTGGCTTGGTCCTGGTCAGTCACCCCTCCAAGCGGTGATACTCCGCGTGTGGATTTTGGGGGTGTGACAGATTGGTATCAGAGCCAATGGTTATAGTGAACTTGGTTTTAATAAAGGAAAAAGTTTTTGTTAAAACCAGACTATAACCTGAACAGTGCTCAACGATCCACAACGACGCTTCGCTCCACGTGCAAGACTCGACATTCTAGGTGATATGGTTTATGTTTTATTGCCTACTTGTTAGTTACATTGAACTTTGCTCATGGTATGCTTAGATAAACATAGCAACTGTTAATGGAAAACACTTGTGTGCTTACTCTCTTCTGTCATCGCACTTTCGCGAACCTTTCTCACTCATGTTTCCTTTGATATGAAGATCATGAGTGGACGCGTTAACCTAACTCAAGCCCAGTTGGCGGCTTTGATCACTGAACAAGTTACTGCAGCGCTCGCAGCTGCTCAGGCAGGAGGTATAACCTGCCATCACAACTTACTCTAGGATCCTTAGATCCTACTTTCGTAAACCAACACTTGTGCTTAATTTTGTCTACTCTTACGCACACGACAGGTCAACACGCTCATCCTCCTGTGTGTACTTTCAAGACCTTTATGGACTGTCGTCCTAGTACTTTCAGTGGCACTGAAGGGGCCGTTGGACTCCTTCACTGGTTCGAGAAGCTCGAATCGGTCTTCAAGATGTGTGAATGCCCTGAGGCTCGTAGGGTGAAGTACGCCACTGGTACTCTCGAAGGCACTGCGCTAATTTGGTGGAACGCGCAAGTTCAGATGCTGGGGCTGGCGGCTGCTAATGCCACCCCATGGAATGATTTTAAGGAACTGATCAAGCGAGAATACTGTAACCGTGATGACATCCACAAACTGGAAGTGGAGTTCTTTAACTTGAAGATGACGGGGTCAGAGATAGAGGCGTATACGAAGCGATCTAACGAACTGGCAATTTTGTGTCCAACTATGGTGGATCCTCCCATCAATCGCATTAAGCTGTACCTCAAAGGCTTAGTACCAGAGATTCAAAGCCATGTGACTGCTGCTAACCTTGCTACTATCCAGGATGTTACTCGTCTCGCTCATCGTCTCATAGACCAAGCAGTGGAACAGAACAAGCTGCCTAAACGTATTGGTGCTACTACTACTACTACTTCTGCTATTCCCAGTGATAACAAGCGAAAATGGGATGGAACCTCCAGCAAGGGTTCGACTTCGGTTCAGTCCCAGGCACAGCAGCGAAAGATCGATGACTACCAGAGTCTTAATCAGCAATCTTCTGGTAGTCAAGGGCAGGGTGGATATCGAGGAAACCACCCAAAGTGCAACAGATGCAACAGGCACCACAGTGGTCAGTGCAACAGGGGTCGTTGCCAGAGGTGTCTCAAGATGGGTCATGAAGCTAAGGATTGCAGGAGCTCGCGACCTTCGAATCAGAACCAACAACAACAACCACCAGCTCCACAGAACCAGCAGCGACATCGAGGTAACAGGGGATGCTTTCAGTGTGGTGCTGAAGGCCACTTCAAGCGGGACTGCCCCCAGTTAAATCAAAATCCGAACAACAACAACAATAATCAGGGCAATGGGAACAACAACGGGGGAAACAATGATGGAAACAATGGTGCCAGGGGTCGAGTGTTCGTGCTGGGTCAGGGTGATGCAAGGAATGATCCTAACGTAGTGATGGGTAAGTTTCTTCTCGATGACTTTTATGTTACTGTCTTATTTGATTCGGGTGCCGATACCAATTATGTGTCTCTAAAAGTTAGTCAAATGTTAAAACGCACACCAACTCCCTTGGACACCAAGCATGTCGTAGAGTTAGCAAACGGTAAGAGTGTAGAAGCCACACACATAGTTAAGGGTTGTAATCTCGTCTTAGCTGGTCAGACTTTCTCTATCGATCTCATTCCTATAGTTCTGGGTAGTTTTGACATCATCATTGGGATGGATTGGTTATCCGAAAAGCAAGCAGAAATCCTATGCAAAGAGAAGATTGTTCGTATTCCCCGTTCTGGCAAAGAACCTCTCGAAATTCAAGGCGACAAGAGTGGTGCTGTAGTGGGCATCATCTCCTTCCTTAAGGCCAAGAAGTGTTTACGAAAGGGCCACACTGCTTTTTTAGCACTAGTAACCGACACATCAACAAAAGAGAAGAAGATAGAGGATATTCCAGTTGTACGCGACTTTCCTCAAGTGTTTCCTGAAGATTTACCTGGGTTACCGCCTCATCGCCAGGTCGAATTTCAAATCGAGCTAGCTCCTGGAGCAGCGCCCATAGCTCGAGCACCTTATCGCTTAGCTCCAACCGAACTGGAAGAACTGTCTAAGCAATTGCAAGAACTCTTGGATAAGGGTTTCATTCGACCTAGCTCTTCTCCCTGGGGAGCTCCCGTGTTGTTTGTGAAGAAGAAAGACAGTACCTTCAGGATGTGCATAGATTACCGCGAACTAAACAAGGTGACCGTAGAGAATCGCTATCCTCTTCCACGCATTGACGACTTATTCGACCAGCTGCAAGGGTCAAGCTATTATTCAAAGATTGATCTGAGGTCAGGCTACCATCAACTGAGAGTCCGGGACGAGGACGTCTCCAAAACAGCATTCAGAACATGCAACGGCCACTACGAGTTTCTGGTCATGCCATTCGGGTTAACAAACGCACATGCAGTTTTCATGTATCTTATGAACAGAGTGTGCAAGCCTTACTTGGATAAGTTCGTGATTGTATTCATCGACGACATCCTGATCTATTCGAAGAGTCAGGAGGAACACGAGCACCATCTACGACTTATTCTGGAACTCCTTCGAGCAGAACAGCTGTACGCCAAGTTTTCAAAATGCGACTTCTGGCTTCGTGAAGTCCACTTTCTAGGCCATGTGGTGAACAAGGATGGGATTCATGTTGATCCATCAAAGGTAGACTCGATTAAGAACTGGCCTGCACCTCGTACACCAACAGAAATCCGCCAATTTTTGGGTTTGGCGGGCTACAATAGAAGGTTCATCAAGGATTTCTCCAAGATTGCACAGCCCCTCACCTCACTAACACAGAAAGGCGTTGTCTATCATTGGGGTAATACACAGGAATCAGCATTTCAACACTTAGAGGATAGACTTTGTAGCGCGCCTATTCTTTCATTGCCCGAGGGCACAGACGACTTCGTGGTTTATTGTGACGCGTCAATCCAGGGTCTTGGCTGTGTATTGATGCAACGGGATAAAGTCATTGCTTACGCCTCGCGCCAACTTAAGATTCACGAAAGGAATTACACTACACACGATTTGGAGCTGGGAGCTGTGGTTTTTGCACTAAAGATATGGAGACATTACCTGTACGGTACCAAGTGCACCATCTACACCGATCACAGGAGTCTCGAACATATCTTCAAACAGAAGGAATTAAACATGCGTCAGCGTCGATGGGTCGAGCTTTTAAACGATTACGAATGTGCTATAAAGTACCATCCGGGCAAAGCCAATGTGGTGGCCGACGCCCTCAAGCGGAAGGATACTACACCTAGGCGTGTACGAGCGTTGCAACTCACTATTCAGTCTAGTCTCCCTTCTCAGATACGAGATGCTCAGGTAGAAGCATTGAAACCCGAAAACGTCAAGGCTGAAGCCCTACGCGGCTCAAGACAACGGTTAGAACAAAAGGAAGACGGTGCCTACTATGTAACAGGATGCATCTGGGTCCCACTCTATGGCAATTTCCGAGAACTTGTAATGGATGAAGCACATAAGTCTCGCTACTCGGTACACCCTGGTTCACATAAGATGTACCATGATCTCAGAACTACGTATTGGTGGCCTAGCATGAAAGCTCACATAGCAACTTACGTTAGCAAATGTTTGACTTGTGCGATAGTCAAGACTGAATACCAGAAACCATCAGGCCTGCTCCAACAACCAGAGATACCACAATGGAAATGGGAGCAAATTTCCATGGATTTCGTTACCGGCCTGCCTAGATCTCAACGTGGGAATGATACTATTTGGGTGATCGTGGATCGACTCACAAAGTCTGCACACTTCCTGGCCATCAAGGAAACGAATAAGTTCTCCACTCTAGCAGACGTCTATCTTAAAGAAGTGGTTTCGAGGCACGGGGTGCCAACCTCTATTATTTCCGATCATGATGCACGTTTCACATCAGAACTTTGGCAAGCGATGCACAAATCTTTTGGCTCTCGGTTAGACATGAGCACAGCTTACCATCCGCAAACAGATGGGCAGTCCGAATGCACCATCCAAACTTTAGAAAACATGCTTCGGGCTTGTGTAATCGATTTCGGAAACGGCTGGGAAAAACACCTCCCGTTAGTGGAGTTTTTGTATAACAACAGTTACCACACCAGCATTCAAGCCGCTCCATTCGAGGCATTGTACGGGCGTAAATGCCGATCACCTCTTTGTTGGGCAGAGGTGGGTGATAGTCAGATCACAGGTCCAGAACTTGTAGTAGACGCAACAGAAAGAATTGCTCAGATACGACAACGCATGGCGGCAGCTCGCGACCGTCAGAAAGCCTACGCTAATGAGCCTAGGAAACCTCTAGAATTCCAGGTCGGGGACCGGGTTCTACTCAAAGTCTCACCCTGGAAGGGTGTGGTTCGTTTTGGAAAAAGGGGCAAGCTCAATCCGCGATATGTCGGACCATTCGAAATCATAGAGAAAATAGGCAAAGTGGCCTACAAACTAAATCTGCCCGCAGAACTCAGCGCAGTTCACAACGTTTTTCACGTGTCAAATCTGAAGAAGTGTCTGTCAGATGAGACCTTCATAGTTCCTTTGAAGGAGCTCACTATCGACGATCAGTTGCGATTCGTCGAGGAACCAGTTGAAATCACGGACCGGGACGTTAAGGTCCTCAAGCACACCAGAATACCTCTTGTTCGAGTTCATTGGAACTCCCGTCGTGGCCCAGAGTTCACCTGGGAACGAGAAGATCAAATGAAACTCAAGTATCCCCAGTTATTCGGAAACAGTGCAACCACTACTGAGGCTGAAGCTACTACAGAATTTCGGGACGAAATTCCAAATCAACGGGGGGATGATGTTACACCCCAGGAAAACCAGTAAAGTGCACAACACAACTAGCTTCCTCAGTAACCTCGCGCTAAATTTCGGGACAAAATTTCTTTCAAGTTGGGGATAATGTGACAACCGGAGTTTTCAAGGTCTCGATCCGATTTAACTCAATACTTATTTGCAAAATGTTTGTATCTCTATAATTGATGTGCAATGTAAGTGTGTTTAATATATATGTTTGGTGTGCATTATATAAGTGTGTATGTGATTTATATATTTTGTGTTAATGATGTGATGCGTATAATTAATAAAACTTGGATCCTTGCCAATCACCCCTTCACGAAATCACCCACTCACGAAAACACTTTGTGTGTTTTCGTCCACCATGAGGCCAACAAAAACAACAGTGGGCTTGGCCCAGTATCAGCTAAATAAAGTTTGGTTAAAACTTGTACGCGAGATCAGTATTCGGTAACAACCCTAATCACTCCTCATCTCCTCTCGCTACCCTTTGAACCCGACTGCTGCCTTTCTCTCATTCGAAGTTTGATTCCCTGATCTGATCATTCGTGGTTCGGTTAGTGTCTTCCACATTTAAGGTAACTAATCTGTTATCCTGAGTTAGATGTTCATGATGTTCTGAGTTCGAATATACATGATTTGATCAGTATAGTATTGTATGCGAAACATGATTAGATTGTTTGATATTATGTGATGAATCTATGTGACTTGTTAGAATGTATGTATCATGTGAATAAAGCTGCAGCCCACTACATAAATTGGTCAAATAACAGCATGAGAACATTAACAAATTGTCGGCCATTGATGTTGGATTTGATAAAAGTAATGATGCTATGAGTCATTGGATAATGATTGATCTATGTGAGATCTTGACTTTTGAGGGATAATATAGTTAAACAATTCTTTGATATTGGCGGCATAACATAAACCGAGGAATTAAGCTGTGCATGTCGTGATGATTGTTTTGGTTCCAGTGCATGTCCAGCTAATGCTTGATGATCATAATAATATTGATGGTAAATGATTTTGTATAACTGTTATTTGAATGGATCCAAGTGATGCTGATTCTTATGATAAAATGATGATTTGATCTTGTAACTGTTAGAATTATTTAGGGTTTTGGAAACTCATAACTGCTAGTGATGATGATCAAGAACCACGAAAACACAAGGTTCAGACGAAAACACTTGTGTTTTCGTCACACCTTAGATTCGACGAAAACCAAAGGGTTTTCGTCCATAATGATTTCGCCAAATAGGGTTTTCGCCCACTAAGTGTTTTTGCCTAATGATCTGTAACTCTGTAACTCGTATGTTAAATCGGCTAGATTGTTAATTCTGTTAAGTGTATAACATTACTAGTTTATTTACTCTGTAAGTTAAGTTGATTAATTCCGTTAGTCAATTAACCCTGTTAACTCTATTAACTCAGTTAAGTTATGTAACTCCGTTAAGTATGTAACTCTTATGGCTTGTTAACTCTGTTAGTTGATTAACATTGTTAATTATTATTTTCTGTTAAGCCTGTTAACTCAGTCTTTTATGTTAATGAATAACCATGTTGGAATAAACTGTGAAAGACACTTATGTGAAGCATGAAGTGCATGAGATTGATTAATTGCTTACGTGATACATGATGTTAACTGCCAAGCACTATGTGATGTTGGATTTGCATGCGAGTCATTACGAACGAAACTGATTGTATATACGTGCGTGCTATAGGACTTGACTGATTACTTGTGAGCAGGTAGTTTAGCATACCGAGCAAACCAAGGTGAGTTCACACTCTATCCAAGGCATGGGATTCCCAAGGGTTGGGAATGGGTTAAAGAACTGAACGGTAACTACAAGCTTGCGTATTCCCCATACAACAGGATACGTACGACCATAAGACCATCACTCTATCACTTTAAGTCCCTCATTTATCGACTTAATCGCCGAGGCCTATGGCGAGCGGGTCATTAGTAGATAGCGCTATTAGGTTTAACAAACCTCACACCGTGTCGTCCGAACGGGCGTGTACTAATGGACTATGGGCAAAGGGTCAATGCTGATAGACATTGACTTAGGGCACCTCTTACATTTTCGTAGCAGTCGATACGCGTGGTCTAGTAACACATGGGAAGCCCCCACCAATCTTCGCAAACATGTCTGGGAGACCGCGATACGAATTAATACGATACATGGTTTACAAAACGAACATACGATTTACGAAACGAATGCTATAACTAAACAACCAACTATGAACTCGCTCAACTTTGTTGTTGATTCGTTGCTACATGCCTTGCAGGTCGTTAGGTACTCATGGAGCTTGCACAGGGAGGCGTGGTCGTTGTGGGACATGGCAGTGTGTGCCATGCTAAGAACATTACTTTATTTCGTACTTAATACTTATATTGGGTTTTTACAATTATGCTTCCGCTAAACACTTAACTACGTTTGTGATTTGAAACACCTTTCATATTGTGTTGTTGAATTTTATTTATTACTTGATATGTTCAATATGATTGGTGGCTTGGTCCTGGTCAGTCACGCCTCCAAGCGGTGATACTCCGCGTGTGGATTTTGGGGCTGTGACAAGGACATCTCCAAGACAGCATTCTGAACTCGCTACGGGCACTACGAGTTTCTGGTCATGTGATGCGTGTGAAGTGTGTATATAAGTTTAAGTATATTTTAAGCCCTTTTACACTTTCTTTAGCCAAGTTTTAAATTTATAAAACATGATATTTACTAACACTAAACCCACATATGGGCAAGTGCACCCATTGTGAGCGTAGTATAGTGTTGGCAAGATACCGAGGTCGTCCAAGGACACAAGAGCTTTTAGTACCGGTTTATCCTCAACGTCTAATCAAATCAAAAGTTTAGAAAAATGTTTTAAACTAAGAAAATAAAAACTAACTAAAATGCTGAAAAATAAAAATAAAAGTAAAAACAGATAGACAAGATGAATCACTTGGCTCCGACTCGTGTTTAGTGTAACCTTTGATTATTTCCGCACTTTTGCACTATTTAAGGGATTATCTTAGTTATTGTAGTAGGCCCCTCTTTTGGAGGTGACGTTACCCTCAACCCAGTAGTTTGAGTCAGCAAGGATACAATCCTAAAGGGTTGGATTATTGAAAGATAATTAATTAAGTTATTAATGCATAATGTGGTAGGCCCCTCTTTTGAAGGCGACGTTACCCTCGACTAAGTAGTCTGAGTCAGCAGGGATACAGTCCTAAGTAGCCGGGTTAAAATATTAATAGTAGTTTAACTTATGAGGGGATCAAAGAGTTTGGACCCCCGCCATCCAATACCGTTAAGTATTGAAGGAGGTCCTACTAAATTTGACCCAGGTCCTTTGCAGGATCTATACACTGAACAATGGCAAGACTCTTACCAAACCGTTCCCTTAACCCCCGACCAGGTAGCCAACATACCTCCATATAGACCGTGGAGATATGAATGGTGAAAATCTTTTATTTTATATAGACAGTAAAATAATGCCAAGACACCACGGACAAACGATAAGGAAGAATCACCTTCAACATAAGAAACTAGTTATTAAAGTCATTAATACATAACCAATTAAAAAGTGCGAAAAGATTAAAAATAAAAAGTATTACACTAGACACTTTGTCTTCACTAAGTGATTTAAGAGACTTAGGCAAACATGGCCTTGATTGTCAAGAACTCTTACGATCAATCTTGGATCCCGAGACGACTCACACACTCTATGATGGACAATGGATGATGGTGGTGGATGATGGTGTTATGGTGGTGGTGGGTGGTGGGTGAAGTGTGAGAGAGGTGGTGTGCCAAGGGATGGTTTGAGCTTGAGCCAAGCACTCCTATTTATAGGCTGAACAGAAGCTCGGGCACGGCCCCGTGTCCAGTGGGCATTGCCCCGTGTCCATCATCTTCTCTGTCTTCATTAATTGCTTTTGTCTGTATTAGTTGACCACTGCCCCGTGTCCACTGGGCACGACCCCGTGTGCAGAAGCATATCTGTACTATCAAGATTTACCTGGATTATGCGAATCTTATAGTTGACCACGGCCCCGTGTCCACTGAGCACGGCCCCGTGGTGGGCGATGGAAGCTTCTACAACTTTGTCTTTTATGCTGACACTTGGGCACGCCCCCGTGCTCATTGAGCACGGGGCGTGTTCAGCCTTCTGTTCTCTTGTTTTGCTTGGGAAGATGCTTTCGGGGAGGTCGGGCATGCCACGTTTGTTCCTTTTCTTGCATTTATGTTAGATTTAGTTGCCTTTTTGCTTCTTTTGTTAATTTGAGCTCATTTAATCCTGAAAATACAAAAGGAAGACAAAAACACACTTTTTCCCACCTTAGTACTAAAAAAGGGTTAGTTTTATGCCACAATTGATGTAATTTAGATGTTGCATTTTGCACACATCAAATACCCCCACACTTGAATCTTTGCTTGTCCTCAAGCAAAACTCTCTATAATGTGGCTTTACACTCCAAATGGAATGGGTAGAAGAGAAGGTTTTTGGGCTTGTCATAGAGTGTTGGGATTTCCAAGATTCTTTATTACGTTTTATTTTTATTTATTTACAATCCTATTCGTCATGATTTATTTAAAACTTTTCATAAGATAAATTACTTATTAGGGCATAACATGCCTCTTTAAAATTCTATTTATATACAAGTTCACATACCTCATAGGGGATCACTCAACACTCGGCCGAAGATGTATTTTAGTGAATCACTCGAGAGCGGCATGGAACTTACTCCTACCATAGGATTGCCAAGCAATCAATCCTCCTCCTTTTTAACTATATACCTTTGTAAATATCAAGAGGACTTTTGGGTGAAGGGTTAGGCTTGGGTTAAAGGTAGGTGGTTGGGTTAGTAGTTAGTAGAAAAGGGCGAAAAAGCGTAAAAAGCGTCGGTTTTCGAAAGACTTTTTATTTTTGCAATTTTTTTATTTTGATGAAGCTATTATTCAAACAAAGTTATTTTTGATGAACTTGTTTGTTTATTTCTTTTGCTTCATCATAAATATATATATATATATATATATATATATTTTGAATGTCATACGAAAAACCGAGCTTGTTACTAAAACAAAGGGTTAAAAATAAAAAAGGTTTTGGTGGGTGAAAGGGTGTTTGGTTTGGGTTAAGAAATGAAAAGGTTTAGGCTCAAAGGGGTTAACTAGGGGGATTTTGGGTAGGTGGTAAAAAAAAGAAAAATAATGGTGTAGAAATAAAAAAGGGTTAGTCCTAATGCCTCCATCATTTACTTACTCGGGTTTAAGTTGGTAAGGACCGGGAATGTATCGTCGTGGCAAGTTCTAGAGTTGTAAGAACCAAGCGGCTATTCACACAAGAAACGAAAAATGAGCATTTAATTTAAAGATATGTATTTGTATGCTCAATAAAGGCTCAAAACTCACTTTTGTGGGAATGGGTTTTTATGTGATCAAGTATATATAATCAAATTTTAACTAAGCTTGTCATGCCTTTTCATAATTTTCTTATGTTGGTTCTTTTTATCACGACGTTATCGGTTGTAAATTTGTAAAAATATAACCTTTTTAGAATTTTGAAATTCCCAAATTAAACCTAGAAAAGTAAAAAAAAAGTGAAATTTTTTGAAAAAATTTGGGGTGATTAGCGGTTCCAATAGAGTTTTGTGTAAGGCTTGTTATTAGGACTTGCAAGATTCAAGGTTTTAGCATCCCCCCCACACTTAAATTACACATTGTCCTCAATGTGTCCCAAAAATAAGTTTTTAGGTTGATTGAATGTGTAAAAGGTGTGAAAAAGCAAAAAAATGTGTTACTGGGCGCCTGGACATGGCCCCGTGTTCGTTGGACACGACCCCGTGTTCAGGTGCCAGTAACGAAAATTAAACAAAAGAAACAGAAGCCTGGACACGAGGGCGTGTTGGGTGAACACGACCCGTGCTGAACTTGCTGTAATGAAGAAAGTTTGTCGGATGGCCCTGTTTTCCTGCATGGGGTGCTGGTTCAAGTTTCCCTTGTATCCTTTGCCATCCAGAGTGTGTTTTATTTATTTCAACACCATCCAAACACCAAATTAACTAAAACCATCATTCATTAAGTCATAGAGAGAATTACATAATAGTCCTAAAAATTAAAATACTAGATAGTTAGGTCAAAGAAACACAAGAAATTTAAATCAAGAAGTTCTAGCCTACTACTTATTCTATTAGCAAAATTTCTGAAAAGGTAAATCCCTCGGTTAGATGTGGATTGAAAAACTTCTTTCTCCGGGCATGGGTTCCTCACACGTCGGTGAGCCATTCTTCTATCTCCCTAGGGAGAAGAAAAGCGGGCTCATTGGCATTGGTTTGAGGAGGTGCAACCTCCACCGGGACTTCTTGTAGATCTTCAAGAGGAGGTTCTGCTGGAATCTCGTCCCAACCGGTATGATTGTTGATTCCAAGTGCTAGGTTCCAATCCTCTTGAGGGAGGATTGGTTCCATGGGAGGTGTTACAAGAATGTTTAACCTCTGGTGCACGAGGTTTATTTCTTGAAAACTGTTTTCCAACCCCACCGTAAGATAATTTATACAGTCTATGAGGACCTCCTCTACCGAAGTCATCTCGTCAAGAGCTTCACATAATGCCATGACGTAACGTACGAGAGTTGCTTCGATTGATGACCTTCTCTCCCTTCGACTGTTTCTGGAGTGCGCAGAAGAGGTTCCACTGTTTTGACTAGAGATTCTACGAAAACAAACCAAAATAGTTCATTTTAATGAAACAGTACCACGGACACGGCCCCGTGCTCAATGAACACGGCCCCGTGTTCACCTTTCTGCAGTTTTTTAGAACATGGAATCTTGGAGTTTCAAATTATTTTCCCAACTTATGAAGCATTTTTGAACATAAATAACTTAAAACAATGTTATGTAACTTATTTTTAACAAGATTCCTTGAACAAAAAGTTAACAAACATCACAATAAAGCTTTGAATCAAGCTTCAATGGAGGTGTTGTTGCAAGAAAGATGAAGAAGAAGGTAATGGATAAAAGTGGTAAGGACAAGATGTTTGTTAGAACCTTCTTTTAGAACATAACTAGGATGGTAAGTTAGAAAATCCTTTCAAATCTCTGTCCCTGGATGGTCCAAATGTGCAGGATTCTTGGCTGCATTTATAGAAAACGACAGCATGCTGGGCACGGCCCCGTGTCGGCTGGACACGGCCCCGTGTGCAGGCAAGATCCTGACACGTTTTATCCGTATTCTGATAAAAAGTCAGAAGGGAATCTTTTGGTAGACACAGGGGCGTGTTGACCTGGGCAGGGCCCCGTGTCGAAGGGCTGTTTATGAAGTTTGTCTATTTTTAAGGAACTTTTCTGGATCGGGCGGTTCCTTACTGGATGGAACAACCCCAAAGTGCCTAAGATACCTTAATTGCTCTAGATTAAGACGAGAACGCAAGAGGTTGTCGGTGAGGGTGATTCCTATGCTATATGTAGGTGGACAAGTCCAACCCTTTCCCGGGCTCTCGTTAAAGAAGGTGTATGCCGAATCGCTCAGGTCTATGTATGCATCGAACGAAGTCGATGGGGAGTCCTTCACGGCACAATCGGCACATGGACGACTATCGCTCAAGTCCTCACTAGAGTTAGAAGTATCGTCGGGAACAACGAAGTTGTTTGAATGCGGTTCCAACACTTCTTCTTGGTTATCATCTTGAGATAAATTATTGAAATCTATCCTAAGTTCTTTTAACCAATTAAGAATTAGATCTTCTAATTGAAATAGTTCATCAAGAAGCATTTCTCCTAGAAAATCTGGTTGGGAGCATTCGAGGGAGAGATAGGGATTATTTTTACTTTCGCCCCTCTTAAGGATACAGGAAAGCGACGGGTCTATATAGTGGGGCTTATAATTTAGAAAATAACATTCTAATTCCTTATGGGAACCACCACATATTTGACACTACGTACCATAAGAGTACCGAAAGTAAAAAATATCAGTATCACTCATGTTTATGTCAGAAATTACCAACCGTCGGGATCTTACGGTTCTGTTTTCAGTAACTGAATCTTGGGCATGGGGGCGTGTTGAGTGGGCATGGCCACGTGTTCAGCTTACTGTCTGACTTAAAACAGGATTGCCAGTTCCAATGATTGGGCACGGGGCGTGTTCAGCGGGCACGACCCGTGCTGAGTTATGCAGAAACTGAAAAACTAGGAAAAATCTAAAAAAAATAGAAAAATAAGAAAAACGATTAGGCCGCTGATTCCTAACTTTCTTAAAATCCTTGTGTCCCCGACAATGGCGCCAAAAAACTTGATGCGTGTGAAGTGTGTATATAAGTTTAAGTATATTTTAAGCCCTTTTACACTTTCTTTAGCCACGTTTTAAATTTATAAAACATGATATTTACTAACACTAAACACACATATGGGCAAGTGCACCCATCGTGAGCGTAGTATAGTGTTGGAAAGATACCGAGGTCGTCCAAGGACACAAGAGCTTTTAGTACCGGTTTATCATCAACGTCTAATCAAATCAAAAGTTTAGAAAAATGTTTTAAACTAAGAAAATAAAAACTAACTAAACTGCTGAAAAATAAAAATAAAAGTAAAAACAGATAGACAAGATGAATCACTTGGCTCCGACTCGTGTTTAGTGTAACCTTTGATTATTTCCGCACTTTTGCACTATTTAAGGGATTATCTTAGTTATTGTAGTAGGCCCCTCTTTTGGAGGTGACGTTACCCTCAACCCAGTAGTTTGAGTCAGCAAGGATACAATCCTAAAGGGTTGGATTATTGAAAGATAATTAATTAAGTTATTAATGCATAATGTGGTAGGCCCCTCTTTTGAAGGCGACGTTACCCTCGACTAAGTAGTCTGAGTCAGCAGGGATACAGTCCTAAGTAGCCGGGTTAAAATATTAATAGTAGTTTAACTTATGAGGGGATCAAAGTAGCCGGGTTAAAATATTAATAGTAGTTTAACTTATGAGGGGATCAAAGAGTTTGGACCCCCGCCATCCAATACCGTTAAGTATTGAAGGAGGTCCTACTAAATTTGACCCAGGTCCTTTGCAGGATCTATACACTGAACAATGGCAAGACTCTTACCAAACCGTTCCCTTAACCCCCGACCAGGTAGCCAACATACCTCCATATAGACCGTGGAGATATGAATGGTGAAAATCTTTTATTTTATATAGACAGTAAAATAATGCCAAGACACCACGGATAAACGATAAGGAAGAATCACCTTCAACATAAGAAACTAGTTATTAAAGTCATTAATACATAACCAATTAAAAAGTGCGAAAAGATTAAAAATAAAAAGTATTACACTAGACACTTTGTCTTCACCAAGTGATGTAAGAGACTTAGGCAAACATGGCCTTGATTGTCAAGAACTCTTACGATCAATCTTGGATCCCGAGATGACTCACACACTCTATGATGGACAATGGATGATGGTGGTGGATGATGGTGTTATGGTGGTGGTGGGTGGTGGGTGAAGTGTGAGAGAGGTGGTGTGCCAAGGGATGGTTTGAGCTTGAGCCAAGCACTCCTATTTATAGGCTGAACAGAAGCTCGGGCACGGCCCCATGTCCAGTGGGCACGGCCCCGTGTCCATCATCTTCTCTGTCTTCATTAATTGCTTTTGTCTGTATTAGTTGACCACTGCCCCGTGTCCACTGGGCACGACCCCATATCTGTACTATCAAGATTTGCCTGGATTCTGCGAATCTTATAGTTGACCATGGCCCCGTGTCCGCTGAGCACGGCCCCGTGGTGGGCAATGGAAGCTTCTACAACTTTGTCTTTTATGCTGACACTTGGGCACGCCCCCGTGCTCATTGAGCACGGGGCGTGTTCAGCCTTCTGTTCTCTTGTTTTGCTTGGGAAGATGCTTTCGAGGAGGTCGGGCATGCCACGTTTGTTCCTTTTCTTGCATTTATGTTAGATTTAGTTGCCTTTTTGCTTTTTTTGTTAATTTGAGCTCATTTAATTCTGAAAATACAAAAGGAAGACAAAAACACACTTTTTCCAACATTAGTACTAAAAAGGGTTAGTTTTATGCCACAATTGATGTAATTTATATGTTGCATTTTTGCACACATCATCATGCCTTTTGGATTAACAAACTCACATGCGGTCTTCATGGATCTCATGAATCGAGTGTGCAAACCTTACCTGGATAAGTTCGTTATTGTTTTCATCGACGACATTCTGATCTATTCTAAGAGTCAGGAGGAACACGGGCAGCATCTACGACTTATTCTTGAACTTCTTTGAGCAGAGCAACTTTATGCCAAGTTTTCGAAATGCGACTTTTGGCTTCGTGAAGTACATTTCCTAGGCCACGTGGTAAATAAGGATGGGATTCATGTGGATCCATCCAAGGTTGACTCGATCAAGAACTGGCCTGCACCCCGTACACCAACAGAAATCCGCCAATTCTTGGGTTTGGCAGGATATTACAGAAGGTTTATCAAGGATTTCTCAAAGATTGCGCAACCTCTCACTTCACTGACTCAGAAGGGTGTCACCTATCGTTGGGGTTATGTACAGGAGTCCGCATTTCAGCACTTAAAGGAGAAACTTTGTAGCGCGCCTATTCTTTCGTTACCTGAAGGCACAGATGAATTTGTGGTTTATTGCGACGCGTCCATACAAGGATTGGGTTGGGTGTTGATGCAACGAGATAAAGTCATTGGTTATGCATCACGCCAACTTAAGGTTCACGAAAGGAACTACACTACACACGATCTGGAGCTGGGAGCCGTTATTTTCGCACTAAAGATATGGAGGCATTACCTGTACGGTACCAAGTGCACTATTTACACCGATCACAGGAGTCTCCAGCATATCCTCGAACAGAAGGAGTTGAATATGCGACAGCGTCGATGGGTCGAACTCCTAAATGATTACGAATGCGCGATCAAGTACCATCCGGGCAAAGCCAATGTGGTGGCCGACGCCCTCAGCCGAAAAGAGCCTAAACCAAAGAGTGTACGTGCGTTACAACTTACCATTCACTCTAGCCTTCCCGCTCAAATTCGTGATGCTCAGGTCGAAGCATTGAAGGCAGAAAACATCAGGGCTGAGTCCCTGCGAGGATCGAATAAACGGCTAGAACAAAAGGAAGACGGTGCTTATTACGTAACAAGGCGTATTTGGGTTCCACTCTGTTGGTGCACTGATGTCTGTTAACTTCGTCTTTATAGAGTCTTGTGTCTAGATAGGATAATCCAGTGCACAACAGGTTAAAGATTAGGTTTTATGAATGTTAGGGTAATTTCGCTTGAAATGGCATTGCCAATTTCAAACGAAATTAACTATGTTAATTCCGCTTGAAATGGCTACTGCCACTTTCAAACGGAATCACCTCATCTATAAATAGGAATGTTGCTGTGTCATTTGAAACGGAATTAGAACATTGTTTTCAGAGCCGAGGTGCTGCCGGATTGTTATTTGAATTGTAAAAGCTCAGGAAATCAATAAGAGAAGATAATTGAAAAGTATCAAGCTTTGTTACGTCAATTTCATTGATTCCGCCTTTGATTTTGATGTTGAACTCTTCAGTTTGACTCGTTAGGGTCACACGACGATCCAACAAGTGGTATCAGAGCTCAGGACGAGGAGTTCATACCATTTCAGCTTGATTTCATCGGATTCTATCACTTCTAATCCTTCTTTTTTGATTTGAACAAAATTTAACGGTCAAAATGGCTTGATTTTCACATATTATAAGCGAAACATAGTTTTAACTAATCCGTGAAACAATTGGACCTTAATTCGAACAAATTCTGATAAAAATGGGTAATTCCATTTGAGCAACAGATCGACAGTGCTGACATCATCCTAATTCCGCTTGAATTTGCACGTGTGATTTCACACGAAATTAGCTTTTGTGACTAATTCCGTTTGAAAATATTGCTGTTTCACACGGAATCACTAATTCCGTTTGAAAGTGTCTTTGAGTTTCAAACGAAATTAGCTATTTCGCTTTAAAGTGACTAATTCCGTTTGAAAGTGACTAATTCCATTTGGTGATTTCGTTTGAAAAGACTTATTTCGTTTGAAAAGACTTATTTCGCTTGAAAATGCTTATCTCGCTTGAAAAGCTGATTTCGCTTGAAGTGATTCCGCTTGAAACTGCGTTTGATAAAATCAAAAAAAATTTCTCATTGTTTGTTGATTGTTTCAGGTATTTGAAAGATGGATGAGTTTATGAATCCTTTCAGTGACATGTTTGCTTTCGTGGGAAACACCGGAGATGATATTTCAAACAACACAAATGAGAACACTCCGAGTGCGAAGAAAACTTTGTCCAATGCTTTAAGTGTGGAGAGTGCATATGGTACATATAACAAACCTCCAAAGTTGATGGCGATTGAAGAATACAATAGGTGGGCCAAAAGATTTGAAGAATGGCTAAAAGCGTTTGCGTACCCAAGCTAGAAAAGTTTAAAGAATGGCTTCAATAATGGAAGACCATATTGTGAAAATTTGACAGAAACTGAAGATATAGAGAATTTTGTTGCTGAACAAAAGTGCATTGCATTGCTTCATCAGTCTGTGACAGACGACATAATATCTTTGATTGAGTACACAAATGCTCAAGATCTTTGGGAAAACTGAGAGTGAAATGTGTGGGTAGTGCTGAGATAGTAAAAAACAAAAAGAAACTGTTAAGAAAAGAGTTTGATTTATTTGGCTGTTTGAAAAACGAATCTGTTTCTAAGATGATTGAAAGATTCGGGCATTTGAAGTTGGAGCTGGCAAGACACGGGGTTGTATATTCTCGAGAAGAATTAGTTGATAAATTGTTTGACTCGCTGCCGGATGAGATGGATTGGCAATACTTTGCTTTGATGTTGAAAAATACGATAAAATCGGAGGATCTGACAGTTGATCTGTTGATTGAAAGACTAGAGAGTCATGAGCTGGAGATCAAGAAATCAAACAAAGTCAATCATTCCTCATATCAGCAGAATGTGGAGCTGTACTATCCAAAAAATATGATTCCCAAGAATGTGTCTCCTAAAACAGCTTTCTCTGCTGAAAATTCTAACACATCAAGTAAAGAGAGTTCAAGCAGTGGTTTTCATAGTGGTTCTTCGTCAACTTCAAGCCAATCAGCCTCAAAGAACTTGTTTCAATGCAACATTGCTGTGGATTTAAAGAATGCTCAAAATTTCAGTGAAGAATCCGCAAAACAGCAGATGGTGTTCTTAGCTTCTGTACTAGAGTCATATGAGAGTCTTGTGACAGGCAAGATTGGAAATACTAACCTCACCAAGGAGGACTACGATCAGATCGACCCGGAAGAGATGGAGTTGATCGACATCAGGTGGTGTATGGCTAGTGCAGTCCGACGAGCACAACGGTTCATGGAGATTACTGGTAGACATTCTATCGGAGGGCCGTCCACAAAACTTGGCTTTGACAAATCAAAAGTCACGTGTTTCAGGTGTAAACATAAAGGACATTTTAAAAGAGAATGTCGTAACGCACCAGCTGATGATACTGCAAATCCATTTCGTGAAGATTACTACAAAAGAGCGATCTATCATCAGAACAAATCAGAACCGCCCAGAATGAAGCAACTTGAGGATAACTCCAAAGAAAAATCCAGAGCTCTTGCTGTTATTCATGATGACGAAGGTTTTTACTGGAGCGAATTGTTACCAGAGGAAGATGCGGTAGGATATGCATTTGTGGCAAAGATTGTTCCTTTTAAAGACAACAGAACAGAAAAAGAAGAATTTGTCAACAGAAGGATGAAAGCACAAACCAGGATGAGCAGAATCTATAACACATACAAAGAAGCTTAAAGAGCAAAAAGATGGGATGCCGACAGAGAATGTTACCTTGATCCACAAGGAAACATTGCGGTTGATCCAGATTCCATTAGTATTGATGCTCTCATCCAGCAATTTGCTGAAGAAGAAGAAGCCAGACAGAGAGAATGGTGGGGAGGTGGAGAAGAGAAAGTAGAAGAAAAAGAAAAAGAGAAAGAAAAAGAGTCGCAGACAAAGAAGATTGATGATGGAATCATTGATACATCACAAGAATTTACCGCTGAAAACTTGAAGAAGATGGCTGACAAAGTTCTTGCCGCAAAAGAACTAGAGGTAGTTTCTGGTTCTGGAACTGAGTCCAAAAACAAGGTCAGTTCAAATGATACACATGAGTCAGGTAAGAAAGTTAAATCAGAGAACGACTGCAAAAATTGCATGAAAGAGTGCAAAGTTTGTAGTACAATTGCTTACCTTAGTGGTAAGAAAGTTGAAGAACTGACTGGTAGAGTCAGAAGTATTGAGGATCAGATCTTAAACCGTGATAAATTGTTGAAAGCTTCGAACGACAGATTAAAAGAATTAACTGACAAAATTGAAAATGATAAAAATGACATAGAAAGAATAAGGAAAGAAAACGAAAAGTTGATTCTTGAAAATCGTCACATTTCAGAAAATTTTGAGAAGCTAAAACGAACGGTTAAAGATTCTGATGAAAGAAATGGTAAAACAACCAAAGAAAATCTTCAACCATCAGGTGTTCTTAGAGTGAAAAAAAGAGTTAATCAATCAGCAACTGGATAAAATTGCTAAGTTGAAGCTTTAGTTTCAAGAAGCAAAAATTGAAAATGAACGCATCCAGTTGAAACTGAACAGTTACAACTCTGCAAGCTTTGTTTTACAACACATTGTTCCCAAACCCATTGGGAAAAACAAAGCAGGCGAAGATGTATACTTTGATGGATCCGGGGTTGGGTTTCACCAGGTTCCACCACCAGTGTTAAACAATTTCTCAAAGAAGAAATCAGGGTTGGTTAATGATGAAGAAGAAAGTGAAGTTAAGCTTCCAGACACGATTGATGTCACATTTACCACATCATCTGATGAAGATAGTGTCCAATCTGAAATTGTTAAAAGCATGGCTGAAAATGTTTTGAAAACTGAAAGTGACACTACTGAGGATGATGAATGCTTTTTGGATAGATACATTCCGAAACCAAAATCCAAAAACAACTTAAATGAAGAACCTAATCTTGTTATGTACAAGATGTCGGGATTGGATAAGTTGTATTCGGATTCTGAGTTTCCACTGGAGAATGTTAATGTTGCTAAATTGACAAATGTGTTCAAATTAGTTGAAATTGAAATGTCGGAAATTGAAGGTTTAAAACATTCCAAGAGACAACTAAATTTTGAAAAAGATAAAGCTTACTATAAAAAACCTGTTGTACCTCCGCGTTTTTCTAACAACTATCAAAACAGATGGTCGGGTGGTTATCAGGGTGGTAAGAATTATCAATGAAAGAATGTTCAAAACAGAAAGTTTGTTGAGAAAAAGGTGTTTGTAAAAAGCTCGAGTTCTCATTCCGAGCAGGAATCTGAAATATTTTCAAAAACCAATGAAGAATTTTTTGAAGAAAAGGCTTCACAACCTCAGACCGAAGGCACTAGTCGGGTAGTTGATACTCGTACATGCTTTAAATGCAACAAAGTTGGACACATTGCACGAAAGTGCACCAACTTAAAGCCTAAGTCTGAATTTGTTGAGAGTCAGAAAAAGAAAGCTGATGTAAAAGGCAAAGCTCCAATAGTTGTTGAGAAGAAAGTTTTGAAAAATGAAAACAACAAGATCAAAACTAAACCCGTAAAGAATGTGGTAACTAAAACTGACAAATTTTACAAACGAGTTGCTTCACCTCAACAAGCATGGAAACCAAAATCAGTTGAAAAGACCACAAGTTCTCAAAAACCAAAGGTGTCTGAGACTGCAAAATCATCATCTTCAACTAAGAAGATGCATGTACCTTTGGATTACTATGAGAAACTTGAATCACAAGAGGCTACTACTTCTGAAAAGAAGAATGTACCAAAGAAAGACCAATCATCTGGTCAACCTTCTCAAAATGATTTCTTTTTATATAAAAAGGTTGAGATTGGGTATGAGGAGAGCTTAAAGATGAATGACAAGAATTTTCCGCCACTTTACACTGCTAAAACTCACATCAAAGTCAAGCTACCTGAGTCAAAAGAGGCTTGGGTGGCATCAACTTCTAACTAAATGTGTGTGATATGTGCAGGAGCTTCCAAGATCCGTTTCACGTTGGATTATGGATAGTGGAGCTTCTCGGCACATGACGGGGAAGAAGACCTTACTGTACGATGTTCGTGGGTTTAATGGAGGTTATGTGGGATTTGCAGGGAATCAAGGTGGTCGAATAGTTGGTGAAGGAACTCTATCGAATGGAATTCTCACGTTTGAAAGAGTAAACTACATCGCCAAGCTTGAAAATAATCTTCTGAGCATCTCTCAGATTTGTGATCGTATGTATACAACGCACTTTACAGACAAAGAATGTTTGATCTTGAAACCAGGATTTGTTGTTCCTGAAGAGTGGGTTATCATGAGGGCACCCATAGTCAATGATCTGTACGTGTTAGACATGAGTGTAGCAACTACTACCACGGGTCAGGCTCACTGTTTTATGTCAAGAGCAACGGAAAAAGAATCACAGTTATGGCATCGAAATATGGGTCATATTCACTTGCGAAAAATGAATCACCTGGTGCATAACAACTTAGTTTTTGGTGTTCATGTGAAAGGTTTTCATCTTGAGGGGGAGTGCATTAGCTGTGTCAAAGGCAAGCAAAAGAAGAAATCTCATCCTAAGAAGAAGGAAAACTCAATTTTGAAACCTTTAGAGAGAATCCATATGGATCTGTTTGGTCCAGTGAACGTCAAAAGCATAACTGGGGATCTCTATTGTCTAGTAATTACAGATGATTACTCAAGATTTTCATGGGTATTATTTTTGAAGTCAAAAGATGAGACGTTTGATCGTTTGATGACGCTTTTCAAGAAGATAGAAAACTTGTACCAAACCCGCATCAGAAGATTACGTAGTGACAATGGTACTGAGTTCAAGAATGTCAAAATGGAAGAATATTGTGGTGAAAGAGGTATATTGCATGAATTTAGCGCGCCTTACACTCCGCAGCAAAATGGAGTAGCTGAAAGAAAGAACAGGACGCTAATTGAAACGGCCAGGACGATGCTTGCTGATTCTAAACTACCAGTCAATTTTTGGGCAGAAGCAGTGTCAGCCGCTTGCTATACACTCAACCGGGTTCTCACAATAAAGAAATTCAACAAAACGTGTTTTGAGATGATCAACAACCTCAAACCAAACCTGAAGTATTTAGAACCGTTTGGGTCTCCCTGCACAGTTCTAAAGCCTTTTGGTAAATTTGGTGCAAAGAGCATTGAAGGAATTTTCGTGGGTTATGCAAGTCCATTGAAAAGAGTCTTTGTTCCAAGCTTGAAGTGGATCATCGAAGCACAAAATGTTGAGTGTCAGGGGTATACAATGTCGCCTCAGAATCCCGGTGACTCATGGCGTTTTAATTATGATACTTTATGGGATTCGTTTGACATTGAAGAAGAACCAGATTTCTTTGACGAGTTGGAAATTTTGAGAGAGTATGAAGAATCGCAGGAAAGATTCCCAGCAGAAACTTACATTCGTCAACGAAAAGCTTCGAACGATGATGAAGAAGGTCCAAGCAATGCTGGTGAACATGATGATATTCAACAAACTCTTGAAAATCAGACGGCAGTCAACGATAATCAAGAATCTGATGATAGACCTATTTTCAATCGTGGTGATTCAGATTATGAGGGGGAGCAGATCCAGATCTCAAGTCAAACAATTCTAGTCAGTGAACAAGGTGCAAATCAAAATGTCACAAATTTGGAAGGCGAGGTAGATGTTCCAGGCGAGGTGATGCCGAGAACTCTTTCGTACCATCCAGAGGAGTTGATTATTGGAGAATTACAATTAGGCGTTCGCACTAGACGTCAAATTGACCAAGGACTTACTTGTTTTTATTCAACAGTTGCTCCTTTACAAACTGAGTTTTCACTTAGTTGTTTTATTTCGCAGATTGAACCGAGAACCTATAAGGAAGATTTAACTGAAGATTCTTGGGTCAACGCGATGCAAGAGGAGTTGAGTCAGTTTGAGAAGTTGGGAGTGTGGAAATTGGTAGACTTGCCTGATGGTCACAGGAAGATAAACACCAAGTGGGTGTTCAAGTGTAAGAGAGACAATCGAGGGGTTATTATTCGTAACAAAGCTCGACTCGTAGTCCAGGGCTTTAGTCAGCATGAGGGTATAGATTTCACTGAAGTATATGCTCTAGTTGCTAGACTTGAAGCAATTAGAATCTTCCTAGCATTTGCATCTTGGAAAAATTTTAAAGTTTATCAGCCAGATGTTAAATCGGCGTTTCTCTATGGAAAGGTAAAAGAGGAGGTATATGTCGGACAGCCACCGGGCTTCACCGATCCAATCCACAAAGACAAGGTCTATTTGCTGGATAAAGCGCTGTATGGTTTACACCAGGCCCCGAGAGCTTGGTACGAGACATTGTCTCAACACCTGCTAGCCAACAACTTCATCCGTGGAAAAGTGGATGCCACTCTCTTCACCAAAGAAGTCGACAGACATCTTCTGATAGTTCAGATATACGTGGACGACATCATATTTGGGTCAACAAATGAAAATCTGTGCAAAGATTTTGAACAAGTTATGAAGCAGAAATTTGAAATGTCATCGATTGGTGAGATGAAATTCTTCTTGGGACTGCAGGTTGATCAACTACCCAAAGGAATTTTCATACATCAAACGAAGTACGTTCATGATATCTTAGAGAAATTTGGGATGTTAGGATCTACTCCAGCTTCCACCCCATTAGCAACGAACCATGGGATAAATCCTGATCTCACCGGAGAGAAGGTAGATGAAACGATGTATCATTCCATGATTGGATCGCTGATGTACTTGACAGCTTCAAGACCCGATATCATGTATTCAACTTGCCTCGCAGCGCGGTTTCAGTCAAATCCTAGAGCTTCGCATATGGTGATTGTGAAACGGATATTACGCTATCTGAAAGGAACTCCATCATTGGGGTTGTGGTATCCAAGAGAAGGCGATTTCACGCTCGAAGGGTATTCTGATTCTGATTTCGGATGCTGTAAAGTTAACGGTAAATCAACAACAGCGGGGTGCCAGTTTTTCGGACCACGATTGGTCACCCGGCAATGCAAGAAGCAGACCTCTGTAGCTTTATCCACATGTGAAGCTGAATATGTATCTGCTAGCAGTTGCTGTTCTCAGATCTTGTGGATCCAGCAACAGATGCGTGACGACGGTTTGCAATTTCTTAACACCCCTATCTTTGTTGATAATGAGGCAGCGATAAACATTACTAAAAATCCAGTTCATCACGCTAAAACGAAACACATTGAAATTCGTCATCACTTCATCCGAGATTGTTTTGAGAAGAAGTTGATACGAATTGAGAAAATCCACACTGACGAACAAAAAGCTGATTTACATACCAAAGCGTTTGATAAAACTCGTTTTCAATATTTGCTAAAACTGAACGGTATGAAGCTTTTATCGGTGTTGGAAGAGATTCTTGGCGTTGATGAAGGAGACATTGTAGATGATGTTGAGAAGCAATCTGCAATGGTTTGTCGATTTTTTACTTGTTTTGGTATTTAGGGTGAGTATAGGGTAATATTTTCAGAAAATACAAAAACAATAAAAAAAATTTCAAAAATCCAAAAACATGAGATATTTTCAAAATACAAAAACAATAGAAAACCGGAAAGAGCTTGTGTAAAAAGGGAAAATGACAGTACATCGGCTTGACAGTTACAGTATGCTAAAGATTTGTAAAGTTTAAAAGAGTTAAAAAGTCTCGCTGATGATGTGCCGATAGGATTTTACACATTTAGTAGGTTTGTTCGGGATATAAACCTAAATTCAAACTTGCTTATTTCGTGGGGAACACTACTTGGATATATAGGTAACCCCTGAAATCTTGTTTGAAGGATCCCTCTTTCTGAAATACTAGGTCTTTATACTCAGTGATATCTGGAGTATTATCCCGGGACTTCTGATTTTGCAGAAGCAATGGCCTAGTCCCCGTATAATACTTTACCGCTTGCTTGAAATATAGCACCGCCCTCAACACAAAAAAGATGAAACATTAAAAATGCTAATCATTGCTGTTGTAAAAAAGATCCTCTAAAGGGGACCCACTAAAAGTCGAAGCCGTCATCTCTCTGCTGAACGGAAGTTCTGACCTGAGCTCTCACGGCCTTCGCAATTTAACCCCTTACAGATATCATCTGTGGTATACTCACCTCTAAGACTGAATATTGGGATTTGGATACGGGAGTATATTCAAGAGGTGGGACACATGAATGAGTTTAAGTTCTTAATTCATCTAATCCGTATCCTGGACAGATTGAAAAATTATGTGAGAATTTAAGTGGATCAGTATATTGACAATCTAAGTGAATTGTTTAATTATGGGTATGAAATTAAAGCTTAACGGTACTTGTGACTTGTCGGATAGCTGATATGATTCCCTAACACGCTCACCAAAAATATGTTTGTAAATAGTTTACTTTTATTGCATTTTATTTCTGTATTTCATTTTCTAGTTTAGAAACATTATTAAAAATCCAAAAAGATTTTACATTTCTGCTTTATTTTTCGACAAACTAAAGAGGAAAGCTGATCTTCAGATTCGAATTGAAGCAGATGCAGGAAGTTTATGAGCTGGAAGATGAGTTTGGAGCTTAAAATGTTAAACTTGAGAAAAATTGAAAAATCAAAACAAGTTCATTAATTTGAAACTTGTAAATTTCAGAAAATTTGTTTGAACTAATTTGTACAAAATGTCAGTGTGATTAATCTCAGGTCAACCAAGGTCTTTAAGTTGGACTTGGTAGATAAATTGAGTAATCAGGGTCATTAACTTGGACCTGAATACTTAAGTGGATTTCTAAAACTGATGAACAGTTAATAGAAGTTTAAGATTGAATAGATTATAATGTTATATGTTTGAGAAACAGGAAACAGGAGTCAAGATCCCCATGGCAAAGAAAAATGTTAAAGTTTGAACCATAATTTAAGTCTCAGCTTATCGTGAGGGGGAGTCTTCGAAAGGGGGAGTCAAAATTCTGGATCAACATTCAAAGGGGAGTTTGAAGATAAATGAATTGAAGGATGCTTTACAATGTCAAGACAATTTAAGGCAGAGAACGATAGATCAAGACTAAAGACTGAAGACTGGATGCTAAAGACTTCGTCAACATCCAAGGGGGAGTCTGTTGGTGCACTGATGTCTGTTAACTCTGTCTTTATAGAGTCTTGTGTCTAGATAGGATAATCCAGTGCACAGCAGGTTAAAAATTAGGTTTTATGAATGTTAGGGTAATTTCGCTTGAAATGGCATTGCCAATTTCAAACGGAATCACCTCATCTATAAATAGGAATATTGCTGTGTCATTTGAAACGGAATTAGAACATTGTTTTCAGAGCCGAGGTGCTGCCGGATTGTTATTTGAATTGTAAAAGCTCAGGAAATCAATAAGAGAAGATAATTGAAAAGTATCAAGCTGTGTTACGTCAATTTCATTGATTCTGCCTTTGATTTTGATGTTGAACTCTTCAGATTGACTCGTTAGGGTCACACGACGATCCAACACACTCTATGGTAATCTACGTGAGCTTGTGATGGATGAGGCACACAAGTCTCGTTAATCGGTACATCCTGGTTCGGATAAGATGTACCACGATCTCAAGACTACGTATTGGTGGCCTAGTATGAAAGCCAACATAGCAACCTACGTCAGTAAATGCTTGACCTGTGCTAGGGTCAAGGTCGAATACCAGAAACCATCAGGCCTACTTCAACAACCAGAGATACCTAAATGGAAATGGGATCAAATTTCCATGGATTTCGTTACTAGCCTGCCTAGATCTCAACGCGGAAATGATACCATTTGGGTGATCGTGGATCGACTGACCAAGTCTGCACTTTTTCTGGCTATCAAGGAAACGGATAAGTTTTCTACTCTAGCAGACGTCTACCTAAAGAAAGTAGTATCAAGGAATGGAGTGCCAACCTCCATCATTTCTGATCGTGACTCACGTTTTACATCTGAATTGTGGCAAGCTATGCACAAGTCCTTTGGCTCTCGATTAGACATGAGCACGGCATATCATCCACAGACGGATGGGCAATCTGAACGCACCATCCAAACCCTTGAAGACATGCTTAGGGCATGTGTAATCGACTTTGGTAATGGCTAGGGAAAACACCTCCCATTAGTGGAGTTTTCGTATAACAACAGTTACCACACCAGTATCCAGGCTGCTCCGTTCGAGGCATTGTACGGACGGAAGTACTGATCACCTCTTTGTTGGGCAGAGGTTGGCGACAGTCAAATCACTGGCCCAGAACTTATAGTAGATACAACCGAGAAGATTGCTCAGATACGACAATGAATGGCGGTATGTTGATTATCACTAGAACACTAAAAGACTTGAATCTTGAATCTTGAATCATGAGATGAAATATGATGATACATGATGAAATATTGTTAAGATGATGTTGCTAGAAGGTGTTGTGATCATATGTGCGTGTTTTAGTAACGTTTAAGCGATTAACAGCATGCTGAGTAACATTTACAGCCAACTTCAGTTGGCTGTAAACGGACCGTTATAAATTGAAAAATTGATTTTCTGAAGTCTAAATTATGTGTTTTTGAAAAAAGAATCAAACGGCACTGGAATCATATTTTTTCGAGGCCGTTTACTATTTTTAAAGGTCCGTTTTGTATAGCAGCAAAAGCTGCGTTTTTACTGCAGAAAATTTGTGTTATGTTTTTTGTCATAACTTGAAATCTGTGTAGAATTAGGTCATGAAATTTGTAATGTAGATGCCCACTGATGTCATTGTAATTCTCCCACTGGAATTTTGTCAATTGGACTTACGATGAATTTTAGATGAATTTTTCCGTGGACTGTAGTCAGAAAGTGACGAATCTGAGTGCACCCCGGTAAATGATTTTTATAAAATAATCGGTAAAGAATTGGATCCCAAGATTTTTACACAAAATATTTGAATTGTTTAAAATATTCTGTAAAAGTTTGGGAATTTTTGGAATAAGTTAACTATTTTATTAAATTACTCGAAAACAGCCCAGTTTTAGATGTTAAAGCTGAAACGATGTATGTGGTGATTCGCGTGTCTAAATGTCGGTTGTGTTGTCCGATAATGATCCAACTTGTTGTATGTCAATAAAAGTGTTATGTGAGATCTCGTATGCTTGCTCTTGAGTAGTTATAGGTGGGAGGTATGTATGGGCATGATCAGTTAAAGTGAGTGCATATTATGTGATAGATACGTGTAGGAACTTTGTGCTTTAATTGAAACTATTAATAAACTAAATGGTAATCATATTAGGACGTGATTGACCAACCTCGGCCGTTAGCTATTTTAAAGAGTTCAACCGAGCAAACCGAGGTGAGTTCACACCCTTTCTAAGGCATGGGATTCCCGATGGTTGGGAATGGGTTAAAGAACTAAAACGGAACCTGGATATCCTCCTTGGGTAGGATATGTACCGCCATCCTCCATGGGTAGGATGCTAATATTAATCCTGCGTATTCTCCTTGGGTAGAATACGTACGTTCGTCCTCCTTGGGTAGGACAACAACCTTAAACTTACTAGACAAAACTCTATCATTAAGTCCCTCATTTTTATATCGACTTAATCGCCGGGCCAGTGGCGAGCGGGTCATTAGTTAATAGCGCTATTAGGGTTGATAAGCTTCACACCGTGCCGATAGGACGGGCGTGTACTAATGGATCTGGGCACTCAGTCAATGATGATAGACATTGACTTAGGGCACAACTTACTTTCGTCAGTTGTCGATATGGTAACGGTCTAGTGGTTCACACGGGGAAGCCCCCACTGATTATGGATATGGTTTGGGGAAAAACAAAGATACTGGTTAACTCGTGGTTTACGAAACAACTTATGGTTTTCAAAACAAACTTTTAAAACTAAACAACCAACTTTGAACTCGCTCAACTTTGTTGTTGACTCCCTGTTACATGCCTTGCAGGTTGTTAGGTATCTATGGAGCTTGCACGAGAAGAAGGAGTCGTTGTGGGACATGGACAGTGTGTGCCATGTTAAACTTGCTAAACTTATAACTTATGTTTTGGTTTTACATTTGATGCTTCCGCTGTTTAACTTGAAATTGATAACTTATGTTTTGAACACCAATTGTATTGTGTGGTTGGATTTTATTTACTTTATATACATTGTTCAATATGATTGGTGGCTTGATCCTGGTCAGTCATGCCTCCATGCGGTGATACTCCGCTTGTGGATTTTGGGGGTGTGACAGGTTCTTCGGTAAAGTGGAGTGTGTCGTCAATGTGAACTTCATCCGCAGGGATGACCACTGTCTCTTGAGTTGGACTTTTCTTCAGATTAGATACATGAAATGTATCATGAACACCATTGAGTTCTGCTGGTAGCTCCAACTTGTATGCTACTGAACCAACCCTTTCCAAAATTCTGAACGGTCTGATATATCTTGGGTTCAACTTACCACGCTTTCCAAAGCGTGCCACACCTTTCCAAGGTGAAACTTTTCTTAGAACCATTTCACCCACTTCAAATTCCAAGGGTTTTCGTCTCTGGTCCGCATAACTCTTCTGTCGATCACGAGCCGCCTTGATGCGCTCTCGGATCTGCATGATCTTGTCTGTTGTTTCTTGTACCAGTTCAGGACCAACCATCTGTCTATCACCTGCATCTGCCCAGCATAACGGTGATCGGCACTTGCGTCCGTAGAGAGTCTCGAATGGTGCAGCTTGGATGCTTGTATGGTAGCTGTTATTATAGGAAAACTCAACCAAAGGTAGATGAGTATCCCAACTACCACCTAAATCCATTATGCAAGCACGCAACATATCTTCCAACTTCTGAATAGTTCTCTCGCTTTGATCATTCGTCTGCGGGTAAAAAGTAGTACTCAGATTCAACTGAGAACCAAAAGCTTCCTGGAAGGATTGCCAAATCCTTGACACAAATCGTCCATCTCTGTCTGATATAATCGAGATAGGCACTCCATGACGTGCTACTATCTCCCTTAGATACAACTCAGCTAGCTTACCAGTGCTATCCTTTTCTCTGATCGGCAAGAAATGCGCAGACTTTGTCAATCGATCCACGATTACCCAAATCGTATCATGACCTCTAGGAGTTCTGGGTAACTTGGTTACGAAGTCCAAAGAAATCTGCTCCCACTTCCACATGGGTATTTCTGGCTGTTGCAGGAGACCTGAAGGCTTCTGATACTCGGCCTTCACCTTGGCACAAGTCAAACACTTCCCAATATAAGTAGCAACATCACCCTTAAGTCTTGGCCACCAATAATAATCCTTCAAATCTTGGTACATCTTGTCCGATCCTGGATGGATCGAGTACCTTGATTTATGAGCTTCATCAAAAATAACCTCTCTAAGGCCACCAACGTGACACCTGTGTTTGTAATCATTGTAACCAGTTCAGTTATCAATAAAAAAACGTTATTTAATCTCAATGTTTTTTTTATTTATGTTTGACATTTTTCATGTTTTGACTTTTGTTCAATTTCAAACTATACATCGCTTTCTTGAGAGTTATACGCAAACTGGTGCGTAAACGTAATCAGTTTAACGCGAAAAACACTCCGGAACATCAACATATGCTTAACATACCTTAAATAACCTTTACATAACTTAGAAATAAGTTTTGAAGGCTTTGGTATGGCTAAAATCAAGTTTAATCGCCTACAGGGACTAAATTCAACAAACTGCGAAAGTATGATGATTCGTACTAGAACAGACATTCTGGAACATGATCATAAGTTAAACACACCCTAAATATCCTTTGCATAGCTTAGAAATAGGCTTTAAGGTGTTCGGTGTGCTAAAATAAACTTTTGGGTCATTCGGGGACTAAAAGCGTCAAAAAGTGCACAAGTTTGCATTTTCGTGCATAACTTACATTCTGAATACATCCGGACATCCAAAAATTTATGTAAGCACTAAAATATTTTATTTTAGTGTTTGGCATAAGAAAAATCCATTCCTCACGCAATTTGGATCGTTTTTCGCGCTTATGCGCATTCCGTCGTAATTAAGCGAACATCGCGATCATACGACCAAACGAACCAACACCCGGCATATTTTTGAGCATGTTTCATGTCCACAATGCTTAGGCATCATTTTAGGGCTTTAAGGTTGGCTTAACGGGCCTTAAACATGTCGGAAATGGCTCTAAACACCAACAGGGACTGAAACTGTCAATTATGCAAACTTGTTTCTGATCAGTGCAGCCCAGGCGGGCCGCGTAACATTCTGTTGTCCCTTACGTGGGCGGCGAGGCCCTCCCAGATCAGCAAAACTTGTTTTAACAGCTGTTAACAGCTGTTATGCACCAAAAACCCAATTGCAAATGGCATTTCCTGATAACGGGGGGGGGCCATTTTTATGTACCATGGTATTGTAACACATGTATGGATGAGATTGAATCACGGGTTACGATAAATGATCTTAACGGTTCAAGGAAATCTATAAATACCCCCATGATCTCAACTCCAAAACCCACACCTTTGAATCTGAATTTGTTCTCTAAGTTGTTGTGTTTAACACTTCATACCTGAGAATATTCGGATCAAAACTTCCGTTCCTGGACCCGTTGTAAGTCCTCTTTCGTTCTTTTAGCCTTTTCTGCGTTGACCAGTTTATGGTCAACACGAAGTTCGGTTGAACTTCGCAACGTGAGCGTAATCACGATGGTTATAGTCCCTTGTGACTATACCTACTGATTACCACGTTGTCTAGGCTCAGTGACGAGTCGTAGTTTCGGCCAAAATTCGTATTTTTGCGTATTTTGTAACCAAACTACTTTTAGGTATCAAAACCGTTTGTTTTGATACCAAACTTGTTTTCTAACTTAGTTAAGCATGTTTTAACATGCTTAGCCCGTCACTTTTAGTTTAGTGCTTATATAGGGTCGTAAGGTAAGCGATCTAATCAATCGCTTATACTTTCGAACCCGACCCGTTTGGTCGATCATTAGGATCCGACCAAATACATTAGGTGACCATAGTTGTATAGGGAATAACCTTCCGAGGTTATACCTAATGGTCACGACGTTTAGTTAGTTGTATGATAGGTAGTTTATATGCCTTAGGTAAATTACCAAAATGCCCTTTTTACGCCAAAATTCATTTTAAGCATATATAACATATTTTTTGATATCTAAACTGTATTGGCAATAATATTAGACATGTTAAGGCATATATTACTTGTCATAAGACTAGTTAGGCGGTCCGAACGCGTTTTACGCGAACGACGCGTTAAAGTAGCATAAGCTACCTAAACGGGTCGTAATGGGTCGTACGCACTTAGGCTAGGTTTCGTTTTAGTATGTAGGCTTTGTTGGACCATATTACATGAGTACCTACACTCATATGGTTTACGGACCCTCATGCTACCCGATCCTCCGAATAGGTCCGTTTATTAACATAGTTACCTATATTAGGTGCCGTTTGATTTCCGTGATCTCTAGCATTGTTTGGTTGTTACGCAAGGACTTCTAGGCAATCTCAAGTGAGTACATAGACCCCTCTTTTACTGTTTTCAAACTGTTTTGGGGTGAAACACATGTGCCGTGCTTTCCTGTTTTCACATAATATACTTGCTATGTTCATTAGTACACTTATAGTACATGATTTACATTACATTGTTTTGCTTTGTATGATAACTTAGCATACTTTGTACATTGTTTTACTTTACATTTATGCTATGTATGTTGACTGAGCATGCTAGCACATTGATTTACATGACTTTTCTGCTTTGTATGTTAACTTAGCATACTTAGTACATGGTTTTCATATAACATGTTTACATTTGGTATCACATTTGGTTTGAACAAACGGGACTTATATACGTTCATTGACAGTAGCTATGCCACTCGGTAGTAAGTAGTGGTACCATAGGACTTGACAAATCCCGTTCTTGACATCCTAGGTTTGTGTGGGTGTAAGGAATGACTGAATCCGAAAACATTTCTTTTGATAACCTTGACTTAGGGTTATCCGTCTGTCTCAAGGCTTGAATTTATGCGTTAACTTACCACATAAGTGTTTGTATCAATATAACATGTATTTACTTTGCAAAACATAACTTTTTGATATATTCAAAATGCTTTGTTTTGTACATTTGGTTTATGTAACAACACATTACTCACCATACATAACATTTGTTACACATTACTTGACTACATTTGGACTTTTAACATTTGATATGGTTTATACAAGGACTTTTTGATACTTGGTTTAAACATAGACTTTATACAATAGTGGTTTGTTTAAGTGACTTAAATAACGAGATGTGAGTAATATGATACAAACATGGTGGATACGCCGCTGGTACTTCCTATATATAAGTGTTTGTATTATATTATATTACATATCATAGCGTTATTTAAATCATTCAATTTGGACTTATACATTTTACACAAATAACATGTTTTTCACAAGACTTTGGTTTACAAAACAGCTTATTTTATACAACTCATTTTACTTGGTTATTCATTTAACCATATATTATTCTCTTTGTAACACCTGTGCCTCCACGGCCATCAAACAAATACCGAACCAATGAAATATTATATTTCATACTTGGGATTTGTAAAAATATGTGTATCATTTGCACATATCAATTTTTGTTCAATTCCAAACTCTAAATCGCTTTCTGGAAGGTTATACGCGCACCAATGCATAAATATAACCAGTTTAATGCAACAAACACTCCGGAATAGTGACATAGGCTTAAAATACCTTAAATAACCTTTACATAACTTAGAAATAAGTTTTGAAGGCTATGGTATGGCAAAAACAAGTTAATTCGCTTACTGGGACTAAACTTGACAAACTGCGAAAGTATGCCAATTTGAACTGTAACAGACATTCCGGAACATGACCATAAGTTAAACATACCATAAATATCCTTTATATAGCTTAGAAATAGGCTTTGAGGGGTTCGGTATGCTAAAATAAACTTTTGGGGTCATTCAGGGACAAAAAGCGTCAAAAAGTGCACAAGTTTGCATTTTCGCGCATAACTTACGTTCTGAATACATCCGGACATCCAAAAATTTATGTAAGCACTAAAATATCTTATTTTAGTGTTTGGCATAAGAAAAATCCATTCGTCACGCCATTTGGATCATTTTTCGCGCTTATGCGCATTCCGTCGTAATTAACCGAACAACGTAACCGTACGGCTAAACGAACCGACACCCGAGATATTTTTGAACACATTTTAAGTTCCCTATACTTTAACTTCATTTTAGAGCTTTGAAATGGGGTTAACGGGGCTTAAACGTGTCAAAAAAAAACGCATCGAAAACCAAGTTTTGAGGTTGCAGGGACTGAAACTGTAAATCTGCCAAACTAGGTCCGTAAACAGGGGCCAGATGCAGCAAAACGTTTTTTTTTCAGCTTTTAACAGCCCTTAACACTCTCCAAAGGCCAATTGCCAAGTGTCAAACTCTTATGGTGGATGGCAAATGAGTTACCACAACTTTCCAACAAGTGTACGGCTTAGACCGTGCCCCCTTTTCCAAGAAATGATCCTAACGGTTGTCCATTTACTATAAATACCCACATACCCCAACTTCATTTCTCACTAGAATCTGATCATTTGTGCTCTAAGTTGAAACCTTTGTTTCATACCTGAGCTATTTTGATCTAGATTAGCATTCGGGGACCCTACGTAAGTGTTCCTTTGTTCTTTTATTGCTTTTCGAGTCCGAAAGTCGAACTTTGTTCGACTTTCTGCATTGACCAGTTTATGGTCGATGCGAAGTTCGTTTGAACTTCATAACGTGAGCGTGATCACGATGGTTATAGTCCCTAGTGACTATACCTACTGATTACCACGTTATCTAGGCTCAGTGACGAGCCGTAGTTTCGGTCAGAATACGTATTCTTGCGTATTTTGTAACCAAACTACTTGTGGGTATCAAGACCATTTGTTTTGATACCAAACCTGTTTTCTAAACTTAGTTAAGCATGTTATGTTTTAACATGCTTAGCTCGTCACTTTTAGTTTAGTGCTTATTTAGGGTCGTAAGGTAAGCGATCTAAACAATCGCTTATACTTTCGAACCCGACCCGTTTGGTCGATCATTAGGATCCGACCAAGCACTTTAGGTGACCATAGTTTATAGGGAATAACCTTACGAGGTTATACCTTATGGTCGCTTCGTTTAAGTAGTTGTATGATAGGTAGTTTATATGCCTTAGGTAAATTACCAAAATACCCCTTTGATGCCAAAATTCATTTTAAACATATGTAACATAACTTTTGACATCTAAACTGATTTGACAACAATGTTAGACATGATAAGGCATATGTTACTTGTCATAGGACTAGTTAGGCGGTCCGAACGCGTTTCACGCGAGCGACGCGTTAAAGTAGCATAAGCTACCTAAACGGGTCGTAATGGGTCATAAGCACTTATGTTAGGATTCATTTAGTATGTAGGTGTTGTTAAACCATATTACACGAGTTCCCATACTCATTTGGTTTACGAACCCTCATTCTATCCGATCTTCCGATTTAGGTCCGGTTTATTAATGTAGTTACCTATATTAGGTGCCGTTTGATATCCGTGATCTCTAGCATTGCTTGGTGGTTATCTTAGGACTTCTGAGCAATCTCAAGTGAGTACATAGACCCCTCTTTTACCGTTTTTCAAACTGTTTTGGGGTGAAACACATGTGCCTACTTGTTACTTTCATGCTTTCACATCATATACATGCTATGTTCATTAGTACATTTATAGTACATGATTTCATTACATTTCATGCTATGTATGTCCATTTAGTTCATACTTAGTACATCGTTTCACATCACATCACATGCTATGTATGTTCATCTATTGCATACTTAGTACATTTGTTTTCATCACATGCTTACATTTTGATATGATATTTGGTTTGTATAAATGGAACAATACATTCATTAACACCGATCACGCCGTTCGTTAGTAGGTAGTGGTACCATAGGAATTGACAACTCCCGTTCCAGACATCCCGGGTAGGTGGGGATGAAAGGAATGACCGAATTCGATATACAGTTACAACAAGATAAACCTTTAATTTATTTAAGGGTTTATCGCCACAGTCTCAAGGCTTGGATGTATGCATTCTCACAATACCGCATAGATATTTGTATCAGTATAGCATGCACTTCCACAAAACATAGCTTTGATTTAAACCGTGTTTTACTTCAATACTTTGTTTTTGTGCATATGGTTTAGTTGATATATTTCACTAGCCATACATATCATTTTGGTTACACATTACATGATTTACATTTGACACATAAACATTATTGACATTGGTTACACATTACATGATTTACATATTGACATAGACATTTTGACATATTATTCAATACGTTTGGCAATTGGTTTAAACATAGACATCTTACATTGGTGGTTTGTTTGGGTAAGTGATTCGAGTAACGAGGCGTGTGTAATATGATACAAGCATGGTGGATACGCCGCTGGTACTTCCTATATATAAGTGATTGTATGGTATTACATATCGTAGCGTTATATGAACCATTTCAAATTGAGACATATAACATTTTATACAAATAACCTATTTTTCACAATACATTGTTTTACAAACAACTTAAATTATACAAACTCATTTTTATATGGTTATTCATTTAACCATACATTATTCTCTTATTTATACATATCATCTGATCTTATCATTTTTCAAATGATTTACAAGACAAATCAAATTACAAGGTTCATGACTAAACATTTTCTTAAACATTAAGTCATGAATCCTATTTTCATAAACCTATGTATCTCACAGGCATTTTTATGCTGACGTACCTATTTTCACATGTGTTTCAGGATATGATGCATAGGATTTATCAAGATACACTTAGGCGGACTTGGGCATTAGCGACAATAAAAGATGCAAGACTAGTTATTTATGTTATGTTTCTTTGATTGTCATGACATTGTAACTACTTTAATCAATAAAACAATATTTCAATTTCCATGTGTTATGAAACAATGACTCTGTTACAACACTCCCCGACGTTTTCCGCCACGTATTGTTGTTCTACGTGGTCGGGGTGTGACAGAAAAGTTGGTATCAGAGCTCATGGTTATAGGGAATTAGGTTATTAGTAATACTTTGACCTAGTCTATAACCTTCCTAGGACCCTAACGCGAGTTTACTTGCGTTTAGTCATAAAACAATACTGTCACCTATCCTTAGGCGACAACCACAACAAGAACATAAATTTCAAAACCGCTTTGAAAACTAATCATCTGTTCTAGGATGATTGATTACTAGGTTTTGAACCCTCTATTGTAAGGTTTTGAACCCCTTTGAGTTTTCAAAACCTCGTCAAGGTTTTGGGTTTTAAATAATGTGAACACGTGCAAACTGGAAGGGTGAATGCCTGTATTCTGGGTTTTCTGTCTAGGCAAGCACTTCGTATACATCTCATCAGATGCGAGACCAGTTGTGCTTACCTGGGAATTCTTGGGATGAGTGTTCACTTATAGGCGAGCATGTCTTCGCGATACATTATTTTTGACCCATTTACTTTGATTTGTCACTGTCTCATTTGTTTGCCTTAGATAACAAACAAATGATCGCAAATTCTTATGCATTACCATTCTGCATTATTTACCCGATGACGTTTCACTTGTTTCTTCCTATGTCTTTCATTTTCTTCTAGAATGTCTCTTCCTCTCAGCACCGGTCAAATGTCCGAGCAAACAGCGAAATTTGCCCAACAAATAGGCGAAGTGATACTGAAGTCTGTGGATCTAGGCATTGCCATGTCTCGTCTCAAAAATGGAGCCACTCAGGAGCCACCGTAGGAAGCAGAAGCCAAGCCTTCACCTAAACCAAAGAAACGTAAGGCTTCAAGGAAACCCGCAGCAGTGGCACCAAAACAGGCAAGACCTAGCCAAATGACAGCACCACCAGCCAAGAAACCAATCAAGGAATCAAAGACCATGGATGAACAGGCTGGATCCCCTAAGAAGTCAAAGAAGCGAAAGGCTTCTCAGGACTTCGCCGTGGTCGCTCACAATGGTCGAGCCATCCCCAACCAACCAGCTCAACCCCCTGCTAGGAAGCCATACAACGGAACTGCACCCTTGTGCAACCAATGTAGCCTTCATCATCAGGCTAGTGTGAAGTGCCGCAATTGCCAAACTTGTGGACTTATAGGTCATACGGCAAGGGTTTGTCCAACTGCAGCAGTACCAAATCAAGCAGGACCCATCCGGGTGGCAACACAACCTGTTAAGAAGCAATACAAGGGAACAGCCCCAATATGCGACAAATGTAATGCACACCACTTAGCTCACCTACAGTGTCGTCTGTGTGCATCATGTGGGCGACTCGGTCACCTGGCAAATGCTTGTCGATTTACCCCAAACCAAAGTGGTCCAAATCAACCCCAAGTCAACCCTACTCAAGCTCGCTTTCCGCCTGGATCGTGCTACAACTGTGGCGATACGAGCCATTTCAGGAACAAATGCCCAAAGCTTGCTAATGCAAATCCAACCCACGGATGAGCAGTTGGCTGATTAGAAGATGTTGTCTTATGCTTTTGTTTCTTCTATTTCTTGTAATGTGAAACAATCTGTTTGATTATAAATAAATTGTTGTTCACAGTTCTGATATACGAGTGTAGTTACATGTGTGTATGACTTTTCCTATGATACCTACATCAAGGAACTATGTTCCTAACAAACTACTCTGGTGATTCTCCCTCTCAAATGATCACTCATGATTCCCCCAAAAATTTTAAGTTCTCGTTTCATTCTAAGAAACGAAGTACATGAAATAAAGTGAAATTATGAGTAATCGTGCTTTTTACACATCTGTGCCATTAAATCCTTGGTTAGATAACTAAGGGTAGTTTCAAATCTCATACCCATTACGTTTTGATTTTCTCAACATACACAGTACAAGTATTTCAAAAACCATATTCATGATCTCAAAACATTTCATATAGTTTGAAAACATTTTTTTTCAAATGCATTGTCTATGTTATTTCAAAAACATTGGTTAGGTTTTCAAAAAAAAAAACAATTTTCATAATTTCAGAATATTTCATATAGTCTGAAAACAATATTAACACAGTATATTTTCTTATCAAGTGCATGATTTCAAAAGCATCATTCATGTTTTCCAAAAACCTTATACATAATTTCAAAAATTCATTTCGCATGATTTTAAAACATTTTTATAAATATACTTATCTAAAAACCTACTTTATGATTTCAAAAGTATTATATATAAGGTTTCAAAAACATTTTTAGAACCCCATGCATAGTTTTCCAAATATATTTTCCTCATACATTTACTTAACCTTCAAATTCTGCTTCATATGTTGCCTTGGCATATCTAGCATCTCAACTTCGTAAGCATTTTTACTTCATGTTTTGACATAAGCACGTCCAGTGCAAGGTTTCAAAACATCTTCAACTTCTAAAATCCATATGGGATCTTTTTATCTTCACATTTAGACCCTTGTGGATGATCATCATTCAAATCAGGGTCCTTAATTGGATTCCTTATGTACCTGAATTCAGACATTTCGGTTCCTTATAATCGAAATCGAATTTCTCTTTTAAAAATCTTTCTATCTTTATAGATAGATTCTTGTAAATGTTTAAAGTGCCAAATGAAATCCACGAGATGGATTCCTATTGTACTTTAAATACATGTGCTCTGTCAACAAAACAAATTAACAAATAAACAATCTTTGTGGTTATACGACTATGTGTTTATTCATCTTATGTTTTCTTTTATGCATTTTTGTGTTTGGATACTCTGGATATTCGTTATCCAAATCCTCGTAGAATCTTTCATATCTTCATATGAGGGATTCGTAGTAGGATATTCAAAAAGGTACTACCTTAAATCCTTAATGGGCTTCTATGTAATAGTTAAGACCCTTGGATTATATAGTACCACTCCTTGATTCATAAGAGACCCTTTAGTGGTCTAGTAAAAAAGATTGATTCACAATTTGGTTAAAGGACGACATCTAGTGATGTAGCTGAACAGAATCCTTGATAGTCTATTTAGATCATTTATTGATTTAATTAAAAGGACTCTATGGCGGTCTAGTCACACTCATCACAGGATTGTTCATTTGGTTTTACCCTACATATTATAAAATAGACTGTGTGAACTGTGCAAGGAATTGTCTAATTATGGACGCATACATAATTATGAAATTTAGTGCACAGAAACCCAGTAAGATTTATTATGTGTAAGAACCGATAGCGACAACAATAACAAAATGAGAACGGTGTAATGGAGGTATGGTGGACGCACCAATGACGCTTCATATACTTGTATATAAGTGTCCCTCTTACATTGAAAGCATAATGTTATTAAGGTTACTAGAAGTTCAGAACCCTAACCAATATTGTTCGATCTTTTCTACTTCATGTTTTAAACTCTCACAAGTTTCCTCTAAATAAATTTCGGGACGAAATTTCCTAAAGTAGGGGAGACTGTAACACCTGTGCCTCCACGGCCATCAAACAAATACCGAACCAATGAAATATTATATTTCATACTTGGGATTTGTAAAAATATGTGTATCATTTGCACATATCAATTTTTGTTCAATTCCAAACTCTAAATCGCTTTCTGGAAGGTTATACGCGCACCAATGCATAAATATAACCAGTTTAATGCAACAAACACTCCGGAATAGTGACATAGGCTTAACATACCTTAAATAACCTTTACATAACTTAGAAATAAGTTTTGAAGGCTTTGGTATGGCAAAAACAAGTTAATTCGCTTACAGGGACTAAACTTGACAAACTGCGAAAGTATGCCAATTTGAACTGTAACAGACATTCTGGAACATGACCATAAGTTAAACATACCATAAATATCCTTTACATAGCTTAGAAATAGGCTTTGAGGGGTTCGGTATGCTAAAATAAACTTTTGGGGTCATTCAGGGACAAAAAGCGTCAAAAAGTGCACAAGTTTGCATTTTCGCGCATAACTTACGTTCTGAATACATCCGGACATCCAAAAATTTATGTAAGCACTAAAATATTTTATTTTAGTGTTTGGCATAAGAAAAATCCATTCGTCACGCCATTTGGATCATTTTTCGCGCTTATGCGCATTCCGTCGTAATTAACCGAACAACGTAACCGTACGGCTAAACGAACCGACACCCGAGATATTTTTGAACACATTTTAAGTTCCCTATACTTTAACTTCATTTTAGAGCTTTGAAATGGGGTTAACGGGGCTTAAACGTGTCAAAAAAACGCATCGAAAACCAAGTTTTGAGGTTGCAGGGACTGAAACTGTAAATCTGCCAAACTAGGTCCGTAAACAGGGGCCAGATGCAGCAAAACGTTTTTTTCAGATTTTAACAGCCCTTAACACTCTCCAAAGGCCAAGTGCCAAGTGTCAAACTCTTATGGTGGATGGCAAATGAGTTACCACAACTTTCCAACAAGTGTACGACTTAGATCGTGCCCCCTTTTCCAAGAAATGATCCTAACGGTTGTCCATTTACTATAAATACCCACATACCCCAACTTCATTTCTCACTAGAATCTGATCATTTGTGCTCTAAGTTGAAACCTTTGTTTCATACCTGAGCTATTTTGATCTAGATTAGCATTCGGGGACCCTACGTAAGTGTTCCTTCGTTCTTTTATTGCTTTTCGAGTCCGAAAGTCGAACTTTGTTTGACTTTCTGCATTGACCAGTTTATGGTCGATGCGAAGTTCGTTTGAACTTCATATCGTGAGCGTGATCACGATGGTTATAGTCCCTAGTGACTATACCTACTGATTACCACGTTATCTAGGCTCAGTGACGAGCCGTAGTTTCGGTCAGAATACGTATTCTTGCGTATTTTGTAACCAAACTACTTGTGGGTATCAAGACCATTTGTTTTGATACCAAACCTGTTTTCTAAACTTAGTTAAGCATGTTATGTTTTAACATGCTTAGCTCGTCACTTTTAGTTTAGTGCTTATTTAGGGTCGTAAGGTAAGCGATCTAAACAATCGCTTATACTTTCGAACCCGACCCGTTTGGTCGATCATTAGGATCCGACCAAGCACTTTAGGTGACCATAGTTTATAGGGAATAACCTTACGAGGTTATACCTTATGGTCGCTTCGTTTAAGTAGTTGTATGATAGGTAGTTTATATGCCTTAGGTAAAATACCAAAATACCCCTTTGATGCCAAAATTCATTTTAAACATATGTAACATAACTTTTGACATCTAAACTGATTTGACAACAATGTTAGACATGATAAGGCATATGTTACTTGTCATAGGACTAGTTAGGCGGTCCGAACGCGTTTCACGCGAGCGACGCGTTAAAGTAGCATAAGCTACCTAAACGGGTCGTAATGGGTCATAAGCACTTATGTTAGGATTCACTTAGTATGTAGGCGTTGTTAAACCATATTACACGAGTTCCCATACTCATTTGGTTTACGAACCCTCATTCTATCCGATCTTCCGATTTAGGTCCGGTTTATTAATGTAGTTACCTATATTAGGTGCCGTTTGATATCCGTGATCTCTAGCATTGCTTGGTGGTTATCTTAGGACTTCTGAGCAATCTCAAGTGAGTACATAGACCCCTCTTTTACCGTTTTTCAAACTGTTTTGGGGTGAAACACATGTGCCTACTTGTTACTTTCATGCTTTCACATCATATACATGCTATGTTCATTAGTACATTTATAGTACATGATTTCATTACATTTCATGCTATGTATGTCCATTTAGTTCATACTTAGTACATCGTTTCACATCACATCACATGCTATGTATGTTCATCTATTGCATACTTAGTACATTTGTTTTCATCACATGCTTACATTTTGATATGATATTTGGTTTGTATAAATGGAACAATACATTCATTAACACCGATCATGCCGTTCGTTAGTAGGTAGTGGTACCATAGGAATTGACAACTCCCGTTCCGGACATCCCGGGTAGGTGGGGATGAAAGGAATGACCGAATTCGATATACAGTTACAACAAGATAAACCTTTAATTTATTTAAGGGGTTGTCGCCACAGTCTCAAGGCTTGGATGTATGCATTCTCACAATACCGCATAGATATTTGTATCAGTATAGCATGCATTTCCACAAAACATAGCTTTGATTTAAACCGTGTTTTACTTCAATACTTTGTTTTTGTGCATATGGTTTAGTTGATATATTTCACTAGCCATACATATCATTTTGGTTACACATTACATGATTTACATTTGACACATAAACATTATTGACATTGGTTACACATTACATGATTTACATATTGACATAGACATTTTGACATATTATTCAATACGTTTGGCAATTGGTTTAAACATAGACATCTTACATTGGTGGTTTGTTTGGGTAAGTGATTCGAGTAACGAGGCGTGTGTTGTGACAACTCGAAATCTAGAACCTTTCGTGTATGCTTAAACGTGTGGCTAGTTAACTTATGTGATTAATGACAAATGAACCTTTATGTGATTATGTGTTATTTGTGTGTGCTTGTATGTATGCGATATATGTATATATGAACCGAGGCACAAGAACCCGACTCGAGACCATGTGGTCTCGAGTGAACGATAACATATGGGCCGGTTGGGCCACACACACACATACACACTTAGCCTATGTCGAAGCCCATTAGGGTGCACTTGAAGCTAGTATATAAACTTGATAGTTAGACATGTTGCCATTTTTGGATAACACACATACTCTCCCACACACACTCTCCTTCTCTCCCTCACGAAAACCCTAAGTTACAACACCCTTCTCCTTCATTCTCGGATTCAAAACCGGCAACAAGGGTCTTCGGTTCAAGCCTAGGATCTTCTTTGAGAACTCATTCATCGATTTCCTCATACCCTCACACCTTGGGAACCTAACCGGTTAGTAACTCATGCTATGTATTGTATTTTGAGTTGATAATGATGTGTGATTTTCGGTTGATGATGATGACTTGATAACATGTTGCTTGTTAAGATTCATACATGATAAATATATATATCCTCCTTGAATGACCGATGTTAAGATTGTTGTTGTTCATCTATGATGTATATGCTTGATTTCTAGATAAAGTCATGGTTAGCAAGAATAGGTTTGGTTTGTTAAGAATCATGCTAGTTTGACACATGAATAAGGAGAGATATGTTTGAATATGGTGCTATTATGTTCTCGGTTGAATATGTGAATGATAGGGATCATTGGTGCATTAAGCTAAGTAGGTTATGTTGACATAAGTCGGTTTAATGAGCTTGTATGTTCAAAAGATGAAAACCCTAAAGATGAACTAGATGAATATTGGAAGAACTTGTTGAATATCATATGAAGATGTCTTGAATATTTGAAATTTGTTGTTTGATCCATTTTGGCAAATTACTAGACAAACAAATATGTTTAAGTGGATAGTACAAACCATTTCATGAGACCAAATTTCCATTGGATAGTACACTGTACCGAATCAGCTCCTGTCCAACCGAAACCTCCAGTTGCGACTCGAAACCAATGCATGATGAGTCGAAATCTCCCGGTTGCGACATCGGTTGCGAGTCGCAAACACCTGGTTGCGACTCGAAACCACAAGTGATCAGCACACAAACCCTACGACTCGAAACCACGGTTACGAGTCCGGTTGCGACTCGAGACCAAAACAGCATGAGCCGAAACCATGATTGCGACTCAGGTTGCGAGTCGCAAACGCCTAGTTGCGACTCAAGACTATACACAGATACACGCTGTTTGGCCTTGCACCTCATTTCGGACTTAATTGATTGGGCCGGACTCTTGGGCCTAATGTACAGACCTTATATGTTACTGTTGAATGTGAATGTTGATAAACTGCCATGATTAAACGTGTATCCCATACGTGCACTACTTGAATACGAACCTGATTGTATGATACAACTATGATAGGACGTGAGTAGCCTCAACGTTGCTTGTTTGACTTTTCTGTGTTTCTACCGAGCAAACCAAGGTGAGTTCACACCCTCTACAAAGCATGGGATTCCCTGGGTTGGGAATAGGGTTAAGGAACGTGGGTTCCTCGTCTTCCTTGGGTAGGACAGTATTGGTTCAGGAATGTAATTCCTCGTCCTTGTGGACAGATAACTCATACTAGACCAAAACTCTATCACGAAGTCCCTCATTTTTATATCGACTTAATCGCCGGGCCAATGGCGAGCGGGTCATTAGTTAGATAGCGCTATTTAGGTCTGACAAACCTCACACCATGCCGCAGAGGACGGGCGTGAACTAATGGATCTGGGGCACGTCAATGATGATAGACATTGACAGTTTCAGGGCACATAAACATGACTACAGTCAGCAGTCGATATGGTAACGAGTCTAGTGTATACATGGGGTAGCCCCCACGGCCGAAATGCCAGATAACTAACACGGGGTAGCCCCCACGGCTGGATTGCCAGAGTAACCGGGAATAAACAAGTCACGTTTTTAACTATGGGGTAACCCCCACGGCAGGATGCCAGCTAAAGGAAACTGTTTTCGAAACAACTTAAAACGAACACCCAACCGTGAACTCACTCAACTTGTTGTTGACTCGTTACTACATGCTTTGCAGGTCCTTAGGTTCTTAGCTGGAGCTTGCATGGAGGAGGATCGTTGTGGGACATGGACGACTGTGTGCCATGTTAAACTTTGAAACAATTAAACTTATGTTTTGATTTAAGACTTATGCTTCCGCTTGCAACTTGAACTATGTTTTGTTTGAACACCAATTGTATTGGTTGAACTTTTATAACTACTTATATGCTTGTTCAATACGATTGGTGGCTGGATCCTGGTCAGTCACGCCTCCAGGCGGTAGTACTCCGCAGGTGGATTTTGGGGGTGTGACAGATTGGTATCAGAGCCATTGGTTATAGAGAACTTGGTTTTAATAAAGGGGAAAACGTTTTTGTTAAAACCAGACTATAACCTGTACAGTGCTCAACGGTCCACAACGATGCTTCACTCCACATGCAAGGCTCGACATTCTAGGTGATATGATCTGTGTATATATTGCCAACTTGCTAGTTACATAGTACATTGCTTATGGTATGCTTGGTTAGTATAACTACTGTTGCTTGAACACGTGCGTGCTTGCTCTATTTTATCGACGTACTTTCACGAACCCCTCTCACTCACGTTCTTCCTGATATGAAGATCATGTCTGGACGCGTTAACCTAACACAAGCCCAGTTGACGGCTCTGATCAACGAACGAGTTGCCGCAGCACTTGCAGCTGCACACGCAGGAGGTATATCCTGCAGTCCGAACTCATTCTAGGATCTTTAGAATCCTACTCTCGTGAACCGACCTTTGTGTTAAACTCTGTCTTTTCTTTCACCCACGATAGGTCAGCATGCTCAGCCACCCGTGTGTACTTTTAAGACTTTCATGGACTGCCGACCAACTACTTTTAGCGGCACTGAAGGAGCGGTAGGTCTCCTACACTGGTTTGAGAAGCTAGAATCTGTGTTCGAAATGTGCGAATGCCCTGAGGCGCGCAGGGTGAAGTATGCTACTGGTACTCTCGAGGGTTTAGCCCTCACATGGTGGAACGCTCAGGTTCAGATGCTAGGGTTGGTTGCTGCCAACGCCACCCCATGGGAAACTTTTAAGGAGATGATCAAGGAAGAATACTGCAGTCGTGATGAGATTCACAAACTGGAAGTGGAGTTCTTCAACCTCAGGATGACGGGGTCGGAAATTGAAGCTTATGTGAAAAGGTCGAATGAACTGGCAATTCTGTGTCCTACTATGGTGGATCCTCCCATCAAACGCATCGAACTATTTCTTCAGGGCTTAGTGCCGGAAATCCAAAGTCATGTGACTTCAGCGAACCTCGCCACCTACCAGCAAGCCGTTCAGTTGGCTCACCGTCTCACGGATCAAGCGGTGGAGCAGAACAAGTTACCAAAACGCATAGGTGCTGCAACTACTTCTGGTACCTCTAGTGACAACAAACGGAAATGGGATGGAACTTCAAGTAAGGGTTCGACTTCTGTTCAGTCCCAGTCTCAGCAGAGAAAGACTGAGGACTACAAGAGCCCTAATCAGCAATCGTCTGGTGGTCAAAGTCATGGCGGGTACAAAGGAAATCACCCCAAATGCAATCGTTGCAGCCTGCACCACAGCGGGCCATGCACCAGGGGCAACTGTCATCGGTGCAACAAGCCTGGTCATGCTGCAAAGGATTGCAGGAGCTTATACCCCGCCAATCAGAATCGTCAGCAAGCTCAACAGAACCAGCGCCAGCAGCAGCAGCAAGGTGATAACAAAGGGTGCTTTCAGTGTGGAGCTGAAGGCCACTTCAAGAGAGATTGTCCCCAACTGAACAGGAACCAGAACAACAACAACAACAATAACAACAATCAAGGGAATGGTAACAATGGGAACAACAACAACAATGGCGCCAGGGGGCGGATGTTTGTGATTGGCCAAGGTGAAGCAAGGAATGACCCCAATGTTGTGGCGGGTAAGTTCCTTCTCGACGACTTTTACGTTTCAGTTTTATTTGATTCGGGTGCCGATACTAGCTACATGTCACTAGAAGTTAGTCGAATGCTTAAGCGTATCCCAACACCTTTGAACAACAAGCACACCGTAGAGCTAGCAAATGGTAAGAGTTTAGAAGCCACACACGTAGTCAAGGATTGTAAACTTATTCTCGCTGACCAGACCTTCTCTATCGACCTCATTCCTATTGTCTTGGGTAGTTTCGACGTTGTCATTGGGATGGATTGGTTATCCCAACACCGAGCAGAGATTCTTTGCAACGAGAAGGTTGTCCGCATTCCAGGACCCGATGGTGAACCTCTCATGATTCATGGCGACAAGAGGAGTGCTGTTGAGAACGTCATTTCTCTCCTTAAGGCCCAAAAGTGCTTGCGAAAGGGCCACACTGCCATTTTGGCTCTCATTACTGACACCTCAGAAAAAGAGAAGGAGATAGGAGATTTTCCAGTTGTACGCGATTATCCAGAGGTATTTCCTGAGGAATTACCTGGTCTTCCGCCTCATCGCCAAGTTGAGTTTCAGATCGAACTAGCTCCTGGAGCTGCGCCCACAGCCCGTGCACCTTATCGTTTGGCCCCATCAGAGTTGAAAGAACTCTCCACGCAACTACAAGAGCTCCTGGATAAGGGTTTTATTCGTCCAAGCTCATCGCCCTGGGGAGCTCCAGTATTATTTGTAAAGAAGAAGGACGGTACTTTCAGAATGTGCATCGACTACCGAGAACTCAACAAGGTGACGGTGAAGAATCGTTATCCTCTGCCGCGGATCGACGACTTGTTCGACCAGCTGCAAGGGTCGAGCTACTATTCGAAGATCGATTTGAGATCGGGTTATCACCAACTGAGAGTCCGGGAGGAGGACGTCTCCAAAACAGCTTTCAGAACTCGATACGGGCACTATGAGTTTTTGGTCATGCCTTTTGGGATGACAAACGCACCTGCGGTTTTCATGGACTTGATGAACCGAGTGTGCAAGCCTTACCTGGACAAGGTCGTTATAGTCTTCATCGACGACATCCTGATCTATTCCAAGAGTCGGGAGGAACACGAGCAGCATCTGCGACTTATTCTGGAACTCCTTCGAACAGAACAGCTTTATGCAAAGTTCTCGAAATGCGACTTCTGGCTTCGAGAAGTCCATTTCCTAGGCCACGTGGTAAACAAGGATGGGATTCACGTTGATCCATCCAAGATAGACTCGATTAAGAACTGGCCTGCACCTCGTACACCAAAGGAAATTCGCCAATTCTTGGGTTTGGCGGGATACTACCGGAGATTCATAAAGGATTTTTCTAAGATTGCACAGCCTCTCACCTCACTAACGCAGAAGGGCGTTGTTTATCACTGGGGAAACGCACAGGAGTTGGCATTTCAGCACCTAAAGGATAGACTTTGTAGCGCACCTATCCTTTCCTTGCCGGAAGGCACAGACGACTTTGTGGTTTACTGCGACGCATCAATTCAGGGTCTTGGTTGCGTGTTGATGCAACGAGATAAAGTTATAGCCTACGCTTCACGCCAACTCAAAGTTCATGAAAAGAACTACACTACGCACGACTTAGAGCTGGGAGCTGTTGTCTTTGCACTTAAGTTATGGCGGCATTACCTGTATGGTACCAAGTGCGCGATCTACACCGACCACAGGAGTCTCGAACATATCTTCAAGCAGAAGGAACTGAATATGCGGCAACGACGATGGGTCGAACTACTGAATGACTACGAGTGCTCGATCAGGTATCACCCGGGCAAGGCCAATGTCGTGGCTGACGCCCTCAGTCGGAAGGACACTGCGCCTAAGCGCGTGCGAGCTTTACAACTCACGATCCACTCTAGTCTCCCTTCCCAGATACGAGCAGCTCAGACAGAAGCACTGAAACCAGAAAACGTCAGGGCAGAAGCCCTACGCGGATCAAGGCAACGATTAGAACAGAAGGAAGACGGTGCTTACTACGTAACGGGACGCGTTTGGGTCCCACTCTATGGCAACCTACGAGAGCTTGTGATGGATGAAGCACACAAGTCTCGCTACTCAGTACACCCTGGATCAGATAAGATGTATCACGACATCAAAACTACGTACTGGTGGCCTAGCATGAAGGCCCACATAGCGACCTATGTCAACAAGTGTTTGACTTGTGCGAGAGTCAAGTCTGAGTACCAGAAACCCTCAGGCCTACTCCAACAACCAGAGATACCTCAATGGAAATGGGAGCAAATTTCCATGGATTTTGTTACTGGCCTACCTAGATCCCAGCGCGGGAACGATACTATTTGGGTGATCGTGGATCGACTCACAAAATCTGCACACTTCCTGGCTATCAAGGAAACGGATAAATTCTCCACTCTGGCAGAAATATACCTCAAGGAAGTTGTTTCGAGGCACGGGGTGCCCACCTCTATTATCTCGGATCGAGATGCACGTTTTACTTCAGAGCTGTGGCAAGCAATGCACAAATCCTTCGGCTCACGACTAGACATGAGCACAGCGTACCATCCTCAGACGGACGGGCAGTCCGAGCGCACTATTCAAACCTTAGAAGACATGCTTCGTGCATGTGTAATCGACTTTGGCAACCGCTGGGAAAAGCATCTGCCACTTGTGGAATTCTCGTACAATAACAGCTACCACACCAGCATAAAAGCGGCTCCGTTTGAGGCATTGTACGGACGTAAATGCCGGTCTCCTCTTTGCTGGGCAGAGGTGGGAGATAGTCAGATCACTGGTCCAGAATATGTGGTAGATACAACCGAGCAAATCGCTCAGATACGAAAACGCATGACGGCCGCTCGCGAACGTCAGAAAGTTTACGCCGACATGGGCAGGAAACCACTTGAGCTCCAGGTTGGGGAGTGGGTACTACTCAAAGTTTCACCCTGGAAGGGTGTGGTTCGTTTTGGCAAACGCGGGAAACTTAACCCACGATACGTTGGACACTTCGAAGTCATTGAGAAAATAGGCAGGGTGGCCTACAGACTGAACTTACCAGCAGAACTCGGTGCAGTTCACAACGTTTTTCACGTGTCGAATCTGAAGAAGTGTCCGTCAGATGAGACCCACGTAGTTCCTCTGAAGGAACTCACTATCGACGAACAGTTACGATTCGTCGAGGAACCAGTCGAAATCACGGACCGGGATGTTAAGGTCCTCAAGAGCACTAGAATACCTCTCGTTCAAGTTCGTTGGAACTCACGTCGCGGCCCAGAGTTCACCTGGGAGCGCGAAGATCAGATGAAACAAAAGTATCCCCAACTGTTCGCAAACAGTACACCCACTACTGAGGCCGAAGCTACGGAATTTCGGGACGAAATTCCAGATCAACGAGGGGTGGATGTGACACCCCAGGAAAACCGGGAAAACCATACAACTTAACTAGCTTCCTCAGTGAGTGCTTACCAAATTTCGGGACGAAATTTCTTTCAACTTGGGGATGATGTGACAACTCGAAATCTAGAACCTTTCATGTATGCTTAAACGTGTGGCTAGTTAACTTATGTGATTAATGACAAATGAACCTTTATGTGATTATGTGTTATTTGTGTGTGCTTGTATGTATGCGATATATGTATATATGAACCGAGGCACAAGAACCCGACTCGAGACCATGTGGTCTCGAGTGAACGATAACATATGGGCCGGTTGGGCCACACACACACATACACACTTAGCCTATGTCGAAGCCCATTAGGGTGCACTTGAAGCTAGTATATAAACTTGATAGTTAGACATGTTGCCTTTTTTGGATAACACACATACTCTCCCACACACACTCTCCTTCTCTCCCTCACGAAAACCCTAAGTTACAACACCCTTCTCCTTCATTCTCGGATTCAAAACCGGCAACAAGGGTCTTCGGTTCAAGCCTAGGATCTTCTTTGAGAACTCATTCATCGATTTCCTCATACCCTCACACCTTGGGAACCTAACCGGTTAGTAACTCATGCTATGTATTGTATTTTGAGTTGATAATGATGTGTGATTTTCGGTTGATGATGATGACTTGATAACATGTTGCTTGTTAAGATTCATACATGATAAATATATATATCCTCCTTGAATGACCGATGTTAAGATTGTTGTTGTTCATCTATGATGTATATGCTTGATTTCTAGATAAAGTCATGGTTAGCAAGAATAGGTTTGGTTTGTTAAGAATCATGCTAGTTTGACACATGAATAAGGAGAGATATGTTTGAATATGGTGCTATTATGTTCTCGGTTGAATATGTGAATGATAGGGATCATTGGTGCATTAAGCTAAGTAGGTTATGTTGACATAAGTCGGTTTAATGAGCTTGTATGTTCAAAAGATGAAAACCCTAAAGATGAACTAGATGAATATTGGAAGAACTTGTTGAATATCATATGAACATGTCTTGAATATTTGAAATTTGTTGTTTGATCCATTTTGGCAAATTACTAGACAAACAAACATGTTTAAGTGGATAGTACAAACCATTTCATGAGACCAAATTTCCATTGGATAGTACACTGTACCGAATCAGCTCCTGTCCAACCGAAACCTCCAGTTGCGACTCGAAACCAATGCATGATGAGTCGAAATCTCCCGGTTGCGACATCGGTTGCGAGTCGCAAACACCTGGTTGCGACTCGAAACCACAAGTGATCAGCACACAAACCCTACGACTCGAAACCACGGTTACGAGTCCGGTTGCGACTCGAGACCAAAACAGCATGAGCCGAAACCATGATTGCGACTCAGGTTGCGAGTCGCAAACGCCTAGTTGCGACTCAAGACTATACACAGATACACGCTGTTTGGCTTTGCACCTCATTTCGGACTTAATTGATTGGGCCGGACTCTTGGGCCTAATGTACAGACCTTATATGTTACTGTTGAATGTGAATGTTGATAAACTGCCATGATTAAACGTGTATCCCATACGTGCACTACTTGAATACGAACCTGATTGTATGATACAACTATGATAGGACGTGAGTAGCCTCAACGTTGCTTGTTTGACTTTTCTGTGTTTCTACCGAGCAAACCAAGGTGAGTTCACACCCTCTACAAAGCATGGGATTCCCTGGGTTGGGAATAGGGTTAAGGAACGTGGGTTCCTCGTCCTCCTTGGGTAGGACAGTATTGGTTCAGGAATGTAATTCCTCGTCCTTGTGGACAGATAACTCATACTAGACCAAAACTCTATCACGAAGTCCCTCATTTTTATATCGACTTAATCGCCGGGCCAATGGCGAGCGGGTCATTAGTTAGATAGCGCTATTTAGGTCTGACAAACCTCACACCGTGCCGCAGAGGACGGGCGTGAACTAATGGATCTGGGGCACGTCAATGATGATAGACATTGACAGTTTCAGGGCACATAAACATGACTACAGTCAGCAGTCGATATGGTAACGAGTCTAGTGTATACATGGGGTAGCCCCCACGGCCGAAATGCCAGATAACTAACACGGGGTAGCCCCCACGGCTGGATTGCCAGAGTAACCGGGAATAAACAAGTCACTTTTTTAACTATGGGGTAACCCCCACGGCAGGATGCCAGCTAAAGGAAACTGTTTTCGAAACAACTTAAAACGAACACCCAACCGTGAACTCACTCAACTTGTTGTTGACTCGTTACTACATGCTTTGCAGGTCCTTAGGTTCTTAGCTGGAGCTTGCATGGAGGAGGATCGTTGTGGGACATGGACGACTGTGTGCCATGTTAAACTTTGAAACAATTAAACTTATGTTTTGATTTAAGACTTATGCTTCCGCTTGCAACTTGAACTATGTTTTGTTTGAACACCAATTGTATTGGTTGAACTTTTATAACTACTTATATGCTTGTTCAATACGATTGGTGGCTGGATCCTGGTCAGTCACGCCTCCAAGCGGTAGTACTCCGCAGGTGGATTTTGGGGGTGTGACAGATTGGTATCAGAGCCATTGGTTATAGAGAACTTGGTTTTAATAAAGGGGAAAACGTTTTTGTTAAAACCAGACTATAACCTGTACAGTGCTCAACGGTCCACAACGATGCTTCACTCCACATGCAAGGCTCGACATTCTAGGTGATATGATCTGTGTATATATTGCCTACTTGCTAGTTACATAGTACATTGCTTATGGTATGCTTGGTTAGTATAACTACTGTTGCTTGAACACGCGCGTGCTTGCTCTATTTTATCGACGTACTTTCGCGAACCCCTCTCACTCACGTTCTTCCTGATATGAAGATCATGTCTGGACGCGTTAACCTAACACAAGCCCAGTTGACGGCTCTGATCAACGAACGAGTTGCCGCAGCACTTGCAGCTGCACACGCAGGAGGTATATCCTGCAGTCCGAACTTATTCTAGGATCTTTAGAATCCTACTCTCGTGAACCGACCTTTGTGTTAAACTCTGTCTTTTCTTTCACCCACGATAGGTCAGCATGCTCAGCCACCCGTGTGTACTTTTAAGACTTTCATGGACTGCCGACCAACTACTTTTAGCGGCACTGAAGGAGCGGTAGGTCTCCTACACTGGTTTGAGAAGCTAGAATCTGTGTTCGAAATGTGCGAATGCCCTGAGGCGCGCAGGGTGAAGTATGCTACTGGTACTCTCGAGGGTTTAGCCCTCACATGGTGGAACGCTCAGGTTCAGATGCTAGGGTTGGTTGCTGCCAACGCCACCCCATGGGAAACTTTTAAGGAGATGATCAAGGAAGAATACTGCAGTCGTGATGAGATTCACAAACTGGAAGTGGAGTTCTTCAACCTCAGGATGACGGGGTCGGAAATTGAAGCTTATGTGAAAAGGTCGAATGAACTGGCAATTCTGTGTCCTACTATGGTGGATCCTCCCATCAAACGCATCGAACTATTTCTTCAGGGCTTAGTGCCGGAAATCCAAAGTCATGTGACTTCAGCGAACCTCGCCACCTACCAGCAAGCCGTTCAGTTGGCTCACCGTCTCACGGATCAAGCGGTGGAGCAGAACAAGTTACCAAAACGCATAGGTGCTGCAACTACTTCTGGTACCTCTAGTGACAACAAACGGAAATGGGATGGAACTTCAAGTAAGGGTTCGACTTCTGTTCAGTCCCAGTCTCAGCAGAGAAAGACTGAGGACTACAAGAGCCCTAATCAGCAATCGTCTGGTGGTCAAAGTCATGGCGGGTACAAAGGAAATCACCCCAAATGCAATCGTTGCAGCCTGCACCACAGCGGGCCATGCACCAGGGGCAACTGTCATCGGTGCAACAAGCCTGGTCATGCTGCAAAGGATTGCAGGAGCTTATACCCCGCCAATCAGAATCGTCAGCAAGCTCAACAGAACCAGCGCCAGCAGCAGCAGCAAGGTGATAACAAAGGGTGCTTTCAGTGTGGAGCTGAAGGCCACTTCAAGAGAGATTGTCCCCAACTGAACAGGAACCAGAACAACAACAACAACAATAACAACAATCAAGGGAATGGTAACAATGGGAACAACAACAACAATGGCGCCAGGGGGCGGATGTTTGTGATTGGCCAAGGTGAAGCAAGGAATGACCCCAATGTTGTGGCGGGTAAGTTCCTTCTCGACGACTTTTACGTTTCAGTTTTATTTGATTCGGGTGCCGATACTAGCTACATGTCACTAGAAGTTAGTCGAATGCTTAAGCGTATCCCAACACCTTTGAACAACAAGCACACCGTAGAGCTAGCAAATGGTAAGAGTTTAGAAGCCACACACGTAGTCAAGGATTGTAAACTTATTCTCGCTGACCAGACCTTCTCTATCGACCTCATTCCTATTGTCTTGGGTAGTTTCGACGTTGTCATTGGGATGGATTGGTTATCCCAACACCGAGCAGAGATTCTTTGCAACGAGAAGGTTGTCCGCATTCCAGGACCCGATGGTGAACCTCTCATGATTCATGGCGACAAGAGGAGTGCTGTTGAGAACGTCTTTCGACAGGGGAGATCCTACAGGTTCGTGGTGAGAAACCTGCTGGTAGTCTCAAACTCATGTCTTGTTTTAAAGCTTGGAAGTATCTGCGAAAGAACTATGTGGCCTTTTTGGCACATGTTGTAGCAGATAAGGGCAAAGGTAAGTCTATTCAAGATACTCCTGTTGTTCTAGATTATCCTGAAGTATTCCCTGAAGAGTTACCTGGTTTACCCCCAGCACGCCAAGTCGAGTTCCGTATTGATCTCGTACCTGGTGCAAATCCCATTGCCAGATCTCCATATGGTCTTGCACCATCTGAGATGCAAGAGTTGTCTAAGCAACTCCAGGAGCTTTCTGACAAAGGTGTTATTCGTCCTAGCTTTTCACCTTGGGGTTCTCCCGTTCTTTTTGTCAAGAAGAAGGATGGTTCTTTTAGGATGTGTATCGATTATCATGAGCTTAACAAGCTTACCATCAAGAATCGATATCCCCTACCTCGCATTGATGATCTCTTTGATCAGTTACAGGGCGCTTCTTATTTTTCGAAGATTGATCTGCGTTCTGGGTATCATCAACTTCGTGTGCATGAAGAAGATATTCCCAAGACTACTTTCCACACTCGTTATGGGCATTATGACTTCACAGTTATGCCTTTCGGGTTGACTAATGCTCCTGCAGTTTTCATGGACTTAATGAATAGGGTCTGCAAGCCTTATTTAGATAAGTTCATCATCGTCTTCGTTGATGACATCTTGATCTATTCTAAGACGCGAGCTGATCATGAGCAACATCTTCGTCTTACTCTGGAACTCCTAAAGAAAGAGCAACTTTTCGCCAAATTCTCCAAGTGTGAATTCTGGCTTAAGGAAGTTTAATTTTTAGGACATATTGTCAACGAACAAGGTATTCATGTAGATCCCTCCAAGATCAGTGCGATTAAGGATTGGGATACGCCTACTACTCCTACTGAAGTTCGTTCTTTTCTTGGTCTGGCAGGTTATTATCGCCGCTTCAGTGAAAATTTCTCAAAGATTGCAGTTCCTCTAACTGCTCTAACTCAGAAGAACAAACCCTTTGATTGGGGATTCAAACAAGAGGAAGCTTTTCAAAACTTGAAGCAGAAGCTTTGTGATGCACCTATTCTATCATTACCTGAGGGTAATGATGATTTTGTCATGTGTTATGATGCATCAAACTTGGGTCTTGGCTGTGTTCTCATGCAAAGGAACAAAGTCATAGCATATGCATCGAGGCAGTTGAAGATACATGAGAAAAACTACACCACTCATGATCTTGAGTTAGGTGCAGTTGTCTTCGCTCTTAAGATCTGGAGACACTATTTGTATGGTACAAAATGTGTGGTTTTCACGGACCACAAAAATCTCCAGCATATCTTCAATTAGAAAGAACTCAACATGAGGCAACGACGTTGGGTTGAGCTTCTAAACGACTATGGCTGCGAAATTCGCTACCATCCTGGTAAGGCGAATGTCGTAGCCGATGCTTTGAGTCATAAGGAACGTACTAAGCTTCATTGTGTTCGTGTTCAATATGATATTCAAGCTCGATCCGATATCCAAGCACGCATTTCTCAGGCTCAACACACTTGTGTTTCACAAGGTTTGATGGGTAAGGAGTTACCCTATCACATAACACCTGATCTGGAACTGAAGGACAATGGATCGTATCACTTCATGGATCGTTTGTGGGTCCCAAGCCAAGATGATCTTCGCACCTTGCTTATGGATGAAGCCCATAACTCTCGTTATTCTATTCATCCTGGCTCAGATAAGATGTATAAGGATCTTCGTATTCAGTATTGGTGGCCTGGTATGAAGAAAGACATTGCCTTATACGTATCAAAATGCCTTACTTGTCTTAAGGTTAAGGCTGAACATCAACGTCCTTCTGGTTTATTGGAGCAACCAGAGATACCAGTTTGGAAATGGGAAAATATTGTTATGGATCTTGTTACCACACTTCCACACACAAAGAAAGGTCATGATGCCATCTGGGTAGTTGTTGATCGTCTTACTAAGTCAGCGCATTTCTTGCCAATCCGTGAGGATTTTTCTGCTGACAAACTTGCTAAAATCTATGTGGATGAAATTGTATCTCGACATGGTGTTCCTTTGAACATCATTTCTGACAGAGATGCTCGCTTCACTTCTCATTTTTGGAGAACCATGCAATCTGCTATGGGGACCCAACTTAATCTGAGCACAGCCTATCATCCGCAAACGGATGGTCAATCTGAAAGAACAATCCAGACTCTGGAGGATATGCTTAGAGCTTGTGTGATCGATTTTGGTGGTAGTTGGGATTCACATCTTCCGTTGATCGAATTCTCCTACAACAACAGTTATCACTCCAGCATCAACATGGCTCCTTTCGAAGCTCTCTATGGTCGAAAATGTCGTTCACCAGTCTGCTGGAATGAGATCGGTGAGGCTCAGCTTACTGGATCTGCCCTCATTTTAGAAACTACTGATAAGGTGAAGAAAGTTCGTGATAACCTTCAGACAGCTAGAAGCCGTCAAAAGAGTTACGCGGACCAACGACGCAAGCCCTTGGAATTTTAAGTCGGTGATCGCGTATTACTTAAGGTCTCACCTTGGAAAGGTGTGATCAGATTTGGAAAGAAAGGAAAACTTGCACCTAGATACTTTGGACCATTTAGGATCATCGAAAGAATCAGTAAGGTAGCCTACAGACTTGAGTTACCTCCTGAACTTGGAAATGTTCATCCAACCTTTCACGTGTCCAATCTCAAGAAGTGTTTGGCTGATGAGAATCTCCACATACCGCTTGATGAAATTCGTGTTGATAAAACACTGAAATTTGTTGAGAAACCTGTGGAAATTATGGATCGTGAAGTCAAGTGGCTCAAACGCAAGCGCATTCCATTGGTCAAATTTCACTGGGAATCTAAGCGTGGACCAGAGTTTACTTGGGAACATGAAGATCAAATGAAGGCGAAGTATCCACATCGATTCCCACAAGTTTCCTCTAAATAAATTTCGGGATGAAATTTCCACAAGTAGGGGAGACTGTGACACCTGTGTTTGTAATCATTGTAAACAGTTCAGTTATCAATAAAACAATGTTATTTAATCTCAATGTTTTTTTTATTTATGTTTGACATTTTTCATGTTTTGACTTTTGTTCAATTTCAAACTTTACATCGCTTTCTAGAGAGTTATACGCAAACTGGTGCATAAACGTAATCAGTTTAACGCGAAAAACACTCCGAAACATTAACATATGCTTAACATACCTTAAATAACCTTTACATAACTTAGAAATAAGTTTTGAAGGCTTTGGTATGGCTAAAATCAAGTTTAATCGCCTACAGGGACTAAATTCAACAAACTGCGAAAGTATGATGATTCGTACTAGAACAGACATTCCGGAACATGATCATAAGTTAAACACATCCTAAATATCCTTTACATAGCTTAGAAATAGGCTTTAAGGTGTTCGGTGTGCTAAAATAAACTTTTGGGTCATTCGGGGACTAAAAGCGTCAAAAAGTGCACAAGTTTGCATTTTCGTGCATAACTTACATTCTGAATACATCCGGACATCCAAAAATTTATGTAAGCACTAAAATATTTTATTTTAGTGTTTGGCATAAGAAAAATCCATTCGTCACGCAATTTGGATCGTTTTTCGCGCTTATGCGCATTCCGTCGTAATTAAGCGAACATCGCGATCATACGACCAAACAAACCAACACCCGGCATATTTTTGAGCATGTTTCATGTCCACAATGTTTAGGAATCATTTTAGGGCTTTAAGTTTGGCTTAACGGGCCTTAAACATGTTGGAAATGGCTCTAAACACCAACAGGGACTGAAACTGTCAATTATGCAAACTTGTTTCTGATCAGTGCAGCCCAGTCGGGCCGCGTAACATTCTGTTGTCCCTTACGCGGGCTGCGAGGCCTTCCCAGATCAGCCAAACTTGTTTTAACAGCTGTTAACAACTGTTATGCACCCAAAACCCAATTGCACATGGCATTTCCTGATAATGGGGGGGCCATTTTGATGTACCATGGTATTGTAACACATGTATGGATGAGATTGAATCACGGGTTACGATAAACGATCTTAACGGTTCAAGGAAATCTATAAATACCCCCATGATCTCAACTCCAAAACCCACACCTTTGAATCTGAATTTGTTCTCTAAGTTGTTGTGTTTAACACTTCATACCTGAGAATATTCGGATCAAAACTTCCGTTCTTGGACCCGTTGTAAGTCCTCTTTCGTTCTTTTAGCATTTTCTGCGTTGACCAGTTTATGGTCAACACGAAGTTCGGTTGAACTTCGCAACGTGAGCGTAATCACGATGGTTATAGTCCCTTGTGACTATACCTACTGATTACCACGTTGTCTAGGCTCAGTGACGAGTCGTAGTTTCGGCCAAAATGCGTATTCTTGCGTATTTTGTAACCAAACTACTTTTAGGTATCAAAACCGTTTGTTTTGATACCAAACTTGTTTTCTAACTTATTTAAGCATGTTTTAACATGCTTAGCTCGTCACTTTTAGTTTAGTGCTTATATAGGGTCGTAAGATAAGCGATCTAATCAATCGCTTATACTTTCGAACCCGACCCGTTTGGTCGATCATTAGGATCCGACCAAATACATTAGGTGACCATAGTTGTATAGGGAATAACCTTCCGAGGTTATACCTTATGGTCACGACGTTTAGTTCGTTGTATGATAGGTAGTTTATATGCCTTAGGTAAATTACCAAAATGCCCTTTTTACGCCAAAATTCATTTTAAGCATATATAACATAATTTTTGATATCTAAAATGTTTTGGCAACAATATTAGACATGTTAAGGCATATATTACTTGTCATAAGACTAGTTAGGCGGTCCGAACGCGTTTTACACGAACGACGCGTTAAAGTAGCATAAGCTACCTAAACGGGTCGTAATGGGTCGTAAGCACTTAGGCTAGGTTTCGTTTTAGTATGTAGGCTTTGTTGAACCATATTACATGAGTTCCTACACTCATATGGTTTACGGACCCTCATGCTACGCGATCCTCCGAATAGGTCCATTTATTAACATAGTTACCTATATTAGGTGCCATTTGATTTCCGTGATCTCTAGCATTGTTTGGTTGTTACGCAAGGACTTCTAGGCAATCTCAAGTTATTTAAATCATTCAATTTGGACTTATACATTTTACACAAATAACATGTTTTTCACAAGACTTTGGTTTACAAAACAGCTTATTTTATACAACTCATTTTACTTGGTTATTCATTTAACCATATATTATTCTCTTATTTATACATATCATCTGATCTTATCGCTTTTCAAATGATTTACAAAACAAAACAATTTACAAGGTTCATGACTAAATTTATTTAAACATTTTCTTAAACTTAAGTCATGAATCCTCTTTTTACAAAACCTATGTATCTCACAGGCATTTTTATGCTGACGTACCTATTTTCGCATGTGTTTTCAGGAGCTTTTGCATAGGATGATCGAGACACACTTAGGCGGACCTGTGCCTTAGTGACTTAAAACGAAGCAAGAACTAGTTAATTTATGTTATGTACTCTTTGTTTCTTGTTTAAGACAATGTAACTTTCTTGTTTGATAAATAAAACGTAAACTTTAATTTCCATGGTTATGAAACAATTAATTATGTTACAACACTCCCCGACATTTCCGCCACGTTATGTTGTTCTACGTGGTCGGGGTGTGACAACCAAAAAGCGGAACCCAAATTCGTCCCATAAAATACAAGGTTCCTTCCTCGCTGGGTACCAACTTTTTCTCCATTCCATGGAGATATTCATCCTTAATGTTCTCTTTCTTAAGAGCTTCTTTCTGTGCAGCACGAATACGCAACGAAAGATCTGTCTGAATAATCATCTCTAAACCCTAACCCTTATGGGCTTGATCCTTTCCTTTCGACTTAAGGCATCTGCCACCACATTCGCCTTTCCTGGATGATATTTGATTTCGCAATCATAATAATTTAACAACTCGACCCATCGTCGCTGTCTCATGTTAAGCTCTTTCTGATCAAATATGTGCTGAAGGCTCTTGTGATCCGTAAAAATAGTACATCGAGTACCATACAGATAATGTCGCCAAATCTTCAAAGCAAACACCACTGCGCCTAACTCCAAATCATGCGTGGTGTAGTTCTTCTCATGGACCTTTAATTGGCGCGAAGCATAAGCGATAACCTTTTGTCGCTGCATTAGCACACAACACAATCCCTGACGTGAGGCGTCACAATAGACCACGAAGTCGTTGGTGCCATCGGGTAGGGATAAAATAGGTGCATCGCAAAGCTTATTCTTAAGTAGCTGAAAAGCTTCTTCTTGTTTATCTCCCCATTCATACTTCTTATCCTTTTGAGTAAGGGAGGTCAGCGGTTGAGCGATCTTGGAGAAATCCTCAATGAATTTGCGATAATACCCTGCTAAATCCAAAAACTATTGGATCTCGTTTGGCGTCTTCAGAGTTTCCCAATTCTTAATCGCCTCCATCTTGGTGGGATCCACATGAATTCCATTCTCATTCACCACGTGATCGAGGAATTGTACTTCACGTATCCAAAACTCGCACTTCGAAAACTTAGCATAGAGCTTCTCCTTCTTTAGCAGCTCTAAGATGGCTATAAGGTGTTGCTCATGGTCTTCCTTCGTCCGCAAATAGATCAAAATATCATCGATAAACACAATCAGGAATTTATCAAGATATGGCTTGCAAACCCGATTCATCAAATCCATAAACACTGCCGGTGCATTAGTCAACCCAAATGGCATCACTAGAAACTCGTAATGTCCATAACGAGTTCTGAAGGCAGTCTTCGGTATACTCCCTTCTTGAATTCGCAGCTGGTTATAACCTGATCGAAGATCGATCTTGGAATAGTAACTTGATCCCTGAAGTTGGTCGAATAAATCATCAATCCTCGGTAAAGGATACCGATTCTTGATGGTTAACTTGTTTAGCTCCCGATAGTCAATGCACATACGAAAACTTCCGTCCTTCTTTTTGACGAACAGTACTGGAGCTCCCCAAGGTGAGAAGTTTGGCCTTATAAATCCCTTATCTAGCAACTCCTGAAGCTGCGCTGACAACTCTTGCATCTCTGAGTGCGCAAGTCGATAAGGTGCCTTGGCTACAGGCGCAGCGCCTGGAACCAAGTCAATGCGGAACTCGACTTGTCGTTGCGGAGGTAATCCTGGCAAGTCTTCGGGGAAGACTTCAGGATATTCCCTTACCACATGGATATCTTCGAGCTTCGGTTCTTCGGCTTCCCTGACCACGACATGAGCCAAGAAGGCAACACATCCTTTAGGCAAAAACCTCCGTGCCTTCAAACAACTGATAATCGAGGCGTATCCTGCTTCTCCCCATGAATCACGCTCGTCTCTTCATTCGCCAATGGGATACGAATAGTCTTCTCATGGCAAACAATCTCAGCTCGATTACTCGATAACCAATTCATCCCAACTACTACGTCGAAGCTTCCCAACTCAACTGGCAGAAGGTCTATCGAGAACTCACGCTCTCCAAGCTCTATCACACAGCCTCTAATCACTTCGTTAGCTTCTACTAGCTTCCCATTAGTTAGTTCTAACGAGTACGGGATATCTAACTTACTTGCAACTAAACCAAGTATATTCTTAAACTCTAGGGATACGAAGCTATAGTTGGCACCGGTATCAAATAGCACAGATGCAAAATGTTGATTGATAGGGAACGTACCAGTAACTACGTTCGGATCCAGACGAGCTTCCCTAGCTCCAATGTTGAATACTCTTCCTTGAGCTTGCTTATTCTTTGGGCAATCCCGCTTGAAGTGCCCTACATCACCACAACCAAAACAACCTTGACCGTTTCCAGTACCACCCTGAATGTTGTTATTATTCCCTCCGCGGTTTCCATTTCCCGCCTGGCTTCCATTTCCGTTTCGGTTTCCATTACTTCCCTGATTATTGTTTCCTCCTTGATTCCTATTCCTATAACCGTTTCCACCACGGTTGCCATTGCCATTACCATTACCATTACCATTACCATTTCCTCTTTGTCCACCATTTCCACGACCAGTACCAACCCAGTACGCTTCCTTCGAATAACCATTCTTTCCATAATTACCACACTTCCTAAACCTTCACTGGCCGGCATGATGAAACTGACATACATCACACTTGGGCAGAGTGCCCATATATCCTTTCCCTTTGTTCTCAACATTCGCAGCACTAGTCCTGACCTCGGCCGGTGGGTTAGCATCTCTTCGCTTGCTAGCACTGTTGTTATTCCCTTGAGTACCCTTCTTGAAATTTGAAAACTTCCTTTTGTTCTCTATAGACGACTCGACATGAGTCTCTTTCTTCTTTCCCTCAGAAATCGAAAACTTGCCCAAACTGATTGCTTCTTCAGTCAATGCCACGCTCAAGTCGATTGCTTCAGTGATTGTTGGTGGCTTGGAAGCAGTTACCATGCTGAGAATCTGGGGTGCCAATCCCCAGATGAAACATTCAATCCTCTTGAACTCTGGTTCTACCAAGTAGGGGACAACACGAGACAAATCATGAAATCTCTGAACATACTCTTCTATCTTAGGACCATCCATCTTTAAATTCCAAAACTCAGTTTCCAATTTCTGAATTTCAGCCCTCGAACAATACTTCTTTCGCATCAGCTCTTTTAATTCATCCCATGACATCGCATACGCAGCAGCCTCACCCAAGGTTTGAACCTGAAGGTTCCACCATGATAGAGCTCCATCGAGAAACAATCCAGAAATGTAAGTGACTTGATGCTCTGGCGCACACTTACTCATTCGCTTGCTAGCACTGTTGTTATTCCCTTGAGTACCCTTCTTGAAATTTGAAAACTTCCTTTTGTTCTCTACAGACGACTCGACATGAGTCTCTTTCTTCTTTCCCTTAGAAATTGAAAACTTGCCCAATCTGATTGCTTCTTCAGTCAATGCCACGCTTAAGTCGATTGCTTCAGTGATTGTTGGTGGCTTGGAAGCAGTTACCATGCTGAGAATCTGGGGTGCCAATCCCCAGATGAAACATTCAATCCTCTTGAACTCTGGTTCTACCAAGTAGGGTACAACACGAGACAAATCATGAAATCTATGAACATACTCTTCTATCTTAGGACCATCCATCTTTAAATTCCAAAACTCAGTTTCCAATTTCTGAATTTTAGCCCTCGAACAATACTTCTTTCGCATCAGCTCTTTCAATTCATCCCATGACATCGCATACGCAGCAGCCTCACCCAAGGTTTGAACCTGAAGGTTCCACCGTGATAGAGCTCCATCGAGAAACAATCCAGAAATGTAACTGACTTGATGCTCTGGCGCACACTTACTCATTCGCTTGCTAGCACTGTTGTTATTCCCTTGAGTACCCTTCTTGAAATTTGAAAACTTCCTTTTGTTCTCTACAGACGACTCGACATGAGTCTCTTTCTTCTTTCCCTTAGAAATTGAAAACTTGCCCAATCTGATTGCTTCTTCAGTCAATGCCACGCTTAAGTCGATTGCTTCAGTGATTGTTGGTGGCTTGGAAGCAGTTACCATGCTGAGAATCTGGGGTGCCAATCCCCAGATGAAACATTCAATCCTCTTGAACTCTGGTTCTACCAAGTAGGGTACAACACGAGGCAAATCATGAAATCTATGAACATACTCTTCTATCTTAGGACCATCCATCTTTAAATTCCAAAACTCAGTTTCCAATTTCTGAATTTTAGCCCTCAAACAATACTTCTTTCGCATCAGCTCTTTCAATTCATCCCATGACATCACATACGCAGCAGCCTCACCCAAGGTTTGAACCTGAAGATTCCACCGTGACAGAGCTCCATCGAGAAACAATCCAGAAATGTAAGTGACTTGATGCTCTGGCGCACACTTACTCATTCGCAGCACAGAATCTGTCTTCTCAACCCATCTCACAAAAGCTACGGCACCTCTAGTGTCGTCAAAGTTCAGAGGCTTGCAGTCCAAAAACTACTTGTAAGTACAGCCGTTAGGTGGGTTATTCCCTGAGGTGCCTCCGCTGTGTTCGAAGCGAAGGGCCTCATGTTGTGCGATTGCCTGTGAGATGCGTTCCTGTAATTCTGCGTCGGTTGTGGGCAACTGAGTGTTCCGTCGAGGAGGCATCTTCTAAGAAGAAGATCGGATAGGTCAGGTCTTATTCGTTAAATAGTAAATAGTACGTATATATAATAGCATTTATCATAGCAAGCAAGTATGTAACAATATAGTCATAGCATAAACATGTAAATCAACAATGTGTTTAATGAGAACATGACGATTGAGCTTTTATTAATCATCGACCACAAAGTGTTGTTGCATGCTTTACAAAGTGTATCACATCAAAAGGGACACAGGGTCACACTACCCTTGTCCAATAAGTCTATCAATATACAAAATCATACGATCAAAAGGTGGTCTCCAAAAGGCTTCACAATCTCGGCTCAATAGTGGTGCTCTCACTAAAAGTAATGCAATCTGCATAAAACCAAAAACCAACTATGCTGCTGGTGGAGGAGGAGGTGGAGGAAAGAAAAGCAAGCTGCGCACATGCACAAGCTCCTCCTCGAGCTCATAGACACGTCGAAGCAGGTAACTGATCTGCTGCTCGACAGTAAGGAATCGAGCATCAAACTCTGGAAAAGGAGTAAGAGGAGCAGGTGGATGAGCAAAAGGAGACGGTGACAAACGAGGGGGAACAAAAGCAGGCTGGTATGGACACGGTAGGGGATGCGGAGTCAGCTCAAGCTCCAAGACTCTGCGACTCATAATCTCAAACTGGAGCTGAAGTGATAAAAGCAACTCATCCCGTGTATAGCCAACAAAATGGGAGGGATGATAGGGATCTGAGATCGGCATAGAATACGGTGGGAACCATCAGAATGGCTCATCGAGTGGTGAAGAAGTGAAAGGAGCAAACGATACAGCCTGAGGGGCTTGAGAAAAAAGTACCTTTCCCTGGACGGGGTGCAGGGATGTCCTGTAAGAAAACGATAGGCAAATCAACACGATGGAAATCGGACTCTACAGGAGGGAGAGGAGCAACATCAGCAGGTGCGGGTGCGGGTGGAAGAATAAATGGCTTAACAAAAGGAGGGTCAACAGGTGTAGGAACTGGGTCAGGGATAAGAGGTGCAATGTCTGGTAACCCAAAAGGAACATGGTCGGGGTCAGGTATCGGCTCAGGATCAGCAGGTGCAACATCAGGCTGAACAACATGAACAGGATCTAGCTCAGGATCAAGCTCGGGGTCGTGTGGAGGAGATGGTGCAGCTGACATAGCGATGTCATCGTCAGAATCAGTCGCGTAACGCTGCAATCCGACCGCCTGTAAAGCTGAGGACATCACAGACTCAAAGGAGTCTGAAACAGAGTACAAACTAGAATCAGAGGATAACTCAATGACAGGAATCTCAGGAGGTGGGACAACAATAACATCCTCGTCTATCTCTCCATCACCCTGGGCGTCAACAGGAGGACCATCAATAAACAAATCAACGTCATCATCAAATAGATCGTCGAAAGGCCAATCCTCGGGTGGAATGACCACAAGAGGAACAAGATCGAGGATCAGAGCCATGATGTGCTCACCATCAGGATGCCCAATGATGAGATGATCATGGACTGGAACAGGAATGAGAAAAGGATCCTCGTCTGGAATACCATCAGCAAGCGGTAAATCATCGCCAAAGTCGGGCAACGTGAACGGCTGGATGTCGTCCTCGTCATCCGATAGCATGTTAGGGTCACTCTCAGTGTCTGACGTCAGTATCTCGGGCTCAGATGCAATCTCATCATCTGAGACGATAGCCATAGGATCATCAACGTCTGATAATCCGCTCTCTGAAGAAGACATAATGCCTGTAACATAACAATCATAACATGTGCACATATATTAACCACTAGCACTTAGTATGCAATCAAGTCAGTTATCACTCAAACATGTATTCACATTATCCTTCATGAAACCTTTCTATCTTTCTTAGTCTACCCATGACTATACCACAACTGTGACCTTGCAATCGTGTTTCTTGTCTTTCCTTTGTAAAGCGTTTGTTTCATGGATCTGGGCGTTTTGTGTAATGAAAACATGTTGTAAAAATATTTTTTTGAGAGCCCTAATGATTGTAGTCTAGACTCGAGAAAGAATCCTAGTTCCCTACAATCGAAGCTCTAATACCAAACTGTCACACCCTGACTTTTGCGAAAGCGTGATTATGTGTGACTTGCTTAATATCATTGCATTCAACCATAACAAACAACTATATGATAAAACCAAAAATGTTCATCCATAGATTAAGTTTAAAACATCATAAACAACATTGTCTAAAAATCCAAACACAGACTTCAAATCCAAATTACAAACCATTCAAATTGTTTTATAGTTCCCTAAGGACTCGACAAAAGACACTACTAAAAACTAGGTTTTGGACTACGTATCTTATCCAGGACAAGATACACAACCCCAAACCCTTAAACACCGGATGACATCTTTTATTCCAAACCCTTGAAAACTTCCAACGCCCGCCAGATCCATATTTAGTTTCCTGAAATACATGTAGTTTGAAAGCATCAACAAAAGTTGAGCGAGTTCATGTGTTTTGTAGGTGTGCACGAATAAACCTTTGAAATCATTGTAAGTATGTATGTTTTGTAAACCCGGTATGAAAGCAAACAAGGAAAACAGATCAATTAATGGTTTGCAAGGCCATTAATATGTGTGACGTGATGTAGGAAGGCTCAATCCTAGCAGATTTTGTACCGGGCCTCCGGCTGTAAGACATAGTCACCTCATGGGCCAAATCCTGGTCCACATGGGTGGGGCTCGCTACACCCAAATAGATCTATCACTCATGTCCCTCGGTCCTACTACGAGGATTAATGGTCTTAAGCGTTGTACCCACCACTCACATGATCTAGCAGTACACTCCTTAGCCAACCATACCACATGTAAACGTTTGTAAACAATTTGTAACATGTACTTTACCCCCGAAGTTATAAAACTGAAAACATTTAAAAGAAAAGGGGGACATGAACTCACAATCTTGCGTTCTTCGAATCCAAATGTAACCCAAAGCTGCTACTCGTGTGCACGACTACCTACAACGTACTACGGTTTATTAGACGAGCGGGTCGTGCCTTGACTTAGTATTAATTGGTGTCTTTGAGTTACGTTTCATCGTGTCTTTAATATTATTCCAAGTTATATAATTATTTGTTAAAATAATTAAATATTTTAACTTAAATTATATTTATTTAATTTTTGGAATATTAGTTAAAATAACATATTTTAACTTGTCACAATTATGTATTTGTACATGTATAACTTCCCAAGGATGGGTGTATTTATATTCCTATTCTAATACTTGTATATTTTTGCCAAGTATCGGTGGCGTATTCCGGTGTGTATTTATTCGTACGAGAATACGTATTCTTATTGTGTTTATTTAGTATCTTTATACTTCGCTTTTGTATTAGCTTTTCCGGAATACTATTTCTAATAAAAATCATCAATATATATTCTCAAAATATATATTTAAGAAATATTACATAGAAAAATTATTTATAATTTTTCCATTGGCAAAAATATTTATATTTTCCTATAAACCTCAAAAATAATATATTTTCAAGTTTAACTTGGAAAATATATATAAACTTATTTTTCACCCAAAAATAGTGTATTTTATGTTTATTTAAGAAAGTATATATTTTCTCCCAAAAATAACATATCTTCTAATAATTCCAAGAAAATATATATTTTTATTTACCCAAAAATAATATATTTTCTTCTTGTCAAAATATGATTTATTTTTGTAATAATTGTAAAAATCATATTTATGTTTTCTTGGTGTCCAAAATACCAATTACCAAAATATACTTATGAATTAATTTCCAGAATATTTATGTGAGTTATATTCCTTGTTCGGTTTCTCCAATATTTTGGGTATAAATTGTGTATTTATTTCTTGAAATTTTGGTAATATTTTGTATTGTAATTTTTGGTATTTTGGTGAGTTATATTATTTCAAGTCCTAAAATAATATAACTAATACACATAATATACAAATAATCACACATATGGTGACATCTAAATATATATTTTCCTAAATACATATTTAGTCACTTTTATTTACAAAAACCAACCTCCAATATTTATAATTTTTGTAACAAAAATTATGGCAAATTTAATATGAAAATCCATGGTTCAAAATATCCTTGTAAATATTTGTTTAAAAATATTTTTCTAAGTGTTAAATTGCTAGAAAAAGTTTGCCATAGTTTCCCCTAAAAATGGAGGTTTTCATGCTTTCAAAGCATATCATTTTCTTTTATAAATCAACACAATCAACAACAAATCAACCAATACTTACCAATTTGCCAAAATCAAGCATTAATCACTACTTCATGAACTTGAAAATTTACAAAAATGTGTAGTAACTTACTAGTGTGTTTATTAAGCCTAGTTACCCTTTAAAGTGTGGTTATTTATTTAAAAACATCATTATTGAAGAAATTAGTCCTTTACAACTTGTAAATAAATTTTCTAAAAATATTTCTTCTTGAGTTTTTCTTGTTAAATTTATATTTCTACACTTGATTAACCACTAAAAATGTGGTTAATTTATTTAAGAACCAAGCTTAAGTAAATCTTGTATTTTTAACTTGGTTTCTTGAAAAATCACTCTTGAAATCATAGATTTACAAGACTTTATATTCACCTTGATCATCATATTACAAGAAAAACAATTTACACTTCAAGTTCATGATTTACACAAGGATGATCTATTGATCTACAACATAACCATCCTCTCATCTTGCTAGATCATGTCTTTAATCACCATCTAGCAAGAATCATATGATGTTTAACATCATAAACATGAGCATCAACAATCAACAAGCATAACAATCACTTAAACAACATGATTTCTTATGATTTTAGTCTTATGTTCAAGTTTCATGTTCAAGATTCATAGTGTTCTTCATGATTAACAACTTGTATCATCTTTTAACCAACAAAATAAGATGTAAAAATGGATGGAGATGATCTTACTACTAGCTCAAGGCTAGGGATGATCACAAGATGAATAAGAGGTGGATAAAAGCTTGTATGAGAGGTCCTTCAACTTCCAAGAGTTCCTAGCTTCCTTATACACCTTCTTACACCCTTGTATATGTATGGAATGGATGAAACTTGAATGAAGAATGGTGGTGGTGTGTGTTCGGCCGAGAGTAGAGAGGGAGAGGGAGAGTTTGTGTTAAAATGAATGGTTATGTGCTTTGGTTATTCTTATAACACTTCCTCCAAGTTTAGTCTAATGGTTTTTATGTTTAGTAAAGGTATAACATAATCCAATATAATAATCAAATAAAATCACATGTGGGGCCACTATGTTGGCCGTGGGGGGGGGGGGTCTAGTGTAGGTTGTAATGGATAGTTAGTTTATATGGTTGAAATCTAAGTATATTAGTTAGGTGTTTAGTTGTTTGTATGATATATAGTGTGTTATGATGTTCGGGGACCATAACTAGCTTGGTAATGTTAAAACAATGCTTCTAGTGAAAATTTGGTGTTTCGGGTAATGTCCGGTTGTTCGGTTGGTTATTGGTTTGTTAAGGTGCTAAACTATGCAGTTTAGTGTGCTTTATGTTACCTTTTGTTACAGTTTTGATTCCCGACACTTAGGAAAGCATTCTGGACCATTTAACCATATTTCTGCATGATATTAAAGTGTTTAAAAGCTGTTTTTTGCTGATTTTTGCTGAATTCAGCAATTTAAGTGAGTTTCAGGCACTTTCCGGCACTTAAACTATCACTAGGAAGGCAGTCTTGTGATCCTTACTTTCCTACACACTATACTAGTGTAACTCTGGTTTCTGGCACATTCTGTGTCTCAATACCATGTCTGTCTATGTACTGAACTCCGTCAGCATTTTTCTGATTTTTCTGATAACTATGCTAACTGTGTTTCGTGCATCATTTGAATCAATAAAGTTTGCATGCAATAATGATATGTCATTTGCAATATATGATGCACATGTATGTATGATAGCAATAATCAAAAAGCAATTTAAGTCATTATATGTAAATCAGCATAGTCATTAAGTCATAATTACTGTTTAATAATTGTACGGATACCTGGAATTTTGACAGTTGTCACATCCACTACCATCATCCATCATAGAGTGTGTGTAGTAGTCTCGGGATCCAAAATTGATAGTAAGAGTTCTTGACAATCAAAGGCCATGTTTGCCTAAGTCTCTTACATCAATTCGTGAAGACAAGCATTTAGTGTAATACTTTTGATTTTTAATCTTTTCGCACTTTTTATTTGGTTTTGTATTAATGACTTTAATAACTAGTTTCTTATGTTGAAGGTGAAACTTCCTTATCATTTGTCCGTGGTGTCTTGGTATTATTTTACTGTCTATATAAAATAAAAGATTTTCACCATTCATATCTCTACGGTCTATATAGAGATATGTTGGCTACCTGGTCGGGGGTTAAGGGAATGGTTTGGTAAGGTTCTTGCCTTGTTCAGTTTATAGATCCTGCTGTAACACCCTGTGTTTCGGAAGTCAAAGTCAAAGTCAAGATTGAAGTCAAAGAGAGATAAGATTGCTAATTGCGATCTGTCACTCCTTGCTCAATTCCTGTTTTGACTTCTTTGACTCCTAGCTAGTCTAATTTATGCCATACGTTAGTTGTATTATGTGGAGTAATTGTTAAGAATCGCAGTAATCAAGGTATACTTATCGCTACAAATCGCTTTACGACTGTGAACAATAGGAAGTAACAATGCGATAAAGTCAACTAAACGCTAATCAATCTAATTTAATCAACATCGAATCGCAATCGAACTCGCAACTCGAATTACGCATTTTGGTTCTTGATATACGTGTGTGTGTGCCCTATGTGTTACTTGTGCATGTTTATTTATGTTATGTGTGGTAATCAATCGAATCGCAATCGAAACTCAATCGCAATCAAACTCAATCGCAATCGAAACGGTATGATAATTGGTAGAGAAGAGATAGTGCGAGATATGAGTAGTTGGGATTAAAAGTAATTTGAATAGGAAACTCTATCGCATTCGCATCGCTCGCGATCAAAATCGAAATAGCAAAACTCATCGCACCGAACGCTTGAATCAAGCGACTGATCGATCAGGCGACCAGCCGATCGACCAGCCGTTCAATCGGACTGCCGTCCGATCGGACAGGTTGTTCGATCAAGCTGCCTAACCGATCGACCAGCCCTTTCCTCTTTAGGTAACCCTATAAATACCCCTTGTCACTCTCAAACTTTCTACTTTTGGCAACTGACGTCCGAGCAGCTCGTGCTCCCCACCTTTTCTTCGATTTCTCTCAATTCCGGTAAGATCTCGTCCTAAATCTTGTACTTCCTTAATCTGCACGCACTCCTACACCTTTCTATCTTTTGAATCTTAACTTTTAACCATGAAATCATCAAGATTCAAGGTATTCAAGGATGACGTCATCATGTGTTCTTGAAGAACTTCATGTTTTGGCCTCAATCCACCGAGAATAACTTGGATCTAAGCGATTTCCATATAAACAAACAAAGATCTTCCATAGATCTAAACATATTCACGATGAGAAGGATTGAAAGACGGTTTTACCAACTTTCTTCCAACTCTCTTACACTCAATGCACTCAAAACCGATAGAATCAGGGCTTGTACCGACTTCCTACTCATTCTAGTGGTTGTATTGGTTCAAGATCTGGCTTCTATTCCGGAGACTACCGATTTCGGGTTAAACATGGAACACCGTCTTGAACCGTTGACCGACCGGGTTGGGTGATTCCTGTCCGATCAGGGGTACCAAGTATTGACAAAGTTTCAGTTGCTTAACACGTTATCAAAACGTCTCGATAAAATGAAAAAACAATCAAAACAACCAAGTGTAAGACGAATAGGACGACCAGGACGGGGTGCCGTCCGATCGGACTGCTGTCCGATAGAACAACCAAACCGTACGACTGGGCAATCCGAACGACTTGCACCTTGGGTCCCACACTTAACCATTTTTGCCAATCTATGAAGTCTGAGTGTTGAACGAATTGCTGTCCGATCAGACTACCATCCGATCGAACTGCCATCCGTATTATGAAACATTTAAACTTTCACACTCAAACAATTTTCAACATGTTCAATACACAGAGGATGCCACCTGATCGAACAACCGTCCGATTGAGTGACCGCCCTGCTGCGAACTTGTTCTCACTGAAGTGCCCAACCAATCGGGTTGCTGTCTGATCGAACGACCGACCTGAAAGGTAGAGATACTTCAATGTTTTTCAAATTCTACAACAAAAACTTCAAAAGTCAAGCCATCATACACAAACACATCTTTCCTAGAGGAAGAAACAATCCACTTGAACGGCCATCCGACCGGACGACTGTCCGAACGGACTACCACCCACACGACTGGCTGTCCGATTGGATTACCATCCGACCGAACTGCTGCCTGACCCACATACACCTTGTATCGTTTTACGCGCCGCTTATCGTTAAGTTATTGTCATAATCAAGCTAACCCTACTCCCTAGCGCTCCCTTCAATCCATTAATCGCTGTGAGTATACTCGATCCCTTTTTGCTTTACGCACTTTTGGGTGTTACATACGTTACTTATACTAAATCACATCGAACACACTACGTAATACTTTAAACACTAACCGTTACTTCATGTTATACGTGACTAAATGAATGCTTGTTGTTATGTTTACACATGGAATGCTGTCTACCTGCCTTAACCACGATAGTACTATAGTTTGGACTCAGCACCCGTTCACTCGGGGGTTGTTAAGGACAATTATTTGCATGGATTACAGTGGTATTCATGTATTACGAACTGCCTTGGGCAGTCAACCCGTAGTCATTGGTATCGATAGGTTCATGTCGATAACTAACATGCCTCATTTCACTCTGTGTACGTGCTGGTTATGCGTAAACTCTTTCGAACTCTATATGCTAGTATCAAACTTGTATGCTCACCTTTATGTGACAACTCTAAAAATTACAGGTATCCGTACAATTAATTAATATTAAATTTGTGCTAAATGACTGTGCTTGATTTCAACTGATGAATAAACTGCTTTCTAATTTCTGTTACATACATACATATGCATCACATTTCATACTGTCACTCCATTTATTACATACAACCTTTAGTGACAAACTTGATGCACAGTTAGCACAGTGAGCGGATAACTTAGAAACATGCTGACAATACCAGCATATAGACAGACTATATATTGAGGCCCAGTATGAGTCAGAGACAAAGTACTACACTAGTATGGAGTGTAGGGAAGTAAGGACAATAAAACTGCGTCACTAGGTGATAGTTTAGGTGCCGGAAAGTGCCTAAAACCCACTTAAACTACAAAATTCTGCATTTATAAACAAAATTCAGCATTTAAAAATGCTAGTCACTTGCAAAAATATGGCAAAATGGTCCTGTATGCTTTCCTAAGTTTCGGGAATTAAAAGTGTCACAAAAAGTTACATAAAAGACACATAACTTGGCACTTTAACGGAACGGTATCCAACCGGACAACTGGACATTACCCGAAACACTAAAATATTACCAGAAACATTGTTACACTCTTTCTGAGCTAGTCTTGGTTCCCGAACACTTAAACACACTACATAAAGCATGTACCACATTAAACATTAGATTTTACATCTAACACCCTACTAATTGCCAATTACCCAAATAAATTACAACTAACCCCCCCCCTATGTGGTAACCGTCCCCATGGGACCCCCACTACAAGATTTTTATAAATCTTGCTAATCCCCATATGATTACCTAGGAATTGTGAAGATCATGCTTGTACTTACACTAAACACTAACTCTTACACTTAACACCCCTAACTAATCACCTATTTACCAAATAACTTTCATTTAACCCCCCCCCCATTGCAAGTTTACGGCCCTTAAGTGGCCCCCACCATAAGATTTCTTAATCTCTACCAAATCCCCATGTAATCACTCAAGAGATTATGACATGATCTTACTTGTACTCCTTTGGACACAAGACCCTATGGATAAAAAAGTTAGAGTGTTATAAGATCACCTATCATTCTCATCTTCATCACCACAACAAAACATCTCTCTCTCCCTCTAAACAAAGCTCGGCCGAAACCCCCTTGTCACCACTATCATTTTTCGATTCTTGTTCAAGTATTCCAAGCTCACAACAAGGTGTATCAAGGTGAATCACGGAGTGTGGAGCTCACGGATCGTCAAGGACATCTCTCGTGTGCTTTTATCCACTCATTTTCTCTAGTGTTTCTTCCCTAGCTTAAAATCTAGTAGTAAGCTTCTTTGATCCTCATTTACTTCATGTTTATGGTGGTTAATAGTTAGATTATGATGAAAATACAAGAACATTAAAAGATCATAAACCTAAGTCTTGAACATAAAGCTAATATGATGATGAAATAAGATGAAATCATGATAAAATAGAGTTGTTTTGTTATGTAGTTGATTTTTTGTTGCTTGCTTGATGATTATTAGTGATATGATGTTAAACATCATGGTTGAACTTGTTAAAGTAAGATTAAAAACTTAAGTTAACAAGTTAGGAGGTGATTAGTGATTTACATAAAAGAATCACCTCCATGTTTCAACATAAACTTGGTAACAAAATGATTTCTTGAAAAATAAGTGCACTAAGTGAGTTGATGATCGCATGGATCCGAGGTTTACAAACGGTTTTTCCTAAATACACTAAGTTAAAAAGACGACTTTTGAAAGTCATGAGTCTTACACTATTTTTGGAAAGAAATAAGTATGAGAATACTAGTGAAACAAGAAAATGTTGTAAACAAATACTTTTGCAGAATGTGTTCACAAGTTGTGAACATCTAAAAATCCCGAAAATGAGTTTTTAACAAAAATAAACACATTTTGGAGGGTAACTAAACCCACTAAACACCCTACAAAGTTACTACGCATTTTTATGAAAAACCAAGTTCATGTTGTCATAAAAAGTGCTTTGTTTTTGCACTTGACTAGTGTAATATTGTTTATTAACTTGTTGTTGATTGAATGATTTCCGAAAAGAAAATGATATGCTAATAAGCATGGACACCTCCGTTTACAAAGGAAACTCTGGCGAAATTTTCTAAAAATCCAACACTTAGAAAATATTTTTCTAACAAGTGTTTACAAATATATTTTTAACTTTATTTTTCAGAATAAACTTCGCCATAGGTTTTGTTACAAAAAATACAAAGTATCGGAGGTTGGTTTTGGTAAATAAAAATGGATAAATATATATTTAGAATATATATTTTATACTAATACACTTGTGTGAAAATTTGTATATTTTGTGAACTAGCTATATTATTTTAGGGTAAAATAATATAACTTACAAGTTAACTGGAAATCACAACTCCAAAATAAAACCAAAAATCCCACGGAATGAATGTTTAAGTTACACACATAATATTGTGAAACCGAACAAGAAAACGTAACTTATGAAATATTTCGCAAAATATTCCAGAAAATACTCTTACAAATATATTTTTGGTAAAATATTATTTTGGAAACTAAAGAAGTAAAAATATATTATTTTTGGGAAAAATACATATATTTTGGGAATACGTTATTTTTGGACAAATAAATTAAATATATTTTCCTAAGTGGGACTTAAAATATATTTTTCGAAACTGCAAATAGACATGTATAAATGCCCCCATCCTTGGGAAGGAAATACGGAGTTAAAATACTTGAGAAGTATGAATACGAAATAGTTGTCTAACTATTATTCCAAAACCTTAAAAATAATTTAAGTTAAAATAATTATTTTAACTAATAGTTATAACTTGGAATAATTTTGAGAACACAAGTAACGTAACTCAAAAACCTTCATACTACGCAAAGGCATGGCCCGTTCGTCTAATAGGCGTTAGTACACTGTAGGTAGTCGTGTTTGCTGAGGAGACTTGGGTTACACATAATGAAGACGCAATACAGTGAGTTCATGTCCCCCTTTTCCTTAAACTGTTTTGTTTACTTACTTCGGGGGTGAAGTACATGTTACAAAGGGATACTTACAATACTATTGGTATGATTAGCCTAGGAAAGAACCATAGATCATGTGATAGGGTAGGCGGATACTTGGGACCATTAATCCTCGTATCAGGACCGAGGGGCATGAGTGATAGATCTATTTAGGTGTAGCGAGCCCACACCCATGAGGCCGGGGCGGCCCATAGAGGTGAACTATGTCTTCCAGCCGGGAGCCCGGTACAACTTTGCTAGGTTTGAGTCTTCCTACACCGTCACACATATCAGTGGCGTTGCAAACCATTGGAGATCTTTTCCTTGTTTGCAATCATACTGGGACATACATACACATGAACTCGCTAAAGTTTTTGTTGATTTTTCAAACTACATGTATTTCAGGGAATTAGTGGATCTGGCGGAGTATGCATGTTTGAAGCTGCGTTGAATAAAGATGTCATCCAGGGTAGTAGGTTTAGGAGGTGTAACCCTTCCCTGGACGGGTTACATGTCTTTAAACCACGTATTAATTAAAGTCTTTTGCTGTGTCTCATGAACACGTTGTAGCCAAGTATGGTTTGTAACTTATTTTAAGTGTCGACATTTTCAAACAATGATGTTGTGGTACTTTTAAACTAAATGAATGGATGAACATCTTGTGTTTTTATCATATAGCATTGTTATGATTGTTGCTATGGTATTAAGAAGTCACACCAAACAAACCCACGCTTCCGCAAAAGCCAGGGTGTGACACTTTACACTATGTGTTTTGACTTTATTTTAACGTATGTGACAGGTGCTTAAGTTGCTAGGATGCTTAGGTGCATGGTGAACTAGGATTCTTTCTCGAGTCTAGACTATGATCATCAGGGCTCTCACAAAAATGTTTTCAAACATTTTTACATTGCATACACTATACGTCAAGATCTAGGGAACAAACATTTTTACAAACAAAAAGGCACAAATACACATTTCAAAACTTATATTTATAATTCAGTCTTAGAGACTGAGGGAGGATCAGTCTTAGAGACTGAGGGAGGATCAGTCTTAGAGACTGAGGGAGGATTTAGTCTTAGAGACTGGGAGGTTGGTCTTAGATTTAGTCTTAGAGACTGGGAGGTTGATCTTAGAGACCAGGGAATTTAGTCTTAGAGACTGGGAAAGTTGGTCTTAGAGACCAGGGAGTTGGTCTTAGAGGCCAGAGAGTTAGTCTGAGAGACTAGGGAATTTAATCTGAGAGACTGGGTGGGATAGTCTGGGGAAGACTAGGATGATTACTTGCGTACAATATTGTGACTTACATGCTTATTTGATTACATGTTGATATATGTGCATATGTGTGGTTATGTTACAGACACCATACCATCATCTTCTGATACCGGAGTGTCAGACACATTGGATCCTATGGCGATTGTGTCGGACGACGAGATTGTCCCTGAGGATGAGGTCTATACATCGGATACCACTAGTACAGACGATGACGATTTCCAGCCTTTTGCTTTACCGGATCTCGGAGACGATGTTCAGCTCGCTGATGGTATTCTAGTCGGGGATCTACCTCTTGCTGAGATCCCTGCTCCCGTTCCCCTTGCTGCAGTTCCTGTTGGGGATCTACCACTTGATGATGATGTCGTTATTCCTGTCATTGAGGTTCCGGTTATGGAGGTTCCTTCTGATTCTTCTGGTCCAGACTCTCTTGAGTCAGTATCATCTTCTACTCCCCATGCGCTAGGGTTACAGCGATACCTCACCGACTCAGATTCCGATATGGCCATGTCAGCCGCATCCGATCAGGACCCTGATTTTGACCTTGTTGATGACCCCGATCATGATTTTGACCTTGCTGATGACCCCGATCATGATTTTGACCTTGCTGATGACCCCGATCATGAGTTTGACCTTGCTGATGACGCCGAGCATGAAATAGACTATGCTCCTGATGAGCAGCCATTCGAGGCCCCTATTTCACCTCACGATTTCGACCCAGATCACGAGATTGGGCTTATGCACGATGATCAGCCTCTAGTGGCTCCTGTTGCTCCTATCGATCAACCCCCTGTTGTACCCGCTGATCTAGATCTAGCCCCAGCTGACCCTGTCCCATCGCCAGATCATGACTCTATCTTTGCTAAGATACATGATATTGCATCGATATTACCTGATCCAGTCCTTGTGTTTGATGACCATGCTCCGTTTGCCGCCCACATCGATCCTAGATATGCTGACACCCATAATGGGTGGGTCGATGATGACGATTATCCCCCACATGTTATACCAGTCACTCCCCCTCATGCACCCATCTCTGCACCGATTGATGTTACCCCTCATTTTCCCCATGTATCAGATATCCATCGCACCGACCTTCCTATCACTTTTCTCCAGGACATTCCTCCACCTCGTCTTGGGGAGGGATCTTCAAGACAGCAGCCTGCTTTTGTCCCGCCTATGTTTTCAGCTGTTCCATTCATGTCTCAGCTTCCTCGCACTACATCACCTTTTGCACCTGCTGCACACGCGGCTTTTCCTCCATCAGCACCCTCAGGCGAGCCATTTCTGTGGTCTTCGCCCAATATCATGCCTTTTTCGGACCCATACCACCCTTTTCATGTTGGATATACCACATATGACATACTTATATCCTTGCAGTTACAGCAGGATGCATTGAGCCGACGAGTCCAGGAGCTGGGGATGACTCCTCGTCCTCCCCCTTGTCATTGTCAGTCTCCATTTGCTACACCACCAGCTCTTCTCGGACTACACCCGGATTCTAATGTCCGCTTCCTCACTCCTGAGTAGCAGATTGCTTACCTGATGCGCGTTATCCACGCCCTCGAGGAGGATTGGGTGCATTTGCACCGTTTGCTTTTCTTCCCTCCTCCACCTCCTCCTCCGCCATCAGCGTAGCTATATTTTTGGTTTGGTGCAGGTAGATTGTTTTGGTGAGAGAGTCGCAATTGGGCTAGCATATGAAGAGTTTTGGAAGACCACGTTTTTGTATATGATTTGTGTAGACTGACTTGTATTTTGGGGTGATGTAACCCTATGATATTATTTTGATGTATGATGTACTGTGAAACATGTAAAACTATATTGTGGTCATGATTAAATGAAAGCTCAATGGCAACGTTCTCACTACATGTAGTGTTGAATTATTTGTTTTATATTATAACATGGGATGTTATGTGTTATTGTGTTGATGGATGTTATTACATACGCATACTACTTACTTACTATACTTACTATGACCTGACTAATATGATCTTCTTTTAGAAGATGCCTCCACGACGAGACACACATTTGCCTACTACTGAGGCAGAATTGCAAGCCAGAATTTCGCAAGCCATAGCGGATTACGAGGCCTCCCGCGCTGAGACCAGCGGAGGTACCTCAAGAAACAACAACCCACCACATGGTAATGTTTAAGTCACTGAGACACATTACATTACATTTGGACATTCCAGGTGCAATCGCTAATGCTTTCTGTAAATATTATTGCCTGTACAGGCTGTACCTACAAACAATTTCTGGATTGTAAGCCCTTAAATTTCGATGGCACTGGGGGCGCTGTTGCTTTCTTCAGATGGGCGGAAAAGACAGATTCTGTTTTGAGAATGAGCAAGTGTGCTCCTGAACAACAAGTTACTTACATCTCAGGGATTTTTCTTGATGGTGCTTTATCCTGGTGGAATCTTCAAGTATAAACCCTGGGGGAGGTGGCGGTGTATACATTGACATGGACTGAGCTGAAAGAGCTCATGCTGAAGAAATACTGTTCAAGGGCCGAAATACAAAAGCTGGAAACTGAATTTTGGAATCTCAAAATGGACGGCCCAAAAATTGCTGAGTATGTACAGAGATTCCATGATTTATCCCATGTGGTACCCTACATGGTTACGCCTGAATTCAAACGCGTGGAGCGTTTCATCTGGGGGTTGGCACCCCAGATTATGAGCATGGTGACAACATCGAAGCCTACCACAATTACTGAGGCAATTGATCTAAGCGTGGCTTTAACTTAAGAGGCGATCAGGCTAAACAAGTTTTCAATTTCTGACCCCAAGAAAAAGGAGACTCACGTCGAGTCCTCGGGAGAGAACAAACGGAAGTTCTCAAACTTCAAAAAGGGTACCAGCAGCACAAGCGCACTGGACAAGGCAAAAGGGAAAGGGTATATGGGCACCTTGCCCAAGTGTAACGCGTGTCAGTTGCATCACGAGGGACGATGCAGATCTGGAAAATGTGAAGCATGTGGTAGAGCTGGGCACTCGAAAGAAACTTGTTGGTTGGTTCTGGCCGGGTTGGCCAAAGGGGTGTTGGAAACAACAACCGTGGAGGTAATGGAGATGGGAACCGCCCGCAAGGAAATAATGGAGGGAATGGTAATCGTGGGAATGTTGCAAATCAAGCTGGGAACCGCAACCAAAACAACACTCATGGTGGTAATGGTAATGGTCGAGGACCGGGATGTTTTAACTGCGGAGACATCGGGCACTTCAAGCGTGAATGCCCAAAACTCAACCAAGCACAAGGCAGAGACTTCAACATAGGTGCAAGGGAAGCACGCCAGGATCCAAATGTCGTTACTGGTACGTTCCCTATTAATCAACGCTCTGCATCTGTGCTATTTGATACTGGTGCCAACTATAGTTTTGTATCGCTAGAATTTAAGAAAATGCTTGGGTTAACTGCTAGTAAGTTAGACATTCCGTACTCAATTGAACTGGCTAATGGAAAGCTAGTTGAAACGAATGAAGTCATTAGAGGATGTGTAATAGAGCTGGGAGAACACGAGTTTACATTGGATCTACCGCCAGTCGAGTTGGGAAGCTTCGACGTGGTAGTAGGGATGGATTGGTTGTCAAGTAACAAAGCCAAGATTGTATGTCAGGAGAAGACCATTCGCATCCCAATGGCGGATGGAGAAACGAGTGTGGTACACGAGGAGAAGCGCGATACGCCTCTGAGGATCATTAGCTGTTTGAAAGCTCGAAAATGTTTACAGAAAGGATGCGTTGCTTTCTTAGCACACATCGTGGATAAAGAAGCAGCTGAGCCAAAGCTAGAAGATATTCCAGTCGTAAGGGAGTATCCTGAAGTCTTTCCAGAAGACTTGCCAGGATTGCCGCCACAAAGACAAGTCGAGTTTCATATTGACTTAGTTCCAGGCGCTGCGCCTGTGGCTAAGGCACCCTACGACTTGCACCTTCAGAGATGCAGGAGTTGTCGACACAACTTCATGAGTTGCTAGACAAAGGATTTATCAGACCAAGATTCTCGCCTTGGGGAGCTCCAGTTTTATTCGTTAAAAAGAAGGATGGTAGTTTTCGCATGTGTATCGACTACCGGGAGCTGAACAAGTTGACAGTCAAGAATAGATATCCTTTGCCAAGGATCGATGACCTGTTCGATCAGTTATAAGGTTCAAGTTTTTACTCAAAGATCGATCTACGATCAGGTTATCACCAATTGAGAATACAAGAGGAAAGTATTCCAAAGACTGCCTTCCGAACTCGCTATAGACATTACGAGTTCCTGGTTATGCCGTTTGGTTTGACAAACACGCCAGCAGTATTCATGGATTTAATGAACCGAGTATGCAAGCCATACCTCGACAAGTTCGTGATTGTGTTTATTGATGACATTTTAATCTACTCAAAGAGGAAAGAAGAACATGAGCAACACTTAAGAGTTGTTTTAGAGCTGCTTAAAAAGGAGAAGCTATACGCTAAGTTCTCGAAGTGCGAGTTCTAGTTACGGGAAGTCCAGTTCCTTGGTCATGTAGTTAATGGAAATGGAATTCATGTGGATCCCACAAAGATCGAGGCTATAAAGAACTGGGAAACTCCAAAGACACCAACTGAGATTCGACAATTCCTAGGTTTGGCTGGTTATTACCGCAGATTCATTGAGGATTTCTCGAAAATCGCTCAACCTTTGACCTCTCTCACACAGAAAGACAAGAAGTTTGATTGGGGAGACAAGCAAGAAGAAGCATTCCAATTGTTGAAAAACAAGCTTTGTGACGCACCAATTTTATCTTTACCCGAAGGCACGGACGACTTCGTGGTATACTGCGACGCCTCGCGTCAAGGTTTAGGCTACGTGTTGATGCAGCGACAGAAGGTTATAGCCTATGCTTCTCGCCAGTTGAAAGTTCACGAGAAAAATTACACCACGCATGATTTGGAATTGAGCGCGGTGGTGTTTGCTTTGAAAATCTGGCGACATTACTTATATGGTACGCGCTGTACGATCTACACTGATCACAAGAGCCTGCAGCATATATTCGATCAGAAAGAGCTTAACATGAGGCAAAGACGCTGGGTGGAGCTGCTAAATGATTATGACTGTGAAATCAAGTATCACCCAGGGAAGGAGAATGTGGTCGCTGATGCCCTGAGTCGAAAGGAAAGGATCAAGCCCATAAGGGTTAGGGCTTTGGAAATGATTATACAAATGGACCTCTCATTGAGCATTCGTGCCGCGCAGAGAGAAGCTCTCAAGGAAAGAAATATTGAAAATGAATATCTCCATGGGATGGAGAAACAGTTGGTACCAAACGGGGAAGGAACGTTATGCTTCATGAAACGAATTTGGGTTCCTCTGTTTGGTGGTTTGAGAGATGTTATTTTTTACGAAGCTCACAAATCTCGGTACTCGATCCATCCAGGATCGGACAAAATGTACCAAGATCTAAAGGATTTTTACTGGTGGCCAAGAATGAAAGGCGATGTTGCAATATATATTGGCAAATGTTTAACTTGCGCCAAGGTAAAGGTTGAATACCAAAAGCCTTCAGGTCTTCTGCAACAACCTGAAATACCCCAATGGAAATGGGAACAAATTTCTATGGACTTCATAACAAAATTGCCAAGGATGCCCAAGGGCCATGATACAATTTGGGTAATAGTAGACCGTCTAACGAAGTCTGCGCACTTTTTTCCAATCAAGGAAAAAGACAACATGAGTAAACTTGCTGAAATATACATGAGGGAGATTGTTGCACGACATGGAGTGCCTCTCTCAATCATTTCTGATAGAGATGGAAGATTCGTGTCAAGGATTTGGCAATCCTTTAAAGAAGCATTTGGTTCTCAGTTAAATCTGAGTACTGCGTTTCACCCGCAAACTGACGGACAGAGTGAACAGACGATTCAAACATTAGAAGACATGTTGTGAGCTTGCCTAATGGATTTAGGTGGAAGTTGGGACACTCACCTACCATTGGTTGAATTTTCGTACAATAAAAGTTATCATGCAAGCATCCAAGCCGCACCGTTCGAAGCTCTCTATGGACGCAAATGTCGATCACCGGTTTGTTGGGCCGACGCGGGTGATAGACAGTTAGTTGGTCTGGAATTGGTTCAGGAAATGACTGTCAAGATTATACAGATCCGAGAACGCATTAAAGCGGCTCGTGATCGACAAAAGAGTTATGCGGACCTGAGAAGGAAACCTCTGGAATTCGAGGTTGGAGATATGGTTTTGTTGAAAGTTTCACCCTGGAAGGGTGTGGCATGCTTTGGGAAGCGTGGGAAGTTGAATCCGCGATACATAGGTCCATTCAGAATCCTGCAAAGGATTGGGCTTGTAGCATACAAATTGGACATACCTGCTGAACTTAATGGCGTTCATGATACATTTCATGTATCAAATTTGAAAAAGAGTCCGACTCAAGAAACAGTTGTCATTCCTGTCGACGAAGTTCATATTGACGACACACTCCACTTTACTGAAGAACCCGTTGAGGTTACGGATTGGAAGAATAACAAGACACGCCGGAGTAGTGTCAAACTCGTCAAAGTTCGATGGAATGCACGACACAGGCCAGAATTCACGTGGGAGCGTGAGGATCGTATGAAATCCAAGTACCCACATTTATTCCCCAAGACCCCTGCATCTAGTAGCAGAACTTAAATTTCGGGATGAAAATTTTCTAACAGGGGGAGAATGTGACAACTCTAAAAATTACAGGTATCCGCACAATTAATTAATATTAAATTTGTGCTAAATGACTGTGCTTGATTTCAACTGATGAATAAACAGCTTTCTGCTTTTTGTTACATACATACATATGCATCACATTTCATACTGTCACTCCATTTATTACATACAACCTTTAGTGACAAACTTGATGCACAAAGCACAGTTAGCACAGTGAGCTGATAACTCAGAAACATGCTGACAATACCAGCACATAGACAGACTATAAATTGAGGCCCAGTATGAGCCAGAGACAAGGTACTACACTAGTATGGAGTGTAGGGAAGTAAGGACCATAAAACTGCGTCACTAGGTGATAGTTTAGGTGCCGGAAAGTGCCTAAAACCCACTTAAACTGCAAAATTCTGCATTTATAAACAAAATTCAGCATTTAAAAATGCTAGTCATTTGCAAAAATATGGCAAAATGGTCCTGTATGCTTTCCTAAGTGTCGGGAATTAAAAATGTCACAAAAAGTTACATAAAAGACACTATACGGAAAACTTGGCACTTTAACGGAACGGTATCCAACCGGACAACCGGACATTACCTGGAACACTAAAATATTATCAGAAACATTGTTACACTATTTCTGAGCTAGTCTTGGTTCCTGGACACTTAAACACACTACATAAAGCATGTACCACACTAAACATTAGATTTTAGATCTAACACCCTACTAATTGCCAATTACCCAAATAAATTACAACTAAACCCCCCCCCCCCCCCCCTATGTGGTAACCGTCCCCATGGGACCCCCACCACAAGATTTTTATAAATCTTGCTAATCCCCATATGATTACCTAGGAATTGTGAAGATCATGCTTGTACTTACACTAAACACTAACTCTTACACTTAACACCCCTAACTAATCACCTATTTACCAAATAACTTTCATTTAACCCCCCCCCCCCCCCATTGCAAGTTTACGGCCCTTAAGTGGCCCCCACCATAAGATTTCTTAATCTCTACCAAATCCCCATGTAATCACTCAAGAAATTATGACATGATCTTGCTTGTACTCCTTTGTACACAAGACCCTATGGATAAAAGAGTTAGAGTGTTATAAGATCACCTATCATTCTCATCTTCATCACCACAACAAAACATCTCTCTCCCCCTCTAAACAAAGCTCGGCCGAAACCCCCTTGTCACCACCATCATTTTTCGATTCTTGTTCAAGTATTCCAAGCTCACAACAAGGTGTATCAAGGTGAATCACGGAGTGTGGAGCTCACGGATCGTCAAGGACCTCTCTCGTGTGCTTTTATCCACTCATTTTCTCTAGTGTTTCTTCCCTAGCTTAAAAGCTAGTAGTAAGCTTCTTTGATCCTCATTTACTTCATGTTTATGGTGGTTAATAGTTAGATTATGATGAAAATACAAGAACACTAAAAGATCATAAACCTAAGTCTTGAACATAAAGCTAATATGATGTTGAAATAAGATGAAATCATGATGAAATAGAGTTGTTTTGTTATGTAGTTGATTTCTTGTTGCTTGCTTGATGATTATTAGTGATATGATGTTAAACATCATGGTTGAACTTGTTAAAGTAAGATTAAAAACTTAAGTTAACAAGTTAGGAGGTGATTAGTGATTTACATAAAAGAATCACCTCCATGTTTCAACATAAACTTGGTAATAAAATGATTTCTTGAAAAATAAGTGCACTAAGTGAGTTGATGATCGTATGGATTCGAGGTTTACAAACGGTTTTTCCTAAATACACTAAGTTAAAAAGACGACTTTTGAAAGGTCATGAGTCTTACACTATTTTTGGAAAGAAATAAGTATGAGAATACTAGTGAAGCAAGAAAATGTTGTAAACAAATATTTTTGCAGAATGTGTTCACAAGTTGTGAACATCTAAAAATCCCGAAAATGAGTTTTTAACAAAAGTAAACACATTTTGGAGGGTAACTAAACCCACTAAACACCCTACAAAGTTACTACCCGTTTTTATGAAAAACCAAGTTCATGTTGTCATAAAAAGTGCTTTGTTTTTTCACTTGACTAGTGTAATATTGTTTATTAACTTGTTGTTGATCGATTGAATGATTTTCGAAAAGAAAATGATATGCTAATAAGCATGGACACCTCCGTTTACAAAGGAAACTCTGGCGAAATTTTCTAAAAATCCAACACATAGAAAATATTTTTCTAACAAGTGTTTACAAATATATTTTTAACTTTATTTTTCAGAATAAACTTTGCCATAGGTTTTGTTACAAAAAATACAAAGTATCGGAGGTTGGTTTTGGTAAACAAAAATGGATAAATATATATTTGGGATATATATTTTATACTAATACACTTGTGTGAAAATTTGTATATTTTGTGAACTAGCTATATTATTTTAGGGTAAAATAATATAACTTACAAGTTAACTGGAAATTACAACTCCAAAATAATACCAAAAATCTCACGGAATGAATGTTTAAGTTACACACATAATATTGTGAAACCGAACAAGAAAACGTAACTTATGAAATATTCCGCAAAATACTCTTACACGTATATTTTTGGTAAAATATTATTTTGGAAACTAAAGAAGTAAAAATATATTATTTTTGGGAAAAATACATATATTTTGGGAATACGTTATTTTTGGACAAATAAGTTAAATATATTTTCCTAAGTGGGACTTAAAATATATTTTTCGAAACTGCAAATAGACATGTATAAATGCCCCCATCCTTGGGAAGGAAATACGGAGTTAAAATACTTGAGAAGTATGAATACGAAATAGTTGTCTAACTATTATTCCAAAACCTTAAAAATAATTTAAGTTAAAATAATTATTTTAACTAATAGTTATAACTTGGAATAATTTTGAGAACACAAGTAACGTAACTCAAAAACCTTCATACTACGCAAAGGCACGGCCCGTTCGTCTAATAGACGTTAGTACACTGTAGGTAGTCGTGTTTGCTGAGGAGACTTGGGTTACACATACTGAAGACGTAATACAGTGAGTTCATGTCCCCCTTTTCCTTAAACTGTTTTGTTTACTTACTTCGGGGGTGAAATACATGTTACAAAGGGATACTTACAATACTATTGGTATGATTAGCCTAGGAAAGAACCATAGATCATGTGATAGGGTAGGCGGATAATTGGGACCATTAATCCTCATATCAGGACCAAGGGGCATGAGTGATAGATCTATTTGGGTGTAGCGAGCCCACACCCATGAGGCCGGGGCGGCCCATAGAGGTGAACTATGTCTTCCAGCCGGGAGCCCGGTATAACTTTGCTAGGTTTGAGTCTTCCTACACCGTCACACATATTAATGGCCTTGCAAACCATTGGTGATCTTTTCCTTGTTTGCAATCATACCGGGACATACATACATACATACATTGAATACAAAGGTTTATACATACACATGAACTCACTCAACTTTTTGTTGATTTTTTAAACTACATGTATTTCAGGGAATTAGTGGATCTGGCGGAGTATGCATGTGTCAAGCTGCGTTGAATAAAGATGTCTTCCAGGGTAGTAGGTTTAGGAGGTGTAACCCTTACCTGGACGGGTTACATGTCTTTAAACCACGTCTTAATTAAAGTCTTTTGTTGTGTCTAATGAACACGTTGTAGCCAAGTATGGTTTGTAACTTATTTTAAGTGTCAACATTTTCAAACAATGATGTTGTGGGTACTTTTAAACTAAATGAATGGATGAACATCTTGTGTTTTTATCATATAACATTGTTATGATTGTTGCTATGGTATTAAGAAGTCACACCAAACAAACCCACGCTTCCGCAAAAGCCAGGGTGTGACACTTTACACTATGTGTATTGACTTTATTTTAACGTATGTGACAGGTGCTTAAGCTGCTAGGATGCTTAGGTGCATGGTGATGAAATCGAGGCTAGGGAAGGTCTAGAAACAATAAACAATTGTCTGTAATAAAAATCTGACTTGTCGGAACAGAACAATTTTCCTAGATCTTTTCTGTAATAATTGTATTATCTTATATGACATGGTATGGGACGTGTTGCTTTAAATATTTGGTAAATATAGTTGTTATGGAAACTTCTGGACAATCTGTTTCGCTCAGTGTCGCGCCCCGATGTTTCCGCCATCGGTTGGGGTGTGACAGATTGGTATCAGAGCCATAACTATAGGGAATTAGGCAAGACTCGACCTAGTCCGGGTCGATGTCTTAGCGACCTAGTCTATAGTTAGGACCCAATAGACCGACTCGTGCATGTCCAGTAGGGATTATGTATGAGCTTACTGCTATCCCACGCTATTCTCGCTTACACTACGCTGTCACTGCACAATTATTCGAAACCAAACGAGTGATTTGATCGAGATTAGGTGTGGAAACCTCAAACTCTCGATTAAATTGCTTATTGATATGTATTTATCTATAAAACGCGAGAATTCGCGTTGAATCAGGAGTGAAATCCATACTTTGACGCGGATTTTCATCGCTATTTCTACCGAAACCGGAACAAGGTTATTAAGCCAGGGGTGAAACCCTAACCTTAACGGCTCGTTCTGACTTTCACTTGGTTTTCCAAAACTCTCACCAAAGTCTCGACGAACTCCAACGACCTGAAGGCACGGTATGACCAAAGGGATGCATGCCGAACGCCCAAGAATCGAGGCAGAAGCACGATCCTGAAAGTCAAAAATGTGTATGATAAGTCCTTGAGAATAGTCGAATCACTTTGGGTAGTCCATGTCTAATAGTCGCAGACAATCTATTTCTCGATTTTTATGTGTTTCGATTCTGAGCCCGCAACTACTGACTCTGATGATTCGTTGATTTTATGTGTATATGTGAATCTACCTGCTTATGTGCTTTGATTTTGGAGAATTATTCGATTTTCGCTTTCACTTTGATCGACCAGAACGCTTACAAAACGCTAAATTATGGACGACCTTATGCTATGTCATACGCTTATACCATACTACTCGATATGTTAATCGCGATCGCTATTCTCGAACAATCGCGGACCTTGAATGATAGGTTTCTGTATTCTGACTGCATCTTGTGATTACATGTCTACGTGCTTCTGTGAATTATGTGCTTTATGTGCATATGTGCTTCTGTGTTTATGTGAATCTGTGATTATGTGCCTATGTGGTTACGTGATTGAATGCGTTCCTAAGCTTTAGTAAGTATTAGACGTGAGAGGTGAGATTCGATTATGACGTGTCTGAGACCTATGACGATGTCTGTTGCAGACAATGTCGACTGGACCATCATCTGGACCTCGTCACCCACGACTCTCTCGCCAAGAACAGAGGGACAAATGCCTTGCTGCCATCCTCGCTAAACAAGTGGCCAAGGTTGTGCCTCAGATCGTGAGTGAGATTTACGAGAATGTTAGCAAATCGTCTGAAGAGTCCAGAACCGAAGCTCCTAAAGTTGCCACCAAGACTGCTTTCAGCTTCAAGCAGTTCAAGGCTTGCGGTCCAAAGGAATTCACTGGAGAAGATGGCCCAACGACTATGTTTCAATGGTTCGATTCCATCGAAGTCACTCTGTGCCAGAGCGGATGTCCTGAAAATCTCCGTACCCTAAACGCTACCGGCGTCTTCCAGTCCCGCGCATTAGATTGGTGGACGGCCGAGAGAAACAAACGCGAAAATGATGCAGCCTATGAGTTGACGTGGGAAGAGTTGAAAGCCATCATGATGGACGAATTCTGCCCTCCCCATGAACGCCAAAAGCTGGAGGACGAGTTCTGGAATATTAAGCAGAAGGAAGGTGACAATGCTGCCCTGACTGCTCGCTTTAAGCAGCTCAGCATCATCTGTCCCGATCAAGTGAAGACGCCCGACATGACGATCAAGAAGTACATTCGAGCTCTGCCCGACTGTGTTGCGGATTTTGTACATGCCGCAAAGCCAGCAACGATCGAAGAAACTTACTTGCTTGCTGCTGAAATCAACGACAAGCGAGTAAAAGCTGGTTTTTGGGATAAGCATTCAAAGTCCCTGCATCAAGCTACCACCGCATCAGCCTCCGAAACCGCTGCTGCTCAACCATCAAAGTCCTCACGCCGCAAGAAGAAGAACAACAACAGCAGCTCCAGCAACAAGAACCGTGTTGTCACTACCACTACAAGCCATACCGGCTCAGCAGCAGTCTCACCACCGCACAGCACCCGTTACTTATGCACCACCTGCAAAGCGTGCATACACAGGCCCCCACCCTGCTTGCTCAACATGCTCTTATCACCACCCGGTGGGTCTCGCCTGTCGTTTCTGCGCTCACTGCAATATGTACGGTCACTTCACTGCTAACTGCCGTACTAGTCCCCATCAAGCACCAGCTTAAGCCACTGCTCATCAAGCTCTGCTCCCAGCCCCTCAAGGCCAACAGGCGGCTCAGGCACCCGCGGTCAACGCCCGAGTCTGCTTCGCATGTGGTGATCCCAACCACTTTGCGAACATGTGCCCAAACAGGGTTGTGAAATAAAAGCCCCAGCAGCAGCAACCTCACCAACAGCAGCAGCAACAGTAGCAACAGCAAGCCGCACGCGCCAGAACCTTCAACATCAATGTGCGCCAAGCCCAGGCTGACAACAACATGGTCAATGGTACGTTCCTTGTGAATGGTATTTATGTATCGTGTTTGTTTGATACTGGAGCCGATAACTGCTTTGTATCGTTTGAATTCGAGAAGCTCCTTAGTCGTAAGCGCTCCCATCTCCCCTCGACGTTCGATGTTGAAGTCGCCACTGGAAGAACCGTCGCCGTTAATTCTGTTCTTCGTGATTGTACCCTTGAGCTCAACAATCACATTTTCCCAATTGACCTTATTCTGATGCAACTCGGAAGTTTTGACGTCATAGTAGGCATGGACTTTCTTTGCGAAAACCATGCTGAAGTTGTGTGCTTCGATAAGATGATTCGCTTCGCACTCGCTAATGGTGACCAACTGTGTGTCTATGGTGAAACTGCTTCGAAGGGTCTCAAACTCATGTCATGCGTCCAAGCTAGCAAGTATCTCCGCAAGGAATACAGAGCTTTCTTGGCTAACATTGTAGTAGCAGAGAAGGAAAAGAAAAAGAAGACCGAAGTAAAAGACGTTCCTGTGGTCCGCGAATTTCCTCAGGTGTTCCCTGATGATCTTCCTGGACTTCCGCCAAGTCGTGATATCGACTTTCGTATTGACCTCATTCCTGGAGCCAACCCTGTTGCCAAAGCTCCTTACCGACTCGCACCGTCCAAAATGCGTGAACTCTCGAGTCAGCTTAAGGAATTACTTGAGAAAGGCTTCATTATCCCGAGCACCTCTCCATCGGGCGCACCAGTCCTTTTCGTCAAAAAGAAGGATGAGTCGTTCAGGATGTGCATCGACTATCGGGAGTTGAATAAGTTGACCATCAAGAACCGTTACCCCTTACCTCGCATTGATGATTTTTTTGATCAGCTACAAGGTGCTACATGTTTCTCGAAGATCGATCTACGCTCAGGCTATCACCAGCTACTCATTCAAGAGGAGGATATACCCAAAACCGCTTTCCGCACTCGCTACGGCCATTATGAATTCGTTGTTATGCCTTTCGGTTTAACCAACGCACCCGCGGTCTTCATGGATCTGATGAATCGGGTGTGTAAACCATATCTCGACCGCTTCGTCATCGTATTCATCGACGATGTCCTGATCTATTCCAAGTCGAAAGCCGAACACGCGCAACATCTACGTTTGGTTCTCGAGCTACTCCAGGGGAATCAACTCTATGCCAAGTTCTCCAAGTGTGAATTCTGGCTAGAGGAGGTTCAGTTTCTGGGTCACATTGTCAATAGTCAAGGTATTCATGTTGATCCCGCGAAGATTGAAGCAGTTAAGAGTTGGATTACACCGAAGAACCCGTCTGAAGTCCGTTCTTTTCTCGGACTAGCAGGCTATTACCGAAGATTTATCAAAGGATTCTCAAAGATCGTTGTGCCGCTTACCGCTCTTACTCATAAAGACAAGCCTTTTGTTTGGGGAACTGAACAAGATTCTGCCTTCCAAACCCTCAAATATATGCTTTGCAATGCTCCTATTCTCGCTTTACCCGACGGAAACGACGACTTTATAGTCTATTGCGATGCCTCGACCCTTGGTCTTGGTTGTGTTCTCATGCAGCGGGACAAGGTTATAGCTTACGCATCTCGTCAACTCAAAATCCACGAGAAGAACTATACAACCCACGATCTCAAGTTAGGCGCAATTGTTTTTGCGTTAAAGATTTGGCGACACTACCTTTATGGTACCAAGTGTACGATCTTCACCGATCATAGGAGCCTACAACATATCTTTGATCAGAAAGAACTTAATATGCGTCAACGTCGATGGGTAGAACTTCTCAACGATTAGGACTGCGAGATTCGTTATCACCCAGACAAGGCAAATGTCGTTGCCGACGCTCTCAGCAGACGGAGTTATTTGCTCAGCATTCGTAATACCCAAGCCCAATACAATCTCGAAACCCTCATCCGCAAAGCCCAGCATGCCTGTTTTAATAAACGCACCCTGAAGAAGGAACGAATCTATCACGATGGAGCCCAACTTGTTAATAAGCCGAATGGGATATTCCACTATCTGGACCAAATTTGGATCCCTAAACGGACCGATTTGTGAAATATTCTGATGGACGAAGCCCACAAATCCCGGTATTCTATTCATCCTGGTGCCGATTAAATGTACCAGGACCTACGCTACAAGTACTGGTGGCCGGGCATGAAAAGGGATATTGCCCTTTACGTTGGAAAATGCCTGACTTGCTCAAAGGTCAAAGCTGAACACCAAAGACCATCTGGCTTACTCGAACAACCGCCAATCCCTATGTGGAAGTGGGAGAGTATAGCTATGGACTTCGTAACAAAGCTCCCGCGTACGTCGACAGGTCACGATAGCATTTGGGTTGTCATTGACCGTTTGATCAAATCCGCTCACTTTTTGCCAATACGGGAAGACTACAAGGTAGAACGATTAGCCCGAATCTACACCGATGAGATCATTTGTAATCATGGGACCCCTCGCGACATCATATCTGACCGTGATGCTCGGTTTACCTCGCGACTGTGGGAAATGTTTCAAGCGGCTCTCGGTACTACGCTTAATCTGAGTACCACATTCCATCCACAAACCGACGGTCAGACTGAAAGAATGATCCATACTCTTGAAGACATGCTCCGTTCGTGTGTCATAGATTTCGGTGGTAATTGGGATACATACCTGCCGTTAGTTGAATTTTCGTATAACAACAGTTATCATTCTAGCATTCAAATGGCATCGTTCGAGGCTTTATACGGAAGAAGATGTCGATCGCCTATTGTATGGCTCGAGATCGGGCACTCGCAATTAACCGGTCCTGAGCTACTGCAAGAAACAACTGACAAAATCCTCCAAATTCGAGATAACCTGTTGAAAGCACGGAGTCGCCAGAAAAGTTACGCCGATAGACGACGCAAGCCCCTTGAATTTGACGTTGGCGACCACGTACTCCTAAAGGTATCACCTTGGAAGGGTGTGGTCAGATTCGGCAAGAAAGGGAAACTAGCGCCTCGATATGTTGGACCTTTTAAGATTCTAGAAAGGATCGGAAATGTAGCCTACAGACTCGAACTACCGGAAGAACTGAGTAACGTTCACCCGACTTTCCATGTTTCGAACCTTCGCAAGTGCCTGGCTGAGCATGATCTAATTGTACCTCTTGATGATCTTCAAATAAACGAAACACTGTGTGACAACCCTCACAATTACAGGTATCCGTACAATTAATTAATTTTAATTATGGGCTTAATGACTGTGCTTGATTACAACTGACAACTTGAACTGCTTTATGATTTTTGTATCATACATACATATGCATCACATTTCATACCGTCACTCCGTTTATTACATACAAACTTTAGTGACATACTTGATGCACAAAGCACAGTTAGCACACTGAACGAATAATTTGGAAACATGCTGACAATGCCAGCACATGGACAGACTATGTTGTTAAGGCCAGTATGGGCCAGGGACAAGGTACTACACTAGTATGGAGTGTAGGGAAGTGAGGACCATAAAACTGCGTCACTAGGTGATAGTTAAAGTGCCGGGAAGTGCCTAAAACACACTTTAAGTGCAGAATTCTGCATTTTCAGCAAAAATTCAGCATTAACATGCTAGTAAGATGTCAAAAATATGGCAGAATGGTCCTGTATGCTTTCCTAAGTGCCGGGAATTAATTGCGCTACAAAAATATATATAAAAGACACTTACGGACTAATTAAACACTTTAAGGGAACGGTATCCAACCGAACAACCGGACATTACCCGGGACACTAAATTTTTGTCAAATACATTGTTTAATTATTTTTGAGCTAGTCATGGTCCCCGTACACCATAACACCCCCTAAATATTAACTAACTAACTTATGTAAGTATACAATTGGATTTTAACTAATGTTTACCAACTTAGTCAAAATTTTACATCCAACCCCCCCCCCCCATACCCGAATTCGGTCCCAAAGGACCCACAAAATAACCAACAACATATCCTCACCATACTCTCTAGATTTTATGCCATTATTTTATGAGATTGTTGCTTGTTGTGATTACCAAAATATTTAGAACATCTTATAAGTATGGCACCCTAAATCATCATCATCATCACTTTCAAACTTCACACCACTCGTTCACTCATCTCTCCCTCTCCCCCTCGGCCACACACAACCGCCACCACCTTCACCATTTCACCACCATCTTCATCCATTTCTAAGCTTCATTCAAGACTAGAAGGTGATTCAAGGAAGCTTGCAACTTGTGGAACTTCAAGAAGCTTTGTTTCTTGCTTTTCACCATCATTTTTCATCATCTTCTTCACTAGAATCATCCCTAGCCTTTGTGCTAATAGTAAGTTCTTGTTTAAATTCTTGTTCACCTTACTTTTATGGTTAAAAGTTGTAGTAAGACTAGTATGTTTAAAACACTAAAGAACAAGAAACTAAGAAGATGAACATAAAGCTTTACATGAAGATTACATGATGAAATGTTGTAGTAGGATGTTGTAGTGAACATGTTGTAGATTGTATGTAGATTCTTGGATTGTGTGATGTTAATCACCATATGGATCTTGTTAAATAATGTTTAGAAATATGATTTAACAAGATTAGAAAGTGGTTATGTGCTACATAAAATAACCACCTTCTAGTTAAACATAAACTTGAAAGAAATGATTTTCTTAAAATATAAATGAACAAGTAGATTAATGATCATGTAGATCCGGGTTTTACAAAAGGTTTTTCTAAATAAACCAAGTTTAAAAATTGATTTTTAAAAAGATTATGACTTTACATACACTTACACATTTTTGGAAATGAAATAAGTGTAGAAACCTTTTATTTACAAGAAGAGTTCAAAAGATTAATTTTTGTAAAAATTGTTTACAAGTTGTAAACACTAAACACTTTCAAGAAAATGATTTTTAAAGAAATAGATACGCTTTGGAAGGTAACTAAATCCACTAAAAGTCTTACCAAGTTACTACACGTTTTTACTAAAAACCAAGTTCATGTTATTATGTAAAGTGCATTGTTTTTGCACTTGGTTAGTGTAACGTTGTTTAATAAATTGTTGTCGATTGATTGATTGATTTTGAAAAGAAAATGATATGCTTAATACCATGGAAACCTTCGATTTTAGGGGAAACTCTGGCGAAATTTTCTAAAAATCCCAAGACTTAGAAAATTATTTTCTAATAAGTATTTACAAATGTGTTTAACTTTGTTTTTGGAAGTAAACTTCGCCATAAGTTTTGTTACAAAATTTCAAAGTACCGGAGGTTGGTTTTCATAAATAAACACATAAACGTGTATTTAGAATATATATTTTATACTAAAACGCTTATGTGAATATTTGCATAATTTGGGAACTAGTTATATTATTTAGAGAAAAATAATATAACTTAACATTGTACCGTTACTAGTATATTTTGGATGGATAATGTTTTGATAACGAGAAATATGAATTATCACATAAATACATGTATAAAATACCCCCATCCTTGGGAAGGAAATACGCACATGAAATACTTGAGAAGTATGAATACGAAATAGTTGTCTAACTATTATTTCAAGACCTACAAATCTAATGTAAGTTAAAATAATTATTATTATTTTAACAATAAGTTATAACTAGGAATAATATCAAAGTAACGTAACTCAAACCCGTAAATACTAAGCCAAGGCACGGCCCGTCCGTCTAATAGACATTAGTACATTGTAGGTCGTTGTATAGCTCACAAGATTTGAGTACTAGCACAGGAGACGCACTACAGTGAGTTCATGTCCCCCTTTTCTCTTAACTGTTTTCGGTTTTATACTTCAGGGGTGAAATACATGTTACAATTATACAGACATTTTTATACGTGGTATGGTTAGCTTAAGGAGGGACTTTTCATACATCGTTAGATCATGTGAGTGGGTAGGCGGCTACTAAAGGCCATTAATCCTCGTCGTAGGACCTAGGGACATGACTGATAGATCTATTTGGGTGTAGCGAGCCCACACCCATGAGGCCGGGGCGGCCCATAGTGGTGACTGTGTCTTACAGCCGAGGCCCGGTACAAATTTGCTAGGTTTGAGTCTTCCTGCTTCACTTCACACGTATCAATGGCCTTGCAAACCATTGGTGATCTCTTTTTTTTTTCTTATTGCTACATACCAGGGACTTTCATACACCGTTTACAAAGGATTATACATACATCGTTTACAAGGGTTTATACATACTCACATACACATGAACTCGCTCAACTTTTTTTTATTTTTCAAACTACATGTATTTCAGGGAATTGATCGGATCTGGCGGGTGATGCACGTTAAGCTGCGTATTAAATAAAAGATGTCATCCAGGGGTGTAGGGTTTGGGAGGTGTAACCCTTGCCTGGACGGGTCACACGTCTCCAAACCTCGTTTTATTTAAGGTCTTTTGTTGAGTCCATTGGGAACTCATTTTTAAACAAGTCATGGTTGTAACTTATTTTGGGTTGATGATTCAAGACAATTATGTTATGCTATTTTCTAACTATATTAATGGATGAGCATCTTGTGTTTTTATCATATAGCATTGTTATGATTGTTGCTATGGTATTAAGAAGTCATACCAAATAAACCCACGCTTCCGCAAAAGCCAGGGTGTGACAGCTTGGTATCAGAGCCTCGATCATAGCGAACTAGGATTCATTCTCGAGTCTAGACTATGATCATTAGGGCTCTCACGAAAATGTTTTCATACATTTTTACATTGCATACACTAAAAGTCCAGATCCGGGGTACAAACTTTTTACAAACAAAAGACACAAATACATCATTCAAAAATTCATATTTCAGCCTTATAGGCTGGGGAGGTTCAGTCTTAGAGACTGAGGGAGGTTTAGTCTTAGAGACTGGGGAAATTTAGTCTTAAAGACTGGGAGGTTGGTCTTAGAGACGATTTAGTCTTAGGGACTGGGAAGGTTGGTCTTAGAGACCAGGGAGGATAGTCTGGGGAAGACTAGAACGATTACTTGCTTACATTGTTGTGACTTACATGCTTATTTGATTATATGTTGATATATGTGCAATTATCATGATTGTTTTGTTACAGACATCATGTCTTCCTCGAGTGGAGTTTCTGACCTTGTGGCAGTAGATTCAGATGACCCGATGCACACAGATCCGGAGGTCTTTACATTGATACGGACAGTAGTGACGACGACGATTTCTAGCCTTTCACGTTGCCGGATTTTGGTGACGACGTTCAGTTCGCTGATGGTATTCCTGATGGGGATCTACCCCTCGTTCCGATTCCTGCTCCTGTTCCACTTGCCGCATTTCCCGTAGAGGATTTGCCACTCGATGTTGTGTCTGATGACGACATCGACCTTTTCGTCGAGGGTCCCCCTGAGGACGACCATGAGGGTGGGGCCCCGATTGCTGATGATGTCGCCATTCCTTTGGTTGAGGCTCCAGTTGCGGGTGCTGTTGTGTTACCACCTGTTGAGGCTCCCGCTGAGGAGATTTTATCTGATCAGCCCGGTACTGATTCTTTTGAGTCAGTATCATCTTCCACTTTGCATACCGTCGGATTGTGTCGATATCCTACTGACTCTGACTCCGATACAGCTATGTCAGCTGTACCTGGTTCACCCCACGAGTTTGAGTTTGACCCTGAGTTCGAGGACGAGTTTGATCCAGTTTTTCCTCCTGATTTTGATCCTGATCATGAGATCGAGTTTATTCCTGATGACCAGCCCTTGGAGGCACCAGCGGTTCCTATTGATCAGCTTCTTGATGTACCTGCCGACTTTGATATGGCCTTTGCTGACCCTGAGCCTGTCATGGCACCAAAGCCTGTTGTTGCTCATGACCCTGTACCTGTGCACGACCATGTTCTTGATGATGCTCCAGTCGTTGCACCGCCTGTAGTGGATGCACCAGCCATTGCACCACCCATTGTTGATATTCCCGTTATTGCACCGATATTACCTGATTCGGCCCCTGTGTATGCTGACCAGGCACCTTTTGCCACTCACATCAATCCTCGTTATGCTGACACCCGTAATGGGTGGATCGAGGATGATGATGACTACCCTCCGTTTGTGCTACCAGTCACTCCTCCTGTGGCACCTGTTTCCGCACCTATTGATGTTCCATTGTTCCACCCACACATCTCTGATGTCCATCACACCGACCTTCCTATCACTTTTCTCCAGGACATTCCTCCACCTCGTCCTGGGGAGGGTTCATCGAGACAGCAGCCTGCTTTTGTACCGCCTGTATCATCAGCTGTTCCATCCATGTCTCAGTTTCCTCACACTACACCATCTTTTGTACCTTCGGGAGAGTCATTTCTGTGGTCTTCGCCCCATGTTATGCCGTTATCAGACCCGTATCACCCTTTTCATGTGGGGTACACGACGGACGATATACTCATCTCCCTACAGTTACAGCAGGAGGCACTGAGCCGGAGAGTTCATGAGTTGGAGAGGATTCCACGTCCTCCCCCGTGCCATTGTCAGTCTCCTTTTTCTACACCACCAGCTCCTCTTCCACTACCCCCTGACTCTGATGTTCGCTTCCTTACACCGGAGCAGCAGATTGCCTATCTGCTGCGAGTTGTCCACGCACTTGAGGAGGATTGGGTGCTTATGCGCCGTTTGCTTTTCTCTTTTCCTCCTCCTCCTCCGCCATCAGCGTAGCTATATTTTTGGTTTGGTGCAGGTAGACTGTTTTGGTGAGAAAGTCGCAATTGGGCCAGCATATGAAGACTTTTGGAAGACCACGTTTTTATATATGTTTTGTGTAGACTGACTTGTATTTTGGGGTGATGTAACCCAATGATCTTATTTTGATGTATGATGTACTGTGAAACATGTAAAACTATATTGTGGTCATGATTAAATGAAAGCTCTATGGCAACGTTCTCACTACATGCATTGTTGAATTATTTGTTTTATATTATAACATGGGATGTTATGTGGTATGATGTTGATGGATGATATTATATATGCATATTACTTACTTACCATACTTACTATGACCTGATCGATATGACCTTCTTTTAGAAGATGCCTCCACGACGAGAACCACGTTTGCCTACTACTGAGGTGGAATTACAGGAACGTATTTCAAAAGCAATTGCTGATTATGAGGCCTCGCGTGCCGAAACAAGCATGAATAACTCAAACAACAACAACAACAATCCACCCAATGGCTGTACTTACAAACAATTCCTGGATTGTAAGCCCCTGAACTACGATGGCACTGGAGGTGTTGTTGCCTTTGTCAGATGGACCGAAAAGACGGATTCTGTAATAAGGATGAGCAAGTGTGCTCCTGAAAACCAAGTTACTTACGTCTCAGGACTCTTTCTTGATGGTGCTTTATCATGGTGGAACTTACAAGTTCAAACCTTAGGAGAGGCGGCGGCGTATGCACTGACATGGGCTAAGCTGAAAGAGCTCATGAGGAAGAAGTATTGTTCACCGGCAGAAATACAGAAACTGGAGGCGGAATTTTGGAACCTAAAAATGGATGGACCAAAAATTGCTGAATATGTCCAAAGGTTCCACGACTTGTCACGCGTTGTGCCATATATGGTTGATCCTGAATTTAAACGAATTGAGCGTTTCATCTGGGGATTGGCACCCCAGATCATGAGCATGGTGACAACTTCGAAGCCCCCAACGATTATTGAAGCCATCGATCTCAGCGTGGCACTTACGGAAGAAGCCATCAGATTGGACAAGTTTTCCATTTCTGAGCCGAAAAAGAAAGAAACTCATGTTGAATCTTCAGGGGAGAACAAGAGGAAATTCTCCAACTTTAAAACGAGTACCGGCAGTGCCAATAAGAGGAAGGATGTGAACTGATCAGCTGAAAATAAGCGTGGTGCTGAAGCCAAAGGGAAAGGATACATGGGCACTCTGCCCAAGTGCGAATTATGCCAACATCATAATGCTGGCCGATGCAGACTTAGCAAATGTGAATCCTGTGGAAGGATGGGTCACTTAAAAGACACTTGTTGGTTGGTACTAGCCGTGGTGGCCAAAGGGGATCTGGTAACAACAACCGTGGAAGTAACGGGAATGGGAACCGCAACGGCGGAAATGGTAATCGCGGTAACTTCGGGGATCAAGCAGGAAATGGCAACCGCAATCAAAACAACAATCAAGGTGGTAATGAAGATGGTAACGGTCGAGGACCGGGATGTTTTAACTGCGGAGATGTCGGGCACTTCAAGCGTGAATGCCCAAAACTCAATCAAGCTCGTGGAAGAGTATTCAACATTGGAGCAAGGGAAGCACGACAGGACCCGAATGTTGTCACTGGTACGTTCCCTATAAATCAACACTTTGCATCTGTACTATTTGACACTGGAGCCGACTATAGCTTTGTATCGTTAGAATTTAAGAAAATGATTAGGTTAACTGCTAGTAAGTTAGATATTCCTTACTCAATTGAACTGGCTAATGGAAAGCTAGTTAAAACAAATGAAGTCATCAGAGGATGCGTGATCGAATTAGGAGAGCAGGAATTTACACTGGATCTACTACCAGTCGAGTTAGGAAGCTTCGACGTGGTAGTAGGGATGGATTGGTTGTCAAGCAACAAAGCCAAAATTATATGTCACGAGAAAACCATTCGCATTCCAATGGCGAATAGAGAAACAATTGTGGTACACGGAGAGAAGCGTGATACGCCCTTAAGGATCATTAGCTGTCTAAAAGCTAGAAAATGTTTGAAGAAGGGATGTGTTGCCTTCTTGGCACACATCGTGGATAAGGAAGCCGTTGAGCCGAAACTAGAAGATATTCCAGTCGTTAAGGAGTATCCTGAAGTCTTTCCAGAAGACTTGCCAGGATTGCCGCCACAAAGACAAGTCGAGTTCCATATTGACTTAGTTCCAGGCGCCGCGCCTGTCGCTAAGGCACCTTATAGACTTGCACCTTCGGAAATGCAGGAGTTGTTAGACAAGGGATTCATCAGGCCAAGTTTCTCACCTTGGGGAGCTCCAGTTTTGTTTGTCAAGAAGAAGGATGGTAGTTTCCACATGTGTATTGACTACCGGGATCTGAACAAGTTGACAATTAAGAACAGGTATCCTTTGCCAAGGATTGACGACCTATTCGATCAGTTACAAGGTTCAAGTTTTTACTCAAATATCGATCTTTGGTCAGGTTATCACCAGTTGAGGATTCAAGAAGAAAGTATCCCAAAAACGGCCTTTAGGACTCGATATGGGCATTACGAGTTCCTGGTTATGCCGTTCAGGTTGACAAATGCACCAGCGGTATTCATGGATTTAATGAACACAGTATGCAAACCCTACCTTGATAAGTTTGTGATCGGGTTCATTGACGACATCCTGATCTACTCAAAAACAAAAGAAGAACATGAGCATCATCTAAGAGCCATCTTAGAGCTGCTTAAGAATGAGAAGTTATACGCGAAGTTCTCAAAGTGCGAGTTCTGGTTACGCGAAGTTCAATTTCTTGGTCATGTGGTTAATGGGAATGGAATTCATGTGGATCCCACAAAGATCGAGGCGATCAAGAATTGGGAGACTCCGAAAATGCCAACTGAGATTCGACAATTCTTGGGTTTGGCTGGGTATTATCGCAGATTCATTGAGGATTTCTCGAAAATCGCTCAACCTTTGACCTCTCTCACGCAGAAAGACAAGAAGTTTGATTGGGGAGACAAACAAGAAGAGGCATTTCAGTTATTGAAAAACAAGCTTTGCGACGCACCGATCTTGTCTCTACCCGAAGGCACAGACGACTTCGTGGTATATTGCGATGCCTCGCGTCAAGGTTTAGGCTGCTTGCTGATGCAGCGACAAAAAGTTATAGCATATGCCTCACGCCAGTTAAAGGTCCACGAGAAGAATTATACCACGCATGACTTGGAATTAGGCGTGGTGGTATTTGCTTTGAAAATCTGGCGACATTACTTGTATGGCACACGATGCACAATATTTACTGATCACAAAAGCCTGCAGCACATTTTTGATCAAAAAGAGCTTAACATGAGACAGAGACACTGGGTTGAATTGTTGAACGAATATGATTGTGAGATCAAGTATCACCCAGGGAAGGCGAATGTAGTCGCCGATGCTTTAAGTCAGAAGGAAAGGATTAAGCCCATAAGGGTTAGGGCTTTGGAAATGATCGTTCAAACAGACCTCACATTGCGCATTCGTGAGGCGCAAAGGGAAGCTCTTAAAAGGGAAAATCTTGAGAACGAGTATCTCCGGGGAATGGAGAAGCAGTTGGTACCAAACGGGGAAGGAACTTTGTTCTTTATGAAACGAATTTGGGTTCCTTCGTTTGGTGGCTTAAGAAATGTCATTTTTGATGAAGCTCACAAATCTCGGTACTCGATTAATCCCGGTGCGGATAAGATGTACCAAGATCTTAAGGATTTCTATTGGTGGCCAAGAATGAAGGGCGATGTTGCGATATACGTTGGTAAATGTTTAACTTGCGCCAAGGTTAAGGCCGAATACCAGAAGCCTTCAGGTCTCTTGCAACAACCTGAAATACCTCAGTGGAAATGGGAACAGTTTTCCATGGATTTTATAACAAAACTGCCAAGAACGCCCAGAGGTCATGATACGATCTGGGTAATTGTAGACCGCTTAATGAAATCAGCACACTTTTAGCCGATCAAGGAAAAAGACAACAGGAGCAAACTTGCTGAGATATACCTGAGAGAGATTGTTGCACGACATGGAGTGCCTCTCTCAATTATCTCCGATAGAGATGGAAGATTCGTATCAAGGATTTGGCAATCCTTTCAAGAAGCTTTTGGTTCTCAGTTGAATCTGAGTACTGCTTTTCATCCGCAGGCAGACGGACAGAGCGAACAGACAATTAAAATGTTAGAAGACATGTTGCGAGCTTGCGTAATGGATTTAGGTGGAAGTTAGGACACTCACCTACCATTGGTCGAATTTTCATACAATAACAGCTATCATGCAAGCATTCAAGCTGCACCGTTCGAAGCTCTCTATGGGCGTAAGTGTCGATCACCCCTATGCTGGGCAGACGCGGGTGATAGACAACTAGTTGGTCCGGAATTGGTCCAGGAAACAACAGACAAAATTTTCCAGATCCGAGAACGTCAAAGCGGCTCGTGATCGACAAAAGTGTTATGCGGACCGCAGAAGAAAACCTCTGGAATTTGAGGTGGGAGATATGGTATTGTTAAAGGTTTCACCCTGGAAGGGTGTGGCACGCTTTGGGAAGCGCGGGAAGTTGAATCCCAGATACATTGGTCCATTCAGAATCCTGGAACGAATTGGTCTCGTAGCCTACAAGTTGGATTTACCTGCTGAACTAAATGGCGTTCATGATACATTTCATGTATCAAACCTGAAAAAGAGTCCAACTCAGGAAACCGTGGTCATTCCTACCGACGAAATTCATGTTGATGGTACACTCCACTTTATTGAAGAACCGGTTGAGGTTACGGATTGGAAGGTTAACAAAACACGCAGGAGTAGTGTCAAGCTCATCAAGGTTCGTTGGAATGCACGGCATGGCCCAGAATTCACATGGGAACGTGAGGATCGTATGAAGGCCAAGTACCCACATTTATTCCCCAAGACCCCTGCAACTAGAAGCAGAACCTAAAATTTCGGGACGAAATTTTCTTAACGGGGGGAGAATGTGATAACCCTCACAATTACAGGTATCCGTACAATTAATTAATTTTAATTATGTGCTTAATGACTGTGCTTGATTACAACTGACAACTTGAACTGCTTTATGATTTTTGTATCATACATACATATGCATCACATTTCACTCCGTCACTCCATTTATTACATACAAACTTTAGTGACATACTTGATGCACAAAGCACAGTTAGCACACTGAACGAATAATTTGGAAACATGCTGACAATGCCAGCACATGGACAGACTATGTTGTCAAGGCCAGTATGGGCCAGGGACAAGGTACTACACTAGTATGGAGTGTAGGGAAGTGAGGACCATAAAACTGCGTCACTAGGTGATAGTTAAAGTGCCGGGAAGTGCCTAAAACACACTTTAAGTGCAGAATTCTGCATTTTCAGCAAAAATTCAGCATTAACATGCTAGTAAGATGTCAAAAATATGGCAGAATGGTCCTGTATGCTTTCCTAAGTGCCGGGAATTAATTGCGTTACAAAAATATATATAAAAGACACTTTACGGACTAATTAAACACTTTAACGGAACGGTATCCAACCGAACAACCGGACATTACCCGGGACACTAAATTTTTGTCAAATACATTGTTTAATTATTTTTGAGCTAGTCATGGTCCCCGTACACCATAACACCCCCTAAATATTAACTAACTAACTTATGTAAGTATACAATTGGATTTTAACTAATGTTTACCAACTTAGTCAAAATTTTACATCCACCCCCCCCCCCCCCCATACCCGAATTCGGTCACAAAGGACCCACAAAATCACCAACAATATATCCTCACCATACTCTCTAGATTTTATGCCATTATTTTATGAGATTGTTGCTTGTTGTGATTACCAAAATATTTAGAACATCTTATAAGTATGGCACCCTAAATCATCATCATCATCACTTTCAAACTTCACACCACTCCTTCACTCATCTCTCCCTCTCCCTCTCCCTCTCGGCCACACACAACCGCCACCACCTTCACCATTTCACCACCATCTTCATCCATTTCTAAGCTTCATTCAAGACTAGAAGGTGATTCAAGGAAGCTTGCAACTTGTGGAACTTCAAGAAGCTTTGTTTCTTGCTTTTCACCATCATTTTTCATCATCTTCTTCACTAGAATCATCCCTAGCCTTTGTGCTAGTAGTAAGTTCTTGTTTAAATTCTTGTTCACCTTACTTTTATGGTTAAAAGTTGTAGTAAGACTAGTATGTTTAAAACACTAAAGAACAAGAAACTAAGAAGATGAACATAAAGCTTTACATGAAGATTACATGATGAAATGTTGTAGTAGGATGTTGTAGTGAACATGTTGTAGATTGTATGTAGATTCTTGGATTGTGTGATGTTAATCACCATATGGATCTTGTTAAATAATGTTTAGAAATATGATTTAACAAGATTAGAAAGTGGTTATGTGCTACATAAAATAACCACCTTCTAGTTAAACATAAACTTGAAAGAAATGATTTTCTTAAAATATAAATGAACAAGTAGATTAATGATCATGTAGATCCGGGTTTTACAAAAGGTTTTTCTAAATAATACCAAGTTTAAAAATTGATTTTTAAAAAGATTATGACTTTACATACACTTACACATTTTTGGAAATGAAATAAGTGTAGAAACCTTTTATTTACAAGAAGAGTTCAAAAGATTAATTTTTGTAAAAATTGTTTACAAGTTGTAAACACTAAACACTTTCAAGAAAATGATTTTTAAAGAAATAGATACGCTTTGGAAGGTAACTAAATCCACTAAAAGTCTTACCAAGTTACTACACGTTTTTACTAAAAACCAAGTTCATGTTATTATGTAAAGTGCATTGTTTTTGCACTTGGTTAGTGTAACGTTGTTTAATAAATTGTTGTCGATTGATTGATTGATTTTGAAAAGAAAATGATATGCTTAATAGCATGTACACCTCCGATTTTAGGGGAAACTCTGGCGAAATTTTCTAAAAATCCCAAGACTTAGAAAATTATTTTCTAATAAGTATTTACAAATGTGTTTAACTTTGTTTTTGGAAGTAAACTTCGCCATAAGTTTTGTTACAAAATTTCAAGGTACCGGAGGTTGGTTTTCATAAATAAACACATAAACGTGTATTTAGAATATATATTTTATACTAAAACGCTTATGTGAATATTTGCATAATTTGGGAACTAGTTATATTATTTAGAGAAAAATAATATAACTTAACACAGTACCGCTACTAGTATATTTTGGATGGATAATGTTTTGATAACGAGAAATATGAATTATCACATAAATACATGTATAAAATACCCCCATCCTTGGGAAGGAAATACGCACATGAAATACTTGAGAAGTATGAATACAAAATAGTTGTCTGACTATTATTTCAAGACCTACAAATATAATGTAAGTTAAAATAATTATTATTATTTTAACAATAAGTTATAACTTGGAATAATATCAAAGTAACGTAACTCAAACCCGTAAATACTAAGCCAAGGCACGGCCCGTCCGTCTAATAGACATTTGTATGTTGTAGGTCGTTGTATAGCTGACAAGGTTTGAGTACGAGCACAGGAGACGCACTACAGTGAGTTCATGTCCCCCTTTTCTCTTAACTGTTTTCGGTTTTATACTTCGGGGGTGAAATACATGTTACAATTATACAGACATTTTTATACATGGTATGGTTAGCTTAAGGAGGGACTTTTCATACATCGTTAGATCATGTGAGTGGGTAGGCGGCTACTAAAGGCCATTAATCCTCGTCGTAGGACCGAGGGACATGAGTGATAGATCTATTTGGGTGTAGCGAGCCCACACCCATGAGGCCGGGGCGGCCCATAGTGGTGACTGTGTCTTACAGCCGAGGCCCGATACAAATTTGCTAGGTTTGAGTCTTCCTGCTTCACTTCACACATATCAATGGCCTTGCAAACCATTGGTGATCTCTTTTTTTTTCCTTATTGCTACATACCAGGGACTTTCATACACCGTTTACAAAGGATTATACATACATCGTTTACAAGGGTTTATACATACTCACATACACATGAACTCGCTCAACTTTTGTTGATTTTTTAAACTATATGTATTTCAGGGAATTGATCGGACCTGGCGGGTGATGCACGTTAAGCTGCGTATTAAATAAAAGATGTCATCCAGGGGTGTAGGGTTTGGGAGGTGTAACCCTTTCCTGGACGGGTCACACGTCTCCAAACCTCGTTTTATTTAAGGTCTTTTGTTGAGTCCATTGGGAACTCATTTTTAAACAAGTCATGGTTGTAACTTATTTTGGGTTGATGATTCAAGACAATTATGTTATGGTATTTTCTAACTATATTAATGGATGAGCATCTTGTGTTTTTATCATATAGCATTGTTATGATTGTTGCTATGGTATTAAGAAGTCACACCAAATTGTTAGGCCCTAAAGTGTTAGACTGACGCATCAAATTAATACAACGAGCTATGGTTATGAACTAGGTCTTACCGGGTTAGTTTATGTTAGGTTGTGGACCTTTATAGGTCTCTTAGGCCAAGCTATAGGCCATGTGGGCCAAGCAGGCCCAAGGGAAGCCCATGTGGGAAGTGGGCTTGTCTATGTATATAAACAAGTTTTTGACTTGTTTTAGGTTTTGAACTTGATAGTTACAAAATTCCTCTAGAGTTAGAGAGAGAGGCGATTGGTTGTGAGCTTGTACCTGTAGGATCGATTTGACCGATCAAATGAGTCAATTTGAATGTGTTTACACTATTTAGATGGCGGAAACATTTAAACAGCTTAGAATCAGACAGAAAAGAGTAGAAAACAGAATAGATTCACTTTTAACACTTGTTCTCTGTTATATATTGACTTGGAAAACTGGCAGCACTTCGTTACAACTTCTCGGAATGCGTACCAACTGAGAACACAACAAGCCTATTTATAGGCATTAAGATTTCGCTTCAACATGTCTCAAGCGAAATCTCATCACTTGATTTCGCTTGAGGCTTACATCACATACCCTGAAGTGAAACCCTTACAACACTAAATTAAACTTACATTTAAACCCCTACACTTTACATACTTGACACTTTTAGACCCTAGACTTATGACATAGGCTTTAGACATCATGTATCAACAAACTCCCCCTTGGATAAAGCCGGAGTCTTCAGTCTAGGTCTTCACATGGACTTGAACTTTTCTTCTCTAGGCTTAGGTTTTCTCAACAACAACTTCCTAAGCTTTTCATTATCATCAGCTCTTTTCTTTTCTTCAGCAGCTTGCCTTTGAGCAAATGTCTCCCGAAGATATCTATCTTTTTCTTCTCGAGCTTTACGTTCCTTTTCAGCTTTCCTTTTGACTTTCTCCTCCAAAGCCCACCAAGATGACTTCCATTTAGATCCAGAATTGATATTCTTTTGAAAACACACATTCACAACTCTCTGAAACTGCATTGCCTGATCTCTATCCTTTGGCGAATGATGAATCTTGTTGATGAACAAGCATTCTATATCTTTTGCCGAGCAATTAACAAGCCACATTGGATCAAAGACACGAATTTCTCTAAGTTCACCTCCTGCTCGATACGTGATCACAGCTTCAGTAGACAGACAACTATATACCCAGTGTATAAATCCTTTATAGAATTCTTGTTCCATTGGAGGTACTGGTATAATCTTCATTGTCTTTGGCTTCTTGATATTAAGAATCCTTTCTACAGCACCAGTTTCAGGATTAACTCTTGGAATAATCTTTGGACGATGAGGCTTCCAGAATCTGAATCCCTTAAATGATTGAAATCTGATAAACCCCCACATTTTAATGTCATTCTTCCTCACGGGATATTCCAAAGCTTTAACCTGTGATAACTCCTCAACATCCCACCATGGGAGTGACATAAGATCAAACAACTTTTCAAAATACTGAACACCACATTCTCTTCTGACTGCATAAGCATTCACGTGTGGTAGAAAACCCCAACTAATAATATCTCCCAAAGAAATACTTCGATCCCGTTGATAAAACTTCAATGGTCTTTTGAACTTTCTGTCATGATCAACTTTGAACCATTTCTTTTTCTCTTCTTTATCCAGATCTTTCTTTGTACCATCAGGATTAAAATTTTTAATAACTTCAGCAACTTTTCTCCTCAACTCATCACGATTTTCTTCAGAGAAAAATTCCATTAGTGTAGGCAACTGAGAAGTATCTTCATGAACACTTTCATCATCTTCCCAGTCTTCAACTTCTACTCGATCATACAGATCAGCATCTTCAACATATCGATATTCATAATCATCATAATGATCAGCATCAAACTCATTCAGCTCTCTTTCTAAATCAGAATTCATTTCTTCCTCAAAATCAAACTTGAACTCTGGATGATCTCTTCGAGTCATTTCTTTTATGATTTCCAGCGAATAATTATGAAAATGCTCTCCTTCTTCCCGATATGTATCCAGTCTAAGAATCAACTTTTCAGCTTGATCAACATTTTGATCATCACCACGCTCCCCCTCACTTGTTGCACTATCATGTTCAACATTTGCATCATCTTGTAATAAATCATCAATTTCTTTTTCAGTTGTTTTCTCAGAAATTTTCAGACCAGAAGCACCTTGATCTTGATCATCATCTCCATCATCATCATCACTACTACTTGCAGAGATCACATCATCATCTGCATCTTCTTCTTCATCTTCATCATCATCCTCTTCATTCTCTCCAGTAAGAAGATCATCAATTTCAACATCAGCATCAAAAATACCAGAAACTGCTGTAAGAGGACGAACATTCAGAATGAAATCCTCAGAAACATCAACTGGAATAATAGCTTTTTCTTCAATTTCAGGACCCTTTCCCTTATCCTTCATTTGCTTATCAATTTCAGCCTGTTTCTTAGCTTTCTCTTCATCACGAACAATTTCATTGTATTTCAACTCTAGAGATGTACCCACCAACTTTTCCAACATTTTCTTCATCATTTTGCTTTCATGTTCATTTCGTGCTTTCATTTCCTTCAACTCTTGATTTTTCAACTCATAGTACTTGAGATGTTCATCCCTATTCTTCTTTTCTTCCAACAATTCTGCAATCTGAACTTTCATAATATCCATCTCTGCTTCATTAGATTCCAATTTCTTCAGCAAAGACTTGTTTTCAGCTTCAGTTGCCTTTAATCTCAAATCACGAATTTTCTCACGATTCTCCATCTTTTTACACTCAGCTACTAACTTCTTGTTTTCATCAGCTACAACATCAATTCTCTTTTCAACATGTATGATTTGTTCATCTGTTGCAAAGGTAATATTTCCAATATCATCAAGAGAAACATTCTCAGGAATACCAGGAAAAGTTTTATAACTAGAAGAACCAGGTGTGGTTTGAAGGATAGGTTGTGAAGAAGGTGGTGTTTGGATATTAATTTGTGGAGTAGAAATAGGTTCATGTGGTGGTGAGAGATTTGGTGGTGAAGTTTGATGTGGTGGTGAATGAGGTGGAATAGGTTCAGATGGTGGTATAGATTGACTGGTTCCTTTAGTTGTTTTTTTCTTCAAGACAATTTTTGGAATCTTGATTGTTGGACTAACAACTTGAGTCTTCTTCTGAGCAACTTTCTTTCGAGCTCCTCTCTTCTTTTTACCACTATCAGGAGTTTGAGATTCAGATACATGTTCCGGTGAAGGTTCATAAACAGCATCATCTTTCTCTTGTCTCTTTCTCTTTTTTAACAACTTTTCTTTTTCAGTTGCTTCTTTAATTCTTCTTTGACGTGCAACTTCATCAATAGCTTCATCTGAAGAACTAGAAGAACTTTCATCAACATCTTCAATCACTATATTGTCAACAGCTTTACTTTGTTCAGGAACAGATTCAGAAATCCCTTTCAAAAACTCTGTAGATCTTGGAGAAAAATGAATATCTCCTTCAACATTTGTTTCAATTTCAGTATCAGCTTCAATGTTGATTTCAGCTTCAGTTTCAACATTAGCTTCTGCTACAGCTTCAACTACTTCATCTTCAGGTTCATCAACCAATAGTGTTTTAGCAACCTTCTTACGACGCTTCTTTGGTTGTGAAGAAGAACCTTCTTCAGCTTGCACTTTAGGAGTTGTTTTCTTACTCCTCTTCTTTTGTTCTTTTACAAACCACACACTTCTTGAAGGTTTAAACTTTTCCAACTTCTCCAACTCATCAGCATAACCAGTTTCAGTTCTTTCATCTTCATTCCTCCAGTGTTCATGATTAACTGGATCAGGATCTTGATAATCTGGATTGCTTATGAAACCAAAAAATGCAACTTCCTTCTCTGGTTCAGGATGATTTGTATGATATCTTGCTAATTGAGCAATAGAATCATTATTCATGTGAGCTAGAACCAACAAGTCATTCTCCATATCTCGAACAATTCCTGGATAAGCATGATCAATCATCATTTGAATGAATCTTGGATATATCCAGCTTCTCCTTTTTGATGTCACCTCTTCCACAAGATAATGAAATACAATATGAGAGAAATTGTATTTCTTGTTTAAAACAAGAGCAACTACCATGTTCATATGATAATCACGCATAGCATCGTAACTACCCTTTTGATGACTTAGAGCAATTAACACTGAATGAATAAAGAATTTGAACGGCTTTGTAAACTTTGATTTCAAAACATTAGCAGCGTTCACATCTCCAATGTATCCCATTCTAAGCAAACATCCTTTCACCATTCTTTCAGGAAATGCTGTTGGTGATTTTTCAGTATCAGGAAAATCTAGAATCTCACGAACATATGCCTCCGTTATCAGAATTTGTTTCTTTTCATCAGCAACCTTAACAAGAGAAGTAATTACTTTGTTTTTCTCATCATACACAGCATGTTTCCAAAAACGTTTGATGTGTGACTCATACACCATTCTTCTATCTGTTAAAGCTTTTTGAATTGGCAATCTTCTCATGAATTCCAGAATGCTAGAGAACTCAGACAACTTTGAACTCCTTGTCACATCAAGATCACAACAAGAGTTGTGAAGAGCTTTGAATAGAATATTCGAAGGCTGCACATCAAATACCACAAAAATTCAAACACATTAGACAATTTTTTATAAAATTTCAAATTTACTCATCATTTCAAGTGAAATCCAAGATTTCGCTTAAAACTCATCTGAGTAAATAAGATCTGTTCAAGTGAGATGGTATTAGATCATTTCGCTTGAAGAATCAACAAAACAGCAACAAATGCTCAAGCGAAATAGTAACATAATGTTTTGCCTGAAACGATACTAACAACCTCTTGAAGCGACACTGACAACCCCTTGAAGCGACACTGTTCAATCATCTCAAAAATTTTTTTAAACATATGATCAGATTGATCACACAGTCCTGTTCTACTTTCAATTCCGAGCATACTGATATGAATTTCATACATTTTGACCCACACAAACGTTCTAGATCTACGATTAAAGATCTGTTCATCCGTCAAATTTGTATAAACTCAGATCTGAATCAATCAAACAATACACATCAATCTACACATGATTCCGACAACACACATATGATTTGATTTGATTTTATCCAGTTAAAAACCCTAAACCTATGTGTTCTAACCCTAACCGTCGCCGACACATAAAACAACAAAAAAACAGTACAAATCAACACCATCACTTACATTTACCATGTTAATAGTTGTGTATGCCAACTAAAAACACAAGATTTGAGTGAATTTGGCAGAGTAACGGCAGGAAAAACAAAGATTCAGAAGTGTTCGCTTGAAGTCGCTCTGACAGACCTTGAAGCGAAATGATTAAAAAATAATGACTGAAGCGAAGCAATGTTATCCTTTTATACCCCTGAAGATTTCGCTTGAGACTTACTCACAATCTCTTGAAGCGAAATCGTTACATGAAGGTGTCGCTTGAAACAGATTTAAGCGCAATTTTTCTTGAAGCGAAAACCTTAAAAACTTGTTTCATTTTTAATTTTTTCAACTTTTAATGTCACACCCAATTAACTAAGTCCAAGTTAATGACCTTGGTCAACTGACAAGTCTTACCAAGTCCAACTCAATGACCTTGGCTAACCATACTATGAAGATACCGGATTTCTTGAAAAATAAGTTCAAATTAATGAACTTTTGAAACATTTTGATCTTTCAATCTCATTTTAATCAACAAACACTTGTACCAGTCATTTTACTGCATCACAAGCTTACCCAATCCTCATCAATCACAGACACGATCTGCACAAGACTTTGAACTTTCGATTCCCAATGTCAGTTGTCGAAAATAAAATGAAAAAATTAAAATCTTTTTGGATTTTAAACTGAATAAGCTGAAACTATGTACACACAATCTTTTTGTGAGCGTGTTAAGGGATCATATCAGCTGCTGACGAAATACAAGTACCGTTAAGCTGTTATTTCATTTTAAGCATTAAACAATTCACGTAGATTGCCGATATACTGATCCTTTTTAAATTCTCACAAAACTTTCAATCTGCTCAGGATACAGAATTAATGTTTTAAGACTTAAACATCTACATGTGTCCCACCTCAGTATATACTCCCGTATCCAGACCCCAGTATTCAATCTTACAGGTGAGTATACCTAGATGATATCTGTCAGGGAATAAATTATAGTACGAGGGCCGTGAGAGCTCAGGTCGATCTTTCGATACGCAGAGAGATGACGGCTTCGACTTTTGGTGGGTCCCCTTTGGGGATCTTCTTTACAACAGCACATGATTAACAATTTTACAATGTGTTATCATTTTTTATGCTGAGGGGAGGCTTATATTTCAAAGCAGCGTAAAGTATTCTCCGGGGACTAGGTCAGAAATTCCTTTCAGCAGAAGTCCCGGGATAATACCCCAGATATCACTAAGCATAAAGACCTAGTATCTCAGAATATGGGACCCTTCAAACAGGATTTCAGGGGTTACCTATATATCCTGGAGGTGTTCCCCACGTAGATGCAAGTAAATTTTATGTTTATATCCCAAACTAATCTACTGATTTTATGAAAACCTATCGGCACATCTTTAGCGAGACTGCTTAATTACATTTTATACATTCCAATTCTTTAGCGTACTGCACCTGTCTAGCTGATGTACTATCATTTCCCTTTTATACACAAACTCATTTTTACTTTTTCAAATGTTTTTGGTTTTTATAGATTTTATCATGTTTTTGTATTTTTCTGCAAAGTTTCTCCCCCTAAAAATAAAAACATATTTTTGTGTTTTTGTTTTTATCGAAAAGCAGAAAATAAACTGTACAAACAAAATTAACAACTTGACAAAGGTTCACGTCAGATCGCCGTCCAATTCGGCATCACATTCAACAACCCTCCCAGATTGCAGATTTTTCATTCCATTCAATTTTAAAAGATAATAAAACCTCTTTTTGTCAAATGGTTTGGTATAGAAATCCGCTTTCTGTTCATTGGTGTGCACATATTCAATCCGTATTAATTTTTTCTCGTTACAATCACGAATAAAATGGTGACGGATTTCAATGTGTTTTGTTTTTGAATGGTGAACCGGATTTTTAGTAATATTAATGGCTGCTTCATTGTCCACGAAAATTGGAGTATCTAAGAATTGCAAACCAAAGTCACGCATTTGCTGTTGGATCCAAAGGATCTGCGAACAGCAGCTGGAAGCTGAAACGTATTCAGCTTCACAAGTAGAAAGCACTACAGTGGTTTGTTTCTTACACTGCCAGGTAACGAGTCGAGTTCCTAAGAACTGACACCCGGCAGTGGTGGACTTTGCGTTCTGTTTGCAGCTTCCGAAATCTGAATCAGCGAAACCGGATAAAGTAAAGTCACCTAATCTAGGATACCACAAACCGATGTTTGGGCAGCCTTTCAAATACCGTAGTATACGTTTCACAATTGTCAGGTGTGACTGCTTCGGATTCGACTGATATCTGGCACATAAGCATGTCGGATACATGATGTCCGGACGGGAGGCTGTGAGATACATCAAGGAACCAATGATTGATCGGTACAATGTTTCATCCATCTTCACTCCATTCTCATCGGGACAAATCCCATGATTTTGTGCAAGGGGAGTGGATGCTGGACTGCAATCTGCCATATCAAACTTGTCTAGCACATCTTTCACATACTTTGACTGATGAATGAAGATTCCGTCGGCCATTTGTTCTACCTGCAACCCGAGGAAAAACTTCATTTCGCCCATTGAGCTCATTTCAAACTTTTTCTTCATCACTAGCTCAAACTCTTTGCACATATCGTCGTTGGTGGATCCAAAAATGATATCGTCCACGTAAATCAGGCTCTCGGGGCCTGGTGAAGTCCGTATAACGCCTTGTCCAGTAGAAACACCTTGTTTTTGTGCTGTGGGTCTGTGAAACCTGGCGGTTGCCCCACATACACTTCCTCTTTAATAGTTCCATAGAGAAAAGCAGATTTCACGTCAAGTTGATATACTTTAAAGTTCTTCCATGATGCAAAGGCCAGAAAAATCCGAATTGCCTCTAGCCTTGCAACTGGTGCATAGACTTCATCGTAATCAATTCCTTCTTGTTGACTGAATCCTTGAACTACCAGTCTTGCTTTGTTTCTCACCATGACTCCTCTATCATCTCTTTTACATTTGAAAACCCACTTTGTCTTAATCAACTTTTGATTCTCAGGCAAATCTACAAGTCTCCAGACACCCAGCTTCTCGAATTGTTGTAACTCCTCCTGCATTGCATTAACCCAGCTCTCCTCGGTCAATGCTTCCCTGTACGTCTTGGGCTCTATCTGCGAAATAAAACATTTCAATGAGACTTCTTTTTGCATATCAGCAATAGATGAATAGAAACATGTAAGAGCTTGATCTATTTGATGTCGAGTTTTAACACCACTTTGCAAGTCGCCGATAATTTGTTCTGAAGGATGATAGGATAATGTTCGTGGCATTGCACTGTCAGGCACTACAACTTCCGATTCCAGATTTGAAATGTCAAGATCAACGATTTGGTCAACAGCCTCATCTGTTGTCTCATTTGGTTCCTCGTCAAAGGTAGGAGCGGGTTCCTCCTCTGAGTCGTCAGAAACGTCAAATGACGGAGCTGGTTCCTCTGGTTCCTCTGGTGGTATATGAACGGTTCCACTCGGTCCGGCTTCATCATCATGAGTACCCACGGTGGGCGTAGGAACATCTAGCGGTCTAGATTCTGGCTCTGACAAATGACTTTGTTGATACAAGTACATGAGAGCTACTTCCTCCTCACTCGGCTCGGATGGCAGATGAAACGATTCCCAGAGTTTATCGTAGTCAAATAGGAATCTTTGTCCGGGAAGTTGAGGTGACGGAGTATGCTTCTGACAATCCACATGAAGCACCTGAATCACCTTGCTCAGACATGGTACGAACACCCTTTTTAGTGGGCTGGCGTAACCTACAAAGAAACCTTCATTTGATTTTGCCCCAAACTTTCCGTCTTCATCAATAAATGTACACGGTGATCCGAAAGGTTCCAAGAACTCAAGATTCGGCTTGTAACGATGCAGCAACTCAAAACATGTTTTTCCATACTTCTTGACAGTAAGAACTCTGTTCAGTGTATAGCACGCTGCAGATACTGCTTCACTCCAGAAGAAAATAGGTAGCTTGGAATCTGCTAACATTGTACGTGCTGTCTCGATTAGGGTTCTATTCTTTCTTTCAGCTACGCCGTTTTGCTGTGGAGTATACGGCGCACTGAATTCATGAAGAATTCCCTTTTCATTGCAGAACTCGTACATTCTGTTGTTTTTAAATTCAGTTCCATTGTCGCTTCTAATTCTCCGGATAGGCAGTTTGTATACTGTTTCCATCTTTTTGAAAAGTATCATCAAAGACTCAAATGTTTGATCTTTCCGTTCTAAGCACACAACCCAAGAAAATCTTGAAAAGTCATCTGTAACCACCAAGCAGTACAAATCCCGACTGATACTCTTAACATTGACAGGCCCGAAGAGATCCATGTGCAATCTCTCAAGAGGTAACCTGACCGAATTCATGACCTTCAAAGGATGTGACTTTCGAACCTGCTTACCTTTCTTGCATGCAATACAATCATCATTTAAATGAAAATTTTTAAAGTTCACACCTTCAACTAAATCATTATGAACCAAAAAATTCATTTTGCGAACATGAATGTGGCCCATCTTACGATGCCACATGATTGAATCTTTTTCTGTCGCTTTGTTTTTAGACACAAAACACTGTTTCTGATGAGACATTGTCGTTGCTGTACTCATATCAAGATAATAAAGATCATACTCCCGTGGAGCACGCAACAACACCATCTCATCAGGGATTTTAAACCCTGGTTTCAAAACCACACATTCAGTTTTTGTAAAATGTACGCTGAAATCTTTATCACAAATCTGTGAAATACTAAGTAGATTGTTTGTCAACTCCACTATGTAGTTTACTTTGTCAAAGGATATCACACCATTTGTCAAAATACCTTGACCAACAATTCTTCCACCTTGACTCCCAGCAAACCCTACATGACCTCCATTGATGGATTTTACATCATAGAGTAAAGCAAGCGTCCCAGTCATGTGCCTTGACGCACCACTATCCATTATCCATTTTGATAGAATTGACTTGGGCAGCCCCTGCAAACATCATAACAAATTTATTCAAACAATGAACTCCATGACTTTTTGACTTCTGAAACACTTCCAAACACTACATCACACTTTTCATCAATCTTAGGAAAGTCAAATGTGACATTTGGAACAACAGATTCTACTTTTGATTTTACCATATTTTCTTTGATAGGAGGAAACTCTGCAAGAAACTTATCAAGCTCAGATTCAAATTCTTGTTTATCATTAGCACCCACTTTTGATGCATAAAATTCCTTTGTTCCTTTGACTTTTCTGTCAACCATTTTTCTAAAAATATTTTGAACAATAGGATTAAAAGCTTTTGAATCAAACTTTAACTCATTCTCCATTTTCTTTACCTCAACTGATTGTGGTTTGGTTTCAACAACTTTTGTTTCATTTTTCAAAATGTTTTCCATCTTTTTCTCCTCGACCGATGGTTTTGATTTTACAACCCAAAATTGATTTTCAAAAGTTTTCGTTTTTGGATAAATCTTTGAAGTCATTTGGGATTTTGAAGATTCGCCAATCTCAAATGTTGATTTCAGCTTATCTTCCGACTTCAATGATTCTCCTTTTTTCAAAATGCGAATTGGAGAAACCATCGGCTTTTTGCCCTTTGTGTTAACTGGTGACTTAGGTTGAAATTTTTTAACAAATGATTTAATGACAGATTTTTCAAAAACTTTCTTGCATTGTTTTGCCATGTGTCCGATTTCATTGCAGCGATAACAAACTCTTTTATCATATTCGACAAAAGTTGATTTGAACGACTCTTCTTTCAGTTTCTTTGCTGCATTGAAATCGTCAACTGCTTTTTGACTAAAAATGTATTCCTTTTCTTCATCAACACTTGGACCAGCAACAAAAACATCATTCATTTTATCTTTAGGCTTGACCACCTTCTTATCCAACTTTTTCTCAAAACCAATTCCTTTGTTTTTAAAGTTGTTACCATTTTTCTTGTAACCATTACCTTCCCATTCCTTTTTCCCAAAGTTGTTGACACGTGTTGTAACAAATGATTTTTTAGTTTTTGAAAAGAATTCTTTGTTATTAACCTCATCAATGTTCATTTCAACCAATTTGAAAACTTTCTCAACATTCTCAATTTTCACATTCTGAAGAGGATACTCGAAATCGGAATAAAGTTTGTCTGTTCCAATCATAGTATATACTACCATAATCGAATCATCATTCGCACTCTTGTCCGATTTCGGTATAAACCGTTCTAAGAAATTACTCTCATCTTCAGAATCTGTAACACCTTTCTCAGATTGTGATTTCTCAGAGTTATCAATCTCTTCATCTAACACCTGATCGACAACAGTTTTGATAACCTGTGATTCGTTGTCGGTGTCGGATGCAGAGAATGTAACATCGATGCTTTCAGGCAAATCATCCTCAATTGATCTCAATTTGAGATTCAAAGCAGCTTCCACCCCATCTGGATATTTCTGTGTGTAATGATTCCACATTGGGGGTGGAACACTGTTAAAGACTGGTGTTTCATCAGGTTGTTTCGGGACAATCTGTTCAATCACATATGAAGATGCTATATAACTCATCAACTTCTTATCAATTCTTTCATTTTCAATTTTTGTTAACTCCAATTCCCTTTTTAATGAAGCAATGGTGTCCAAATGAAAATTGACTTCCACTTGTTTTTCTAAAACAGTTGATTTTAGTAATTTCGTGGCTTTATCATTTTCAAGACTTTCATCCTGAATCATTTTGATAGATTTAGCCAATTTGTCATATGCTTCTTTTACTTCGCTCAGATCAAATTTTAGCATGTCTACATGATGTTTCATTTCCTGATACTTAGTGTCTTTCTCAAGACACTCCATGCAAGGTTGTAAACACTTCTGGCATGGTGTTTCAGGAATTGAAACAACTTTTTCAACAACCTGTTCATGACAAACATTTTTCACATCTTGTTTACCGACATTCTCAGACTCTGACTCAGACAGTTTGACTGATTCGTTTTCCTGAACTCCAGATTCCTCTCGTTTGACAGACTCATTACTGACAAACTTAGACTCCTCAGATTCTGAGTCTACCTCTCTCAGTTTTGCCATGAGAGCTTTGTCAGCAATTTCTTTCAAAGTGTCTACGGTCATTTCCTTTGTCACATCTATCATTTCTTCAACAAATTCTTTCTTCTCCTCATATCTTGGACACAATCCAGTCGTCGGTTCTTCAAAGAAACCTGCAAAAGATTCAAAAATTTTAGGAGGCATGATAGATTTCAAAGAACTAGCTAATACCTCCTTCTCAGATTGAGAGTAATGAACTTTATCAGCTATTTCTCCAAAATTGTCCACATTTTCAACAGAAACCTCTTCAACAACTACAAAACCATTTTCAGTAACTGTTTCTGGTTCAGACACCATTTCGGAAATTTCAACAACTTCAGCCATCATTGCTTGTTCATCACTACTAGGAATATATTTATCCCAGCTGAAACCTGCAACTACCTTCTCATCATCTTGATTTACAATCATCGCCTTTTCTGGTTTATTCTCAATTTGTGGTCTTTGAATAGTAGGCTGTTGATTTGATCGATGATAGATTGCTTGCTTGTAGTAGTCATTGGTGAACGGGTTTTGATGATTGTTTACTTCACTATTCGGACATTCTCTCTTAAAATGACCACGTTCTTTACACTTGAAGCACGTAACTTTCGATTTGTCGAACCCTAACTTCTGATCAGGGCCTGATAAACTGTTCCGGCCTGTAATCTCCATAAACCGTTGTGCTCTTCTAACCAAACTTGCCATGCCCCATTTTATATCAATCAGTTCAAGTTCCTCCGGGTCAATCTGGTCATAATCCTCTTTGGTCATATCAGGATTACCAATCCTACCCGCCACTAAGCCTTCATAAGCCTCTAGAACGGAAGCAAGTACCGCAATGTGTTGTCTCGCGGCAGTTTCAGTAATTTCATTTCCATTCTTAATATTCACCGCAATGTTGCACTGCACCCCAGAAACATAAGCCTGATTATTTGAACTTGTAGAGCTTTGAGGTGAAGACTGCTCTTGAACTTTGAAATTTGGATCATAGTTCACAAATGGTGAAGGCTTGTTTGATTGTGGAGTGTTTGTAGAACCACCCAAATTTACATCAGCACTAAAACCCGTCTGTATTTTTGGACTTTGATTTGTTGTTATAGGAATACTTCCTTTGTAATACAAAGATATGTCTTGCTGCACATTTGCTGAATTCATTTGTTTGATCTTTGATAGTTCCAATTCATGTGCCTCAATTTTCTCAATGAAATCACTCAAATTTATGCTAGCAAAATTTGTATTGCTCTTCAACACCATCAGGTATGTTCCCCATTCATCATAAGGTAACGCGTCTGCTAATTTGTCGATCCACTCTTCATTTGTCTTGGTTATCTTCAATCTACCCATCTCCAAAACCAAATGACAGTATCGTTCAATTAATTGCTTTGTGGTTTCTCCTTTCATTCCCGTGAAAATGTCAAACTGCTTGTTTATCAATGCCTTCTTGCTTTTCATCATTTCTCCACTTCCTTCAAACTTTAACAACAATTTATCCCAAAGAGATTTTGAATTGTCTTCGTGATGTAATAGTACCAAGATGTCTTCTTTAATTGCTTGTTGAAGGATGCTCATCATTTTCTTTTCAGCCTTAAAGTCAGCTTGTTCCGTTTGACTCAAACCTCTAATCCCTTTCGGATGACCCATAGCATTAACAGGAGATACATATTTATCCTCAATCTTCAACCAGCTCTCAAAATGATTAGCTTGAACCCACGTTTTAAATCTTCCTGCCCAACTCGAATATTCGTCGATGTTCAAGAGTTTAGGAGGCTTTTGCATTGTTCCCAATTCGTTCTCCATGTTGACGTTCTGTATAACACTACCCGAGGTTTGTCCTGCTACCATACCACTGCCCGAGAAGAAGTTATAAAACTCTTGGTTTTCCATTTTTAGAAATTTACCGAGTAATTTTAAAATTTTCACACACACTTTTCACAAAATCAGACTATCGAACAAGTTCACGAACACTATGGACTATCAGTAATCTCAAGAGAAATCACTTAAACTTCAAGCGAAATCACAGAAGATTTCAAGCGAACCCCACAACTCAAATGCAATATGATTTCGCTTCAAACAACAAGATCTCAAGCGAAATCTATAGTCTCGCTTCAAACAAACTTTTCAACCAAATACAGACTCCTCAAGCGAAATATACGATTTCGCTTCAAGCAACTAGAATATTTCAAGCGAAATCCACGTTTTCGCTTCAAAATACCAACAACCAATCTGCTCGCTCAAGCGAAATCTGGTTTTCAATTCATTTTTGTCAATTTTAGTCCGAATTTTAATCTGAATTTCTCAAGGCTTTGTTAAAACACACTTTTACACACACTGTGAAAGTCTTAGTCCATTTTGTCCGTGTTTTCGTCCAGAAATCAATTTTTGTGAGTAAAAACCAACTGATTCAAGTGAACACACTCATAACTGGCTCTGATACCAATTGTAGGATCGATTTGACCGATCAAATGAGTCAATTTGAATGTGTTTACACTATTTAGATGGCGGAAACATCTAAACAGCTTAGAATCAGACAGAAAAGAGTAGAAAACAGAATAGATTCACTTTTAACACTTGTTCTCTGTTATATATTGACTTGGAAAACTGGCAGCACTTCGTTACAACTTCTCGGAATGCGTACCAACTGAGAACACAACAAGCCTATTTATAGGCATTAAGATTTCGCTTCAACATGTCTCAAGCGAAATCTCATCACTTGATTTCGCTTGAGGCTTACATCACATACCCTGAAGCGAAACCCTTACAACACTAAATTAAACTTACATTTAAACCCCTACACTTTACATACTTGACACTTTTAGACCCTAGACTTATGACATAGGCTTTAGACATTTACATACTTGACACTTTTAGACCCTAGACTTATGACATAGGCTTTAGACATCATGTATCAACAGTACCAGACGATTTTGCTTGTTCAAGTAATAGAATCGTGTGCAAGTTTAAAGGTTATTTCGGTGTTCTTATTCCTTTCATTTTGATTTCTTGAATCACCCATTGATTGGATTCCGCACAATCAATTGGGTTGTTTGATATCATTGAAAGATCCGGTTTTACGGGACTTACAAGTGGTATCAGAGCCAAAGAACCTGTTTCTAGGCTCGGTTTGATATCAAATTTTCAAGATTTTGATTTTTCGTTCATCGTGTTCTTCGCGGTATTCAAAGTGTTCATCGGGTTAGTTTGAAATAATCATCATATTTTGCTCTTTCGATCTTATTAAAAGGTGTTAAAGGATTAAAGTTTTTGTTAAATTGATTTGGAAATATATTCTATTTTTGATAAGATATAAAATTTTTGAATAAGTTTCCAAAATTTTCGGAACTGCATTATTTTTAAAAGGTCAATAGGGATTTCCAAATTCCAAAAGTTTGAATTTCGAGTTTCAAAATTTGGAAACACATCATTTGAAAACATCTCTTCGTGGTCTCGACTCGTCTTCCTGGCAATCATCCTTCATAAGTCTCGAGTCCTACATTCTGGTCTCGACTCCTCACCTCTCCAGTCTCGACTCACATCAACCTTTCCAACTCAGAGTTCTCGAGTCACAACCTCCATTATCATTACTGGTCTCGACTCATCTTCATCGCCGTTTCGACTCATCTTCATACGCCGTTGGTATATTACCCACATGGTACATAGTTCGTTATGTTTATATCACTTAGTATCTTTTATCATGTTGAGCGTCAAGCCTATCGATATATCACAGTAGATCCTAGTCTTTTCAGCTATGGCACCTTACATGTGTTAGTCAAACCCTTTGAAACGAACATTTATTTCACTTCCCATATCATGCAATCTTTCTTTTTGGCTTTTTCATTTTTCTAATGTTTTTGTATTTTTCTCATTTTCTCCCCCTAAAACAATACATATTTACAGCAAACACTTTTTGTATTTTCTGAGTTTTCTCCCCCTAAACTCTACATCTATCTATATGTTCCTCTGGTAACAAGCAGTCATCAACAAATGTTTTTGAAAATAAAACTGAAACTGAACCACCGACTTTTCAAAATGATGATGATCACAGTAAGAAGGATGAGTCTCATTCTCCATCTACATCTCATGCTTGTGCTAGTTCTGATCAACAGGTACAGAAGAAATCAGAAAAGGCACATGGAACACAAGCAAAGCAATCAAAGCAATCTAAACCCATCAGATTAGCTACTGCTGCTAGCTCTTTGAATCTCCATACATTGAAGCGACAAACATGTTTCAACTGTGGAATTCCTGGACACATTGCTAGAAATTGTGTTCATCGCCCAAACGTGCAACAAAATGCGAATATTCACTCTTGTGCTGGTGTTTGTGAGCCGGTTCACAACACACAAAAGGAGCCAAAACGAGCAGATCAAAGTCGAGGATATAAGAAGTCTGCTCATCAAGGACAATCACGATCCCATAAGGCTCATGACAAGGTGATTGAAAGCTCCAATCAGGGAGAAAAGACGAAGAATGGTGCTCAGAGCAACAAGACTTCTGCAAACATCAAATACAAGCACCTAAATTCATCTTCGTCTAAGAGTAATGTGCAGGCACATCCAAAGCAAAAAGGACCGGTTTGTCCTTCAGGACCTGCTAGAGCAAATCAAGCTGCTCAAAATGTCTTTCCGATGAAAAGACAAACCTGCTACAACTGTGGCATTGCGGGTCATATTGCAAGAAACTGCACACATCGTCCCTACATACCATATTATATGCAAAATCGGAGGGTTACACCAAAGGACAACTACCATTCTAAGCCGATGAAGGTATCGTCACCTAAGGCAATGAAGAATGTGAATCCCAAGGTTAAACCTTCTGATGGGGATTGGAACGCTGCCAAAAACAAACGCAAAGCTTCTCAGGAACAAAAACGTTTTTTTCTAAAACTGACAAGTCTGAATCAGCTAAAGTTGCTCAACCGAAGGCAACAAACACGTTTGTTAAACCGAAACAGATTTGGAAACCCAAATCCAAAGCAGCGATGTCTCCAATCTTTGAGACAAAAGGGGAGTTATGTTTAAAAGAAGTGTCTTATTTTGATGCTTCAGGAAATCCCAGGACCACGATGGCCTGGGTACCCATGTCTTACTAATCTCCTTACCTTTCAGGAACAACTAAGGAGGAGCTGTTGACAATCTCTGGAATGTTGATAGTGGTTGTTCCAGAGATAAAAATGGGTAACATTTCATTGTTGCAAAAAGTTCAAATTTTTTTTTACAGATGATATGTTTCCTTTGGAGGAGATTAGAGAAGTAAGATAAGATCAGCAAAAGGTACCGTTTAAATTCAGTACTTTGATTTGCATTTGATTAGTCTTCAATCTAATGACGGAACGGTTAAGCAAAAAATATTTTTTTTCTTTTCTTAGTTTATTATTTTGTATATAAAGTGTTCTTTCTCTAGTAAATGGTAAATTTGCGCAAAAATACAAGATTTATGCACAAATTTAGGGGGGAGAGGAACATATAGATAGATGTAGAGTTTAGGGGGAGAAAACTCAGAAAATACAAAAAGAGTTTGCTGTAAATATGTATTGTTTTAGGGGGAGAAAATGAGAAAAATACAAAAACATTAGAAAAATGAAAAAGCCAAAAAGAAAGATTGCATGATATGGGAAGTGAAATAAATGTTCGTGTTAAAGGGTTTGACTAACACATGTAAGGTGCCATAGCTGAAAAGACTAGGATCTACTGTGATATGTCGATAGGCTTGACGCTCAACATGATAAAAGATACTAAGTGATATAAACATAACGAACTATGTACCATGTGGGTAATATACCAACGGCGTATGATTTTATGGTCTTAAATCTTGCGTTGATAGATAGCCAACATCTGAGGTTTCGGGTCTTTATATTGTTGAATCATCCGGGGATATCTTGGCTGTCCTTCTGTTCAGGACTAATATTGTACATGACCCCAGGAAAGAAAGTCACTTGGAATTAGCTCATTTCTATTTGAATGTCTGTATGTTGTCCCGATACACACAATTTTGATCTGATTCTGAAATCTTCTCTGAAAAAGTCATGTACCTCCTCTGCTGCATCCAGATACATGCTGACCTGGAGGTGCTAGGCAACGACAGCTTCTGCTGCATCCAGATACATGCTGACCTAGCTGTACGTTGTCGCGCTATAGATCAAATACACCCGAAAGAGGCCCTCTAGTGCCCAAAAGAAACCCCAAGAAACCTATATCAAATTGAGAAAAACTCATTTGATCTGTATATTATACCATCTCTGCAAAAGATCTATTCTGTTCTCTTCTCAACCTATTCCCAGTGAAGATTTCAGAAATCTGGATTGGACTTGTGAAATATGTGGTAGGGAAGATACTTGCATGATAGAGTGTGCTGTTTATATTTCCAGGATTTGATTAGTATTTATTTGGGTGTTCATTGTTAAGAAATCAAAACATGATAAAACAGTTTATATGCAGACCTAGACACAGTCATGATATCTTAAAGGATGACATCAGTATACTCACCTGCTATGATGAATCGTTGTGCTTACCTTGATCACGGGGGTGTGCCTTGGAATGGGACACACGGGTATAATAGTATAATATTATCTTAAGCATATCACGAAGTTGAAAATTTGAAAGTTGAGCGTTAAAGTTTAAGTGGACAAACATATTGGCAATCGCATGGACCAGTTTGATTAGGCTCGTACTGAAAAGTGTTCCTTAGTCTGCCTGAGAACGAATTTTGATCCCATTGCAATTGTAATTGTATATTATGGTAGTTGTTTATATTTTGAGTTCTTATTTGTTTCTTGCTCTTAAAAATTAAAAAAATACAAAAATAGTGTCTTGTTTTTCTATAAAAAAAAAAATCCAAAAATAGAGTGTTTATTTATTTTTCTTAAAATAAAAAAATGTAACCGTTCTTGAAGATTTGACTGATCATCAAAAGCTTAAAGAATTTAAATTGTGAAATCCGAGTACAAATACTTGGATGTACCTGGTATTCATATGGTACTCTCCCTATTGCATAAGAAATGTTTGCTTATGAGTTTGTGAGCATGTGCAGAACTTGATTTCAATCAAGAACAGGGATTGATGAATATTGAGATGTTGTTCGTTGCTGAAGAAGCCTGAAGCAGCACAACAACAAGATGTACCTGAGTCAGAAGATCTGGATACGAAACGCCGTCTGACAGTGAAAGTACATTTGAAGAAGTACCATGAACCTGTTTGAAAGACAAAGATTGAAGAAGAAAAGAGCTGCTGAGAATCCTCCTCTCACATTCTTTTTAACAAAGACTTTCAAGAAGATGCTGATCAAGATCCTGATATGAAGCTAACCACAAGAGCTGAAGAAAGAGACCCAGTGCTGAGAGTTCAGAAGTCAAGAACTTCCACAACATCTGCAGCATAGTGACAACCATATACTACGTTGAAGACGTTGCTGATTTCATGTTATGAAGATAATTTGATGGCATCAGTCTAGGGGGAGATTGTTAGGCCCTAAAGTGTGAGACTGACGCATCAAATTAATACAACGAGCTATGGTTATGAACCGGGTCTTACCGGGTTAGTTTATGTTAGGTTGTGGACCTTTATAGGTCTCTTGGGCCAAGCTATAGGCCATGTGGGCCAAGCAGGCCCAAGGGAAGCCCATGTGGGAAGTGGGCTTGTCTATGTATATAAACAAGTTTTTGACTTGTTTTAGGTTTTGAACTTGATAGTTACAAAATTCCTCTAGAGTTAGAGAGAGTGGCGATTGGTTGTGAGCTTGTACCAGACGATTTTGCTTGTTCAAGTAATAGAATCGTGTGCAAGTTTAAAGGTTAAAAAAAAGAGGAACATATAGATAGATGTAGAGTTTAGGGGGAGAAAACTCAGAAAATACAAAAAGAGTTTGCTGTAAATATGTATTGTTTTAGGGGGAGAAAATGAGAAAAATACAAAAACATTAGAAAAATGAAAAAGCCAAAAAGAAAGATTGCATGATATGGGAAGTGAAATAAATGTTCGTGTTAAAGGATTTGACTAACACATGTAAGGTGCCATAGCTGAAAAGACTAGGATCTACTGTGATATGTCGATAGGCTTTAAGGTGGGTCTTACCGGGTTAGTTTATGTTTGGTTGTGATAACGGTCTGACAGGTTTTGAGGTGCGATACAGGAAGCTGGTTCGATTACGTGCAAAGGGTTTGAGTTAGCGAGTACACAGGTTCTCGTTTGGTTTGTGTTTAGAGGAGAAGAACTAAAGTGTCAACCACCCACTAAAATTATGACATTCTGTGAAGATATACTTTCTGTCTTTTGCACTCCTGAATGAAGAGAAAGAGTTGAAGCATATAGGTTACATAACGCTGAGTTAATCCAAGATTATAAAGATATTAAAAATAAAAACTTTACTTTGGTTAAAAATGAAAAACTTTATAAAGAAAAAATTGAAGCCCAAAGGAAAGATATCTCTCAGTTGAAAGAAGATCTTAGCGCCAAGAATTGTAATTTTTTAGATGCTCTAGCAACAATTAGTGACTTGACCAAAGAGCTAGAAGACTTAAAGTTGAAATATCAAGTTAACGAAATTAATATTAAAAAGTATGACATTTCTAGTAATTTGGTCAAGAACATTTGTGACATACAACTAGCATACAAAGAAAAGAAAGGGGCTGGTTTGGGATACACTAAAACTCCTCCGCCATACAATCATAATTATACTTATATGCCTTTCACGGAAGAGGAGTTAATTAATGAGGGCAAGATGACTTATGGTCCAAAAACTGATAAGTCGTCAGTCAAACACGGATTTGTTGGTAATAAACAGTCAGCCCCGTCAATAAATTTTGTCTCTAAAGGAAATGTTGATCCTAACAAATCGTTTACATGTGCAGAAGAAAAGGTAGACTTGAAATGTGAAGACACTCTTGGGGGAGAACAAGCTTTAAATTCTGATTTACCTAAAAATTGTTTTGATGAAACTAATCCTGATCTTGTTTTGGGACAAAGTATTTTTAGTATGTTTCTTTCTTTGGCGTCTAATGGGCCTGATGTTTTGGGCAAGACTGATGATGGTTGTGTTGAATCTGTGAACATTAATTCTGGTGATGAATTTTCTTCAGTTAATGATTGTGAATGTGATGTTTCTAATCCTTTGGTTGATGATAGTGTTACAGGTGAGGTCCCTCGGGATACAGTCAGTGAAACCACTGAAACTACTTCTCAAGAAAATCAAGAATATCCTAATTCTTCTTCTGAGTCGGTCTCAGTGGGTGTCCTTAATGTTGAATCTAGTGGGACCCCATTGGAAACCGTTGATACATATGTTGAAGAAACATGTGTTACTGAAATTTCAACTTCTTCTGAAATTAAAAATGAGTCAGAATCCATTGATAAAGAAACGAATGTTGAAATAAACAAGCAGTCATCAACAAATGTTTTTGAAAATAAAACTGAAACTGAACCACGGACTTTTCAAAATGATGATGATCACAGTAAGAAGGATGAGTCTCATTCTCCATCTACATCTCATGCTTGTGCTAGTTCTGATCAACAGGTACAGAAGAAATCAGAAAAGGCACATGGAACACAAGCAAAGCAATCAAAGCAATCAAAACCCATCAGATTAGCTACTGCTGCTAGCTCTTTGAATCTCCATACATTGAAGCGACAAACATGTTTCAACTGTGGAATTCCTGGACACATTGCTAGAAATTGTGTTCATCGCCCAAACGTGCAACAAAATCCGAATATTCACTCTTGTGCTGGTGTTTGTGAGCCGGTTCACAACACACAAAAGGAGCCAAAACGAGCAGATCAAAGTCGAGGATATAAGAAGTCTGCTCATCAAGGACAATCACGATCCCATAAGGCTCATGACAAGGTGATTGAAAGCTCCAATCAGGGAGAAAAGACGAAGAATGGTGCTCAGAGCAACAAGACTTCTGCAAACATCAAATACAAGCACCCAAATTCATCTTCGTCTAAGAGTAATGTGCAGGCACATCCAAAGCAAAAAGGACCGGTTTGTCCTTCAGGACCTGCTAGAGCAAATCAAGCTGCTCAAAATGTCTTTCTGATGAAAAGACAAACCTGCTACAACTGTGGAATTGCGGGTCATATTGCAAGAAACTGCACACATCGTCCCTACATACCATATTATATGCAAAATCGGAGGGTTACACATCGTCCCTACATACCATATTATATGCAAAATCAAGTAATAGAATCGTGTGCAAGTTTATAGGTTATTTCGGTGTTCTTATTCCTTTCGTTTTGATTTCTTGAATCACCCATTGATTGGATTCCGCACAATCAATTGGGTTGTTTGATATCATTGAAAGATCCGGTTTTACGGGACTTACACAAATAAACCCACGCTTCCGCAAAAGCCAGGGTGTGACACACTGCACTTCGTGGAGAAGCCTGTCGAAATCATGGATCACCAAACCAAGCAGCTCAGACGTTCGCGCATTCCTATTGTGAAAGTCCGATAGGAAGGCAAGCGAGGCACAGAGTTCACTTGGGAACTCGAAAGCGACATGAAGGCGAAGTACCCGCAGTTGTTTGTTACGGCTTCGACCTAATTTCGGGACAAAATTCCCTCAACTATGGGAGGCTGTAACACCCCGTGTTTCGGAAGTCAAAGTCAAAGTCAAGATTGAAATCAAAGAGAGACAAGATTGCTAATTGCGATCTGTCACTCCTTGCTCAATTCCTGTTTTGACTTCTTTGACTCCTAGCTAGTCTAATTTATGCCATACGTTAGTTGTATTATGTGGAGTAATTGTTGAGAATCGTAGTAATCAAGGTATACTTATCCCTACAAATCGCTTTACGACTGTGAATAATAGAAAGTAACAATGCGATAAAGTCAACTAAACGCTAATCAATCTAATTTAATCAACATCGAAGCGCAATCGAACTCGCAACTCGAATTACGCATTTTGGTTCTTGATATACGTGTGTGTGTGCCTTATGTGTTACTTGTGCATGTTTATTTATGTTATGTGTGGTAATCAATCAAATCGCAATCGAAACTCAATCGCAATCAAACTCAATCGCAATCGAAACGGTATGATAATTGGTAGAGAAGAGATAGTGCGAGATATGAGTAGTTGGGATTAAAAGTAATTTGAATAGGAAACTCTATCGCATTCGCATCGCTCGGAATCGAAATCAAAACAGTAAAACTCGTCGCACCGAACGCTCGAATCAAGCGACTGATCGATCAGGCGACCAGCCGATCGACCATCCGTTCGATCGGACTGCCGTCCGATCGGACAGGCTGTTCGATCATGCTGCCTAACTGATCAACCAGCCCTTTCCTCTTCAGGTAACCCTTTAAATACCCCTTGTCACTCTCAAACTTTCTACTTTTGGCAACTGACGTCTGACCAGCTCGTGCTCCCCACCTTTTCTTTGATTTCTCTCAATTCCGGTAAGATCTCATCCTAAATCTTGTACTTCCTTAATCTGCACGCACTCCTACACCTTTCTATCTTTTGAATCTTAACTTTTAACCGTGAAATCATCAAGATTCAAGGTATTCAAGGATGACGTCATCATGTGTTCTTGAAGAACTTCATGTTTTGGCCTCAATCGACCGAGAATAACTTGGATCTAACCGATTTCCATATAAACAAACAAAGATCTTCCATAGATCTAAACATATTCACGATGAGAAGGATTGATAGATGGTTTTACCAACTTTCTTCCAACTCTCTTACACTCAATGCACTCAAAACCGATAGAATCAGGGCTTGTACCGACTTCCAACTTATTCTAGTGGTTGTATTGGTTCAAGATCTGGCTTCTATCCCGGAGACTACCGATTTTGGGTTAAACATGGAACACCGTCTCGAACCGTTAACCGACTGGGTTGGGTGATTCCTGTCCGATCAGGGGTACCAAGTATTGACAAAGTTTTAGTTGCTTAACACGTTATCAAAACGTCTCGATAAAACGACAAAACAATCAAAACAACCAAGTGTACGACGAACAGGACGACTAGGACGGGGTGCCGTCCGATCGGACTGTTGTCCGATCGAACAGCCAAACCGTATGACTGGGCAATCCGAACGACTTGCATCTTGGGTCCCACACTTAACCATTTTTGCCAATCTATGAAGTCTGAGTGTTGAACGAATTGCTGTCCGATCGGACTACCATCCAATTGAACTGCCATCCGTATTATGAAACATTTAAACTTCCACACTCAAACAATTTTCAACATGTTCAATACACAGAGGATGCCACCTGATCGAACAACCGTCCGATCTAGTGACCGCCCTGCTGCGAACTTGTTCTCACTGAAGTGCCCAACCAATCGGGTTGCTGTCCGATCGAACGACCGTTCGATCGACCGACCTGAAAGGTAGAGATACTTCAATGTTTTTCAAATGCTACAACAAAAACTTCAAAAGTCAAGCCATCATACACAAACACATCTTTCCCAGAGGAAGAAACAATCCACTCGAACGGCCATCCGACCGGACGACCATCCGAACGGACTACCACCTGCACGACTGGCTGTCCGATCGGATTACCATCCGATCAAACTGCTGTCCGACCCACATACACCTTGTATCGTTTTACGCGCCGCTTATCGTTAAGTTATTGTCATAATCAGGCTAACCCTACTCCCTAGCGCTCCCTTCAATCCATCAATCGCTGTGAGTATACTCGATCCCTTTTTGCTTTACGCACTTTTGGGTGTTACATACGTTACTTATACTAAATCACATCGAACACACTACGCAATACTTTAAACGCTAACCGTTACTACATGTTATACGTGACTAAATGAATGCTTGTTGTTATGTTTACACATGGAATGCTGTCTACCTTCCTTAACGACGATAGTACTATAGTTTGGACTCTGCACCCGTTAACTCGGGGGTTGTTAAGGACAATTATTTGCAAGGATTACAGTGGTGATCATGTATTACGAACTGCCTTGGGCAGTCAACCCGCAGTCATTGGTATCGATAGGTTCATGTCGATAACTAACATGCCTCATTTCACTCTGTGTACGTGCTAGTTATGCGTAAACTCTTTCGAACTCTATATGCTAGTATCAAACTTGTATGCTCACCTTTACACTATGTGTATTGACTTTATTTTAACGTATGTAACAGGTGCTTAAGCTGCTAGGATGCTTAGGTGCATGGTGATGAAATCGAGGCTAGGGAAGGTCTAGAAACAATAAACAATTGTCTGTAATAAAAATCTGAGTTGTCGGAACAGAACAATTTGCCTAGATCTTTTCTGTAATAATTGTATTATCTTATATGACATGGTATGGGACGTGTTGCTTTAAATATTTGGTAAATATAGTTGTTATGGAAACTTCTGGACAATTTGTTTCGCTCAGTGTCGCGCCCCGATGTTTCCGCCATCGGTTGGGGTGTGACACCTACAAGGACCTGGGTCAAGCTTACTAGGACCTCCTTCAATACCCACCGGTATTGGATGGCGGGGGTGCGAATGGCTTGACCCCCTCATATGTAAACTACTATTAATACATTAACCCAGCTATTTGGGATTGTATCCCTGCTGACTCAAACCACTTAGCCGAGGGTAACGTCACCTTCAAAAGAGGGGCCTACCACATTACGCATTAATAACTTAATTAATTATCTTTCAATATTCCGACCCTTTAGGATTGTATCCTTGCTGACTCAAACTATTGGATTGATGGTAACGTCACCTTCAAAAGAGGGGCCTACTACTATAACTAAGATAATCTCTTAAAAAGTGCAAAAGTGCGGAAATCATCAAAGGTTACACTAAAGGCGAGTCGGATCCAAGTGATTCATCTTTTCTATCTGTTTTTATTTTATTTTATTTTTCAGCATTTTTAGTTTTTTAATTTTCATGTTTAAAACCTTTTCTAAAATTTTGATTTGATTAGACGTTGAGGATAAACCGGTACTAAAAGCTCTTGTGTCCTTGGACGACCTCGGTATCTTACCAACACTATACTACGCTCACGATGGGTGTACTTGCCCATATGTGTGTTTAGTGTTAGTAGAATATCGTGTTTTATAAATTTTAAACTTGACTAAAGTGTTAAAAAGGGCTTAAAATATTAATAAAAACATATAACACCTAACGCACATCAGTTTCTTTGGATATTACACGAAGAACAAGACCGATGAAGTGTTTGTTGTTTCAACGAGATTAAAAAAGGTTGAATTCTATTATGTTTCATCTTTTTAATCCTTATTATTCAAATGACAATTTTTTTGAGCTGTTTAACATGTTTTTTATTTCAGTAATTTGGTCGAAAGTTTTATCAAATTCAGAAATTTTTTGAAGAACTGTTTAAACGAATAAATAAACATCTTAAAAATTCTGTTTTTTGATCTGTTTTGGGGACGAATAGAACTTATTTGCAAGTTTTTCGGTGATTATTGGTGGAAAGAATCACTCAAATTGGTTAGCAATTTGTTTCCCTAATTATCGGGATTCAGTTGTTATTTGATTTTGTGTGCAGGATCACCAAGTGTTTTATTGTCGGGAGAATCTAATGGCACACCCCTTTGTCTATCCGCACACTTTTCCAATTCAATACGCATCGTATAGGCCTATACGTTGCGTATTGAATAAAGTAAAAGACATGGCAGACTGACAGGTGCAGGTGTTGTCTGGCGGCGGGCTTGATACGCATCGTATAGGCCTATACGATACGTATCAAGGCACTAAATTTTTGAAGTTTATTTTTTGGTGTGTTCTGTCGAATGCGAACCCGAGAAATGAAAGGGATTTCAAGCAGTTGGTCGATGACATGATAGATAAAGATCTTAACACGATCATATCCATTTTCAAGAGTTAGGAAACGAAAGGGATTTCGAGTAGTTGGTCGATGACATGATTGATAAAGATATTGACACGATCATATCCATTTTCAAGTGTTAGACTAGATAGTCCAAGATGAAATATATTAAAACCATTCAAGCCCACCAGTCTACAATGTGTTATGGTGAGATTCTTTAAGCAGCGTGTTCCGATCAACGTTTATCGACATTGTTATAGGTGATGAAGAAACCCTAAGACGGAACGTAATCCCAGATTGTCTAAAGAAGCGCTTTTATCATGTGTCATATGGTAACAACTACCAAGGGGATATTCAAATCTCTATTCGGTCATCTTTCCAAGATTTTACACACGAATATGTGGTTCCCAATTTGTAAAAATTATGTCAGTGGGAAATGTTTTAAAAATCAGATGTAACTTTACAACACGCTTACCTTAATCACATCTTCTGTGGAGTCACATATCCGAGAATAGGGCCCACGGATCTTATGCCCACCCGAGACCAACCTCTATATTACACGTGTTGAATGATCGAGAGAAACTTCTTCGAGTTAACTGCCGATATCTCATCCTTCTTATCCTACTATTAAACGACGTTGTTCTCCACAACGACGATACGCTTGTTGACTGTCACATGAATAAGTCAACGCATATTCTTGTTTGCAACTTGCAAGTATACTAGCTAATAAAAATATGTTTAACTTTTGAAGTTTGTATATTCTCTAACTTTTGAAGGTTCTTTATATGCTTTTTTCCTGATGCATGTCTATGCTGGAGAGTAGAAGAGTCGTATCGCCGGTGCCGAAGAGATGTTGCCGCGAGGTGGACCGTTTTTGTTTGAGAGTAGAAGAGTCGCATTGCCGATGCCGGAGAGATACGATGTTTGTGCGATTTACAGAAATAAGGATGCATTCCACGACAAACGATGGGCCTTAATCACATCTTCCATAGAGTCACAGATCCGACAATAGAGCCCACATATCTCATACACGTTCTCTGATATCGATTGTGCTTATCAAACTAGGCTGCCACACAAGAGTATGTTGTTCCAAGATCAATTCCAATTGCATAATGAGCGTTGATTGTACAAGCATGGTTCACGTTCAATAGGGCCCACGGATCTTAATCACATCTTCCATGGAGTCACAGATCCAACAATAGGGCCCACAGATCATATGCCCACCAACAAAGATATGGGACAAAAACTAACATTTCATATCTACTGGGTTGATCAACACCAACATCTCTTCAAGCTAACAGCCGATATCTCATCCTCTTATCTTGTTTAAAGTTTCTACGACGAAGTTTTCTCTGTCGCTAATTTCTCCACTCACCGTGAAATCGAACAGTTTCTTCATAGATTCCGTCCAGTTTCAAAGCTGGTTGAGGATTAAGAGTGTTATAGACTCGTTCAAGGCAAGCTTGTTTGTGCGATTTATAGAAATAAGGATACATTCCACGGTAAACGATGCAGCTGATGAAACCGGAGCTGTTATTTCGGTTGTTCAGTACTTTCGAGACGATTCAAGTGAGTCTTATAAAGCAGGTGTCTGTCTATTCAATTGAGAGGAATCATTGCATTACATCCCCGTTGAAAACAAGTGGTAGTAATGGTGGGACCCTTGATTTGAAATGCATAATGTGAAACACACAAATATGCGGGTTCAACGAATTGTTGGACTTCTTGTTCCAAATGCAACTGATGAAACCGGAGCTGTTATCTCGGTTGTTCAGTACTTCCAAGACGATTCAAGTGAGAGGAATCATTGCATTACATCCCTGCTGAAAGATGATAACCCAACAGTGGAGGATCTCATTCTACAGCTTCGACAAATTCAGGGGTATTCTTAAATAATGTTTCCTAGATGTTTGAAGACCAACAAATGTCCAAAGTGCTGCTTCTTCGTCCGCGTGACAGAAAGCTACCTTGGAAAATTAAAAAATTAAATTGACACTTTTAATTGAGAAATTCATAGTTTAATACGCATCGTATAGGCCTATATGATGCGTATTAATCGACGAAATTACTGAAATACCCCTGTTTTTATGATAAATTCAGGGGTATTTTTGAGAGAATTCAAAGTTTAATACGCATCGTATAGGCCTATATGATGCGTATTAAGCCGATATACGATACAACATAGGCCTATACGATCGTATATGGCATAATTTGAAAATTAGTTTTATCGTGTTTTCCTCGGTTCGACGCGTATACAGGTCATTTTTTGACGAACTTTCACATATTTTGTCATTTTATGACGTATACCTTCAACGTACGTCATTTCGGTGATGTTCGGTTGCGTGCGATAATCGTATTCTATGATTACGTACAGTTTTGTTTGAAATCCACTTGTATTGTATAATGCCGTGTTATATGTATACGCGTGTGGAAATATCATTAGTTGCGTATTTTGACGTATTTTTGCCTATTTTGACGTATTCTAACATATTGTTGCGTATTTTATAGTATTTTGACGTATTTGAGCGTATTCTAACGTATTTTAGCTTATTTTAACCTATCTTTAGGTTACTTTTGCGTATTTCGGCGTATTTTAACGTATTTCGACGTAATTTTAGCTTATTTTAACCTATCTTTAGTTTACTTTTGCGTATTTCGGCGTATTTTAACGTATTTCGACGTATTTTAGCGTATTTTATCATAATATGACGTATTTTAACATATTGCAGCGTATTTTAGCATATTTTCATGTATTTTAGCATATTTTTGCGTATCTTAGCGTATTTTAGCGTATTTTAGAGTATTTTAGAGTTTTTTATTCGTATTTTAGAGTATTTTAGCGTATGTTGACACATTTTAGCGTACTTTTGGAGTAGTTTAGCGTATTTTCGCATATTTTAGTGTACTTTGACATATTTTATCGTATTTTCCCAAATTTTAGCGTATTCTAAAAATCACTGTAAACCTCTCTCTCTTGAAGATCATCGGATCTGCATCAAGAAAGATAACATAAACAAGTTCTCCACAGTTTGTTATTCAGATCTCTGTTCGGTCATTTTTCCAAACTACAACACACGAATGTGTGGTTTCAACGAACTGGTGTGACTCGGTAGGCAGATAATGATATGTTTAAACTTTATAGCCTGTGATTTGACCAGGAAAGGATTGGAGGTGATTTCTATTTTTAATAAGCTTTCACAGTTGTCATATTTTTTATACTTTATATTGTGTGATTTGCCGATCAGTCAATTTTGCAGGTCCAGACTGCGAAATTGTTAAATACTCCAGTAAATTCGGAAACTCAATCTGTTCGAAATTTTGAAGATTTCTAGATCATTTTAATAGTTTCCTGCAGAATCAAGAAGCAAGATATCAGTAATATTTTCAAAAAATATGAAGAACATGAAGAACAGTCTTCGAATCTTCAAATATTTCTTGCCAAAATTCTTCTAGAAATCAAACAAAAACTGTCCCGAAAACCTGCAAATCAGCAAAACTAAAAACACAGTAAGATCAAAACAGCCACAAATTCACAGAAATATATCAAAACTCAAGAAATTCAAAAACCCTAATTTTCAGGTTTTAAAATTTTCGAAAATTTCCACCCAAATCTGCAGACACAATTCTGAACCGAGCTTCTTCAAGAGCCTAAGGCTCTGATACCAATTGTAGGTCCCCTGGTTCGTATGGATCGTCACAGAATTGTATATCCAATCTAGAATGCGGAATCCTCTAGATCAGAATATCACAAAAACGAGTAGAAACAGAATTCACAATTAATCGGTATTCTATTGATTATCCAAACGATAAGTTTTACAATCAATTCAAGACTCGCACAACCTCACAAAATATGCACCAACAGATTTTGAATGGAGAAGTAGGCACATATACATGTTTTTTGGTTAGTTATATCTAGTGATTGATGGTTTGGTTATAGTTGTCACTTTATGATGTAATATGTTGATTGGATGGTATAAATGGTGTTGATATACATGTAATAAAGGGAAAATATTGGTAATTGTATTGTATTATGGATGGTAGGAGGTAATGGTATTGTATTATGGATGGTAGGAGGTAATGGTAGTATATTATGGATGGGTATGATAGATGAAAGGGAAAGTGTATTCAAAGTAGTGTACCAAAACACCTTATTTCATGTCGATACATATAGATGCACATGTGCATTTCTAATATTGTTAATGTAAAAAGTAGTGTATTACATATGGTAGTGTAAATGAAAGTGCAATTGTCTAATATTTGTAATAAATTACGGAATTTGTGAAAGAAATGATACATATGCACATGTGCATGGATAACTGTTTCTCGAATTTTTTTTGGATTTTTTTTATTATTGATGAAATATAGCGATTTTTGCAAAAAAAATAGTAAAAGAAAACTTTTTCGGTGTTTTTAGATTTTTTAGGTATTTTTGGTTGTGTTCACATTGGTTCTCGTGGTTCTCGGTGGTTCCTAACGGATCCTTCTCCTATATATATATATAGGATTAGGTTCAAGAGTGAACTCTAGTGTAGCTTGCGAACTGAGTGAACTAATCCTGGCCATACACGTGTGTAGATCAATGGCCAGGATTTGTTCACTCGGTTCGCAAATACACTAGTGTTCACTCTAGAACCCCACCCTATATATATATATATACACACACTTAAATATGCCAACATAATCCAAATAAAGACTTTTCGAGAAAATCTTAAAGTTATGTGAAAATTCTAAGTATTGGAGAAACTTAGATATTTGTAGAATAATTGGTTATTCAATCGTTCCTACTTAAATTAAAACGTGTAGAGCAAATTGTGGGATTCTGCTAGTATAAAATGCACCCAAAGGTGAGTGTCACTAACCCCTCTTTTACTGTTTTATATAATGTTATGGGGGAAGGACACACCTTAAAAATGGTAATTATACGGTTCTGTATAAAATATGCCTTTGAATAAATTATAAATATGTTTTCGTGGAAAATATGGCTTGGAAATGATATGTTTTTTGAGGAAAAACATGGTTTTGCAGATGTGAATGATGTTTGTACACTATTCGTGTGGCCATAGATAGAAATATAGTTGTACGTATAATGTCTAATATCTTGAGTCTGTAAAATACTTGACAGAGGTTTCGTTAAGTTTTGGTAGGATATGTTAGACCAGGTTAGCATACAGTACGGTACGATGCGAAGAGAGTGGGCATGATCAGAGAATGATGTCATCATAATCTTGTGACATCATAATTCTACAACAATCACACAATAACAGAATGTCAATATGCATGAGATAACGTGCATATATGCTAAATAATATCTCATGCATGTAAACAAGAAAACAACTTGCATGGAAATGATCATACGTATGAATGAAGACAAAGTTAACCGCACGAATGGGAATTAAACCAATGAGTAAACTTCCGTTTTGCTTTCTTTCTGTGGTTTGGTCACTTTAACGGTTCTGCCCCAAACCTTTAAAAATAGTCATTTTCCTCCAATAGTTTGCTATGGTTTTTCTATTTTGCTCCCCGCCTCTAACTCCATCCAAATTGTCTGTTTTTCCATTTTGCTCACCGCAGGTAGCAAAATGGAAAAATCATAGCAAACTATGTTAGAAATATTAAACTTAGTTATGTTTTAATATTCATGTTTATTATTATTATTCGGACATGTAATTAATTATGACATGTTATTAGGACATTATCTTATAAGATTAGATGATAAGCGGTTTAGGGAGATAAGCGGGTCAAGGAATCAAGTCTAACTGCCATGGCAGTTACCCGCCAAAAGTTAACCGTCAAACATGTATGTTTAAATAGTTATTGCCGGGAAATATTTCCGGTTACCAAGACATTTTCTGTTAATCGAAAGTGTCCATCCATTTACTTGTTCTTTCTCTATAATTCTGCATTGTTTCTTGATCTGCAATATCATTGCATCATGTCTGCAAAACATCTAAAAACTTCCGCTGCAAATGCATACTCTTATGCATATACTGGAGATGTTTCGGATGGCCAACATAGTGGTATCAGAGCCACTACAAGACTCGATGCAGAAGTTAAACCGACTACCACATCTATGCCTTGTCAACATTGCATAGATGAGAAAAATGAGAAAAAACGCCGAAATCAGCGTGAAAGATTATGTTATTACCGTCATTTGCCCGGTCACCAAATTTACATGTGTAAAGCCAAGGAGAACGATGAAGAGATGCAACTGATTAGACAAGCAGTCAATGCCGGAATCAGAACGCAGAATGATGATGTGCACTGCCGTGAAGAGATGATTGTCACCGGGACTGACGGTGGACAATGGAATGAAATCTGGTATGTTAATTCAACATTCAATCATCATTTTGTGGGTAATATCGATGTCTTTAAGAGTGTTAAACACATAATGGGTGTCGAAACAAGATCCGGTATGAATAATTTCTTATTCATCCGCGGAGTAGGGATAGTGGAGATGAAAACAGTGAATGAAACAATACGAATTCCCAGCGTATTTTACTCACCGGATATTGACCGAAACGTTCTAAGTCTTGAACAGTTAACACTTCAAGGTTTTACGGTCAGAAAATCCGGTGATTCATGCAAAATCTTTCCTATGTTTTCATCTCTGGTGGTGAATACAATAAATGACATAACTGGGTTGTCGAAGGAGGAGGAACTGGGATTAAAGGAGAAAGAAAGGCTGCAAGACATGTGCGGCATAGATGATGAATTCAAAAATGATTATTTGAATTCGTATTTCGAAACACTGAATGTTTCGGATAAAGATGAAGTTGATTGGAATCTAATGATTTTAAAAGCATTAGAATTTCATGAGTTTGGTGATTGCAAAGCATTAATCAACATGCTTGATGATCGTGAATACGTATTCAAGTATAAAGTTGATTTTCAAAAGAAATTTGAAGAAATGGTTCATTGGTTCCTGAATGAATACTTAGGAATCAATTATAGACCAGTCCCACCCCACTCTTTGAATCAAAAAAGGATAGATCTATTAAGTTTATATATGTTGGTGGCAAAGGATGGCGGATATCGAGAAGTCACTACAGAAAACACATGGCCTATCATTGCAAAAGATCAGGGATTCGAATACAAAGATGGTGACTATATGAGGATTGTATACGCTATGTACCTAGATGTTTTAGAGTATTATTATAAATATAAAACGGTACAGGAGAAAGTGCATGTGAAGAAAGTGGTGAATGAAGGTGCTGAATCCTCTCAACGACATCACAGGAAGACAAAGAGTGCAGATATGGGTCGGGATGTTGCTGCAAGTGAAGATCATAAGGGTGCAGAGTCAGAACAGGCTGCATTCTTTGCTGGGATCGATGCTGATGACTGGAATCAAGTAAAGAAACAGAAGAGGTTCAACTTCAATTATGCAAGATGGGCCGTTGAGGAAGCTAACCGAAGCGTCATGAATCAAGCCATGAAACATAACCAAGTTTAAAGGGGGTTATGTTAGAAATATTAAACTTAGTTATGTTTTAATATTCATGTTTATTATTATTATTCGGACATGTAATTAATTATGACATATTATTAGGACATTATCTTATAAGATTAGATGATAAGCGGTTTAGGGAGATAAGCGGGTCAAGGAATCAAATCTAACTGCCATGGCAGTTACCCGCCAAAAGTTAACCGCCAAACATGTAAGTTTAAATAGTTATTGCCGGGAAATATTTCCGGTTACCAAGACATTTTATGTTAATCGAAAGTGTCCATCCATTTACTTGTTCTTTCTCTATAATTCTGCATTGTTTCTTGATCTGCAATATCATTGCATCATGTCTGCAAAACATCTAAAAACTTCCACTGCAAATGCATACTCTTATGCATATACTGGAGATGTTTCGGATGGCCAACAAACTATTGGAGGAAATGACTATTTTTAAAGGTATGGGGTAAAACCGTTAAAGTGATCAAACCATAGAGAGCAAAAGGAAGTTTACTCTAAACCAATAGAATTCACTCGTACGAAGGAGCATGTATATAAATACCATGCATCTCATTCGTTCAAATACACACCTTGAAGACTATCTCAGAAGATGACATCCGCACAAGAACATTCCATTTCGATCTCGAGAGTATTGTGTTAGATTGAGTCGAAACTCTGTCCGGTTGTTGTTGATTCGTAATAAAACATTGTTATTTACGTTTTGTGTCTCGATTACACTTCGTTTTACGGATTCTGCACGAAAAATGAAGTCATATGCAGAACTTGTGATCGATTACGATCCGATCCTGAACTCAAAAGTGGTATCAGAGCTCGGATAGCTCTGTGTGTAATCGTTTACGAATCGGACGAGTTTCGAACTATTCGATCAAGTTTCGATTTGATTCGGTGAAATTTTAGGTTATTTCGGACTGATTTGGTATGTTTCGGTTGAATTACGGTGTGTTTTGATGAGTTTTGATTGAAGATTCATACATTTCAAACAGTTTCGGTCGAGTTTCGATCTGTTTTGGATTGAAGTTTGCTCATTTCAACAACTTTTGGATCATATCGATGAGTTTCGGTGATTGTTGTTGATGTTTTTGAAATTGCCGGACTGTTTTTCATCAAATTCATATTGTTTTCAAGGATAATTTGATTAAGATTCAAGAATGTTGTTCATATAATCATATTTTTTCAAACATCAGTTGAAAATATATGAATATTTCATTAAAATCGAAAAAAATGATGAAAACAGCTATATCAGAAGTTCTGAAATGTTCTGATTTCGAGTAAAATCATAGAAGGATCTGAGTTTTGGTATAGTTCAGTAGCGTGTGACTTGTTTATTACACTTCGGGTCTTAGTTGCAGTTTTTAGTACGAAAAACATATGTTGTTGCAGCTCAAATCATCGAAGAAGAAAGGATTATTAGCGACTTGCAGATTGTTGTAGTTATAAGATTTGATCTGAGTTGTTCGTTTCGTTGTTTAAGAACGTGAGTTGCAGCCAAATCGATCGATTAGCTACATCAGTTTGTAACTGTCACATCCCCAAAATCCACACGCGGAGTATCACCGTTTGGAGGCGTGACTGACCAGGATCAAGCCACCAATCATATTGAACAAGCATATAAGTAAACAGAATTCAACCAACAATATGAAAGGTGTCCAAAAACCAAAGCATAGTTAAGTGTTTAGCGGAAGCATAATTGTAAAACCCATAGCAAGTGTTAAGCATGAAATAAAGTAATGTTTAAAGCATGGCACACATCGCCATGTCCCACAACGACCGTTCCTCCCTGTGCAAGCTCCATGGGTACCTAATGACCTGCAAGGCATGTAGCAACGAATCAACAACAAAGTTGAGCGAGTTCACAGTTGGTTGTTTGGTTATAGTATTCATTTCATAAATCGTATGTTCGTTTTATAAACCATGTATCGTATTAATCCTTATCGCGGCCAATCCAGGCATCTGTGCGATGATTAGTGGGGGCTTCCCATGTGTTACTAGACCACGCGTATCGACTGCTACGAAAATGTAAGAGGTGCCCTAAGTCAATGTCTATCAGCATTGACCCTTTGCCCATAGTCCATTAGTACACGCCCGTCCGACTGGCACGGTGTGAGGTTTGTTAAACCTAATAGCGCTATTAACTAATGACCCGCTCGCCCTAGGCCTCGGTGATTAAGTCGATAATTGAGGGACTTCCTTTGATAGAGGTGATGGTCTTAAGATCATGTACGTAGGCTTTACGTACGTGCCCTTCAATCCGAGGACAGTAGTAAGTATAACTGTACGTAGGTTTTACGTACGTGCCCTTTAATCGAGGACAGTAATAATTTGTTTAATAGAAATAGTTGTACGAGTAGTTATTCAATCCCATTCCCAACCCCTGGGAATCCCATGCCTTGGCTAGTGTGAACTCACCTTGGTTTGCTCGGTATGCTAAGTTAAGTGCTCACAATAAATCAGTCAAGTCCTATAGTGCACGTATACTCAATCAGTTCACGTTCGTAATATTTCACATGTAACTATCATCACAGTAATATCACAGAGTGTGTTTGGCAGTTAATCATACATCACATAACAGTTAATCACATGTGCATAATTCGTGTTTCTCATAACAGTCTTTCACAGTTTATTATAGCATATTAACCAATAACATACTTAATACAGTTACTGACTTAGCATAGTTAATGAGCCATAACATGGTTGCATCAGAACTAACAGAGTTAACATATGTAATAAGGTTAACATACTTAACATGGTTAATGACTTAACAGAGTTTGCAAGATTAACAGAGTTGACAACTAACTGAATCATAAATAACTGAGTTTGCATGCTTAACAAGATTACAAACTAACAGAGTTATAACTAACATGTTATAACTAACAGAGTTATTGTTTAACAGTTACTGAACTAACAGGGCCGAAAACACTATGGTTCGAAATCCCTTGGCCGAAATCCCCTAAGTTGGCGAAATCACATTTGGGCCGGACTCTTGGGCCGAAATCCCTTCGGGATTTCGTCAAACATGTGGGCCGAACACTGTTTGGGCCAAAATCACATGAGTGCCGAAATCACTTTAGGTGATTTCGTTGATGTGTGGATTTCGTGAGGTGGGGATTTCGTTAGTATTATCATCAACAACAACAGCAGGTTTTAAATCTCCAAACATTTCTAACCATCTCGACAGTTTCAGTAACAATCAAACGACCCAAACAATAAACATCCATAAGTACCAAATCATCTAAAACAGATTATATCCCCAAATCATCTAAAACAGATTACTAAATCATTGTGATATCAAGACTAACAATCAATCATCCGATCTTTCATATCCTTCATGAACAGGCACAATAAAATCAACCATAACATCAGATTATAAGTATCTTTATCATACAGATTAACTCAAGCACATCGAAATCAAGAATTTAAACATGTAAATCACTAACCCAAGCCGAAGATACAATGAATCGATCGATGAATGAGGCTCGAGTGGCTCACGGCTGCTGTTCGGTTTCAAGAAGAACGAGAGAGAGAAAGAACGTGATAGGTGGCTAGGGTTTCTGCCGATTACCGTTTTGGGTAAAGATAAGGAACAACATTATAACTTAATCACTACTGGGCCTAAAGCCCAAATGTTGTTTTTGTTGGTCCTCTAGTGGACGAAAACACAAGGTGTTTTCACCACTAGGGTGATTTCATTGATGTGGGTGAGGGTGTTTGGGCCTAACAGATGTCTTGTGTAAATTATACAACACATAAATTAAAATTAAGACATACATCAATACACACTTATAAAGCATACCGTATACAACATATCAATCACATTACGATTAACATACTACAAACGTGCACAGTTGTGAAACAAACAAGTCGTATTAACAAACAACTTAAACATTTAACACGCAATAAATGCGAAGATAGAAATCTTGAAAATTCGAGTTGTCACATTATCCCCAACTTGAAAGAAATTTCGTCCCGAAATTTAGCATGCGGTTACTGAGGAAGCTAGATGTTCACGGGTTTTCCTGGGGTGTCACATCATCCCCCCGTTGATTTGGAATTTCGTCCCGAAATTCTGTAGTAGCTTCAGCCTCAGTAGTAGTTGCAGTGTTTCCTAATAACTGGGGATATTTGAGTTTCATTTGGTCTTCGCGTTCCCAGGTGAACTCTGGGCCACGACAGGAGTTCCAACGACCCCGAACAAGAGGTATTCTGGTGTGCTTTGAGGACCTTAATATCCCGGTCCGTGATTTCAACAGGTTCCTCGACGAATCGCAACTGTTCGTCGATAGTAAGCTTCTTCAAAAGAACTTTGAGGGTCTCATCTGACAGACACTTCTTCAAATTCGACACGTGAAAGACGTTGTGAACTGCACTGAATTCAGCTGGTAAGTCCAGTCTGTAGGCCACTATGCCTATTTTCTCTATGACTTCGAAAGGTCCGACGTATCGTGGATTGAGTTTGCCCCTTTTGCCAAAACGAACAACACCCTTCCAGGGTGAAACTTTGAGTAGCACTCGATCCCCAACCTAGAACTCGAGTAGTTTCCTGTCTTTATCGGCGTATGCTCTCTGACGGTCACGAGCTGCCGCCATGCGTTGTCGTATTTGAGCAATATTTTCTGTAGTTTCAACTACAAGTTCTGGACCTGTGATTTAACTATCCCCCACCTCTGCCCAACAGAGAGGTGACCGGCATTTACGTCCGTACAATGCCTCGAATGGAGCAGCTTTAATGCTGGTGTGGTAGCTGTTATTGTACGAAAATTCCACAAGTGGCAGATGCTTTTCCCAGCCGTTGCTAAAGTCAATTACACATGCACGAAGCATGTCTTCTAGAGTTTGAATAGTGCACTCCGACTGCCCATCCGTCTGAGGGTGATAAGCTGTGCTCATGTCTAAACGAGAGCCAAAAGATTTGTGCATTGCTTGCCACAGTTCTGAAGTAAAACGTGCATCGCGATCAGAGATAATAGAGGTGGGCACCCCGTGCCTCGAGACAACTTCCTTAAGGTATACGTCTGCTAGAGTGGAGAACTTATCCGTTTCCTTGATAGCCAAGAAGTGAGCAGACTTTGTGAGTCGATCCACGATCACCCAAATAGTATCATTTCCGCGCTGAGATCTAGGTAGACCAGTAACAAAATCCATGGAAATTTGTTCCCATTTCCATTGTGGTATCTCAGGTTGTTGGAGTTGGCCTGATGGTTTCTGATATTCCGCTTTAACTCTCGCACAAGTCAAGCACTTGCTAACGTAAGTGGCTATGTGAGCTTTCACGCTAGGCCACCAGTATGTAGTTCTAAGGTCGTGGTACATCTTATCCGAACCAGGATGTACTGAGTAGCGAGACTTATGAGCTTCTTCCATTACAAGCTCGCGTAGGTTGCCGTAGTATGGGACCCAAAATGCGTCCTGTTACATAGTAGGCGCCGTCTGCCTTTTGTTCTAACCGTTGCCTTGAACCGCGTAGGGCTTCAGCCCTGACGTTTTCTGGTTTCAATGCTTCTATCTGGGCATCTCGTATCTGAGAAGGAAGACTAGACTGAATAGTGAGTTGCAATGCTCGTACACGCCTAGGTGTAGTATCCTTTCGACTGAGGGCGTCGGCCACCACATTGGCTTTGCCCGGATGGTACTTTATGGCACACTCGTAATCGTTCAGTAGCTCGACCCATCTACGTTGTCGCATGTTCAATTCTTTCTGCTTGAAAATATGCTCGAGACTCCTGTGATCAATGTAGGTGGTGCATTTAGTTCCATACAGGTAATGTCGCCATATCTTGAGCACAAAAACAACAGCTCCAAGCTCTAAATCATGTGTAGTGTAATTCCGTTCGTGAATCTTAAGTTGGCGCGAAGCATAAGCAATGAATTTATCCCGCTGCATCAACACACATCCAAGACCCTGGATAGATGCGTCGCAGTAGACTACAAAATCGTCTGTGCCTTCAGGCAATGAGAGGATAGGTGCGCTACAGAGTCTATTCTTTAAGTGCTGAAACGCTGTTTCCTGTGTATTACCCCAACGGTAAGCAACACCTTTCTGTGTCAGTAGTGTAAGCGGCTGTGCAATCTTTGAGAAATCTTTGATGAACCTTCTATAATAACCCGCCAAACCCAAGAATTGGCGTATTTCGGTTGGTGTGCGAGGTGCAGGTCAGTTCTTGATCGAATCTACCTTGGATGGATCGACATGAATCCCATCCTTGTTTACCACGTGGCCTAGGAAGTGGACTTCACGAAGCCAGAAGTCGCATTTTGAGAACTTGGCGTACAGTTGTTCCGTTCGAAGGAGTTCCAAAATAAGTCGTAAATGATGCTCTTGTTCCTCCTGACTCTTCGAATAGATCAGGATGTCGTCGATGAAAACAATAACAAACTTGTCAAGATAAGGTTTGCACACCCTGATCATAAGATCCATGAAAACCGCAGGCGCGTTCGTTAATCCGAATGGCATGACCAGAAATTCGTAGTGGCCGTAGCGTGTTCTAAATGCTGTTTTGGAGACGTCCTCATCCCGGACTCTCAGTTGATGATACCCTGACCTCAGGTCAATCTTCGAGTAATAGCTTGACCCTTGCAACTGGTCGAATAAGTCGTCGATGCGTGGAAGTGGATAGCGATTCTTCACAGTCACCTTGTTCAGTTCGCGGTAGTCTATACACATGCGGAAGGTACTGTCCTTCTTCTTCACAAATAATACTGGAGCTCCCCAAGGCGAAGAGCTAGGACGAATAAAACCCTTATCCAAGAGCTCTTGCGGTTGCTTCGATAGTTCTTCCAATTCTGATGGAGCTAAGCGATACGGTGCGCGAGCTATAGGTGCTGCCCAGAACTATAGGAATGAGGTCGATAGAGAACGTCTGACCAGCAAGGATAAGATTACAACCCTGAACTATGAGTGGCCTCTAGACTTCTACCATTAGCTAACACTACGACAGGTTTGGTGTTCAAGGGAGTTGGTGCATGTTTTAACATTTGACTAACTTCCAAGGACATATAACTGGTATCCACACCCGAATCAAACAAGACAGTAACATAAAAGTCGTCGAGAAGAAACTTACCCATAACTACGTTGGGATCATTCCTTGCGTCACCCTGACCAATCACGTTCACGCGGCCCCGGCGTCATTGTTTCCATTGTTTGCCCCAATGTTATCCCCATGGTCGTTCCTGTCTCCATGGTTGTGGTTCTGAGTCTGGTCCTGGTTTATTTGCGAACAATGTCTCTTGTAGTGATCTTTAGCATCATACTGAAAACATCCTTTAAAACTCTGTTGTTGCTGCTGATTCTGTGGAGATTGAGGCGGTCGCTGCTGTTCTTGAGTTACAGGACGCGAGTTTCGACAATCCTTAGCTTCATGACCTATCTTGAGACACCTCTGACAATGACCCTTGTTGCACTGACCGCTGTGGTGCCTATTGCATCTATTACACTTTGGATGGTTTCCTCGATATCCACTCTGCCCACGACTACCAGAAAATTGCTGACTGGGACTCTGGTAGTCATCTATCTTTTGCTGCTGCGCCAGAGGCTGAACCGGAATTAATCCCTTGCTCAGGTTTCTATCCCACTTGCGTTTGTTGTCACTAGAAGCACATGTAGTAGCAGCTTTAACACGTTTCGGTAGTTTGTTTTGTTCTACAGCCTGGTCTGTGAGACGATGAGCAAGCCGAGTGACTTGCTGGATAGTGCCAAGATTTGCTGCGGTCACATGACTCTGAATTTCGGGCACCAGACCCTTGAGATACAGCTCAATGCGTTTGATGGGAGGGTCTACCATAGTGGGACAAAATGTGGCTAATTCATTCGATCTCTTCGTATAAACCTCAATTTCAGGCCCCGTCATTTGTAAGTTGAGGAACTCCACCTCTAGTTTGTGGATGTCTTCCCGACTGCAAAACTCTTCCTTAACTAGGTCCTTGAACTCGTTCCAGGGGGTGGCATTAGCAGCTGCCAGCCCTAACATTTGAACCTGTGCTTCCCACCAGGTTAATGCAGCACCTTCGAGTGTTCCAGTAGCAAACTTTACTCTACGAGACTCAGGGCAATCACGCACCTCAAAGTCAGTTTCGAGCCTCTCGAACCAATGGAGAAGGCCTACAACTCCCTCAGTACCGCTGAAGGTACCAGGTCGGCAATCCTTGAGATTTTTGAAGGTGCAAACAGGTGGCTGAGCGTGTTGACCTATTGTGTATAAGAATAGGACAAGGTTAAACACAAGAGTTGGTTTAGGAGTGTAGGATCTAAAGATCCTAGTTACGACTGCAGGGTATACCTCCTGCTTGTATGGTTGGAAGTGCCGCAGCAACTCGTTCGTTAATGAGAGCCGTCAACTGGGCTTGAGTCAAGTTGATACATCCGCCCATGATCTTCATAGCAAATGCAACATAAGTGAGAGAGGTTCGCGAATAGTGCGGTGACAGAAGAAAGTAAGCACACAAGTGTTCTCGAGTAATAACGAATAGTAGACGATGTAATCTAAGCATACCACGAGCAAAGTTCTATGTAATTCTAGCATGTAGGCAATAAACATAAACCTTATTACCTAGGATGTTGAGTCTTGCACGTGGAGCGAGGCGTCGTTGTGGATCGTTGAGCACTGTACTGGTTATAGTCTGGTTTTAACAAAAAGTTTTCCCTTATTTAAACCTAGTTCTCTATAACCAATGGCTCTGATACCAATCTGTCACACCCCCAAAATCCACACGCGGAGTATCACCGTTTGGAGGCGTGACTGACCAGGATAAAGCCACCAATCATATTGAACAAGCATATAAGTAAACATAATTCAACCAACAATATGAAAGGTGTCCAAAAACCAAAGCATAGTTAAGTGTTTAGCGGAAGCATAATTGTAAAACCCATAGCAAGTATTAAGCATGAAATAAAGTAATGTTTAAAGCATGGCACACATCGCCATGTCCCACAACGACCGTTCCTCCCTGTGCAAGCTCCATGGGTACCTAATGACCTGCAAGGCATGTAGCAACGAATCAACAACAAAGTTGAGCGAGTTCACAGTTGGTTGTTTGGTTATAGTATTCATTTCATAAATCGTATGTTCGTTTTATAAACCATGTATCGTATTAATCCTTATCGCGGCCAATCCAGGCATCTGTGCGATGATTAGTGGGGGCTTCCCATGTGTTACTAGACCACGCGTATCGACTGCTACGAAAATGTAAGAGGTGCCCTAAGTCAATGTCTATCAGCATTGACCCTTTGCCCATAGTCCATTAGTACACGCCCGTCCGACTGGCACGGTGTGAGGTTTGTTAAACCTAATAGCGCTATTAACTAATGACCCGCTCGCCCTAGGCCTCGGCGATTAAGTCGATAATTGAGGGACTTCCTTTGATAGAGGTGATGGTCTTAAGATCATGTACGTAGGCTTTACGTACGTGCCCTTCAATCCGAGGACAGTAGTAAGTATAACTGTACGTAGGTTTTACGTACGTGCCCTTCAATCGAGGAAAGTAATAATTTGTTTAATAGAAATAGTTGTACGAGTAGTTATTCAATCCCATTCCCAACCCCTGGGAATCCCATGCCTTGGCTAGTGTGAACTCACCTTGGTTTGCTCGGTATGCTAAGTTAAGTGCTCACAATAAATCAGTCAAGTCCTATAGTGCACGTATACTCAATCAGTTCACGTTCGTAATATTTCACATGTAACTATCATCACAGTAATATCACAGAGTGTGTTTGGCAGTTAATCATACATCACATAACAGTTAATCACATGTGCATAATTCGTGTTTCTCATAACAGTCTTTCACAGTTTATTATAGCATATTAACCAATAACATACTTAATACAGTTACTGACTTAGCATAGTTAATGAGCCATAACATGGTTGCATCAGAACTAACAGAGTTAACATATGTAATAAGGTTAACATACTTAACATGGTTAATGACTTAACAGAGTTTGCAAGATTAACAGAGTTGACAACTAACTGAATCATAAATAACTGAGTTTGCATGCTTAACAAGATTACAAACTAACAGAGTTATAACTAACATGTTATAACTAACAGAGTTATTGTTTAACAGTTACTGAACTAACAGGGCCGAAAACACTATGGTTCGAAATCCCTTGGCCGAAATCCCCTAAGTTGGCGAAATCACATTTGGGCCGGACTCTTGGGCCGAAATCCCTTCGGGATTTCGTCAAACATGTGGGCCGAACACTGTTTGGGCCGAAATCACATGAGTGCCGAAATCACTTTAGGTGATTTCGTTGATGTGTGGATTTCGTGAGGTGGGGATTTCGTTAGTATTATCATCAACAACAACAGCAGGTTTTAAATCTCCAAACATTTCTAACCATCTCGACAGTTTCAGTAACAATCAAACGACCCAAACAATAAACATCCATAAGTACCAAATCATCTAAAACAGATTATATCCCCAAATCATCTAAAACAGATTACTAAATCATTGTGATATCAAGACTAACAATCAATCATCCGATCTTTCATATCCTTCATGAACAGGCACAATAAAATCAACCATAACATCAGATTATAAGTATCTTTATCATACAGATTAACTCAAGCACATCGAAATCAAGAATTTAAACATGTAAATCACTAACCCAAGCCGAAGATACAATGAATCGATCGATGAATGAGGCTCGAGTGGCTCACGGCTGCTGTTCGGTTTCAAGAAGAACGAGAGAGAGAAAGAACGTGATAGGTGGCTAGGGTTTCTGCCGATTACCGTTTTGGGTAAAGATAAGGAACAACATTATAACTTACGCAGCTTGTGAAGTGTCGAATGTATTGGGTATGGAGGTCTATGTGTCAATTATCTGGTTGTATACGTTTGTTGAAATTTTTCACAAGCTTAGGTAATACTTTGAAAATCCAAATTTTAGTCGTTTTTCATTCACTCATCCTTACTACATCAATATTATTATTCCTTTATTTTTATTTTTTTTGGTTTAGTTTGTTACATTTACTACTAGGTTTGAATAATTTCACCCGGGAACATACTCGGTTTGAATTATTTCAAATTTTTAATCAATACTAATATATTAGGAAATAATATATTAACCTAAATTTTTTTCTGAAAATTACCATAAATATTAATTCTGATTTATAACTTCCAAAAACAACTTCCAATCATTCCATAACATAGTCTTATTGTATTCTATATATATAGATGTCATCTCGAAAAGTTTCTACACTGATATTCTTTCTCATTTTTCTTCTTCAGTTGTTTACTTATTAAGGTACAACCATTACCCGTTTTTCAATTCTTATATTCAATATCATATAAAACGAAGCAACTCTCTGATCCTATTGTCTTAATTTAACAGTGAAATGGAGAACAATAAGATTACTATGTTCAGGTCACTTAATGCTCACTCTACGAACTACACAATCAAGGCGAAGATCATATCCTTGTGGAATAAAAAAATGAATGGTTCTGATAATCAGATCTATCGAGTTGACATGTTGTTGATGGATGAGGAGGTAACAATTTTTAATTTTGTTAACTCTTATTTATAATCCTCTTTAACCATTGTTATCCATGTTGATTATCTAAAAAGCATCATATATAATTACTATTTCAGGGTTCGTTCATTCAATGTAGCTGTTTGCATAAACTTTTCAAACGATTCCTTAAATTTTTGGTTGTTGATGATTGTTTATTGCTTCACAAACCATCACTAGCCAAAGATACAACCAAAATTAAGGTTACTGGAAATGATCAGAAGCTATCTTTGTACGCATTCAGTTCTGTTCTAAAAACTTATAACTGGTCTGGTCCTCGGTACTTTTTTCGTTTCACTGATTTTATATCTGTGTTGAGTAAAAAAGTTGAAGTTAATACTCCAATAGGTATTTACTGTTTTCCAATTTTCTTATAACTTTTAAATAAATTCAGATCTTTCTATTTACAAATTGTGGTATTATACAGATTTTATCGGTTATGTTGTTGTCTCTTATCCTATTGAAGATGCAAATAGGAAGGATGGCTCTAAAACCAAACGAATGAACATAACTCTCAAAGATCTCGAGTATTGACTTTATATATAGATATATATATTTGCATATGTATATCTTTATCAATTTATATGTTTTATGTTAATTTTATAAATATTCATTATACAAAGATCAGAAGATTGGTCTTACATTATGGGGAAACTATGCAGTCACTTTGTCAGAGTACATGAATGATAAAGACCGCCCTGCTCATGTTGTTATTCTTGTCCATTTTGGCACAGTAAACATTTATCAAGGTATTAATTAAAGTTCTTTAAATTAGTTCAACAAGCTGAATTAAATATTTGTATCTATATGTACCTCCTTATATGATGTGAACATAATTTCATCGTTTTTTTATCATTTAATAAAATTGGACGTTCTAATCAGGTAAAGTTGGCCTTACTAATATGTTTGAAGCAAGTCGTGTGTTCATAAATTCTGATCTGGATGAGATAAAAGAATTCAAAGACAGTTACATATTTGTTATTTAATGATTCCCATCTAAATTTTCATATGTTTGTTTAATATATTCTACTGTTATAGGTATCTTGAGAAGGAGTTTTCTAACTCATCTTCCAGTAAACAGTCATGCTCTCAAGTGATATCCAATGCGGAAGATGAGTTTCTTAATGCTGAAGACTTTGTGTTGACCCCTTTTATTGCTTCAATTTCTGAGGTACACTTTTTAAAAAATGTATATGTTTATTATCTTTTGTTTACTTCCGGTATTTGTATATAATAGTATTGTCCTTAAATATTATAATCTCAACTGAATAGGAGAAAAAGGTTATCATTGTTGGTACTGTTATAGCAATTTCAAATTATAAGCCTTGGTACTATTTATCATGAAATCATTGTAAGAAGCAAATTGAAGAGAAATCAACATTTATTGAAAAAGATGACGGCAGTTTTGATGTTTTGGATGAGAAGACTTTTGAGTGTATAAACCCTGATTGTGATGTTGTTGATGTTGTTCCTGTTTATCGGTATTGTTTATATTTTATAATTAATTTTATTTGTACAAAGTAATTTTATACCCTTTGTTTTTTTTCTAATTATTTACTTTTTATCATCTAACAGTTACAAGATTCCTCTAAGGGTTCAGGATTCGACTGGGACTGTTTCTTGTATGTTGTTTGATTATGAAGCTATTAAGCTTATTAAGAAAACCTCCAAAGAACTTCTTGATGTTTACTCAAAGGTACAATTAGTTTTTATTATACAATATGTATGTATATTTACTAAATTTCATAATTTTGTATAGGTTGACAGTTCCACCGAAGGATCCTTTCAGTCACTTCCATCTGAGTTTGATATGCTGATCAACAAAAAGTTTGCATTTCAAATCAAAATTTCCAGTTTTAACATTTCTAACCAGATAGAAAACTATGGAATTTCAATGTTAACTTCTGATGAGGACATACTTTCCGCTCTGGAGAATAAATGAAAAATTAATGAGGTTAATATTTATTTTCCAAATTATATTTTTCTTGTAAATATCCTAGTAGACTTGATGTGACAAATTAACTGACTTTTTTTATATTTTTGGCAGTCTGATTTGTCTGAGTCAAATGTTCAATGCTTGTCCGATTCTGTTGGAAATGTTAAATGTTTATCAAAGGTATGTTGTTTGATTTTTATGTAACGTCAATTTTAATTAATACAAAAATAACTATTATTTCCAATTTTATAGTAATTTTTTGACTTATTTACAGGATTCTCAATCTGTGATCGGCGACAGTGTTACGCTAGATCATTTTGATGTTAATGATCAAGATCAGTCAAAGTTCGAAAACATCAAACGTAACCTTCAAGATGTTTATGATGTTGATGTTGTTGATAGTTCTTCTACTAAACGTCGAAACAGTCCATCGAATTCTCAAGTAAACGATGTTGTCAAGTTGGACCTGATCACCCCAAAGTTAGAGAAATAAAGATATATCCGTGTGGTCTCGAAATCAATTTCCAATTTATGTTATTTTTTGGTTTTATGTTTCTGAAAAACACGAATAATTTCGGTTGACTATTACTCTGGTATTTTAATGGATATTATTTTTTCGTAATTTTTATTATATTGTCATTTGGTTTGTTATGTGGTGAATGATTTGTAAATTATATTCATGATGTCACTACGTATTTATTTTGTTAGTTAATATGATACTAATGTTAATGATGACACATACGTTTCTCAATTTAAAAAAATATTTGTAACATCATCATATCTATTATATATAATAAATTTGTTAAATTTTGCTGATGTGTCAAGCTAGGAGGCCTCTAAATTGTGCATTTTGGCGGCAAAACTTCCGGGTCTTTTTTTTCCTTATATGGGTAGAGACGGGATCCGTATTATGACCCGGGTATTTAAATGTTCTAAAAACCCTAAATCCGCATCACTTCCACTGCCGCTTCTCTTCTCTCTTTGTGACCATTCTTCAGCCATTTCTTCTCATCTCTGATCGCATCAACAATCATTAAGCATGAGCATATTGGTGTTAATCATTTATTCTTGGTTCCAGTTTTCGATTCTTAGTATAAATAATTTCTTATCATTTTCACTTTCCCTTTTTCTCCAAACCCTAACCAAAGAGAAATCAATCGAAACAAAGGTAAACTTGCAAACCCTAAATCTAATGTCTCCATCGTCATTGTAATCTATAGATATCATCGTTGTTAATCACGTTTTCCTTTTTCACATCTGATATGAAACCCTAGATCTCTAAAGCAATCGTGTGGTAACTCAATTGGCGGTGGTGGTAGTGGTGGTGCAATGCTTTCGATTCAACCAACCATCAAGTAAGCAAAGCTTCTTTTGTTAATTTTTTTTATCCTTTTCAATTTTATGAGATTACAAAGTTTTTCCGCTTTCGTTAATCATTATCCAGTAACCCAAGTTTGAGTAAACAATAATTTTTTTCCAGTCTCTCTTATCATCATTGACTCAATTTCTAGGGTTTCAACATGAGCAAATCCGGTCAACCTCCAGATCTTAAAAAGTAAGTTCTAATTCTCATTTGATTACATCTTCTCGATTTCTTTTTCTTTCTCTTTTGTTGATATGATTTACTAATTTTCCAATTTGATGACGGGTATATGGACAAACAATTGTAGAGTAAGTTTTCGCTTTTGTAATTGACATGTGAAATAATGTTGCTACACTCTTTTATATCGTAGATGATTTAGAAGATTGAGTACTTTGCTTCAAATATGATTATAGGTCGCACTTGCATATGATTAAATCAAGTTTGTTGGTAGGTTTTTTTAGGACACAGCAAATTATACTTTCTATGATGGATCTAAATGACTAAGATTTTAATAGGATACTGAAGTCAAGATTGGTCAAAGCCAGGAATTGTCACGGTTAATGGATGATAACATGACCGATTTGACAATGGGGGGACTTTTTACTTTAGAGGGAAACAATGATACTGAAGTCAAGATTGGTCAAAGTCATGATTGGTATATGTTTGCATAAGCATTTACTTCATTTATGCGACTCTAATCTTCAATGGGAACCATTGCAGGTGTTTTGTCTGTTAGTGCTAGAGAAGTTGTCAATAGGCAGCTTTCAGTTAGTGAAGGGTGTATAGAAACTAAAAAAGAAGTTGATCCCTTGACAAAGATAAAGCTGCAGCTTTTTCCAATTGATGAAGTTACTAGACTTGGATTAGAGAAGTTTAGTTTATGAAGCCAAGTAGAGGTGGCATTTTCAACCCATTTATCTATGAGCCGGTTTATTCGAGCTATGCTTTTATCTTTTACGGGCCAAACAGATAAAAACAAAAGAAATTTCTTGAAAAATAAAAAATAGCCAAACCCGTTGAAAGTCGCATGAAGCACATTTTTAATGCATAAAACGTTTTAAAAAGTTTTATCCAAAATAGACTATTTTTAAAATAACATAGTTGTTGTAATCATATTTGACGCACTACATATCTTTATTTTTTCGACAGAAAGTGTTTTGGTTTGTTCTCATCAATGCTTTTGTGTGATGGATCTGAGTTATTAATTATTATTATTACTATTAGTAACTAATTATATTATATTTATGCTAATATATTGACTTTCCTATAGGATGGTCTTAATCCATTCCTCGAACTCACACTCAAAGATAGGAAGAAGATATCTTCTGTCATCAAACACATCCATACAAAATGGGGTGGGTCCCACATAGCTGTAGGAGAGCCAATGCTTTTGCCTTATGATACGCACCTTAGACAATCACCTATGAGCAGAAGATGGACGTCAAAAGACTCCAGTATTAGTGCAGGAGATGTTTATATGGCTGTACAAAGTCCTGCTATATTTCGCTTAAGGTTTGAGCTTATTTCTTTTTATATTGCTATTCAGTAGACTTGGAAAAACGGAAGGGTTGGGGGAAATGTCAAAATGGGTCATTGAGCAAAATAGCTACATGTGTGACAGTATAAGCATTCAGTCATCTAATTTCATCATTATATGTTTATAAAATAGATTTAAACGATTAAATTTGTAGGTTAAGGAAAATAATATTGTTAGTTTTAGCTCATTTGAACCGTGTGATATGTTGCCTGGCACAAAACATTGCAAATGTAAATCATCATGTAAATTTTCTTGGACTTTGCGTTTTTTTTAAACATTGCAAATGTAAATCATCATGATTATTACAAATTCTATTTGTATGTGTTTTTTTACAATTATTTTCTCTAAAATAATGGAAGCTTTGACAATACTTCAATTGAGATGGATACACAATTACTGATTGGTTTTCTTTGTCTATTTGAGATTTCATCTACCAGATGAATACTGAAATCTGATTGGACAGAGGTATCTATGCTGCTTCTTGATGTGGACTTTTGATTGTTAATGGAGGTTGATGATGAGGATTCTGAAGACCATTCACTTATGGAACTTGCAGGTGATATGCTTGAAGAAAGGTTTAAATTAACAGGTAGCGGTTTGTTCTTCGTCTTGCTTATACTGTTATTATTATATTCTCCATTGGTATTAGTATCTTTGAACTTGTGTTATTGCTGCTTTGGGTAGGTCATCGGAGTAGGGCTGCAAAAGAGAAACAATACTGTGACAGCCACCTGGCACCTTTCTACAGAATCGAGCTTGTGACGAGGTATCTACATACATGAGTGTTTCACCTTCTGAAAATTTTTGATTTATTGTTTGGAAATGTTTTGGTGTTTTAAAACTTTGTTAATAACAACACTTGACATTTTATTTCGTTTGTAGTAGCTAGGATGATCATTATATAAGTGGTGGTTCAAGTATACATCTGTCATGTTTGTTGGCCGCAGATTAATTTGTGGTAACTTCATGACTCATGCTTTTACAACCAGGTATTTTTTAGTCCACTAAGTAAAAATGCAACACTGTAATCAAGTTTTTGTATTAGAAATATAATGTGACTTTAAATTATAAAACAATTGCTTTATGTATGTTATATACTTTTACTTCAAAGTCTAAAATTTGCTTATAAAAAGAAGCCTAGGGTAGCAAGGTATCCGTATTAAAGATGTTTTTCAATAAGTATCGGCTTAGCTGAACTTCAAGTCATTATTGGTTCATTTATCACTCTTAGTTAGTTGACACTTAATCACTAATGCCAAGGTTTTTTTTTGTATATTTAGTTAGCTGGGATGACACTCATGAATCTTAGGATGCAATGTAGAAGTTTTATATAGTGTTATTTTGATTAATAAGATATTAGAAGTTTCAAAAAAACATTTTTTGTTCATTATTATTTTACAAGGTTATTTAAAATTAAGCTCAAAAGAACTTGCTACAACTAAATAAAAAAAAGGGGGATCATCACCATCATTAAGCAGCCAATTCTTAACACCAAATTTAAGATTGGATTATCATATTTTTTTGATTTTTTTATTAAATGTGAGAGCATCTTCTTGAGCCCCTATGTTACAACAATCTATGTGAACTGAGTGAAACAAATACCTTTTTAATGTTAATGAAGTCTGGTTATTTTTTCTTTTAAAAACGTATGATGGTGATAAAAACATAATTCTAGAGGTTCAATGGAATCTTCATTTTTGTTATTTCGTTTTTAAGTTGATTGAACTCAGATCAGTTCTTATATATTTTTATATGTGGGGGGATAATTGCATGCTAAGGTGAAAAAAATGACAGCATGGTATGTTGTTTCAGAAGCCAAAGTGGAGCATTTCTGGTATGGATTGAGTTAGTTTTTCATAATATCAACCTTCATTTTAGATTTCTATATTTTGCTTTAATTTTTCCCATTTACCCTACATGTCTGATGCAACTACCCGCAAAGGTTTCTATGTGAATGATGATAAACGTAAAGCGAGTCCGGATATCGAAATAAAGAAGTACATCGATAAAGCAAGGTAAATTCCTGGCATCTCAGTTGATCCTAATAGGGATGAGCATGTTATCCGTTCGATACCGAAAAGCAGGGAAAATTGGTACCGGCATCGGTACCATTTATCGGGGAAAATGGGTACAGGTACCCGGTACCAAATGCTCATCCCTACATTCTAAGGTATTTACTGTTCATTTACGTCACTAATTTCTAAACAGTTATAAATATCTCCAAACGATGCAACGATATGGAAACTCGAGTAGTTAGTTTGTGACAACCAATGTCGTCACACGATATGATGAGTAAAGTTCAGAATCCTACATTTTTGAAGAGTGTGAAAGAAAGTGTGTAAGTTTATAACTAATTAGGTTTGATTTTGTTTCAGCTGGGGAAATTACCAGATAAAGACATAACAGAAATGGTGTTTTTTCCTGTTGTGAATGAGGCGTTTAGAGTATATGCAGGGGGTATTGCAGTAAAAACATCTGATTTGGATATCGATGGTGTTATGGGAATGGAATTTCCACCTTACAGATTCTTTTTCATCTTTTGATCAAAATTATTTTTTATTTTTATTTTAATTTTAGTTTTGAATATCAACATGTGTTTTGTACAGGGGAGGGATTATGTTAAGGGGAAATTTGGTTGGATCTAAGTACATTCATAGGAGGTTGAATGAGTGGTGAATGATGTACGGGGTTCTTCAAGCCGTGCAACTATTTGGCTCAGAGAGCTGCACATGGGGCTCCTTTGGTTAGAATTTCTTTAATCATTTTTTTTTTCATATATATTTAGAAATTTATGATTATTATAAATATGATTTGATGGGGTTTCTAAGATGGTTTAATGAGTATGCTTCTCTTTAAATAACTCATTACCCTTAATTTATGGGAATTATAAGATGGTTTAATGAGCATGTTGTTGTCTTTGCATAGGATTTAATAGCCTGCCTTCCCACGTTTGTGCTTTGACAACTAGCATTTTCTGGTAATTTCCGTACAACTAATCAGTCATTTATATTAAGCAACTATGTGTTTGGAAATGCTAATACTGCACGCTTACGTCGTATACATCTAGAAATATCCTGAAATACATTTAACCGGTGCATGCCATTTTTTAACCCGTAATTATTAATTATTAATAATTAATATAAATAACTGGTGATTTTCTTATTCGGTTTATTTGAATATTTTAGTGTTATTAGTATATATGTTATATATGAATTTGTAAATTAAGATCAAAGGGATTTATGTTAAATTATTATACACTTATAATTAATGTAATTTAATTTTTCCAACCCGGGACGTAGAGCAACTAGAAGACCTAGAAGTGCTCCACCCGATTTGCTACTATTGAGTGAGGTACTATTCACAAGATTGCTTTTTGAGTGAAGAATTGTCTGTTTGCTTCAAAAGTCATATAATATTTTATTTTATCAAAGTTATTTAAATAATATACATTAATAACCTATTTGTTAGACCCTCGAGATGTTTCTAATAAATCAAATCTGGGTATAACTTGGTTTTTAATAGGCATCGAAATAATATACTTTCCGGTTGTAAAGAAAAGGTAACCGAAAACAGGATGGTTTAACTGGGGTTGCCAAACTGTTGCTTATGATTTTCTAAATTGCTTCATTAAAAAAAAAAACAGATTGAGAGGGGTCAAATAATAAATCTATCTAAGACTGAGAGGGGAACACGTTAAATGCGTTGACAATCCCCCAATGTCTATTTTTAATGAGACATATTGCGTGCTAAATTGTTATTTTCAATGATTTTGTTTCATTAATGTTTTTTTGTAACAATAATTAACCCAATAGTTATTTTTTAATACGTTAAAAAATGGAGAAAAAAGTACTTGCGGGTCCAATGCAACTAAAGCGTTTTAACATGGATCCTACCTATCCATCTCACCACCTCTAATTTAGGACATTAAACATTCTCATTTTGTGACCCATTTACCATAAATGGGTCCTATGGAGGTTATGTTTTCTATCTGACATGTTAATTGTGTATAAGTAAAAAAGTTAACCGGTTATAATTGGTCAAATGGTCGAACAAATAAAAGGGATAAAATTAAATAAAGGTGCATTAAAATGCTTATCGGTTGTTTTGTTTACAATTATTGTTTTTTAGATTGTGATCATGCTTATCGGTTGTTTTGTGTATAATACCATTTTCTATAGTAGGTTCTTGATGTCAAGCGGATGAATGGCCTTACAACTGATCCACAAATGCTTGATGTCGCTTCAGATAACGTCAGAAGGGAGGCATCCACCATCTCCCATAATGTCAGTGAAACAAGTTATTTCTTCTCTTTATTTAGTTGATTATTTTGAATGGGTTATTGTGCTTAAGGCTCTTATATGTACTTCATGTTTTTTGTTATCAAATTTGGTTCAATAACCAACAATCCATAGCCTATCTGTTTGTTTAAATTAGATCGGACATGCTTCGATGAACTTCATGTTGTTTTGTTGGATTAGATATGAAAAAACTTCTTTACTTGCAAAAAAACCCATTTTAATAATCACCAGTTATCGCCTCATTCCTCTCAACATGAACCCTAATTTCACACATCATTCTCCCCTCTTTACATCTTCAAAAAGATACTAAATTTGTGTTTTCCATGAAATTTAATATACCACTTCGATAGATTCAACTTCTGTAATCAATAGGTAAATTGGTTTTAAGAGGATTTACCATATATTTCAAGTGTTTATTTGAGTCTTTATGGCCGATTTGTATTAATTTGGGAAAAGTCTCTTAAGTTCTAAATTTATTAATTCTTATCCTCGAACAAATCCCCTTTTTGTCGTTGCTAAACTGACATGTACCTTAAACATTATTTGCTCATGTCATTGAACAGGCAATATGCATCCTTAAGTAAATTCGGGGCAAGTATCATGTGTTTTTAATTATCACGCCACGAGTCCGAGACACTTCTATGCTTATAGAATGCTCGAAAACAATGTATGCACTTTGTCATTAACTTATCTAATACGTCACATTATTTAAGTTTATTTTAATTATACTGTTGTGAGTATATAGGATTAACATTGAATTATTGAATATATATCCTCACAAATTTTATATAAAAAACCCTTTTAATAAAATTAATAAAATATTAATATCCTTAAAATAGAGCGACCCGTGGGTACCACGGGGTATAACCTAGTTGTAACCGATAAACACTATATTTATCTTCCATTGATTATTTTAGTTTAAATAACATACTATTTTGTTCCCAATTATTAATTTAGTTAATCGTATAAAAATCTTAATTGTTTCCATTTTTATGTTATAAAGTATGTTTGACCTTATTAAATCTTCTAAAATTAAGAATTTAAAAAATCTTTGTAAAATCATTATACATGAACCGAAAATGATATATTTAAATTCTATAAATTTATTTACTTTAAGTAACATAGTATATTAAATTCATATCATAATTCAAAGTCGTTTTTATTAATGTTATTTTTTAAATATCATAATAATGGACAAAATATTATAATCATAATCTATTCTATGTTTTATATATTCATTGTTTTACATTATTTCATAATGATCATCTTCTAAAAATAACAATTGATTTTATTTTTGGCAAAAATTTTCAATGGAAAATATTATATTTAATAAATATTCATTGATTTTATGTAAATAACATACTATATTCAAATGATATCACAATTAAATAGTTTTCGACTTCTTCTAACTAAAATATTATATTTAAATGTTTAGTTTTATTCATTTAGATATAATATTTTTTAAAAATTACATAGTATAATATTAACTTAATATTATATTTCAATCTCATAATAATGGAAAACATTCAACACATTATCAATTCCATATTTGATATCTTGATTGTTATATATAGAGCGTTATTATAAATCATTCATTCTTTAACATCTAAGAAAGTCATTAAGGTATTACTCTTATTATCTTCATCAAAATCTTCTATGTTCTAAACACCGATTCTTCACAACTCATTTTCATAATGTAATTTTTTGATATGTTCTTTTATAATGTTTTAGGTATTAAAGATACAATGGTTGAGCTTCCTTTTCACCTGATACTTTTCCATATTTTAATCAAGATCGATACCAAATCAATACATCGTTTCAAGTTAGTATCTAAACAATGGCGTGATGGTCTATCATGTACTCAATTTGCTTTCAAACGTGGTTGTTATGTTGAAGATTATCTGGTAGTATTTTTAGTGTTATAGTCTTTACATTACAACACATTTAGTTTTGTTAATTAGTTTTTATGTTATCAATGTCATTTGTTTATGATCTATTTTTTCAGGAAATGCACCAAGACCAAGGTTTGTTCATTACTTCGTATGTTTTGCTGGATTTGTGGCCGCGTGAACTCATTCAACTTTATACGGGCGATGATCATCATTTAACTGAGAAAAATGAAAACGTTTTGGAGGAGATGGTGATTGTTGAAAATGGACGATGTACTGTTTATCAAGTTTCTGATGATGACAATTAGCATCTTTGTTCACATCAAATAATTTGTTATTTGTCTATGGGATAATCGTATTTTAAGTATGTTCTGTCATAAATTTTTTGTTTGCCGTACTTCTCTAATTCAAATCATCGCTAAATGGTTGTTGGTTATAATGCAAATAATATATATCTATTTTCTTTCTTATTATTAGGAACGTGTCATTAAAATCCACAACTCATTAAAACAGTATAATCCTTATTTTATGTTGTGATTGTTACATGTTTACAAATTCTCTTAATATTCCTAATTTATTGACTTTCTATAAATACTGATAATGTTTTCTATAAATACAGATATTCAAGTGTATTCACTCTCATTGTGGTTTTTTTAATCTATTCACTATACTTGTGGTTTTTCCTTGTCAAATCTTAGAAGAAGAAGTTTACACGCATTTCCCTATTCTCTGGGTCTTTTGTTCCTAATCATATCAAGCCTTTTGGTTAATATATATTATCAGGTATGTTTTATACATTTTATATGTTACCTGCTCATGTTATATACAATTTTTAATGGAGTTTTTTTTTATTAGAGTAATAATTTTTTCGTAATGTGAATTCAACAGATAAATTAGATGATTAACATTCATACATATACTTATATATTGTTCCAAAAACTTAACATCATCCATATATGGACATATTACCTAAAGATGTAGTAAACAAACTTCTACCAACGTGTTCATATGCAAATATATGCATATCCCAAAAAACCATAATCATTAACAACCCATAATTCAAGAAATAAACCTATTACCATCATTCAACACATTTGTCTTAAAATCGATCCACATTTCTTAACTCCAGCACCTGTTTTGAAGTAACAAAGTTGAAGTGAAGAATGTCACATTTTTTCAAACCATTTGCAGACATAAATTTGCCCCACTTCACCATTGTGTAACGCGGTGCGTCACCATTTTTCTCTATGTCGACTTCGTTATCCATCATTTTTCCATCCAAAGTCTGAATCTTCAATGAATGAAGCTCCTCTATTAGACCTGATCTCCTGGCAACCTCAACAGGAAGACGCTACCAAAAAAAGGTTACATAGCATTATTAGCATTTTCCTTATAATACATATAAAACTTCTTATAATTTATGATACAAATTTTCATACCAATCTGTTTTCTCCTTTTCGAGTAACCTCATAATTTTCAGGATCAAGTTCATCCTTTCCACTATTACGTCTCACTTTCTTTTCCTGTCCAACTTTACGTGCATTCTCACAGTAGTTTTTTACCTTCAATTTTGAATATCAATGAAAAACATTAAATGTTTGTAAACGTGGACTTACGGTAATCATTCATAAGTGTATTACACATGTGAATAATGTAAAAATTACCTCTCTTTTGATTGATGATCGACGACAGTTTGATATTTTGGGTGTGACAACTCCTGGAGTTTCGTCAATCACCTTTTTTTTTATGTTGAGCCAATAACTTGTGCAACCTCTTTACCTTTCTTTCCAATCTATTAATTATATAATAGATTTATGATTATCAAATTTCTAAATCTTATATATACTAATCATATGTAATGTCATATAAATGTATATTAAGTTATTATTACCTCTTTCTTGACGTGAACCTCAGAACTTTTAGCATTTTTAGTTGGTGGTGTCAAGTCCTCACATTTTAGAACTTCTTGTGTGACATTCAACATCTCATTAGTTTCACTTCCAGAATTGTTATCATGATAGTTAATGTGAGTTCAAGTTTCATTTATATAAAAAAAATGCAATAATAGTTGTGTGAAATCATTAATCATTGTATTATTAAAAATAGAAACCTATTGTAATACACTACCTCATGCATCAAAGTATCTCCACTTGTATCCGTTGCATTCTCAGATTGAACAAAGTTCTGTAATTAAAAATTGCAAATATAAGTAATCTTAATTATCTTTTATATAATTATGTGTAATAAAGAATACTTACAAAATAGACACTTTCTTGGAATGTTGATCGAGATATTATTTCACAAAAATCACTGTCTTCTGATTCTTCTCTAAAAAGTAATTCAACTTCAATGCCATTCCTGAATACCCTCAAATGAAATACAACATTATCAATCTTCTAAAACGTCATTGTGTCACCATCCATAATTTCCAAACTCTCACACATTTTTGGCCATCCGTCTGTAAAAGCATAGGTTACATGAAGTTTGGCTGCCATCACATCGCAGTACTTACCACCTGCATATACTTGGTAAATGCCGTTTAACTCGTGGTTTTTGTAAAACATGTTAATAAACTCATCTGGAATTACCTGCAAGTTAATAAAATATATTATAAAAATATAATTATTAAGTTATGTATTACTAATCAACTCTTTACAATGTTTGACATTTCCTTAATTACCAAAGAATACGCTTACCGTAAGACCCAACTTTGTGTAGTTGTTCATTGTTATGTAGGTTTCACCACACACATCGTTTAGGAAAGGATAAACCTCCAACTCTTTGTCTCCTATGCTTTTAAAGAGCAGCCAAGTTTTTTTGACAAATTAAGATTATTAACAACAGCACTCCAACCATCTGTTAAGACTGGTAAGCTATCCATGTGTCTAAGTCTTACATTCCAATGTCTACCGTCTTCATGATGAACCTCTATGTTCATATGTTGCCAGTCTTGTCCCCATTTTTTTTAACAAATTCAACAGGTACCACCTTCATTAACATTGTTTTATTATACATAAATAAAAGCTAAATATGGATTGTAATGTTTCCAACGTTTAATTTAATCAACTTAGATACGCAAAGTACACATACCAATGAAAGATTTTTAGGTTCATTCATCAGTTGAACAAATGATAAAACCATATTCTAAACTGCAATGTATGAAACTTATTATTTCATATTCATAATTTTTATGTTTAGCATATTATGAATATCTAATAAAACATGAATAACACATAAATTCAGCATATTTCAGTTTACAATCGTATTCTGACTAAATTTCAAACTATTCAATCTTATGAATATCTAATAAATAAACTTTAGTTACTTACAAAACAAAGTATTTCAATATAATATGTCGACCAAACAAAAAATGATGATTATTTCTTGAAAAAATTAAGTTTTTTTACTCATTTCTTACTAACTTCTGTGTTGTGTAAATGTATTTTGTAACCTAATCTTTATGCCTTTTCTGAGGAAGATCACCTGTAAAATTCATGATCGCCCTAAATCTTTGATATTTTAAACATGCAATCTATTAATATTACTGATTTTGAGTTTCAAACTATTACCCTGTTCATACTACATCAGACTTTAACTTAAAAATCGATTTCACTAACTTTTATGATTCAAAAATTACGAAATGATGATGATAATCGAAGATGGAAATCGTACCTTTTTGTTTGAAATTATCGAAGAAGGTCTAAACCCTTTGATTCTCTTCGTTTTGTTGTATGAAATGATATTCAAAACCCTCGCCGTCGATGAAGATGATGTTTGTTTGGTAATTGTGTTGAGAAATTTTTGTTATACATGGTAATCATTTTTTCAATTAAATTATATATTGATTTGATGGTATAGGTATAGACAACGGCTATGTGTTGTAGGCTTATTTTCTTTTTTAGATTTTCTATTAATTAAATTAACTTTTATATTTGTTTTGATTATCTAATATAGCAAATGACAAATAATAGAAGATTAGAAAATACACCGATGATATATTCTTCTTCAGTTGGAGAATCATCTAACAGTAAGTTGTTTCATTACATTTGGTATTTCGTTAACAGTTAAATCTATACCATCTTAAATTAATATAAGTTAATAACTTTTTGTTACAAAATAATTATTTAGGTACAGTTAGAAGAACACCTTTGTCAAACATCACCAATGGTAAAATTTTACATTTTATCAGTTTATTATAGAATTTTACATTAATTTTTATTTTTTTATTGTACATTTTAAATCTATTTCTAATGTGTTAATTTTTTTGAGCAATTGAACAAGGTATATCATTCAGGACGACAGCTCAATCATCCATCGGTATTTTACATTTCCTCATTTTTTTTGATTATTTAGGATCGTGTATCATGTGTTCTACTTACATATATTTTATATACGTACAATTTTAGGTATAAATGATGCAGTTCCATTAGCTTGTAACTCAAATGGTATGTGAAAAGTCAGCGTAAGGTTTTACGACTGAAAATAGTTGATACACTGTTTTTTTTTGTTTTTTTGTTATTTTAAGTCTATATATGAATTATATAAAATCTAATAATATGTACATTTCAGCATTACTTGCTGCTCATAAAGGGAAATGCGCAAGCTTTATCTCGATAGTAGGCGAAAAAATTCAAATAAACAAAATACTGTTCCGCGTGGTAGAGGATCATCTAAAGTTGTTAATATATCCAACTTCATCGACCAAGAGAATTATAATCCTAATCTTCCTTCTTCATCTAATAGTTTCCACATAGTTCGTAACTTGAAATCTTTAACCACAACAACACCCTTAAGTGGTATAACAACTGGTACGTAATCTCATAAAATGTTTTATATGAATCTACATATATATATATATATATATGATTGTAACTTTATGTTAGTATTTTTTATTTGTGACTTTTACAGGTACTCTTACTTTGAATAACCAATTACCCTACTTCTAGCAGTTATCCATTTTCTATTGTTTCAAACATTGTTACACAGAATAGTAACTCTATTCAATCTTCTTCGTTGACGAAGCTTAAATCTGGTAAACAAAAGATTTTACCTAAAAAACGCGTTATTGAACCTATTCCAATGGTAGATCTTACTTCGGATGATGAGAATGAAGACTTACATTCCATTCAAGACCCTTTTAAAGGTGTATCCACAGGTAATAATAATGCTACATATCTTTTTAGTTAAATAAACGTTATTTATTAATTTATTCTTTATTGGTCAATCAATTTTATGTTTTCAGAGTACTTGGATCATGGTAATCAAAGCCTTAGATGTGAGATGTGTGATTCATTATTATGGTCTGACGAAGGTGGAAAAGGGAGAATTACATTGGGTAAATTAACTTATAACTTATGTTGTGGTTATGGAAAAGTGCAGCTTCCAGATTTGAAAGATTCTCTTTCAATATACAAGGATCTATTTGCAAATTCTAATGAAAACAACAAGTACTTTTTAAAAAATATCCGTCGATACAATTCGATGTTCTCCTTCACATCGATGGGTGGAAAAGTGGATTAGAGCATCAACAGTGGTAAGGCACCTTATGTATTTTGTATAAGTGGATAGAATTTTCATACATTAGGTGGTTTGGTACCTGCACCTGGAAAAGATCCAAAGTTCTCTCAGCTTTATATTTATGATACTGATAATGAAGTTTCAAATCGAAAAAGGTTGTTCAGGTAATATCATACCAAAGTATTTATTCATTTAGTCTTTTTAATATACCAATATTTAGATGTTACATATTATTTCTTATTTACTTTATACCTTTTTTTCACAGTGACTCTACAAATAAGTCTGATTCCCATTTAAAGCAGATAGATATTCAGCTCATTAAGTTTATAAAAGACTTCCTGGATCATAATAATGAGTTGGTTAAAAGTTATAGAATGGCAAGAAACCACTTCAATGACAATCCTAATGAAAACTTCAAGCTTCGTCTCATTTACAAAAGAGATCTTGATGGTCGTACTTACAACTTGCCCTCAACTTCAGAAGTTGCTGCATTGATTGTTGGCGATCTCCAACGAATAATTGATCATCGTGATATTGTTGTTGAGTCACACACTGAAGGTCTTCAACGAATCAGTGAACTTCATCCATCATATCTAGCTCTTCAGTATCCAATCCTTTTTCCCAATGGTGATGACGGATATAGAATAGACATTCCACATAGGGACGGTATACGTACGTTAAAAAAAAATTCGACCCAAGTGTACAATGAGAGAATTCTTTGCTTATAGAATTCAGGATCGATCAACTGCTTTTTCTCTAATTTTAAATGCTCGGAGATTGTTCCAACAATTTTTAGTAGATGCATATACCATGATTGAGAGTGAAAGGCTTAATTATATCCGTTTTCAACAGAAATATCTTAGGTCTGAAACATACAAAAATCTTCAAAAGTTGAACAATCAAGGAACATATGATTTATCTAATACCGGTATACGGGTAGTCTTACCATCATCTTTTACCGGTGGTTCTCGGTATATGCAGCAAAACTATCTAGATGCTATGGCTATATGTAAATGGTTTGGATATCCGGATTTTTTCATTACGGTTACATGTAATCCGAAGTGGCCAGAGATTAAACGATACCTTCGAGATACTTCAATTAACCCTGAGGATAGACCGGACATTTTATGTCGATTGCTTAAGATAAAGCTCGATTCAATTACAAATGATCTGAAGGTCAAAAAAATATTTGGAGAACTAAGTGCAGGTATGAAGGTTTTTTTTTATATGATTATTAGAATACCAAAAATGTTACTAATGTTTTTTTTACAATTTTCTGAATATCATTATTTTTATTGTAGCCGTTTATACTGTGGAATTTCAAAAACGTGGATTGCCTCATGCTCACATTTGCATTTTTTTGAAACCGGAATCCAAACTTCTGTCCGTTGATCATCTAGACAAATTTGTTTCTACTGAGATACCGGATAAAATGGAAGATCCTAGCCTCTATGCACTTGTATCCGAATTTATGATTCATGGTCCATGTGGGAATGCAAATCCCAATTGTCCTTGTATGGCTGATAGTAGATGTTCAAAAAATTATCCAAAAAAATTCAACCCTGAAACAACCACTGATGTTGACGGTTTCCCTGTATATAGAAGAAGAGACAATGGTAAGACTATTATAAAGTCCAAAGTTCAATTAGACAACAGAAGTGTTGTTCCTTATAGTCTGGTTCTTTTGAAAAGATACCAAGCCCACATTAATGTTGAATGGTGCAATCAAGCTGGTTCTATCAAATATCTGTTTAAGTACATTAATAAAGGTGCAGACAGAGCCTCGCTTGTGGTGTCAAACAGAGATGGTATAGAAAATGAAGAAACAACAAAGGATGAGATCAAAGCCTATTACGATTGTAGGTACATTTCCGCCTGTGAAGCTTCTTGGAGGATATTTGCAAATGAAGTTCACTACAGGTTTCCTCCAGTTATGAGACTTCCTTTTCATCTCGAAGGTCAACAAAATGTTGTGTTTGGAGCTGAAGACAATATACAGGATGTTTTGGAAAAGCCATCAGTGTCTTCTTCGATTTTTATAAAGTGGTTGGAGATGAACAGAAATGATGAAGATGCCCGCAAACTTAAGTATGTTGAGTTTCCTACGAAATTCTGTTGGAAATTAACAGATAGAGAATGGGCACCACGTAAAAGAAAACTGTTACAGATCGGACACATTCATTCTGTCTCCCCTGCAGTGGGTGAACCTATTTTCTTGGAATTCTGTTAAACAAAGTCAAAGGACCAAGATCATTTAAAGAAATTAGAACTGTTGATGGTCAGTTGTTTCCAACTTTCAGGGATGCGTATTACGCTATGGGTTTGTTAGATGATGACATGGAATATATTGAAGCTATTAAAGAAGCCAGTTTTGTGGAAGATGGCCGTTCTACTCGTGCACTGTTTGTTACTTTGCTTTTGTCAAACACATTATCAAGACCCGAATATGTATTTGAACAAACATGGAAATACTTGGGTGATGACATTTTATACAACAGAAGAAAAACAACAAAGAACAAAGGTTTGTTTTTAATATATTACCCAGAACATTATTCAGTACATTTTATTCACGTTTTTTATATTTATTTACTTTTTTTCTTTTTAGAACTTGTAATGTCGGATGAGAAATTGAAGAACCAAACATTGGTGGAGATTGAAAAGTACTTTATTCTAAATGGTTCGTCATTGACACGATTGTCAACCATTCCTTATCCTGATTATGATTCCTTTGCTGTTGGAAACAATCGCTTGGTTGACGAAGAACTATCTTTTGATATTCCTCAAATTCAGAGCGAGTTAGTTACTCTAAAATATTCTCTGACTGATGAACAACTCTCCGTTTATAATCAAATAATGACAGCCGTCGAAGGTGACAAAGGAGGTGTATTTTTTGTTTACGGATATGGAGGCACAGGTAAGACATTTTTGTGGAGGATGTTAGCCTTATCGGTTAGGTCTAGAGAGCAGATTGTTCTAAATGTTGCTTCCAGTGGTATTGCTTCTTTACTAATGTCTAGAGGTAGAACGACCCATTCTAGATTTCACATTCCCATAAATTTAGATGAGAGTTCTATGTGTCACATAAGGCCTGATGGTGATGTAGCTTACTTACTTAAGCATACTAGGTTGATTATATGGGATGAAGCACCTATGGTACACAGACATGCGTTCGAAGCTTTAGACAGAACATTTAAAGATGTGCTGGTCGATAAAAGCAATCGTCATTTGGATGGTTTGTTTGGAGGTAAAGTAATCGTGTTTGGTGGTGATTTTAGACAGATTCTTCCAGTTATTCCAAACGGAAGTAGGCAAGAAATTGTGAACGCTTCGTTGAGTTCATCGTATATATGGTCCCAATGTAAATTACGTACTTTGACCAAAAACATGAGATTGACCATCGGTGCTTTACAATCTAGATTGGAGGAGACACAGAAATTTGCCAAATGGCTTCTCGATATTGGCGAGGGTAAAGTAGGAGGCAACAACGACGGTGTAGCAACTGTACAAATACCTTCTGATATTCTAATCACAGATTGTTTGGATCCCATTGAAAGCTTGTTTCAATTTGTATATCCATCGGTTTTAGAAAGATATATGGATCGAGATTATTTTTCTGAAAGGGCGATTCTAACACCAAAAAATGAGGTCGTATATGAAATAAATGATCGATTGTTAGAGTTGTTTCATGGTAAACCAACAGAGTACCTAAGCTCTGATAGTATATGTCAAATGGAACAAGGTATAGATTCCTTCCAGCAAGAGTTGTATTCACCTGATGTCTTGAATGGTTTAAAGATATCTGGTTTACCAAATCATCGCCTGGTTCTAAAAGTTGGTGTTCCAATTATGCTTCTTAGGAACATTGACCAACAAAATGGATTATGTAATGGTACAAGGTTGCAGGTTACATTTCTTGGAAAGAGGTTTATGGAAGCTGAAATTATATCAGGTGCTAATGTTGGAACTAGAACGTTCATTCCAAGAATTAGCATGATACCGTCCGACAAAAAAATACCTTTTGCTTTTCAACGACGACAGTTTCCTGTTGCTGTGTGTTTCGCTATGACAATCAATAAGAGTCAAGGCCAGTCTTTGTCTAAGGTTGGACTTTTTTTAAAAGAGCCAGTTTTTACACATGGCCAGTTATATGTAGCATTATCAAGAGTTAAATCAAGAGAAGGTGTGAAGATGTTAATTCTAGATAAGGAAGGGAAACCGACAGATACTACAACCAATGTTGTTTATAAAGAAGTGTTCACACACCTATGATAAGTTTTTTAATTTAATTTTGTATTATAATTACTTTAATAAAAGTTGATGCATTGTTTGATATTATAGTGCGTGTAGATATTACAACCAATGTTGTTTATAAGGGTGTTGTTGTAACTGGTGGTTAAATTCTTATCAATATTGTCACATTTGAAATTATAGTGCGTGTAGATGTAAAAATCTTAAATAACTGTTGTGTAATTATATTGTATATCCTTACATCAAGTACCTAATCATTTTAATATAATTATTTTTGAATAAGTTGACTATAATGAATAAGGAACAATCATCTTTAATCACCAGTTGGTAAAGATTAAAGATTAAACATTAAACATGTAACAATCACAACATAAAATAAGTTATATACCATTTAGTAGTCTAAAAAGGTTTACATCAGCTAATGTTAATACATTCAAAAACGATTATAAGATAAAGATGCAAAATGATGTTTCTAAAGTAGCCAACCAACAAAATTAACACAAACCCAAATTACAGTTATATTGTTTAGAAAGTGCGAAAGCAACTACTTGACAACCTTCTTTAGAATCAATTTGTTTTGAACTGGGCAATAAACAAACGTGCACTTAGCAGGAGGATTGATACCATTTGGTTTCGTAAATTTCGTACGCCATTCTGAAGCCTCATAGCGAAAACCACCACCGTGTTTCTCAGCCCGAAATGAAATCAACATATCCACTCTAGCCAAGTTTTGGACGTACATCTCCATGGTCATGTCAATTCTGGATGCTTTAGCACCATCGACATTAAGATGCTACGATAAATAATTAAAGCAAAATAGTAGACTATGACCTATACAACACGGCAAAATTAAATACTAAAATTAAATTATGGTTTTTATACTATTTTAGATATAAATAATGCGAATATTAACTTAACTTACAAAACGCCTGTCGTACTTCCATTCAAACTCAATAGGATGGTAGTCCGGATCAACCTTCTTATCTTCTTCAGAATCTGAAACTTCAACGTCTTCCTCATCAGATATTCCATCACTATCAGAGTTAGTTATAATGGAAGAAACATCAGCAGAATCATCATCCATGGATTCATTATAATCTGGATCAGAGTCATCGTCATCATTTTCATGATTGGTTTCAGCATCGGTGTCTTGTATTTCAATAATTGAAGGACCCGCTTTAGGTATGTTTACAGCAGCAAGCGTGTATACGCCCTTCAGCACAAGAACCTCACAACCATTCAAGTCATAAACAATCAGCTGGAAATTTTTTTCAAAAATGTACCTCATCACAACGTAATAGTCCGGGTATATAGGTACGTAAGAAACAACATTGTTCCATGAATCGTAAACAAAATACACCTTAGTATCCCGGTCTTTCTCAATCATCACATCAAAACTGTCCCACAAATTAACATGGACCTTGAATGTTAACTTGCGAATAGATGGTAAACGTATTGTTCCTTCAACGAAATCAGCAGGAATGATCTGCGTATAATATTAGTCCTGGTTATATAACTTAAATTTGTTATTGAAAAACATTAAAAAGTAAACTTCGAATACTAACCAAATTATCATTTGAGTCTTGTGTGAAGCGTTGGCAGAAGTACTCGACATTGCTTATCGTTTTCTCTGTTGACATGGAGGTAAATAAAGGAACATTAGATCCGAAGATCGGATGGGGTTGCATTTTCTTAAAGGGTGTTAACAAATACGAATATAAGTCAATTTGCTTAAACATCAGAAAACAACCCTCCGTAAATGATAGTTTATCTACAATATCTTCCCAACCATCCATGAACACAAACGCACCTTTATGCTTAGTAAAAAGAACTTGAAATTCCTTACCGTTAACACATTTGATAACGGCTTGATTGTTTGGTTCAGCCCACATTAGGAACTTATTACTATATTGATATGGTATTTCCTTGAAAAAAATAACATTTATTAAAACAAATAAATGAGAAAAAAAATGTTGTACTTATAACATTCATATACTTACCAGATATTGACAAGAGTCGGAGGAAAATATTTTATAAAAAGACGTCATACCGATCTGCGTATGAACAAACATGTAGTAATTAGAATAGGAGATCTGGTGAATAAAGAACATCATCAATGTAATGACCATAATCCAAAAAAAAAAACAATCACATAACAAAATTATATAAAACATTAATCATAATGCAAAACTAATTATCATGCATAAAAAAATCAAATGAATAGATCAATAAACTAAAACGTAATAACATTAACATGCACAATATCATAATAGAAATCTAACATAGACTTACGAAGATAACATCTTCCACATGATTAATACAAAGTAATCGGTTACACTAAGACATGAAATAACAAAAACTGTTCAAAATAACACACAAAAAACACACCCGCCTATAATAAATGGATTGTGAAATAAAAATACAATTTCTTCTTCAATATCAAGAACCAAAACAAAATCGACAAATGGATTACAACATTTAACCAAAAGATAGTACACACAAACTTCAACATCGCATTTGTTCAATCATACCTTTAACATGTGTATTATCATATACTGCATGTAATACATCAAAATAACACAAATCGTTGAACTAAACACATAAACAAACAACCGACTATGATAAATAGATTTACAAACATCAATAGAAAACAAAATCGACAATGGAAAAAAGAGAACTTCAAAATCAACAATGGATTGCAAGATTTAAGAAAAACAGAGTAAACAAATTTCGAAATTGAAGTTATTCAATCATACCTTTATGATCCTATTACTTGAAGAAGATGAAGATGTTGATGTAACTGATGAAGACGATCGAGGTTATTGGGGAGTGTGAGAGGATCTTTGAAGATATAGAAGACAAATGATGTTAGAAGATTTGGTGAAAAAATAATAAAATAATTATATAGTATCCATATTTTATGGGTCGGTCCAATAAAAAGAAGGATCCGCGAAAAATTGATATCCATCCATGTCTATTATTAAATCGTTTTTTCAATGACATATTTTATCGAATTATTGAACTATTAATGAATAGATGGCTATTAGAGAAAATTGATTATTTAAAATACAAAATCTATATACGGCTGAGTTAATTGTAATTACTTAATTCAAAGTTCAATTATAAACACAAAATATATAACAAATACACATTAACATTCATAAAATAATTACCATATTTAATATTTAATTGACTTTTTTATATTTCTTTAAATAGGCCCAATTTGATCTTCTATATAAATAATCTATATAGCTTATTAAATTATTGGTTTCAATTTTTTTACATAATGGTTTCTCTTCCTTTTGATATTATACTTTTTGATATTTTAATGAGTCTCAATGATAGATCTATTGATCGCTGCAGATGTGTATGTAGAGAATGGCGTCATGGGCTATCATCATGGGAGTTTGTGTGGCGATACTATTCTGAAAATTATCTGGTAATATAGTATTGTTGTGTTTTAGTTATCTTTAATTTAAAATACTTTTTATCAAACATTCTTCTTATTAATTCAAAATTATTTATCTTTTATGAACGCAGGAAAAACTATTGGAGGATAGCCCGTCGTTGGATAATGTAGTTTATGAAGAAGATTTTTCTCCTGAAATTAAATACAATTAGTATTTTCTAACATTTGAGTTATGGGTTATTTGTTTGGAATAATAATTGTTTCCTTTCTTTGAATAACAATTTTAGTTTTTATGTTTTTTGTATTCAACACAAACATTTGTAATATGCTTTCAAGGAATCATTGAAAAAATAATAAGTCAACCGATTAAATTTTTTAAATCAGTTATACAATGAAGGTCAAACAACCTATTGAGCATAAGAATAAACGTGCACTATATTTAGAAAGAAAAAAAAGCCAATTAATTACAGCATCCCATTATTATTATTTAAATATATGCATATATATTTAACGATAACATAAAACTAAATTCCGGCCATAAATTTAGTATATATAAAATTTAAATTTCAGTTTTTTAAATATATAAGGAAGTTATTAAATTTAAGTTAAAAATTATTAAGTATACAAAAATATTGATGCACAGTTTGTTAATTATTATAATATAGGTTTTAAATTTCTAAAAAATACGAATAGATACATTCAATACTTATAAAATCCAAAATCCATGGTTCATTACTTCAATTTTAAATTTGATTTTCTTAAATACATAATTAATATGAATTTTCGATGCTTGGATTAATTCCAGAGACTAATTTTTTTTTAAATTTATAAATTAAGTGTATGAATACGTATGTTAACAGAATTGTCAAACTATTTTAAAAAAAAATATATATGTTTAATATAAATTTTCGAAATCCAAACATAAATACAATCATATTAGTATTTATTTTATGTATTATATCCTAAAATGTCAATTTAAATTAAATAACTTCCAAAATTAAAACATTATTATAATTATTTAAATATATGCATATATATTTTACCGATAACATAAAAGTAAATTCCGGCCGTTAATTTAGTTAATATAAAATGTAAATTTCGGTTTTTTAAATATATAAGGAACTTATTAAATATAAGTTAAAAATGATTAACTATATAAAAATATTGAGTTACAGTTTGTTAATTATTAGAATATAGGTTTTAAATTTCTAAAAAATACGAAATGATACTTTCAATACTTAGAAAATCCATGGTTGATTACTTCAATTTTAGATTTGATACTCTTAAATACATAATTAATATGAATTTTCGAGGCTTTGATTAATTTCAAAAACTAATTTTTTTAAAAAATTTATAAATTAAGTGTATTAATACGTATCTTAACAGAATTGTCAAACTATTTCTAAAAAAATATATATATATTTAATATAAATTTTCGAAATCCAAACATAAATACAATCATCTTAGTATTTATTTTATGTATTATATCCTAATATATCAATTTAAATTAAACAACTTCCTAAATTAAAACTTTATTATAAATACAAGTTCAAAGTTGTTAGAAATTCATACATTAGAAAAGAAAAATATGTATTTGAGGTTGAATTTGACAAGGTATGAATTTATATTTTGTTACTCTAATCTACAAGAACTCTATTAATTTATTAATTCCAATTTTTAGTTTCTTTTGTTCATATAAAAATAACTTTTCATTTATATTTTGTAGATGTCAACTCATGAATTTATCATAAACACTCCTTTGAGAAACATATATGACCTTTGGCAAATTATGAAGGTTTGTATAAATTTGTATAATGCCAAAAGTACAATTTTTTTTTTTGTTTAAATTAATGATTTTCGTAATTTTAAATTTATACAGCCCCAATTTGTTATTATACTTGGTACTATTAAGGCTATAGATAAGGATTTTGGTTGGCACTATATGGAGTGTCCTAAATGTTTAATGGAGGTGGGTACAGATTTTATAGACTGTGTGAGTTTGGAGGAACATTTTTTTCATGTGTGCAAGAACCCTGATTGTGATGAAAGTGTTATATATCCAGTTCCAAGGTAATATGAGCCTTTTTTTTTTTTATCTATTTTAATATTTATATGTTTAGTTAAATAATTGATTTTTATATATGTATTTTTATATTTAACTTAACTAGATTGAAAATAAAAGTTCAAATGGAAGACAATAGTGATGATGTTCCACTAATATTATTTCATCCTCTGCTTGATGAAATCATCGAAAAAGTTGTTTTCAAGTCGGCTGAACAATTGTTTCAAGAAAACACAACACCTGTATGTATAAATAATTTTTACTTCTCCTATATTTTTTTTCATTATATTTCTAAAAAATTTATATTAATTTTATCATAAAATATTTTGATTCATAGGATGTTGAAGGAATAATGTTTCCCGTGGATTTAAACAAGTTGATTGGAAAGATGTTTGCTTTTAAAATTCAGATAACAACTTATAATCTTACTAACTTTGATGAGATGTATTTTGTCACAAACATGACTGATGATGAGTCAATTATTAATGAGCTCAAAGAAAAGATGAAGATAACTGAGGTATTTTTTATTTCAATACATGATTCGTATTAATATATTAATATTTACATCATATTTAATTCTATTATTATTTAATTAATTTTGACATTTGTTTTAGGTAAACGATAAAGAATTTATCAAAAAGAAAAGTCACATTCCAAGTGTTAAGGATGATGACGCTAACAGCAGTTGTGATACCAATAAAATCAACAAACGTACATTGGCTGACGTCTACAATTCTTCAACTCCAAGTACTTTCAAGGATTTTGAAAAAGTTAGCAAGAAATAAACTTAGCTCATATCTCTATTAATTTAAATCAGTTGTTATGATTTTTACGTTGTTAACAATGGTATTTTGAATTTTTGAGTATGTTTGATGTGGTTATTTGATCTTTATATGTTTTTTTAATATCTTTTCAATAATATACAGATGTGATTTTTATATTTTTAAATATTTAATTACGAATAAGTTGATATTCTTAAAACATAATTATAATATCGGTTACAGTTTATACGTTTTTTTTTAAATCTATGAATAAATCTATGCTTTTTAATCATTTTTTTCCTTTCAACTTAATCAACTTTATTTTCTGTCGTCAACGGATGAAGTCACAATTATTAAATTAATAAGTTTAAAATTATTTCATGATTATTAATAAAATAAAAAAGAATACATCTAAATTCCTAACACACGTTTATAGTGTTTTTATCAATATTATTAGTTTAAAAGTCAACTTAAACAGTAATATAACATAATTAAAAAAACAAACAAAATAAGATTTTATATCGGTTTACGAAACAACTTTTAATTCAGATGTCAATAAGAATTAAAAGGTAATAACTTTTACACCAAATCTATGAATACACATGTAAACAAACTTAGGATACCGATTAAACGAAAAAACAAATTAGTGTCACAATGAAAGAAGATACTAATGACTTTCAATATGTTGTTTGTGTACCTTTTATAATCGAAATCTAAATTCTCCTAACCCGGGATGTTCCCGGGTGATAGCCTAGTAAAAGTATAAATAATAAAAAACGACTGGGTAAAAAAATGATTAGGGTTTTTAATTGATAAATGGAGTAAAGTGAAAAGAATTTAAGACCGTGGAGTGTGGTTTGGGTGGTCTCTTTGGAAACTATCCGCCACGTAGGCGCCACGTCACATGGGGTGTAATATCATCTCCTTAGGGACTACCCAAGGGTGTGGAGGATGGACAATCCCCTTATTTTTTATATATAAAACTAGCTTTCAGGGACCCACTTTATCACACAACAATACACACAATTAATGGGGTGGCCCACATTTTGCCCCGTCTCAAACGGCATAGTGAAGTCGGATGCGCCGCGACGAGCCCAAGGGGGCGGTGTGGGATGAGGCAGCGCCGGGGTGGGACGTTCCCCACACCCCATGGTCTAAGGTTTTGGGTGATGGGATTTTATCATGGCCGGCCCTGGGGGTGGGCGGGGAGGACCACCAACCAGGGCCCGATATTTCGAGGGGCACACTTTTTGATGAAAAAACCCGATATGTATGTGTAAAATATTTTTTAAATCGGGTACATTCATACAAACACCTACATAGGCCCCCTTATAAAACTATTCTTATGGTTTAGATTAGTTATTAACTCCTTTGGCATTAGGTTTAGACCTTTAGTGAGCCAAATACTCAATTTCGTTAAGAGCTAAGGGCAAATTTTTTCGAGTTCGAACATGGTACACGAATTCTGAGGGTCGGCCCTAGATTTTATAGTAGGGTTTGTTTTTGAATTGAAAGTGGCGTTAGAAAAGATATAATATTTGAAATCTTAATCAATATCTTTAGTAATAATATTTTTTAAATTGTGATAGTAATAAAAAAAAAAACAAAACAAAGTGAAATTCTATAAAAGTCTCGTGGGTTCAAGATTAGATCATCAAATTGGGCCGTAGGTTGGAGTTTTTGGCTGGATGTTTTAAACCAAACCGGGTTTTGAGGTTTTGGATTGAAAAACTAAAGTGGGCAAATAATATTTGTTCAATTTTAAGCCAAGACTTGGTGATTGGGCTGAGATTAAAACATCTAGTGGGCCACAGTTTGAAAATCATTGTTGGGGTACATACTCATTTGGGCCAAGTGCTTTTGGACTTGAACCGGGTAACACAAGTCCATTTGGGTCGGGTAATTTTTTATACCGGTTTGAGAATAAAACTAATTGGGCCAAGTTCCATCATATTCATTGTGGGCTTAGTCAAGTTTTTATCATTCAAAGTTTTGGATCTTTTCAAGTTGAACCGGGTCATTTTCGTACGGTTTGAGCTGTGATTTTATAAATCGTTTGAGCTAAATTTTGGGTTTCAAGTTGAACCAAGTTTAGCTAAGTGGACCGTGATTGTAGAATTTTGAACTACAAGTGTTTGAACCAGGTTTTTTTAATCTATAAAGCTTTCGAGTTTGACTGTTTAGGTTCAAAAGACTACAATTTTTTAAAAACGAGTTCAAAGCTTAGTAGATTACCAAATTTAAACAATGGATTGGGAAGATTTTAGATTGAGATCAAATATTAATGTGTCAACTCCGGAAGGGAGTCAACAGTACAAAAAGATTATGAAACACTTATTTGAAGCTTTCATGATCATGAAAGATGAAACATTGGATGAGTTGATAAAACGGTACTGCGATTTTATTTCAGAAATGAGGATTTGGGTCTGGGTTTCGGATGCTGTGAAGATATCAAAGTTTGTAGAATCTCTATCTTTTGAGTGAGATGATTATCTAGTTGAATTGAAAGGATTTCCATGGTTCAGATGGATAAGTCTAGATGAATTTATCATAAAGATTAAAGAACATAACCATAGATCGAATAGAAGAAGGCTATGAAGCAAAAAGCTAATGAGATTGAAAAGGTGAAGAATATTGAGGTCAAAGAAGCGATCACGATTACAAATGAGGCTTCATGTTCTAAACCAGAGTGCTCAAAATGTGAAAAATCCAGATCTGATAATGTCAAACTTTTGAGATGTGACACTTCGGGTTTTCCTGAACGCCTTGTTTTGTATTTCAATTATGTGATCATAATAAATCAAATTATGGTTGGATTAAATGTGGATTATATGTGTTAGGCAAAGTTGATATGTAGAATTATCATTGTCGTTATTATGTAATTAACTAGCCGCACACTTTAAGTTGGACCCGTACACTCAGTCCAGGTCGCACACCTTCATTGTATCTCGTACACTCTCCCAGCCTTCATTGATGAGCCGCACACTCTTGCTAGCCCAGGCCCAACCCTGAGGAGCCCATCAGTTGATCTAGGGCATCCGCACACTCAGAATGAGGTGCACATACTCATGTGTGCGACACTGTAAGGACTTGTATAAATACCCTATCATCAGCTGACATCAGGGAATTTTTGGAAGCAATCATTAGGGCACAAACACCTAAAAACATTATCTCTCTCTAACTTTCTCACTCTAGAAACCCTAAAATCACACCAATCCTTCTCCTTCTTCTCGAAATCTTCAACGGCAGCCATATCCTTTAAAGATAGCTGGAAACAGTCACACACACTCTAGTGCCGCAAAATAACCGGTTAGTGTATTTTGATTTAATTGATGAAGATACATGATAAAGATGCTTGTTTGATTGATGCTTCATATGATAAATACTTAGACATGATTGATAGTTGTTTCTATGTAGTGTTTGTGACATGTTGAGGTGTTAACAAAATCACTGATGCTAGAATATAGATGATAAGACTAGGGATTTGTTGTGCAATCAAAGTTGGGATCTTTGTGAACATCTTGGTGTAAGATATGGATTTGTTTTGATACAATTTTACTAGGGGATGTATGTTGTTGATGATTGTGATATGAATAGATCATTGAAAGCATAAGATAGATAGATGAAACGGTACTGATGACTGATAAATTACTGGGCAAAATGTAAGTTCCGAAATTATAGAAAAATCAGTGATTTGATTGATTGATTTTATCATATTAAACTTGATAGAAATCCCAGGAATATGGATGTTGTTTGTACGAAGATGCCTGTTTTTGTCCTATTCAATTTGATGCAGAAAAACTGTGGTGTAGTGTGTTTGATAAATCATATCGCACACCCATGTACTACACGACCAGCCTATTGTACAACTCAGGGTAGCACCCCGCACACCCCTAAGACCGCACACCTTGGTGTGCAAACTGAAACTGCACAAGGTACAACTATTGGTGCATCTCGTACACCCGAGTATGTTATACCGCACACTAAAGGGATCGCACACTTATGTACCAGTAGGTGATGCACCTGGTACAACTACGAAATGCATGACCGCACACTTGAAGACAGGCCGCACACTCTGTGTGGGTTGTCTAAGGTGGGCCGCACACTCTCTTATTGGGCTTATAAGTTACTAGACTGCACACCTTAATGGACTGATGTCTTAACTAGACCGCACACTCTGTTATGTGTCGTACACTCTCAATTGGGCCACACATTCACATGTTATTACAATGGACTGTCTATATTACCGATTAATTGTTTGGGCCGTTTGCTGTTTTACTAATTGGGCCTATATTGTATATGCTCCCTTGTATGTTACATGTACTTATGTGCTACATGCTGAATACGTGTATACGTGATGATTATTTGAATACGAACCTAACTAGATATGGTAACAATAATAGGACGCGATTAATCAAAGTTGTTTTAATAAGTAAACTATCTGTCGAGCAAACCGAGGTGAGTTCACAACTTTTTTTTAAAAGCATGCGTTCCCGGTGGTTGGGAAACGGAACGAAAAACATTATCTCCTTGTGTGGGATACAAACAACATCATCTCCTTGTGTGGGATACGAACTACATTATCTCCTTATGAGGGATACGCGTAATACTATCTCCTTGTGTGGGATACGGGTACATTCCCCTTGTGTGGGACGCTCAGTTAATTACTATTTATATTAGATGCAACAAGTGTATTACACGAAACTCTATCACGAAAGTTCCTACTTATGATACCGATTAGTCGCTGGTGCCTGGCAAACGAGTTATTAGTTGATAGCGCTATTTAGGTCTCACCAACCTCACACCGTGCCTGGAGAGGATCGGTCGTGAAGTAATAGACTCAGGCAAAACCGTCAATGATGATAGACATTGACAAAACAGAACAAACATGAGGTCGCATAGTATTCGGTATAATGCAATTTAGTAGCTTACATATGGGGTAGCTCCCCATGGCATGATATAAATGAGTAACTTAACTACTTAAATAAGTTTTATGTAATTAAAACTGGACAACACATGAACTCGTAAACTTTATGTTGATACCCTACTGCATGCTTTGCAGGTAGACAGTGACTCAGGAGCTTGCAACTTGGGAAGTGTAGTGGTCGCCATAACCCGTGTTGGATTCTTTTAATAATTATGAACTGTGAACTTATGTTTGAACCGTTCTACTTATTCTTCCGCTGTTCTCTAAAAATGTTGTTTAAACTTTGGACTTAAACTTTAATTGTCACTAATCGTATTGGTTTGGTGAAACTGTTTTACTATTATTATAGTTGTTCAATATGATTGGTGGCTTGATCTTGGTCAGTCACACGCCTCGTGGTAGTACTCCGCACGTGGAATTTGAGGGTGTGACATGAGAGATTTGCAAAGTTTGACATTAGAAAACAAAATTTTTATAGAACTAGAAATGATTTGAAAAATAAAAAAAAAATTAAAAAAAATTAAAAATCAGTTTTAAATAAAAATGATTTTGAAACACAAAATATAATAAACTCGCATCTTGAAAAAATCACGCAAGTTGAACAAGATGCTAAGATTGCTAAAAATAAAATTGAAGATTTAGAAAACAAATTGAAATGTTTTGTTGCTTCGTTCTTAATGCTAGATCATATAGTTCCAAAACCGATCAATAAAAATGAAGAAACTGGGGAAGACGAATATGAATTTTGTAAACGTGGGGTTGGGTATAAATCGTCAGGAAAGGGTAAATAAAAAACAGTTGTACCTGATAACATGAAAAACAAAACTCCCTCAGTTGAAAATCTAATAAGTGACAATGTCACAAATTCTGACAATGTCATAATTGAAGATTGTGATGATGAATCTGATGAGGAAAATGATAAAAATGAAATATTTTTGAAATTAAAAGAAATATGTAAACAAACAATTCCACAATTTGCTGAAAAAGGTGAGTGTTTAACTTCTAAACAAATTGAGAAACAAAAACACAATAAAAATTCTAAAAATTCTAAAATTTTCAAAATCAAAATAAAAGATCATTAGTACAATCATCTAATCATTATAAAAGAAAAAATTCACAAAAAGTTGGTAATAAGTGGTGCAGGTTTGACCACAGTGCTCAAGAGTCAAATCAAGCGTACAAAAGAAGAAGAAGAAATGATGACTATCACACATCAAATCAGTGTTATGATTTGAGTGTTTGGTTTGAAAGTCGAGAATGGTACAATAACAGGGTGTATTATAACTGTGGTTTTGAAGGACACATTGCTGGTAACTGCCAGAATCAAAGATTTGAGACGAGAAGATGTTATGAATGTCAAGTCAGAGGTCATATTGCCAGAGATTGCCCAATGAGATCAAAGAGAAGATCAAGGGTTGAATCTCACAAGGTGGATAAAAAGAAGAAAGAAGAAAAGGAAATTTAGAAAGTAGAAGAAAAGCCTAAAGATAAAAGAGTCAAATTATCACAAGGGCTGAAAGATAGATTGAGAAAAAGAGGAAGAAAGCGAGAGACTATTTAGAAAAGATTTTGTCCTCGGATACTACCGTGGATTCAGATACTAGTTCTGATGAATCATTTTACTCTACAAAGAGTGATCAATCAAGTAAAACGAATTTATCAGCTACAAATCTAAGGACAAAAGAGAGAAAAATGGAGGAAAATTGGTTAATCAAACAACTAAAAGATCAAAGAAAGTTTGTTTTTCAGATAAATTTTTTATAAAAGTGTTTGAATATAAAAGAGATTGTGAGAGGTTGTTTATGTCATATGTTGATGAATTTGGTAAACCTAAATCAAGTATGAATTGGGTTCCAATTCAAAACTAATTGAAGTTTGTTTGAATGTGTAGGATAACCAGTTTTCAAGCAGATGCCTACTCAGAAGCAGTGGTTATTCGTGTAAAGTGTGAAGGAATGAAAGAACTTGTATTCCACACAAACAAAATGATAGTCTCAAATTCGTGTTCGTAAAAAGTCGTTAAACGGTTAAAATGGAAGATTCTTATTTTTGATTTCGAAAAGATGCTTTGAATTTGAGGGGGAGATTTTTTTTTCAAAATGTCAAAATTTCTGTCAAATCGAAAACATCATTTCAAAATCATTTCAGATAGATAAAAATTTTCAAAAATCCAAAAACAATAGAAAATCTGAAAATCACAAAAACATTGAAAAATGAAAATGAGATTACTTGTGTAAAAAGAGGAAATGATAGTACATCAGTAGACTATCAGTGCATGCTAAAGATATGTAATGTTTAAAATGGTTAAACAATTTCACTAAAGATGTGTCGGTAGGCTCAGCTAGACTAGTAGTTTTGCGAAAAAGATACAAACTTAAATAGAAAAGCCTAGTTCTAGTGGGAAACATGATTGAAAGCATAGTACATAGTTTTGTCCTTCGTGACTGTACCTACTCAGTAATTGCTAAATGCTAAAAGCATAAAAACCGGCCAGTTTGTAAGCTTTCACAACTTACTGAAAAAGTCACTGTGATTATGTATTTCATTTTGCAAAGATTTAAACTTGTTTTATTTCTTTATTTTGTTTAAGCATTGGACATTCTCTTCGTATACGAAAGTATCAAACTGGATGTTAGTGCCTAAACATTTCTGCTATATTTTACTTGGCGTTTTGTTTAAATCTTGGATCACCTCTGCGTATATAGGAATATCGAACTGGTGGTTAAGATCTAAACAATTTCAACTTGTTTTTGTTTCTTGTTTTGTTAAACATTGGACTTTCTCTACGTATCGAAAGATCGACCGGATTGTTAATGTTTAAACATTTTGCGTTATTTTTACACAAATCACAGTTGATGAAAGTTTAAAGGCACTACTTGAGTCAATGTATTACATGATGAGGGGATATGCTAAGATCATGGAAGAATTACTTGCAAATTAATATACCTTAACGTATCGGTAAGCATTACGAAAGTTTTTAGATTGAGTTTAAGTGGACAACAATATCGACAATCCACGTGACTTGTTAGTGTAGCTTGACTCGTTCCTTTCGACTTAGTGCATCGGCTACGACATTCGCCTTACTAGGATGGTAGCGAATTTCGCAGTCGTAATCGTTCAAGAGTTCAACCCAACGTCGTTGCCCCATGTTTAGTTCCTTCTGATTGAAAATATGTTGAAGACTTTTTTGATCTGTGGAAACCACACATTTCATGCCATAGAGATAGTGTCTCCAAATTTTGAGAGAAAAAACCACAGCACCCAACTCAAGATCATGAGTTGTGTAGTTCTTCTCGTGAAATTTCAATTGTCTCGACGCATATGCTATGACCTTACCTCGTTGCATGAGACCACAACCAAGGCCTAGATTCGATGCGTCACAATAGACAACGAAATCATCATTACCATCAGGTAAGGATAAAACAGGAGCATCATAGAGTTTTTGTTTCAGTGTTTGGAAAGCTTCCTCTTGTTTGGGTCCCCACTCAAAAGGCTTATTCTTCTGAGTCAAAGCAGTGAGAGGAACCGCAATCTTCGAGAAGTTCGCGATAAATCGACGATAGTATCCAGCAAGACCAAGAAAAGAGCGAACTTTTGTAGGAGTAGTAGGTGTTTCCCAATCCTTATTAGCAACGATTTTGGAAGGATCCACATGAATACCCTGCTCGTTGACAATATGACCCAAAAACTGAACTTCCCTAAGCCAAAATTTACACTTGGAGAATTTGGCAAAGAGTTGTTCCTTCTTTAGGAGTTCCATTGTCAAACGAAGGTGTTGTTCGTGATCGGCTCGTGACTTTGAATAAATAAGAATGTCATCGATGAATACAATGATGAACTTGTCTAAATAAGGTTTACAAACCCTATTCATTAAGTCCATGAAGATAGCTAGAGCATTCGTCAAACCAAAAGGCATGACTGTGAACTCGTAGTGACCATATCTCGTGCAGAAGCAGTTTTGGGAATATCTTCTTCGAGTACACGAAGCTGATGATACCCAGAATGCAGATCGATCTTGGAAAAACATGTAGCACCTTGCAGCTGATCAAAGAGATCATCAATTCGTGGTTGGGGATATCAATTCTTGATGGTGAGCTTATTGAGCTCACGATAATCGATACACATACGGAAAGATCCATCTTTCTTTTTCACAAACAGTACTGGAGCGCCCCAAGGTGAATAACTCGGACGGATGAATCCTTTGTCAGATAACTCTTGAAGCTGTTTCGACAACTCTTGCATCTCAGACGGTGCAAGGCGGTAAGGTGCTTTAGCAATCGGGTTGGCATTAGGTACAAGATCAATATGAAATTCAACTTGACGAACTCGAGGTAAACTTGGCAGTTCATCAGGAAACATCTCTGGATAATCTCGAATAATCGAAATATCTTGAATACTTTTACTCTTGCCTTTCTCCTCAACGACATGTGCCAGAAAGGCCACATAACCTTTTCGTAGGTATTTTTAGACTTTAGTGCACGACATGAGTTTCAAACCATTCGAAGGTTTCTCGCCAAGAACTTCTAAGATTTCTCCAGACGAAAGAGGAATACGAACGATCTTGTCGAAACAAACCACCTCAGCATGATGTTTGGTTAACCAATCCATTCCTACAATAATATCGAAACTCCCAAGTTGCATCGGTGCGAGGTCAATAGGAAAAAGATGGTTATCGAGGTTCAATTGGCAATCGCGAATAACAGAATCGAGTACAAGAGGTTCATCAGTAGCAATCTCGACAGATAAAGGCTTTCCTAGTTTAGTTCTAGGCATCGCAAGTAAAGGCTCAAAGGCTAACGATACAAAACTTCCATCGGCACCAGAATCGAAAAGAATAGATGCAGGTTGATGGTTAACAAGGAACGTACTGTTAACGACTTCGTTATCAGTACAGGCCTCGTTAGCGTTTATGTTGTATGCTCGTCCACGAGTGGGATTGGCATTTGCAAGCATTGGACAGTTGTTCCTAATGTGACCCATTTCGCCGCAGTTAAAACATGAACCAGGTGGGAATGGAGGCCTAGCAGCGTTTCCCTAAGCTTGTGCTGGGTTCTGTGAAGCTTGGTTTGGAACAGGTCGACAAATGTTGGCCGTGTGGCCAAGTCTTCCACATGATGTACATTATTTACATACTTGCTGAGCCGAATGATGACCATTGCACCGATTACAGTAAGGTGCAGTACCAGCATAAGGCTTCCTTGCAGGTGGCTGTGCTGGTTGGTTCTGTGTGTTCTGATTGGGTTGTGCGGTAATAGTAAATTTTTGGGAAGCCTTACGCTTCCTTGACCTCTTCGATGACTCACCTTTCTTCTTGTCTTTTCCCTTGTCTTGAGTGGCTGACGGCTTCTTATCACCCTTGCGGGTTAGTTTTCCCTTCCTGACCTGAGACTCAGTCAGGGTTGCAGCCAACTCGATGGCCTGACGAATAATGGTAGGGTTACTACCAGTGACAATGTCTTGCACAGTGTCAGGCAACCATCAATATACCTCTTAATCGCTTTATCCAATGTGGTAACCATAGTGGGACAAAGTAAGCTTAACTCCTCATAACGATCTGTGTAAGCACGGTGTTCTCCCCCATCTTGTTTCAAATCATCGAACTCCCTTTCTAGCGCCCTTCTCTCATGTCGGGGGCAGAACTCTCTCATCATGAGAGCCCGAAGCTCTTCCCAAGTTTGTGCCATAGCCACATCGGCACCCCTATCTCTCATTACCCTGTTCCACCATGTCAAAGCACGTTTTTCATAAACACTGGATGCAAACTCAACCTTTCGCTCATTTGGACATTGAACATGTCGGAATGTGCTTTCCAGACTCTCAAACCATTGTAGGAGCGCAGTTGCTCCTTGAGACCCAGAAAATTTCAGTGGTTTAGCCGAATTGAACGTTTTAAAACTGCACTGAGCATTGTTATTGTTGTTATTGTTATTTTCTTGATTTATCTGAGTTATGAGGTTCAGAATCACAGTAGCAATCTGCTGAGCGACTAGGGCTGCGAGTGCAGCATCCTGTGTTTGATCGCGTCTAGGAGGCATTTTCTAAAAAGAACAAGGAAACATGAGAAACGAGTGAGATTGACAACTGGATAAACAAAAGAGGTATTGAAAATATCGACGAAACATAGGGAAGGAGATCATTCGTTTGTTACTTCACACAAACAAACGACACACAGTGACTTATCAAAGTAAATGGGTCAAAATAATGTATCGCGAAGACATACTTTAGCCTATAAGTGGACACTCACCCCAAGAGTTCCCAGGTAAGAGTGACTGGTCCGATTATGTGGATTTGTACGAACACTCTAGCCTTAGACAGAAAAGTCGAGGTACAAGCACCCACCCTTCCAGATTGCACGTGTTCACATTATAAGACTCAAACTTTGATGAGATTTTGAAAACTTTGAAGGCACCAAGCCTTAAAACAAATCATCTAAGAATAGATGATTGATTTTCAAAACAAATTTGAAATTTGTGTTCTTGTTGTGGTTGTCACCTAAAGATAGGTGACGGTTTTGTTTTAAGATCTAAACACAGGATAACTTGTGTTAGGGTCCAAGAAAGGTTATAGTCTAGGTCAAAACATTACTAATAACCTAATTCCCTATAACCATGATGTCACACCCCAGCCGATGGCGGAAACACGAGGCGCGACACTAAGCGAATCAGATTGCTCAAGAGAATCCACAACACTAATAGTTTCAATATAGATTAATTCAAAATTTCATAACATTGTCTAAGATGTCAACATAAACATCCACAACCACAATAAGTATCAAATAACATCATGATTCAAAAATTGTTCAAATTTGCCTAGTTAACTAAGATGAGTTTCTAAGCAACATCCTAGCTTGTTTTCTTGATTCCCAACTACTATCAACCCGCAACATGTATTAAAATACAATCAACAAAAATGTTGGCGAGCATACAAGTTTGAATATGTAGCATAATAGTTTAAAAAATCATATCCCACATGAAAACAGATAATAAGTTTCACCATGCTAGTTAACGCAGTCCAAGTGATAGCCCAAGTTTCCAACGCAATAAAGTGCCTTTCCCAAAGACTAACGGGAGGTTAATATGTCTCATCCTAACAATACCCCAAGACTCAAGGGGGCGGGCGTTACTCCTATGGCGCTATAATTGTTACGTCGGAACTACACACAGGGATTAAACGTTCACATAGAATAAAAGTCTCAAGTATCACAAGTATCAAGTTTCATGTTTAATGAGGATAGAGTATGTTTCAAATAAGTTTCAATTGTCAAGTGTCTTGATATATAGAATACATGTTGCATCCCAAAAGTGTTTAAAACAAAAAGGGATCGAGTATACTCACAGTGGGTGCTTAGAACCAAACAATATTAGATTGGTTCGAAGGGAGCGCTGGATCAGCCTGCGTGCGAGGAACAGAGCATAAGTGCTCTAAGTGTTGACCCGGTCGGGAACAGAGTGTCGAATGGTGCGAAAATCGAGTAAAAGTGTCTGGCAGAATACCTGAGCGGATGGTCATCCGGACGGATGACCATTCGAGCAGATGTACTCCATCCGAACAGTGAGTGTTTGTGAATTGTTAAAGTTTTCAATGTTGTGTTCATAGTGTCCTGTAAAACAAGAAACAAGTGTTATCATAATCAGATCATCTGGACGAATGGTCATCCGATCGGATGACCATTCGGACAGATGGTCAGTGAGTGAAGTCTCGTGAAATTTACTAAGTTTCGAGTTAACGGAGATGGTGTGACGACATGTCGAACAATGGAAGCGCACCAAATCCAGCTCGTTCGGTCGGACGGGAACCACCCCTTTTGGAACCGACGAACTGTTTCTAGCGAGGTTTCATGTTTGGACCCGTCAACCGGCCCGTTTTCCGGCGGAATTCAGTTTTTCAAGCCGACTTTCGATTAAAGAAAGAGTTGAAAGTCTGTTTGAGTCTGATTTCACCAATGTTTCGTATAAAAGTTGAAAAAAAGTTTGAAATCCAGTTGTAAAACGTGATGTTCGTCAAATCTGAGCTGGAAACAAGTGAAATTCCATCAGATCTGAGGTAAAAAGTGCGAGATTCCTTTCGGTTTTGTATAAAAGTTGTGAAAATCCGTCGGATCTGGGGTCGATCTTGATTAAATGATGCTCCACCACAGGTTATACAAATAACTGAGTGGAAACCACCTTCAAGAGACCCAAATCATTTGGTTTTCATGAAAAAGTTAAAATGCTCGTGTGATTTTGATGAAGAATATTGTGTAGAAGTGATGAATGATGAAACTTGTACAAGTATTTAGGAGAAATACTTACGGAATTGGCTTGAATCTTGATTAAAGTGACTGAGAGTGCGTGTGGTCGGATGGCAGAGAGTAAAGTGTGAAATGAAGGTTCAAGGGATCTATTTATAGGTGATGTTGACAGCTAAGGCGGTGTAGAGTGCATGGGATACTTTGAGCAGAACGTGATCTCCAACATTGAATTCCAGAGGCTTACGCCTTTTGTTAGCATAGCTCTTTTGTCTGCTCCTACCCTTGATCAAGTTATCGCGGATTTGAAGGATCTTATCCGTCATCTCTTGAATGATCTTAGGGCCAGTAAGTTGCTTGTCACCAATCTCATGCCAACTGAGAGGGGATCGGCGCTTGTGACCGTATAAAGCTTCAAAAGGGGCCATCTGTATACTGGAATGATAGCTATTGTTGTACGAGAACTCGATCAATGGTAAATGTACATCCCAAATACCACCAAAGTCGATGACATAGGGACGGAGCATATCCTCTAGGGTTTGAATAGTACGTTCAGTCTGTCCATCCGTTTGGGGATGAAAGGCTGTACTAAGATTCAAGTGAGAACCCATAGCGGACTGAAAGGTTTGCCAAAGGCGTGAGGTGAAACGACCATAGCGGTCAGAGATAATGTTAATGGGTATGTGACGACATATGATTTCATCGGTGTAGATTCGAGCAAGTTTCTCCACCTTGAAATCTTCACAAATAGGAAGAAAGTGGGCTGATTTGGTCAATCGGTCAATGATTACCCATATACTATCATGACCGGCAGGTGTACGAGGGAGTTTAGTTATAAAGTCCATAGCGATACTATCCCATTTCCAAACAGGGATTTCGGGTTTTTCAAGAAGACATGAAGGACGTTGATGTTCGGCTTTAACCTTTGAGCAAGTAAGACACTTTGAGACATACGCGGCGATGTCCTTCTTCATACGAGGCCACCAATAAGTCATACGCAAGTCCTGGTACATCTTATCAGCACCAGGATGAATAGAGTATCGGGATTTGTGAGCCTCATTCATAATGAGTTCACGAAGATTATCGCGATCTGGCACCCAGATGCGATTGAGATAGTATTGAAGTCCATCAGACTTTGTTTCAAGTTGATCGGTAGATGCACCTTGTATTTCAACGCTTAGACTACCTTCGTTGACTGACGAGTATTGTGCTTCACGAATACCGGCATGATGATCACCAGTGATCTGAGAACAGCGGATGCTACTAACATGAGTCTTACAACTAAGAGCATCGGCCATGACATTTGCCTTGCCAGGATGGTAGCAGATCTCACAGTCGTAGTCGTTAAGCAACTCTACCCATCGTCGCTGACGCATATTCAGTTCTTTCTGGTTAAAGATGTGCTGCAGGCTCTTATGGTTAGTGAAAACCACACACTTAGTACCATATAGGTAGTGTCACCAAATCTTTAACGTAAAAACAACTGCGCCAAGCTCTAAATCATGGGTAGTATAGTTTTTCTCATGTATTTTGAGCTTTCGGGAGGCATAAGCGATGACCTTGTCCCGCTGCATGAGCACACAGCCTAGGCCACGGTTCGAGGCATCACAATAAACCATGAAATCGTCATTCCCATCAGAGAGAGCAAGTACAGGAGCGTTACAAAGCAGATTCTTAAGAGTTTGAAAGGATTCCTCTTGCTCGGGGCCCCAAGCAAAAGGTTTCTCTTTCTGAGTCAACGAAGTGAAAGGGACGACGATCTTTGAAAATTCCAAGATGAATCGGCGGTAATAACCCGCCAATCCCAAGAAGGAACGAATCTCAGATGCAGATTTAGGCGTACTCCAGTTCTTCATTGCTTCGATTTTAGAAGGGTCAACATGGATTCCTTGTTTATTAACGACGTGCCCGAGAAATTGTACTTCATTAATCCAAAATTCACACTTAGAAAACTTTGTGTATAAGCGTTCACCACGTAAGAGTTCTAGCATGAGGCGTAAATGTCGTTCATGACCAGCTTGAGTTTTCGAATAAATAAGAATATCATCAATAAAGACTATCACAAAATGATCCAAATAAGGTTTACAAACACGATTCATAAGATCCATGAACACAACGGGTGCGTTGGTGAACCCAAAAGGCATAACCACGAACTCGTAGTGCCCATAACGGGTGCGAAACGCGGTTTTGGGGATATTAATGTGTGTAAAATGCAACATATAAATTACATCAAATGAGGCATAAAACTAACCCTTTTTTAGTACTAATGTTGGAAAAAGTGTGCTTTTGTCTTCCTTTTGTATTTTCAGGATTAAATGAGCTCAAATGAACAAAAGAAGCAAAAAGGCAGCTAAATCTAACATAAATACAAGAAAAGGAATAAACGTGGCATGCCCAACCCCTCGACAGCATCATCCCAAACAAAAATAAGAAAACAGAAGGCTGAACACGCCCCGTGCTCAATGAGCATGGGGGCGTGCCCAAGTGTCTGCAGAAAAGACAAAGTTGTAGAAGATTCTATCACCCACCACGGGGGCGTGCCCAGCGGACACGGGGCCGTGGTCAACTCTAAGATTCACAAAATCTAGGAAAATCTTGATAGTACAGATACTCTTCTGCACACGGGGTCGTGCCCAGCGGACACGGGGACGTGGTCAACTAATGCAGACAAACTGCATTTAATGAAGAAAGAGAAGATGGGTGGACACGGGGCCGTGCCCAATGGACACGGGGTCGTGTCCGGGCTTCTGTGCAGGCTATAAATAGGGGTGCTTGGCTCACTTGCAAATCATCCCTTGGCAAACCACCTCTCTCACACTTCACCCACCCACCACCACCATCACAACCCACATCCACCACCATCATCCATCATCCATCATAGAGTGTGTGTAGTAGTCTCGGGATCCAAGATTGATAGTAAGAGTTCTTGACAATCAAAGGCCATGTTTGCCTAAGTCTCTTACATCACTTGGTGAAGACAAGCATTTAGTGTAATACTTTTTATTTTTAATCTTTGCGCACTTTTTATTTGGTTATGTATTAATGACTTTAATAACTAGTTTCTTATGTTGAAGGTGAGTCTTCCTTATCATTTGTCCGTGGTGTCTTGGCATTATTTTACTGTCTATATAAAATAAAAGATTTACACAATTCATATCTCCACGGTCTATATGGATGTATGTTGGCTATCTGGTCGGGGGTTAAGGGAGTGGTTTGCTAGGAGTCTTGCCTTGTTCAGTGTATAGATCCTGCAAGGACCTGGGTCAAGCTTAGTAGAACCTCCTTTAATACCCACTGGTATTGGATGGCGGGGGTTCGGATTTCTTGATCCCCTCATATGTAAACTACTATTAAAACATTAACCCGGCTACTTAGGATTGTATCCCTGCTGACTCAAACTACTTAGCCGAGGGTAACGTCACCTTCAAAAGAGGGGCCTACCACATTACGCATTAATAACTTAATTAATTATCTTTCAATAATCCAACCCTTTAGGATTGTATCCTTCCTGACTCAAACTATTGAGTTGAGGGCAACGTCACCTTCAAAAGAGGGGCCTACTACTATAACTAAGATAATCTCTTAAAAAGTGCAAAAGTGCGGAAATAATCAAAGGTTACACTAAAGGCGAGTCGGATCCAAGTGATTCATCTTGTCTATCTGTTTTTATTTTTATTTTTATTTTCAGCATTTTTAGTTTTTATTTTCTAGTTTAAAATATTTTTCTAACTTTTGATTTGATTAGACGTTGAGGATAAACCGGTATTAAAAGCTCTTGTGTCCTTGGACGACCTCGGTATCTTACCAACACTATACTACGCTCATGATGGGTGCACTTGCCCATATGTGTGTTTGGTGTTAATAAAATATCATGTTTTATAAATTTAAAACTTGACTAAAGTGTAATAAGGGCTAAAAATATACATAAAAACCTATAACACACCGCACGCGCATCGATATCTTCTTCGAGAACACGGAGCTGACGATAACCAGATCGAAGGTCGATTTTATAGAAACAACTTGCACCTTGTAGTTGGTTAAAAAGGTCATCGATACGGGGAAGAGGATAACGATTCTTAACGGTGAGTTTATTAAGTTCACGGTAGTCGATGCACATGCGAAACGAACCATCTTTCTTCTTGACGAATAACACAGGAGCACCCCAAGGCGAGGTACTTGGACGTATAAAGCCTTTGTCGAGTAGTTCTTGTAGTTGGCTAGATAATTCTTGCATCTCAGACGGTGCAAGTCGGTAAGGAGCCTTGGCGACAGGAGTCGAGCCAGGTATGAGATCGATACGGAAATCAACAGATCGAGGAGGAGGAAGACCAGGAAGATCTTCAGGAAAGACATCGGGGAAATCACACACTACTGGGACAACACTTACGCTCTTTCCCTTGCCCTTTTGTTCCACTATGTGGGCCAAGAAGGCAAAGTACTGTTTACGTAAGCATTTATTCGCTTGAGTGCATGACATCAACTTTAGTCCTCTAGAACGTCGGTCTCCACAGACGTGCAAAGTATCACCAGACGGGAGAGGTAGACGAACATACTTCTCATGACATGCGATTTCGGCATGGTTCTTACGCAACCAATCCATGCCGATTATGATATCGAAACTACCCAATTGCATGGGTATGAGGTCAATAGTGAGAACATGATCGTTAAGAGTCAGGGAACAATCACGGAGGATAGATTCAACTAGAATAGACTTACCATCGGCAATCTCAACAGAGAATGACTTAGGTAGTTTAGAACGTGCACAGTTTAACAAACATTCAAATTCTACAGACACAAAGCTTCTGTCGGCACCAGTATCAAATAGTATTGAAGCGTAAAGATTATTAACGAGAAACATACCATTAACGACATCATTTTCGTTACGCGTACCATTAACGACATCATTGTCGTTACGCGCCTGATTCGCATTGAGGTTGAACGCTCGTCCTCGAGCGGCTTGCTGTTGCTCCAGGTTCAGATGGGGTCACTGGGGACGGAGATGAGTAGTGTCTCCATACTTGTAGCATGCCTGAACGTTGTTTGCTCGTTTGGGGTTCTGCTAAGCTGGTTGAGCTGGCTGAGCTGGTGGGGTTTGCTGGACCTGATTGATTTGACGGCAGTAAGGGGTTGTGTGACCATAGCGATTGCAGTTGGTACACAGTTGGCAAGCAGAGTTGGCAGGGTGATGATAGTTACAAGTGGCACACTTAGGATGAACCCCTGTGTACGACTTCTTGATGTTTTCTGGAGCAGGAGGGTTAGCAGCAGAAGGAAAAATAGCATTGCCAACAAGATTTGCATTTGCAGCAGGGATAATTGCGTTGCAGCCAGAACCCTGAGACTTTCGTTTCTTGTTCTTGCTGCCACTTGGCTGCTGGGTAATTTGGTTAGCAGGTTTCGAGGGAGTAGAGTTTCCATACTGTTTATCACGAACACGGTTTTTGTTCAAACTTGCTGTAAGACGGTAAACTTCTTCAATAGAGTCGAGCTGAGCTGCTTCAATGGCATCACGCATAGCAGGAGGTAACATATGAATGTACTTGGTGATCATGCATTTAGGAGTAGATACCAAGTGTGGTACGATGATGCTGAGTTGCTTGAAACGGGTAGTATAATCTAGGTTGTCGTCACCCACTTGTTTCAGATGCTATAATTCATCCTCAAGTTTCTGCTGCTCATGCGGAGGACATAATTCGAGCATCATCATCTCCCTAACTTCGGCCCAGGGTAAAGCATAAGCTTCATCATTGGAGCGGATGTTTCTCTCATTTTTCCACCATTCTAGAGCTCTGCCTTGAAACACGCCAGTTGCACTCCTAGTCTTTAGGTGTTCAGGGCACTCACTGTTAAAGAAAGTAACCTCGATGCTGTCGAACCATTCCAACATCGCAGTCACGCCATCACTGCCCATGAAAGGCTTAGGGGTGCAAGAGACAAAGTGTTTGTAGTTGAAGCTCACAGGCTTAGGCTGGACAGCTTTCGAGTCAACAGAGGAGGGAAGAGTGTTTGATCCCTGGATTTCAGATATAATCTTGGGATCGATGCGTGCAATCTGGTTGGCCATGAAAGATATCATCTTTTTCTGAGTGTTGGCCTTTGACCTCTTGTGTGGGTTGGAAAGACGACTTGACGACATCTAAAGAGTAAGAATAAGGATTGGGTGAGAATCGATCATAATGTTTCGTTTAATAATAATATAGTTTCACAACACGTGGCATGGCATAAAGTTTCACATGATTGCATAAAAGACTCAATTTGTTTCGCACATCAAAACGTACAACAAGTTTCACATAGCTTGATCAAGTTGTCTCACATAGCATAAAACGTTCAACATGCTTCTCATAGTTTAAGCAAGATTGCCACGTAGTATAATACAAATGAATAAAGCCTCCTAAATTTAGTTCGTTCTCGGGAGATTATTATTATTGTTTTAGATTGCGGATATAGTGTGATTCGTGTAAAAGTTTCGATACGAACAAAGTATCAAGTATAAAACCATATGTAAATCGAGATGACATAAAAGATAGGCTCATAAAACATAGGATTGTTCTGGGTATAGGAACGTTGACTAACCAAAGTAAATCGAACCCCTCTCGAATTGAGGCAACATGCCTTGGCTTACTTAGACAAATACGTCATCGATGTTAGGCCTACGATATTTGTCCTTTCGGTCACTACACGTCCTTAATCGATAACGAAATTTCGAGACTTTGGCGAGATTGAAAATCAAATAGTGGGGCTAGTTATAAGGATGCGAGTTTCACCTCTAACTTGACAACTTCGTACCCTAATAGTGTTGGTACTTATCATAGGATAAGAGCTACTAGATCATGAAATGGAAATTTCCCTTAAGGTTTGGATGTCACTCCTGACTTGAGGGTAAATCTCGTGCAAAAATACTAACACTGCTGAGCGAAAGTCGTCATCAAAGGCGGGAATCACCCCTGCTTTGGTGAGTCGTTTCGAGTGTTTTCAAGCGTCCAAGTGTGTATTGTGTTATCCTTAGGAAAGGCATGTAATGTTTAACAGGAAAGTGTTGCTAGGAAGCATGTACGGTAGAATGCATAAGTTTTAAACAACAAATAAGAGTCAAAGTTCCTAGAACTATAGACTAGGCAAAGCATTCCTACTTTTCATAATTCCCTATAGTTATGGCTCTGATACCAATCTGTCACACCCCAACCGATGGCGGAAACATCAGGGCGCGACACTAAGCGAATCAGATTGCTCAAGAGAATCTACAACACTAATAGTTTCAATATAGTTTAATTCAAAATTTCATAACATTGTCTAAGATGTCAACGTAAACATCCACAACCACAATAAGTATCAAATAACATCATGATTCAAAAATTGTTCACATTTTCCTAGTTAACTAAGATGAGTTTCCTAAGCATCATCCTAGCTTGTTTTCTTGATTCCCAGCTACTATCAACCGACAACATGTATTAAAATACCATCAACAAAAATGTTGGCGAGCATACAAGTTTGAATACGTAGCATAATAGTTTAAAAACTCATATCCCACATGAAAACAGATAATAAGTTTCACCATGCTAGTTAACGCAGTCCAAGTGATAGCCCAAGTTTCCAACGCAATAAAGTGCCTTTACCAAAGACTAACGGGAGGTTAATATGTCTCATCCTAACAATACCCCAAGACTCAAGGGGGCGGGCGTTACTCCTATAGCGCTATAATGGTTTAGGCGGAACTACACACAGGGATTAAACGTTCACATAGCATAAAAGTCTCAAGTATCACAAGTATCAAGTTTCATGTTTAATGAGGATAGAGTATGTTTCAAATAAGTTTCAAGTGTCAAGTGTCTTGATATATAGAATACATGTTGCATCCCAAAAGTGTTTAAAACAAAAAGGGATCGAGTATACTCACAGTGGGTGCTAAGAACCAAACACTGTTAGATTGGATCGAAGGGAGCGCTGGATCAGCCTGCGTGAGGGGAGCAGAGCATAAGTCCTCTAATTGTTGACCTAGTCGGGAACAGAGTGTCGAATGGTGCGAAAATCGAGTAAAAGTGTCTGGCAGAATACCCGAGCGGATGGTCATCCGGACGGATGACCATTCGAACAGATGGACTCCATTCGAACGGATGGCCATTCGAACAGTGAGTGTTTGTGAACTGTTAAAGTTTTCAATGTTGTGTTTATAATGTCCTGTATAACAAGAAACAAGTGTTATCATAATCAGATCATCTGGACGAATGGTGATCGGATGACCATTTGGATAGATGGTTAGTGAGTGAAGTCTCGTGAAATTTTCTAAGTTTTGAGTTAACGGAGACGGTGTGACGACATGTCGAACAACAGAAGCGCACCAAATCCAGCTCGTTCGGTCAGACGGGAACCACCCCTTTTGGAACCGACGAACTGTTTCTGGCGAGGTTTCATGTTTGGACCCGTCAACCGGCCCGTTTTCCAGCGGAATTCAGTTTTTCAAGCCGATTTTCGATTAAAGAAAGAGTCGAAAGTCTGTTTGAGTCTGATTTCACCAATGTTTCGTATAAAAGTTGAAGAAAAGTTCGAAATCCAGTTGTAAAACGTGATGTTCGTCAGATCTGAGCCGGAAACAAGTGAAATTCCAATAGATCTGAGGTAAAAAGTACGAGATTCCTTTCGGTTTTGTATAAAAGTTGTGAAAATCCTTTGGATCTGGGTCAATCTTGATTAAATGATGCTCCACCACAGGTTGTACAAACAACTGAGTGGAAACCACCTGCAAGAGACCCAAATCAGTCGGTTTTCATGAAAAAGTTGAAGTGCTCGCGTGATTTTGATGAAGAATATTGTGTAGAAGTGATGAATGATGAAAGTTGTATAAGGATTTAGGGGAAATACTTACGGAATAGGCTTGACTCTTGATTAAAGTGACTAAGAGTGCGTGTGGTCGGATGGCAGAGAGTAAAGTGTGAAATGAAGGTTCAAGGGGTCTATTTATAGGTGATGTTGACAGCTAAGGCGGTGTAGAGTGCAAGGGATCGGATGGCTATTCGTTTGAAGGGCTATCCGGTCGGATGGTCATCCGAGCGGATGGTCATCCGATCGGGTGTCCATTCGGACAACCAATATCCGTTTGCTAGTTTTCCGACTTTGGTTCGTTTGCGAGCTAGATCCAGTGTTGCGTGGCGTATTATTGTGAGTAACCATTACATGGTATTTTTTTATAAGTAACACAAAAGTTTTCGTGTTTCAAGTCTGCGTTTAAGTTGGTTTCTCATTCAATAAGTATCAAGTTTCCCGTTCAACCAAGTATCAATGTTTCTCGTTCAATAAGGATCAAGTGTCAAGTTTTTAGCATCACAAGAGTCGAGATTCAAAGTATCACAAGAGTCTAGATTCACAAGAGTCAAGTTTTCTATCGTTCATGTATAAAGCATCACAAGTGTCAAGTATCACATGTTTCAAGATTCATATCGTTCATCACAAAAGCACATAGTTTAACATAACTAAGACTCAAATGGTATCATTAAGCATCACAAGGACGAGACTTGCCAAAAGATAAAAGTTTCGAACCAACTCTTCTGTCACACCCCGACCGCGTTAAAACAACAAAACCGCGGTAGAAACTTCGAGGAGTGTCGTAACAGAATCATTGTTTCACAACACATGGATTGAAGTTTTGTTTTTTTGAATTAAGTTTGTTACATTGTCTTGAAATTTAAAGCAAAACACAAACATATTGTCTTTCATTGTTATTAAATCACTAAGGCCTCGTCCATACCTATGTGAGCATGCATCATAATCATCATCAAACAACACCACCTGAAACATATGTAAAAATAAGTCAGCATAAAAATGCCGGCGAGCACATAGGTTTTGTGAGTGTGTCAAATTCATGGCTTGTATACAAGTTGCAATACCTCGTACGACTACTAGAGTCGATAATTGAAAACCTTGTATTGAAAAGTGTTTAGTATTGCAATATGTTTAACCAACTTAAAACAAGTTGGTTATAGTTTATAAAATCTCGTTGCCATGAATCTTGACTAAAACATTAGTTTTTGTAAACCAAATTGTAAATCGTTCTTGTAATAAAACTCGTATGGTTTATATCATTTAGTAATCATCATTGGGTGTCATCATTTGAGATCATTCGTCCAAAAATCGTTCAAAATCGTTCAATTTGTTTATGTTATCAATCGTTCGTGTTTTCAAAACCAATCGTTCAACTCGTTCGTGTTATAAACCATCGTTCAACTCGTTCGTGTTATAAACCATCATCCAAATCGTTTAAATTGTTCTAATCGTTCAAATCGTTCATGTTTTAATTGTGAAAACTAACTTTTGGTCATCTCGTTGAACACATTCAAACCTGTGTGACTCATCCATCATTCAATCGTATTAATAAACCACCAAAGGGTTAGTTAAAATTCATCAGGTTCTGTCATTACCCACATTACCCCATAACCATGGTGACAGTCCGATAACGGGATTTGTCATATCCTATGGTACCATAACATACTACTGGTCGGCTTGATCATAGCTAATGAATGTCATTCGATTGTCCTTCGACCAACGCCCCAACAAGTTCGTCCACATTATTGAAATCGTTGTGTTTAATATAAACCATATTTATTTGTTTTGAAAACTTGAAATCGTTTAGCACATATGCAACACCCCGAAATAATTGAAAGCAGTAAAAGAGGGGATCTATGTACTCACATGAGATTTGCAAGTATCCTTGATTAAGTGAACTAACAAAACTCGGGCAATCAAGGAATCAAGTGGCACCTAGTAACGGATCACTATGTTAATAAATCGGGACCTAAATCAGGAGATCGGGTAGAATGAGGTCTCGTAAACCAAATGAGTGTTGAAACTCATATGATATGGTTTAAACAAACCTATGTTCTGATTTGAAACCTATCCTAAGTGCTTTTGACCCGTTGTGACCCGTTAAGGTAGTTTACATTACTTTAACGCGTCATTTGCGCAAAAGCGCATTCAGATAGCCTAACTAGTCCTATGACAAGTATTTATATGCCCTAACATGATTAATATTGTTGCATAATCAGTTTATGTGTCAAAATTTAAGTTACATATGCTTAAATTCAAATTATGCGTAAAAGGTCATTTTGGTCATTTTCCTAAGGCATATAAACTACCTATCATACAACTAATTAAACTAAGTGACCATAAGGTATAACCTTGGAAGGTTATTCCCTATACAACTATGGTCACAAAATATGTTTGGTCGGATCCTAATGATCGACCAAACGGGTAGGGTTCGAAAGTCTAAGCGGTTGTCGAGACCGCTTGACTTACGACCCTAAACAAGCACTAAACTAAAAGTGACGACTTAAACATGTTAAAACATGTTTAACTAAGTTAGAAAACTAATTAGATATCAAAACAAAGTGTTTTGATACCCGAAAATAGTTTCATCGCAAAATGCACATAATCATGCATTTTGAACGAAACTTTGACTCGTCACTTCGACTAGTCAACGTGGTAATCAGTAGGTATAGTCGCAAGGGACTATAACCATTGTGATTACGCTCACGTTGCAAAGTGCAAACGAACTTTGTCTTGACCAAATCATGGTCAAAGCTGAAAGTCAAACACTGTTTGACTTTCTTGCTTGAAATAAATAACAAGACATGAAAGAACACTTATAAGTGTCCTAAGCTTGGAAAGATGACTAAGAAAACTCAGATTTGAAGCCTCCAACCAAGTGTGGTAGCTTCAATAGAGCAGATGATGAAGAAGAAAGCAAATGAGCAAGTTGAAGTGTTGAACTTCATGGGTTTATATAGGAAATCAAGCACCATTGGATCATTGCCAAGTGTTTTTGAGTTGATCAAAGCATGATCATCACCACACACATGTCATGCTTTGATTTAGGGACTTGGATAGCACACAAACCAACCCACAAGATGAAAAAACCATGAATAAAATCAAGTGCAGTAGGCTGTTTGAAGGAATCAGGTTTCTGATGTACTGGATGTGACACCCGACTATTTAGGCTGTACCGTACAAATGTAACACGTGTCATGAATAAATAAAAAAAGGCTGTATTTAACTGATATTGATGTTTATATATGATATCTGATGTGTTGTTAAATCCAAACTTTGATAAAAATTATGTTGGCAACAATAAGATAAACGCTTATCACGTAACGAATAAAATGGGAAACGAACGTCGGTGACCACCCGATCAGTGTTAATATCCTAAAAATAGTCTGTTATGATTAGAATGGTAATTTTAATCATGTCCGTAAGGAAAAATAAATTAAAACGCCAAGAAACTCTATTTTTCGAGTTTGAGCGCGTACCGCGCGAAACTGCGCGTATTTGACAAAATACTGTCAACGCAGCCAGTCAAGGCAACTAGTAATTATTTCAGTCATATTTTAGTGGGATTATTTTAATAGAATGATAAAAATAATTTAAAACGCACTAAAACAGGATTAATATGTTAGATAAAATACCCGGTATCTAGTAAAATATCAGTTTTTACTCAATATAACATATATATATGTATGTATATGTGGAATTATATGATGGATGTGAGTGTGTGGATAGGTGGCGGCTAGAGGAGAAGGTTTCACCTTCTCTCTGTAACACTTGTTGGCCTAGGAAATCCCACATGATGATTTTGCTTTCTAAAACCTTCTAAGATCTTGTTTAAACCAAGAAATACGATCAAACAACGCCATATCACTCTCTCTCACTTAACTCGGCCGAACACCCCTTTATCTCATCCATTTTCAAAATTTCAACTTTGTTTATGAGAATTCAAATCTATTTTAAGGTGATTTCAAGTCCATTTGAAGGTTTAAAGGTGATTCCAAGGAATTTCAAGCAAGAACCAAGCTTTATATCATCTTTTCATTCAAAACCCACTTGAATCTTGAAGGTATAAAAACTATTTTTCTTAAACATGTTCTTGATTCTTGGTGATGAAAATGATAGTGAAAGGTTTCTCTTGTTCTTGGATTTAAACACAAAACTTGAAACAAAAACAAATGGGTTTTAAAGGAAATAAAAATGGATGAATGTGTGTATATGTATGGCTATATGTATGTATATATGTGTTTGAGAGTTGAGTTTTGACTTTTGATTAAAAGTTGTTAGATATGATGTTTGAAAGGTGATGCATGTGCAATCTAGAGAATGTTCTAAAAGGGTTTTGTGATTTGAAAAGGACTTGTTAAAAAGTGAACTTTTGGAAGTTCATGTGTGTGTATATATGTCATGTATATGTATGTATATATGTATGCATGCATGTTATTTTTGTCACATACTCATAAATGTAAGAATACTTACATTTATGTGTGTATGATTAGATGATTATGGATGAAATATGTTGTGATTTGTTAGAACATGGAAGTAATTTGTTCTTGGGTGTATTTAAATCATGTGTAATGATGATGATGTTATATGAGTGCATTAGATGCACATATATGGACATGCATGTTGATTTGTAATCATGAAAAGATGATTTGAACATGATTTGATAAAAATAAGTTTTGATCAGATTATAAACACTAAAATATGAATATTTTGAAGTTTTAAATGATATAAAACTTTGCCATAAAGTCTACTAGCTTTGCATGTTGTACTTGGTGCTTTATAAGTTGTAAAATACGTGAAATCGCATTATTTATGTGACTTACACAAAAACCGAACTAATCTGATTATAATCATCATTTTAATAAGTAAATAACATGTATTGTGTTAAAATATCAAGTCATTCCGAGTTGGGATAGTTATAGTAACGTTTAACGCAAAACTATGCTGTAAAACGGTCAAAAATCGGCTTTTCGAACTATTTTTATGAAACTGATTTATATCAGTAAGTAAACTGATATTTTTAGTTTAAAAATAAGTATTTTAACTAATTTTAAGTTTTCTTGGTGTTTGGTTGGTCATACGTGACTGCCGACGCCCGAAAACATTACCGAATCACTAAAATACGTGTTTTACAATGAACACTAGCATGGGTTATTTATGGGTGAACCTTGTGTTAAAATGTGTTATGTGATTTAGATATGTGAATATGATAATATGTTAAGTGTTAACATGATAGTGGGAAATTTAGGCTATGCATGTACACTTGTGCGTTTAAAGTGGTAGAATCGGTAAAAATCGCGTTTAATGTGTAACTTGTATGTCGAGCATGAAAATTAATACAAATAAATAAGTTAACAAGATTTCGCGTGTTGCGATATTTGATTTATGTGTACGTTTATGTATATATATTACGACGCGCAAATCGTAGATATATTACGTATAAACGGGTGTGTTAACATATTTTCATGATAATGGTCACCAATAAAATCGTTCAAGTCGCAAAATCTTAAATATATTTATATATATGAACTCATATATATATATATATATATATATATTAACGTGCCAACATAATCTAAAACGATAACTTTTTGAGAAAATCTCAAAGTTATGTGAAAATTCTAAGATATGGAGAAACTTCGGATTTTTGTGATATCTTAATTGATGAATCGTTCCTATGCATAATAGGACGTGTAGATATCAATTTGTGAGATTGCGCTATTTAAAAATACGCACCCAAAGGTGAGTGTCACTAAACCCCCTCTTTTTAGTGTTTTGTATATGTTTTGGGGGAAGAACACACCTAAAAAGGGTTTAATAATGTTTTTGGAATAAAACATACCTTTTTGATATAAATTATATACTTTCATTGAAAATATATGGATTTGTTAAATATATATTTCGGGGAGAAACGGTTTTGATGAAAATATATGTTTCGGGTTGAAATGGTTTTGGTAAAAATATATGTTTCGAGGAGAAACGATTTTGGTGAAAATATATGTTTCGGGATGAAACGGTTTTGGTGAATATATATGTTTCGGGATGAAACGGGGATTGTTACGATGTTTTAGAGAAAACGACCGTGTAGTTGGAACGAATTTGCTTGGTCCCAGGGATTTTAGTAAATTCGTACAACGGTTTATATTAAATTTGCCATATTAGTAGGATATATATATTGTACGTGAGTCAGGCATCATAGATGGCCTCGATATGGGCCATGCGCAAGTGATGTCGTTTAATCATTTAAGTATTGCACGCGAGGAATTGTTGGTAGATCTATCGGGTTGACAACCCCGTCGTGACCGGTCGCTTCGTGTCAAGTCAAACGACGAATTGATATTCTGTTCATTGTCTAGCATTGATTATACTTTTATTGTAAATATATAGTTCGTAATGTCTAGCTAACTTACGAGTCCGAACATTTGATGCTATAAATTTAATATGTAAACTTGGGAAGATGCTCTTGGTCGGAGGTTCTTGAGAAACGCTTGCGACGGCTGACCCTTGAAATGTTTTACAAGGAAATGAATTAACTTTCTTGGAAATTATATGGATGTTTTTATAATAAACACATAATTAGAAAGCTTTTCCTTGGGATCAAATTATTTAAATTTGAAAATGTGAACTCACCTTCTTTTGTGTTGACACTTGATTTTAACGTGTTCTTCAGGTACTTGAGTTCGGCTTCGGGAATTATGGCGTATCTTGTGGTTGTTGATGCATGTTTGGTTTCTTAATGTGTTGGATAAACTTTTAAAACAATTTGGGACAAATGTAATAAGATCCGTAAGGATCAAGACAACTAAACTAGGTTGTGGTTATGCCGTGGTTTGAAACTTTATGGTTAAAATCTATGTTTTAATTAAGTTAAAATGTCCAAAAATTAAATGCATCGTTCAACAAGATATTAATGGGCACCAACTTCCATCACCACTACGTTTTATATTCCGTTGCGACGTTTTTGGGGTGTGACAGAAGTTGGTATCAGAGCCAATGGTTGTTAGCGAACTAGATGTTTTGGGGGAAAACTCTAGACTTCAACCAAAGAATTTTGAGATTTAAGTCAAAAATTCACGAAGCCAAAATTTTTAAATAAACATGGAAAATTTATCATGTATGAAAACCATTGCGTGTTTATGTGCATACGTGATTTTCTGTTTATCTGGGCCTTATGTGTTATTATTCATTTGATCACACACTAACTTGTACGGTTATATATGTGTCACAGATGTCGTACGAGCACGAGGTCATCGAGATCCATGACTCAGGTAGCGAGCCTGAATTCGAGACTTCACCCAGATCCATTCTACCAGAGATACCTATCACGACTCCACAGATGGTTGGTATGGCCGAGTTTTCTTCGTCATTCCCTGTCGATCCTGCTGCTTTTGCCAGCCAGGTAGACCCCCGATATGCTTTCACTAGCAATGGGTGGATAGACGATGACGGTGATTGTGACAACCCTCACCAAACCAGGTATCCGTACGAATTAATTAATATTTAATTAATGCTTAATTACTGTGCTTGCTTACAACTGTGGTTAAACTGCTTCTAGATTTCTGATACATACTTACTCATGCATCACATTTTATACTGTCACTCTATTATTTACACAAACATCAGTGACAACCTTGATGCACAAAAGCACAGTGAGCAAACTATACGGATAACCCAGTAAACATGCTGACATTGCCAGCACTAGACAGACACTGTCTCTAAGGCCCGTATGAGCCGGGAATAGTTTACTACACTAGTAAAGAGTGTAGGGAGGTGAGGATTGTAGAACTGCGTCACTAGGTGATTGTTATAGTGACCGGATGTGCCTAAATCATGCTTTAAATACAAAACTCTGCACTTTATTACAAAAACTCAGTATTTAAGTTAACTAGTAAAGTGCAAAAACATGGGAAAATAATACTAGACACTTTCCAAAGAGTCGGGAATTCATTGTGTCTCTAAAAATAATATTAAAGGCACTTTAAAGCTTTATTTGACACTTTAACGGATCAGTATCCAACCGGACAACCGGACTTTACCCGGAACATAAAAATATTGCCAAAAATATTGTTTACACTTTTTCTGAGCCAGTTATGGTCCCCGAGCACTATAACACCTTACATAATACCCGGTGCGCGCTAAACACTAGACATAACATTAAACCCCCCACTATTTAACTCATTTACTCACAAAATAATACACTTAACCCCCCCCCCCCCCCTATGAAATTGACGGCACAACAAGGCCCCCTTTTCTCAATTTTTGATTTTCCCATGTGCCACCAAAAGATCCATCAATTCCCCATGCAATTAACTTGGGATAGTGTGAAGGATATGAGTGAACTAACACTACTTACACTCAACACCCCTAATAAACTCACTTGTTTACCAAACAAATTTTCAATTAAACCCTCCCCCCCCCCCCCCACTACAACCGTCCACTTAGGGACCCCAATCACCAAAGACTTCTCAAGTTTTATTTTATTTTATTTTATTTTGTCCATAATCTTTCATGGGAGATGGTGAGATCATGAGTTGACATCATAGTACACTTTAGACACTAACAATTACATCTAACACCCCCTGACTACTCACCATTTACCAAAAATCTTGCACTAACCCCCCCCCCCCCCCCCCCCACATGGCTGAATTCGGTTCAAGCTTTAGCCCCACAAGATATTTTATTTGAATTTGGTGCATTCCCCATGTAATCTCATTGGAAGATTATGAAAGATGTGGTTTGTACTTTTGTTGACACTTAAACCTTTGGATAAAGACTTAAATTAGTGTTATAAGTAAACACTTATTATTCATCATCACCACCAAACTTCTTTTCCCCTCTAAGTAAGCTCGGCCGAACATACCCTTTATACCATACCCATTTTCCAATTCAATCCAAGTATTCCAAGGGCATTACAAGGTGCAAGGAGCCATTTTAGGAGGTGTGGAGCTCACGGTTTGTCAAGGACCTCTCTAGTTTGCCTTTATCCACCCGTTTTCTCTCGTGTTTCTTCCCTAGCTTCAAAGCTAGTAGTAAGCCTCTTGGATCATCTTTTATTTTATATTTTTAGTGGTTAATAGTTATGTTGTGATGTAACCACATGAAGACTAAAAGGATCATAAACAAAGTCTTACACATAAAACTAATATGAAGATGAAATAAGAAGAACTCTTGATAAAATAAAGTTGTTTTGATGATGTTGTTGTTTATTTGTTGATTGTTAGTAAGATGATGTTGAACATCATAGTTAAACTTGTTAAAATAAGATTAAAAACTTATGTTAACAAGTTAGGAGGTGATAAATGTTTTACATAAAAGAATCACCTCCATGTTTCACATAAACTTGGTAACAAAATGAGTTCTTGAAAAAAATAAATAAACTATGAGAGTAGATGGTCTTATGGACCCGACATTTACAAATGATTTTTCTAGACAAACCAAGTTAAAAGACGGGTTTTTGAAAAGTCATGATTTTTACAAGAAATAAGTATATGTAAACTTGCAAGACATGAAAAAGTTGTAAATGGATATTCTTGTAAAATAAGTTCACAAGTTGTGAACCTCTAAAAATCCCGAGAACGAAATTCTTACGAAAATAAACACATTTTGGAGGGTGACTAAACACACCACTAAATTACTACGCATTTTTATGAAACGCCAAGTTTATGTTGTTATGAAAAATGCATTGTTTTTGGCACTTGACTAGTGTAACATCGTTTAGTAAATTGTTGGTTGATTTGAATGATTTTATAAAATAAAATGATACGCTAGTAAGCGTGGACGCCTCCATTTACAAAGGAAACTCTGGCAAAAATTTTTCTAGAAATATAACACTTAGAAATATTTTTCTAACAAATGTTTACAAATATATTTTTAACTTTATTTTCAAAATAAACTTCGCCATCATTTTTATTACAAAAATACAAAGTCTCGGAGGATGATTTTGTAAATAAAATTTGAAAAAAATATATATCTAGAATATATATTTTATACAAAAACTATTGTGTGATTATTCGTTTACTTTGTGAACTAGTTATATTATTTTTAGGGTAAAATAATATAACATGGGAATTAATGGAGCAAAATATATTATTTTTGGGAAAATACATATATTTTGGGAATATGTTATCTTTGGACGAATAAGTAAATATATTTTTCCTAAGTGGGACTTAAAATATATTTTCGGAATCACCATAATACATGTATTAAAACCCCCATCCTTGGGAAGGAATATACTTATAAAATAATTAAGAAGTGCGAACACGGAATAGTTACCTAACTATTTCTCCAACAAAACGTTAAACCCTAAACCAAGGCACGACCATCCGTCTAATAGGAATTAGTACGTGTAGGTCGTCACGCAGAAGATAGAGTTGGAGATTGACGTTTCTGGATACGCACTTCAGTGAGTTCATGTCCCCCTTTTCTCTTAACTGTTTTCAGTTTTTATACTTCGGGGGTGAAATACATGTTACTATGATTACGAATACTTTTTACATGGTATGGCTAGCGTAAGGAGGGTTACTACTTAGATCATGTGAGTGGGTAGGCGGGAACTGGAGGCCATTAATCCTCATTGTAGGACCGAGGGTCTTTAGCGGTAGATCTATCTAGGTGTAGCGAGCCCAGCCCCAGGCCCAACAGAACGGACCTCGGGGTGACTTGGTGTCACGACCCCGACCCACCCTGGACGGAATCGGAAGCCGTGAACAGCCCAGTGGTACCGGTGATTATTTTGAAAAATATTGCAGCGGAAATTTCATCAGGACCGTGAGTTAGGAAAAATATCAGAGTTTAGAAAACACCGGATTTTATTTATTAAATAGATGGGATAAACCCATGTTTTACAATGGTAGCTTTAATAAAACAATATTTCTTAATTTGATTTAGTTAATAAAATAAGCCACTTCTTGAAGTCTTTCAGTGCCGTATCCATCTCTACTGTAATTACCTGAAACATGTTTGAAAAAGGTTTTGTCAGCGGGAAATACTGAGTGAATCATTCATTTTACTAAAACGACCTGTTTGTTATAATTTACAGTATTAAGAGCGATTACAATGTCTCTATCTTTTGAATTAACTGACCCAGTTGTCACTTGACCGGACTTGTGACTGTGGACATATCACTTGTTGGGTCCGTTCACCCACAAATGATAAATAATTAGTAGCTATGTGCACATCCCCCCACATACTGGCAGTAATTTCAGATTACATAGACTTAATCCCTGTAATTATAACCTTTGAAAATAAACATGCTTTTGTAAAGTAATTTGATAAAAAGAGAATGACTCACCTTATAAGCATACAGTATTGATTTAGCAAGCTTCTTGATTCTACTCCTTCTGATAATTAAGCGTATACTTTATTGTTATGAATCTTCTGATGATTTAACAGCTTGTTTGATTGTATATTTGGGAGTATTCTGATAGTTAAACATATAGTTTAACAGAATGGAATACGTATTTGTGTAAAACCCAAATCAAACCTTAACGGTAGTCACGAGATTCGAACCTTAACGAAATTCACAAAGTATAGTCTTGTTTAGACAGCATTTTGGCATCCGTTTAACGAACTCACAAAATACAATACTTTGGCATCCGTTAATTGGTTCCTGAATCGATCGGACAGAACATCGCATCGGTGATTATTGGTTAAAACACCAACGTATAGAGAAAAGAATAGAAGAAATGAACAAAGGAAATGAATTCCTAAGCTTTCTATTTATAGGTAAGAAGTATGAAACTTCTAGGAAGTTTCCTATAGCTTTTCTAGGAAGCTAGCTATACATTTTCTAGGAAGCTTCCTACACACATATATATCTCCTTACACCTTCCTTTGATATTATCTATCTCATATATATATATTTATTTTTTTTCATATATATATATTTAGGTGATTAATAAATCGTACTTAGCTTAATTAATCTTGCTTAACTTAATTACTCTCGCTTAGCTTAATTAATCTTGTTTAACTTAATTAATCTTGCTTAGCTTAATAATTTTACTTAATTGCTAAATATTCTATTTTAGGATCTCCCTGGTTACGAGTTCTAATTTCTAGATACAACGGAACTCGCATTAGTGTGTTAACTCCATTCAACTTTAACGATGATCACGAGATAAACCCTCACGACGAATGACAAAGTGCAAGACTTAAACATCCATCGAATTCACGACGAATGACAAAGTATAACCCGAGTTTGAGCAGCACTTAAACATCCATCGGATAGTTTCAATCGATCGGATAAAGTATCGTACCAGTGATTAAAGTTATTACCCTAATAACGGGCAGAGTTTCGGGATTTAGAAGGCAAGATCCCGAGCTACTAATTAATATAATAAAAGGAAAGGAAAGAATTGTAACAGTGATCGAGTTAATACCCTGTATCGTAGCAGCACCCCGCTATACTAATTAGTGATTTTGAGAATGTTTCTACTATAACTCGGAGTGTATAACGAATTTCTTCGTCTAACAAACGCCAGAATTCAAGTCCCAATCCCCTCTATTTATACTGAGATTTTGACCCAGTCGCGTAGCGCGACGGGTTACCCTTATGGGCGTCGCGCAGCGCGACGGGTCACATATGCTCAGATGGTTGCCACGTGTGTTTGGAGTTCAGCTGAGTCGACGGAACGAGAATTTTCGAAATAGACAGCGAGATATATGGATAATCGTCGAGTAGGGAATACCCCCCCTGAGTTTTAGGGGCCCTGATCCTGATTCTGATCGTTCTGAAAATTTTAGGGTTTATGCATAATTACTTGGGTGTCTCAATTAGGGTTTCCTCTTGAGCAAATTAAAATAAGAAATATATTTTTAATGAGAGTTTTTACATCAGGGGTCCAGGTTTATATTTACGGAACGTTTTTAGGACATTTTTGTGTGAGTCGTTACATTCTCCCCACCTTATTTTAAATCTCGTCCTCGAGATTTAGGCTATGATATCTCTTTTAGAATTATGTCACGTTTTAGTTAGTAAGAAAAATGATACAAAAATATCAGATTTTGTGAATATAAGTTTTACAATAAATTGGACTCAATAACTTAACTAAATTAATTCAAGAGATCGATGTCAAATGAATGAGATGAAATGATAAAATTTTCAAGGTGACTAGGTTTAAGTCAAAAGATATATAATAGATATTTTAAAATGAATGTGAAGGACTTTTTAGAATCAATAAAATTCTTTGTTAAAAGAAAGCTTACTTTGATTGGCAACTGAGGAAGACTTAGAATTGGCAGATTCAAAATGAAATAAAGGCATGAAAAATGATTTGTCAAATATTTATGATATTTAGAAAATCAAAGTGTTGAGATGAGTGAATTGCAAAAATATACCAAAAGACAATAAAGTTAGTGTATCATTGTTTATAGTTCCCAGTTGTGATAGTACACTATTAGTGACCATATTTTTCATATTATGTCTTATAGGTAGAAATATAACCAACCATTATATTATATTTGTAAAACAAATGTAATATATATTATTTGTTACACATTTTTACTATATGTAAATGGTTACCACTTTTAAATAAATATTATTTTAGTATTTTACTATACTATGTAAAATAACTTATATTTTCTATGTAATATATATTACAAAATACCGTAATGAAGTTATTACCTTAAAATATTTTAGTATTATTATTTTGTAAAAGAATCACTATTATTTATAATGCTAAATGAAAGTTGGTAAATAAAGGTGTAAAAATATTTATTGTACAAAAGTATTTGTAAAATATTTTGTAAATATATAACACTTAATGGGTTGATTTTATGTGATTACTTAATTTCATTTGGAAACCATATAACGTTGTGAATGTATTTACAAATGTTGTAAATAAGTGAAAACGGGGACTATTCTAATATATTATAATGTTCTCTTAACCCAACGTAGTTGATGACTACCATATTATTCTTATATGGTTATTTTCTTGCCAGAGTGTTACGGTACATAGTTACCACAAAACATGTGATAGACACTTATATAATTTTATTCGTCCCTCTAATTCCTGTATTGTTTTATAAAAATATGTCTTCTCCTTACAGTACAAAGTAAAATATTTTTATATATAATTAAAATTTACTAAATAAGTATGATGACTTAATTTATATACATTAACTAGTCATTATCATGGTTGGATATTGGTTAGTGCTGCCTTGTTTAAGCATAGGTGGCCAGTCCATGCCTAACTAAGGCTAGGCTATTCAATACCTGCCCTTGACAATAACCCTAGTATTAAAAATAATACTAACACTACTATTATTAATATATTATTACTAATAATATTAATTATCAATAATAAATAACTTAAACATAAATTTAAATGAGAGTATCCCTTAAACAAAATTTTATACATATATATAGAATATAAATTCTTCACCTTAATGGTTTTAACAAAAATTTAAGAAAATTATTAACTCGATATCAAGGAGTTATCGTTTTGTAATAATGCGTTTTCTAGTGCAAAGAGTGGAATGATATTTGAGATTGGATAAAATAACAAATCGGAATGAAGCCCTCCAGTGGTCTTCATAAATCAAACTAACCACATTCGTAACAAACAGTGCATGTGTAACGTGTAGATTTACCAAGAAACGAAATAGATCAATATTCGCTATTATGAAAGAAATCCTCCTGGTATGATGACCATTAGGGAAAGTAGAAACGGGAAAGTCAACTTATTATATACAGAAGTCAGAATTTCAATGAAAGAAATATAGGAACTTTTATCTGGAATTTTGTGGGATAACCTTTGTTAAGTGACATTACCAGGGAATGTCAAATAAAAAAATAAAATAGGGAATTTGTAAAGGTATGTGACTCCTTTTGCAGTGATAATAATTATGACTCTGATTAGACTGGGCACCGATGGTTGTGAAATCTTGTTACAACGTACCTCAGCGATATTCATGTCGTTTGTAGGATCACGCGACCAAGTGTTGCTTTTTGATTAGTGATTCTTTTACTGACGAGATTAGTATTGGTGTCGTTGCGCCCAATCATATTTTCCAAAAGGCCTTGCCTTGAAAGTCGTGTGTGATATACTTTGATGTCTATGGTTGTAAAATTTTAAGTTTCATGTGTTTTCTTATGCACTAGCACCACTTTACATGCTTCTTACTTTGGTTAATATTTTATGGTAATATATTGGAAATTCTTATACTTTTGATGGTATCCCAACTAAATGGGTTTCATTGTTTATATTGTCACACGAGTTATGAGGTAGATGATCAAACGAAATAATGTTTGATATCAGAATTATAGACATATGCAAGAGATTCCTGATAAAGAAATCTAGATTTATTATAGACACATATGCTTGTGCTTTTATTCTTAATTGACTTTTGGAATTCCTTATAGATATACATATCTATATAATCACATATTTCACAGGCTGTAATATACATACCCTTAGTAAGGTTAATGTATTTAACAGATTGGTATTTCCAAGAACCAGTTAAATATCTGGTCATGATACTATTTAGGGAAATCTTGTCACTTGTTTGACATATTATATACCCTGTCTTATCCGGTTCGCGCCGGAGAGGTAATCCCAGTATATCCGGACAAGCTGGAGAGTCTGCTGCATCATACCCAGACTTGCCGGAGAAAATTTTCTATTTCCCATAAATAGTATCTTTTCAAGATTTTAAAAGTGCCTCTTTTATTAGGGCTTTTATCCAGAATCAAGGAAATTTGTATTCCCGTAACATGTCTTATTCTAGACCAAGTAATATCAATAAGCAATAATTAATAGCAATTAAGTGCTATTGCCTGCAATGTTCTAATCGTCATTTTTACGGCATACCAAAATCCATCATACAAGTACTTAGCTTATCTCGAAGCTTCTACTAAGGCATCTTTTCTTAAGTTCAAGTCTAAATGCTATCAGGTGTGCTACCAGTTAATAGCAATCTCCTAACTCTTTTATATAAGCTTAGGTATTTTTATCACAACACCTATTGGCTTTAAGCAGTGGCTCTGATACCACCTTCTGTCACGACCCCGACCCACCCTGGACGGAATCGGAAGCCGTGAACAGCCCAGTGGTACCGGTGATTATTTTGAAAAATATTGCAGCGGAAATTTCATCAGGACCGTGAGTTAGGAAAAATATCAGAGTTTAGAAAACACCGGATTTTATTTATTAAATAGATGGGATAAACCCATGTTTTACAATGGTAGCTTTAATAAAACAATATTTCTTAATTTGATTTAGTTAATAAAATAAGCCACTTCTTGAAGTCTTTCAGTGCCGTATCCATCTCTACTGTAATTACCTGAAACATGTTTGAAAAAGGTTTTGTCAGCGGGAAATACTGAGTGAATCATTCATTTTACTAAAACGACCTGTTTGTTATAATTTACAGTATTAAGAGCGATTACAATGTCTCTATCTTTTGAATTAACTGACCCAGTTGTCACTTGACCGGACTTGTGACTGTGGACATATCACTTGTTGGGTCCATTCACCCACAAATGATAAATAATTAGTAGCTATGTGCACATCCCCCCACATACTGGCAGTAATTTCAGATTACATAGACTTAATCCCTGTAATTATAACCTTTGAAAATAAACATGCTTTTGTAAAGTAATTTGATAAAAAGAGAATGACTCACCTTATAAGCATACAGTATTGATTTAGCAAGCTTCTTGATTCTACTCCTTCTGATAATTAAGCATATACTTTATTGTTATGAATCTTCTGATGATTTAACAGCTTGTTTGATTGTATATTTGGGAGTATTCTGATAGTTAAACATATAGTTTAACAGAATGGAATACGTATTTGTGTAAAACCCAAATCAAACCTTAACGGTAGTCACGAGATTCGAACCTTAACGAAATTCACAAAGTATAGTCTTGTTTAGACAGCATTTTGGCATCCGTTTAACGAACTCACAAAATACAATACTTTGGCATCCGTTAATTGGTTCCTGAATCGATCGGACAGAACATCGCATCGGTGATTATTGGTTAAAACACCAACGTATAGAGAAAAGAATAGAAGAAATGAACAAAGGAAATGAATTCCTAAGCTTTCTATTTATAGGTAAGAAGTATGAAACTTCTAGGAAGTTTCCTATAGCTTTTCTAGGAAGCTAGCTATACATTTTCTAGGAAGCTTCCTACACACATATATATCTCCTTACACCTTCCTAGCACCTTCCTTTGATATTATCTATCTCATATATATATATATTTATTTTTTTCATATATATATATTTAGGTGATTAATAAATCGTACTTAGCTTAATTAATCTTGCTTAACTTAATTACTCTCGCTTAGCTTAATTAATCTTGTTTAACTTAATTAATCTTGCTTAGCTTAATAATTTTACTTAATTGCTAAATATTCTATTTTAGGATCTCCCTGGTTACGAGTTCTAATTTCTAGATACAACGGAACTCGCATTAGTGTATTAACTCCATTCAACTTTAACGATGATCACGAGATAAACCCTCACGACGAATGACAAGGTGCAAGACTTAAACATCCATCGAATTCACGACGAATGACAAAGTATAACCCGAGTTTGAGCAGCACTTAAACATCCATCGGATAGTTTCAATCGATCGGATAAAGTATCGTACCAGTGATTAAAGTTATTACCCTAATAACGGGCAGAGTTTCGGGATTTAGAAGGCAAGATCCCGAGCTACTAATTAATATAATAAAAGGAAAGGAAAGAATTGTAACAGTGATCGAGTTAATACCCTGTATCGTAGCAGCACCCCGCTATACTAATTAGTGATTTTGAGAATGTTTCTACTATAACTCGGAGTGTATAACGAATTTCTTCGTCGAACGAACGCCAGAATTCAAGTCCCAATCCCCTCTATTTATACTGAGATTTTGACCCAGTCGCGTAGCGCGACGGGTTACCCTTATGGGCGTCGCGCAGCGCGACGGGTCACATATGCTCAGATGGTTGCCACGTGTGTTTGGAGTTCAGCTGAGTCGACGGAACGAGAATTTTCGAAATAGACAACGAGATATATGGATAATCGTCGAGTAGGGAATACCCCCCCTGAGTTTTAGGGGCCCTGATCCTGATTCTGATCGTTCTGAAAATTTTAGGGTTTATGCATAATTACTTGGGTGTCTCAATTAGTGTTTCCTCTTGAGCAAATTAAAATAAGAAATAGTATTTTTAATGAGAGTTTTTACATCAGGGGTCCAGGTTTTTATTTACGGAACGTGTTTAGGACATTTTTGTTTGAGTATGCAGCCGCCATTGCGCAGTATGCAGCCTCACAAGGAGGAACCAGCGGAAGCAATTCGAACAATAACGGCAATAACAATCCACCACATGGTAATGTTAAGTCGTTTGGGACGTATTACAATACATTTGGATATTTATAGCACATCCGCTAATACCATTTGTATATTCTAACGTATGTGCAGGGTGCACTTACAAGCAGTTCCTAGACTGCAAGCCTGTGAACTTTGACAGCACTGGAGGTGCTGTTGCTTTTGTAAGATGGGCCGAAAAGACGGAGTCTGTTCTCCGAATGAGCAAGTGCGCTCCAGACCAACAAGTGACTTACATTTCTGGGCTATTTTTGGACGGAGCCCTGTCCTGGTGGAACTTACAAGTGCAAACTCTTGGTGAAGCCGCTGCTTACGCGTTAACCTGGGCTGAGTTAAAAGAGTTAATGTGAAAGAAGTATTGCTCTCGTGCTGAGATACAAAGGTTTGAAACTGAGTTCTGGCATTTAAGGATGGATGGTCCCAAGATTGCGGAGTACGTTCAAAGATTCCATGACTTATCTCACGTTGTGCCGTACATGGTCACACCAGAATTTAAGCGGATTGAAAGGTTTATCTGGGGTTTAGCTCCACAGATCATGAGTATGGTCACTACTTCCAAGCCTGCAACAATCACAGAGGCCATCGATCTGAGCGTAGCTCTTACTGAGGAAGCCATCCGCCTGAACAAGTTTTCGAATGTTGAGCCAAAGAAGAGAGAGACTCATGTAGAGTCGTCTGGTGAGAATAAGAGGAAATTCTCGAACTTCAAGCAGGGAACTAGCAATGTTGGCAAGAAAGGAGAATCAAGCGCACCGGTCCAAGCTGCAACCGGTGTTGGAAAGAAGGGGAAAGGATATATGGGTATGCATCCCAAGTGTAACACCTGCCAGCGTCATCATTCTGGCCGATGTGGGCCAAAAGTATGTGAAGCTTGTGGAAAAGTTAGCCACCTGAAGGATAACTGCTGGGCTAGTGCAGGCCAGGGAGGCCAAGGTGGTTTTAGTAATCGGAACAATAATCGAGGTGGCAATGGAAATCGTGTACAAGGGAATAACGGAGGCAATGGAAATCGAGGGAACAATGCAAATCAAGCTGGGGACGCGAATCGAAATCAAAACAACAATCAAGCAGGGAACGGAGGAGGAAATGGTCAAAAATTGGGTTGTTTTAACTGCGGTGACATTGGGCACTTTAAGAGGGACTGCCCAGGATTGAATCAAGCCCGCGGAAGAGTGTTTAACATTGAGGCGAGGGAAGCGCGCCAGGATCCCAATGTTGTTACTGGTACGTTCCCTATAAACCAACGCTTTGCATCTGTTTTGTTTGATACTGGTGCCGATTATAGCTTCGTGTTATTAGAATTTAAGAATATACTTGGGTTGACGCCTAGTAAGTTAAACGTTCCATACCCCATCGAATTAGCAAATAGGAAACTAGTTGAGACCAGTGAAGTTGTCCGAGGATGTGTGATTGAACTAGGAGGGCACGAGTTTACGCTAGACTTACTACCTGTCGAGTTGGGAAGCTTTGATGTGGTAGTGGGAATGGATTGGTTGTCGAGTAACAAGGCTGAGATTGTTTGCCATGAAAAGACCATCCGTATCCCTGTGACGGATGAAGAAACAATCATAGTGCACGGAGAGAAGCATGATATGTCGTTGAAGATTATTAGCTGTCTGAAAGCTAGAAAGTGCTTGAAGAAGGGATGTGTTGCATTCTTGGCACACATCGTGGATAAGAAAGCTGCTGAGCCTAAGATTGAAGACATTCCAGTCGTCAGAGAATATCCGGAAGTCTTTCCAGAAGACTTTCCAGGATTACCGCCTCAAAGGCAAGTTGAGTTCCACATTGATTTGGTTCCAGGTGCCGCGCCTGTAGCCAAGGCAGCCTACAGACTTGCGCCATCAGAGACGCAGGAGTTGTCGACACAACTCCAAGAGCTGTTAGATAAAGGATTCATCAGACCAAGCTTCTCACCTTGGGGAGCTCCAGTTCTGTTTGTTAAAAAGAAGGACGGTAGTTTCCGTATGTGTATAGACTACCGTGAGCTTAATAAGTTGACCATCAAGAACAGATATCCCTTGCCGAGGATCGATGATCTATTTGACCAGTTGCAAGGCTCAAGCTTTTATTCAATGATCGATCTTCGATCTGGATACCATCAGCTGAGAATACAAGAGGAAAGTATTCCTAGAACCGCTTTCAGAACTCGCTATGGACACTACGAGTTTCTGGTGATGCCGTTTGGGTTGACAAACGCGCCAGCTGTTTTTATGGATTTGATGAATAGAGTCTGTAAACCGTACCTCGACAAGTTTGTGATTGTGTTCATAGACGATATCTTGATTTATTCAAAGACGAAGAATGAACACGAATAGCATCTAAGAGCTATTTTGGAGTTGCTGAAAAAGGAAAAGTTGTATGCCAAATTCTCGAAGTGCGAGTTTTGGCTACGCGAAGTCCAATTCCTTGGACATGTGGTGAATGGAGATGGGATTCATGTGGACCCCACAAAGATCGAAGCGATCAAGAATTGGGAGACCCCAAAGACGCCAACCGAGATTCGACAATTCTTAGGTTTGGCTGGCTATTATCGAAGATTCATTGAGGATTTTTCAAAGATCGCTCAACCATTGACCTTCCTCACACAGAAGGATAAGAAGTTTGATTGGGGAATCAAACAGGAAGAAGCATTCCAGTTACTGAAGGATAAGCTTTGCAATGCGCCGATCTTAGCGCTACCAGAAGGAACTGATGATTTCGTGGTTTACTGTGACGCCTCGCGTCAAGGATTGGGTTGCGTGTTGATGCAACGCCAGAAAGTTATAGCTTACGCTTCACGCCAATTGAAAGTTCATGAAAAGAACTATACCACGCATGATTTGGAGCTAGGCGCAGTAGTATTTGCGCTGAAAATCTGAAGACATTATTTGTATGGTACAAAGTGTACAATCTTTACGGATCATAAAAGTCTGCAGCACATATTCAACCAGAGAGAGCTTAACATGAGACAAAGACGTTGGGTCGAATTGTTGAACGATTACGACTGCGAGATCAAGTATCACCCAGGGAAAGTGAACGTGGTCGCTGATGCCCTAAGTCGAAAAGAAAGAATCAAGCCCATAAGGGTTAGGGCTTTAGAGATGATTATCCAGACGGATCTTTCCCTGCGCATTCGTGCCGTGCAGAAAGAGGCTCTGAAGGAAAGAAACATCGAAGAGGAATATCTCCGTGGGATGGAGAAGCAATTAGTGCCAAACGAGGAAGGAATGTTATGTTTCATGAAACGGATTTGGGTTCCTCTGTTTGGTGGTTTGAGAAAAGTTATTTTTGATGAAGCTCACAAATCACGGTACTCTATCCACCCAGGAGCGGATAAGATGTACCAGGACCTTAAGGATTATTATTGGTGGCCTAGGATGAAAGGCGATGTTGCTGTTTATGTTAGCAAATGTTTAACGTGCGCCAAGGTGAAAGCTGAATACCAGAAGCCTTTAGGACTTCTGCAGCAACCTGAGATTCCCAAGTGGAAATGGGAACATATTTCAATGGACTTCATAACTAAGTTGCCAAAGACGCCCAGAGGTCATGATACTATTTGGGTAATAGTTGACCGCCTGACCAAGTCCGCACACTTCCTGCCAATCAAAGAGAAGGATAACACTAGTAAACTGGCAGAAATATACATGTGAGAGATTGTTGCACGTCATGGAGTGCCTCTCTCGATCATCTCTGATAGAGATGGACGTTTCACATCAAGGATTTGGCAATCCTTCCAAGAAGATTTTGGCTCACAGTTAAATCTGAGCACTGCATTTCATCCGCAAACTGATGGTCAAAGTGAACGAACTATTCAGACATTGGAGGATATGCTAAGAGCATGTGTAATGGATCTTGGTGGTAGCTGGGATAATCATTTACCATTGGTCGAGTTTTCATACAACAATAGCTACCACACAAGCATTGGAGCCGCGCCATTTGAAGCTCTTTACAGACGCAAGTGTTGATCACCACTATGCTGGGCTGATGCAGGTGATAGGCAGCTTGTTGGCCCCGAAATAGTCCAAGAGACGACAGACAAGATTGCGCAGATTCGAAAACGCATCGAGGCGGCTCGCGACAGACAGAAAGCCTATGCAGATCCAAAGCGGAAACCTTTGGAATTTCAAGTTGGGGATATGGTTTTATTGAAGGTTTAACCCTGGAAGGGTGTGGCACGCTTCAGAAAGCGTGGAAAGTTAAATCCGCGTTACATTGGCCCGTTCAAGATACTGCAAAGGATTGGGCTTGTAGCCTACAAGTTGGACCTACCCGCTGAACTAAATGGTGTTCGCGATACATTCCATGTATCAAATTTAAGAAAGAGTCCAACACAGGAGACAGTGATCATTCCTGCTGACGAAGTTCATATCGACGACACGCTCCACTTCACTGAAGAACCTGTTGAGGTCACGGATTGGAAAATTAACAAAACGCGCAGGAGCAGTGTCAAACTCGTCAAAGTTCAATGGAATGCAAGGCATGGACCTGAATTCACGTGGGAACGTGAGGACCGTATGAAGGAGAAATACCCCCATTTATTCCCCAAGACCCCTGCAACTAGAAGCAGACCCTAAAATTTCGGGACGGAATTTATTTAACGGGGGGAGAATGTGACAACCCTCACCAAACCAGGTATCCGTACGAATTAATTAATATTTAATTAATGCTTAATTACTGTGCTTGCTTACAACTGTGGTTAAACTGCTTCTGGATTTCTGATACATACTTACTCATGCATCACATTTTATACTGTCACTCTATTATTTACACAAACATCAGTGACAACCTTGATGCACAAAAGCACAGTGAGCACACTATACGGATAACCTAGTAAACATGCTGACATTGCCAGCACTAGACAGACACTGTCTCTAAGGCCCGTATGAGCCGAGAATAGTTTACTACACTAGTAAAGAGTGTAGGGAGGTGAGGATTGTAGAACTACGTCACTAGGTGATTGTTATAGTGACCGGATGTGCCTAAATCATGCTTTAAATACAAAACTCTGCACTTTATTACAAAAACTCAGCATTTAAGTTAACTAGTAAAGTGCAAAAACATGGGAAAATAATACTAGACACTTTCCAAAGTGTCAGGAATTCATTGTGTCTCTAAAAATAATAATAAAGGCACTTTAAAGCTTTATTTGACACTTTAACGGATCAGTATCCAACCGGACAACCGGACTTTACCCGGAACATAAAAATATTGCCAAAAATATTGTTTACACTTTTTCTAAGCCAGTTATGGTCCCCGAGCACTATAACACCTTACATAATACCCGGTGCACGCTAAACACTAGACATAACATTAAACCCCCCACTATTTAACTCATTTACTCCCCAAATAATACACTTAACCCCCCCCCCCCACCCTATGAAATTGACGGCACAACATGGCCCCCTTTTCTCAATTTTCGATTTTCCCATGTGCCACCAAAAGATCCATCAATTCCCCATGCAATTAACTTGGGATAGTGTGAAGGATATGAGTGAACTAACACTACTTACACTCAACACCCCTAATAAACTCACTTGTTTACCAAACAAATTTTCAATTAACCCCCCCCCCCCCCACACTACAACCGTCCACTTAGGGACCCCAATCACCAAAGACTTCTCAAGTTTTTATTTTATTTTATTTTGTCCATAATCTTTCATGGGAGATGGTGAGATCATGAGTTGACATCATAGTACACTTTAGACACTAACAATTACATCTAACACCCCCTAACTGCTCACCATTTACCAAAAAATCTTGCACTAACCCCCCCCCCCCCCATATGGCTGAATTCGGTTCAAGCTTTAGCCCCACAAGATATTTTATTTGAATTTGGTGCATTCCCCATGTAATCTCATTGGAAGATTATGAAAGATGTGGTTTGTACTTTTGTTGACACTTAAACCTTTGGATAAAGACTTAAATTAGTGTTATAAGTAAACACTTATTATTCATCATCACCACCAAACTTCTTTTCCCCTCTAAGTAAGCTCAGCCGAACATACCCTTTATACCATACCCATTTTCCAATTCAATCCAAGTATTCCAAGGGCATTACAAGGTGCAAGGAGCCATTTTAGGAGGTGTGGAGCTCACGGTTTGTCAAGGACCTCTCTAGTTTGCCTTTATCCACCCGTTTTCTCTCGTGTTTCTTCCCTAGCTTCAAAGCTAGTAGTAAGCCTCTTGGATCATCTTTTATTTTATATTTTTAGTGGTTAATAGTTATGTTGTGGTGTAACCACATGAAGACTAAAAGGATCATAAACAAAGTCTTACACATAAAACTAATATGAAGATGAAATAAGAAGAACTCTTGATAAAATAAAGTTGTTTTGATGATGTTGTTGTTTATTTGTTGATTGTTAGTAAGATGATGTTGAACATCATAGTTAAACGTGTTAAAATAAGATTGAAAACTTATGTTAACAAGTTAGGAGGTGATAAATGTTTTACATAAAAGAATCACCTCCATGTTTCACATAAACTTGGTAACAAAATGAGTTCTTGAAAAAAATAAATAAACTATGTGAGTAGATGGTCTTATGGACCCGACATTTACAAATAATTTTTCTAGACAAACCAAGTTAAAAGACGGGTTTTTGAAAAGTCATGATTTTTACAAGAAATAAGTATATGTAAACTTCCAAGACATGAAAAAGTTGTAAATGGATATTCTTGTAAAATAAGTTCACAAGTTGTGAACCTCTAAAAATCCCGAGAACGAAATTCTTACGAAAATAAACACATTTTGGAGGGTGACAAAACCCACTAAACACACCAGTAAATTACTACGCATTTTATGAAACCCCAAGTTTATGTTGTCATGAAAAATGCATTGTTTTTGGCACTTGACTAGTGTGACAACTCGAGTTTCCAAGATTTCCATCTTCGCATTTAGTGCACGTTAAATTTTTTTTATTTTATTTTATTGTTATGTTGTTTGTTACACGACTCGTTGTTTCACAACGCTTACAATTGTAATACGTTATGTCGTATTTCGGTTGACATTTTATACTTGGGATCCATCATATTTATTATATGTGATTGTATGATTAACAAGGTTTTGTATTAGTGAACATGTTAATTAAAGATGGACCTTACTGAGAACAAGCACCCATGAAAACACCCAAGTGGTGAAAACACTTTAAGTGTTTTCGTCCACTGGTAACCAACGAAATCACAGATGGGCTTGGCCCAGTGTCCAGTCTTGAGATATTTTATATATATAATCATTTTATAAACAAATCTTCTCCGAGACGTTACCCCCTTACCAAACCTTATCACTTTGTTCTCTCTCTCTACATCTGAAAACCCACAAACTGAATTCCTCATCTAAAAGCAAAAACCTCTGTTTAATCCTTGGTTAGTGATTTCATGATTCAAGTTGTTTTAAGTTGCATATCGTATGATTTTTGGATGTTTAATCATGATGTATGTATACATTTTTATATGTGATTATGTGATTGATCATTGTGTGATTGTTAGATAATTGTTATCTATGAACTGTCTGAATATTGGATGTTTGGATTCAACAGTGGGTATATGTTATGAATGATAAACTGATGGAATTATGTTCTAGATTTCACAATGATTTGGTAGTGTAAATGTTACATATCATAATTTGATGGAATGATTTCAATTATAACAGAGCATGTAACTGTTAATCGATTATTTGTTGCTGGGTTTTTCATATGTTACTGTAAGTGTTGATGATGATGATGATTAGTAACGAAAACCCCCACACAAAAGAAAGTGGACGAAATCACTTAAAGTGATTTCGGCCCAAACAGTTCCGGCCCAAAAGGGGGATTTCGGCTATAAGGGGATTTCGGCCCAACCTAGATTTCGGCCCACTTAAGTGTTTTCGGCTCACATGTGTTTTCGGCAACAATAGGGATTTCGGCTCAATAGTGTTTTCGGCAATAATGTGTTTTTGGCAACTTGTTAACTGTTATTATTCATGTCATTGAATATGTTATTCAGATAAACTAACCACTTGTATAACTCAGTTAATTTACTTAACTCTGTTAAGCTAGTAAGTTGTTAACTTTTATGGTTTGTTAACCTTGTTAAGTTGTTAACTCTATTTATCTAATTTACACAGTAAGTTATGAAACTTGTCTGTATGTAACTCTGTTTGTTCTTAACTACATTAAGTTGTTAATCCAGTTACATATGTTAACTCTGTTAGTTCTTATTCAACTATGTTATGACTCATTAACTATGCCAAGTCAGTAACTGTATTAAGTATGTTATTGGATAATATGCTATAATAAACTGTGATTAACTGTTATGTGATGTGCGATTAACTGTCAAACACGCTTTGTGATATAACTGTGATGATAGTTACATGTGAAATATTACGAACGTAAACTGACTGAACATACGTGCACTATAGGACTTGACTGATTAATTGTGAGCACTTAACTTAGCATACCGAGCAAACAAGGTGAGTTCACACTCTTACCAAGGCATGGGATTCCCGGGGTTGGGAATGGGATTGAAGGAATGGATTTGTACTTACAATGTTACTAGACTATCTACCATCGTCCTCGGATGCGCAGGACACATACGTAAAACCTACGTATACTTGTACACATCACTGTCCTCGGTTGTGAAGGGCACTTACGTAAAACCTACGTAAACTTATACTTATTACTGCCTCGGGTTGTGTCAGGCACTTACGTAAAACCTACGTAAACCCCCGCGTACCCCTGTCCTCGGTTGTGAAGGACACTTACGTAAAACCTACGTAAACTTTGTACGTACTACTGTTCTCGGTAAGAAGAACACTTATGGTTGCGAATAGTCTAGTGTACATGCAAACATGGGAAGCCCCCACTAATAGAACATACTATCGGCCCAGTATAGCCGCACGTTATGAAACGATCTTGCATTTACGAACTTATTTACTGTGAACTCGCTCAACTATTTGTTGACTCTCTGTTACATGCCTTGCAGGACTTTAGGTACTTTTGGAGCTTGCACGGGAGGCACAGTCTTTGTGGACATGGATCGTGAATGTGTTGTTAAACATTATGACATTTTGTACTTAAACTTATGTTGGGTTTTACATGATTGCTTCCGCTACACACTTGTTCATATTTGGTTTTGGAAACACCTATCGTATTGATGAATGACTTTTACTATATACTTATGTTCAATATGATTGGTGGCTTGATCCTGGTCATGTCACGCCTCCAAGCGGTGGTACTCCGCGTGTGGATTTTGGGGGTGTGACAGATTGGTATCAGAGCCATTGGTTATAGAGAACTTGGTTTTAATAAGGGGAAAACGTTTTTATTAAAACCAGACTATAACCAGAACAGTGCTCAACGATCCACAACGACGCCTCGCTCCACGTGCAAGACTCATCACTCTAGGTAATATGGTACATGTCTTATTGCCTACTTGCTAGAATTGCATAGAACTTTGCTCAGAGTATGCTTAGATAAACGTAACACTATTGCATGAGAACACTTGTGTGCTTATTCTCTTCTGTTATCGCACTACTCGCGAACCTCTCTCACTTATGTCATATTTGCTATGAAGATCATGTCTGGACGCATTAACATGACACAAGCCCAGTTGACGACTCTCATTAACGAGCGAGTTGCTGAGGCACTTGCAGCCGCACAAGCAGGAGGTAGACCCTGCAGTTGTAACTCACACTAGGATCTTTAGATCCTACACTCCTAAACCAACTCTTGTGTTTAATCTTGTACTGGATTCTTATACACAACAGGTCAGCACGCTCAGCCACCTGTTTGCACCTTCAAAACTTTCATGGACTGTCGTCCTACTACTTTTAGTGGCACGGAAGGAGCGGTTGGACTCCTCCATTGGTTTGAAAAGCTCGAGTCCGTTTTTGAAATGTGTGAATGCCCTGAGGCTCGCAGGGTGAAGTACGCCACTGGTACTCTAGAAGGCATTGCGCTGACTTGGTGGAATGCGCAAGTTCAGATGTTAGGGTTGGCTGTTGCTAACGCCACACCTTGGAACGGTTTCAAGGAATTGATTAAAGAGGAATACTGTAGCCGTGATGATATTCATAAGCTGGAGGTAGAGTTTTACCATTTGAAAATGACGGGGTCAGAAATTGAAGCGTACACGAGAAGATCGAATGAGTTGGCTATTCTGTGTCCTACTATGGTGGACCCTCCCATTAAGCGTATCGAACTGTATCTCAATGGACTGGTGCCGGAAATTCAAAGTCACGTAACCTCAGCGAATCTTGGCACCATTCAACAGATCGTCAAGCTAGCTCATCGCCTCACCGATCAGGCAGTGGAACATAACAGGCTGCCTAAACGTATCAACGCTACTATTACCGCTACCACTCCAGCTACTCCTGCTAATCCCAGTAACAACAAGCGGAAATGGGAAGGGGATTCCAGCAGGGGTTCAGCTACTGTACAGTCTCAAGCACAGCAGCAGCGCAAGACTAGTGATTACCAGAGCCCGAGTCAGCAATCCTCTGGTAGTCAGGGGCAGAAAAGATATCAAGGAAATCACCCAAAGTGCAACAAGTGTAACAGGCATCACAGTGGCCAGTGCAACAAGGGTCGTTGTCAGAGGTGCCTCAGGATGGGCCATGAGGCCAAGGATTGTAGGAGTCCGCGGCCTGCGAATCAGAATCAGCAGCAGCAGCAAGCACCGCAGAATCAGCAACAGGGCAACAAAGGATGTTTTCATTGTGGTGCAGAAGGTCACTTCAAGCGAAACTGCCCCCAGTTAAACCAGAACCAGAATAACAACAACAACAACCAGGGCAATGGGAACAACAACAACGGGGGAAACAACAATGATGGGAACAATGGTGCTAGGGGTCGTACATTTGTGATTGGTCGGGGTGATGCGAGGAACGATCCTAATGTGCTTACGGGTAAGTTTCTTCTTGACGACTTTTATGTTACCGTATTATTTGATTCGGGTGCGGATACCAGTTATATGTCTCTGAACGCTAGTCAAATGCTTAAACGCGCACCAACACTTTTGAACACCAAACATGTCGTAGAGTTAGCTAACGGTAAAAGCCTAGAGGCCATACACATAGTTCAGGGTTGTAATCTTATCCTCGCTGGTCAGATTTTCTCTATCGATCTCATTCCTATAACTCTGAGTAGTTTTGATATTGTCATTGGTATGGATTGGTTATCCCAACAACAAGCAGAGATCCTATGCAAGGAGAAGATCATTCGTATTCCCCGTACTGGCAAAGAACCTCTCGAAGTTCAAGGCGATAAGTGTGGTGTCGTGAGTGGCATCATATCCTTCTTGAAGGCTCAGAAGTGTCTGCGAAAGGGCCACCTAGCTATTTTAGCACTCGTTACTGATACATCGACGACAAAGAAAAAGATTGGGGATATTCCTGTAGTACGCGATTTTCCTCAAGTGTTTCCTGAAGAGTTACCTGGGCTACCGCCTCATCGCCAGGTCGAATTTCAGATCGAGCTAGCTCCATGAGCAGCACCTATAGCTCGAGCGCCTTATCGCTTAGCTCCAACTGAACTGGAAGAACTGTCTAAGCAATTGCAAGAACTCTTGGAAAAGGGTTTCATACGTCCTAGCTCTTCGCCCTGGGGAGCTCCAGTACTATTTGTAAAGAAGAAAGACGGTACCTTTCGTATGTGCATAGATTACCGCGAACTAAACAAGGTGACGGTGAAGAATCGTTATCCACTCCCACGTATCGACGACTTATTCGACCAGTTGCAAGGGTCGAGCTATTACTCGAAGATTGACCTGAGGTCAGGTTACCATCAACTGAGAGTCCGGGATGAGGACGTCTCCAAAACAGCATTCAGAACTCGCTACGGCCATTACGAGTTTTTGGTCATGCCATTCGGGCTAACGAACGCGCCTGCGGTTTTCATGGATCTTATGAACAGGGTGTGCAAACCTTATCTTGACAAGTTTGTTATTGTTTTTATTGACGACATCCTGATCTACTCGAAGAATCGGGAGGAACATGAGCAGCATTTACGACTTATTCTGGAACTCCTTCGAACGGAACAGCTGTACGCTAAGTTTTCAAAATGCGACTTCTGGCTTCGTGAAGTCCACTTTCTAGGCTACGTGGTAACCAAGGATGGGATTCATGTCGATCCATCCAAAGTAGATTCGATCAAGAACTGGCCTGCACCTCGCACACCGACAGAAATACGCCAATTCTTGGGTTTGGCGGGTTATTACAGACGGTTTATCAAAGACTTCTCAAAGATTGCACAGCCGCTTACATTACTGACACAGAAAGGTGTTGCTTACCGTTGGAGTGATACACAGGAAACAGCGTTTCAGCACTTAAAGGATAGACTTTGTAGCGCACCTATCCTCTCATTGCCTGAAGGCACGGACGATTTTGTAGTCTACTGCGATGTATCTATTCAAGGTCTTGGATGTGTGTTGATGCAACGGGATAAAGTTATTGCTTATGCTTCGCGCCAACTTAAGATTCACGAACGGAATTACACTACGCACGATTTAGAGCTTGGAGCTGTTGTTTTTGCGCTCAAGATATGGCGACATTATCTGTATGGCACCAAGTGCACCATCTACACCGATCACAGGAGTCTTGAGCATATCTTCAAGCAGAAAGAATTGAACATGCGACAACGTCGATGGGTCGAGTTACTGAACGATTACGAATGTGCTATAAAGTACCATCCGGGCAAAGCCAATGTGGTGGCCGACGCCCTCAGTCGCAAGGATACTACACCTAGGCGTGTACGAGCGTTGCAACTCACTATTCAGTCCAGTCTTCCTTCACAGATACGAGATGCTCAGGTAGAAGCATTGAAACCGGAAAACGTCAGGGCTGAAGCCCTACGCGGCTCAAGGCAAAGGTTAGAACAAAGGGCAGATGGCGCCTACTATGTAACAGGACGCATCTGGGTCCCACACTATGGTAATTTACGCGGGCTTGTAATGGATGAAGCTCATAAGTCTCGCTACTCAGTACATCCTGGTTCGGATAAGATGTACCACGACCTCAGAACTACATATTGGTGGCCTAGCATGAAGGCCCACATAGCAACTTACGTTAGCAAGTGTTTGACTTGTGCGAGAGTCAAGGCGGAATATCAGAAACCCTCAGGCCCACTCCAACAACCTGAGATACCACAATGGAAATGGGAGCAAATTTCCATGGATTTTGTTACTGGCCTGCCTAGATCTCAGCGCGGAAATGATACTATTTGGGTGATCGTAGATCGACTCACAAAGTCTGCTCACTTCTTGGCTATCAAGGAAACGGATAAGTTCTCCACTCTAGCAGACGTATACCTTAAGGAAGTTGTCTCGAGGCACGGGGTGCCCACCTCTATTATCTCCGATCGTGATGCACGTTTTACTTCAGAACTGTGGCAAGCAATGCACAAATCTTTTGGCTCTCGTTTAGACATGAGCACAGCTTATCATCCTCAGACAGATGGGCAGTCTGAGCGCACTATTCAAACTCTAGAAGACATGCTTCGGGCGTGCGTAATTGACTTTGGCAAGGGCTGGGAAAAACATCTGCCACTTGTGGAATTTTCGTACAACAACAGTTACCACACCAGCATTAAAACTGCTCCATTTGAGGCATTGTACGGGCGTAAATGCCGATCACCTCTTTGTTGGGCAGAGGTGGGTGACAGTCAGATCACAGGTCCAGAAATGGTAGTTGATACTACTGAAAAGATTGCTCAAATACGACAACGCATGGCGGCAGCTCGTGACCGTCAGAAAGTATACGCCGATAAAGACAGGAAACTACTCGAGTTCCAGGTTGGGGATCGAGCACTACTCAAAGTTTCACCCTGGAAGGGTGTTGTCCGTTTTGGCAAAAGGGGCAAACTCAATCCACGATACGTTGGACCATTTGAAGTCATTGAGAAAATAGGCAAAGTGCCCTACAGACTGAACTTACCAGCTGAACTCAGTGCAGTTCACAACGTCTTCCACGTGTCGAATCTGAAGAAGTGTCAGTCAGATGAGACCCACATAGTTCCTCTGAAGGAGCTCACTATCGACGAACAATTGCATTTCGTCGAAGAACCAGTTGAAATCACGGACCGGGATGTTAAGGTCCTCAAGAACACCAGAATACCTCTTGTTCGAGTTCGTTGGAACTCCCGTCGTGGCCCAGAGTATACCTGGGAACGCGAAGACCAAATGGAACTCAAATATCCCCAGTTGTTCGAAAACAATGCAACTACTACTGAGGCTGAAGCTACTACAGAATTTCGGGAAGAAATTCCTAATCAACGGGGGGATGATGTGACACCCCAGGAGAACCAGTAAACGATAACTTACCTAGCTTCCTCAGTAACCGCATGCTAAATTTCGGGACGAAATTTCTTTCAAGTTGGGGATAATGTGACAACTCGAGTTTCCAAGATTTCCATCTTCGCAATTAGTGCACGTTAAATTTTTTTTTTTTTTATTTTATTGTTATGTTGTTTGTTACACGACTCGTTGTTTCACAACGCTTACAATTGTAATACGTTATGTCGTATTTCGATTGACATTTTATACTTGGGATCCATCATATTTATTATATGTGATTGTATGATTAACAAGGTTTTGTATTAGTGAACATGTTAATTAAAGATGGACCTTACTGAGAACAAGCACCCATGAAAACACCCAAGTGGTGAAAACACTTTAAGTGTTTTCGTCCACTGGTAACCAACGAAATCACAGATGGGCTTGGCCCAGTGTCCAGTCTTGAGATATTTTATATATATAATCATTTTATAAACAAATCTTCTCCGAGACGTTACCCCCTTACCAAACCTTATCACTTTGTTCTCTCTCTCTACATCTGAAAACCCACAAACTGAATTCCTCATCTTGAAGCAAAAACCTCTGTTTAATCCTTGGTTAGTGATTTCATGATTCAAGTTGTTTTAAGTTGCATATCGTATGATTTTTGGATGTTTAATCATGATGTATGTATACATTTTTATATGTGATTATGTGATTGATCATTGTGTGATTGTTAGATAATTGTTATCTATGAACTGTCTGAATATTGGATGTTTGGATTCAACAGTGGGTATATGTTATGAATGATAAACTGATGGAATTATGTTCTAGATTTCACAATGATTTGGTAGTGTAAATGTTACATATCATAATTTGATGGAATGATTTCAATTATAACAGAGCATGTAACTGTTAATCGATTATTTGTTGCTGGGTTTTTCATATGTTACTGTAAGTGTTGATGATGATGATGATTAGTAACGAAAACCCCCACACAAAAGAAAGTGGACGAAATCACTTAAAGTGATTTCGGCCCAAACAGTTCCGGCCCAAAAGGGGGATTTCGGCTATAAGGGGATTTCGGCCCAACCTAGATTTCGGCCCACTTAAGTGTTTTCGGCTCACATGTGTTTTCGGCAACAATAGGGATTTCGGCTCAATAGTGTTTTCGGCAATAATGTGTTTTTGGCAACTTGTTAACTGTTATTATTCATGTCATTGAATATGTTATTCAGATAAACTAACCACTTGTATAACTCAGTTAATTTACTTAACTCTGTTAAGCTAGTAAGTTGTTAACTTTTATGGTTTGTTAACCTTGTTAAGTTGTTAACTCTATTTATCTAATTTACACAGTAAGTTATGAAACTTGTCTGTATGTAACTCTGTTTGTTCTTAACTACATTAAGTTGTTAATCCAGTTACATATGTTAACTCTGTTAGTTCTTATTCAACTATGTTATGACTCATTAACTATGCCAAGTCAGTAACTGTATTAAGTATGTTATTGGATAATATGCTATAATAAACTGTGATTAACTATTATGTGATGTGCGATTAACTGTCAAACACGCTTTGTGATATAACTGTGATGATAGTTACATGTGAAATATTACGAACGTAAACTGACTGAACATACGTGCACTATAGGACTTGACTGATTAATTGTGAGCACTTAACTTAGCATACCGAGCAAACAAGGTGAGTTCACACTCTTACCAAGACATGGGATTCCCGGGGTTGGGAATGGGATTGAAGGAATGGATTTGTACTTACAATGTTACTAGACTATCTACCATCGTCCTCGGATGCGCAGGACACATACGTAAAACCTACGTATACTTGTACACATCACCGTCCTCGGTTGTGAAGGGCACTTACGTAAAACCTACGTAAACTTATACTTATTACTGCCTCGGGTTGTGTCAGGCACTTACGTAAAACCTACGTAAACCCCCGCGTACCCCTGTCCTCGGTTGTGAAGGACACTTACGTAAAACCTACGTAAACTTTGTACGTACTACTGTTCTCGGTAAGAAGAACACTTATGGTTGCGAATAGTCTAGTGTACATGCAAACATGGGAAGCCCCCACTAATAGAACATACTATCGGCCCAGTATAGCCGCACGTTATGAAACGATCTTGCATTTACGAACTTATTTACTGTGAACTCGCTCAACTATTTGTTGACTCTCTGTTACATGCCTTGCAGGACTTTAGGTACTTTTGGAGCTTGCACGGGAGGCACAGTCGTTGTGGACATGGATCGTGAATGTGTTGTTAAACATTATGACATTTTGTACTTAAACTTATGTTGGGTTTTACATGATTACTTCCGCTACACACTTGTTCATATTTGGTTTTGGAAACACCTATCGTATTGATGAATGACTTTTACTATATACTTATGTTCAATATGATTGGTGGCTTGATCCTGGTCATGTCACGCCTCCAAGCGGTGGTACTCCGCGTGTGGATTTTGGGGGTGTGACAACTAGTGTAACATCGTTTAGTAAATTGTTGGTTGATTTGAATGATTTTATAAAAGAAAATGATACGCTAGTAAGCGTGGATGCCTCCATTTACAAAGGAAACTCTGGCGAAATTTTTTCTAGAAATATAACACTTAGAAATATTTTTCTAACAAATGTTTACAAATATATTTTTAACTTTATTTTCAAAATAAACTTCGCCATCATTTTTATTACAAAAATACAAAGTCTCGGAGGATGATTTTGTAAATAAAATTTGATAAATATATATCTAGAATATATATTTTATACAAAAACTCTTGTGTGATTATTCGTTTACTTTGTGAACTAGTTATATTATTTTTAGGGTAAAATAATATAACATGGGAATTAATGGAGTAAAATATATTATTTTTGGGAAAATACATATATTTTGGGAATATGTTATCTTTGAACGAATAAGTAAATATATTTCTCCTAAGTGGGACTTAAAATATATTTTTGGAATCTCCATAATACATGTATTAAAATCCCCATCCTTGGGAAGGAATATACTTATAAAATAATTAAGAAGTGTGAACACGGAATAGTTACCTAACTATTTCTCCAACAAAACGTTAAACCCTAAACCAAGGCACGGCCATCCGTCTAATAGGAATTAGTACGTGTAGGTCGTCACGCAGAAGATAGAGTTGGAGATTGGCGTTTCTGGATACGCACTTCAGTGAGTTCATGTCCCCCTTTTCTCTTAACTGTTTTCAGTTTTTATACTTCGAGGGTGAAATACATGTTACTATGATTACGAATACTTTTTACATGGTATGGTTAGCGTAAGGAGGGTTACTACTTAGATCATGTGAGTGGGTAGGCGGGAACTGGAGGCCATTAATCCTCATTGTAGGACCGAGGGTCTTTAGCGGTAGATCTATCTGGGTGTAGCGAGCCCAGCCCCAGGCCCAACAAAACGGACCTCGGGGTGACTTGGTACCCGACGCAAAAATCTGCTAGGTTTGAGTCTTCCTACTGCACTTCACACATATCAATGGCCTTGCAAGCCATTGGTGATATCTTTATTTCCTTATTTGCTACATACCAGGGATTTTCATATTACAAAGGTTTTACATACTCACTATACATGAACTCGCTCAACATTTTTGTTGATTTTTTCCAACTTACATGTATTTTAGGGAATTAGGGATCTGGCGAAGTATGTTATGTTTTCAAGCTACGTAAGAAGTGCGATGTCATCCAAGTTTGGGAGTTGTGGCTTTTACCTGGACGAGTCACAAGTCTTGAGCTGTGTTTGTTTCATGTCTGTGGTTGTGTCTTTTGAACAATGTTTTTAGTTTGTTATGTTGCATTTTCGTTGCATGTGTCGACATTTGAAAACAATGTTGTGGTATTTTGTTTTTAAAACATGAAGTAATGGATGATCATCGTGGTTTTAAATTCATATAGCTTTGATGTGATTAAGCTATGGTATTAAGAAGTCACACCAAATAAACCCACGCTTCCGTAAAGCCAGGGTGTGACAGTGATGTTCCTCCCTCGATTCATGAGACGGGACAATCATCTGGCACTATACCAGTTATTGATGACGTGATTAGAGGTGTCCATATGCTCGGAGGATCTCTCAGTATCGCGCCAGTGGTGGACGCCACTATTGTCACGGCTCGACTGTTAGAGCCATCAGTCATCCCATCTGCTGCTGTGATCGAGCCTATCGCTGAGATCCCTCCACCTAGTTCTTCTGAGTCATCTTTACCGGTTATTGAGTCACGCGCTCCTACTACGCCTCTTTTGGTTTATTATCGAGGTAGGAAGAGGACTAGGCCTGTTGGAGAGATCGCATCGACGTCACACGATGAGACGGCATCTGCTTCCAAGAAGCAGAAAGGGGTTTGGATAGACCGATGTTGCCATTGCGATCGACAGTTTGCCACTCTGCGTGGAGATCTGGACTCAGCTAGGGGTATGATGAAGGATCTTGATGGACAGATGGATTGGTACGATGAGTTGAAGGATTTAGATAATAGTGCGATGGACCAAATGCACTGGAGGATAGTGGATCTGGAGGAGCTTGTCAGGAGGATGTTAGATTTCCTGGGTTTGAAGCGTTAGATGCTTGTTGTTTGTTTGTTTTGATGGTTGTTTTGTTTATCTCTTTTGATACACTCAGTTTATGGCGTGCATGCCAGATATTTGGGATATTAAGTAGAAATTTTTGTTTGAACTTGTTTTGGGTGTTGACGTAGACATGCCAGAGGTGGTTAGTGTGTACTAAAAACTAGTTTATTAATTTCTATGATGAATATCGGTTGGATTACTGTTGGCTTAAAAATTGTTCTCATTAATATGTGGATATTATGCATGCGCAATGTTTGGTCCACTAGAATTTAATGATTGAATTATTTTTGGGATATCGTCTTATGTTGATTATTATTGTTGTAATAATAGAAACGACGAAATGCTGCCAAAAGCAAGACAGGGTTCTGGATTACCTACTACACCGGAAGAGTTGGTACAACTCATAACCCAACACGTTAATACTGCCATGGAATAGTGTGATGCTAACCAGAATAACGGCCAGGGACGTGGACGTGGTGCTCATGGGCATGGTTTTGGTGGGGCATAAATTGGAAATCCTCCAGGTAAAATAATGATCGGAAAGTTTTAGTAGTTCATGTGTTATGATATAATCGGAAAGTATTCCTGATTTTCATTAACCCTATGAACAATGCACATATGTACTTATAAAACATTCCAGGACTGTAACCCACGATCATTTACCGGTGCTGAAGGACCCTTAGATATCACCAGATGGATTGAGAAGATGGAATCCGTCATGGCAATCAGTGGTTGTGCTGCTGATCAACGGGTTAGGTACGCTCCTTGTTCTTTTCTTGATGAAGCACTATCTTGGTGGAACTCGCAAGTTCAAATTTTGGGTGAAGACATTGCCTATGGTCTAACCTGGAACGAACTTAAAGAGATGCTCCTAAAGGAATACTGCCCGCGTAGTGAGATACAGAAAATCAAGACCGACTTTTGGAACCTAGCCATGGAAGGTCTGAATGCCAGAGCTTACACATCTCGTTTTAACGGTTTGGCAAGGTTAGTTCCACGGATGGTTACTCCTGAGTATGTTAAGGTAGAAAGGTACATTTGGGGGCTATCGCCACGAATTCGCAGCATGGTCACATCAGCGAAACCCACTACCTATCTAGAAGCTACTACTCTGGCAAAATCATTAGCGGATGACGCTGCTCGCAGAGGTAGTTTTAACAAGAAGGAGGAAACCGGGAAGTCATCGGCCAAGGCCAATGCAGACGTGAAATCTGAACGGTCGGAGCTTTCTAAGCCTAAGTCGGGAAATTCAAGGAAGCGCAAGTCCGAGAGCTATAGGAAGGAAACCGATGAGAACCGTGACAGGAAACGCAGTTCAGGGAAGACGTATGTAGCAAGTTCTAACAGTTCTAGAAGGGATAATGCCAGGGATGGCAGGAGTGGTATAGAGAGGAAGACTCATGAGGATGAGCAGAAAAAGTGCGCCAGGTGTGGTCGAACTGGGCATGTTACCCGCGAGGTCTATGCTAAAAGTAATTCGGAGGGAGCGAAGCTTGAGGGATGCTTCCAGTGCGGTGAACAGGGACATTTCAAGAGGGATTGTCCTAAAGCAAAGGGTCAGAATGCTAGGGGCAGAGCATTCGAGCTAAACGCTGGAAAGGCACGTGACCATCCTGTTGTTGTTACTGGTATGTTTTTTATTAATAACCATTCTGCGTTCGTACTCTTTGATACTGGAGCTGACTTGAGTTTTGTTTCGAAAAACTTTGAACCAATTCTATGTTCTCCAACAAGTAAGCTAAGTAAAAAGTACTCGATAGAACTTGCAAACAGTAAATTGATTGAGACTAGCGAAGTCGTTCGTGGTTGTAGTATTCAGTTAGATGATCATAGTTTTAGCATCGACCTTTTACCAGTGGAGCTGGGTAGTTTTGATGTAGTTGTGGGGATAGATTGGCTATCCAAAAATAAAGCTGAGATTATTTGCTCGGAGAAGCAAGTGAGGATACCTCGTCCTGATGGTGGTGAAGCGATAGTTGTTCATGGAGACCGATCGAGTCGAGTGCCAAGTGTTGTCAGTGTTAAGAAGATGCTTAAGATGTTGTGAAATGGTTATCCTGCGTTCTTAGTTAATGTGGTGGATACGAAGGCTGAAGGTAGGAAGATCGAAGAGATTCCTATAGTCCGCGACTATCCAGAAGTTTTTCCTGAAGACTTACCTGGATTGCCCCCTACGAGACAGATCGAGTTCAGAATTGATCTGGTACCTGGTGCTGCACCGATTGCAAAGTCTCCTCATAGATTGGCGCCGTCAGAAATGAAAGAATTGTCGAATCAGCTTCAAGAGCTACTAGACAAAGGTTTCATTCGACCAACCTTTTCGCCTTGGGGTACACCTGTTTTGTTTGTGAAGAAGAAGGATGGATCCTTCAAGATGTGTATTGATTACAGAGGGCTGAACAAGTTGACTATCAAGAATTGGTACCCTTTACCGAGGATTGACGATTTATTTGATCAGCTACAGGGATCCATCTACTATTCGAAGATCGACCTGCGTTCAGGGTATCATCAGTTGAAGGTTGCTGATGAAGATTTTCCGAAAACTGCTTTTCGAACACGATATGGCCATTATGAGTTTTTAGTCATGCCTTTTGGCTTAACCAATGCGCCAGCTGTGTTCATGGATCTCATGAACAGGGTATGCAAACTTTATTTTGATAAATTCGTGATAGTATTCATCGACGATATACTTATCTATTCGTGAACCAAAGAAGATCATGAGCGCCGTTTGAATTTGATTTTGGAGTTGCTGAAGGAAGAGAAGTTGTATGCCAAGTTCTCTAAGTGTGAATTATGGATTCAAGAATTTCATTTTCTCGGACATGTCATAAATGAGAAAGGTATACACGTGGATCCGTCGAAGATTGAGGCAATCAAGAATTGGGTAGCGCCAAAGACTTCATCGGAGGTGCGATAATTCATAGGACTTGCTGGGTACTACCGGAGATTCATAAAGAATTTCTCCAGGTTAGCGCAGCCTTTGACGCTATTGACCCAGAAGGAAAAGAAGTTTGATTGGACGGAAAAGCACGAGGAAGCTTTTCGGATGTTGAAGGAAAAGTTGTGTAGTGCACCTATTCTTTCCCTTCCCGAGGGAAGTGATGATTTCGTTGTATATTGTGATGCATCATGTTTGGGCCTTGGATGCGTGCTTATGCAGAGGGACAAAGTGATAGCCAATGCATCCAGACAATTGAAAGTGCACGAGAAGAATTACACGACACATGATTTGGGGTTAGGAGCTGTTGTGTTTGCCTTGAAGATCTGGAGACATTATTTGTATCACACTAAGTGTACGATATACACAGACCATAAGAGCCTCCAGTATATCTTTGATCAGAATGATCTCAACATGCTACAACGGCGCTGGGTAGAGTTACTTAACGACTACGAGTGTGATATTCGTTATCACCCTGGAAAAGCACATGTTGTTGCGGATGCGCTCAACAGGAAAGAGTGGGAGAAGCCTCTATGTGTGCATGCTTTGGGCTTGACCATACATACGAGTTTGACTGATCAAATCTGTAATGCGCAACTAGATGCTTTGAAGGATGAGAACCTGAAAAGAGAAGGTTTGAGAGGATTAGAGTGTGAACTTATACCAAAAGCGGATGAAGTAATGTACTTCATGAACCGGATTTGGGTTCCGCTTAGAGGTAATCTGATGTAGTGAATAGTGTGATAATGAAGATCAAACACGTTGATTCTAAGAATACCCGTGTAGTTCTTCCCCAACCCCCAAATTGCAACCCAAAGGCCACGGAATTTGAAGTGAAAATTCAGTTTTCTCCAAAATTCAATTCTGATTGTTTCAATTACTAAAGGGACATATAAATAAGAACAGAAATTCGAAATGGGCCTAAAAAAGATAACGGGCCAAACACAAGCCCAAAAACAAAATGCCCAAAATACTTAAAAAAACATAAAAATGCAAATAACTAATGGAAATAAGCGTTTTTTGGCCCGGACGATGACCCAAACCGCCAAAGGCGTTTGCAGCAAGATGGAGCTTTTTCTCACATTCGTTTCGCCTGGTCGCACACCCAAAACGGACCTCCGTAGCCCAAGTTAGAGCCATTTTAGTGAAGCCCCTTTTGTTACGCGGTCTTGGGCCTCCAAATACAAAATAGCCTGTTCCTCCACACTTGGGCCCGCATCATAATCTACGTGAACCGGTTTTGAACGATGCTCATAAATCCAGATATTCCATTCACCCAGGTTCTACCAAGATGTATCAGGATATCAAGGAGTTATACTGGTCGCCAAATATGAAGAGAGATATTGCGGTCTATGTGGGTAAATGTCTGACGTGCTCAAAGGTTAAGGCTGAACATCAGAAGCCGTCTGGGCTTCTGCAGCTACCAGAGATTCCTAAGTGGAAATGGGAATATCTTACGATGGACTTTATCACCAAGTTACCCCGTACGTGATGTGGACATGACACAATATGGGTAATTGTAGATCGATTAACAAAGTCTGCTCATTTCTTAGCACTTAACGAGATTGTAGCCCGTCAGGCAGTACCGGTGTCAATTATCTCGGACAGAGACGGACGGTTTGACTCCAGGTTTTGGCGATCTCTTCAAGAGTCGTTGGGTTCTCGTTTGGACATGAGTACTGCATATCATCCTCAAACGGATGGTCAGAGTGAGAGAACCATTCAGACGTTGGAGGATATGTTGAGAGCGTGTGCGATTGATTTCGGTGGAAGTTGGGATACTCACTTGCCGTTGGCTGAGTTTTCTTACAAAAATAGCTACCACGCTAGTATCAAGGCTGGTCCGTTTGAAGCCTTGTACGGAAGGAAGTGTCAATCGCCACTTTGTTGGGCTGAAATCGGCGAGAAGCAATTGACCGGACCCGAGCTTATCCAGGAAACCATGGACAAGGTTATCCAGATTAAGGGAAGGTTGAAAGCTGCTGCAGATCGACAGAAGAGCTATGAGGATAATCGGAGGAAACCGTTGGAGTTTCAGGTCGGTGATCGGGTCATGTTGAAGGTATCGCCTTGGAAAGGTCTTGTGAGGTTTGGAAAAAGGGGGAAAGCTGAGCCCGCGTTATATAGGTCCTTTCGAAATCGCATCTCGAGTTGGATCAGTCGCGTATAGGCTTAAGTTGTCGCAAGAGCTTAGTGGAGTTCATGACGTGTTTCATGTCTCCAATTTGAAAAAGTGTCTATCTGATGAGACGGTAATTATACCCCGTGGTGAGGTTCGAGTGGACGATAAATTGAGAATTATCGAAGAACCAGTAGAGGTTCTGGATTGGAAAATTCAAAAACTCAGGAGGAGTAGGATTAAGTTGGTCAAGGTTCGTTGGGATTCTAAACATGGACCCGAGTTCACTTGGGAATGACAGGACCAGATGCAACGGAAATATCCTCACCTCTTCCCACCTAGTGCGAAAACGAAACCTGTAGAGTAGAATTTCAGGGACGAAATTCCCTAAACAGGGGGAGACTGTGACACCCGGCTATTTAGGCTGTACCGTACAAATGTAACACGTGTCATGAATAAATAAAAAGGCTGTATTTGACTGATATTGATGTTTATATGTGATACCTGATGTGTTGGTAAATCCAAACTTTGATAAAAATTACGTTGGCAACAATAAGATGAACGCTTATCGCGTAATGAATAAAATGCGAAACGAACGTCGGTGACCACCCGATCAGTGTTAAAATCCTAAAACTAGTTTGTTATGATTAGAATGATAATTTTAATAATGTTCATAAGGAAAAATAAATTAAAACACTAAGAAACTCTATTTTTCGAGTTTGAGCGCGTACCACGCGATACTGCGCGTGTTTGACAAAATACTGTCAACGCAGCCAGTCAAGGCAACTAGTAATTATTTCAGTCATATTTTAGTGGGATTATTTTTATAGAATGATAAAAATAATTTAAAACGCACTAAAACGGGATTAAAACGCTAGATAAAATACCCGGTATCTAGTAAAATACCAGTTTTTACTCAATATAACATATATATATGTATGTATGTATATGTGAAATTATATGATGGATGTGAGTGTGTGGATAGGTGGCGGCTAGAGGAGAAGGTTTCACCTTCTCTCTCTAACACTTGTTGGCCTAGGAAATCCCACATGATGATTATGCTTTCTAAAACCTTCCAAGATCTTGTTTAAACCAAGAAATACAATCGAACAACTCCATATCACTCTCTCTCTCACTAAACTCGGCCAAACACCCCTTTATCTCATCCATTTTCAAAATTTCAACTTTGTTCTTGAGAATTCAAATCCATTTCAAGGTGATTTCAAGTCCATTTGAGGGTTTAAAGGTGATTCCAAGGAGTTTCAAGCAAGAACCAAGCTTTATATCATCTTTTCATTCAAAAACCCACTTGAATCTTGAATGTATAAAAACTATTTTTCTTAAACATGTTCTTGATTCTTGGTGATGAAAATGATAGTGAAATGTTTCTCTTGTTCTTGGATTTAAATGCAAAACTTGAAACAAAAACAAATGGGTTTTTAAAGGAAATAAAAATGGATGAATGTGTGTGTATATGGCCGTATGTATGTATATATGTGTATGAGAGTTGAGTTTTGACTTTTGATTAAATCTTGTTAGATATGATGTTTGAAAGGTGATGCATGTGCAATCTAGAGAATGTTCTAAAAGGGTTTTAGGATTTGAAAAGGACTTGTTAAAAAGTGAACTTTTGGAAGTTTATGTGTGTGTATATATGTCGTGTATATGTATGTATATATGTATGCATGCATGTATTTTTTGTTACATACTCATAAATGTAAGAATACTTGCATTTATGTGTGTATGATTAGATGATTATTGATGAAATATATTGTGATTTGTGTCATACCCCGACCGCGTCAAAACAACAAAACCGCGGCGGAAACGTCAGGGAGTGGAGTAACAGAATCATTGTTTCACAACACATGGATTAAAGTTTCGTTTTATTTAGATATTAAGTGTTTAACATTGTCTTGAAATAGAACAAACAAGTTCAACATATTATCTATCATCGTTATTAAGTCACTAAGGCCTCGTCCGATCCTATGTGATCATGCATCCTAGTCATCATCAACATCATCAAATACCACCTGAAACATATGCGAAAATAAAATCAGCATAAAAATGCCGGCGAGCACATAGGTTTTGTGAGTGTGTCAGATTCATGGCTCGTATACATGTTGCAATAACTCATACGACTACAAGAGTCGATAATTGAAAACCTTGTTTTGAAAAGTGTTTTGTATTGCAATATGATTAACCAAATTTAATGAATTGGTTATAGTTTATAAAACCTCATTGCCATGAATCTTGACTAAAACATTTGTTTTTGTAAACCAAATTGTAAATCGTTCTTGTGATAAAACTCGTATGGTTTATATCATTTAGTAAACATCGTTGTGTGTAATCGTTTGAAATCGTTCGTTCAGTGAACTAAATAACGCCACGGAATGTAATATGATAAAAGCACTTATATAAAAGAAGTACCAGCGGTGTATCTGTCATACCCCGACCGCGTAAAACAACAACCACGGCGGAAACGTCGGGGAGTGTCGTAACAGAATCATTGTTTCATAACACATGGTAATTGAAGTTTTGTTTTATTGAATTAAAGGAGGTTACAATGTCTTAAAAACAAAGAAACATAACATAATTAACTAGTCTTGCATCTTTTATTGTTACTAAGGCCCAAGTCTGCCTAAGTGTATCTTGATCAACCCTATGCATCAGCTCCTGAAAACACATGTGAAAATAGGTACGTCAGTATAAAAATGCCTGTGAGATACATAGGTTTAATTGATGCAGGATTCATGACTTGTAGGTTAAAAGAATGTTTAACAAAAAGGTAGTCATGAACCTTAAAAATATTTTCTTTTAGAAATCATACGAATATCGATAAAAAATCAGATCATATAAAAGAATAATGCATAGTTAAGTAAAATAACCAAGTAAAAATGAGTTTGTATAAAATACGTTGTTTGTAAAACGATGTTTTGTGAAGATATGTTATTTGTGTAAAATGTAATATGTCTAAATTGAAATGGTTTAAATAACGCTACGATATGTAACATCATAAAATCACTTATATATAGGAAGTACCAGCGGCATATCCACCATGCTTTTATCATATTACACACGCCTCGTTATTTAAATCACTTACCCAAACAAACCACAAAAATGTATTGTTTAAACCAATGTAAAAATGTTCATGTATAATCAAATGCTATGTATGGCAAATAAAAAGTATCTACTCAAACCATGTGTAAAATGTACAAAACAATGTATTTGAATAAATCATAGTTTAAATCAAAAGTTATGTTTTGTAAAATTAATGCTTTATTAATACAAACATCTATGCGGTAATGTTAAACATATACATTCAAGCCTTGCGACTGTGGAGACAAACCCTTAACAAGTTAAAGGTTTATCAAAATTATGTATATCGGATTCAGTCATTCCCTACGTCCAAACAAACCTAGGATTTCAGGAACGGGAGTTGTCAATTCCTATGGTACCACTGCTTACTACCGAGCGGCGTGATCAATGTTAATGAACGTATTTTTGAGCCGTTAAACAAACCAAATGTCATACTAAATGTATGCATGTTATGTGAAAACAATGTACTAAGTATGCTAATTGAACATACATAGCAAAAATGTGATGTAAATCAATGTGTACATATGCTAAAATAAATATATGAAACAAATGTGTTTATGAAATCAGTGTACTAGCATGTTAATTAAACATACATAGCATAAACATAGATGAAATCATGTACTATACGTGTACTATATGAACATAGCAAGTATATGTTATAAAAGCAGGAAAAGCACGAAAGTAAACCAGTAGGCACATGTGTTTCACCCCAAAATGTTTGAAAACAGTAAAAGAGGGGACTATGTGCTCACTTAAGAAAGCTTAGAAGTCTTTGAATAACAACCAAGCAATGCTGGAGAGATCACGGAATCAATCGGCACCTAATATAGGTAACTACGTTAATAAACCGGTCCTAAATCGGAAGATCGGATAGAATGAGGTTTCGTAAACCAAATGAGTATAGGAACTCATGTAATATGGTTTAACAAAGCCTATATTCTAAATCGGAACCTCTCCTAAGTGCTTACGACCCATTGCGACTCGTTTAGGTAGCATACGCTACTTTAACGTGTCGTTCGCGTAAAACGCGTTCGGACCACCTAACTAGTCCTATGACAAGTATTATGTGCCTTAACATGTCTAATAATGTTTCCTAATCAGTTTAAATGTCAAAATTTAGGTTTCATATGCTTAAAATGAAATTATGCGTAAAAAGGGCATTTTGGTCATTTTCCTAAGGCATATAAACTACCTATCATACAACTAACTAAACGAAGTGACCATAAGGTATAACCTTGGAAGGTTATTCCCTATGCAACTATGGTCACAAAACATGTTTGGTCGGATCCTAATGATCGACCAAATAGGTCGGGTTCGAAAGTCTAAGCGGTTGTTTAGACCGCTTATCTTACGACCCTATATAAGCACTAAACTAAAAGTGACGAGTTAAACATGTTAAAACATGTTTAACTAAGTTAGAAAACAAGTTTGATATCTAATCAACGTGTTTTGATACCCAAAAATAGCTTCGTTGCAAAATACGCGTAAACACGTATTTTGACCGAAACTTTGACTCGTCACTACGCCTAATTAATGTGGTAATCAGTAGGTATAGTCACAAGATACTATAACCTTCGTGATTACGCTCACGTTGCAAAGTTCAAACGAACTTTGTGTTGACCAAAAACTGGTCAAAGCAGAAAGTCAAACACTGTTTGACTTTCATGCTTAAAACGCATAAAAGCATGAAAGAAACTTACAAAAGGTCCAAGCCTAGAAGATAGAACAAGAAAACCAGAGGATTAGGACCTTCAACCAGAAGGGAAAATCCCAATTGTCTAGAAATGAGAGAAAAATTATGAATGTGCAAGTTGTGACGTGAATTTAGGTGGGTATTTATAGATTTCGGACAACCGTTAGGATCGTTTCTTGGATTTCGAGCCTCAATCCTGGCCCTCCATGTGTTGCCCACTGAAATACAATACTATGGGTGCCCAAAACAAGCTCAAGGTTTGATTAAACCATGTACAAAAGCCAGAAACCGGCAGATGATTGTGAAAACTGAGTTTTGCTGATCTGGGCAGCTCTCGCGCCCCGCGTACGAGCTAGGTCCTGCCTACGCGACCCGGGACCGATGGCAGTTCAGCAACAAGTTTCAGTTTTTTACAGAAACAGTCCCTGCAAGTGTATAATGCCATTTCTGACTCGTTTAAGGCCCGTTAAGCCATTTTCAAGGCTCTACAATGATGCCAAAGTGTAGGGGACATGAAATATGCTTGAAAATGTCTCGGATGTCGGTTCGTTTGGTCGTACGGTCACGATATTTGGTTAATTACGACGAAACACGAACGAACACGAAAAACGATCCAAATTGCGAAACGAATGAAGTTTTAGCATTCCAATCACTAAAATAAAATATTTTAATGATTACAAAAAATTTTGGATGTTCGGATACGTTCAGAACGTAAGATATGCGCGAAAATGCAAACTTATGCGCTTTTTGACGCTTTTAGTCCCTGTTTGACCAAATAAGTTTATTTTAGCATACCGAACCCCTCAAAGCCTATTTCTAAGCTATTTAAAGGATATCTAGGGTATGTTTAACTTATGATCATATTCCGGAAGGTTCGTTACAATACGAATCGGTAGACTTTTGCAGTTTGACGCAAATGGTCCCTACGATCGAATAAACTTGATTTCGACACACCAAACCCTCCAAAACTTATTTATAAGTTATGTAAAGGTTATTTTAAGGTATGTTAAGCCTATTTCACTGTTCCAGAGTGTTTGTCACGTTAAACTGATTACGTTTACACATCGGTTCGCATATAACTTTCCAGAAAGGGATTTAGAGCTCGAAATTGAACGAGAATTGAAATGAGAAATTTTTAATCATGAATAAACAAATATAGAGATCAAAATACGTTGATTCATTGATAATTGAACTGCCCAGAGTTTGAATAATGATTATACAAGCACATGTGTCACAGTCTCCCCTACTTTAGGAAATTTCGTCCCGAAATTTATTTAGAGGAAACTTGTGAGAGCTCGAAACTTGAAGTCGAAAAGATAAAACAACATTGATTAGGGTTCTGAACTTCTAGTAACTTAAATAACGTCATGCTTGCAATGTAAGAGGGACACTTATATAAATATATGAAGCGCCATCGGTGCGTCCACCGTACCTCCGTTACATTGTTCACGTTTCGTTATTTTTGCCACTATAGGTTCTTACACATGACAAATCTTACTGTGGTTTCTGTGCACTGAATTCCCTAATTATGTATGCATCCATAATTACGTAATTCCTTGCACAGTCCGCACAGTGCATTCTATAATGTGTAGGGGAAGAAAATCAAATGAATAAACCTGCGATGACTGTGGCTAGACTGCTAAAGGGTCCTTTTTAGTTAGATCAACAAATGATCTTTTAAAATAGACCACTAAAAGGGTCCTTTTAGCTACATCATCTCATGATATCATTAACCATGTTAACAAATCAATCTTTTTAACTAGACCATCCAAAGGGTCTCTTTTGAATTATGGAATAGTACTTTATAATCCAAGGGTCTTAACTATTACGTAGAAGCCCATTAAGGATTTAAGGTAGTACCTTTGGATATCTTACTATTAATCCCTCATATGAAGATATGGAAGATTCTACGAGGATTTGGATAACGAAAATTTGGATCATACAAAAACACATAAACATATAAACACACAATCACGTAATCACATAATTGTTTAACTTGGTCTCCAAATTTGTTATTAACTTGTTATTAATTTTGTTCATCAACATGTATTGAGTTATACACATGTATTTAAAGTATACCAGGAATCCAATCCATGTACTTCAATTGATATACTTAAGAATCTAACTATGAAGATAGGAAGATTCTAATAGGAATTTGACTTTGTCCTTATCGAATCGTAATGTATGTATTAAAGCATACAAAGAATCCAATTAAGGACTTCGATTTAAAGCTTAAAACACCCATAAGGATAAGGATATGAAGATCCTATATGGATTTTGGAATTTGTGAAGCGAGAGATGCTTCGAAACCTTGCACTAGACGTGCTTAAGTCGATACACGAGGTAAAATGTTTATGAAGTTGAGGTGCTAGATATGCCAAGTCGACATATGAAGCAGAATTTGGAGGTTGTGTACTACGTACGTTAAGTCAATCATACGAGCAGAATGTTTTCGAAAATTATGCATGGGGTTCCTTGAAAATGTGTTTAATGTTTTTGAAACCTTACGTAATACTTTTGAAATCATACGGTAGATGTATTGGGTAAATATGTTTATAAATTGTTTTAAAATCATGTGAGATGAATTTTGTAATTATGTATAAGGTTTTTGAAAACATGGATAATGCTTTTGAAATTATGTGCTTGGTATAAGAAAATATACTAGGTTAAAATGTTTTTAAATCATAAGAAATGTCTTTGAAATCATGGAGGATGTTTTGAAAATCTATACTATGTATGTTGTTATGAAAACCAGAATGTAATGATATGTACATTGGTATATCATATAAGATTGTTGAAGGACTTATGAAAAGTACCCTTAAATATCCAAACAAGGATTTAAAGTGATATTTTGAGTAATCGTCTAAATTTGTAACTTAGATTCTGTACTTCGTTTCTTAGAATGAAACGAGTACTTAGAATTTTTGTGGAAATCGTGAGCGATCACATGATAGAGAGAACTACAAGAGTAGTTTGTTTTGCAAAGAACACAGTTCCTTGATGTCTTTATCGTAGGGGTATGCCAAACACATATGTAACTACATTTATTTTTGTACATCAGAATTGTGAACAAAGATTTATTTATAGGCCAACCCCATTGTTTCAGAGTTCAAGGAAAATAAAAGCAACAAAACATAAGATTTTAGTTATTTCCAAACAACATCATCTTCCAGTCAGCCCGATGCTGATTCATGGGTCAGATTTGCATTGACAAGCTTTGGGCACTTGTTCCTGAAATGGCTCATCTCGCCACAGTTGTAGAAAGTTCCTGGTGGAAAGCAAGCTTGTGCTGGATCTGCTTGAAGTTGAGTAGGGTTCTGAGTATCTTGATTTAACGCAGTGACTGAACGACAGACTCTTGCCGTATGACCAAAAAGTCCACAGTTGAAACATTTTCGACATTTGACACTGGCATGGTGATGGAGGTTACACTGATTGCATAAAGGGGCTGTTCCATCGTATGGTGCTTGAGTAGCAGTAGGATCTGCAACAGTTTTGTTTTGGATAGCAAACCGGCATGTGTTACCCAAATGTCCCCATCGTCCACAGTGGGTACATTTGAAACATGGTATTTGATTTGGATGATTACGGTTGCATTGATTGCACAAAGGAGCAGTTGATTTGTATGGCTTCTTGGCTGGTGGTGTTGCCACCTGGCTGGGTCCCGCTTGATTCGGAGCATTCACTGGAAGGTTCTTTGAAGCTTTACGCTTCCTTGACCTTCGTGAAGGCTTGGCTTCTGTTTCCTTTGGTGTCTCTTGGGTGGCTTCATCCTTGAGACGAGACATAGCAAAAGCTAATTCAGCAGTCTTCTGGAATACTAAGCCTATTCGTTGGGCAATTTTGGTAGCCAGTTCGGACATTTGAGTGTCGCTGCGATGAAGAGACATCCTAAAGGAAATGGAAGACATGGGAGGAAATAAGTGAGATGTTATCGGATAATCAAAACAGAATGTTTAAATATATCGACAACGCATGAAGATTGTGATCATTTGTTTGTTACCTAAGGCAAACAAATGAGACGGTGGCTAATCAAAGTAAGCGGGTCATATTAATGTATCGCGAAGACATGCTTTAGCCTATAAGTGAACACTCACCCCAAGAGTTCCCAGGTAAGAGTGACTGGTCCGATTATGTGGATTTGTACGAACACTCTAGCCTTAGACATAAAACTCGGGATACAGGCACCCACCCTTTCAGATTGCACGTGTTCACATTAATAAGACCCAAAATTTGACGAGATTTTGAAAACTTTGAGGGTTCAAAACCTTATAATAAATCATCCTAGAATAGATGATTGGTTTTCAAAGCGGATTTGAAATTTGTGTTCTTGTTGTGGTTGTCTCCTAAGGATAGGTGACAGTATTGTTTTAAGATCTAAACACAAGAATCTTGTGTTAGGGTCCTAGGAAGGTTATAGACTAGGTCAAAGAATTACTAATAACCTAATTCCCTATAACCATGAGCTCTGATACCAACTTTTCTGTCACACCCCGACCGCGTAAAACAACAACCGCGGCGGAAACGTCTGGGAGTGTCGTAACAGAATCATTGTTCATAACACATGGTAATTGAGGTTTTGTTTTATTGAATTAAAAGAGGTTACAACGTCTTAAAAACAAAGAAACATAACATAATTAACTAGTCTTGCATCTTTTATTGTTAATAAGGCCCAAGTCTGTCTAAGTGTATCTTGATCAACCCTATGCATCAGCTCCTGAAAACACATGTGAAAATAGGTAAGTCAGCATAAAAATGCCTGTGAGATACATAGGTTTTATTGATGCAGGATTCATGACTTGTAGGTTAAAAGAATGTTTAACAAAAAGGTAGTCATGAACCTTAAAAATGTTTTCTTTTAGAAATCATACGAATATCGATAAAAAATCAGATGATATAAAAGAATAATGCATAGTTAAGTAAAATAACCAAGTAAAAATGAGTTTGTATAAAATATGTTGTTTGTAAAACAATGTTTTGTGAAGATATGTTATTTGTGTAAAATGTAATATGTCTAAATTGAAATGGTTTAAATAACGCTACGATATGTAATATCATAAAAGCACTTATATATAGGAAATACCAGCGGCGTATCCACCATGCTTTTATCATATTACACACGCCTCGTTATTTAAATCACTTACCCAAACAAATCACCAAAATGTATTGTTTAAACCAATGTAAAAATGTTCATGTATAATCAAATTCTATGTATGGAAAATAAAAAGCATATACTCAAACCATATGTAAAATGTACAAAACAATGTATTTGAATAAATCATAGTTTAAATATAAAAGTTATGTTTTGTAAAATTAATGCTTTATTGATACAAACATCTATGCGGTAATGTTAAACGTATACATTCAAGCCTTGCGACTATGGAGACAAACCCTTAACAAGTTAAAGGTTTATCAAAATTATGTATATCGGATTCAGTCATTCCCTACGTCCAAACAAACCTAGGATTTCAAGAACGGGAGTTGTCAATTCCTATGGTACCACTACTTACTACCGAGCGGCGTGATCAATGTTAATGAACGTATTTTTGAGCCGTTAAACAAACCACATATTATACCAAATGTAAGCATGTTATGTGAAAACAATGTACTAAGTATGCTAAATGAACATACATAGCAAAAATGTGATGTAAATCAATGTGTACATATGCTAAAATAAATATATGAAACAAATGTGTTTATGAAATCAGTGTACTAGCATGTTAATTAAACATACATAGCATAAACATAGATGAAATCATGTACGATACGTGTACTATATGAACATAGCAAGTATATGTTATAAAAGCATGAAAAGCACGAAAGTAAACAAGTAGGCACATTTGTTTCACCCCAAAATGTTTGAAAACAGTAAAAGAGGGGACTATGTACTCACTTGAGAATGCTTAGAAGTCTTTGAATAACAACCAAGCAATGCTAGAGAGATCACGGAATCAATCGGCACCTAATATAGGTAACTACGTTAATAAACCGGTCCTAAATCGGAAGATCGGATAGAATGAAGTTTCGTAAACCAAATGAGTATAGGAACTCATGTAATATGGTTTAACAAAGCCTATATTCTAAATCGGAACCTATCCTAAGTGCTTACGACCCATTACGACTCGTTTAGGTAGCTTAGGCTACTTTAACACGCCGTTCGTGTAAAACGCGTTCGGACCGCCTAACTAGTCCTATGACAAGTATTATATGCCTTAACATGTCTAATAATGTTGCCTAATCAGTTGAAATGTCAAAATTTAGGTTTCATATGCTTAAAATGAAATTATTCGTAAAAAGGGAATTTTGGTCATTTTCCTAAGGCATATAAACTACCTATCATACAACAAATTCAAGGAAGTGACCATAAGGTATAACCTTGGAAGGTTATTCCCTATGCAACTATGGTCACAAAATACGTTTGGTCGGATCCTAATGATCGACGAAACGGGTCGGGTTTGAAAGTCTAAGCGGTTGTTTAGACCGCTTATCTTACGACCCTATATAAGCACTAAACTAAAAGTGACGAGTTAAGCATGTTAAAACATGTTTAACTAAGTTAGAAAACAAGTGTGATATCAAAACAACGTGTTTTGATACCTAAAAATATCTTCGTTGCAAAATACGCGTAAACCCGTATTTTGACCGAAACTTTGACTCGTCACTACGCCTAATTAACGTGGTAATCAGTAGGTATAGTCACAAGAGACTATAACCATCGTGATTACGCTCACGTTGCAAAGTTCAAACGAACTTTGTGTTGACGAAAGACTGGTCAAAGAAGAAAGTCAAACACTATTTGACTTTCACGCTTAAAACGCATAAAAGCATGAAAGAAACTTACAAAAGGTCCAAGCCTAGAAGATAGAACAAGAAAACCAGAGGAGTAGGAACTTCAACCAGAAGTGATAGTCCCAATTGTCCAGAAATGAGAGAAAAATTCTGAATGTGCAAGTTGTGAAATGAATTTAGGAGGGTATTTGTAGATTTCGGACAACCGTTAGGATCGTTTCTTGGATTTCGAGCTTCAATACTGGCCCTCCATGTGTTGCCCACTGAAATACAATACTATGGGTGCCCAAAACAAGCTCAAGGTTTGATTAAACCATGTACAAAAGCCAGAAACCAGCAGCTGGTTGTGAAAACTAAGTTTTGCTATTCTGGGCAGCTCTCGCGCCCCGCGTACGAGCTAGGTCCGGCCTACGCGGCCCGCGACCGATGGTAGTTCAGCAATAAGTTTCAGTTTTTACAGAAACAGTCCCTGCAAGTGTATATAGCCATTTCTGACTCGTTTAAGGCCCGTTAAGCCATTTTCAAGGCTCTACAATGATGCCAAAGTGTAGGGGACATGAAATATGCTTGAAAATGTCTCGGATGTCGGTTCGTTTGGTCGTACGGTCACGATATTTGGTTAATTATGAGGAAACACGAACGAACGCGAAAAACGATCCAAATTGCGAAACGAATGAAGTTTTAGCATTCCAATCACTAAAATAAAATATTATAATGATTACAAAAATTTTTGGATGTACGGATACGATCAGAACGTAAGATATGCGCGAAAATGCAAACTTATGCGCTTTTTGACGCTTTTAGTCCCTGTTTGACCAAATAAGTTTATTTTAGCAAACCGAACCAGTCAAAGCCTATTTCTAAGCTATTTAAAGGATATTTAGGGTATGTTTAGCTTATGATCATATTCCGGAAGGTTCGTTACAATACGAATCGGTAGACTTTTGCAGTTTGACGCAAATGGTCCCTGCGATCGAATAAACTTGATTTCGACACACCAAACCCTCCAAAACTTATTTCTAAGTTATGTAAAGGTTATTTAAGGTATGTTAAACCTATGTCACTATTACAAAGTGTTTTTCACGTTAAACTGATTACGTTTACGCATCGGTTCGCGTATAACTTTCCAGAAAGTGATTTAGAGCTCGAAATCGAACGAGAATTGAAATGAGAAATTGTTAATCATGAATACACAAATATAGGGATCAAAATATGTTGATTCATTGATAATTGAACTACCCAGAGTTTGAATAATGATTATACAAGCATAGGTGTCACAATATCTACCATGCTTTTATCACATTACACCCGTCCCGTTATCTAATCACTTACCAAGAACCAATCGTTCAAAAATCATTCTATTCGTTCGTGTTATCAATCGTTTGTTCAATTCGTTTAACTTGTTCAAATCATTTAAATCATTCAAATCATTCACATCGTTTTAATCGTTCGTGTTTTAATTGTGAAAACTAACTTTTGGTTGTCTCGTCGAATACATTCAAACCTGTGTGACTCGTCCATCGTTCAACTCGTATTAACAAACCACCAAAGGGTAAGTTAACAATCATCAGGTTTTGTCGTTACCCACATTATCCCCATACATAACCATGGCGATAGTCCGATAACGGGATTTGTCAGATCCTATGGTACCATAACATACTACTGGTCGGCTTGATCATTATTAATGAATGTCATTCATGTTATGTAATAACGTCCCAACAAGTTCGTTCACATTATCAAAATCGTTGTGTTTAATATAAACCATAGTGTTCGTTTTTTAAAACATCGAAATCGTTTAGAACATATGAATCACCCCAAAACAATTGAAAGTAGTAAAATAGGGGAACTATGTACTCACTTGAGATTCCAAGGTATCCTCGATTAAATGAACTAACAAGCTCGGGCAATCAAGAAATCAAGTGGCACCTAGTATCGGATCATTATGTTAATAAATCGACACCTAAATTGTGAGATCGGGTAGAATGAGGTCTCGTAAACCAAATGAGTATTGGAACTCATGTGATATGGTTTAACAAAGCCTATATTTTGATTCGGAACCTATCCTAAGTGCTTACGACCCGTTATGACCCGTTAAGGTAGTCTACGCTACTTTAACGCGTCATTTGCGCAAAAGCACAACGAATAGCCTAACTAGTCCTATGACAAGTATTATATGCCCTAACATGTTTAAATATGTTGCATAATCAGTTTAAGTGTCAAAATTTAAGTTACATATGCTTAATTTCAAATTATGCATGAAAAAGGCATTTTGGTCATTTTCCTAAGGCATATAAACTACCTATCATACAACTAATTAAACTATGTGACCATAAGGTATAACCTCGGAAGGTTACTCCCTATACAATTATTGTCACAAAATATGTTTGGTCGGATCCTAATGATCCACCAAACGGGTCGGGTTCGAAAGTCTAAGCGGTTGTTTAGACCGCTTGACTTACGACCCTAAACAAGCACTAGACTAAAAGTGACGAGTTAAACATGTTAAAACATGTTTAACTAAGTTAGAAAACTGATTTGATATCAAAACAAAGTGTTTTGATACCCGAAAATAGTTTCGTTGCAAAATGCACATAATCGTGCATTTTGACCGAAACTTTGACTCGTTACTTCGACTAATCAACGTGGAAATCAGTAGGTATAGTCAGAAGGGACTATAATGTCACACCCTGACTTTTGCGGAAGCGTGATTTGGTGTGACTTGCTTAATATCATTGCATTCAACCATAACAAACAACTGTATGATAAATCCAAGATGTTCATCCATTGATTAAGTTTTGAAACATTACAACAACATTGATTTAACCCCAAAAACACAGACTTCGTATTCAGAATACGACACCAACAGGTTTTAAGTTCCATAAGGACTTTTCAAAAGACACTAATGATAACCAAGCTTTAAAACATGTACCCTATCTAGGATAGGATACACACTCTAAACCATTCGACACCGGATGACATCTTTTATTCCAGACAACACTTGAAACTTTAACGCCCGCCAGATCCATACTTAGTTTCCTGAAATACATGTAGTTTGAAAACATCAACAAAAGTTGAGCGAGTTCATGTGTGTGTTTGTGAATAAACCTTTGAAACCTTTGTAAGTATGTTTGTATGTAATTGAAATCTAGTATGAAAGCAACAAGGAAACAAATCAATTAATGTGTAGCTAATACATTAATATACGTGACATGGTGCAGGAAGACTCAAACCTAGCAGACTTTGTCAATAAGACATAGTCAACACATGGTCCACTAGACGGACTCATGGGTGGGGCTCGCTACACCTAAATAGATCTATCACTCACATCCCTCGGTCCTACTACGAGGATTAATGGCCTTAAGAGTGCGCCTACCCATTCACATGATCTACTGTACTTTCCAAAGCTAACCATACCAATTGTAATTGTTCGTAATCATTTTGTAACATGTACTTCACCCCCGAAGTTATAAAACTGAAAACAGTTAAAAGAAAAGGGGGACATGAACTCACAGTTTTGCGTTCCTTGTATCCGATGTAACTCAAAGCTTCCTCTAGAACGCACGACTACCAACATGCGTACTATGGTCCATTAGACGAGCGGGTCGTGCCTTGACTTAGTATTGATTAGTGTCTTTGAGTTACGTTTCATAGTGTCTTCATTATTATTCCAAGTGTATAATTATTTGTTAAAATAATTAATATTTTAACTCAAATTATATTTATTAGATTTTGGAATAATTGTTAAAACAATATATATTAACTTAATACTTCCCAAGTATTTATACTTGTATTTCCTTCCCAAGGATGGGGTATCTTATACTTGTATATTTTTTCCATGTACTGGTGTCGTATTCCGGTGTGTATTTATACATACGAGAATACGTATTTTTATTGTATTCATTAAGTATTCATATACTTAATTTTATATCAACTTTTCCGGAATAATATTTTTAGTAAGATACTTTAATATATATTTCCAAAATATATATTCCGAGGTATGTTACTTAGAAAATTATTTATAATTCTCTCTTGGCAAAAGTATTCGTATTTTCATATAAGTTCCAAAAATACTATATTTTAAAGTCTATCTTGGAAAATATGTACAAACTTATTTTTCTCCCAAAAATCATATATTTCATGTTCATTTGAGAAAATATATATTTCTTACAAAAATAATATATCTTCTATTGATTCCAAGAGAATATATTTTTGTCCACCAAAAATAATATATTTTCTTCTTGTCAAAAATATGATATAACTTTGTAATAATTGTGAAAATCATATTTTCATTCACTTGGTGTCCAAAATATTATTTACCAAAATATACATATGAATAATATTTCCGGAATATTTTGCAAGTTATATTCCTCTGTCCGGTTTTACCGGTATTTTGTGTAATCTTTTATATTCATATTCTTAGGATTTTGGTAATATTTTGGATTGTAAGTTCTTGGTATTTTGATGAGTTATATTATTTCAAATCCTAAAATAATATAACTAATACACATAATATACAAATAATCACACACATGGTGCCTTCTAAATATATATTTCCTAAATACATATTTAGTCACTTTTATTTGTAAAAACCAACCTCCAATATTTATAATTTTTCTAACAAAAGTTATGGCAAAGTTTATGTAACAATTTATGGTTTGAATAAACTTGTAAATACTTGTTTAAAAATATTTTTCTAAGTGTTTATATTTTTAGAAAATTTTGCCATAGTTTCCCCTAAAAATGGAGGTTTCCATGCTTTCAATCATATCATTTTCTTTTGTAAAAATCATCACAATCAATAATAAACAACTTTTACTTACCAATTTTGCCAAAAATAAGTATAATCTACTACTTCATGAACTTGAATATTTGTAAAAATTTGTAGGAACTTACTAGTGTCATTAGTAAGCCTTGTTACCCTATAAAATATGATTAGTTCTTTAAAAACTTCATTTTTAAAGAATATAGATGTTTACAAATTCAAATCATATTTTCTAAAAATATTTCTTTATGCATTCTTCTTGTTACACAAGTGTTTCTACACTTGTTTAACCACTAAAAATAAGATTTGTTTATGTAATAACTAAGATCTAGTAAAACTTGTATTTTTAACTTGGTTTCTTAGAAAATCACTCTTGAAATTTTAGATTTACAAGATTTACATCTTACTTTGATCATTACTTTGTAAGAAAACAATATATTCCTTCAAGTTCATGCTTTATGTTAGGATGATATGTGAATCTCTAACATGTTTATCTTCTCATCTTGCTATATTATGTTTTTAATCATGATCTAGCAAGATCATGTGATGATCCAGGGTCGTCTCCGAGAATGCTAAAAAAATTTTGGGCCTCGGACGAAACAAAAAAATTGGGCCTACTTATTATAATATAAACTCATCAGTTATATATCAAGAAACCACAATACGACTATAATTGCTACAAAACAAACCAAAAGTAGTGTATTTTGATAAAATATGTTTATACACCCATGTATATATAAATATGTGATTCAAATTAGTGATGTTTTAAGGCTTAACATGTCGTGTAATCTCACTTTATAAAACGTTAATATTGTTTTTAGAAAATGAATCGTGACAAAATCATTAATTAAAAATAAAAGTTAATAATCATCGGATTTGAAATCATTACCTCAAGACTATAACCCAAAACATTAACTAATGAATCATATAATCATCTTGTTAACAAGATCAAACTGTTAATTAATTAAGTGAATTGATAAATTAAAATGCAAGAGACTAATAGTTGAAAATTGTTTAAATAAAAATACAAAGGAGTGGATTAGTGTAGGTCCCTATCCCGTATGGATCGTAACAAAACTGACAATCTACCAAGGGTGCGGAATCCCCTTGATAAATCTATCAAACAGAAACAAGAACACAAGATGTTTTACCAACTGATCTTCTATGATTATCCAACGTAAACGTTTACAATCACTAAAGATCTCCAAGAACCAACAGCCAATTTCTGTTTGTTCTAGAACTCTCTCTCACTTCGAATGCTAACAATAATCTCCAAAAGTCTCAAGAATGTCTAACCCTAAAACTCTAGGTAAAGGTTGTTTATATAGCACAACCAATACAATTCGAAATGGGCTCAACCCATACGAATTCTGTTTTCAAATCAGGCTAAACTAGATGGACTTTAACTTGAAACAAACTTGGACTAGATTGGGCTTCAACAAACTCGAATTCCTTTCAGTCTTCATAAGTCTTCGCGGCCCAAAACACGTTTAATATCCAAAGACCAATCCAACGCTGTTGTCACATAAAATGCACCAACAATTAGAACTTGTGACCTTAGTTTTCAAATTTGAGTGTCTTAACCATTGAACTAGCTTCATTTTTGGTTCTGGAACTTATTTATTAAAGATTTAACAAAACATAACAGTGCTCACTTAAAAATCTAGGCCTTGAAATTTTGTCGGGCCCTATAAACCCTTTGGGCCTTGGCGTCTGCCCGGGCTGCCCAGCCCTAAAACCGGCCCTGTGATGATCTACATAATTTTCACAAGCAAACAATGATCAACAAGTAAATCAACACAAAACAACATGATTTCTTATAATTTTAAGCTTATGTTCATGTTTCATCTTCTTGTTTCTTAGTGTTCTTCATGATAATCATCTTGTATCATCTTTTAACCACTTAAAATAGAAGTAAAATGGAAAGATCATGGTTCTTACCACTAGCTCAAGGCTAGGGATGATCTAGAGGAGAAAACAAGTGGATAAAAGCAAACAAGAGAGATCCTTGAACTTCCGAAAGCTCTTAGCTTCTCTATGCACCTTCTAACATCTTTGTATATGTGTGAAATGTATGAAGAATGATTGATGATGGTGGTGGTGTTTGTGCTTGATCTCGGCCGAAGGTAGGCAAGGGAGAAGAGAAAAAGTGTGTGTTTTAGTGTGTGAGAGATATGACGTTCATGTGCTTATGGTTATACTTATAACCCATTCATAACATTTCTCCCTTGTATAATATGTTTTAAAAAGTAGTAACAAGATCTAATATAATATATAGATAAAATCTTGAAGTGGGGCCCTTGTTGGGGCCAGATTTGGTGAGGGGGGGGGGGGTAAAATGTAAATTTTTGGAAGTTTGGGGTTTAAAGTGCAAACTAGAAGGTTTAAGTATGTTTAAGTGTGTTTAGGTATTTTTATGATTTTTAAGGTGTTCTACCACCAATACTAGCTTAATATCATAAAAACATTACTTCTAATAAAATTTTGATGTCCCGGTTATTGTCCGGTTGTTCGGTTTGTTACGGTTCGTTAAAGTGCTGAATTGCGCAGTTTCACTAAGTATGAAGCCCCTTTTGTGGCAGTTTTAATTCCCGACACTTTGTAAGTTATTTTGGGCAATAAAATATAAATTTTGTATGATATTATTGTGTTAAATAGTTGGTTATAGCTGAATTGTGCTGATTTTCTGCAGAATTCTGCAGTTTATGTGAGTTTTAGGCACTTTCCGGCACTTAAACTATCTCTAGGATGGCCATCCGATCAGATGACATTTGTCATCCGTCGGATTCCACTTTTACATTAATGCACCGATCCCTGTGTTGTCTTTACACAAACATATATGCATTTACATACATACACAAAATAACATACACAACACAAAATAAGACTCGATGCAGACGGAAGCTACAGACATATGTACTAATAGACTCCCCCTTGGATGTAGCTGTAGTTCCTTCCTGCATAGTCTTCAATCCTTCCTACTGCGTCTTCTTTCTTTAGCCCTCTGCCTTCTCTTTTCTGCTTTTTCTTCCAACATCTTTCGCCTTAGAGGCCTTCCAACTTCATTCCAGTACTTTCTGTACTCTGGATCACCGTCACGTTTCCTATCCCAACGTGGAATCTTGTTTTCCTCTTTCTCAATAGGTGTCTGGTCCGTTGGAGGAGGTCTCATAAGCTTGTACCTTCCAAGTCTCGCAGCTTTCTCAGCAATCCCTTTAAACTTCTGACTGCGGTTGTATTTTTTCAAGAATTCATCAATCTCTAAATCTCTCCACTTAGACTTCCAGTATCTCCCATAGTTGATGTCATTAGCAAAGCATACATCCACAATTGTGACAACTGTGCTCTGTAATCGATGTTCAATGTAAAACAATATCCATTATTAATAAAACAATGTGTTTTCGTGTTATTATGTGTGTATTTGTGTTTGATGATTTTACGATTTGATTCGAGTTCGAACTCAAGCTTTGAATCGCTTTCTAGAAAGTTATACGCAAACTGGTGCGTAAACGTAATCAGTTAACCGCGAAAAACACTCCGGAATAGTGAAATAGGCTTAACATACCTTAAATAACCTTCACATAACTTAGAAATGAGTTTTGGATGGTTTGGTGTGTTGAAAACAAGTCTATTCGATCGCAGGGACTAGTTGTGTCAAACTGCGAATCTATACCGATTTGTATAGTAACGAACACTCCGGAACTTGATCATAAGTTAAACATACCATAAATATCCTTTACATAGCTTAGAAATAGGCTTTGAGGAGTTCGGTATGCAAAAATAAACTTATTTGATCAATAGGGACTAAAAGCGTCAAAAAGTGCATAAGTTTGCATTTTCGCGCATATCTTACGTTCTGAATATATCCGGACATCCAAAAATTTTTGTAATCATTAAAATATCTTATTTTAGTGATTGGCATGCAAAAATTCCATTTATCGCGTAATTTGGATCGTTTTTGCGTCCGTTACGACTTCCATCGTAATTACCCGAATAACGCAACTGTACGACCAAACGAACAGACATCTGAGAAGTTTTTGAGCATATTTTAAGTTCCCTATACTTTAACTTCATTTTAGAGCCTTGAAATGGGGTTAACGGGGCTTAAACGTGTCAAAAATGCATCAAAAACCTAGTTTCTAGGCTGCAGGGACTAAAAGTGTAAATCTGCCAAAGATCTCAGGCGGGGCGCGTAAGCCAAGGCCTATTATTACGTGGGGTGCGACAGACTTACAGCACAGAAATATTGAATCTGGACTTTGAGCTGGTTTTGATGGTTTTTAACCACTGATTTGGGATACCATCTGCTTGTTTTTTATGGTATTTCATGTCCCCTTGTATTGTTAAACCATGTGCCCACATGGAGGGTCAAGATCGAAGCACGGAATGCGAGAAACGATCCTAATGGTTTACCGAAAAATATATATACCCAAGCTCTCATTCCATTTTCTGCACACTTGATCTGAATAACTCTAAGTTGAAGTTTTAAAACTTCATACCTGAGTGTTTTGGATCAAGATCTCCCTAGCTTGGACCCTTTGTAAGCTTCTTTCGTGCTTTTATTGCTTTTCGAGCATGAAAGTCAAACAGTGTTTGATTTTCTGCTTTGACCAGTCTTTGGTCAACATAAAGTTCGTTTGAACTTTGCAACGTGAGCGTAATCACGATGGTTATAGTCTCGTGTGACTATACCTACTGGTTTCCACGTTGATTAGGCGTAGTGACGAGTCATAATTTCGGTCAAAATGCGTATTTATGCGTATTTTGCAACCAAACTATTCTTGGGTATCAAAACCCTTTGTTTTGATAACAAAACCTGTTTTCTAACATAGTTAAACATGTTTCAACATGTTTAGCTCGTGACTTTTAGTTTAGTGCTTATATAGAGTCGTAAGTCAAGCGGTCTAAACCACCGCTTAGACTTTCGAACTCGACCCGTTTGGTCGATCATTAGGATCCGACCAAGCTTATTTGTGACCATAGTTGTATAGGGAATAACCTTCCGGGGTTATACCTTATGGTCACTTAGTTTAATTAGTTGTATGATAGGTAGTTTATATGCCTTAGGAAAATTACCAAAATGCCCTTTTCATGCATAATTGGATCTTAAGCATATGTAACTTAACTTTTGTCAGCTAAACTGATTATGCAACATATTTAAACATGTTTAGGCATATAATACTTGTCATAGGACTAGTTAGACGTCTCGAACGCGCTTTTGCGCGAACGACGCGTTAAAGTAGCGTAAGCTACCTTAATGGGTCACGACGGGTCGAAAGCACTTAGGATAGGTTCCGATCTAGAATGTAGGCTTTGTTAAACCATATCATATGAGTTCCAATACTCATTTGGTTTACAAGACCTCATTCTATCCGATCTTCCGATTTAGGTGTCGATTTATTAACTAGTGATTCGATTACTAGGTGCTACTTGAATTTCCTTGGTTTGCCTGAGCTTGTTGAGTTCTTTAGATTGAGGATACTTTGCACTTCGATGTGAGTACATAGTTCCCCTATTTTACTGTTTTCTATTGTTTTGGGGTCATTCATATGTGTAAAATGATTTCGAGGTTTAAACGATGGTTTCAAAAATGATTAATATGGTTCATATTAAACTAATAACGATTTTGATAATGTGAACAAACTTGTTGGACGTAGTTACATAACGAATAACATTCATTAATTTTGGCCCAACCGACCAGTATTAGGTTATGGTACCATAGGATCTGACAAATCCCGTTATCAGACTACACCCATGGTTATGTGTGGGGGTTATGTGGGTAACGACCGAATTTGTGATTATTAACTTACCCTTTGGTGGTTTGTTAATGCGAGTTGAACGATGGACGAGTTGCGAAGGTTTGGATGTTATTAGCGAGACGACCAAAAGTAGTTTCACAATTAAAACGAGAATGATTTTGGGACAATTTAAACGATTTTGGAAACGATTTGAACAAGTTAAACGATTTGAACAAACGATTGGTTTTGGGTTGTGATTAGATAATGGGACGGGTGTAACATGATAAAAGCATGGTAGATACGCCGCTGGTACTTCTTATATATAAGTGCTTTTATCATATTATATTCCGTGGCATTATTTAGTTCAGTTGGACAAACGATTTTGAAACGATGTCACATAACGATGTTTTCTAAATATAAACCATACGAGTTTTGTAACGAGAACAATTTATGATTCGGTTTACTTAAACAAATGTTTTGGGTTAAGAATCATGGCTACGAGATTTTATAAACTATAACCAACTTGATTTGAGTTGGTTAGTTACGTTGCAATGCTATACACTTTTCAAAACAAGGTTTGTAATCTTTTAACTCTTGTAGTCTAATGAGGTACGCAACATGTAAACGAGCCATGAATCCGATACTCTCATAAAACCTATGTGCTCGCTAGCATTTCTTTGCTGACTTTTTTTTTACATATGTTTCAGGTGGTGTTGAATGATGTTGATTGCTAGGATGCATGTTCACATAGGATCTGGACGAGGCCTTAGTGACATAATAATAATGATAGTCGATGTGTAACTTGTTTCTTTTGTATTAAGAAAATGTAAATTACTTAATGAATCAATAAAACGAAACTTTTGTATCCATGGTTGTGAAACAATGATTATGTTACGACACTCCCTGACGTTTCCGCCGCGGTTTCATTGTTTTAACACGGTCGGGTGTGACAGAAGAGTTGGTATCAGAGCCAATGGTTATCGGGAATTAGGTTATTAGTAATGCTTTGACCTAGACTATAACTTTTCAAGGACCCCAACGCAAGTTTATTTGTGTTTAGATTTTAAAACAATACCGTCACCTATCCTTAGGTGATAACCACAACGAGAACACAATAACATATCCGCTTTGAAAACCAATCATCTCTTCGTAGATGATTTGTTATAAGGTTTTGAACCATCAAAGCTTTCGAATCGATTTTGAAAATGATCACCCACCCTTCCGGATGATTCATTTTTGGCTTAGTGCCTTATGAGTTTTCAAAATCTCGTCAAAGTTTGGGTCTTATAATGTGAACACGTGCAATCTGGAAGAGTGAACACCTGTATCCTGAGTTTTCTGTCCAAGGCTAGAGTGTTCGTACAAATCCACATAATCGGACAAGTCACTCTTACCTGGGAACTCTTGGGATGAGTGTCCACTTATAGGCTAAAGCATGTCTTCGCGATACATTATATTGACCCATTTACTTTGATTAGTCACTGCGTGTCGTTTGTTTTGTTCGAGGTAACGAACGAATGATCGCCTTCCTTGTGTTTTATCGATGTTTTCAATACCTCTTTTGTTTTTCCAATTCTCGACCTCACTCATTTCTCATATTCCCTTGTTCCTTTTAGATAATGCCTCCTCGACGTGATGCACAACCTCTAACTAACGAAGAAGTCGCAGCCCTTGTCTCTCAGCAAATGGCTGCAGTGCTTCCGAACATAGTAACCCAGATCCATCAATTATACAACAACAATAATAACAATAATGCTTAGTGTAGTTTCAAGAATTTCAATTCTGCTAAACCATTAAAGTTTTTTGGGTCTCAAGGAGCAACCGCGCTCCTACAATGGTTCGAAAGTTTGGAGAGCACATTCAGACATGTGCAATGTCTGAATGAGCGTAAGGTTGAGTTTGCATCTAGTGTGCTTGAGAAGCATGCTCTTACATGGTGGAACGGTGTGATGCATGATAGGGGTGCCGATGTGGCGATGGCACAAACGTGGGAAGAGCTTCGAGCTCTCATGATGAAAGAGTTCTGTCCTCGTCACGAGATTCGAGCTTTGGAACAATAATTCGATGATTTGAAACAAGATGGGGGAGAACACCGTGCGTATACGGATCGTTATGAGGAGCTCAGTTCGTTGTGTCCCACTATGGTTACCCCATTGGAGAAAGCAATTGAGAGGTATATCGATGGTTTGCCCGATTCTGTGCAAGATATTGTGACTGGCAGTAATCCTACTACTGTCCGTCAAGCGATTGAATTGGCTGCTACTCTGACCGAGTCTTAAGTCAGAAAAGGTAAACTGACCCGAAAGGGTGACAAGAAGAAGTCAGCTGATTCTGCACAAGAGAAGGGTAATGGTAAGGGAAAGAAGAAGGGTGAGTCTTCTAAGAAGTCAAGGAAGCGCAAGGCTTCCCAGAACTTTGCAGTTACTGCACAGAACCCTCAGAACCCACCAGCACTACCTCCTGTGTAGAAGCAATATGCTGGTACTGCACCTCACTGTGCTCGATGCAATGGTCATTATGTTGCCCAACAGGCCTGTAAGCAGTGCACTACGTGTGGTAAACTTGGGCATCTGGCCAACATTTGTCGTTTGGGCCAAAATCAGGCTGCTCAGATTCCAGCACAAGCTCAAGGGAATGCTGCGAGATTCCCACCTGGTTCATGTTACAATTGCGGAGAAATGGGTAATTTCCGCAACAACTGCCCGAGGTTGGTGAATGCGAATCAGAATGCGAATGCCAACGCGAATGCCAACGCAAACGCGAATGTGAATCCCGCTCGAGGATGAGCATACAATCTGAATGCAAACGAGGCTCGAGTTGACAACGAGGTTGTTAACAGTACGTTCCTTGTTAATAATCAACTTGCATCTGTTCTTTTCGATTATCGTGCCGATAGGAGTTTTTTTCGTTATCTTTTGAGCCTTTACTTGCGATACCTAGAACTAAACTGAGGAAACCCTTATCTGTCGAAGTTGCTTCTGGTAAACCTCTTGTACTCGATTCTGTTATTCGTGATTGTCAATTGAACCTCGATAACCATCTTTTTCTATTGACCTCACACCAATGCAACTTGGGAGTTTCGATATTACCGTGGGGATGGATTGGTTAACCAAACATCATGCTGAGGTGGTTTATTTTGATAAGATCGTTCGTATTCCTCTTTCGTCTGGTGAAGTTTTAGAAGTTCATGGCGAGAAACCATCAGTTGGTTTGAAACTCATGTCGTGTACGAAAGCCCAGAATTATCTACGAAAAGGATATGTTGCTTTTCTGGCACATGTCACCGAGGAGAAGGGCAAGAGCAAGAGGATTCAAGATATTCTGATTGTTTGTGAATATCCAGAGGTGTTTCCTGATAAACTGCCTGGTTTGCCTCCAGTTCGTCAAGTCGAGTTTCATATTGATCTTGTACCCAATGCCAACCCGATTGCGAAAGCACCTTATCATCTTGCACCGTCAGAGATGCAAGAGTTATCGAAACAGCTTCAAGAGTTATCTGATAAAGGATTCATCCGACCAAGTTATTTACCTTGGGGCACTCATGTCCTCTTTGTGAAGAAGAAAGATGGGTCTTTTCGAATGTGTATCGATTATCGTGAGCTTAACAAGCTTACCATCAAGAATCGATATCCCCTACCATGAATCGATGATCTCTTTGATCAGCTGCAAGGTGCTACATGTTTTTTCCAAGATCGATCTGCGTTCTGGGTATCATCAGCTTCGTGTTCTCGAAGAAGATATTCCCAAAACTGCCTTCCGTACGAGTTATGGGCATTATGAGTTCACTGTCATGCCTTTAGGTTTGACAAATGCTCCAGCTATCTTCATGGACTTAATGAATAGGGTCTGTAAACCTTATTTAGACAAGTTCATCATTGTCTTCATTGACGATATTCTCATTTATTTGAAGTCTCGAGCCGATCACGAGCAACACCTTCGTTTGACACTGGAACTCCTGAAGAAGGAACAACTTTTTGCTAAATTCTCCAAGTGTGAATTCTGGCTTAAAGAAGTTCAGTTTTTGGGTCATATAGTCAACGAGCAAGGTATTCATGTAGATCCATCCAAAATTGCTGCAATTAAGGATTGGAATACACCAACGACACCTACAGAAATTCGTTCTTTTCTTGGTCTCGCTGGATATTATCGTCGTTTCATTTCAAACTTCTCAAAGCTCACGGTTCCACTCACTGCTTTGACTCAAAAGAATAACCTTTTGAGTGGGGACCCAAACAAGAAGAAGCGTTCCAAACGCTGAAACGGAAGCTTTGTGATGCTCCTGTTTTATCATTGCCCGATGGAAACGATGATTTCGTTGTCTATTGTGACCCGTCGAATCTAGGCCTTGGTTGAGTTCTCATGCAACGAGGAAAAGTCATTGCATATGCGTCTAGACAACTGAAGGTTCACGAGAAGAACTACACAACTCATGATCTTGAGTTAGGAGCTGTAGTTTTTGCCTTCAAAATCTAGAGACACTATCTTGATGGCACGAAGTGTGTGGTTTTCACAGACCATAAAAGTCTCCAACACATTCTCAATCAGAAGGAGCTGAACAAGAGGCAACGACGATGGGTTGAGCTCTTAAGCGATTACGATTGCGAGATTCGCTACCATCCTGGTAAGGCGAATGTCGTAGCCGATGCGCTTAGTCGTAAGGAGCGAGTCAAGCTTCATTCTGTTCGAACTCTATCTGATATTCAAACTCGTGTCCTTCAAGCTCAACAATCTTGTGTTTCACAAAATTTGATGGGTAAGGAATTACCATGTCAACTTGAGCTCATGCTCAAAACGAAAGACGATGGGTTACTCTACTTCAAGGATCGTTTGTGGATTCTGAAACAAGACGATCTTCGCACTTTAGTGATGGACGAATCTCATAAGTCTCAATATTCTATCCATCCTGGTGCTAATAAAATGTACAAGGATCTTCGTACTCAGTACTGGTGGACTGGTATGAAGAAGGATATTGCCTTGTATGTATCGAAATGACTAACTTGTCTCAAAGTCAAGGCTGAACATCAACGACCATCTGGTTTGCTTGTACAACCAGAGATACCGGTTTGGAAGTGGGAGAACATTGTGATGGATCTCATCACTAAATTACCGCGTACATCTAAAGGTCACGATGCTATTTGGGTTGTCATCGATCGATTAACGAAGTCAGCTCATTTTCCAATTCGCGAGGATCTATCTGCTGATAAACTTGCAAAGATTTATGTTGATGAGATTGTATCTCGACATGGTGTTCCTTTGGATGTCATTTCTGATCGTGATGCTCGATTTTCATCTCATTTTTGGAAGACCATGCAATCTGCTATGGGAACCCAACTAAATCTAAGCACTGCTTATCATCCCCAAACAGATGGACAATCTGAGAGGACGATTTAAACTTTGGAGGATATGCTTAGAGCATGCGTGATAGACTTTGGTGGTAATTGGGATTCTCATCTTCCATTGATCGAGTTCTCTTACAACAATAGTTATCATGTTAGCATTAATATGGCACCATTCGAAGCTCTCTACGGTCGAAAATGTTGTTCACCTGTCTGTTGGAATGAGATCGGTGAAGCTTAGCTTATTGGAGCTGAGCTCATTCTGGAAACAACAGATAAAATCAAGAAAATTCACGATAATCTTGTGACAGCTAGAAGCCGTCAAAAGAGTTATGCGGATATGCGACACAAGCCCTTATAATTTCAAGTCGGAGACCATGTCCTACTCAAGGTGTCACCTTGGAATGGAGTGGTGAGATTTGGAAAGAAAGGAAAACTTGCACCTCGATATGTTGGACCATTTAAGATTGTTGAAAGAATTGGAAAGGTTGCCTATCGACTAGAGCTACCTCCAGAGGTTGGAAATATTCACCCTACTTTTCACGTGTCCAATTTGCGAAAGTGTTTAGCTGACGCTAATCTTCACATTCCACTCGACGAAATTCAAGTTGATGAAACGATGCACTTTGTAGAGAAACCTGTGGAGATAATGGACCGTGCAGTCAAACAATTGAAGAACAAACGGATTCGATTGGTCAAGATTTGCTGGGAATCCAAACGTGGCCCCGAGTTTACTTGGGAACATGAGGACCAAATGAAGGCGAAATATTCGCATTTGTTTTCACAAGCTTTCTCTAGTTAAAATTTCAGGACGAAATTTCCGAAAGTGCTCTGTAATCGATGTTCAATGTAAAACAATATCAATTATTGATAAAACAATGTGTTTTGGTGTTATTATGTGTGTATTTGTGTTTGTTGATTTTACGATTTGATTCGAGTTTGATTTCAAGCTTTAAATCGCTTTTTGGAAAGTTATACGCAAACTGGTGCGTAAACGTAATCAGTTTAACGTGACAAACACTCCAGAATAGTGAAATAGGCTTAACATACCTCAAATAACCTTCACATAACTTAGAAATGAGTTTTGGATGGTTTGGTGTGTTGAAAACAAGTCTATTCGATCGCAGGGACTAGTTGTGTCAAACTGTGAATCTATACCGATTTGTATAGTAACGAACATTCCGGAACTTGATCATAAGTTAAACATACCATAAATATCCTTTACATAGCTTAGAAATAGGCTTTGAGGAGTTCGGTATGCAAAAATAAACTTATTTGATCAATAGGGACTAAAAGCGTCAAAAAGTGCATAAGTTTGCATTTTCGCGCATATCTTACTTTCTGATATATCCGGACATCCAAAAATTTTTGTAATCATTAAAATATCTTATTTTAGTGATTGGCATGCAAAAATTCCATTCGTCGCGTAATTTGGATCATTTTTGCGTCCGTTACGACTCCCGTCGTAATTACCCGAATAACGCAACCGTACGACCAAACGAACCGACATCTGAGATGTTTTTGAGCATATTTTAAGTTCCCTATACTTTAACTTCATTTTAGAGCCTTGAAATGGGGTTAACGGGGCTTAAACGTGTCAAAAATGCATCAAAAACCAAGTTTCTAGACTGCAGGGACTAAAAGTGTAAATCTGCCAAAGATCTCAGGCAGGGCGCGTAAGCCCAGGCCTATTATTATGTGGGGCGCGATAGACTTACAGCACAGAAACATTGAATCTGGACTTTGAGCTGGTTTTGATGGTTTTTAACCACTGATTTGGGATACCATCTGCTTGTTTTTTATGGTATTTCATGTCCCCTTGTATTGTTAAACCATGTGCCCACATGGAGGGTCAAGATTGAAGCATGAAATGCGAGAAACGATCCTAACGGTTTACCAAAAACTATATATACCCAAGCTCTCATTCCATTTTCTGCACACATGATCTGAATAACTCTAAGTTGAAGTTCTAAAACTTCATACCCGAGTGTTTTGGATCAAGATCTCCCTAGCTTGGACCCTTTGTAAGCTTCTTTAGTGCTTTTATTGCTTTTTGAGCACGAAAGTCAAACAGTGTTTGACTTTCTGCTTTGACGAGTCTTTGGTCAACACAAAGTTCGTTTGAACTTTGCAACGTGAGCGTAATCAGGATGGTTATAGTCCCGTGTGACTATACCTACTGGTTACCACGTTGATTAGGCGTAGTGACGAGTCATTGTTTCGGTCAAAATGCGTATTTATGCGTATTTTGCAACCAAACTATTCTTGGGTATCAAAACCCTTTGTTTTGATATCAAAACCTGTTTTCTAACTTAGTTAAACATGTTTAGCTCGTCTCTTTTAGTTTAGTGCTTGTATAGAGTCGTAAGTCAAGCGGTCTATAGCACCGCTTAGACTTTCGAACTCGGCCCGTTTGGTCAATCATTAGGATCCGACCAAGCATATTTGTGACCATAGTTGTATAGGGAATAACCTTCCAGGGTTATACCTTATGGTCACTTAGTTTAATTAGTTGTATGATAGGTAGTTTATATGCCTTAGGAAAATTACCAAAATGCCCTTTTCATGCATAATTGGATCTTAAGCATATGTAACTTAACTTTTGTCACCTAAAATGATTATGCAACATATTTAAACATGTTTAGGCATATAATACTTGTCATAGGACTAGTTAGACGTCTCGAACGCGCTTTTGCGCGAACGACGCGTAGCGTAAGCTACCTTAATGGGTCGCGACGGGTCGAAAGCACTTAGGATAGGTTTCGATCTAGAATGAAGGCTTTGTTAAACCATATCACATGAGTTCCAATAATCATTTGGTTTACAAGACCTCATTCTATCCGATCTTCCGATATAGGTGTCGATTTATTAACTAGTGATTCGATTACTAGGTGCTACTTGAATTTCCTTGGTTTGCCTGAGCTTGTTGAGTTCTTTAGATTGAGGATACTTTGCACTTTGATGTGAGTACATAGTTCCCCTATTTTACTGTTTTCGATTGTTTTGGGGTGATTCATATGTGTAAAATGATTTCGAGGTTTAAACGATGGTTTCAAAAATGATTAATATGGTTTATATTAAACTAATAACGATTTCGATAATGTGAACAAACTTGTTGGACGTAGTTACTTAACGAATAACATTCATTAATTTTGGCCGAACCGACCAGTATTAGGTTATGGTACCATAGGATCTAACAAATCCCGTTATCAGACTACACCCATGGTTATGTGTGGGGGTTATGTGGGTAACGACCGAATCTGTGATTATTAACTTACCCTTTGGTGGTTTGTTAATGCGAGTTGAACGATGGACGAGTTTCGAAGGTTTGGATGTTATTAGCGAGACGACCAAAAGTAGTTTCACAATTAAAATGAGAACGATTTTGGGACAATTTAAACGATTTTGGAAACGATTTGAACAAACGATTGGTTTTGGGTTGTGATTAGATAATGGGACTGGCGTAACATGATAAAAGCATGGTAGATACGCCGCTGGTACTTCTTATATATAAGTGCTTTTATCATATTATATTCCGTGGCATTATTTAGTTCACTTGGACAAACGATTTTGAAATGATGTCACATAACGATGTTTTCTAAATATAAACCATACGAGTTTTGTAACGAGAACAATTTACGATTCGGTTTACTTAAACAAATGTTTTGGGTTAAGAATCATGGCTACGAGATTTTATAAACTATAACAAACTTGATTTGAGTTGGTTAGTTACGTTGCAATGCTATACAATTTTCAAAACAAGGTTTGTAATCTTTTGACACTTGCAGTCTGATGAGGTACGCAACATGTAAACGAGCCATGATTCCGATACTCTCATAAAACCTATGTGCTCGCCAGCATTTCTTTGCTGACTTTGTTTTTACATATGTTTCAGGTGGTGTTGAATGATGTTGATTGCTAGGATGCATGTTCACATAGGATCTGGACGAGGCCTTAGTGACATAATAATAATGATAGTCGATGTGTAACTTGTTTGTTTTGTATTAAGACAATGTAAATTACTTAATGAATCAATAAAACAAAACTTTTGTATCCATGGTTGTGAAACAATGATTATGTTACGACACTCCCCGACGTTTCCGCCGCGGTTTCATTGTTTTAACGCGGTCGGGTGTGACAGAAGAGTTGGTATCAGAGCCAATGGTTATAGGGAATTAGGTTATTAGTAATGCTTTGACCTAGACTATAACTTTTCTAGGACCCCAACGCAAGTTTATTTGCGTTTAGATTTTAAAACAATACCGTCACCTATCCTTAGGTGATAACCACAACGAGAACACAATAACAAATCCGCTTTGAAAACCAATCATCTCTTCGTAGATGATTTGTTATAAGGTTTTGAACCTTCAAAGCTTTCGAATCGATTTTGAAAATGATCACCCACCCTTCCGGATGATTCATTTTTGGCTTAGTGCCTTATGAGTTTTCAAAATCTCGTCAAAGTTTGGGTCTTGTTTGTTTTGTATTAAGACAATGTAAATTACTTAATAAATCAATAAAACGAAACTTTTGTATCCATGGTTGTGAAACAATGATTCTGTTACGACACTCCCCGACGTTTCCGCCGCGGTTTCGTTGTTTTAACGCGGTCGGGGTGTGACAACAATCTTCTGGTACTGCATCGCTTGAACTTTGTCACACTTCTCATACACAATCTTGTTATAGAACAAGCATTCTATATCCTTCTTTGAGCAGTTCACAAGCCACATAGGATCCAATATGCTAATCCTTCTAGAAGCTCTAGTGGACTTGTCAAATAGAGAGATCACCGCTTCCGTTGTGCTTTCATTATATAACCACCCTTGAAAATCCTCATGAAAGTCTTGTTCCATTGCACGTAGTGGCATATTCTTCAAACACCTCAGCGGCTTTATATCCAATGTGATGTCTTTCTCTCCAGACTCCAAGATAGTAACAATTTGCTTTGGAAATTGAGGCTTCCAATATGGAAATCTTACTTTTGCCTACTGCTTTATATAATCCCACAAGTGTTGATCATGCTGCTTCACATCCAATCCATAGTAAAACTACTTGATATTCTTTGTCTGGACCAACTCTTCAACGTCCCACCACGGGAGGGTTTTAATATCTGACAAGAACTCAAAATACTGAACCCCTTGCTCCCGTCTGATAGCATACACTTGAAGATCTTCAAGATAGCCCCAAGACAAGATATCACCCCATGAGATATTTGCATCATGCGTGAAGTACTGTAGAGGCATTATGAATTTTCTTTCCTTCGGCATCACCTTAAACCAATTCTTTCTTTCTTCAACAAGATTTTCTCTTGGAATAGTTCTCGGAACACCTTCAGTAGTGATCTTTTCCACAATCTTCCTTCTGACTTCGTCTTCATTTTATTCTTTAAACATTTCAGCGAGATACGGAAATGATTCATCAGCACCAGCATAGTGAAATACTGTCTCTTCATCAGACGAATCAGATGCTTCTTCAACAAACACATCATTGTACTTATTTGCCTCTTGAGCATATTTGAATTCATATTCTTTCTCAGGCGACGAAGGTATCTCATCTTCTATATCAAACTTGAATTTGCCATCATCTAACCCCAACTCCTCTAACACCTCTGCCCTTGACCTAGGCACCTCTAACTCCCCCTCAACCCGAGCATGCAAGTAAATAACAGTTGGTTGCGTGAGGAATACCTGGTCAGCATGTTGTTTTCCTGATGAAGAAGACTCTTGTTGATGATCCTCCTCTTGTTCATTGATCTCGTCATTCATAGAGTCTTCTATCTTCTGTTGAACAGAAGGATTCACAATTAATAACCCAGACGAGCCTTGATCCTCATCATCATCCTTTTTGTCAATGAAATCATCCCACGAAGGATCATAGTTATCGACCGCATCAAGCACATCTTCTAACTCTTCATCTACTTCCTCTTCCTCTTCTTTCCATTTTAACAATAACACTTCAGGATCTTTCACCTTTCTCTTTCGTTGTTCTACTTGAACATGGCGAATGATATCATCATAATTGAAAGATGGAGTAGACTTACCAACAAGTATGAAGCCTTGAGCTTGATCAGCTTCAACATCAACCATTTCAACATCAGCTTGACTCGAAGAACCTCCAGCTTCTTGAGTTTCAATTATAACATCTTTCTTTCTTTGAGTAGCTTCTTCAGCCAACCTCCTTTCTCTCTCAATCCTTCGCTCTTCGACCTTTTTGATCTCAATGTTGTTATAGATAGAATGAACGTCGATGCCCAAATGATGTTCCATCACTATATATAACATAGTAAGTTGTTCATCCTTCACTGCTTTATCAGCCTTCATTGCTTCCATCTCAAGCTTCATTGCTTTGAATTCATTTTCTGATGCTTCATGAAGTTCACTAATCAACTGATTCAACGTCTTATTTATATCATTCAGCTTCACATTCTTCACAAGCAGATCAATGATTTCTGTAGATAGTAGCTCGAACAGCTTTGCATTGTCATCAACATCACCTTCCATTTTCTTTAACTTCTTTGCTTGTTTGATCATGACAGACTTTATCTCTTCATTTACTTTCATCAACTCTTCAAGCTGCCTCTTTAACTCCTCATGATCAGCCTCCGCCTTAGCTTTTTCTTTCTCAAGCATAATAACTTTCTTCTCCAAAGCTTTGACAGACCCATCATGAAACATGTCGAACTCATCACCAAGAATAAAATCATCTTTATATTCCCCACGAACATTTGGAAAGCCTTCAAACATATCAGGAAGAACAATATTCTTTGGCTATGAAGATTCACCAATTCCTGGAATAGGTTGATCTTTTGGTGATGGTGGTGGTGTAGAAACTCTTACTTCAACATAATCATCATCACCAACATTCTTTACAACTTTAGGCTTTTCAATGTTTTGTACTTCTGGAGCCTTAGGAATTTCAACACTTTGTTCTTTCACTGCTTCAGGATCTTTTGAAGATTCCATGTGCTTTTCACTTTTGCCACTTTGACTTTCTGGCATAGAAGCACAACCTTTTCTTGCCCTGACATTTCTAGGAATGACGCCTGTTTTAATTGCTTTACGCTTTATCCTTAGCTTTTTTTTTCTCAATGACTCTTGGCATATATGTAGTATCCTCTTCATCAGAACCTTTTCGTTTCTTCTGAGGCTTCTTTTTCATCGGAACCTTTCCACGACCAACCGTTGCCATATAAATCTCTGGCTCTGTCTCAGTAGACTCATCGTCAGCATCACTTGAATCATCATGAACAACACCTTCAGGCTCTTTCTCTTTAACTCCTTCAGTTTGAACACTTGCACTTCGATCTTTTGCAGTTGTATCTTCAGTATGCTTTATGTATTGCTCAAACGTCACCTTCGTCAAATCAATCCCTTGTTGAGATATATCAGCTGGATTCACCACTGGCTCATCAACTAGTCTTGGTGGCGATTGCTTTGAAGGCCCTGCAAAACAAACATTGAAGCATTCATTAGACAAATATAATAACTTAAAATTCTAGCTTCTCTTATGACCCCCCCCCCCCCTTTCAACTATACCCTTAACAACTATCTTTTGTGTTGGCTTTTTAGGAATAGATACAGCAGGGGATGTCTTCGGAGTTCTCTTTCTCTTCCCGTCTTTTACAAACCAATATCGAAGTTTCTTCTCAACCATTTCCCTCATCTTATCATCTTCATTCTCTGAATTACTATTTTCATGTCTCCATGCGTCATTCTCAGGAGTAACATATGCTGGATTATCAATCTTGCAAATCATTCTTCTTGCTCTTGGTTCAGGATCATCTTTCTTTGGATTCTTAGATAATCTGCTTAACGTGTCAGCTGTTATGTTTCGTAGAACTAATATATCATCAGCATCCTTTGGAATGTCTTTAACTAAATCATCTATCAACATCTGGATAAATCTGGGATACATGATGTACTTTCGACTTCCAGCTCCTACATTTTCTACCATATAGTTAAATATCACTTGCGATACATTATATGTTCTGTTCAGCACCAAGAAAGTAACGATATTCATGATATAATCCGATGTTTCATCATAAGCTCCTTTTCGATGTGACAATGCATGTACTACGCAGTGAATCAGGAACTTGTAAGGTGTACTAAACATGGTCTTCAGATATTTTCCGTTCAAGTGTCCTGTAAATCCCATTCTGCACCATAGACCCTTGCACAAACGTTCAGGAATAATGGTAGGATCACTATCAGAATCTCCTAACTCAAAAACTCTTCTTAAATCACCAACATTGAACTTAATCTCCACATCTATGTCTTGGCCATTCTCATCCTTCTTTCTAACCGCTGAATAAATCATCTTTTCATTTTCCTCATACCTCATCGAACTCCAAAATATTCTCACATGTGATTCATATACTGTTGTTTTATCGGTTAAGGCTTTATTGATCTTACTCTCCCTTAAAAATTTTGCTATAACTTTAAACGGAGTATTGTCTGTATAATGTGTATCCAACAGACAATAAATGTTGTGAGATTTATCCCAATCTGATGCTCTTCCCTGCAAAAATTTTCAACGTTAACATTTGAACAAGTTTCAAGACAAGAAGTAAGATGTGACAAAATTTTGAAAAACTCAAAAAATTTCTAACACAGGGAAGTTCACTCTATACAGCACTGAGGATCGGATGGTCTTCCGATCGGATTGCAATCCGATCCGATGAACCATCAATCATTAAAGTATTGAACCATCTGTCATGTGCGTTTGGATCAGGTGGCCATCCGATCGGATTGCCATCTGTAGGACCGGTTTTCGACTCCGTAACGATTGCGAACCAACTCGTGTAACGTGCGGAATCCGTACACGAACGTGACCGAACACAAGACCGTACTATAAACGTGATTCTATTGAAGCTCTGAAAACGTACAAAGTACCACAAATCACCTTGAGTACTTTCTCTCTCTAACACTAGAGCTCTCCAATCTCCAAAATGGCAAAAAGTCTCAAACATAACACCTATGACTTCTATTTATAGGCCAAGCGGCTTTAATGAGATTTCTCATTAATTACATAAATGCCACCTTGCCTTTTCCTATATATTACAATATAAAGCCTAGAATTCTTCTGTTTCTGCTACGATCTGACTTGACGGAGGCGATAGACATAAGTGCACTAACAGACTCCCCCTTGGATATTGCCGCAGTCAATCTCGTAGCGTCTTGTCTTTCTCTCTCTCTTGAGTCTTCTTGAAGCTTTGAAGTCTTCAGCATACTTAGACTCCTTCTTCCTCGAACAGAATCCCGGTGGATCTGTCTTCAGCTTCAATTCCCCCTTTCTGAATCTGATGAATTCTTGTACGATTTAGTGTGTATGATCCGTGCAATCGAGCTCCTGCTCTGATACCACTTGTAGGACCGGTTTTCAACTCCGTAACGATTGCGAACCGACTCGTGTAACGTGCGGAATCCGTACATGAACGTGACCGAACACAAGACCGTACTATAAACGTGATTCTATTGAAGATTTGAAAACGTACAAAGTACCACGAATCACCTTGAGTACTTTCTCTCTCTAACACTGGAGCTCTCCAATATCCAAAATGGCAAAAAGTCTCAAACATAACACCTATGACTTCTATTTATAGGCCAAGGGGCTTTAATGAGATTTCTCATTATTTACATAAATGCCACCTTGCCTTTTCCTACATATTACAATATAAAGCCTAGAATTCTTCTGTTTCTACTACGATCTGACTTGACGGAGGCGATAGACATAAATGCACTAACACCATCTGATCGGATTATCACTCTATCCATGTGACAAGACAGATAGAACATTTGACAAGTCAATACTTGAGAATGTAGAATGAATCGGATGGCCATCCGATCGGATTGCCACCCGATCGGATTGCCACTCGATTATTGTGACAATTTTGAACAGTTGATGAAAATTTTTGTCGTTTTGTGATGAGAATCGGATGGTCATCCGATCGGATTGTCATCCGATCGGATTACCACTCGATCATTGACAAGTCAAAATCATGTTTGAATAATCATGTCATTATGTGCTAGGGATCGGATGGCCATCCGATCGGATTGCCACTCGATCAATGACAATTTAGTAAGCACAAATTCCAAGAAACCATATCAATCAACTTATCAGTTAAAGCACAGATTTCAAGGCAACACTTAGAAAAATTTTAAACATATAATGTGCAATGGATCGGATGACCATCCGATCGGATGGCCATCTATAACAACCCTCCTGAATTTTTCTGACACCCTAAAATATAGTAAAATACCCCAATATGTCCTAAAATACACACCATACGTAAAAACGGGCCCCAAATACCTTAATTTTTATTAAAATAAATAAAAAACAAAATTTATTGGTCTGCCGCGGGCCGCGACAGACTTCACTTGAGTTTACGCGGCCCGCGAGCGCCTGGGCAAGTGGCGCAGACCCGAGCAGCCATTTGTCCTGCCAACCGTCGAAGCTATACCGGTGACTAACTCACCCTACGGCCCTACCAGCCTACGTCACGGGCCGCGAAGAAGTTCCCTTCGGCTTACGCGGGTCGCGAGAGAGTCCAAGATCACAACCATAAATAGGGGCTGTTGGCATTCGTTGTCCGAAGCTCACACACACTTTCTCTCTCGAAATTCTGCATAGATAAAGCAATTATCGGGTATAATACCCCCTAAATAACGAAGTTCTGCTCCGTTGTAAGTATCATAACCCCTGGATACGTATTAGATACGCTGCCCGATTGATCTAGGGTTCCGTAACGGTTGTCGTGGTTCTGCCCGACGTAGTCATTGGAATGCCGTCTCGGGGAGGGTATTACAAATGTTAAAATGGGTTATTATACTAACGCGTGTGCATTTGTGTAATTTATAGATTGTCACCAGGAAACCCTTACCGAAAACCTAAGACAGCAATGTGAGTAATCTCCTTTTTGCAAATTGTTTTTATAAAACCTCACTTAATTAATTATATATTAAACAGTTATTGAGTATTTGTAATGATACAATTATCATCGGTATGTTGGGGTTTTGTATACAAAATTTGTTACTGCCTTGCGAGGAGTAACATGACCACAAGTCGGGTTGAGAGTACCGTGGGCGGCAATTGATATGACTTGGAAACAAATGTAATTGCGAGACCGCCCTCAATACTGTACAATGGTTTTATTAAACTTGATTAAACTGAGATTCACTCACTAGTATTTCCCACTGACAAGATGTTTTTAAACGCGTTTCAGGTAACAAAATGTGAAAGCCAAATAGAAGCCAGCTGGACAGCACTGAAGGCTTGAAAAAGTGGCTATAAAGTTACCTAAAATAAATAGATGTTTTATTAAATAAAATAAGGGTTTATCCCTGTAAAAATGTGTGTACCTGAAACTTGGGATTTTCCCATGTATTTAATATATTAAAGGTGTGGTATTTTACTCTGATAAAATATTTCCTAACTACGGTCCTGATGAAATTTCCGCTGCCAAAATGGATAAACACAAGATACCACCAAAACTGGCCGCGGCCGCCCGTTCCTAGGTTATTAGGGGACGGGGGTTGCGACAGAAGGTGGTATCAGAACTAAGCCACTGATTCAGCCACAGAAGTGTTCTTCTGACACCAAAAGTTATCTAAAGTGTTAGGAAATAAATTACGGAAATACGTGAATAATTGTATTTTATTGTTGTGTGTTATTTGACTATTTGTTAGTTTACAGTATGAGCAACCAAGGACCATCCGACGCGTATCGTCAGTTGTCTGGTTCGCCTAGAAGCGAAGGCGCCTCTTCACAGCCTACCCTCTCAGGGTATTCTGCTGATAATGAAGAAGGAATATTCGTGTTTAAGGCTCAGTCTGAAGAGCCATTCCCTCCTAAAAAGAGAGGATGGTTCAGTAGGGGAGCACATGAGCGTAGGAAACGAATGAAAAAGTTGCAAGAGCAGAGAGTCTTAGAAACCGCTAAAAGAGAAACCGTTGCTCATGCCCAGGACATGATTAATAGGGGTTTAGCCAATTTCCATATCCTAGCAACCACTGCAACCGACCCTAACCTGGAGCAATTGATAGCACCCCAACCACAACCACTATTTCCCGCTCAGCCAACGGAAATAGAAAACCCAGAAAATCAAGTTGAAATGCATGATTTTAACCCAGATAGATACCTAGGGTTCCAGCACCCAATCCCTTAGACCCAAATTACGACCCGTGGTGGGATGACAATAGGGACTATGTGCAGCGTTACCCGATACCAGAAGAGATGCCCTTGTCGAATCTAGGAGCATACCCAGGTTTGGACGACCCTCTAGATCTCTACTATGATAGTGATCAGTACATTAGGGAGGTTTTAGAAAATCCATACCCGTACCAGGAACCCATGCCCCAAATTCTGAACCAACTTCCAGAACCTGCACCCCCAATGAGTGCAGAAAATGTGCAAGAACTCAGGACATTTGGTGAGGAAATTTTAGAAAGTAGCGAGAGGATGAGACAGGTGGGAGAGCGACTCGTCTGGAAGTACGACGAGCGCAATATGGATTTCTGGTTGAATCCATATCCTTGAAAGTGATGGTGGAGGTGATAATAATAAGAGAAAAATGCCCGGATAGTCCCTGTGGTTTCGCCTTTTTTCACCTATAATCCCCAACTTTCTAAAATTACCTGAATAGTCCCCAAGTTTTCAATTTTTGTTCCCGGATAGTCCCTGACGTGGATGGGGGTTAATTTTCTCAGTTAAGTTGGTGTGAAATTACAAAAATACCCTTACTTAAAAAATAAAATTAAACACTAACATTTAAAATTTAATGGGCCCCACCATTAACTACAACAATTTAATTAAAATAAAGCCTTCTAGGCCCTTCCCCACCCTCACCTCTACAACTCATCTCCACCACCACCAAACCCCACCAGTTACCGGTCACTGTGCACCTTTCACTGATGATGATGAAAGCGAAGTTTCTTGGAAACAGAATGATTCCAGGGGTTAAAATTGAAGCAACCAGAGAAGGTGAATAATATGACTTCAGCTATGATAATAAGTGGTGTACATGCAGTACAAATCTTGTCTCTAATGGTTAATTATGACCCCCATCTCTGTTCAAAACAAACAAGCATTCAAAACACACAAAATAATAATATTAACATAATAATAACGGAAATAATGAGAGAGAGCAGAGGGAATTGTACCGATGAATCATTGGATATGTTTATCATGCCCTGGTGCAAGATGGTTTGAGGTGTTCATCAAGGATCGGAAACCATGGAGAGAGAGAGAGAGATAGAGAGAGGGGATTGAATGGTGATGGTAACACCGTAACAGTGGTGGAGATGGTTTTGATTGCAGCAACCAAGGTGCCGGTCGGTGGGGGTGTGGTTGTGAGGGCGGTGTAATGTAGAGAGAGGAAGAGTGGTGGTGGTGGGGGAAGGAGGTTGTAGTGGTGGTGGATGGAGGTTGTGGCGGTGGATGTTGTGGCGGTGGATGTTGTATACAGAGAGAGAGAGAGAGAGAGAGAGAGAGGGAGATGCAGTAGAGTCAAGGAATTTGGTGACGGAAGGGCCTTCCGGTGAGATGCCGGTGCCGGAGAGTAGGTAGCGGTGGTGATGGAAGAGATGCGACAGTGAGTGTGAGGTGTGCGGAGAGAGAAGGTTCTAGAGAGAGAAAGTTGAGTGGAGTTAGTTGAAGGAAGGTGGGATCTATGCAATTAGGAAATGGAATTTGAGAAAATTTAAAGAAACCTGTATGATGATTTTGTTGAGAAGAAGATAGTGTTTGAGAAAAGGGTAAATTAGTCATTTCACACCCATTTAACAGAGAAAACAAACTGAAGTTAGACCCAGGGACTATCCGGGAACGAAAATTAAAAACTTGGGGACTATTCAGGTAATTTTAGAAAGTTGGGGACTACAGGTGAAAAAAGGCGAAACCACAGGGACTATCCGGGCATTTTTCTCTAATAATAATAATTAATAATATAATATAATAATATATAATATGTGTGTATGAAAAAAAATCATAGCTATGGATTCCTACTAGTAAGTAGTGTAATTTTTAAATTCAGTTGTATTGTAATTTTAATTTCAGTACTGGTTTGTAGTAGATGCATATTATATATAAGAAAAGAGTAAGTCGCGGTGCTCGACGTTTTTGATCAACATGCGTGTTGTGTGATTGGTTTTATTAAATATTATTTTGTGATATTAATATGTGGTAAATGTTTAAAATTAAGATGGACAACAAAGTGAACTAGGAAAACCAGAATGATAATAACCAAAATGACAATAACCCGAATAATGAAAATCCGAACAACAATAACAATGGAAACCAAGTGGATAATAGTGCCATTCAACACATAGTGGCACAAGGAATTATAGATGCAATGCCATTTATTATTCAAACTGTTAAGGAAGCTGATAATAAAAGTAAGCATAGCAGTAAGCGACCAACTGAACCTGAACACAACGTAAACAATGGACCCATACTTCAAGCGCCCATTCCCAAAAGAAGAAGAACCATGCTTTATGGTTGTTCTTACAAAGAATTCTGGTCCTGCAAACCAATAGAATTCTCGGGCAGTGAAGGTGCCATTGCAACTCTACGCTGGATAGAAAAGACTGAGGCTGTCTTAAAAATAAGCAAGTGTGCGAAAGAAGATAAGATAATGTTTGCTTCCAATCTGTTTAAAAACTCAGCCTTAGAATGGTGGAACACTATCCTTCAGTCTAGAGGAAGTGATAGGGTTTATAATATGGAATGGGAAGAATTTAAGAACATGGTAGAAAGGAAATTCTGCCCTCCCAATGAAAAGGAACAGATAGCGAATAAGTTCCTGAACCTTAGGATGACTGGAATAGATAGTAAGGGTTACACTACATTATTCTTTGAATATGCTAGAATAGTACCAACCCTTGCATCACCTGAACTAGTGTTAATCTCCCGATACATCTGGGGATAAATCGGAGAGATTAGGCATGTAGTCAAGGCAGCTAGACTTCAAACCATAGAAGAAGCTGTAGAACTAGCAAATACCTTGACTGATGAATTAGTGCGTACACGAGAAGAGGACCAAAGGAGGAACCTAGCCCAAAGACTTACCCAGGAATTTTGTTATGGAAATTCCAACCGTAGGAACGTAGGTTCGACCTCTGCACCGTACTGCAAGTCTTGTAAGAAGAAACATTCAGGAAAATGCTCCACTTACTGCAATTTTTGCAAGATACCAGGGCATAAGGAAGAAGACTGCAGGAGGAGATCTAATAATAGACTGTGCTTCAAATGTGGAGAAAAAGGTCACATCAAGCTAAATTGCCCAAAACTAGTTCCAGCCATGGGCAATAAGACTACCAAAAATGCTAGAGCATTTGTTCTGACGGCAGATGAAGCCAAGATGATTCCGGACGTGATAGCCGACGTTTTTAGTTAATGATTTATTTGCTAAAGTATTATTTGACTCTGGTGCAAACCAAAGTTTTATTAATACTTCATTTTGCAAACTTCTCAATCAACCATTCACTAAACTCCCACAAGAATGTCTAGTAGAAACAGCAAATGGGGAAACCATTAAGATTTCTGAAATCTTGCAGGGAGCAAGAATAGAAATTTTAAATCAAAAGTTTATTGCAAACCTTTACCCAATGAATCTGGCAGGATTTGATATTGTATTAGGAATGGATTGGTTAATAGCCAATAAAGCCAGTATTTTATGTGATCAAAAGTCAATACAACTAAACTCACCAAAAGGTGAAAAGATCACAATTAAAGGAGATAAACCATCTAGATCCACGAAATTCATCTCTGTGATGAAAACAACAAGTTATATAAGAAAAGGATCTTTAGTGTTTTTGATTTCCATAATCACTAACACTAAAGGAAAAGAACTAAAAGATATTCCAGTAGTATCTCAGTTTCTAGATGTGTTTCCAGAAGAATTACCAGGAGTACCACCGGACAGAGAAGTTGAATTCAGAATCCATCTGCTACCAGGGACAGCACCAATTGCCAAAGCACCTTACCGTTTGGCACCCGCTGAAATGCAGGAACTGAATAAACAATTGGACGAATTGTTGGAGAAAGGATTCATACAGCCAAGTTCATCGCCATGGGGAGCACCGATTTTATTCGTTAAAAAGAAAGACGGATCGATGCGTATGTGCATTGATTACCGTGAATTGAACAAAGTCACAATTAAGAATCGGTATCCATTACCAATAATAGATGATCTATTTGATCAATTGCAAGGAGCACAATTTTTCTCTAAAATCGATTTAAGGTCTGGATACCATCAATTAAAGGTATAGGAAGAGGACATTCCTAAGACCGCGTTCAGAACAAGGTATGGCCATTATGAATTTACTGTCATGCCATTTGGTTTAACCAATGCCCCAGCTGCATTTATGGACATGATGAACTAAATATGTAAGCCATATTTGGATAAATTTATAATTGTCTTTATAGATGATATTCTCATCTATTCTAAAAGTAAAGAGGAACATGCAAAGCATTTGCACGCACTTTTAAGTTTATTGAGAGAGGAAAAGCTTTATGCTAAATTTTCAAAGTGTGAGTTTTGGTTAGAACAGTTGCAGTTTCATGGACATCTAGTCAATCATGAAGGAATTCATGTAGATCCCACCAAGATCGAGGCGATTACCAAGTGGAAAACCCCTGAGTCACCAACCGAGGTTAGAAGTTTCTTAGGATTGGCAGGTTATTATAGAAGATTTATTCGAGATTTTTCTAGAATAGCCATTCCCTTAACTAAGTTAACCTGTAAATCCATTAAGTTTGATTGGGACCAAAACAGGAAGAAGCTTTTAGAATTTTTAAGCAAATACTAACCAATGCACCCATACTAGCGTTACCAGAAGGAACTGAAGACTTTGTAGTGTATTGTGACGCTTCTAAGTTAGGTTATGGATGTGTATTAATGCAACATCAAAAGGTTATAGCTTACGCATCTAGACAACTTAAGAACCATGAAGAGAATTATTCAACTCATGATTTGGAGTTAGGAGCTATAATTTTTGCCCTTAAGATTTGGAGACATTACCTTTATGGTAGTAAGTTTACTATTTTCACCGACCATAAAAGTTTAAGGTATGTTTTCGGGCAAAAAGAGTTGAATATGAGGCAAAGACGTTGGATGGAAATACTTAGTGATTATGATTGTAATATCCAGTATCATGCAGGAAAGGCTAATGTAGTGGCTGATGCTTTAAGCCGAAAGTATCATGAAAAGCCAAAAAGGATACGTTCTCTTTAATTAAATCTGCAGATAGATTTAAATGAGCAAATTAGAGAAGCAAAAGAATCAGTAATCAAGGATGATACTGAAAAGTTAAAAGGAATGATTAAATAATTAGAACAAGGAACCAATGGAATTTGGAGATTCCATAAGAAAAGAATGTGGATACCTAAATTACGAAACCTACGTCATCGTATATTAGAAGAAGCCCATAAGTCTAAATATACAATGCATCCTGGAAGTGATAAAATGTATCAGGACTTAAGAAAGAATTTTTGGTGGATAGGAATGAAAAAGGATATAGCAGCTTATGTTTCTAAGTATTTAACCTGTTCACAAGTCAAAGTTGAACATCAGAAACCCTCAGGACTGTTGCAACAGTTAGAAATGCCCATATGGAAATGGGAATTGATAACAATGGATTTTGTTACCAAATTACCCAAAACAAGGAAATGTAATGATACAATCTGGGTGATTGTAGACAGGCTAACTAAGTCAGCTCATTTCCTACCAATGAAGGAAACTTTCAGTATGACAGTTAGCTAAGTTGTATGTAAATGAAATAGTTTCATTACATGGAATTCCTTTATCAATTGTTTCTGACAGAGATAGTCGTTTTACCTCTCATTTTGGATAAGTTTCCAAAAAGCAATGGGAACCAAGTTGAATCTAAGCACCGCTTATCATCCTCAAACGGACGGACAAAGTGAAAGGACAATTCAGACAATGGAAGATATGCTTAGAGCTTGTGTAATTGATTTCGGAGGTAATTGGGACGATCACTTACCTTTAATAGAATTTTCTTATAATAACAGTTATCACACAAGTATCAATGCTGCACCATTCGAAGCACTTTATGGACGAAAGTGCCGAACCCCAGTCTGTTGGGCAGAAGTTGGGGAAAAGCAATTATCCGGACTAGAAATAGTGCAAGAAACAACCGACAAGATCATTCAAGTCAAAGAATGACTAAAAGCAGCACGTGATCGACAAAAGAGCTATGCTGATAACCGACGCAAGCCATTAGAATTTCAGGTAGGAGACAAAGTGTTATTAAAAGTCTCTCCTTGGAAAGGAGTGGTAAGATTCGTCAAGAGAGGAAAGCTAAGCCCCAGGTATGTTAGACCTTTTGAAATTATTAGAAGAATAGGACTTGTAGCCTATCAGCTACAACTACCAGAGGAAATGGCAGGAATACATGACGTATTTCAAGTATCTAATCTCAAGAAATGCTTAGCTGATGAATCACTGCTGGTACCTCAAGCACAAGAGATTAGTTCTGGTCAAAGTGAAATGAGACTCCAAAAGAGGACCAGAGTATACATGGGAGCTTGAATCAGAAATGCAAAGGAAATATCCACACTTGTTCCAGTAGATCTCGAGGACGAGCTCTAAAACAAGGTGGGGAGGATATAACAACCCTCCTGAATTTTTCTGACACCCTAAAATATATTAAAATACCCCAATATGTCCTAAAATGCACCCCATACGTAAAAACGGGCCCCGAATACCTTAATTTTTATTAAAATAAATTAAAAACAAAATTTATTGATTTGTCGCGGGGCGCGACAGACTTCACTTGAGTTTACGCGGGTCGCGAGCGCCTGGGCAAGCGGCGCAGCCCCGAGCTGCCACGTGTCCTGCCAACCGTCGAAGCTATACCGGTGACTAACTCACCCTACGGCCCTACCAGCCTACGTCGCGGGCCACGAAGGAGTTCCCTTCGGCTTACGCGGGCCGTGAGAGAGTCCAAGATCACAACTATAAATAGGGGCTGTTGGCATTCGTTGTTCGACGCTCACACACACTTTCTCTCTCGAAATTCTGCATAGATAAAGCAATTATCAGGTATAATACCCCCGTAAAATAGGAAGTTCTGATCCGTTGTAAGTATCATAACCCCTGGATAAGTATTGGATACGCTGCCCGATTGATCTAGGGTTCCGTAACGGCTGTCGTGGTTCTGCCCGACGTAGTCGTTGGAATGCCGTCTCGGGGAGGGTATTGCTAATGTTAAAATGGGCTATTTTACTAACGCCTGTGCATTTGTGTAATTTATAGATTGTCACCAGGAAACCCTTACAGAAAACCTAAGACAACAATGTGAGTAATCTCCTTTTTACAAATTGTTTTTACAAAACCTCACTTAATTAATTATATATTAAACAGTTATTGAGTATTTGTAAGGATACAATTATCGTAGGTATGTTGGGGTTTTGTATACAAAATTTGTTACTGCCTTGCGAGGAGTAACATGACCACAAGTCGGGTTGACAGTACCGTGGGTGGTAATTGATATGACTTGGAAACAAATGTAATTGCGAGACCGCCCTCAATACTGTACAATGGTTTTATTAAACTTGATTAAACTGAGATTCACTCACCAGTATTTTGTCACACCCCGAAATATCAGAGCATTGGCATGACTGGACTGGTATCTCCATTTCACAGCGGAAGCAAAATAAGCTAAGACTTTTAGAATGCGAACGCCCACTAAGTACTCGACTCCACATGGTTCTCCTATTCCAACCGTGCCATAATTTTGAAAAGTAACATGAGAAAGAAACATGCGAAAAAGTCAACATAAAGTTGAGCGAGTTCATAGTTTGTTTGTAAAAGATTTGAAATAAATCTTTTTGAATGACCGGTTTTTGATGTATTGTTGAGAAAATGTATTTAAAATCATTTTCTTGTCATGTTATATGAAAACTCTGTATTTGTAACACATTGTATTTGCAAAAACCTTGCATTTGTACAGTCTTGTGATTGTAAAATTTGTGTACTGTCAATGTTCACCATGACATTGACATCAAGCCTGCATAATCCTATGCTTTGAATGTGTATAAAACATGATATGTAATTTGTAAAGACATATTGAAACTGAGTTCTGTATATGGAAGGAATACGAGATCGCTAATGGTTCGCGAGGCCACTAACATATGTAACGACATAGGAAGCCACAAAACCTAGGCATTTTTGTCGAGTTCGACTGAGACACAAAAGCACTCATTGGTAGAAGTAGGCCAAGAGTGGGGTTGCCTGAAACCCATTAGATCTAACCCTTCTGTTCCGCGGTCTAAATGTATACGTTGACTAATGGTGCTTATGGTACCCTATTCGTCACGTGATCTATGTGTCATTCCTTAGTTTTGTGTGCCTCTTTGTACTTGTATTTTTTCGAATTTTAGAAACTAGAATACATGTGTATGTACATTTCGAAAAATACTCTTGCTTGAAAAACCGGTATAGAACATAAGCTTTTCGTAAACCATTTATGTCAGTTGAAACTTGTTTGTAAAATGGTTTAGAAATATGTAATTGAAAACTCTGTATGTTTTGCGAAATATGCATGTCTTTCCACCCCGAAAACATTTAGAAAAATGTAAAACCGTAAAAAGGTGGGGTTATGAACTCACCTGAATATTCCTGTGCAAAGCTAGCTATATACGACTTCGTAATGTCGTTTCCAAGACGTGACTCGCTAGTGTGCACTCTACAATATTCCTAACACGGAATATCTAATAAGTTTCTAAATAAATGCGGTAACTACACTACGTGCCACCGAGCTCAACCGAATCGTTAATCGAACGATTCAACAGTAAGTCGTTAAGTCAAGGGAAACGATAAGTTATACTTGTTAGTTCGTTTTGAGAAGTCGTATGTTGATATATAGTATGCCGTTTAGGCGTTTAAAATAAATATAAAAAGTTACATTTATTTTATAGAATTATAATCGAGTTGTTGGATATTTGAAATAAATAGATAAGCTATATCTATTTTTATAAAAGAAATACGAGTCGTTAGATATTTAAAATAAATATATAAACTATATTTATTTTAATGAAAGAATCGTCGTTATATCCGAAATACATATATAACACTATATTTATTTATAAAAGGATTTGTTTTGTGTACTATCGGAAATAAATATATAACTATATTTATTTTTATAAAACGAATTCGTGTTGCTCGATAATTGAAATAAATATATATACTATATTTATTTTATAAAACGAAATCATGTCGCTTGATATTTGAAATAAATATATATACACTATATTTATTTTTTTATAAAGGAGATCCGAGTTATTTGATATTCGTAATAAATATATACACTATATTTATTTTCATAAACGAATTGTCGAGATTTCGAAGTTTAAAATAACTATATTTATAGTTGTAAATTGTTTTCGAATCGCCGTTTTCGTAAGTTGTAACGTGTCGTAGAAAGTAAGTATGTACTTGTTCTTCTAAAAGTATTTGAAACCGATGGTTTGTTGGATAACAAGACGCTTTTTGCTTTACGGTTTTTTTTAAATGTGCAGAGTTTCCTCCGTTTTTGGACGCCCCCCGAAAACACAAGTTGTCATTATTTTATCAAAATTCAACAATTATTCGATCATCAATATATAATTTTCGTAAAAATGACAAATTGTAAACTAAATACTATTCCGAATCGGTTTGAGCTCGTTTATCACGTAAGTCTTAAAACTAAAAATATAACGTAAACATTAAACACGTCGTTAATCTTTACCAAATCTTCGCGTTGGGATGTTGACCGAGTTGACTCGGTTTGACCGAGTCGACCGAACCGCCTCATGATCTGACCCGAACCAAGCTGACCCATTGACCAGTGTTGACCATCTTTGACCGGACCCGAGACGTCACCCGAAGAGTCCGAACATGAATCTGAGTTGTGTTTGACCGTGGCTGAACTAACCGAGGCCCGAAACCGAACTATATGAACCTCCTGTTGACCCGAACTCGTGCAACCAAGACTGACCCGTAACTGAACCACCCGACCATCACTTGGACCTAACCCGAGTACCTCGAACATCATCAACCATCATCTTCAACATCAACAGCAAAAAAAGAAAACAAGCGAATCTAGGAAACGAGATCTTACCAGAATCCACCGCCGCCCCCACTACCGCCATGAACGGCGTTGGTCGCCGGTGATGTCTGTTGTCGGAGCTGTCTGCTGTTGCCGTTGAAACCAGCTCCATCGTCGGACACTGACTTCTTATCTTCATCATCAACATCAAATCATCATCTTAGAAAACCCGTCGGACCCAAAAGCACCATCACCGCCCCTGCCGTCGCCGTGAGCGGCGGCGCTGCTCCGCCTCCATCTCTCTCTCTACTCCCGAGTCTCTTTCTCTCTCCTCCCTGATTGTAGCCCCGCACCACCACCGGACAGTGGTGGTGGTGCTCCGATTGTGAATCGAAGAAGAAAGGGGAGGGGGTTGTGCTTTGTCGGCTAGTAACCCGTCGACCGCCAGCCGGTTAACCGACTCGGTCATCATCGGTCAGAGGTATCACGAGAGAGGGATGGTGTTTTGAAAATTTGGAATCTCCTGTTATGTTGTCTGCTTATTTGAAATCGAGAGAGAGAGAGAGGAAGACCTTATTCCTTGTGTGTGTGTGTGTATAGTCTGAGGAATGAGAACAAAGAGACCCTAAGGTCTCACATATTTATAGGGAGGTTGAGATCTTGATGAGATTTTATAAGGATTGAGTAAATCTTGTGTAGATTTTTACAAATCTTGTATAAATTTTGTAAAATCTTAATAAGATTTTGATAAGATTTTATAAGATTTGCAAGATCTTAATAGGATTCTAATATATATTATGTGTAGGTTTAGGCTTGTGGGTTTTGGGCTAGGGCCCAGGGCCCACAAGCCCATCTCATGTGTAAGCGGTCCGTAATTCCTACGAGACCCGATATCGCAACCCAAATTCCATAAGTGTCGAAAGAATAAAATTTTCAAAATTAAAAGGCGTATAATAGTGGCGTTTGTCGTATTTCGTACGGTATCACTTCGTTGTCGTTTGATGTTCCGCAGATTCCACGCGAATCTTCATACGCATACTGTAAAGTCGGATAAGCGTTCCTAGGCACTCCAAAGGCCTAATTTTTGCTGTAAACACTATTTATTATTGCGTTAATCACCTGTTAATCACGTAATTAAGAGCCGTAAATCACCGGTTGTCACATTCTCCCCCTGTTAATAAAATTTCGTCCTCGAAATTTAGACTACGTCAACTCCTTAGAGTTACGTTATATGTAAGTAAATACGAATAATGTCAAAGGAAACGAGGCATACTGATACAGTCACTAGTGTGATCAAGTTAACATGGGTCCAATAAAAGAGGAATTTCGACCAATGGAATCCCAAATAGACGTTTACAATATGCAAATGAATGTTAGAAACAATAACATTCGCTGGGAGAAGCTTAGAATCAACAAGCCCAAACGAAATAATTTTGCATGAAACGCTCGATCATGATCAGCCCAAGCTGCAAGTTCTACCGACGCCACAAGGTGTCGTAGTGATAAAAAATAATTCAATAATAGTGGTGATCAAACAAGTATCACCTGCGTTTGAAGTCAAATGAAAGCGCGATAATAAATCGAAGCGGATTTAATCTAAATCAATAAATAGATAATTAAATTAGTGCATGAGATTGGCGCAAGCTTCAATTTAGTGAAACGCCACCACAAGGTGTCAAAGTTAACAAACGACTTAATGGAGTCGTAGACCAAACAAATCTACTACGACTCAGAACAATGAAACGCTTTAAAACGAATTTGAATATGATGTTTTCAATACATCATATGGTGTCTTGAATTGAATAAGCGTAATGAACAAGCTCAAACAATTGAATTTGATTTCGGCGCAAGCCGACAATAAATACATGTATCGACAAGAAAACTTTCGGCATGGTCACAACGAAAAACCATGTATGTAACTTGAAAAGAAAAGAAATTTCAAGAAAATGTGTTGACTTGATAACAAAGAAGCCAACAATTACAATAATGCGGGTCATTCGAATCACAAATCAATAATTATATTTAGCGAAATAATATTTGAACTTTAATGAAACGCTTTATTCGAAACAATACCACATGCGTAACAAACGATGCATGCGTAACACATGAATTTTTCAAGAACTGAAGCAAATGAGTGTTCGCTATAACAGAAGAAGTTGTTGTGATGCAATGACCATTAAGAGGAGTATAGATGTGAAAGTCTACTCACTAGATGCAAAGTTCGGAATTTCAATAAAAGAAATTTAAGGACTTTACCTGGGGTTGCATGTGATAACCGGTTGTTAGGTGACATTACCATGGAATGTCGAACATAGCATATTCGTCGTTAATAAGATAGGGGGAATACGAAGGCATGTGTCTTCTTCTTAGCATGACTCGTGTCGTTTGCAGGACTGCGTGCCAAACCGCCGCTTCCTGATCGACAGTTTTTGCGCCGACAGGGTTAGCATCGTCGCTGCAATGCTTCACAGTGTCTTCTCGGTGACTTCACCTCGAAGGTCGTATGTGACGTACTTCAACCTCCGTTGATGTATAGGTTAAGTTTCGTGTAATTTGCGCGCCCGTACCTCGTTTTGCGTAGGTTACCTGCTTGGTTTAAAATAGCATGGACGACATAATAATGGCGTTTGTCCGAGTTAATAAATGTGGTTCCTACGTGATGACCTTTAATGAACTTCAACATGAGTTTCCGAAGGTCTTAAATGCATGTTTCCTAAACTCTCAGAGTTTTGTGTACTGTATGTAATTGTTTTTGTGTACCATGTGTAAAACACCACTATAGCGTATGTCTGAAAACAAAATTTTGACTGTTTGTTTTTCGGCAACGGTTGGAGACCATATTCGAGTACTAGGCGTTCTGTATGTATTCAGGTTTTAATATTCTAAGTTCCCAGAGGAAAGTGAGGTTAGAGCCTAGGTATCTCTAGAGAGACCTAATTCGTTGTAACCTATAGCTCTGATACCAATCTGTCACACCTCGAAATATCAGAGCATTGGCGTGACTGGACTGGTATCTCCATTTCACAGCGGAAGCAAAATAAGCTAAGACTTTTAGAATGCGAACGCCCACTAAGTACTCCACTCCACATGGTTCTCCTATTCCAACCGTGCCATAATTTTGAAAAGTAACCTGAGAAAGAAACATGCGAAAAAGTCAACATAAAGTTGAGCGAGTTCATAGTTTGTTTGTAAAAGATATGAAATAAATCTTTTTGAATGACCAGTTTTTTATGTATTGTTAAGAAAACGTATTTAAAATCATTTTCTTGTCATGTTATATGAAAACTCTGTATTTATAACGCATTGTATTTGCAAAAACCTTGCATTTGTAAAGTCTTGTGATTGTAAAATTTGTGTACTGTCAATGTTCACCCTGACATTGACATCAAGCCTGCATAATCCTATGCTTTGAATGTGTATAAAACATGATATGTAATTTGTAAAGACGTATTGAAACTGAGTTCTGTATATGGAAGGAATACGAGATCGCTAATGGTTCGCGAGGCCACTAACATATGTAACGACATAGGAAGCCACCAAACCTAGGCATTTTTGTCGAGTTCGACTGAGACACAAAAGCACTCATTGGTAGAAGTAGGCCAAGAGTGGGGTTGCCTGAAACCCATTAGATCTAACCCTTTTGTTCCGTGGTCTAAATGTATACGTTGACTAATGGTGCTTATGGTATCCTATTCGTCACGTGATCTATGTGTCATTCCTTAGTTTTGTGTGCCTCTTTGTACTTGTATTTTTCCGAATTTTAGAAACTAGAATACATGTATATGTACATTTCGAAAAATATTCTTGTTTGAAAAACCGGTATAGAACATAAGCGTTTCGTAAACCATTTATGTCAGTTGAAACTTGTTTGTAAAATGGTTTAGAAATATGTAATTGAAAACTCTGTATATTTTGCGAAATATGCATGTCTTTCCACCCCGAAAACATTTAGAAAAATGTAAAACCGTAAAAAGGTGGGGTTATGAACTCACCTAAATATTCCTGTGCAAAGCTAGCTATATACGACTTCGTAATGTCGTTTCCAAGACGTGACTCGCTAGCGTGCACTCTACAATATTCCTAACACGGAATAGCTAATAAGTTTCTAAATAAATGCGGTAACTACACTACGTGTCACCGAGCTCTACCGAATCGTTAATCGAACGATTCAACGGTAAGTCGTTAAGTCAAGGGAAACGATAAGTTATACTTGTTAGTTCGTTTTGAGAAGTCGTATGTTGATATATAGTATGCCGTTTAGGCGTTTAAAATAAATATAAAAAGTTACATTTATTTTATAGAATTATAATCGAGTTGTTGGATGTTTGAAATAAATAGATAAGCTATATCTATTTTTATAAAAGAAATACAAGTCGTTAGATATTTAAAATAAATATATAAACTATATTTATTTTAATGAAAGAATCGTCGTTATATCCGAAATAAATATATAACACTATATTTATTTATAAAAGGATTTGTTTTGTGTACTATCGGAAATAAATATATAACTATATTTATTTTTATAAAACGAATTCGTGTTGCTCGATAATTGAAATAAATATATAAACTATATTTATTTTATAAAACGAAATCATGTCACTTGATATTTGAAATAAATATATATAAACTATATTTATTTTTTTATAAAGGAGATCCGAGTTAATTGATATTCGTAATAAATATATACACTATATTTATTTTCATAAACGAATTGTCGAGATTCCGAAGTTTAAAATAACTATATTTATAGTTGTAAATTGTTTTCGAATTGCCGTTTTCGTAAGTTGTAACGTGTCGTAGAAAGTAAGTATGTACTTGTACTTGTTCTTCTAAAAGTATTTGTAACCGATGGTTTGTTGGATAACAAGACGCTTTTTGCTTTACGGGTTTGTTTTTAAACGGGCAGAGTTTCCTCTGTTTTTGGACGCCCCCGACAACACAAGTTGTCATTATTTTATCAAAATTCAACAATTATTCGATCATCAATATATAATTTTCGTAAAAACGACAAATTGTAAACTAAATACTATTCCGAATCGGTTCGAGCTCGTTTATCACGTAAGTATTAAAACTAAAAATATAACGTAAACATTAAACACGTCGTTAATCTTTAGCAAATCTTCGCGTCGGGATGTTGACCGAGTTGACTCGGTTTGACCGAGTCGACCGAATCGCCTCATGATCTGACACGAACTAAGCTGACCCGTTGACCCGTGTTGACCATCTTTGACCGGACCCGAGACGTCACCCGAAGAGTCCAAACATAAATCTGAGTTGTGTTTGACCGCGGCTGAACTAACCGAGACCCGAAACCGAACTATATGAACCTCCTGTTGACCCGAACTCATGCAACCAAGACTGACCCGCAACTGAACCACCCGACCATCACTTGGACCTAACCCGAGCACCTCGAACATCATCAACCATCATCATCAACATCAACAGCAGAAAAAGAAAACAAGCGAATCAGGGAAACAAGATCTTACCAGAATCCACCACCGCCGCCACTACCGCCATGAACGGCGTTGGTTGCTAGTGATGTCTGTTGTTGCCATTGAAACCAGCTCCATCGTCGGACACTGACTTCTTATCTTCATCATCAACATCAAATCATCATCTCAGAAAACCCGTCGGACCCAAATGCACCATCACCGCCCCAGCCGCCGCCGTGAGCGGCGGCGCTGCTCCGCCTCTGTCTCTCTCTCTCCTCCCGAGTCTCTCTCTCTCCTCCCTGATTGTAGCCGCCGCACCACCACCGGACAGTGGTGGTGGTGCTCCGATTGTGAATCAAAGAAGAAAGGGGAAGGGGGTTGTGCTTTGTCGGCTGGTAACCCATCGACCGCCGGCCGGTTAACCGGCTCGGTCATCATAGGTTAGAGGTATCACGAGAGAGGGATGGTGTTTTGAAAATTTGGAATCTCCTGTTATGTTTTCTACTTATTTGAAATCGAGAGAGAGAGGAAGACCTTATTCCTTGTGTGTGTGTGTATAGTCTGAGGAATGAGAACAAAGAGACCCTAAGGTCTCACATATTTATAGGGAGGTTGAGATCTTGATGAGATTTTATAAGGATTGAGTAAATCTTGTGTAGATTTTTACAAATCTTGTATAGATTTTGTAAAATCTTAATAAGATTTTGATAAGATTTTATAAGATTTGCAAGATCTTGATAGGATTCTAATATATATTATGTGTAGGTTTAGGCTTGTGGGTTTTGGGCTTGGGCCCAGAGCCCACAAGCCCATCTCATGTGTAAGCGGTCCGTAATTCCTACGAGACCCGATATCGCAACTCAAATTCCATAAGTGTCGAAAGAATAAAATTTTTAAAATTAATAGGCGTATAATAGTGGCGTTTGTTGTATTTCGTACGGTATCAGTTCGTTGTCATTTGATGTTTCGCAGATTCCACGCGAATCTTCATACGCGTACTGTAAAGTCGGATAAGCGTTCCTAGGCACTCCAAGGGCCTAATTTGTGCTGTAAACACTATTTATTATTGCGTTAATCACCTGTTAATCATGTAATTAAGAGCCGTAAATCACCGGTTGTCACATATTTCCCACTGACAAGATGTTTTTAAACGCGTTTCAGTTAACAAAATGTGAAAGCCAAATAGAAGCCAGATGGACAGCACTGAAGGCTTGAAAAAGTGGCTATAAAGTTACCTAAAATAAATAGATGTTTTATTAAATAAAATAAGATTTTATCCCTATAAAAATGTGTGTACCTGAAACTTGGGATTTTCCCATGTATTTAATATATTAAAGGTGTGGTATTTTACTCTGATAAAGTATTTCCTAACTACGGTCCTAATGAAATTTTCGCTGCCAAATTGGATAAACACAAGATACCACCAAAACTGGCCATGGCCGCCCGTTCCTGGGTTATTAGGGGACGGGGGTTGCGACACCATCCGATCGAGTTGCCACTCGATTCAACTGTCATGAATAACACATTGAACAGATCATGAACATCAAAATTTTTCTAAGTTTTCAAGCATATTGAACACAGATCTACGTAGAGAATTCTTAGGCGATCAGAACCCTATGTTCATATTTTTCTAATTCGGCTTAATCTGAGTTTAATTTCACCTTTTGTGGTCCGATAGCCGAACACCTCTATCCTTCAATTCTATAAATTTTATCATGTTTTTGCACAAACTGAGACGGTAAACCTATAGATCTAAGGCCCCTGAACAAAACCCTATGTTCAAAATCTATCAAAACTCATTAAAATTGCCTAGATCTAAGATTCTTGGTCCGAACAGTCGCCGTACTAAAAAATTCATCAAATTAACAGTTAAAGATCAAAAATCTTACCTTTTCCATTGTGAAGCTTGAGTGTGCCAACAATCTAATGCAGTGTGAAAGGCAAGAAAGTGAAAATCAGATCAAGAGTGTGAGAGTGTTTGAGAGAGTGTCGGATGGTCGCCCGATCGAGTAAAGATTTGACTGAAGCCATTGACCATCTATTTATAGGGGTGACCAAGTGTCGGATGGCCATCCGATCGGATTGTCACCTGATCCAAACACTCCTCTTTGACTTTCAAGTTTTTTTACCTTTTGACTTTTTGTCATTTTATCAGATTTGGTCAGTTTTAGAAATCCACTTAAGTATCTAGGTCCAAGTTAATGACCCTAGGCACTTAATTTTCCTACCAAGTCCAAGTTAATGACCTTGGTTGACTCGAAACAAAGCAAACTGACATTTTGTTCAATTTTTTTTCAAACACTTTTTCATGAAAAATTACAAGTGTCAACTTAATGAACTTGCTTTGACTTTGAAAATTACCAAGTTTTTCAAGATTAGCTCCCAACCCTGTTGTCCAGCTCACAAACTTCCTGCATCTGGTTCATGACTGCGAGTCTGAAGATCATCTTTCTACCTTGGTTTGTCGATGAAACTAAAGCAGAAATATAAAATCTTTTTGGGATTTTAAGAAAGTTTAAGACTAGAAAACTATGAAATCTTTTTAGGTTTAAATGCTAAACTAAAATGAAATGAAATGCAGTAAAGGTAAACTATTTACAAACATATTTTTGATGAGCGTGTTAGGGGATCATATCAGCTATCGACAAGCTACAAGTATCGTTAAGCTTGATAACATAATCAGTATTAAACAATTCACTATGATTGCGGATATACTGATCCAATTTAAGTTTTCACACAAATTTCAATCTGTTCAGGATATGAATTAGTGTTTTAATAGCTTTACTTATACGCGTGTCCTACCTCAGAATATACTCTCGTATCCAAACTTTCTATATTCAGTCTTACAGGTGAACGTACAATAATGATATTTGAAAACGGGTAATGCGAGGCCATGAGAGCTCAGGTTAGAACTTCCGTTCAGACAAAGAGATGATGGCTCGACTTTCGGTGTGTCCCATTTTGGGATCTTTTCTTCAACAGCACATGATTATCATTTTTCAATGTTTCATCATTTTTTATGCTGGGGGTAGGCTTTAAGATTAAAGCAGTGCAGAGTATTATACGAGGACTAGGCTATTGCTTCCGCAAAATCAGAAGTCCTGGTATAATACCCCAGATATCATTATGCACATAGACCTAGTATGTCTGAAATATAAAATCTTTCAAACAAGATTTTAGGAGTTACCTATATATCCGAGAGATGTTCCCCACGTAATAAGCAAGAAATGTTTTTAGGTTTATATCCCGAACAAATTTACTAAATGTATAAAAACCTATCGATATATCATCAACGAGACTGCTTAACACCTTTTAATCATTACAAATCTTTAGCATACTGTAACTGTCTAGCTGATGTACTATCATTTCCCCTTTTTACACAAACTCTTTTTGGGTTTTCTATTGTTTTTGTAGGATCGTTTTCACGACCAAACGAGTCATTCAGAAGAGTTTTTTCTTAATACGAGAGGCGGAAACAAACGTATCGAGTTGATTCAGCTTGTAATTCACTTTAAACTGTCTTTAGATTGATTTGACAACGTTTTACAGCGAGTAGCGGCAGCAGTTCGGTACTCAAACCGGAAAGTTACAAATGACAAGGCACACCTAGTATTTATAGGCTGTGGTATTTCGCATGGAATAGTTCATGCGAAAACAAGTTCACACGAAATAGTCATTTCGTGCGAAACCACCATTTGATTTCGTGCGAAATAGTTGTTGCCTATTTCGTGTGAAATCAACCTTTAAACATGTTTTCTCGTTTTACGTGCCCTGGTCTATCTAATACAATACAAGACTCGATACAAGATGAAGTCGACAGACGTATGCACTAACAGACTCCCCCTCGGATGTTGACGAAGTCTTCAGTGTCGAGTCTTCAATCTTCAGTCTTTATCAATCTTCTCGAACTTTTCCAAAGTATCTAACAATGTAAAGCATCCTCAATTTCTGTCTCTATTCATCTCCAGAATCTTGACCTGCTCTAATCTCTTTCTAATTCTCTTGACCAGATCTCTTGATTCCTTAAGTTCATCAGCATCATCAGCTAGCATGAACACCAAGTCTAGGATCAGAACTTGGCTTTCACAGAATCAGGATTGTGGCTTGGCTAACATTCTATTCAGGATCGAAACCTGGCATTCTCGAAACCACATGATCCTCAGAAATCTAAACCTGGCTCTTTCCAATCTTCATTCATGCACAAACTCTACCTCACAATAAATTTCACAAATTTAAAATTTGACAAATTTATATATCACTTTTAGGTATTAATCAATCAATAAATGATTTTACAATGTTAATCTCTGATGAATCACTTGTAGGAAAAACATTTTTTCTTTTAAATCATTTTCTTATATCAAACAAACTCCCCCTCACTGGTTATCCATCATGTTTAACACTTGGAATTTTGAATTTTAGCTCTTCAACATTAGTTGTCGAAAATCTTTTTGTATTTTTCAAAATTTTTATGCTAAAACACACTAAAATTTTTTTACTTTTGAATTTGAAAGAAAATGCATTGAAGAAATATTTACAAACAATATATTTGTGAGTTTGTGTAAGAGGATCATATCAGTTTTTGAGACAAATCACCAACACCGTTAAGCTTTAAACATTTTCAATTCTAAACGATTCACTTAGATTGTCAGTATACTGATCCACTTAAATTTTCACACAAAGTTCAACTGTTTCGAGATACGATATTAGTGTTTTAAAGACTTAAACTTATTCGCGTGTTCCACCTCAGAATATACTCCCGTATCCAGATCCCAATATTCAGTCTTACAGGTGAGTATACCTAGATGATATCTGTAAAAGGTTAAATGCGAGGGCCATGAGAGCTCAGGCTATTGCTTCCGCAAAATCAGAGAGATGATGGCTTCGACTTTAGGTGTGATCCCTTTAGAGAATCTTTTCTTCAACAACACATGATTAGCATTTTTCAATGTTTCATCATTTTTTATGCTGAGGGTGGTGCTATATTTCAAGCAAGCGAAAAGTATTATACGGGGACTAGGTCATTGCTTCCGTAAAATCAGATGTCCCAGAATAATACCCCAGATATCACTGAGTATAAAGACCTAGTATCTCAGAAAGACGGACCTTTCAAACAAGATTTCGGGGGTTACCCATATATACAATCTACTAAATGTGTAAAAACCTACTGGCACATCATCAGTGAGACCGTTTATCACATTTTACTTTCCAATTCTTTAGCATGCTGTGATAGTCCACTGATGTACTATCATTTCCTCTTTTTACAACAAAACTCATTTTTTTTATTTTATCATGTTTTTTACTTTTTCAAATTTTAAATGTTTTTGGATTTTCTGAAAATTTCTTACTCCCCCTAAAATTCAAAACCATTTTAAAGAAATTTGAAAACAAACTGTATAAATCAAATGACAACTGTTGTGAATTGCTTCAATTCGCCATCCTCTTGGCATAAACAATCAGAACTTCCCCTTACAACAAACTATTTTCCCATTATGATTTCAAAACACTTAAGTTTGTTTTAATCAAATAGTTTTTCCGGAAAATAAGTTTTGTTGATTTCATAAACCACTTGTAGGTTAGGGGATCAATTCATCACCTTGTTATTTCAACCACTTTCTGTAAAAATATAACATTTTTAAAATTCTAACAACAATTACCACTTGTAGAAAATCAAGTACAACTTAATGTCCCTGATTAACACTTGTAATTTTCTCATAAACATAAAATTCTAGAAAGATGCCGATACCTGCTTCACACTTACCAACCTGGAAGCTCCGGCAAGTCAGGTTTTTCAGTTAAAGAAGTTCTCCCAATCCTGACAGACCTTGGGAGATTCCGAGTTATCAACACTCGGTTTCTTTCCTTTCATTTTCTTCTCATAAAATTCCTTCACCCCTTTGACTTTCTTGTCAACCATTTTTCCAAAAATATGTTTCACTTTAGAGTTAAAGGCTTTTTCAACATCAAATTCTTTCTTTTCAGAAAAGAATTGATTCGAAATCTCAACTTTACCAACTTTCTGCTTAAAATTTTCAGCCCTCAATGGTGGAAAATTTGCATCATCCATTGGCGGAACTGATTTTTCAACTTTTGATTCAACTTGTGGCTCCTCTGACTTTGTGGAATCAGATTCATCACCAGAAAATAGCTCCTCTGATTTTGATGAATCAGAATCATTGCTAGAACTATCATCAGATTTCTTAACAACCCACTTTTGGTTGTCAAGATTTTCTTTTCTTTTATAAAAACCTTTTGAACATTCACCAACCTCAAATTTCGAGATTTTGAAAACTATAAAAGGTTTGATTGGTGGTTCATTTTCAACCATCTTTTCTTTCAGTTTTTTAGAAACTCCCTGTTTTAGTTGAATTGCTTTAGGACAATTCCTGGCAATATGACCAATTGTTTTGCATTTAAAACAAGTTCTCGTTTCCTTCCTTTGATCAGCTTCATTCTTCATTTCCTCTTGCTTCTTAGCAAGGAATTCTTTGATTGTCTGCTTTCTGAATAATTTCTCCTTTTCTTTTTCAGATGATGTTCCTGAAACAAACATAGTTTTTGTTTTATAAGTTTTCTCATTTTTATGATTTTTCGGTGGAATAAAACCCAAACCCTTCCTTTTGAAGTTACCGTTATGGTTTGGTTTCTTTCTATAACCTGAACCAGAATTGTAACCCTTTTTCTTGTTTATCCTTTGTTGATCTCTTGAGGTGTAAGGTCTTGGTTTTTCAGACAGATTTACATCTTTTATTTCAGAAATATTAATTTCTGTTAATTTGAAAACCTTTTTTATCATTTCTGGTTTAACACCTCTTATTGGAAATTCTTCATCAGAATATAATTTGTCAGAATCATTCAAAGTATATGCAACTTTGAATATTTCATCATTCAAATTAGATTTTGATAACAAAAACTTTTTATTGTAAACCCGTTTCTCTTTATTGACTGTTGAATTTGACTTTTCAGACTTTGATTCTGAATTTGACTCCAGTTTCGACTCCTCGGTTTCATCTTTATCCAACACTTGATCGACCACTTTCTTTATTAACTCTGACTCATAATCAGTATCAGACGAAGTGAAAGTAACATCAATATTGTCTGGCAAATTATCTGAAGACTCAGACTCCCACTATAAATTGGTTGCCTTTTTGAGTCTTTCTGAATTTGGATTTCGTGGAGAATATCCATTTTCAAGCGGAGGCGGACACTTTGTATAACTGAAACCTTGTTTCTTACCAGAATCATTTACTTCTTCATCAAATGCTTTCATTCCTTCCACTGTTGGATAAATCGTGTCAATAACATAAGAAGTACATGAGTAACTTTTTAACAATCTATTTACTCTTTCTGTTTCAATCCTCTAAGTTTCCAATTTCTGTTCAAGCACAGCACACTTCTCAATGTAATTGTTTACGACTTTCTGCTTTGTCATAAAAGCTCCTTGAAGCGTCTTCATAGCTGTTGCTTGTTCACTGCTTGATTGATTGTACTGATTCATTGCTTTGTTGAGAACATCATAAGATTTTTTCAATCTGTTCATGTTGTGAATCAATGTACTGTTTTGCTTCTTTACTAATTCATAGTTTTCACATTTCACAGAAATCTTTTGTGCATCAGCTTCTGCTTCAACTTTGAAAGCTGGAACCTCTTTTATCTTTTTCTTTATCACAGGAACTTCTTCATCATCACTGCTAATATGTTTCTTAACTTTCTTCTTTTTCTTTCGAATTTTTTCATCATCACTATCACTCTCCTCCATCAATCTTAAATGCTCTTCCATTCTTTTTGCATAATAATCATCATCATTATCACTGTCTTCAGCAACTCGAGCAACAAAAGCTTTGGCTTTTAAAATCTCTTTATCCAGACAGTAATTATCCCAGCTAAAACCTTCTGGTAATTTCTCATCATCTTGATCTATTATACCATAAAGAGCACTTATTGATGACTCTTCGATAGCCTTCTTAGCATGCGCAGTTTGTGGTTCTTGTTGATGCGACTGTTGAGCAACTTGATGATAAATTGCTTTCCGATAGTAATCATTGTTGTTGAATGGATTTTGAACTCCACTTGCTTCGCGGTTTGTGCACTCTCTCTTGAAGTGTCCTTTTTCCCTGCAACGAAAACAAGTAACTTTAGATTTATCAAAACCTAAAGTAGAAACATTTGCATCACGAAAATCATCTCTTCCCGTAATTTGTTTAAACTTTTCAGCTCTTCTCAAAACACTCGCAAGACACCACTTTATATCCATCAATTCCATTTCTTCAGCATCAATCTGATCGTAATCTTCTTTTGTCAGCATTGGATTTCCGATCCGACCTGCAACCAAACTTCCATATGACTCTAACACAGTCACCAACAAAGACATGTGACTTTTTGCAACTTCTTCTGAGTAATCTTGATCATTTTCAAGGTTTAATGCAATGTTGCATTGAGTAACTTTGCCATTCTTTGTTGTTGACAAGTTTGGATCAAATGATGAATATGAAGAAAATCCTGTTTTGCTGTTTGATCCTTTAGATGATCTTCCAGATGAACTCTTAGCATTGAATGCAGTCTCAACCTTTGGTGACATGTTGCTCTTATCACTGATACCTCCTTTGTAATAAAGACTGATATCTTGTTCATCATCAAAATCTTTCATTCTTGAGATCTTCCTTTGTTCCATCTCTTGAGCTTCAAGTTTTTCAATAAACTTACTCAGTGTTAAATTTCCAAAATCCTTTTTATTCCTCAACATCATAAGAAAAGTGCCCCAAGTTTCATGTGGAAACTCATCAGCCAATTTTTCAATCAACTCTTCATTATCCTTTGGGATGCTCACTCTCTTCATGTTGACTAACAAATTGCAGTATCTTTCAATGATCTGCTTGGTGCTTTCAGTTCTCAAACCACGAAATAGATCAAACTCTTTTTTCAAAAGTAATTTTTTGTTCTTAATCATCTCTTTACTTCCGACAAACTTTGATTTTAATGCTTTCCAGATTGAATATGCAGTTCAATTGTGTTGCAATAAAACCAAGATATCTTCTTTCACAGCTTGATGCAATAAACTTGTCATCATTTTTTCATCTTTGTATTTCTTTTTATCTTCAGCACTAAGATCTTTAATTGCAATAACCTCCTGATCATCATTCATCGGTCTAACATATTTCGTTTCAACACATTCCCAAGCATCCAAGTAATTTGCTTAAACCCAATTTTCAAATCGTTCCTCCCATCCTTTATACTCCTCAATATTCATGAGCTTTGGCGGTTTTTGCATGGTACCCGTTTCATTTTCCAACATTGTGTTTTGGGCAATGCTAATCGGAGTAGCAAAGGCGTTGTAAAATTCCTCTTCCATGATTCGGTATCACAATATCACAAACTTTGAATTTCAAATGAAATACACTCTTCAAGCTAAATGAACTTTGGTGCGAAATACACTTCTTCAAGCGAAATACCTTTCAAGCGAAATACCTAGTTTCGTGCGAAATAGATGATTTTGTACGAAATAGCTGAATTTTCAAGCGAAATGAAGTGGTTTCGTACGAAATAGGTGATTTCATACGAAATGAAGTACTTTTCAAACGAAACACTGATTTTGTGCGAAATGAGTCCGGTATTTCGTGCGAAATAGCTGAAACATATACTATTTCATGCGAAATGCTGCGGATGTCATCATCTCGACCATGTTTTAGACAAAATTGAACAGGTTTTAGTCCGATTTTATGTCCAATTCTTTCAAGGCTTTGTTAAAACACAATTTCGCATATAATGTCAGAAATTCAAGCCATTTTAACCGTGAAATTTTGTTAATTTTGAAAAAGAAGGTGTAGAAATCAGATTTTTTAACTGAATCAGCAAGAACTCTTCCTCATGTGCTCTGATACCACTTGTAGGATCGTTTTCACGACCAAACGAGTCGTTCAGAAGAGTTTTTCCTCAATACGAGAGGCGGAAACAAACGTATCGAGTTGATTCAGCTTGTAATTCACTTTAAACTGTCTTTAGATTGATTTGACAACGTTTTACAGTGAGTAGACACTTCGGCAGCAGTTCGGTACTCAAACCGGAAAGTTACAAATGACAAGGCACACCTAGTATTTATAGGTTGTGGTATTTCGCACGGAATAGTTCATGCGAAAACAAGTTCACACGAAATAGTCATTTCGTGCGAAACAACCATTTGATTTCGTGCAAAATAGTTGTTGCCTATTTCGTGCGAAATCAACCTTTAAACATGTTTTCTCATTTTTCGTGCCCTGATCTATCTAATACAACACAAGACTCGATACAAGACGAAGTCGACAGACGTATGCACTAACAGTTTTTGGATTTTTAAAATATCTCATGTTTTTCGATTTTTGCATTTTTTATTGTTTTTGTATTTTCTGAAAATATTATCTATCTCCCCCTAAATACCAAAACAACTATAAATACGACAAACCAGTGCAGTCTGCTTCTCAACATCATCTTCAGTGGTATTCTCATCAACGCCAAGAATCTGTTCCGCATCCGACAATAGCTTCATACCATTCAGTTTTAAAAGATATTGAAAACGTGATCTATCAAAGGCTTTGGTATGTAAGTCAGCTTTTTGTTCATCGGTGTGGATTTTATCAATTCGTATCAACTTCTTCTCGAAGCAATCTCGGATGAAGTGATGACGAATTTCAATATGTTTGGTTTTAGCGTGATGTACCGGATTTTTTGTTATGTTGGTTGTTGCCTCATTATCAACAAAAATAGGTGAAGTAAGAAATTGCAAACCGTAGTCGCGCATCTGTTGCTGAATCCACAGGATTTGAGAGCACCAACTGCTAGTAGCTACATACTCTGCTTCACCAGTTGATAAAGCATTAGAAGTTTGCTTCTTACATTGCCATGTGACCAGTCGGGGTCCGAAAAATTGGCATCCTGCCGTTGTTGATTTAGCATTGACTTTGCAGCAACCAAAGTCAGAATCAGAGTACCCTTCGAGCGTGAAGTCACCGTCTTTCGGATACCACAACCCCAAGCTTGGAGTTCCTTTCAGGTAGCGTAGAATCCTTTTGACTATTGACATGTGCGAGGCTCTGGGACTTGACTGAAATCGGGCCGCAAGGCAGGTTGGGTACATTATATCAGGCCTTGATGCTGTCAAATACATTAGTGATCCGATCATAGAGCAGTACAATTTTTCATCAACCTTCTCTCCGGTGAGATCAGGATTGATCCCATGATTCGTAGCTAATGGGGTGGACATTGGTGTCGTGATGGACATTCCAAATTTCTCCAGAACATCATACACGTACTTCATCTGATGTATGAAAATTCCCTCAGGTATTTGATCGACCTGCAGCCCTAAGAAGAACTTCATCTCACCCATTGAAGACATTTTGAACTTCTGCTTCATAACTTTTTCAAAATCTTTGCAGAGTTCTTCATTTTTTGACCCGAAAATAATGTCATCAACATATATCTGGACTATCAGAAGATGACCATCGACTTCTTTTGTGAAGAGGGTAGCATCCACCTTTCCTCGAATGAAACTGTTGGCAAGAAAATGTTGAGAGAGCGTCTCGTACCAGGCTCTCGGGGCCTGATGCAAACCATACAGTGCTTTGTCCAGGAGGTAGACTTTATCTTTGTGAATCGGGTCAGTGAAACCCGGTGGCTGTCCGACATATACTTCCTCCTTCACCTTTCCATAAAGGAATGCCAATTTAACATCTAGCTTATATACTTTGAATCCTTTCCATGAAGCAAACGCTAGGAAGATTCTAATAGCTTCAAGTTGAGCAACCGGAGCATACACTTCAGTGAAAACTATCCCCTCCTGCTGACTGAAACCCTAGACCACGAGTCGAGCTTTGTTGCGAACAATAACTCCTTTATCGTCTCTTTTACAGTTAAATACCCACTTCGTGTTTATCTTCCTATGTCCGTCAGGTAGGTCTACGAGCTTCCAAACATCAAGTTTCTCGAATTGACTCAGCTCCTCCTGCATTGCGATGACCCAAGAATCTTCTGTCAGTGCTTCCTTATAGGTTCGCGGCTCAATCTGCGAAATGAAACAACTGAGTGAAAATTCTGTTTGTAAAGGAGCAACTTTAGAATAAATGCAAATAAGGCCATGGTCAATTTATCGTCTGGTGCGAACTCATGACTGCAGCTATCCTATTATCAACTCCTCTGGATGGTATGAAAGAGTCCTCGGCATCACCTTGCCAGGAACATCCACCTCACCTTCCAAATTAGTAACGTTCTGATCCGCAACTTGTTCATTATCAAGAATTGTCTGATCTGAAGATTGGATTTGCTCCCCCTCAGACTCTGAATCACCATGGTCAAAAGTAGGAATATCATCAGATTCTGAATTATCATTGACCACCGTCTGATTTTCAGGAGCAGGTTCACGTTCCGAAGTAGTCGGAGTTTGCTGAACTTCATCATTCTCTCCAGCAAGACTTGGACCAGCTTCATCATCATTGGAAGTTTGTCGTTGACGTGTAGAAGACCTTGCTGGGAATCTTTCCTGAGATGCTTCATATTCTCTTAAAAAATCCAAATCATCGAAGAACTCTGGCTCTTCTTCTAACTCAAATGAATCCCACAGAGTATTGTAGTTGAATCGCCATGAGTCTGCGGGCTTCTGTAGTGGCATTATATAGCCTTGACATTCAACATGCTGTGTTTCGATGATCCGCTTTAGACTTGGAATAAAGACTCTTCTGAGTGGACTAGCATACCCCACGAAGATACCTTCAATGCTCTTTGAACCAAATTTTCCATCGGGATCTAGAACAGTGCAGGGAGACCCAAACGGTTCCAAATACTCGAGATTAGGCTTGCGATTGTTGATCAACTTGAAACATGTCTTGTTGTGTTTCTTCACAGAAAGTACCCTGTTGAGAGTATAGCAAGCGGCTGATACTGCTTCTGCCCAGAAATTAACAGGTAACTTGGAATCAGAAAGCATCGTCCTAGCCATTTCGATCAGCGTTCTATTCTTTCTTTCTGCGACTCCATTCTGTTGCGGAGTATATGGCGCGCTGAACTCTTACAGTATACCTCTTCTATCACAAAATTCTTCCATCCTGTTATTCTTAAATTATGTACCGTTATCACTTCTTAATCTTCTAATACGAGTTCGGTACAAATTTTCAATCTTTCTGAAAAGTCTCAACAAATTCTCAAATGTTTCATCTTTCGTCTTCAAGAACGACACCCATGAAAATCTCGAATAGTCGTCAGTGACTACTACGCAGTAGAGATCACCTGTTATGCTCTTGACATTCACAGGACCAAAAAGATCCATGTGAAGTCTTTCTAACGGCTTCGAGACTGAGTTCATCTTTTTACACGGGTGAGATTTCTTTCGATGTTTTCCCTTTACACAACTAATGCACTCCCCCTCGAGATGGAAACTCTTTAAGTGAACACCTTTTACCAAATCGTTATGAACCAGGTGATTCATCTTGTGCAGGTGAGTATGGCCCATCTTCTGGTGCCACAATACAGACTCCTTTTCAGTGGCTCTTGACATGAAGCAGTGAGTTTGACCTGTGGTAGTCGTAGCAACGCTCATATCCAACACGTACAGATCATTAACTATCGGTGCTCTCATGATGATCCACTCCTCGGGGATGACAAACCCCGGCATCAGAATCAGACATTCTTTATCAGTGAAATGTGACGAATACATTCTATCACAAATTTGAGAAATGCTAAGAAGATTGTCCTCTAGCTCGGCGATGTAATTGACTCTTTCAAACGTGATTACACCATTTGATAATGTTCCTTCACCAACAATACGTCCTCCTTGATTACCAGCGAAACCGACGTATCCACCGTTAAACCCTCTAACATCGTAAAGCAGGGTTTTACTCCCTGTCATGGGCCGAGAGGCTCCACTATCCATAATCCAACGTGAGATAGATCTTGGGAGCTCCTGCACATTTTACAAACATTTAGTTAGATTTTGAAGCAACCCAAGCCTCTTTCGACTCAGGTAGCTTGACATTGATGTGGGTTGTTGCAGTGTACAATGGTGGAAAATTCTTATCATTCATCTTAAGACTTTCTTTAGACCCAATCTCAACCACTTTATACAAAAAGAATTCCTTTTCAGGAGGTTGACCAGATGATTTGTCTTTCTTTGGAACATACTTCTTCCCTGGTGGGGTAGAAGTTTGTTTCTCAAGTTTCTCGTAGAAATCCAAAGGTACATTCATCTTCTTAGTTGAAGATGATTGTTTTGCAGACACAGAAACCTTTGGTTTTTGAACATTTGATGTCGTAGCCTCAGATTTTGGCTTCCACGTTTGTTGCGAAGAAGCTACCCGTTTGTAAAATTTATCAGTTTTAGTTACCGACTGTTTTACGGGTTCAGTTTTGACTTTGATGTTTTCATTTTTCAAGACTTTCTTTTCAACAAACATCGGCGCTTTGCCTTTGACGTCATCTTTCTTCTTTGGATTCTCAACAAACACAGACTTAGGCTTCGAGTTGGTGCACTTTCGTGCAATGTGTCCAACTTCGTTGCATTTAAAGCATGTTCAGGTGTCAACTTCCTAACTTTTGCCTTCAGTCTGAGGTTGTGAGGCCTTTTCCTCAAAGAATTCTTTGTTTGATTTTGAAAAGATTTCCGACTCTTGTTCGGAAATTGAACTTGAGCTTTTGACAAACTCTTTCTTTTCGACAAACTTTTTGTTTTGAAAGTTCCTTTTTCTGATTGTTCTTACTACCCTGATAACCTCCAGACCATCTATTTTGGTTGTTATTGTTAAAACGTGGTGGAACAACAGGTTTCTTATAGTAAGATTTGTCTCTTTCAAAGTTTAACATTCTTTTCGAACTTTTCAACCCCTCAACTTCAGAAACATCAATCTCAACCAATTTGAAAACTTTCTTTAACTTGTCAACATTCACATTCTCAAGTGGAAATTCAAGATCCGAATACAACTTATCAGAACCAGACATCTTGTACATGACAAGAGTAGGTTCATCATTTGAGTTGTTTTGGGATTTTGATTTCGGAATGTAGTTGTTTAGAAAACATTCTTCATCTTCAGTCGAGTCGTTGTCTGATTTTAAAACATTTTCAACCACATTTTTTACGACTTCAGACTGAACATTGTCATCATCAGATGATGAAGTGAATGTGACATCAATTGTTTCTGGAAATTTTACATCATTTGTTTCATCATCATTTTCCAACCCAGATTTTTTCTTTGAAAAATTGTTTAACACGGGTGGTGGAACTTGATGATAACCCACCCCGGTTCCATCTGAGTATACACCTTCACCAGCTTTGTTCTTCCCAATTGGTTTGGGAACAATGTGTTGAAGAACAAAGCTCGCGGAGCTGTAACTGTTTAGTTTCAGATTGATTCTTTCATTCTCAATCTTAGCTTCCTGAAACTGAAGCTTAAGATTTGTAATCTCATCCAACTGCTGGTTGATTTGTCTTTCTTTTGCCTGAAGAACTCCAGACAATTAAAAATTCTCTTTAGAAGTTTTACTGTTTCCCTCATCAGAATCTTTTATTGTTCTTTTCAGCTTTTCATGGTTTTCAGAAAGTTGTCTGTTTTCATGAATTAACTTCTCATTTTCTTTCTTAAATCGTTCTACATCAGTTTTATCTTTTTCAATCTTTTCTGTTAATTCTTTTATTCTCTCATTTGAAGCTCTCACCAGTTTATCTGGACTTAAGATTTGATCTTCAACCATTTTCACTTTTGCAACCAGTTCTTCAGTCTTTTTGACTGTGAGATATGCATTTGTGATACAAACTTTGCATTCTTTCATGCAATTTTTGTAATCACTTTCCCTTTTAGCCTTATCAGTCTTACCTGACTCATTTGTTGAATCACTACTACTGACCTTGCTTGTTGACTCAGACGCAGATTTGGGATCTACCTCTAGTACTTTTGCTGCAAGCACTTTATCAGCCATCTTTGTAAGGTTCTCTGCGGTCATTTCTTTTGTTGTGTCGATTATCCCATCGTCGACTTTCTTTGACTTTAGCTCTTCCTCTTCAGCTTTCTTTGCTGCATCTCTCTCTCTCTATTCATCCTCTTGCTTCAAGGATTCAATAAGAGTTTCAACCATGAGTGCTGCTGGTTCAGCAATTATGTTGCCTTTTGGGTCCAAATAGCACTCACGGTCTGGATCCCATATGTTCTCCCTTTTGGCTTCTTTCCAGGCTCGATAGTTTTTATCCTTCATAGTTTGAGCTACCAACTTTTAATAATTGTATTTCTGCTCTTCAGTTCGTGTGTCTTTGTATGGTTCAACTTTTGCCATGAACGTATAACCTACAGCATCATCTTCTGGTAAAAACTCACTCCAGTCGAAGCCTTCGTCATCATGAATTACAGCTAAGGCTCTTGACTTCTCCTTAGGAGTTTCTTCAATTTGTTTCATTCTTGGCGGCTCTTCCCGATTGCGATGATAAACAGCCTTTTTATAATTGTCATAATGAAATGGATTAGATGTTTCATCTGAAGCTGCATTCCTGCATTCCCTCTTGAAGTGCCCTTTTTGTTTGCACTTAAAGCAGGTCACTTTAGACTTCTCGAATCCCAACTTCGTTGAAGGCCCACCAATCGAATTTCTTCCTGTTATCTCCATAAATCTTTGAGCTCTTCGAATTACGCTTGCCATGCACCAGCGTTTGTCAATCAATTCCATCTCTTCCGGATCAATTTGATCATAATCTTCTTTCGTCAGATTCGGGTTTCCGATCTTCCCAGCTACCAAGCTTTCATAAGATTCTAGGATTGAAGCAAGAAACACCATCTGCTGTTTAGCTATTTCTTGGTTAAAGTTTTGAGCATTGTTAAGATTCATAGCTATGTTGCACTGAAAGACTTTTTTGGGAACATTCTGCTGCTGCTGATTCCCTGTAGTTGATGAAGAAGAACCTCCATGATAACCACTGCTCGGTACAGGACTGCTGTTTTGTTTCTCTTGATTCGCTGCGCTTGAACTCTCAGCTGAAAATGCAGTTTTTGGTGAAGCAGTCTTAGGTATCATACTACCCCTGTAGTACAGATTGACATTTTGTTGGTACGGGGTGTTGTTGACTTTATTCATCTTCTTAATTTCAAGTTCATGACTTTCAAACCATTCTATCAACCAATCAACAATCATGTCAGACATTTTCATGGTGTTTTTCAAAACCAAAGCATAATACTGCCAATCCTTTTCATCTGGCAATGATTCCAACAACTTTTCAACCAACTCTTCTTCAGTGTATGTTATCCCATATCTTACAAGCTCTATCTTCAGATGACAGAAACGCTCAATCATCTTTAGCACCGACTCATTTCTCATGCACGCAAACAAGTCAAACTCTTTCTTCAGTAGATGTTTCTTGTTTTTCACTATCTCAGCCCCTCCGATACACTTCTTTTCTAACTTTCCCCACAAATCTTTTGCATTTTCGTAACTAATCAAAGAAATGATATCATCCCTAACAGATTGATGTAACAGTGCTATACATTTCTGTTTAGCAACAAATGTCTCTTGTTCACCCTCATTCAAATTTTCAAAATCTTTTCTTCCAATATCATAACCGTTTTTAAACACTTCCAGCTTAGATAAGCAAACGCTTTCAACCAATCTTCAAATCTGCCTGCCCATCTGTTATAGTCTTCAATCGTCATAAGCTTTGGCGGCTTGTTGTATGTACCATAAGCGTTATCAATACTGAGAGAATCAGCAATCGCTTTCTTCGGATTTTGATTCGTACTGGTGGTTGTATTCGCCGATGCATCTCCGGTGTTGTATGCAAAAACATCGCTGAACGGGTTCATGAATTCATCTCCCATCTTGGCAAACACCTTAAAAATTTCAAACACTTAGACAAATTTTCAAACTTTTCAAAAAAATTTCAAACAGATGCACTTGGATCGGATGGTGATCCGATCTAGTGATGATCCGATCGGACAACACAACTAAGTAACAACGTCTAAGTGTCGGATAGGCTCAAGTGTCGGATGGCGACTCGATCTGATGGTGATCTGATCGAGAGGTCGTTCGATTGAGTGACATAAGAATTATGAAAACTTTAAACCTTCTACTCTTCACCGATCGGATGGTGATCCGATCGAGTGAGATGATGACGTCAGCTGATGAAACAAAAATATCTAGGCCAATCCGATCGGATAGTGATCCGATCGAGTGGGATGGTGACGTCAGCAAGTAAATGAAGAACACAGTCTATGCCAATCCGATCGGATAGCTGTCCGATCGGGTGGATGACGTCAGCAACAACGATGAACTTGACATAGTTTTTGCTTGATTCGATTCAGTTTTAGTTCTAATTTTTCAATGAAAATTTGAAGGATTGATCTTTGTTGAATTCCGATTCTAATGATATCAAATTTGTCAAATTTTGTCCGTGAATTCCTGTTCAATTTTGAGTTTTTCTCGTTTTAAGGTGTAAAAATCAGCAAGAAATGAGTAGAAGATGAGAAATTGGTCAAATTTCCGGTGAAATTCGACAGAAATCGGCAAAGAATCGCTGAAAATCCGGTGAATTTGCTGTTGTCGTCTTCGATTCAACCTCCTGTGGCTCTGATACCACTTGTTAGGCCGTTTGTCAGGATCTGTTCGAGTAGAACGTGGCTGGATCGATCAGAATCAAGGTGGGAATCCCTTGATTATGTCACAGAATCAACAACAACTAGTTCAACGTTTAATCCGTATGCTTTCTATTGAAGATTGTGAAAGTACAACTGTTCAGGTAGAAATACAGACTGGCAGAGCTTCGTTATCAAGTCCAGCAAAAGTTCTATCTAACTAACACTAGCTAGCTATTTATAAGCAACAACCAGGGAGGGTGTTAAGTGTCTCCCGATCGGATGACATTTGTCGTCCGTCGGATTTCACTTTTACATTAATGCACCGATCCCTGTGTTGTCTTTACACAAACATACATACATTTACATACATACACAAAATAACATACACAGCACAAAATAAGCCTCGATGCAAACGAAAGCTACAGACATATGTACTAACATTTGCCTTGACCAAATCATGGTTAAAGAAGAAAGTCAAACACTATTTGAATTTCTTGCTTGAATACATAACCAAGCATGAAAGATCACTTACAAAGGGTCCAATCTTGGAAAGAGATCAAAGAAAACTGAAGTATGAAGCCCTCAACCAGGTGGGATAGCTTCAATCAGAGCTAAGGTAAAAGAAATGAAGAATGAGCAAGTTAAAGTTGAAATTGAGCTTGCTATTTATAGGAAATTAAGGACCTTTGGATCAATTCCATGTGTTTTTGAGTGGATCAAAGCTTAATCTTCACCATACACATGTTGCACACTGATTTGGGAACTTGGGGAGCACTTAAACAAGCCCATGGTATCCAAAAACTAAGTTTAAAAACCCAGATCAGCAGTTGTTTTGATGAAAACCAGTTTCTGCCCAGCTATGGGCTGTCGCGCCCGGCGACCTATTCAGGTTAGGCGGTCGCGGCCCGCCACCTACTGTCCAGAAGTTTCTATTTTGACAAAAACAGTCCCTGCAGCCTCTAATCTTGTTTTTCGATGTATTTAACCCCCGTTAACCCCATTTCATGGCCCTACAAGGATGTCAAAGCATAGGGTACTTATAATATGCTTGAAAATATCACAGATGTCGGTTCATTTGGTCGTACGGTCACATTATTCGGTTAATTACGATGAAACTCGAACGGACGCGAAAACGATCCAAATTACGCGAAGAATGGTATTTTTGCATTCCAATCACTAAAATAAAATATTTTAATGATTACAAAAAACTTTTGGATGTCAGGATATGTTCAGAACGTAAGATATGCGCGTAAATGCAAACTTATGCGCTTTTTGACGCTTTTAGTCCCAATTGATCAAATAAGCGCATTTTCGCATACCGAACCCCTCAAAGCTTATTTCTAAGCTATGTAAAGGATATTTTGATGGGATTTTAACATGTTTATCAAAGCAATTTCATCCATATGAAATAAAAACGCAGCGGAAATAATGTTTAAAACATGTTACTTTTATAAGATATAAAACCATTTATATGCAAAATCCCAAAACCCGGATCCATATATGAAAATGCATACTATCAAACACAACCATAGGATGTTTAGAAAACTACCTTCTTGGAGTACAAGGATGATGAAACGGATGATGCTTCTTGAAATGGTTGTCCTCAAGAGTAGAAGACCTCAAGCTTGTATACCCCAAGCTTCCAACAAACACCACAAGTTTAGCTAGGATTTTTAACACTAAAGATCAAAAACCGAACACTTGAGAAATGCTTATGATGACCGAAATTTAGAGAGCTATTTCTCTAGTTCTTGCAAGTTCTTGCATTTGTCATCTAAGTATTTATAGAACCATGAGAGAGAATTGTCACCCACCTTGACCAATCATGTGCCAACTTACACATACAAGTGCATGAAACCCCATTGGACCAAAATGGTCTTGGTTAGACCACCCAATCAAATCTTCTCTAGCTTATGACAATTGCATGTCTTGTGATTGGACAAAAAAGTTTGGGAAGAACACCAAGGGGGGGGGGGCGGCCTAGCTTTATTTTATAAAAAAAAATTTCTTTTATAAAATTTAAGTCTTGTTTTATATATATTTATAACTTTTATAAATATAACACTACATATATGCAAGACTTTATACAATCTTTTAAAATGTTATTTAACCCATTAAATAACAAAATAAAATATTCTCTCCAAATAAATTATCCATATAATTTATTGGTTTCTCAAGTGTAATTATTTAGAAAACCAACTTCTAAATATTGTAAGTGTTAATATTTATTTGTTTGATCATATCATAAATAAATATTTAAGTGTTTGTCTAACTTGTTATTGGGTATGACTCGACTTGGATCATAACGTACTAGCCACATCAAATTAATATGTGTCTTGGGCATACAGAGTCCAACAATCTCCCACTTGCACAAGATACATAGAAGATTGATGCAAGTAGTAAATGACGCCTAACTACGGTTTACTACCCCCAATACGTATGACTATATTTGCCATTCAATAACATCATCCCTTTCAAGTCCCTTACTTGAACATGATTTAGGTGAATCTATCATTTTATCCTTTCGTTACAGATGTCATGTTAAATCCAGAGACATAGAGTATCACTCTCTGTTGATTTAACTTTAACAGGCCTTAGACATCTTACTCTCAATGAATAAGAGGAACAAATCCCTTCTTGACTACATACGTCTCTCACAATCACCTTGTACCACACCTGAGTTTAGCCTTGTGTACTGCCTTATTACAGACAGCTAAGAACTAGGTCAAGGTATAATACTTGGTGAATATCAAGACCCAATATGTATCTCAGGTCAGAGGATACTATGATATTCGCCTTTACTCAAAATTTACTAATGATCAATCACAAGTGATTCCATGCAGTAATATTTGAGAGCGAGTCAGTCCAATATTTGTATCCCACAAATATCTATGAACTTTGGCAGCAACACTTTGCTTTATATTAATTCTAAATGAATATCCACCAATCCAAGTTCATAATAGTCTTACATTCATATTTGTTCCCACAATTATGATCAACTACGGACATTTAGAATAATTAACTTATTCACGGATTTAAACATGCTAATATGAAACGTAACTCAAAATACCATAAAAGAGTTAAATTAACAATTGTTTCAATATCCAAATACAAAATAGATCAAATCCAATTACTAGAATATCGAAGTCCTAAGGCACATGTATGACCCTCATGTTTTGCCTTGTCAAGGAGCTTCGTGAGTGGATCCCCAATGTTTTGATCGGTGTGAACTTGGTGGATACATATCTTTCCTTTTTCAACTTCATCCCTTATGTAGTTGAACCTCCGCTCGATATGTCTAGTCTTTTGGTGCGCACGAGGTTCCTTGATTTGTGCAATCGCACCCTCGTTATCACAAAAGATCTCTAGGGGGTCTTGAATGGTAGGGACCACCCCTAGGTCGGCTTTGAATTTCTTCAACCATGCAGCTTCCTGGGCTGCCAATGAAGCGGCGATGTATTCTGATTCTGTAGTGGACAATGCTACTACGTCTTGTTTTGAGCTCTTCCAAGAGACTGCTCCTCCATTTAAAATGAAGACATACCCCGATTGTGATCGAGAATCACTTCGATCGTTTTGGAAACTCGCGTCCGTGTAACCCTTTACAAGGAGTTCCTCCTCAGCAGATCCATATATTAAGAACATATCCTTAGTCCTCCTAAGATATTTCAATATGCTTTTGACAGCCATCCAATGACTGTTACCTGGATTTTGCTGGTATCTACTCGTCATGCTCAAGGCGCATGAGACGTCCGGTCTGGTGCATATCATTGCATACATGATGGATCCTATAGCTGATGCATATGGGATTCTTTTCATTTTCTCTTGCTCATCCTTTGAGTTTGGACATTGAGATGTATTCAATATTGTCCCCTTTTGAATAGGTACAAAACCTCTCTTAGAGTTCTCCATTTGGAACCTATTCAAGATTTTGTCAATGTATGCACTTTGGTTTAAACCTATTAAGCGCCTTGATCTATCCCTATAGACCTTTATTCCCAAAATGTAGGCTACTTCACCAAGATCCTTAATGGAAAAACAACTTCCAAGCCAAGCTTTTACACCTTCCATGGTTGGAATGTCATTCCCAAATAGTAGAATGTCATCGACATACAGTACTAAGAAAGTGATGACGCTCCCACTAGCTTTCTTGTACACACAAGCTTCATCACCGTTCTTGATGAATCCAAAAATCTTAATTTCTTCATCAAAACGGTGATTCCAACTTCTAGATGCTTGTTTCAATCCATAGATTGATTTCTTTAACTTGCATACTTTGTCAGGATGTTTTGGATCGACAAAACCTTCAGGCTAAACCATATAGACGTCTTCATCAAGATATCCATTAAGAAAAGCCGTTTTGACTTCCAATTGCCAGATCTCATAGTCATAATATGCAGCTATGGCAAATAATATCCTGATTGACTTTAGCATCGCCACAGGCGAGAAGGTCTCATCATAATCAATCCCTTGAGTTTGAGTGAAACCTTTTGCTACAAGTCTTGCTTTATAAGTATCCAAGTTACCATGCATATATGTTTTCTTCTTGAAAACCCACTTACTTCCAACTACTTTGGAGTTGAGTGGTGGCACAACCAATTCCCAAACTTGGTTGTCATACATGGATTGCATCTCTATGTTCATGGCTTCAAGCCATTTGTCACAATCGGATTTTGACATTGCATCATGGTATGTGGTTGGTTCATCTGAATCTACCACGTAGCATCCATCCATGTAAAATTCATATCTTTCAGGTGGATTACTAATTCTACCAGATCTGCGAACATTTTGTGTGTTCTGATCAACCTCTTGATCGTTTTCAACAACCTCTTGTTGAGTGCTAGTATTAACCAAACGTGTATCATCTTGTGGTTCTTGATCCTCCTCAAGTTCCACTGTTCTACCACTAGTTCCTTCCATAAGGAACTTAGCTTCTAAGAACTTACCCTTTCGAGCAACAAATACCTTTCGCTCGGTTGGGTCATAGAAATAATATCCTATATCATCTTTAGGATATCCTACAAAGATACACTTAGTAGATCGGACTTCCAATTTATTTGGGGTGTATTGCTTAACATAAGCTTCACAACCCCAAACCCTTAAGAATGATAATGATGGAGGATTTCCATGCCATATTTCAAAAGGTGTCTTTTCCACTTTCTTGGTTGGGGCCATATTTAATATACGGACTGCGGAGAGCAAAGCGTAACCCCAAAACGATAGAGGTAATGGGCTTCTAGCCATCATAGATCGAACCATATCTAATAGAGTTCGATTTCTCCTTTCGGACATACCATTGTGTTGTGGTGTTCCTGGTGGAGTAAGTTGTGAGATAATCCCACAACTCCTAAGATGATCTTGAAAAGCACCACTAAGGTATTCACCTCCTCTATCGGGGCGAAGGACTTTGATTGTTTTCTTGAGTTGATTTTCAACTTCATTTTTGAAGTCTTTGAACATTTCAAATGCTTCATCCTTGTGTCTTAGTAAGTACACATAACCATAACGACTATAGTCATCGATAAAGGTAATGAAGTATCTTTCACCATTCCTAGTCATCGGCTTAAAAGGACCACATACATCTGAATGTTTGATACCTAGTAAGTCTTTAGCCCTTTCAAATGTTCCACTAAAGGGTGTCTTGGTCATTTTGCCTTGTAAACAAGATTCGCATACATCAAATGAATTATCTTCATTTGTATTCAGAAGACCATTTCTTTGAAGTGTATGCATGCGATTCTTACTTATATGTCCAAGGCGACAATGCCAAAGGTAGGAATCACTCAAATCCATTTTGAGTTTCTTGTTGGTTACTTGGTACATTGAGTTATCGTATGATGCGTTATCATGATCTAATTCATAAATACCATTTAAAGATATAGCTTTAAAATAAAACACATCATTCATAGAAACATAAATGTCTTGGTTAACAAATTCAAATTTAAAACCACATTGTCTTAAAAGGGAAACAGAAATTATGTTCCTAGTCAAACTAGGAGCATATAAAACATTCTTCAAAATAACTTCCAAACCACTTGGAAGCTCTAAAACGTAGTCTCCTTGAGCTTCGACTTCAACTTTTGCTGTGTTGCCCATAAAGAGACTAGTGTCTCCCTTCTTGTAATGTCTAGTTCTTCTGAACCCCTACAACGAATTGCAAATATGAGTTCCACATCCGGTATCTAGTACCCATGTGTTAGAAGAAATAACATTAAGCTCAACATGTATCATAAAGATAGTACCTGAGGTTTGCCCTGCATCCCTCTTGTTTTTCAACTCTTTGAGATAGGTCGGACAATTTCTCTTCCAATGTCCTATCTCACCACATTCAAAACATGGGTCGTTCGTAGCAACCTTTTGCTTCTTCTCCTTCGGTTTGGTGGGTTCTGCTTTAGCTTTTCCCTTTCCTTTTCCCTTGACGTGTCCCTTTCTTTTAGCATAGTTTGCTTTAGAGTCGGGGTGGGGCCTCTTCTTGTTGCCTCCTTCATTGATCGCTAGGACGGGTAAAGCCTTTTTGCCCATACTTGCTTCGGCCGTCTTGACCATTGCATGAAGTTCACCAATGCTCTTGTCCCATCCATTCATGTTGTAATTCATTACAAAGCTTTCAAATTTCTTTGTTAAAGAGTTGAGGATCAAATCCGTAGCAAACTCTTTAGAGACGGGACAATTTAGCCTTTCAAGGCGATCAATGTGGCTTTTCGTCTTAAGGAAATAAGATGATACCGATTGGGTTTCCTCCATTCAACATGCATGAAGCGCCCGAACAGTTTCGAAGCGTTCTACCCTTGCTTGTTGTAGGAACATTTCCTTTAACTGGGTAATCATGTCATATGCCCCGTGATGTTCAAAATCCTTTTGAATTTCGGGAATCATAGTTCCCAACATGAGGCATGAGGCTTGCATGGAGTCCTCGGTATACTTAACCCAATCGTTGTAGGCTTCCACATCTTCCACATTAGGTTCATCGGGAATAGGATCGTCCAACACATAGGATATCTTCTCTTGCTTGAGAACGATTCTCAAGTTTCGAAACCAATCCATGAAGTTGTTATGGTTGAGACGATCCTTTTCAAAGATGGTTCTTAGTGATAGGTTTCGGACGATTTGGTTAGTCGGGTTTGCATTGTTAGCGGCCATCTACAAAATTTAACAAGTTCAATTTTAGTATTTTCGATATTATTATATTTTAATCATTAATACCCTTTTGTGTCTTAAAGATAATTAATAATTAAAATCTAGAATCCAACGTTACATTTAAATATTGGTTAGGTGACCTTTATCCCTCTATTTAAATTAACAAGGTAGTCAACGTTTGACAATTGCAACTCTTTGCAATTTCTAGCCATATGGGATCGGTTAAACATCTATATGTTTAGTTGGCATGTTTAATCCCATCAACACCTTTGTTCCCCATGCTTTGGTGACCCTAAGTTCATGGTTTCCAAATCAAGTCGTCCAACTTACACACATGTGTGAGTTTATTCACATAAGTGGTTAGGTGACCTTTATCCCACAAACATGGTAAACCTACCTCGAACATACAAGTTCCCTCAAATGTGGTTAGGTGACCTTTATCCCACAATAAGAGTTCCCAAGTGTTTCGAGTGTTGTATAAAAGGATGGTGTTTGACTTGTTTTAAAAAAGGGTTTTCAATATTTCAAAATTCTAGTTTAGAAAATATTATGTACCATACATTTGCATGCATTCAAATCAATGGTACTTTAGTGAAAACAAATTTTCAAGGTTCTTTTTAATAAAACCCATTTTATTATAAAATCATTAATTTTTAATAAAACCTTTATTAAACATTTTAATGATTTTGTCAAGAACCAATTTTACGCTTGTTGTTGATTATTAGTTTGTTAAGTCATGCATATCTACATATCATCTAAACAACAAAATAAACAACCACACAAACATAACATACATAACAATAGGTGCATAACCATAGCCAACTAATTTGACAACACTTGTTAGCCGAAACAAGTGTGCCAAAAGGTCCTTCCTAAGGGGTGAAAAATGACACAAGTAGTGCGTCGTTGAACTCCCACTTGATCTCGCATCCAAATTCTTCAAGTCTCCTTCTTATGTTGTGATTTGTCCACCTTCTTTGAGCTTCCAAAAGTCTTTTACTTTCAGCTCCAAACTCCTTTGGACTTCAAAAAATGTGTTTTGGTTATCGGGTTAAAATCCCGTTGAGAACGATGAAGTTCTTTGGACCGAATATTATGGTCCAAACCAAAACCGCATTTTTGTGTGCATCTTCTTTTACAAAATATATCCTAATACATTTTTCTAGTAAAATAAAATGCACCTAATCTATTTATTTTACATACCAAATGAAAATAAATAAATTACATATCTTACAAATGGAAGAACAAAATAATAATTATTACAACCCATTGAAATAATAAATAAATAAATCACAACACAATCATTCAACACTAGGTCATGGCTAGGTCATATGCACCAAAATATATATCCAAATATATACATGTATATTAATTTCAATAAGCATAAAATGGTTCCCTTTTACTAACCATTTTCGGCTATGTCCAAAAAACCGAAAAGGTAAGTTTTGTCCAAACAAACAAATCATCCATATGAAATAATTTTTCAAGATTCTCTTATGCACGTAAGAAAATAATCTTGAAAAACCAAGGGATAACCATGTTAAAATTTTCGGCCATAGGGTTTTATTCAAACCCGAAACCCGAAATTTTAATCTATTGAAGCATGCACTCATATAAGCGGCTCTAGATGCCATTAATGGGATTTTAACATGTTTATCAAAGCAATTTCATCCATATGAAATAAAAACGCAGCGAAAATAATGTTTAAAACATGTTACTTTTATAAGATATAAAACCATTTATATGCAAAATCCCAAAACCCGGATCCATATATGAAAATGCATACTATCAAACACAACCATAGGATGTTTAGAAAACTACCTTCTTGGAGTACAAGGATGATGAAACGGATGATGCTTCTTGAAATGGTTGTCCTCAAGAGTAGAAGACCTCAAGCTTGTATACCCCAAGCTTCTAACAAACACCACAAGTTTAGCTAGGATTTTTAACACTAAAGATAAAAAACCGAACACTTGAGAAATGCTTATGATGACCGAAATTTAGGGAGCTATTTCTCTAGTTCTTGCAAGTTCTTGCATTTTTCATCTAAGTATTTATAGAACCATGAGAGAGAATTGCCACCCACCTTGACCAATCATGTGCCAACTTACACATACAAGTGCATGAAACCCCATTGGACCAAAATGGTCTTGGTTAGACCACCCAATCAAATCTTCTATAGCTTATGACAATTGCATGTCTTGTGATTGGACAAAAAAGTTTGGGAAGAACACCAGGGGGGCGGCCTAGCTTTATTTTATAAAAAAAAAAATTTCTTTTATAAAATTTAAGTCTTGTTTTATATATATTTATAACTTTTATAAATATAACACTACATATATGCAAGACTTTATACAATCTTTTAAAATGTTATTTAACCCATTAAATAACAAAATAAAATATTCTCTCCAAATAAATTACCCATGTAATTTATTGGTTTCTCAAGTGTAATTATTTAGAAAACCAACTTCTAAATATTGTAAGTGTTAATATTTATTTGTTTGATCATATCATAAATAAATATTTAAGTATTTGTCTAACTTGTTATTGGGTATGACTCGACTTGGATCATAACGTACTAGCCACATCAATTTAATATGTGTCTTGGGCATACAGAGTCCAACATATTTAGGGTATGTTTATCTTATGATCATGTTTCGGAATGTTCGTTGCTATAAGAATCGGCAGACTTTCGCAGTTTGTCGCAAATAGTCCCTGTGATCGAATAAACTTGTTTTTGACACACCAAACCCTTCAAAACTTATTTCTAAGTTATGTAAAGGTTATTTAAGGTATGTTAAGCCTATGTCACTATTCCAGAGTGTTTGTCGCGTTAAACTAATTACATTTACGCATCAGTTTGCGTATAACTTTCCAGAAAGCGATTAAGGGCTTGAAATCGAACCAGAATCAAAACGTGAAATTATCAAACACAAATACACAAACATTGACACCAAAATACATCGTTTCATTGATAATTGATATTGTTCTACATCGTACAATGTTTACAGAGCACAAATGTCACAGTTTGTTAGAACATGGAGTTAATATGTTCATGGGTGTATTTAAATCATGTGTAATGATGATGATGTTATATGAGTGCATTAGATGCACATATATGGACATGCATGTTGATTTGTAATCATGAAAAGATGATTTGAACATGATTTGATAAAAATAAGTTTTGATAAGATTATAAACACAAAAATAGGAATATTTTGAAGTGTTAAATGATATAAAACTTTGTCATAAAGTCTACTAGCTTTGCATGTTGTACTTGGTGCTTTATAAGTTGTAAAATACGTGAAATCGCATGATTTATGTGACTTACACAAAAACTGCACTAATCTCATTATAATCATCATTTTAATCAGTAAATAACATGTATTTTGTTAAAATATCAAGTCATTGCGAGTTGGGATGGTTATAGTAACGTTTAACGAAAAACTATGCGGTAAAACGGTCAAAAATCGGCTTTTCGAACGATTTTTATGAAACTGATTTAGATCAGTAAGTAAACTGATATTTTTAGTTTAAAAATAAGTATTTTAACTAATTTTACGTTTACTTGGTGTTTGGTTGGTCATACGTGACTTCCGACGCCCGAAAACGTTACCGAATCACTAAAATACGCGTTTTACAATGAACACTAGCATGGTTTATTTATGGGTGAACCTTATGTGTTAAAATGTGTTATGTGATTTAGATATGTGAATATGATAATATGTTAAGTGTTAACATGATAGTGGGAAATTTAGGCTATGCATGTACACTTGTGCGTTTAAAGTGGTAGAATCGGTAAAAATCGCGTTTAATGTGTAACTTGTTTGTCGAGCATGAAAATTGGTACATATGAGTTATTTTATGTATGTATGCTTTAAAAATGACAAAATAAATAAGTTAACAAGATTTCGCGTGTTGCGATATTTGATTAATGTGACGTTTATGTATATATATTACGACACGCAAATCGTAGATATATTACGTATAAACGGGTGTGTTAACGGATTTACATGATAATGGTCACCAATAAAATCGTTCAAGTCGCAAAATCTTAATAATTTATATATTTATATATATATATATATATATATGAACGGATATATATATTAACGTGCCAACATAATCTAAAACGATAACTTTTTGATAAAATCTCAAAGTTATGTGAAAATTCTAAGATAGGGAGAAACTTAGGATTTTTGTGATATGTTAATTGATGAATCGTTCCTACGCATAATAGGACGTGTAGAAATCAATTTCTGGGATTGCGCTATTTTAAAATACGCACCCAAAGATGAGTGTCACTAAACCCCCTCTTTTTACTGTTTTGTATATGTTTTGGGGGAAGAACACACCTAAAAATGGTTTAATATTTTTTTTTTAGATTGAAGGATTTTCATTAATAATTCATCAGGGCAAATTACATAAGGATAGCAGGTAGACGAGCAACAAACTGCGCCGCCATACCTTTCTGAATAGAAAACCCTAATCTACTAAAAACAAAGCCTCGCCCCTGAGGGGTCGAAAAGTTGTTGTGGACCACACGCTGAACTCTAGACAAGAACCGAACTGCCTCCGGCGCCAAGGAGCCGAACGTGTCAAATGCCAGGGGGACAAAGGCATGCTGATTATCCTCACAAGCTTTCGCGTGCTTTTCCACCTTCTTTGACTCTGCTTTCAATACTGCTTGCCCCGCCACAAACCCATTTTCCCGGAACCCGGCTAGGGGGGATACACCTGTGAGATCGACACAAGCATGTTTCCCACTCTCCCAACCAAAAACTAGCACATCAGCCGGGCATAGGGTGGATCTCCCCTCCAACGGGTCTGTAAGAAAATTAACCGGTGCCTCTTTCTTTGCCAAGATCCCTACTCGTCTGAGAATATCCATTAACGCGTCTCGAACAAAGTCATGGCGATACTTAAACCCCGGCAACTCTCTACAGTGTAACGCATGCTCCCCGTATTTATCCAGGCATGCTTTACGGCAGACTGGGCAAGTTTCATCATTCGGGAACATGGGGATCATCAAACGGTACTTAAGGATTGACCGGTACTCCACCACTGACATACGTTGACCCAAACCTTCAATAGGAATAACAGTTAAGAAATCCTGAGCGTGAGGCCTTTGTAGGCATTCAATGACGGCTTTTTGGCGGGGGGACAAATGAAAATCTTCTCCCAAACTTTGTGCGATTCGACAACAAAGGGCATTCGCCAAAGTTTTCTGTGGCTTTTTGGGGGCGGTGTCCGTGTTAGAGAAACCGCCGAGATCAAAGTCAGGTATAGATTCATGCAAGCATTCCAAGGCACTGACATAATCTGGATCAGCGTTAGCAACCCCGCTGTTACGTAAGATGTGGTCCTGCAACTCCCAAGATTGAGACCTAGAAGCCACAAAGGCATAGGCAGCCACATCCCGGGCTGAGAGAAGGCCCAACCCACCAAGCCGCATTGGCAAGGTCGCGATCCGCCACTGTAGTTCACCAAAAAAAGGGCCCCCACATACGACAATGTCTTCTATTGCCTCTCGAAGACCTTTATCAAAACATGAAACAGCATCATCCACAAAGGGGGGCTGGCAAGTTCGCAAACCAAAAAGCAACTTTGCAACCCCCATACAAGATCTAAGCAAAAGAAGTTCGCTTTGAGGATCCCGCAACAAGGGAAGGTGTCCCATAATGTCAACAGCACGCGTTGCCCTTTTAGCCGCTAGACCTCTAATAAAACTGGCATCACGGCTGACTACCCCTCCTAGCAGTTTGACACCTCTCTCCGGCCTCCCAATCTCACTGGGGAAAAGCCCTGGCCGGACCTTCACCCCGTTGCATGTCGGCCAAAATACTTCAGTTTTCCTAATATTAAGTCGTAGCCCTAAGGCTGGACCCTCCGAACCGATGATGTCGAGAGCTTTAGCAACCTGAACATCATCCCCGATAATCATCCCATCATCCAAGTACCAAGCATGGAAGGGGAGTTTACAGTTTTCCTGCACCTGAAGCACTAAGGGGTGTAAGGCTAGGGCAAAAAGCAAGGGTCCCAAGGGATCCCCCTACTGCATCCCCATGAATGCCCCGATTCGGTCATTCCCCACGTATAGCCTAGCAGGCTGAGCATACAGAAATTGAACCCATGGGAATATGGAGGGGCAATGGCGATGGACCTCACGAAGCAAAACCGAACGGTCAACTAAGTTGAAAGCGTTGGAAAAATCAACCGTAAGCATGGCCAGTGAGCCATCTGAATGAAAAGAATTAAGGAACCTGTTAGCGCTATGCAGCACCGCCTCCGCCCCATTGGGGACCCCCACCCCAAATTGGTAGTCCCCCAAGTACCTAACAGTTTCTTTCCCAACTTTTTTCATGGCTACTTTAGAGACTAATCTTCTCCAAATTATCCCCACAGCAATGGGGCGAATTCCATTATCAGGCTTCAACAAAGGGGTTAGAGGTGCCGAAGCAACAAAATCCGCGAGCACCTTAGGATATAACCCCCCTAACCAAAGGTTTACCACTTCAATGATGGTAGTAAGCAGTCCCGAGGCAGTCGCCGACCCCTCCCCGCTAAGAGCGTCCAAAAGGTGTTGGGCCCGGAGGCCATCTCGCCCACAAGATGTCCCTTTCGGGAAAGATTTCACACACCTGTGGACGCAGTCTTCATCAACGGATAACGCAGGTTGGGAAAGAGGGGTTGAAGGGAGGTTCGGGGGCGGCACGAAGGGATGTTTCTCGATAAGGGCTTGCATGGTAGATTCCCCCCGGGGAGCAAGCCCACTGGAACACAACACCTTAACTGCAGCAGTGAAGTGACCATCACTCACTTTCCTGGGACATTGCTTGATGTTGGGGCTAACCTCCTCAGCTATCTCCTGTTGTGCCTCCCCCCCCCCCAGGCATGACCCCTTCTCCACTATCGGCAAGGAGGGAATTGACCAAAACCTCAAAACCAGAGCCCTCCTTCCACATAGCTAAGGCCCGCAAAATACTATTACATTGCAAGGACTTCCGATTACCCGACCTTTGCTCTTGCCTAGAAGACAGCTTAACCACCTTAAGGGTACACCGGGGTAAGAGCAAGAGTTTGACCCAACTTTCAACAGTACCAGGTGAAGCTTGTGCAAATGCCAAACGACGGCTTGGGGGGATGCTCTTAACAGTTCAAACCGGAAGGGAGAAAACACGTTCAAGGAGAGCGACATCTCCCATCACTCCCTGCGGGGTCCTAAGCTCAAAAACCATCACAGGATCTTGGGGCCTTGGGATCCCCACAACAAAATCCTCATCAGACCTGGATTTTCTAGAGAACGTGAAAACACCATCAGGATGATGACACCCCCTACTCAGTGCGTGTGTCTTCATGCACCTCCCACACAACTAATATCCAAAAACTCGCAGGGTTTCCCCAACATTTGAAAACAATTCTAAATCCTTAGAAAGCGCATCTTGAAGGGATTCTTTACGATCATCTTTAAAATGAAATTGTTGAAAATGCGCAATCAATCTGTTATACCCAGAAGACCCAGGCTTGCCGTCTTTACACTCGTGGAAGTTTCTGAAGGGGCATAGCCACACTCCATTGGACGAGGTGGAGCCAACATCCCCTTCAGAGGCACTGGATACCATGCTCCTATCCTTGGAAGAGCCCATTAGAAACAATCAAAACCGAGAATTGATAACAAGTCCTCCGTCCCGAGGTGAGGAGGAGGCCAGGTATCAAACCCACCCAAGAAACGAAGGAGAGGAAAGCAACCTACAGTTGCTCACTCTCCCAGACACCCCACCAAGAAAGAGCTACGTCATGACTGGGCCACTTGCGGCAGATCCCAATTTTAACTTGAACAAGAATTAATCACCCAAGAGCCCCTAAAATATTCCCCTTTTGCTCCAACCAAATGCAGACAAAATTTCCCCCAAGTTTCAAAGAAATTAATCAAACAAACAAACGAAGAGTTATTACCTCGGTTGACTTGTTTGGAATAAAACATATATTTTCATTGAAAATATATGTACTTGTTAAATATATGTTTCGGGGAGAAACGGTTTTGGTGAAAATATATGTTTCGGGATGAAACGGTTTTGGTAAAAATATATGTTTTGGGGAGAAACGGTTTTGGTGAAAATATATGTTTCAGGATGAAACGGTTTTGGTGAATATATATGTTTCGGGATGAAACGGGGATTGTTACGGTGTTTCAGAGAAAACGACCGTGTAGTTGGGACGAATTTGCTTGGTCCCAGGGATTTCAGTAAATTCGTACAAGTGTGGTAGCTTCAATAGAGCAGATGATGAAGAAGAAAGCAAATGAGCAAGTTGAAGTGTTGAACTTCATGGGTTTATATTGGAAATCAAGCACCATTGGATCATTGCCAAGTGTTTTTTAGTTGATCAAAGCATGATCATCACCACACACATGTCATGCTCTGATTTGGGGACTTGGATAGCACACAAACCAACCCACAAGATGAAAAAACCATGAATAAAATCAAGTGCAGCAGGCTGTTTAAAGGAATCAGGTTTCTGATGTACTGGATGTGACACTCGGCTATTTAGGTTGTACCATACAAATGAAACACGTGTCATGAATAAATAAAAAGGCGGTATTTGACTGATATTGATGTTTATATGTGATATCTGATGTGTTGGTAAATCCAAACTTTGATAAAAATTATGTTGGCAACAATAAGATAAGCGCTTATCTCGTAACGAATCAAATGCGAAACGAACGTCGGTGGCCACCTGATCAGTGTTAAAATCCTAAAAATAGTCTGTTATGATTAGAATGGTAATTTTAATCATGTCCATAAGGAAAAATAAATTAAAACGCTAAGAAACTCTATTTTTCGAGTTTGAGCGCGTACCGCGCGATACTGCGCGTATTTGACAAAATACTGTCAACGCAGCCAGTCAAGGCAACTAGTAATTATTTTAGTCATATTTTAGTGGGATTATTTTTATAGAATTATAAAAATAATTTAAAACGCACTAAAATGGGATTAAAACGTTAGATAAAATACCCGGTATCCAGTAAAATACCAGTTTTTACTCAATATAACATGTATATATGTATGTATATGTGGAATTATATGATGGATGTGAGTGTGTGGATAGGTGGCGGCTAGAGGAGAAGATTTTACCTTCTCTCTCAAACACTTGTTGGCCTAGGAAATCCCACATGATGATTATGCTTTCTAAAACCTTACAAGACCTTGTTTAAACCAAGAAATACAATCAAACAACACCATATCACTCTCTCTCACTTAACTCGGCTGAACACCCCTTTATCTCATCCATTTTCAAAATTTCAACTTTGTTCATGAGAATTCAAATCCATTTCAAGGTGATTTCAAGTCCATTTAAAGGCTTAAAGGTGATTCCAAGGAATTTCAAGCAAGAACCAAGCTTTATATCATCTTTTCATTCAAAAACCCACTTGAATCTTGAAGGTATAAAAAATATTTTTCTTAAACATGTTCTTGATTCTTGGTGATGAAAATGATAGTGAAAGGTTTCTCTTGATCTTGGATTTAAACACAAAACTTGAAACAAAAACAAATGGGTTTTAAAGGAAATAAAAATGGATGAATGTGTGACACCTGTGCCTCTATGACCATTAAACAAATACCAAACCAATGAAATATTGTATTTCATACTTGGGATTTGTATAAATATGTGTATCATTTGCACATATCAATTCTTGTTCGATTTCGGGCTCTAAATCGTTTTCTGGAAGGTTATATGCGTACTGATGCGTAAATATAATCAGTTTAACGCGAAAAACACGCCAGAACAGTGATATGGGCTTAACATACCTTAAATAACCCTTACCTAACTTACAAATAAGTTTTGGAAGGTTTGGTGTGCCGAAATCAAGTTTATTCGCTTACAGGGACTAAATTTGACAAACTGCCAAAGTATGTCGATTCGTACTGTAACGAACATTCTAGAACTTGATCATAAGTTAAATATTCCCTAAATATCCTTTACATAGCTTAGAAATAGGCTTTAAGGTGTTTGGTGCGCAAAAATAAACTTCTTGGTCATTCAGGGACTAAAAGCGTCAAAAAGTGCATAAGTTTGCATTTTCGCGCATATCTTACGTTCTGAATACATCCGGACATCCAAAAATTTATGTAATCATTAAAATATTTTATTTTAATGATTGGCATGAGAAAAATCCATTTGTCGCGTAGTTTGGATCGTTTTTCGCGTCCGTTCGTGTTTCGTCGTAATTAACCGAACAACGCAACCGTACGACCAAACGAACCGACATCAGAGATATTTTTAAGCATGTTTCATGTTCCCTATACTTTAAATTCATTTTAGAGCCTTGAAATAAGATTAACGGGGCTTAAACGTGTCAAAAATGCATCAAAAACCATGTTTTGCACATTCAGGGACCAAAATTGACAATCTGCCATAGTTATCTTAGGAAGGGACCAAAGTTGAAAATCTAATTTCCAGATTTTTCCAGCTGTTCCCCTCACTTGCACAGGGTTTTAATGAAACTAGGGGCTTGTTTTGGGGTACCCATGGTATTCTAAAACCATGGGCACACATGTAAGGTCCAGATCGAAGCTTGGTTTACGATGAACGATCTTAACGGTTGTGCAAAAACTATATAAACCCCACCCTCTTTGCTCTCAAACTCACATTTGATTTGATTTTCATTCTCTAAGTTGAAGTCTTGCACTTCATACCTGAGAATAAATTGGATCAAGCCTCCTTGGACCTTTTGTAAGTCCTCTTTCGTTCTTTTATGCATTTTTAGCGTGAAAGTCAAACTTTGTTTGACTTTCTGCATTGACCAGTTTATGGTCAATACGAAGTTCGTTTGAACTTCATAACGTGAGCGTAATCACGATGGTTTTAGTCTCTTATGACTATACCTGCTGATTACCACGTTATCTAGGCATAGTGGCGAGTCGTAGTTTCGGCCAAAATGCGTATTCTTACGTATTTTGTAAGCAAACTACTTTTAGGTATCAAAACCGTTTGTTTTGATACCAAACCTTTTTTCAAACTTCATTAAACATGTTTTAACATGTTTAGCTCGTCACTTTAGGTTTAGTGCTTATGTAGGGTCGTAAGGTAAGCGGTCTAAACAACCGCTTATACTATCGAACCCGACCCGTTTGGTCGATCATTAGGATCCAACCAAACACATTAGGTGGCCATAGTTGTATAGGGGATAACCTTCCGAGGTTATACCTTATGGGCACTTCGTTTAGTTAGTGGTATGATAGGTAATTTATATGCCTTAGAAAAATTACCAAAATGCCCTTTTTGCGCATAAATTCATTTTAAGAATATGTAACCTAAATTTTGACATCTAAACTGATTAGGTAACATTATTAGACATGTTAAGGCATATAATACTTGTCATAGGACTAGTTAGGCATTCCGAACGCGTTTTACGTGAATGACACGTTAAAGTAGCGTAAGCTATCTTAACGAGTCGTAATGGGTCGTAAGCACTTAGCATAGGTTTCATTTTAGTATGTAGGGTTTATTAAACCATATCATATGAGTTCCAATAATCATTTGGTTTACGAAACCTCATACTATCCGATCTTCCGAGTTAGGTCCGGTTATTAATATAGTTACCTATACTAGGTGCCGTTTGATTCCGTGATCCTTCTAGCGTTGCTTGGTGGTTATCTAAAGACTATTAAGCAATCTCAAGTGAGTACATAGTTCCCCTCTTTTACTGTTTTTCAAACATTTTGGGGTGAAACACATGTGCCTACTTGTTACTTTCGTGTTTTCCATGTTTTCACATCATATGCTTGCTATGTTCATTAGTACAATTATAGTACATGATTTCATTATGTTTTGCTATGTATGTTCACTTAGCATGCTAGCACATTGTTTTACATTCATTTCTTTTGCTATGTATGTTCACTTAGCATGCTAGCACATTGTTTTACATTTCATTTTATGCTATGTATGTCCATTTAGTGCATACTTAGTACATTGTTTTACATTACATTTTCTGTTACATATGTTTACTCAGCATATGAACACATTGTTTTACATCTCTATGTTGTATGTTTACTTAGCATACTAGGTACATATTTTTCATAAAACATGCTTACATTTGGTATATCATTTGGTTTGTTTAACGAGACTAATACATTCATTAACACCGATCATGCCGCTCGGTAGTAGGTAGTGGTACCATAGGACTTGACAACTCCCATTCCTGAAATCCTAGGTTTGTTTGGGTGGAATGAATGACCGAATCCGAATACATTTCTAGGTAGACCTTTGACTTTGTTCTAGGGTTTATTCTACAGTCGCAAGGGTTGGATGTAGACGTTTTACAATACCGCATAATTGTTTGTATCAGTAAAGCATGCATTATTCTATAAAACACAACTTTTGATTATAATTTATCAAATGCATTGTTTTGTACATTTCTTTCTTATAGGGATGAGTAAATGCTTTTAATCAATAAATGCTTTTATTCACTATACATTACATTTGGTTATACATGAACATTTTTACATTGGTGGTTTGTTTTGGTAAGTGATTTAAATAACGAGGCGTGTGTAATAAGATAAAAGCAAGGTGGATACGCCGTTGGTACTTCCTATATATAAGTGCTTTTATGGTATTACATATCGTAGCGTTATTTAAACCATTTCAAGTTAGACATAATACATTTTACACTTATATCATATCTTCGTGAAACATTGTTTTACAAACAACATGTTTTATACAAACTCATTTTTACTTGGTTATTCATTTCATTTTGCATTGTTCTTTTATATTATCTGATTTCTTATCACTTTTGTATGATTTATAAAAGAAAACATTTTACAAGGATTTATAAGTCATGAATCCTATTATAATAAAACCTATGTATCTCACAGGCATTTTTATGCTGACGTACCTATTTTCACATGTGTTTCAGGAAATGATGCATAGGATTGATCAAGATACACATAGGCAGACTTGGGCTTTAGTGACAGTAAAAGATGCAAGACTAGTTAATCATGTTATGTAATTTGTTTTTAAGACATTGTAACCTCTTTTAATTCAATAAAACAAAACTTCAATTTCCATGTGTTATGAAACAATTATTCTGTTACAACACTCCACGACGATTCCGCCGCGATTTGTTGTTTTATGCGGTCGGGGTGTGACAGAATGTGTGTGTATATGTATGGTCGTATGTATGTATATATGTGTTTGAGAGTTGAGTTTTGACTTTTGATTAAATCTTGTTAGATAAGATGTTTGAAAGGTGATGCATGTGCAATCTAGAGAATGTTCTAAAAGGGTTTTGTGATTTGAAAAGGACTTGTTAAAAAGTGAACTTTTGGAAGTTCATGTGTGTGTATATATGTCATGTATATGTATGTAGGATAAGGATCATTACAGAACACTAATTATTGCGAGAACAAAAAGAACAACTCTAAATCACTAAATTTTGGGATTTAAGGCACATATTTATTAAATTTTATGTTTCTTACATTAATATGTGTATTATATATACATAAAAAAAATCATATATTTTTTCCTACACATAGTCTACATACATGTAGGTAATTTAGCCTACACATAACCTACATGTGTGTAGGTTATTTAAAAACTGAAGATTTTTTATATTTTGTTTTAAATTCTAGTGTGAGAAACAATAAATCTGACATTTATAACATTTTCATTAACTTTTTAGGTTTTTAGGATTGAAAAAATGAATGATTCATTTTGTTCTGCGTGTTCTCGCAATATTTAATGTTCTGCATAGAACCTTCCCCTATGTATGTATATATGTATGCATGCATGTAATTTTTGTCACATACTCATAAATGTAAGAATACATGCATTTATGTGTGTATGATTAGATGATTATGGATGAAATATGTTGTGATTTGTTAGAACATGGAATTAATTTGTTCTAGGGTGTATTTAAATCATGTGTAATGATGATGATGTTATATGAGTGCATTAGATGCACATATATGGACATGCATGTTGATTTGTAATCATGAAAAGATGATTTGAACATGATTTGATAAAAATAAGTTTTGATCAGATTATAAACACTAAAATATGAATATTTTGAAGTGTTAAATGATATAAAACTTTGTCATAAAGTCTACTAGCTTTGCATGTTGTACTTGGTGCTTTATAAGTTGTAAAATACGTGAAATCGCATGATTTATGTGACTTACAAAAAAACTGAACTAATCTGATTATAATCATCATTTTAATCAGTAAATAACCTGTATTGTGTTAAAATATCAAGTCATTCCGAGTTGGGATAGTTATAGTAACGTTTAACGCAAAACTATGCGGTAAAACGGTCAAAAATCGGCTTTTCGAACTATTTTTATGAAACTGATTTAGATCAGTAAGTAAACTGATATTTTTAGTTTAAAAATAAGTGTCACACCCCGACCACGTAAAACAACAAATCGTGGCGGAAACGTCGGGGAGTGTTGTAACAGAATTGTTGTTTCACAACCATGGATACAAAAAGAGTTTCGTTTTATTTATTATTGAGTAATTTACATTGTCTTAACATAGAACAAACAAGTTACATATCGATTATCATTGTTATTATTTCACTAAGGCCTCGTCCAGATCCTATGTGACTCATGCATCCTAGTAATCACATCAAGAAACAACACCTGAAACATATGTAAAAACAAAGTCAGCAAAGAAATGTTGGCGAGTACATAGGTTTTATAAGAGTGTTGGATTCATGGATAGTTTTCAAGTTGCGGTACTTTATTAGACTACAAGAGTCAAAATACAAACCTCGTTTTGAAAAGTGTATTGCAACATAATTTAACCAACTTAAATCAAGTGGGTTATAATTTATAAAACCTCGTAGCCATGATTCTTAACTCAAAAACATTTGTTTTAGAAAACCAATTTGTAAAACATCTCGTATTAACTTGTTAATAAAACTCGTATGGTTTATATCCTTTTGAAATCATCGTTATGTGACATCATTTCAAAATTGTTTACCCAAGTGAACTAAATAACGCACGGTATGTAATATGTTGAAAACACTTATATATAAGAAGTACCAGCAGCGTATATACCATGTTTTCACCACATTACACCCGTCCCGTTATCTAAACACTTAACCAAAAACCAATCGTTTATTTAGCTTGATCAAATCGTTTCCAAATCGTTAACTCATTTAAATCATTTAATCATCCTCGTTTTAAATTGTGAAAACTATTTTTGCTCGTCTCGCTAATAACATTCAAACCTTCGTGACTCGACTATCTCACTTCTCGCTTCTCGCTTTAACAAACCACCAAAGGGTAAGTTAACTATCATCAGATTCAGTCGTTACCCACAACCCCCACACATAACCATGGGTGCAGTATGATAACGGGATTTGTCAGATCCTATGGTACCATAACCTAATACTGGTCGGCTTGATCAATGCTAATGAATGTCATTCGTTATGTAACTACAACCAACAAGTTTGTTCACTTTATTGAAATCGTTATCAATTTAGTATAAACCATCTTAATCGTTTTTGAAATCATCGTTTAAACCTTGAAATCATTTTGTACATATGAATCACCCCAAAATAATTGAAAACAGTAAAATAGGGGAACTATGTACTCACATGAAGTGCAAAGTTTCCTCAATCAAAAGAACTTCAACAAACTCAAGTAAACCAGAGAAATCAAGCAGCACCTAGTAGTCGAATTACTATATAAATAATTGACACCTAAATTGGAAGATCGGATAGAATGAAATCTTGTAAACCAAATGAGTGTTGGAACTCATGTGATATGGTTTAACAAGGCCTACATCCTAAAATGAAACCTATCCTAAGTGCTTACGACCCATTACGATCCATTAAGGTAGCTTACGCTACTTTAACGCGTCGTGCGCGCAAATGCGCGTTCGAGATGTCTAACTAGTCTTATGACAAGTATTATATGCCTATACATGTTTAAATATGTTGTATAATCAGTTATGTGACAAAAGTTTAGGTTACATATGCTTAAAGTTCAATTATGCATGAAAAGGGCATTTTGGTCATTTTACCCAAGGCATATAAATTACCTATCATACAACTAATTAACCCAAGTGACCATAAGGTATAACCTCGGAAGGTTATTCCCTATGCAACTATGGTCACTAAACGTGTTTGGTCGGATCCTAATGATCGACCAAACGGGTCGTGTTCGAAAGTCTAAGCGGGTGTTTAGTCCGCTTGACTTACGACTCTACACAAGCACTTAACTAAAAAGTGACGAGCTAAACATGCTAAAACATGTTTAGTTAAGTTAGAAAACAGGTTTTGGTATCAAAACAAACGGTTTTGATACCTGAAAGTAGTTTGGTTACAAAATACGCGAGAATACGTATTTTGGCCGAAACTACGACTCGTCACTATACCTAGATAATGTGGTAATCAGTAGGTATAGTCACTAGGGACTATAACCATCGTGATTACGCTCACGTTATGAAGTTCAAACGAACTTCGCATTGACCATAAACTGGTTAATGCAGAAAGTCAAACAAAGTTTGACTTTTACAATAAAAATGAATAAAAGAATGAAGGAATACTTACAAAGGGTCCACGTAAGTTTTGATCCGATTCACCCTCAGGTATGAAGTGTATACTCCAACTTAGAGGGCCAAAATCAGATCAAATGTGGTTTGGGAGTGAAGTGGGGGTAGCTATTTATAAGAAAACTAGAACTGTTAGGATCATTTATTGGGAAACGAGCTTCGATCTAGGCCGTACAAGTGGGCACACGGTATTAGAATACAAGGGGTACTTAAAAACCATCAAAATTTGCCCATAGAATGATCAAAACCATATCCAAAAGGCCTGAATACCAGCTGCTGTTTCAGAAAAACAGTTTGCTGATCTGGGTGTTTCAGGCGGCCCGCGTAAGATAAGTCTTAATCTTACGAGGCCCGTGTGGGCTAACTTTCCAGAAATTGCAAAATGGTCCCTACATTGAGAATCTTGCATTTTGGCTCATTTTTGACACGTTTAAGCCCTGTTAACCTCATTTCAAGGCTCTAAAATGATGTTAAAGTATAGGGAACTTAAAAAATGCTCAAAAATATCACATATATCGGCTCGTTTGGTCGTACGGTCGCGTTGTTCGGTTAATTACGACGGAAGTCGTAACGAACGTAAAAACGATCCAAATCAAGCGACGAATGGAATTTTCTTATGCCAAACACTAACATAAAATATTTTAATGCTTACATAAATTTTGGATGTCCGGATATATTCAGAACGTAAGATATGCGCGAAAATGCAAACTTGTGCACTTTTTGATGCTTTTAGTCCCTATTGATCAATAAAGTTTATTTTAGCATACCGAACCCCTCAAAGCCTATTTCAAAGCTATGTAAAGGATATTTAGGGTATGTTTAACTTATGATCAAGTTCCGAAATGTTCGTTACTATACAAATCGGTATAGTTTCACAGTTTGACACAAATAGTCCCTGCGATCGAACAAACTTGATTTCAACACACCAAACCATCCAAAACTTATTTCAAAGTTATGTGGAGGTTATTTAAGGTATGTTAAGCCTAAGTCACTATTCCGGAGTGTTTGTCGCGTTATACTGACTGCGTTTACGCACCAGTTTGCGTATAACCTTCCAGAAAGCGATTTAAAGCTTGAAATCGGAATTGAACCAAATTGAAAAATCCTCAAACATAAATATACACATAATAACACCAAAACACATATAATAACACCAAAACACATATAATAACAACAAAACACATATAATAACACCAAAGCACATATAATAACACCAAAGCACATTGTTTTATTGATAATTGACATTGTTTTACATTGTACAACGATTACAGAACACAGTTGTCACAGTCTCCCCTACTTCAGGAAATTTCCTCCTGAAATTTTAACTAGAGGGAGCTTGTGAAAACAAATGCGGATACTTCGTCTTCATTTGGTCCTCACGTTCCCAAGTAAACTCTGGGCCACGTTTGGACTCCCAACGAACCTTGACCAATCGAATCCGTTTGTTCTACAACTGTTTGAAAGCACGGTCTGTTATCTCCACTGGTTTCTCGACAAAGTGCATTGTTTCATCGATTCAGATTTCGTCGAGAGGAATGTGAAGATCAGCGTCTGCTAAACACTTTCGCAAATTGGAGACGTGAAAAGTCGGGTGAATATTTCCAAGCTCTGGAGGTAGCTCTAGTCGATAGGCAGCCTTCCCAATTCTTTCCACAATCTTAAATGGTCCCACATATCGAGGTGCAAGTTTTCCTTTCTTTCCAAATCTCACCACTCCCTTCCAAGGTGACACCTTGAGTAGGACACGGTCTCCGACTTGAAATTCTAAGGGCTTGCGTCGCATATCCGCATAACTCTTTTGACGGCTTCGAGCTGTCACAAGATTATCGCGGATTTTCTTGATTTTGTCTGTTGTTTCTAGAATGAGCTCAGGTCCAGTAAGCTGAGCTTCACCGATCTCATTCCAATAGACAGGTGAACGACATTTTCGACCGTAGAGAGCTTCGAACGGTGCCATATTAATACTAGCATGATGACTATTGTTGTAAGAGAACTCGATCAATGGAAGATGAGAATCCCAATTACCACCAAAGTCTATCACGCATGCTCTAAGCATATCCTCCAAAGTTTGAATCGTCCACTCAGATTGTCCATCTGTTTGGGGATGATAAGCAGTGCTTAGATTTAGTTTGGTTCCCAAAGCAGATTGCATGGTCTTCCATAAATGAGATGAAAACCGAGCATCACGATCGGAAATGATATCCAAAGGAACACCATTTCATGATACAATCTCATCAACATAAATCTTTTCAAGTTTATCAGCAAATAGATCCTCGTGAATCGGAATAAAATGAGCTGATTTCGTTAATCGATCGATAACAACCCAAATAGCATCATGACCTTTAGACGTACGCGGTAACTTAGGGATGAGATCCATCACAATGTTCTCCCACTTCCAAACCGGTATCTCTGGTTGTACAAGCAAACCAGAAGGTCGTTGATGTTCAGCCTTGATTTTGAGACAAGTTAGGCATTTTGATACATACAAGGCAACATCCTTCTTCATACCAGGCCACCAATACTGAGTACGAAGATCCTTGTACATTTTATTAGCACCAGGATAGATAGAATAACGAGACTTATGAGATTCGTCCATTACCAAGGTGCGAAGATCGTCTTGTTTTGGAATCCACAAATGATCCTTGAAATAGAGCAACCCGTCGTCCTTCGCTTCGAGTTTAAGCTCAAGCTGATGTGGTAACTCCATACCCATCAAATTTCGTGAATCACAAAATTGCTGAGCTTGAAGAACACGAGTTTGAAGATCAGATAGAGTTTGAACAGAATGAAGCTTGACTCGCTCCTTTCGACTAAGCGCATCTGCTACAACATTCGCCTTACCAGGATGGTAGCGAATCTCGCAATCCTAATCACTTAAGAGCTCAACCCAACATCGTTGCCTCATGTTCAGCTCTTTCTGATTAAGAATATGCTGGAGACTTTTGTGGTCTGTGAAAACCACACACTTCGTTCCATAGAGGTAGTGTCTCCAGATTTTAAGCGCGAAAACCATAGCTCCCAACTCAAGATCATGAGTCGTGTAGTTCTTCTCATGAATTTTCAGCTGTCTTGACGCATATACAATGACTTTACCTCGTTGCATAAGAACGCAACCAAGTCCTAGATTCGACGCGTCACAATAGACAACGAAATCATCATTTCCCTCGGGCAAAGATAGAACAGGAGCATTACAAAGCTTCTGTTTCAGCGTTTGAAACGTTTCTTCTTGCTTGGGTCCCCACTCAAAAGGCTTATTCTTCTGAGTCAAAGCGGTGAGTGGAACCGCGATCTTTGAGAAGTTTGAAATAAAACGTCGATAATATCCAGCAAGACTAAGAAAAGATCGAATCTCTGTAGGTGTCGTTGGTGTATTCCAATCCTTAATAGCAGCAATTTTAGAGGGATCCACATGAATACCCTGCTTGTTGACTATATGACCGAGAAACTGAACTTCTTTAAGCCAAAATTCACATTTGGAGAATTTAGCAAAAAGTTGTTCCTTCTTCAGGAGTTCCAAAGTCAAACGAAGGTGTTGCTCGTGATCGGCACGAGACTTTCAATAAATGAGAATATAGTCGATGAACACAATGATGAACTTGTCTAAATAAGGTTTACAGACCCTATTCATTAAGTCCATAAAGATAGATGGAGCATTCGTCAAACCAAAAGGCATGACAGTGAACTCATAATGCCCATATCTTGTGCGGAAAGCAGTTTTGGGAATATCTTCTTCGAGAACACGAAGTTGATTATACCCAGAACGCAGATCGATCTTTGAAAAGCATGAAGCACCTTGCAGCTGGTCGAAGAGATCATCAATTCGAGGTAGGGGATATCGATTCTTGATGGTGAGCTTATTAAGCTCACGATAATCGATACACATTCGAAAAGATCCATCTTTCTTTTTCACGAAGAGGACAGGAGCACCCCAAGGTGAAAAGCTCGGACGGATAAATCCTTTATTAGATAACTCTTGAAGCTGTGTCGATAACTCTTGCATCTCCGACGGTGCAAGACGATAAGGTGCTTTCGCAATCGGGTTGGCATTGGGTACAAGGTCAATATGAAACTCAACTTGACGAACTGGAGGCAAACCAGGCAGTTCATCAGGAAACACCTCTGGATAATCCCGAACAATCGGAATATCCTGAATACTCTTGCTCTTGCCTTTCTCCTCGGTGACATGTGCTAGAAAAGCAACATATCCTTTTCTCAAATAACTTTGAGCTTTTGTACACGACATAAGCTACAATCCACCTGAAGGTTTCTCGCCACGAATTTCCAGAACATCGCCAGAAGACAAAGGAACACGAACAATCTTATCGAAACAAACCACCTCAGCATGATGTTTGGTTAACCAATCCATTCCCACGATAATGTCGAAACTCCCAAGTTGCATTAGCGTGAGGTCAGTAGGAAAAAGATGGTCATCAAGGTTCAACTGACAATCACGAATAACATAATGGAGAACAAGAGGTTTACCAGTAGCAACTTCGACAGATAAGGGTTTCCTCAGTTTAGTTCTAGGTATCGCAAGCAAAGGCTCAAATGATAATGAAACAAAACTTCTATCGGCACCAGAATCAAAAAGAACAGATGCAGGTCGATTGTTAACAAGAAACGTACCATTAACCACCTCGTTGTCAGCCCTTGCTTCATTAGCATTCAGATTGTACGCTCGCCCACGAGCGGGATTCACATTCGCGTTGACATTCACGTTTGGATTCGCATTTACTTTGACCAACCTCGGACAATTGTTGCGGAAGTGACCAAACTCTCCACAATTGAAACATGAACCCGGTGGGAATCTCGCAGCATTCCCTTGAACCTGTGCTGGAACCTGAGCAACCTGATTCTGGCCCAAACGACAAATGTTGGCCAGATGTCCCAGTTTACCACACGTTGTGCATTGCTTGCAAGCTTGTTGTGCAACATGATGACCGTTGCAGTGTGCACAATGAGGTGCTGTACTAGCATATACCTTTTTCGCAGGCGGCTGAGCCGGTGGGTTCTGCGGGTTCTGAGCTGTTACTGCAAAATTCTGAGTACCCTTTCGCTTTCTTGATTTCTTCGACAACTCGCCCTTCTTACTCTTACCCTTTTCCTTGTCTTTCGCAGAATCGGTTGACTTCTTCTTATCACCCTTGCGGGTAAGTTTACCCTTCCTGACTTGAGACTCAGTCAGGGTAGCAGACAACTCGATCGCGTGACGTACAGTAGTAGGATTAACGCCGGTCACAATATCCTGTATGGAATCGGGTAAACCATCGATATATCTCTCGATTGCTTTCTCTGGTGGGGTAACCATAGTGGGACACAACAGACTGAGTTCTTCAAAACGATCCGTATACGCACGGTGTTCACCCCCATCTTGCTTTAAATCGTCAAACTCTCGTTCCAAAGCTCGAATTTCATGACAGGGACAAAACTCTTTCATCATGAGAGCTCGAAGCTCTTCCCATGTTTGTGCCAATGCCACTTCGGCACCCCTATCGCGCATAATACCATTCCACCATGTGAGAGCTCGTTTCTCAAACACACTTGATGCGCATTCGGACACTGCACATGTCTGAATGTGCTCTCGATACTCTCGAACCACTGCAGAAGTGCAGTTGCTCCTTGCGACCCAAAAAACTTTAGCGGCTAAGCAGAATTGAAACTCTTGAAATTACACGGTGCATTATTGATGTTATTATTGTTGTTGTTGTATAACTCATGGATCTGGGTCACTATGCCTGGAAGTACAGCAGCCATTTGCTGAGAGACCAGGGCTGCGATTTCTTCAGCAGTAAAAGATTGAGCATCACGTCGAGGAGGCATTGTCTAACAAGGAAACAGGAGAATCGAGTAAGATTGAAAAAGAGAAACAAAAGAGGTATTTGAAAACATTGACAAAACACAAGGGAGGCGATCATTTGTTCGTTACCTCGAACAAACAAACGACACACAGTGACTAATCAAAGTAAATGGGCCAAGATAATGTATCGCGAAGACATGCTCGCCTATAAGTGAACACTCACCCCAAGAGTTCCCAGGTAAGAGTGACTGGTCCGATTATGTGGATTTGTACGAACACACTAGCCTTAGACAGAAAACTCAGGGTACAGGCATTCATTCTTCCAGTTTGCACGTGTTCACACTATTTAGACCCAAACTTTGACGAGATTTTGGAAAACTTAAAGGGTTCAAAACCTAGTAATCAATCATCCTAGAACAGATGATTAGTTTTCAAAGCGGATTCGAATTTAGTGTTCTCATTGTGGTTATCACCTAAGGATAGGTGACGGTTTTGTTTTAAAATCTAAACGCAAGAAACTTGCGTTAGGGTCCTAAAGAGTTATAGTCTAGGTCAAAGCATTACTAATAACCTAATTCCCTATAACCATTGGCTCTGATACCAACTCTTATGTCACACCCCTACCACGTAAAACAACAAATCGTGGCGGAAACGTCGGGGAGTGTTGTAACAGAATTATTGTTTCAAAACCATGGATACAAAAAGAGTTTCGTTTTATTTATTATTGAGTAATTTACATTGTCTTAACATAGAACAAACAAGTTACATATCGATTATCACTGTTATTATGTCACTAAGGCTTTGTCCAGATCCTTTGTGACTCATGCATCCTAGTAATCACATCAAGCAACAACACCTGAAACATATGTAAAAAAAAAGTCAGCAAAGAAATGTCGGCGAGTACATAGGTTTTATAAGAGTGTTGGATTCATGGCTAGTTTTCATGTTGCAGTACTTTATTAGACTACAAGAGTCAAAATACAAACCTCGTTTTGAAAAGTGTATTTTAACTTAATTTAACCAACTCAAATCAAGTGGGTTATAATTTATAAAACCTCGTAGCCATGATTCTTAACTCAAAAACATTTGTTTTAGAAAACCAATTTGTAAAACATCTCGTATTAACTTGTTAATAAAACTCGTATGGTTTATATCCTTTTGAAATCATTGTTATGTGACATCGTTTCAAAATCGTTTACCCTAGTGAACTAAATAACGCCACGGTATGTAATATGTTGAAAACACTTATATATAAGAAGTACCAGCGGCGTATCTACCATGTTTTCACCACATTACACCCGTCCCGTTATCTAAACACTTAACCAAAAACCAATCGTTTATCCAATTTGTTTAACTTGTTCAAATCGTTTCCAAATCGTTAACTCGTTTAAATCATCCTCGTTTTAAATTGTGAAAACTATTTTTGGTCGTCTCGCTAATAACATTTAAACCTTCGTGACTCGACTATCTCGCTTCTCGCTTTAACAAACCACCAAAGGGTAAGTTAACTATCATCAGATTCAGTCGTTACCCACAACCCCCACACATAACCATGGGTGCAGTATGATAACGGGATTTGTCAGATCCTATGGTACCATAACCTAATACTGGTCGGCTTGATCAATGCTAATGAATCTCATTCGTTATGTAACTACAACCAACAAGTTTGTTCACTTTATTGAAATCGTTATCAATTTAGTATAAACCATCTTAATCGTTTTTGAAATCATCGTTTAAACCTTGAAATCATTTTGTACATATGAATCACCCCAAAATAATTGAAAACAGTAAAATAGGGGAACTATGTACTCACATGAAGTGCAAAGTTTCCTCAATCAAAAGAACTTCAACAAACTCAAGTAAACCAGAGAAATCATGCAGCACCTAGTAGTCGAATTACTATATAAATAATTGACACCTAAATCGGAAGATCGGATAGAATGAAGTCTTGTAAACCAAATGAGTGTTGGAACTCATGTGATATGGTTTAACAAGGCCTACATCCTAAAATGAAACCTATCCTAAGTGCTTACGACCCATTACGATCCATTAAGGTAGCTTACGCTACTTTAACGCGTCGTGCGCGCAAATGCGCGTTCGAGACGTCTAACTAGTCCTATGACAAGTATTATACTCCTATACATGTTTAAATATGTTGTATAATCTGTTATGTGACAAAAGTTTAGGTTACATATGCTTAAAGTTCAATTATCCATGAAAAGGGCATTTTGGTCATTTTACCCAAGGCATAAAAATTACCTATCATACAACTAATTAACCCAAGTGACCATAAGGTATAACCTCGGAAGGTTATTCCCTATGCAACTATGGTCACTAAACGTGTTTGGTCGGATCCTAATGATCGACCAAACGGGTCGTGTTCGAAAGTCTAAGCGGGTGTTTAGTCCGCTTGACTTACGACTCTACACAAGCACTTAACTAAAAAGTGACGAGCTAAACATGCTAAAACATGTTTAGTTAAGTTAGAAAACAGGTTTTGGTATCAAAACAAATGGTTTTGATACCCGAAAGTAGTTTGGTTACAAAATACGCGAGAATACGCATTTTGGCCGAAACTACGACTCATCACTATACCTAGATAACGTGGTAATCAGTAGGTATAGTCACTAGGGACTATAACCATCGTGATTACGCTCACGTTATGAAGTTCAAACGAACTTCGCATTGACCATAAACTGGTTAATGCAGAAAGTCAAACAAAGTTTGACTTTTACGATAAAAACGATTAAAAGATTGAAGGAATACTTACAAAGGGTCCACGCAAGTTTTGATCTGATTCACCCTCAGGTATGAAGTGTATACTCCAACTTAGAGGGCCAAAATCAGATCAAATATGGTTTGGGAGTGAAGTGGGGGTAGCTATTTAGAGGAAAACCAGAACCGTTAGGATCGTTTATCAGGAAACGAGCTTCGATCTAGGCCGTACAAGTGGGCACACGGTATTAGAATACAAGGGGTACTTAAAAGCCATCAAAATTTGCCCATAGAATGATCAAAACCATATCCAAAAGGCCTGAATACCAGCTGCTGTTTCAGAAAAACAGTTTGCTGATCTGGGTGTTTCAGGCGGCCTGCGTAAGATAAGGCTTAATCTTACGCGGCCCGTGTGGGCTAACTTTCCAGAAATTGCAAAATGGTCCCTGCACTTGAGAATCTTGCATTTTGGCTCATTTTTTACACGTTTAAGCCCCGTTAACCTCATCTCAAGGCTCTAAAATGATGTTAAAGTATAGGGAACTTAAATCATGCTCAAAAATATTACGGATGTCGGCTCGTTTGGTCGTACAGTCGCGTTGTTCGGTTAATTACGACGGAAGTCGTAACGAACGCAAAAACGATCCAAATCAAGCGACGAATGGAATTTTCTTATGCCAAACACTAAAATAAAATATTTTAATGCTTACATAAATTTTTGGATGTCCGGATATATTCAGAACGTAAGATATGCGCGAAAATGCAAACTTGTGCACTTTTTGACGCTTTTAGTCCCTATTGATCAATAAAGTTTATTTTAGCATACCGAACCCCTCAAAGCCTATTTCTAAGCTATGTAAAGGATATTTAGGGTATGTTTAACTTATGATCAATTTCTGGAATGTTCATTACTATACAAATCGGTATAGTTTCACAGTTTGACACAAATAGTCCCTGCGATCGAACAAACTTGATTTCAACACACCAAACCATCCAAATCTTATTTCTAAGTTATGTGGAGGTTATTTAAGGTATGTTAAGCCTAACTCACTATTCCGGAGTGTTTGTCGCGTTATACTGACTGCGTTTACGCACCAGTTTGCGTATAACCTTCCAGAAAGCGATTTAAAGCTTGAAATCGGAATTGAACCAAATTGAAAAATCCTCAAACATAAATATACACATAATAACACCAAAACACATATAATAACACCAAAACACATATAATAACACCAAAGCACATAAAATAACACCAAAGCACATTGTTTTATTGATAATTGACATTGTTTTACATTGTACAACGATTACAGAACACAGTTGTCACAATAAGTATTTTAACTAATTTTAAGTTTACTTGGTGTTTGTTTGGTCATACGTGACTGCCGACGCCGGAAAACGTTACCGAATCACTAAAATACGCGTTTTACAATGAACACTAGCATGGGTTATTTATGGGTGAACCTTATGTGTTAAAATGTGTAATGTGATTTAGATATGTGAATATGATAATATGTTAAGTGTTAACATGATAGTGGGAAATTTAGGCTATGCATGTACACTTGTGCGTTTAAAGTGGTAGAATCGGTAAAAATCGCGTTTAATGTGTAACTTGTTTGTCGAGCATGAAAAAGAATACATATGAGTTATTTTATGTATGCATTCTTTAAAAATGAAAAAATACATAAGTTAACAAGATTTCGCGTGTTCCGATATTTGATTTATCTGTACATTTATGTATATATATTACGACGCGCAAATCATAGATATATTACGTATAAACGGGTGTGTTAACGTATTTTCATGATAATGGTCACCAATAAAATCGTTCAAGTCGCAAAATCTTAAAAATATATATATATGAACTCATATATATATTAACGTGCCAACATAATCTAAAACGATAACTTTTTGAGAAAATCTCAAAATTATGTGAAAATTCTAAGATACGGAAAAACTTAGGATTTTTGTGATATGTTAATTGATGAATCGTTCCTACGCATAATAGGACGTGTAGAAATCAATTTGTGGGATTGCGCTATTTAAAAATACGCACCCAAATGTGAGTGTCACTAAACCCCCTCTTTTTACTGTTTTGTATATGTTTTGGGGGAAGAACACGCCTAAAAAGGGTTTAATAATGTTTTTGGAATAAAACATACCTTTTGATATAAATTATATACTTTCATTGAAAATATATGGATTTGTTAAATATATGTTACGGGGAGAAATGGTTTTGGTGAAAATATATGTTTCAGGATGAAATGGTTTTGGTAAAAATATATGTTTCGAGGAGAAACGGTTTTGGTGAAAATATATGTTTCTAGATGAAACGGTTTTGGTGAATATATATGTTTCGGGATGAAACGGGGATTGTTACGGTGTTTTAGAGAAAACGACCGTGTAGTTGGGATGAATTTGCTTGGTCCCAGGGATTTCAGTAAATTCGTACAACGGTTTATATTAAATTTGTCATATTAGTAGGATATATATATTATACGTGAGGCAGGCATCATAGATGGCCTCGATATGGGCCATGCGTAAGTGATGTCGTTTAATCATTTAAGTATTGCACACGAGGAATTGTTGGTAGATTTATCGGGTTGACAACCCCGTCGTGACCGGTCGCTTCGTGTCAAGTCAAACGACGAATTGATATTCTGTTCATTGTCTAGCATTGATTATACCTTCATTGTAAATATATAGTTCTTAATGTCTAGCTAACTTACGAGTCCGAACATTTGATGCAATAAATTTAATATGTAAACTTGGGAAGATGCTCTTGGTCAGAGGTTCTTGAGAAACGCTTGCGACGACTGACCCTTGAAATATTTTACAAGGAAATGAATTAACTTTCTTGGAAATTATATGGATGTTTTTATAATAAACACATAATTAGAAAGCTTTTCCTTGGGATCAAATTATTTAAATTTGAAAATGTGAACACACCTTCTTTTGTGTTGACACTTGATTTTAACGTGTTCTTCAGGTACTTGAGTTCGGCTTCGGGAATTATGGCGTATCTTGTGGTTGTTGATGCATGTTTGGTTTTTTAATGTGTTGGACAAACTTTTAAAACAATTTGGGAAAAATGTAATAAGATCCGTAAGGATCAAGACAACTAAACTATGTTGTGGTTATGCCGTGGTTTGAAACTTTATGGTTAAAATCTATGTTTTAATTAAGTTAAAATGTCCAACAATTAAATGCAACGTTCAACAAGATATTAATGGGAACCAACTTCCGTCACCACTACGTTTTATATTCCGCTGCGACGTTTTTGGGGTGTGACACTGGAGCCTACTTACGGACCGTAAGGGTTCTTGCATACGGTCCGTATGGCTTCTGCAGATCAGCTAATTTTGAAAAATGGCAGTTTCAGTCCCTGTGTGTGTTTCGTCGTGTTTTGGCACTTCTAACACCCGTCAAGCCCATTTTCAAGCTCCATGATGAAGTTAAAGTATAATTAACTTGAATTATGCTAAAAAATCTCACGGATGTCGGTTTGTTTGGCTGTACGATTGCGTTTTTCGGTTAATTACGACGGAAATCGTAACGGACGCGAAAACGACCCAAATTGCGAAATGAACGGAGTTTTTGCATTCCCATCACTAAAATATAATATTTTCATGATTACAAAAATTTTTTGATGTCCGGATATGGTCAGAACGCAAGATATGCATGAATTTGCATACTTTCACAGTTTTGACGCTTTTAGTCCCTGTGATCAAATAAGCGCATTTTCGCATACCGAACCCCTCAAAACTTATTTCTAAGCTATGTAAAGGGTATTTAGGGTATGTTTAGCTTATGATCTTGTTCCGGAGTGTACGTTGCTATACGAATTGGCAGACTTTTACAGTTTGTCACAAATAGTCCCTGTGATCGAATAAATTTGTTTTTGACACACCAAACCCTTCGAAACTTATTTCTAAGTTATGTAAAGGTTATTTAAGGTATGTTAAGCTTATGTCACTGTTCCGGAGTGTTTTTCGCGTTAAACTGATTACGTTTACGTAACAGTTTTCGTATAACTTTCCAGAAAGCGATTAAAAGCTTGAAATCGATCTAGAACCAAAACGTGAAATTTTCAAACACAAATACACAAATATTGAGACCAAAACATATCGTTTCATTGATAATTAGTATTTTTCTACATCGTACAGTGTTTATAGATCACAAATGTCACACATATGAAGATGTGAAAAGTCAAATGAAACTTGTTCAACCAAGATTGAAACATTGTTCTGAAAAATCTGATACGCTTAAGCGACAGTATGAAATTAAACAACAAGTTGTAAATTCTTACATTGAAGATGTTGCTAAGCTTAAATGTAAAATAGCTGATTTAGAACAGGATAACAACAAGTTACACAGTTATCACGCTTCATCATATGTTCTTGAACGTATTTTCAACATAAAACCGGATGATAACGATTTTGAGAAAAACAAGAAAGGAATTGGCTCAGAATATCATCAGGTTCCACCACCGTTTGAGGAAAAATTCACATTCTATTATGACGAAAAGGTGGAAAAAGCTTTCAACATGGTTGATCAATTGCCAGATAATATTGTAACACCTGTGTCATTTCAACCATCAAACAAATGCCCAACCAGTGAAATATTGTATTTCATACTTGGGATTTGTAAAAATATGTGTATCGTTTACACATATCAATTCTTGTTCGATTTCAAACACTATATCGCTTTCTGGAAGGTTATACGCGCACTGATGCGTAAATATAACCAGTTTAATGCAACGAACACTCCGGAATAGTGAAATAGGCTTAACATACCTTAAATAACCTATACATAACTTAGATATAAGTTTTGGAAGGTTTGGTGTGGTGAAATCAAAGTTAAATCGCTTACAGGGACTAAAGTTGACAAACTGCGAAAGTATGCCAATTTGAACTGTAACAGACCTTCCGGAACATGACCATAAGTTAAACATACCATAAATATCCTTTACATAGCTTAGAAATAGGCTTTGAGGGGTTCGGTGTGCTAAAATAAACTTTTGGGTCATTCAGGGACTAAAAGTGTCAAAAAGTGCACAAGTTTGCATTTTCGCGCATAACTTACGTTCTGAATACATCTGGTCATCCAAAAATTTATGTGAGCATGACTATATTATATTTTAGTGTTCGCCTTAAGAAAAATCCATTCGTCGCGTCATTTGGATCGTTTTTCGCGCTTATGCGCATTCCGTCGTAATTAAGCGAACATCGCGTTCGTACGGCTAAACGAACCGACATCCGAGATATTTTTGAGCATGTTTTAAGTTCCCTATACTTTAACTTCATTTTAGAGCTTTGAAATGGGGTTAACGGGCCTTAAACGTGTCAAAAATGGGCTGATTGCATTGCAGGGACCAAAACTGTAAATCTGCCAAAGTGTTACCTTACGGACCTCAACATTGGCAGCTTTGAGGTCCGTAAAGCAAGTTCTGACCAGATGCAAAGTACTTAACAGCCTGTTTTCAGCTGTTTTGCACTCCTAATCTCTCTTCCACATGTTGATACCTTATGGTGGGTGGCCAATTAACCTACCATAAGCTTCCGACACTTGTACGGGTGAGATCAAGGCACGTTTCCCGATAAACGATCCTAATGGTGGTGCATTTACTATAAATACCCATCCATACTCAACACAAAAACCCACTAGAATCTGATTGAGGAGCTCTAAGTTGAAGCCTTCGCTTCATACCTGAGCTATTCGATCACGATTAGCATTCGGGGACCCTTCGTAAGTATTCTTTCGTTCTTTTCCTTATTTTACTGCTTTTCGAGTCAGAAAGTCAAACTTTGTTTGACTTTCAGCGTTGACCAGTAATGGTCAATGCGAAGTTCGTAGGGACTTCGCAACGTGATTGTAATCACGATGGTCATAGTCCCTTGGGACTATGCCTACTGATTACCACGTTGTCTAGGGTCGTAGGGTAAGCGATCTGATAAATCGCTTATACCTCGAACCCGACCCAGTTTGGTCGATCCTTAGGATCCGACCAAACACATTAGGTGACCATAGTGTAGGGAATAACCTTCCGAGGTTATACCTTATGGTCACGGCGTTTAAGTAGTTGTATGATAGGTAGTTTATATGCCTTAGGTAAATTACCAGAATACCCTTTTCATGTATAATTGGTAATTAAGCATATGTAACCTAAACCTTTGTCACATAACTGATTATGTAATATGTTTAGGCATATAACACTTGTCATAGGGCTAGTTAGGCGGTCCGAACGCGTTTCACGCGAACAACGCGTTAAAGTAGCATAAGCTACCTAAACGGGTCGTAATGGGTCGTAGACACTTAGGTTAAGTTTCATTTAGCATGTAGGCTTTGTTAAACCAAATGACACGAGTCTCTACACTCGTTTGGTTTACAAACCCTAATGCTACCCGATCTTCCGATTTAGGTCTGGTTTATTAATGTAGCTACCTATACTAGGTGCCGTTTGATATCCGCGATCTCTAGCATTGTTTAGTTGTCACTCCAGAACTACTGAGCAATCTCAGGTGAGTACATAGACCCCTCTTTTACTGTTTTCCAAACTGTTTTGGGGTGGAACACATGTGCCTACTTGTTACTTTCATGCTTTCCTGTTTTGACATCATATACTTGCTATGTTCATTAGTACATTATAGTACATGATTTCATTACATTTCATGCTATGTATGCCCATTGTGTGCGTACTTAGTACATTGTTTTACATTACATTTTATGCTATGTATGCCCATTGTGTGCATACTTAGTACATCGTTCTACATTACATTTCATGCTATGTATGCCCATTGTGTGCGTACTTAGTACATTGTTTTACGTTGCTTTTCTGTTGCATATGCTTATCCAGCATATGAACACATTATACTACATATTGAGCCGTTGTAATCATTTGACTGTGATCCGTTGATATCTGTGAACCGTTTGTATCTATGAACCGTGTGAACCGTATTTGACATAGACATTTCGGCATAGACATTTTAACATGATTGACATTTGATCATGCATTTCCCACAAAACATAACTTTGATTTAAACCAAGTTTTACTTCAATACTTTGTTTTTGTGCATATGGTTTAGTTGAGACATTTCACTTGCCATACATGACATTTTGACATAGACATTTGACATGGATATTTGACATAGACATTTTGACATTGTTTGGTTTGATTAAGTGATTAAGTAACGATGCGTGTGTAATATGATACAAGCATGGTGGATACGCCGCTGGTACTTCCTATATATAAGTGTTTGTATGGTATTACATATTGTAGCGTTATTTGAATCATTTCAGTTTGATACATATATCATTTTATACAAATAACATACTTTTCACAAGACATTGTTTTACAAACAACTTATCTTATACATACCCATTTTACTATGGTTATTCATTTAACCATACATTATTCACTTATTTTATACATATCATCTGAACTCATTGTTTTTCAAATGATTTACAAAACAAAGCAAATTACAAGGTTCATGACTAAACATTTTCTCAAACATAAGTCATGGAACCTATTTTCACAAAACCTATGTATCTCACAGGCATTTTTATGCTGACGTACCTATTTTCACATGTGTTTTTCAGGAACTGTTGCATAAGATGATCAAGATACATATAGGCAGACTTTGGCTTTAGTGACAATAAAAGATGCAAGACTAGTTAATTATGTTGTATTTCTTTGTTTGTTTAGACATTGTAACACTTTAAAATTAATAAAACGAAACTTCAATTGCCATGGACTTGAAACAATTAATTCTGTTACAACACTCCCCGACATTTCCGCCACGTTTTGTATGTTCTACGTGGTCGGGGTGTGACAGAAAAGATGGTATCAGAGCCAATGGTTATAGGGAATTAGGTTATTAGTAATTAGTAATGCTTTGACCTAGTCTATAACTTTCTTAGGACCCTAACGCGAGTTTACTTGCGTTTAGTCATAAAACAATACCGTCACCTATCCTTAGGCGACTACCACAACAAGAACATGAATTTCAAAACCGCTTTGAAAACTAATCATCTGTTCTAGGATGATTTATTACAAGGTTTTGAACCCTCTATTGTAAGGTTTTGAACCCCTTTGAATTTTCAAAATCTCGTCAAGGTTTTGGGTTTTAAATAATGTGAACACATGCAAACTGGAAGGGTGAATGCCTGTATTCTGGGTTTTCTGTCTAGGCAAGCACTTCGTATACATCTCATCAGACGCGAGACCAGTTGTGCTTACCTGGGAATTCTTGGGATGAGTGTTCACTTATAGGCGAGCATATCTTCGCAATACATTATTTTTGACCTATTTACTTTTCACCGGGTCGTTTGTTGCTTTGTAGTAACAAACAAATGACCACTATCCTTGCTTTCATCAGATTTGTTTCATCTCATTCTTTTCGTCTAATCCTCTCACTCGTTTCATTTCATGTTTCCTCTTTTAGAATGCCTCCTCGACGCGAAAGCCAGATAGCGACTGCCGAATTGGCAGAAATCATTGCGCAGCAAATGGCTGCTCAATTCCCAAACCTCTTTTCTCAATGGAATCAAGCCAACAACAACAACAATGGTCCATGCAATTTCAAGAGTTTTAACTCGGCGAAACCACTCAAGTTTAGTGGTTCTGAGGGAGCGACTGGGCTTCTTCAATGGTTCGAGAGCATTGAGAATACTTTCCGCCATGTGCAGTGTCCTGACAATCGCAAGGTCGAGTTTGCTTCGAGTGTGTTCCAGAAGAGAGCCCTTACGTGGTGGAATGGGGTTATGAGAGATCGTGGTGCAGAAGTTGCTCTAGCACAGACATGGGCCGAACTTAGGGCTCTCATGATGAAGGAGTTTTGTCCTCGTCACGAGATCAGGGCTTTGGAAAGGGAATTTGATGATCTTAAGCAAGACAGCGGTGAGCATCGAGCCTACACGGACCGTTATGAGGAGTTAAGTCTGTTATGCCCAAACATGGTCACGCCTTTGGATAAGGCGATCGAAAAGTACATTGATGGCCTTCCCGACTCAATACAAGACATTTTGACTGGTAGCAACCCTACTACTGTTAGGCAGGCCATTGAGTTATCTGCAACCTTGACTGAATCGCAGATCAGGAAACGTAAGCTTTTCCGAAAGGGTGACAAGAAACTGGTCGAGGAATCGAAACCAATCGAGGAATCAAAGACCATGGATGAACAGACTGGGTCCTCTAAGAAGTCAAAGAAGCGAAAGGCTTCTCAGAACTTCGCCGTGGTCGCTCACAATGATCAAGCCGTCCCCAACCAACCAGCTCAACCCCCTGCCAGGAAACCCTACAAAGGAACTGCACCCATGTGCAACCAATGTGGCCTACATCATCATGCTGGTGTGAAGTGCCGCACATGCCAAGTTTGCGGACTTATAGGTCATACAGCGAGGGTTTGCCCAACAGCAGCAGCACCAAATCAGATTAACGACAATCCTGCTCAAGCTCGTTTCCCACTGGGATCTTGCTACAACTGTGGCGAGATGGGCCATTTTAGTAGAAATTGCCCAAGACTTGCTGATGCAAATCCAGCGCAGGGATGAGTATCTGACCGACAGAAGATAACGCTGTTTAGAAAATAATCGAGCCTTGTGTATTATTTTCTTTTATCACAATCTATGAAACAGTTGTTGTTATTGTTGTTTATAAATAAATCTTTCATTTACATTTCAATATGTTTATGTGGTTGCATGTATAAACATATCCCCTACAATACCGACAATCAAGGAACCGCATTCCTTGAAGAACAGACTACTTCCAAATTTCTTCCCTTGTATAATCTCTTGCGTTTCCACGAAAATCCTAAGTACCCGTTTCTTCCAAGAGAGACGATGTACGAGGCGCCAAGTTAATAGCAATCAATAACAAGAAAATAACAATTAAACAATTATGTGGTTATGTGCTTATGTGTTATCCTTTATGTGTCATGTGATCCAATTTATGTTATTCAAATCCTCGTAAAATCTTACATATCTTTGTGCAAGAGATTCATAATAGGATACCCAAAGGTATTACTTAAACCCTTAATGGACTTCTACGTTGTAGTTAAAGTCCCTTGGATTATAATGTACTACCTCAAAATTTGACCCCTTTAGTGGTCTAGTTAAACAGATTGATCCAAAAATCTGGTTAGGGATATCATGTGATGATATAGCTGAAAGGACTCCTTAGTGGCCTAATTAAGAAGATCCTCTGTTGATCTAATTAAAAGGACCCTATGGTAGTCTAGTCACTCTCATCTCAGGTTTGATATCTTTCCCCACAACATTCCAAAACAAACTGTGCGGACTGTGCAAGGAATTACGTAATTATGGATGCATACATAATTATGGAATTTAGTGCACAGAAATCACAGCAAGTTCTATCATGTATCAAGAGTTAACCCTATTCATTTCCAATTCTGATGAAGCATCCGTTGAGGAAAAATGAACTAGCTATTCATTTTTCACTTCTGAAGAATATCCGTTGAGGAAATGAATATCCGTTGTTTATCTTTTCATTTCCGTTCTGAAGAATATCCGTTGAGGAAATGAATATCCGTTGTTATCTTTTCATTTCCGTTCTGAAGAATATCCGTTGAGGAAATGAATATCCGTTGTGAAATCCTTCATTTCCAACTCTGAGGAAGCAACCGTTGAAAATGACTCCGTTGGTTCATTTTCGTTTCTGAAGATTTATCCGTTGAGGAAATGAATATCCGTTGTGTAATCATTTTCATTTCCGAACCTGAGGAAGCAACCGTTGAAAATGACTCCGTTAGTTCATTTTCGTTTCTGAAGATTTATCCGTTGAGGAAATGAATATCCGTTGTGTAATTCTTCATTTCCAACTCTGAGGAAATAACCGTTGAAAATGACTCCGTTAGTTCATTTTCGTTTCTGAAGATTTATCCGTTGAGGAAATGAATATCCGTTGTGTAATTCTTCATTTCCAACTCTGAGGAAATAACCGTTGAAAATGACTCCGTTAGTTCATTTTCGTTTCTGAAGATTTATCCGTTGAGGAAATGAATATCCGTTGTGTAATTCTTCATTTCCAACTCTGAAGAACAAACCGTTGAGGAAAATGACCCCGTTTGTTCATTTTCGTTCTGAAGAATATTCGTTGAGAGAAATGAATATCCGCTGATTTTTCTTTCATTTCAAATTCTGAAGAACAAACCGTTGAGGAAAATGACCCCGTTTGTTCATTTTCGTTCTGAAGAATATCCGTTGAGAGAAATGAATATCCGTGGATTATTCCTTCATTCCCATTTCTGACAAAGAATCCGTTGAGAAAGAATGAATCATCCATTCATTTTCACTTCTGAAGAATATCCGTTGAGGGAAATGTATATCCGTTTAGTTTATTCCTTTATTTTCCATTTTCGAAGAACCCGTTGAAGAAAATGACTCTGTTCGTTCATTTTCGCTTCTGAAAAATATCCGTTGAGGAAAATAATCAGATTATGCTTTACATATCTTTGATGACTATTTGAAACAAAGTCATAGACAGACTCCTACGAATTAATTTCGGGACGAAATTTCCTAAAGTAGGGGAGACTGTAACACCTGTGTCATTTCAACCATCAAACAAATGCCCAACCAGTGAAATATTGTATTTCATACTTGGGATTTGTAAAAATATGTGTATCGTTTACACATATCAATTCTTGTTCGATTTCAAACACTATATCGCTTTCTGGAAGGTTATACGCGCACTGATGCGTAAATATAACCAGTTTAATGCAACGAACACTCCGGAATAGTGAAATAGGCTTAACATACCTTAAATAACCTATACATAACTTAGATATAAGTTTTGGAAGGTTTGGTGTGGTGAAATCAAAGTGAAATCGCTTACAGGGACTAAAGTTGACAAACTGCGAAAGTATGCCAATTTGAACTGTAACAGACCTTCCGGAACATGACCATAAGTTAAACATACCATAAATATCCTTTACATAGCTTAGAAATAGGCTTTGAGGGGTTCGGTGTGCTAAAATAAACTTTTGGGTCATTCAGGGACTAAAAGTGTCAAAAAGTGCACAAGTTTGCATTTTCGCGCATAACTTACGTTCTGAATACATCTGGTCATCCAAAAATTTATGTGAGCATGACTATATTATATTTTAGTGTTCGCCTTAAGAAAAATCCATTCGTCGCGTCATTTGGATCGTTTTTCGCGCTTATGCGCATTCCGTCGTAATTAAGCGAACATCGCGTTCGTACGGCTAAACGAACCGACATCCGAGATATTTTTGAGCATGTTTTAAGTTCCCTATACTTTAACTTCATTTTAGAGCTTTGAAATGGGGTTAACGGGCCTTAAACGTGTCAAAAATGGGCTGATTGCATTGCAGGGACCAAAACTGTAAATCTGCCAAAGTGTTACCTTACGGACCTCAACATTGGCAGCTTTGAGGTCCGTAAAGCAAGTTCTGACCAGATGCAGAGTACTTAACAGCCTGTTTTCAGCTGTTTTGCACTCCTAATCTCTCTTCCACATGTTGATACCTTATGGTGGGTGGCCAATTAACCTACCATAAGCTTCCGACACTTGTACGGGTGAGATCAAGGCACGTTTCCCGATAAACGATCCTAATGGTGGTGCATTTACTATAAATACCCATCCATACTCAACACAAAAACCCACTAGAATCTGATTGAGGAGCTCTAAGTTGAAGCCTTCGCTTCATACCTGAGCTATTCGATCACGATTAGCATTCGGGGACCCTTCGTAAGTATTCTTTCGTTCTTTTCCTTATTTTACTGCTTTTCGAGTCAGAAAGTCAAACTTTGTTTGACTTTCAGCGTTGACCAGTAATGGTCAATGCGAAGTTCGTAGGGACTTCGCAACGTGATTGTAATCACGATGGTCATAGTCCCTTGGGACTATGCCTACTGATTACCACGTTGTCTAGGGTCGTAGGGTAAGCGATCTGATAAATCGCTTATACCTCGAACCCGACCCAGTTTGGTCGATCCTTAGGATCCGACCAAACACATTAGGTGACCATAGTGTAGGGAATAACCTTCCGAGGTTATACCTTATGGTCACGGCGTTTAAGTAGTTGTATGATAGGTAGTTTATATGCCTTAGGTAAATTACCAGAATACCCTTTTCATGTATAATTGGTAATTAAGCATATGTAACCTAAACCTTTGTCACATAACTGATTATGTAATATGTTTAGGCATATAACACTTGTCATAGGGCTAGTTAGGCGGTCCGAACGCGTTTCACGCGAACGACGCGTTAAAGTAGCATAAGCTACCTAAACGGGTCGTAATGGGTCGTAGACACTTAGGTTAAGTTTCATTTAGCATGTAGGCTTTGTTAAACCAAATGACACGAGTCTCTACACTCGTTTGGTTTACAAACCCTAATGCTACCCGATCTTCCGATTTAGGTCTGGTTTATTAATGTAGCTACCTATACTAGGTGCCGTTTGATATCCGCGATCTCTAGCATTGTTTAGTTGTCACTCCAGAACTACTGAGCAATCTCAGGTGAGTACATAGACCCCTCTTTTACTGTTTTCCAAACTGTTTTGGGGTGGAACACATGTGCCTACTTGTTACTTTCATGCTTTCCTGTTTTGACATCATATACTTGCTATGTTCATTAGTACATTATAGTACATGATTTCATTACATTTCATGCTATGTATGCCCATTGTGTGCGTACTTAGTACATTGTTTTACATTACATTTTATGCTATGTATGCCCATTGTGTGCATACTTAGTACATCGTTCTACATTACATTTCATGCTATGTATGCCCATTGTGTGCGTACTTAGTACATTGTTTTACGTTGCTTTTCTGTTGCATATGCTTATCCAGCATATGAACACATTATACTACATATTGAGCCGTTGTAATCATTTGACTGTGATCCGTTGATATCTGTGAACCGTTTGTATCTATGAACCGTGTGAACCGTATTTGACATAGACATTTCGGCATAGACATTTTAACATGATTGACATTTGATCATGCATTTCCCACAAAACATAACTTTGATTTAAACCAAGTTTTACTTCAATACTTTGTTTTTGTGCATATGGTTTAGTTGAGACATTTCACTTGCCATACATGACATTTTGACATAGACATTTGACATGGATATTTGACATAGACATTTTGACATTGTTTGGTTTGATTAAGTGATTAAGTAACGATGCGTGTGTAATATGATACAAGCATGGTGGATACGCCGCTGGTACTTCCTATATATAAGTGTTTGTATGGTATTACATATTGTAGCGTTATTTGAATCATTTCAGTTTGATACATATATCATTTTATACAAATAACATACTTTTCACAAGACATTGTTTTACAAACAACTTATCTCATACATACCCATTTTACTATGGTTATTCATTTAACCATACATTATTCACTTATTTTATACATATCATCTGAACTCATTGTTTTTCAAATGATTTACAAAACAAAGCAAATTACAAGGTTCATGACTAAACATTTTCTCAAACATAAGTCATGGAACCTATTTTCACAAAACCTATGTATCTCACAGGCATTTTTATGCTGACGTACCTATTTTCACATGTGTTTTTCAGGAACTGTTGCATAAGATGATCAAGATACATATAGGCAGACTTTGGCTTTAGTGACAATAAAAGATGCAAGACTAGTTAATTATGTTGTATTTCTTTGTTTGTTTAGACATTGTAACACTTTTAAATTAATAAAACGAAACTTCAATTGCCATGGACTTGAAACAATTAATTCTGTTACAACACTCCCCGACATTTCCGCCACGTTTTGTATGTTCTACGTGGTCGGGGTGTGACAAATATAGACATAACCTATTCCAAATCTGATGAGTCTGGTGATTCAGAGGTGGTAGGTAAGGTCGTTGAAAGTGTTTTGAAAGAAGAGTCTGTTGAAACAGGTAAATCTGAATCACATGATGAAAATGAAGGTACTTTTCATGAAGGTTATCTGAAAAACTCAAAATCTGAGAAAAAGGAGAATGATGATTCTAAAGGATTGGTTTATACCATTATTGGATCGGACAAATTATTCTCAGATCTTGAAGTCCCGATTCAGAATGTGATTTCAGAAAAGATTGATAAAGTATTCAAGTTGGTTGAAATTGAAAAATCCGAAATTGAAAAGTTTGCTGGAAAGAGTAACAAAACTTTTTTTAACAAACCTAGTTTCAAGAAGAAAAACATGAAGGCTGGGTTGGGTTATAAAAAAAACAAAATTGGAAAAGAACTGAAAAGCCAAACTATCAGAAAAAGATGAACTTTGTTCACGAAACAATTTCTGAGGAACAGAAAGAACTCAAATTTAGACGACAGTCTAATGAAGAGTTCTATGCTCAGAAGAAGCAACAACAACGGGCCAAAGATGTTTCAAAGAAAACATGTTTTAAATGTAATAAAATTGGACATGTTGGTCGTAAGTGTCCAAACTCAAAGCCTGTTGATGTTGGGAAACAGAAATCTGAGGATGTGAAACAAAAGTCAACCAGGTTTGATACAAAACAAACTTGGAGGTACAACACAAACTGTGACAACTGTCAAATTTTGCATGCATCCGTATGTTTAATTAATATTGATTTATGCTTAATGACTGTGCTTAATTACAACTGTTGATTTAACTGCTTTCTGATTTCTGATACATACATACACGTGCATCACATTTCATACTGTCACAACATTTATTACATACAAACTTTAGTGACAAACTTGATGCACAAAGCACAGTTAGCACAGTGAGCGGATAATACAGAAACAAGTTGATAATGCCAGCACATAGACAGACAATGTTTTGAGGCCCAGTATGAGCCAGGGACAAGGTACTACACTAGTTGGGAGTGTAGGGAAGTAAGGACCATAAAACTGCGCCACTTGGTGATAGTTTAAGTGCCGGAAAGTGCCTAAAACCCACTTAAAGTGCAGAATTCTGCATTAATGATAAAAAATTCAGCATTTTAACATGATAGTAATGTGCAAAAATATGGCAGAATGGTCCTGTATACTTTCCTAAGTGTCGGGAATTAAAAGAGTCACGAAAAGTTACATAAAAGACACTATACGGTATAACTTAGCACTTTAACGAATCGGTATCTAACCGAACAACCGGACATTACCCGAAACACTAAAATATTGATAGAAATATTGTTTCACTTTTTCTGAGCTAGTTATGGTCCCCGAGCACCCTAACACACTATGTAATGCAACATACACTTATACACTAAACCTTACACTTATTTTCTAACTAATTATCATAAATTACCATCATAGTTGCACTTAACCCCTTTTTTATTCATGTTTACGGTTGTGGGGTGTGGCCCCACCCCAAGATTGCCTAATCTTCCCATGATTTTATTGATCTTCCTTGGATTACTAAAGGATTTGGTGGTGTACTTTAGAAACACAAAATACATTGGGTAATAGAGTATAAAAGGAACATGGAGGGTCATTCTCATTCAACAAACACCAACACCACCCTCCTCCTCTACCTTCCATGGTTCTCGGCCGAACCATGTCCACCCCACCACCATCATCCCTCAACCTTGTTCAAACATTTCACATACTCTCAAAAGTGTAAGGAGGTGATTTATGAAGCTTGGTGTTCTCGGATCTTGAAGGACCTCAACCGTTTGCTATTATCCACTCCATTTTCACTTGTGATCTTCCCTAGCTTGAAGCTAGTAGTAAGATTCTTGTTAACTCTTGTTTACTTCATATTCTTGGTGGATAAAAGATATACTATGATGAAATAACAAGAACACTAAAAGATATGAACTTGAATCTTGAACATAAGTCTTACATATGATGAAATATGAATAGAATGATATTGTTTAGTGTATAAATGATGATTGCTTGTTATTTACTAGAGATGTTGATGTTGATCATTACATGAAGCTTGCTAGATTGTGATTAAACACATGATCTAGTAAGTTAGAAGATGATTATGTAGAAACACAAGATGATCATCCTCTTGTCAAGACATGAACTTGATAAATGAAGGGATTTCTTGTAAAATAATAAACAAAGTAAACTAGTGGACTTATGAATCTAAGATTTGTGAATGATTTTTCTAAAGAAACCAAGTTTAAAAAGATGATTCTTGAAAGATCATGATTTTTATTAAACCTACACTAATTTTTAGTGGAAAGACAAGTAAATAAACACTAGAAAAACAAGAAGATGTTACGGATAAACATTTTTGTAAATTATGTTTACAAGTTGTAAACACCAAATCTTTTCAATAATGAGATTTTAAAAGAAGTAAATATATTTTGGAGGGTAAATAAGACTACTAAATATATTACCAAGTTACTACACATTTTTGTGAAGAACCAAGTTCATGTTATTATGTAAAATATATAGTTTTTGCACTTGGTAAGTGTAATATGGTTTAGTGATTTGTTGTTGATTGTTATGATGATTTTTGAAAAGAAAATGATATGCTTAATAGCATGGACACCCCCATTTTTAGGGGAAACTATGGCGAAATTTCCTAAAAATACAAACACTTAGAAAATACTTTCTAAACAAACTTTTACGAGTATGTTGTAACTTTGGTTTTTCAGAATCAACTTCGCCATAGATGATATACAAAATACAAAGTATCGGAGGTTGGTTTTCGTAAATAAAATGAGTAAATATATATTTAGAATATATATTTTGTACCAAGACACTTGTGTGAATATTTGTTTACTTTGTGGAATAGTTATATTATTTAAGGGTAAAATAATATAACTTACAAATTACCATGACATTTGCAACTCCAAAATAATACCAAAAATTACAAGGAATAAATATTTAAGTTACACACATAATATTGTGAAACTGAACAAGAAAACATAACTTATGAAGTATCCCGGTGGTTACTGATACAATATATTTTTGGTAGATATTATTTTGGAAACGAAAGGAAAGAAAATGTGATTTTTATACATATTACCAAGTATATTATATTTTTGGGACAAGAGAAAATGTATTATTATTTGGGAAAGTAAAAGTATTTTTACTTGGGTTTATTAAGAAATATAGTATTTTTGAGAAAAATATATATTTTCTTGGACTGTGTTGTTTTGAATAAAAATAAGGTTTATTTATATATTCCTAAGTGAGACTTAAAGATATATATTCTTTTGGATTAACACACTGGAATACGACACCACTACATGGCTAGATATGCAAATACAAGAATACGGATAACCATGTATGAAATGCCCCATCCTTGGGAAGGAAATACGAATACGAATACTTGAGAAGTATTAATACAGAAATACTGCATAAACAATTATTCCAAAACTAAATATAATTATTATAACTTGGAATAATATCAGAAACGTAACTCAAAAACATAAATACTAAGACAAGGCATGACCCGTTCGTCTAATAGACATTGGACCATTGTAGGTAGTCGTGTTTACTGAGGAGATTTGGGTTACAAGTACCGAAGATGCAATACTGTGAGTTCATGTCCCCCTTTTCTTTAAACTGTTTTGTTTACTTACTTCGGGGGTGAAATACATGTTAGAATTATTACAGACACTTTTATACATGGTATGGTTAGCTTAAGGAGGGTTACTACTTAGATCATGTGAGTGGTGGGTATGACACTTAAGGCCATTAATTCTCGTTGTAGGACCGAGTGACATGAGTGATAGATCTATTCGGGTGTAGCGAGCCTCACTCCTGAGTCCGCTGAGTGGACCATGAGGTGACTATGTCTTTTCGACGAAATCTGCTAGGTTTGAGTACTTCCTGCATTACTTCACACATATCAATGGCCTTGCAACCCATTGGTGATCTCTTTTTTTTTCCTTATTGCTACATACCAGGGACTTTCATACATACAGACATATTACAAAGGTTTATACATACTCACTTACACATGAACTCGCTCAACTTTTGTTGATTTTTCAAACTACATGTATTTCAGGAAACTAGAATGGATCTGGCAAGCAATGGAGTTTAAGCTGCGTAATAAATAAAAGATGTCATCCTTGGTTAAGGGGTTTAGGAGGTGTAACCCTTTCCTGGACGAGTTACATGTTTCTAAACCCGGGTAGCTTAGAGTCTTTTGATGAACTTATTTCAAACATGTTATGGTCTGTAACTTAACTTTGGTATCGATGTTTCAAACAAGGACGTTGTGGTATTTTCTAAACTAAATTTATGGATGATTATCTTTTGGTTTTATCATATAGCATTGTTATGATTGTTGCTATGGTATTAAGAAGACACACCAAATAAACCACGCTTTCGCAAAAGCCAGGGTGTGATAGCTTGGTATCAGAGCCTCGATCATAGCGAACTAGGATTCCTTCTCGAGTCTCAAACATTTTTACAAACAAAGAGGCACAAATACACATTTCAAAATTTATGTTTATAATTCAGTCTTAGAGACTGAGGGAGGATCAGTCTTAGAGACTGAGGGAGGATCAGTCTTAGAGGCTGAGGGAGTATCAGTCTTATAGACTGAGGGAGGATCAGTCTTAGAGACTGAGGGAGGATCTGTCTTAGAGACTGAGGTAGGATCGGTCTTAGAGACCAGGGAATTAGTCTTAGAGACTGGGAAAGTTGGTCTTAGAGACCAGGGAATTAGTCTTAGAGACTGGGAAAGTTGGTCTTAGAGACCAGGGATTTAGTCTTAGAGACTGGGGAGATTTGGTCTTAGAGACCAGGGATGTAGTCTTAGAGACTGGGGAGATTTGGTCTTAGAGACCAGGGAGTTAGTCTTAGGGACTGGGGAGATTTGGTCTTAGAGACCAGGGAGTTAGTCTGAGAGACTAGGGAGTTCAGTCTAAGAGGCTGGGTGGGATAGTCGGGGAAAACTAGGATGAATATGTGGATACATGATTACATTATGAATTGTCTTTATTTGCAATACACAATGTGTTAAAGATTACTGTGAATATGCATGCTATGACTATTATGTACCGGCACACACGTTACCTTCCTCAAGGAACGAATTGTCAGATGATGATGACCCTACGGCCACCGCCACAGATGATGAGACTGTACCTGCACCGGAGATATTTACGTCAGACACTGAGAGTGACCCTGACATGCTGACCAAGGATGAGGACGACTTCCAACCGTCCACGCTGCCAGACTTTGGTGATGAATTACCCTTGCTGACGGCTTCCTTAACAAGAATCTTCCTGTCATTCTTGTTTCGGTCCACGACCACCTTACCATTTGGACACTTCGGTGGAGAGCACCTCCTGGCCCCGATCCTCGACGCCGTACCTCTCGTGGTTATTTCCCCCGAGGATCTGCCTCTTTGACAAATTGTTTGATGATGACATTAATTTGCTTGTTGATGATCATCCCGTTGATACCCAGGATGATGGAAAGTTAGATGAGAGCGTTGTTACTAATTTTACGTTTTGAGATCCCTGTTATCAAGCTATCCTCTAATTTTAGTATACATTCGATTTAAGACCCCTTTGAGTCTGTGACATCTGCAGCCTTACAGACGGCCGGATTACAGCTTTCTACTACTGACTCAGACAACGACGCTGCTATGACTACTGCACTATTCACCTGCCCGAGGCACCACACCTTTACACGACCCAGAGCCTGCTCCTGAGCCAGCTCCTGTTCCTTTTGGGTCAGCCTGATGTTGTACCTGCTGATCCTGCACCCTTACTTGATCATGACCTTGTTTCTTTTGATTTACCAGACAATGCATCTCTTATAACCGACTCAGTACCTACACCTAGGGATCTTCCTATCAGTTGAGACGTTTGTTCCTGCACCTTCACCCGCTGATGTTGCTCTTGTGAAGACCGACATCCTTTGCGCCAACATGCCTATCGCTTTCTTTCAAGACATACCCGCACCACGGGAAGGTACTCCAGGTCAGCACCCGCGTAACGATCCCTTTTGCTACAGCAGCATTTTCTACGATCTTGCAGGCTGCACCGTTTGCTGCGTTCACCTCTACATCGCTGGACGAGCCGTTTTGATGGTTCCTATAATACGCTATGCTGATTTTAGACCCTTATCATCCCTCACATTATGGAGGCTACATACGGGATGAGTGCTCCTGTTACATCAGCTACAATTGAGGATATAAGTCGCAGAGTTTTTGGAGCTTGAGCTGACACCACGTCCTCCACCCTGTCTATTGCCAGTATACTTTGATCTTCCACATTCATCAAGATTCCTTTTGCGCTCTCACCTGCTGCTAGTACACTTTTCCCAGGTTGTTGATGCTCGTTTCTTTATGGTAGAGCGGCAGATCGGATAATTACTTCGACATATATACAAGCTCGACGAGGAATTCACGCATGTTAACAGTTTACTTTTCTTTCCTCTTCCACCTCAGTCACCAGTATAGTTGGTTTCTGGATTATGCGGATTGCATTACATTTGGGTAAACACACTAATGATAAGCCGGAATTGTGGAGACTTTTGAAGGCCACATCTGACTACGTAAATTTGATACACTAATATATTTAATGGACAAGGGTAGGGTGACCTTGTGTCCCTTTGATGTGATACATTTTGTAAGACAATGCAATTATGGTCAGAGAATAATGAGAGCCCAATCATCATTAAACATGCGACAATACTTTGTGGCCAAAACCTAATGAAAGCTCAGTCGCTATGTCTTCGCTAAGCACATTGTTGATCTATATGTGTGTGCTATAATTATAGTGCTACGTGCTTACTTGCTATGCTCTCATTAGACATAATTACCAAATTACTTGGTTACGCTATTATTATGCTATTGCTTGATTGGTTGGTATGATAACCTATTATGTGTATGTACAAATGACCTCTAAACAACTATATGCACTCCCTGAACAATAAGACCTGACCTAACCAATCTTCTTCTAGGAAGTTGTCGATTCAAAGGAAGACTGATACCAACAACCCTTTGCCGACGGCAGAGTCGGAACTACAAAGGCGCATCTCACAGGCCATCTCACAACTCGAGGCCCTTCGCTCCAAACACGGCAGAGGTACCTCAGGAAATAACCCACCCAGCGGCTGCACCTACGACCAGTTCTTGAACCACAAACCTCGAGAATTCGACGGCACTGGGGGTGCCTTAGCTTTTGTGCGTTGGGTGGAGAAGACGAATTCTGTTTTACGACTAAGTAAATGCGCCCCGGAACATCAGGTCACGTACATAGCTGGACTATTTGTAGATGGGGCTCTGTCATGGTGGAACCTTCAGGTTCAGACAATGGGCGAAACGGCTGCGAATGCTTTAACGTGGGACGAACTGAAAGAACTGATGCGTAAAAGATATTGCTCTAGGGCAGAAATCCAGAAGTTGGAGACTGAACTGTGGAACTATAGAATGGAAGGTCCAAAGATAGCTGAATATGTGCAGAGGTTTGGCATATTATCACAAGTTGCTTCGCGTTTGGTGGAACCAGAATATAGGAAGATCGAACGTTTCATCGGGGGACTGGCACCTCAGATTCTAAGCCTGGTAACATCTAAGCCTTCAACAATCATCGAAGCTATTGACACAAGCGTGGCGCTTACTGAAGAGGCAATTAGACTAGGAGAATTTTCCGCGTCAGAAGGAAAAAAGGAGACTCCTGTAGAGTCATCTGGGGAGAACAAGAGAAAGCTCGCAAATTTCAAGAAGGTTACTCGGGCGAGTAACAAGAAGAAGGCCAAAGAGGGAAAAGACTACATGGGTATCCTACCTAAGTGCGACAACTGTCTACGTTATCATGTCGGGCGATGTAAATATGGAAAATGTGATAACTGTGGTAAGAGGGGGCATCCTAAGGAAACTTGTAGGCAAGACACTGAACGTAGAAATGGAGGCCAAGATGGTAGCAAGGATCACGTAGAAAACAACGACAACGACAAAGGCAGGGCAAGTGACAAACAAAAACGTGCTCAAGGTTGTCTTAACTATGGGAGCAGGAAACATTTCAGAAAATACTGCCCTAAGAAGAATCAGGCACAAGGATAAAAGCTCAGTAGCAGAGCTAGGGAGGCACACCAGGAATCCAAGCGTTGATATCGGTACGTCCCATATTACTCAACGATATGCATCTGTGCTGTTAGATATTGTCGCCAATTTTTAGTTTCGCATTTCTAGAGGTTGAAAGTATGCTTGGTTTAGTAGTAAGTAAGTTAGATAACCCGCACTCGATAGAACTAGCTAATGGGAAGCTAGTGGAAGCCAACGAAGTATTTGGAAATGGCAAGATAGAACCCGGAGAGCGTAAGTTTACACTTGATCTACTGCCAGTGAATTGGGAAGCTTCAACAAGGTAGTTGGATGGATTGGTTGTCAAGTGATCAAGAGGAGATTGATATCCGCATCCCGATGCCAAACAAAGAAACTATCTTGTCTCATGAAGCAGGATACGCCTTTACAAACTACAAATTGCTTGAAGGCACGAATATTGTTTGCGAATAGGATGTGTTGTTTTCTTGACTCAGGTCGAGGACAAGGGAGTCGAAGGACCAAAACATGAAGATACTCCTGTGATAAGGGAATACCCTGAAGTCTCCCCCAAAGACTTGCCAGAATTATCTCCTCAACGACAAGTCGAACTTCGCATCGATTTGATTCCAGGCGTCGCGTCTGTAGTTAATGCACTCTAGTGACTTACACCTTCGGAAATGCAAGGATTGACAGTGTAGTTTCAGTAGTGGGCAGAGAAGGAAGATAACAGACCAAGTTTTCCGTTTTGGGTAACCCCAGACTGCTCGTCGAGAGAAAGGACGATAGCTTCCGTGCGAACATCAAACCACCAGGATCAGAACGAGCTAACCAACAAGAGTCGGTGACTCTTGCTAAGGATTAATGAATTACTTATTTAACTAACTGTGAGGATCCGACTAGTATTACACGACTGATCGACGATCGAGTGTCATTAGCGGTAAATTCAGGAAGAGAGTATACCGAGGAAATTGTGGGACAATAACTTGTTTTAAACGTACACAAGAATGGTGTTTCCTATACGATGCGCAGAACAATTCTACACCAAATACGAAACTCTGAGAATCTAGGAAACATGTACTTAGGACCATCGGGAACCCAGGTCCAAATTCACAAAGGTTGTTACTTAGGAACCACATCTGTTGACTCAAGCAAACACCATTAACCTGACATATATACCAGTTTAGTTGACCAAACAAAAAGTACTTAAATTTCTTTTGTTGAAATCTTCACTTTTGCTCCAAGCAAGTAGATGTTTGCATATCTACTCCCCTTGATGGTAGTTGCATCGCGTTGATTTTCTTCACTAAGAGCGAACACACATTTATTTCGATACTTAGTCATTTCTTCATTTTAGCAAGTACTCATTGTTTCAGTACTCGGAAACTTTCATGACACACATGCATCATTTGCTACGCATGTGATTTCGTCTCGAACAAACACTTCATTGAAATTTAAATATTACTTTGCTAAACCTAATTACTGATTCGTGATTCGAATGACCTACATTATTGTTATTGTTGGCTCTTTTGTTACCAAGTCAACACACTTTCTTGAAACTGCTTTCTTTCAAGTTACGTTCATAGTTCATCATCGTAACCATGCTGGGATTCCCTTGTTGATGCATACGTTTATTATCGGATTACGCCAGAACCAAGTTCAATTGTTTGAACTTATTCATTTCGCATATTCAGTTTAAGACGTCATATGATGTATTGAGAGCATCATATTCAAATAATTGGCAAAGATTCTTTTGTTTCGAGTCGTAGTAGACTTGTTTGGTCTACGACTTCACTAAATCGTTTGTTGGTTACGACACCTTGTGGGGATACTTTCACAAAATTGAAGCTTGCGCTTATTTGGTTACTCACTTCATACACGGATTTAATAGTCTATTCATTTAAAAATCCATTTGATATTCACAATTAAAGCAGACTCAACACAGTTGTGTGTTAAGATAACGGTACATAGATTCATTTCATACCACGGTGTACCTCCGAACGGTTCTTTCATTATAAATTGAATACCCTGCGGTATTTATTGCTTTCTCACCTGCGATCAAAAACAGTGGCTCTTTGAGGTTCCATACTCAACTGAAAACTCTATGACATTGTGTAAATCAAATCTTCAGGCTTGTTCGATATATATTCACTTGATTTCCAACACGGTGACCTTGTTCAGTCACCACTATACTTGAGTTATGTCATTACGACACCTTGTGGTGTCATTACAAACTTGTAACTTGTGCTAATCAAGGTCAACTGTTTCATACAAAACTGCATATACTTTCGTTTGACTTGTCATTTAAACATTTCTGATGCAACTATGAATCAAGACAATGATACACCAGATTCGCTTGTATTTCATTCGGCGTACTTTCGCAATTCAAAAATGTCAACACACTAAACCTTACCAGTCATTTATTCAGGAGTTGACAGATCATTTTACTATTACATTTGAGTTGTTGATTTTGAATTCATATAGCGGATGCTATGGGTTGTGAAAACTCGTCTGCATATTGCAATCGATCGTTTGAGAATCTTATTAGACAAAACTCCTCTTTTGTGGAACCCATGCTAGCTGGATTACACTAGACTATACGTCAAATACTTCTTGTACCTTTGACATCAAATGCTAAAAGCACATACCTTTTAACCATAGGGTTCGGGTTGTTATATATTCTTGGACTCACCTGATGTGAGTGAGGTTTAATTCGGTTTGGTGATTATCTACCTCGGTATTATTCATATACATACACGTGTGACGTAACCATAAGGAGTTAAGGTAGTACAAATTTCGAGGATGAAATTTTCTTAACGGGGGGAGAATGTGACAACTGTCAAATTTTGCATGCATCCGTATGTTTAATTAATATTGATTTATGCTTAATGACTGTGCTTAATTACAACTGTTGATTTAACTGCTATCTGATTTCTGATACATACATACACGTGCATCACATTTCATACTATCACAAAATTTATTACATACAAACTTTAGTGACATACTTGATGCACAAAGCACAGTTAGCACAGTGAGCAGATAATACAGAAACATGCTGACAATGCCAGCACATAGACAGACAATGTTTTGAGGCCCAGTATGAGCCAAGGACAAGGTACTACACTAGTAGGGAGTGTAGGGAAGTAAGGACCATAAAACTGCGCCACTAGGTGATAGTTTAAGTGCCGGAAAGTGCCTAAAACCCACTTAAAGTGCAGAATTATGCATTAATCATAAAAAATTCAGCATTTTAACATGATAGTAATGTGCAAAAATATGGCAGAATGGTCCTGTATACTTTCCTAAGTGCCGGGAATTAAAAGTGTCACGAAAAGTTACATAAAAGACACTATACGGTATAACTTAGCACTTTAACGAATCGGTATCTAACCGAACAACCGGACATTACCCGGAACACTAAAATATTGCTAGAAATATTGTTTCACTTTTTCTGAGCTAGTTATGGTCCCCTGTCACACCCTGGCTTTTGCGGAAGCGTGGGTTTATTTGGTGTGACTTCTTAATACCATAGCAACAATCATAACAATGCTATATGATAAAAACACGAGATGTTCATCCATTCATTAAGTTTAAAGATACCATAAAATCATTGTTTGAAAATGTCGACACTTAAAATAAGTTACAAACCATACTTGTCTAAAACGTGTTCATGAGACACAACGAAAGACTTTAAATTAAAACGTGGTTTAAAGACATGTAACACGTCCAGGTAAGGGTTACACCTCCTAAACCTACTACCCTGGATGACATCTTTATTCAACGCAGCTTGACACATGCATGCTCCGCCAGATCCACTAATTCCCTGAAATACATGTAGTTTGAAAAATCAACAAAAAGTTGAGCGAGTTCATGTGTATGTGAGTATATATAAACCTTTGTATTCAATGTATGTATGTATGTCCCGGTATGATTGCAAACAAGGAAAAGATCACCAATGGTTTGCAAGGCCACTGATATGTGTGACGGTGTAGGAAGACTCAAACCTAGCAAAGTTGTACCGTGCTCCCGGCTGGAAGACATAGTCACCACTATGGGCCGCCCCGGCCTCATGGGTGTGGGCTCGCTACACCCAAATAGATCTATCACTCATGCCCCTCGGTCCTGATACGAGGATTAATGGTCCCAAGTATCCGCCTACCCTATCACATGATCTATGGTTCTTTCCTAGGCTAATCATACCAATTGTATTGTAAGTATCCCTTTGTAACATGTATTTCACCCCTGAAGTAAGTAAACAAAACAGTTTAAGGAAAAGGGGGACATGAACTCACTGTAGTGCGTCTCCTGTGCTCGTACTCAAACCTTGGCAGCTACACGATAACCTACACCGTACTAATGTCTATTAGACGAACGGGTCGTGCCTTGCTCTCGTAATTACGGGTTTGAGTTACGTTACTTTGTTATTATTCCAAGTTATAACTTCTTGTTAAAATAATAATAATAATTTTAACTTAAGTTTTGTTTTTAGGGTTTTGGAATAATAGTTAGGCAACTATTTCGTATCCATACTTCTCAAGTATTTTAACTTCGTATTTCCTCCCCAAGGATGGGGGTATTTATACATGTACATTTGTAGTTTCGAAAAATATATTCTAAGTCCCACTTATAAAGATATATTTAACTTATTTGTCCAAAAACATCTTATTCCAAAATATATATATTTTTCCCAAAAATAATATATTTTACTTCTTTAATTTCCAAAATAATATTTTACCAAAAATATATGTGTAAGAGTATTTTGCGGAATATTTCGTAAGTTACGTTTTCGCGTTTGGTTTTACAATACCAAATGTGTAACTTAGATATTTGTTCCGTGGGATTTTTGGTATTATTTTGGAGTTGTAATTGTCAAGGTATTTTGTTAAGTTATATTATTTTCCCCTAAAATAATATAGCTAGTTCACAAAATATACAAATTTTCACACAAGTGTATTAATATAAAATATATATTCTAAATATATATTTATCCATTTTTATTTACCAAAACCAACCTCCGATACTTTGTATTTTTGTAACAAAACCTATGGCGAAGTTTATTTTTGAAACACAAGTTGTAAAATATACTTGTAACATTTGTTAGAAAAATATTTTCTAAGTGTTGGAATTTTAGAAAATTTCGCCAGAGTTTCCTTTGTAAACGGAGGTGTCCATGCTTATTAGCATATCATTTTCTTTTTCCAAAAATACATCCAAACAATTCTCAATCAACAATATACAATCTCTACTTACCAATCTTGTTAAAACAAGCATAAACTACCAACTCATGAACTTGAAAATTTATAAAAATGTGTAGTAACTTACTAGTGTAATTAGTAAGTCTTGTTACCCTTGGAAGTGTAATTGTTTCTTTAAAAACTCCATTTTTAAAGAATATGGATCTTTACAACTTATGTTCATATTTTCTAAAAATGCTTCTTCATGTATTTTTCTTGTTACTCATGTGCTTCTTCACTTTGTTAATCACCAAAAATGATGTATATTTATGTAAGAACCAAGGTTTAGTAAACTTGTATTTTTAACTTGGTTTCTTGGTAAATCAAAGTTGAACATTTAGATTTACAAGACTTTAAACTTACTTTGTTCATCATTTTAGAATAAACTTTATATTCCTTCAAGTTCATGACTTTTGTGAGGATGATCCATAACCTTTAATATGTTCATCCTCTCATCTTGTTAGATTATGTTTTTACTCATGATCTAGCAAGACTACATGATGATCAACATCATTTCTACAAACAATCAATAATCAACAAGCATATTAACACTAAAATAACATGGTTTCTTCATGATTTAAGCTTATGTTAAGGTTGCATTCTTTTGATTCTTAGTGTTCTTCAAGATTAACATCATGTATCTTACTTTAACCACTTAAATAAGATGTAAAATGAAGGGATTCAAGTTCTTACCACTAGCTCAAGGCTAGGGATGTTCAAGAGAAGAAAAAGTGGTGGTTAATAGCAAATAGAGAAGGTCCTTCAACTTCCGAGAACACCAAGCTTCGTTGTACACCTTGTAGCACCTTTGTATGCTTGAAGAATGGATGAAATAAGTTTGAATGATGTTGGTGGTGGTGTGGTTTGGGGTCGGCCAAACAAGAGGGAGAGAGGAGAGATGGATGGTGTTGAGTGTTGTAGATGATAATGAATGAATGTCTAAAGGATTTATAATAACAATCTTCCAACATCTTATTAACCATTAGTTAATATGTTTCTTAAGTACTTAACAATTTCAATAAACAATTCAAGAAAATCAAGGGTGGGGTACCACCCTTGTAACCGTAAGGTGGGGGGTTGTTTAGTTGAGTTTCAATGGTTAAGTTAGAGATCTTGATTGAAATCCAATGTTTAGTTAGTGCCTTATGTGTGTTATATATTATTTAGGGTGTTAGGGTGTTCGGGGACCATAACTAGCTTAGTAATGTTAAAACAATGCTTCTAGCATTATTTTGGTGTTCCGGGTAATGCCCGGTTGTTCGGTTTGATACCGTTCCATTAAAGTGCAAAGTTATGTCGTCTAGTGTCCTTTTTGTAAGTTTTAGTGACACTTTTAATTCCTGACACTTAGGAAAGCATACAGGACCATTTTTCCATATTTTTGCAAGTGACTAGCATATTTAAATGCTGAATTTTTGTTGTTAAATGCAGAATTTTGCAGTTTAAGTGGGTTTTAGGCACTTTCCGGCACCTAAACTATCACCTAGTGACGCAGTTTTATGGTCCTTACTTCCCTACACTCTATACTAGTGTAGTACCTTGACTCTGGCTCATACTGGGCCTCAATATATTGTCTGTCTATGTGCTGGCATTGTCAGCATGTTTCTGAGTTATCCGCTCACTGTGCTAACTGTGCTTTGTGCATCAAGTTTGTCACTAAAGTTTGTGTGTAATCAATGGAGTGACAGTATGACATGTGATGCATATGTATGTATGATGCAAAAATCATAGAGCAGTTTAATTTGTCAGTTGGAATAAAGCACAGTCATTAAGCACAAATTTAATATTAATTAATTGTACGGATACCTGAAATTTTGAGGATTGTCACATCCCCGAGCACCCTAACACACTATGTAATGCAACATACAGTTATACACTAAACCTTACACTTATTTTCTAACTAATTATCATAAATTACCATCATAGTTGCACTTAACCCCTTTTTTATTCATGTTTACGGTTGTGGGGTGTGGCCCCACCCCAAGATTGCCTAATCTTCCCTTGATTTTATTGATCTTCCTTGGATTACTAAAGGATTTGGTGGTGTACTTTAGAAACACAAAATACATTGTGTAATAGAATATAAAAGGAACATGGAGGGTCATTCTCATTCAAAAAACACCAACACCACCCTCCTCCTCTCCCTTCCATGGTTCTCGGCCGAACCATGTCCACCCCACCTCCATCATCCATCAACCTTGTTCAAACATTTCACATACTCTCAAAAGTGTAAGGAGGTGATTTATGAAGCTTGGTGTTCTCGGATCTTGAAGGACCTCAACCGTTTGCTATTATCCACTCCATTTTCACTTGTGATCTTCCCTAGCTTGAAGCTAGTAGTAAGCTTCTTGTTAACTTTTGTTTACTTCATATTCTTGGTGGATAAAAGATATACTATGATGAAATAACAAGAACACTAAAAGATATGAACTTGAATCTTGAACATAAGTCTTACATATGATGAAATATGAATAGAATGATATTGTTTAGTGTATAAATGATGATTGCTTGTTATTTACTAGAGATGTTGATGTTGATCATTACATAAAGCTTGCTAGATTGTGATTAAACACATGATCTAGCAAGTTAGAGGATGATTATGTAGAAACACAAGATGATCTTCCTCTTGTCAAGATATAAACTTGATAAATGAAGGGATTTCTTGTAAAATAATAAACAAAGTAAACTAGTGGACTTATGAATCTAAGATTTGTGAATGATTTTTCTAAAGAAACCAAGTTTAAAAAGATGATTCTTGAAAGATCATGATTTTTATTAAACCTACACTAATTTTTAGTGGAAAGACAAGTAAATAAACACTAGAGAAACAAGAAGATGTTACGGATAAACATTTTTGTAAATTATGTTTACAAGTTGTAAACACCAAATATTTTCAATAATGAGATTTTAAAAGAAGTAAATATATTTTGGAGGGTAACTAAGACTACTAAATATATTACCAAGTTACTACACATTTTTGTGAAGAACCAAGTTCATGTTATTATGTAAAATATATAGTTTTTGCACTTGGTAAGTGTAATATGGTTTAGTGATTTGTTGTTGAATGTTATGATGATTTTTGAAAAGAAAATGATATGCTTAATAGCATGGACACCCCCATTTTTAGGGGAAACTATGGCGAAATTTCCTAAAAATACAAACACTTAGAAAAATACTTTCTAAACAAACTTTTACGAGTATGTTGTAACTTTGGTTTTCAAAATCAACTTCGCCATAGATGATATACAAAATACAAAGTATCGGAGGTTGGTTTTCGTAAATAAAATGAGTAAATATATATTTAGAATATATATTTTGTACCAAGACACTTGTGTGAATATTTGTTTACTTTGTGGAATAGTTATATTATTTTAGGGTAAAATAATATAACTAACAAATTACCATGACATTTGCAACTCCAAAATAATACCAAAAATTACAAGGAATAAATATTTAAGTTACACACATAATATTGTGAAACTGAACAAGAAAACGTAACTTATGAAGTATCCCGATGGTTACTGATACAATATATTTTTTGTAGATATTATTTTGGAAACGAAAGGAAAGAAAATGTGATTTTTATACATATTACCAAGTATATCATATTTTTGGGACAAGAGAAAATGTATTATTATTTGGGAAAGTAAAAGTATTTTTACTTGGGTTTATTAAGAAATATAGTATTTTTGAGAAAAATATATATTTTCTTGGACTGTGTTGTTTTGAATAAAAATAAGGTTTATTTATATATTCCTAAGTGAGACTTAAAGATATATATTCTTTTGGATTAACACACCGGAATACGACGCCACTACATGGCTAGATATGCAAATACAAGAATACGGATAACCATGTATGAAATACCCCATCCTTGGGAAGGAAATACGAATACGAATACTTGAGAAGTATTAATACAGAAATACTGCATAAATAATTATTCCAAAACTAAATATAATTATTATAACTTGGAATAATATCAAAAACGTAACTCAAAAACATAAATACTAAGACAAGGCATGACCCGTTCGTCTAATAGACATTAGACCATTTTAGGTAGTCGTGTTTACTGAGGAGATTTGGGTTACAAGTACCGAAGACGCAATACTGTGAGTTCATGTCCCCCTTTTCTTTAAACTGTTTTGTTTACTTACTTCGGGGGTGAAATACATGTTACAATTATTACAGACACTTTTATACATGGTATGGTTAGCTTAAGGAGGGTTACTATTAGATCATGTGAGTGGTGGGTATGACACTTAAGGCCATTAATCCTCGTTATAGGACCGAGGGACATGAGTGATAGATCTATTCGGGTGTAGAGAGCCCCACTCCTGAGTCCGCTGAGTGGACCATGAGGTGACTATGTCTTATCGACGAAATCTGCTAGGTTTGAGTACTTCCTGCATCACTTCACACATATCAATGGCCTTGCAACCCATTGGTGATCTCTTTTTTTTTCCTTATTGCTACATACCAGGGACTTTCATACATACAGACATATTACAAAGGTTTATACATACTCACTTACACATGAACTCGCTCAACTTTTGTTGATTTTTCAAACTACGTGTATTTCAGGAAACTAGAATGGATCTGGCAAGCAATGGAGTTTAAGCTGCGTAATAAATAAAAGATGTCATCCTTGGTTAAGGGGTTTAGGAGGTGTAACCCTTTCCTGGACGAGTTACATGTTTCTAAACCCGGGTAGCTTAGAGTCTTTTGATGAACTTATTTCAAACATGTTATGGTTTGTAACTTAACTTTGGTATCGATGTTTCAAACAAGGACGTTGTGGTATTTTCTAAACTAAATTTATGGATGATTATCTTTTGGTTTTATCATATAGCATTGTTATGATTGTTGCTATGGTATTAAGAAGTCACACCAAGTAAACCACGCTTCCGCAAAAGCCAAGGTGTGACACAAACAAGTTTTCTTCGAATCAAACTTGGAAATCAAACCCAACTAGGTTTGATTCAAGACAAACCTGGAATTCTCACACACCCCTGTTAGGAAACTTTTTTTGTAAGTATTGAAGAAAATAAGATCCAACTTGATCTATGAAGAAGACAACAGTCCTGAAGATCACAACAAGAAGAAGAAGATTGGATAGGACAACTGAAATGAACAACATCTACTTCAAAGAATCACAAGTTGATCAAGAGCTGAAGAAGATTATCAGATAAGGTCATTTCTGATGGATCTAATGATATTTCTGATGAAATATCATCAGTTTCTGACGATTCTGATCATCAGATTTTCTGATGATTTGTTCACCAGAATTTCTGATAAAGTGGTTTATCAGAAATTCTGATGAATACCCCACTTGTCTAAAAATCAGCTCTATCCTGCCACAATGACCGAAGCACTTGACATTATTGGATATCATGATTACAAAGGCAACTTGAACGTTGGATTCAATGAATATGTCAAATTGCTACTTTATGCAGGACTTATTGCATGAATAAACAAATGTTTATTCATGTACCCAGCCTTCTATAAATAGAAGGCTCACCCAGTAGAAGACAATTGAGTTTCAAGCTTAGCATTCAATACATACTACAAAACTCCATTGCCCTCTCACCCAGAGAATTCAAGATTCATTTGTATTAGATAATAATCTTACAATCACCTTGTAAACTATTTTGTTTCAAAGTGATATAAACTTAATAATTCTGTAGGTCTTGTTTCTTGAAAGTCTGATTTCCATTTCCGCACATCTTTTTCACATCTACTGAAATCACTTGCCATATTACGTGAAAAGAAGTTTTTAAGCCCAAACTGGGTCCAACAATTGGTATCAGAGCCTATTGAATAAACTATTTTCAAACGATCAATTGCTCGTCTTCTTTTCTCTAAATATGGCCAGCTTTCAATCATGGAATAATGCTTTTGACATTGGTTCTATGTCTAAACCTCCGACTCTGGTCAGAGAAGAATACCCCCAATGGAAAATCAGGATGGTCAATTTCCTCAATAGTTATGACCGAGCTCTGTTTCAATCCATTGAAAGGGGTCCACATATACCAATTACTGAAATACCAGCTATTCCAGCAGCTGACCAATCACCTGCAATCCCTGCCTCCCGTGCTCCCAAAAGTGAAATAAATTGGAGCGCGGAAGACAAGGAATTGGTGGCTGGGGATGAAAGGGCAAAGTCACTTTTAATAATGGCCATCCCCAATGACATATTTTCACAAGTTGATGCACGTACATCAGCTAAAGAAATATGGGATCAGTTGGAAAATCTTTGTGAAGGAGGAGAAAGGATGAGAAGAAACAAGAGAACAAATAATGTTTCCTCATATGAGAGGTTCAAAAGTTTACCCAATGAAAGATTAAATGATACATATCAAAGATTTACAAAACTTTTGAACGAGCTAAAGAAATTTGGTATAACAAAATCAAATGATGAAAGAAACATAAAATTTCTAAATGCTTTACCTAGAGAATGGTGAAGTCAAACCATGACTTTGTCCTCAACCTTAGAACTAGGAAATATGAGTCTTCATGACTTGTACAGCATCTTGATCCCCAGAGAGAAAGAAATATTTGAAGAAACCATTCAAAGAGGGGGATCTTTAGCTCTTATCTCAAACTCACAAATAATACCACCTACCAATGATCCACAACCATCAAACAGTCAAAATCTTGAAATTTCTGATACATCATCAGATTTTTCAGCTTTTGCTGAAGCAATAGCACTGCTCACCAAAACATTTGAGCAGAGGTTGAGGGGAGGAGGCCAGAGATACCAGAAAAGTGACAGAGGGAGGATGGATGGAAGATCTAAGGAAGAAGGTAGATCTAAGGATAAGGGGAAGGCTGAGGTTGTGTGTTACAAGTGCAAGCAAAGAGGTCACAATGCATCAGAATGCAAGACCAAGAAACTGAAAGATGTTGCTTACTATGAGAAGAAGCTGGAAGAAGCTAAGAAGCAGCAGCAAGTCAGTTTCATTGCAGGGACAGATACATGGCTATCTGATGACTCTTCTGAATAAGAAGAAGAAGAAGAAGAAGAAGAAGAAGAAATGGCCAATTTCTGTCTCATGGCACTTTCTGATGACATACCAGAAACTTCAGGACAACAGGTAAATTTAGACAATCTTGATCTTGAACACAAGCTAAGCAAGCTCATGTCAGATTTTCTAAGTCTACAAGATAAACATCAATCAGATATTAAAAAATCTGATGAGTTGCAAAGGACCATGAATAAAATCATTCTTGAAAACTAATTACTAATAGAAGAAAGTTTAGATCAAAGAGCTAAAATTGAGTTCTATGAAAATGAAAGAAAAGATCTTTACAAGAAAATCAATGATAAAGAAATTAATGTAAGAGGTTTTCAACAAGTCAAAGAATTTATAAACTTCATTTAGTCCACACCAAAGAATAAAGGAGAGGGTTTAGGATATGTAAAAACAAGAGAAAGTAAACCCACTGTCTTTGTAAGAGCAACCCATCAGATTTCTGATAAATTTTCATCAGAATCTGATTCTGAATCTTGTAAGTCAACCTGTTCTAAATACTCTTTTGACAAACCCAACTTTAAACCAAAAAGAAGTGAATGCAAACAAGAATCTTTAAAGACTCCAAAAGCAGTTCACTCATCTTTTCAAAATTATCCACTCATTCCATCACAAGAAAGAATATCAGAAAATTCTGATAAATCTTGTATGTGTGTTGACATACTGAAGCTTGTTCAACACCATCTCCAAAAGAAAAATGAAAAATCTGTTTATGACTCAGCATATAACAGATATTCTGATGAAAAGCCATTAAGAGAAAATAATCTGATTAAAATCTCATCAGAAAGAGTACCCAAGTAAGCCTGGGTACCAAAAACCCTCTAATCATTCCATTTCAGGACCATCATGTGCAGCAGATCTGGTACCGCGATTCAGGAAGCTCCAAGCACATGACTGGGGACAGGAGCTTGCTCAGCAACTTTGTTTCTAAGCTGGGTAAAATGGTAATTTTTGGAAACGGAGTAAAAGGGAGGATCATGGGATATGGATGCATAATGTATGGATGTTTGACCATAGAGAAAGTAGCCTATGTTGAAGGCTTAAGGTACAATCTGCTAAGTTGTGGTCAATTCTGTGACAAAGGTTTTCAGCTAACCTTTTTACAAGAAAAATGCTTGCTAATAGGTATGGATAATAATAAAATTTATTTAAGTGGAAAAAGAATAAGACAATCAATATACCATTTAGATTTCAAAGAAGAAAATGAACATCCAAAATTATGTTTATTTTCAAAAATCAACAAGGGTAGTGTTGGTTGTGGCATAAGTGGTTTGCCCACTTAAATTTCAAAAACCTAAGCAAATTAGCAAGTAAGGGCCTGGTAAGAGTATTACCTTTTATATCCTCAAAGAAGGATAAAATTTGTGAAGCTTGTGAGATGGGAAAATCCAAAAGAAGCTCACAAATCAATTTCTGAGTCTTCTATCACACAAAATTTGGAACTTTTACACATGGATTTGTGTGGACCCATAAGTACAGAAAGTTTTTCTGGAAAGAAATACATACCAGTAATAGTTGATGATTTTTCCAGATACACATGGGTCGAATTTTTAAGGAAGAAAAGTGAAACTCCTGATCTGATCATTAATTTTATCAAGAAAATCGAAAATTTGTTAAAACTAACAGTCAGAAGGATCAGATCAGACAATGGGACAGAGTTTAAGAATTCAAAAATTGAGAGCTTTCTTGTAAGTAAAGGAATCTCTCATGATTTTTCTGCTCCCAGAACACCTCAACAGAATGGGGTTGTTGAAAGAAAAAATAGAACCTTAGTAGAAGCTGCCAGAACAATGTTTGATTATGTTCAAATGCCAACTCATTTTTGGGCAGAAGCAATAGCAAATGCCTGTTTCACCCAAAACAGAACCCTAATCAACAAAAGGCTAAACAAAACACCATACAACATTATCAATGGAAGAATTCCAAGAGTAAAATTTTTACATACATTTGGTTGTAGATGTTTTGTGTTCAATGATTTTGAAAGCCTTGAAAAATTTGACAGAAAAGCAGAAAAGGGTATTTTTCTTGGTTATTCTTTGTCCTCAAAAGCTTATAGAATTTTTATTCTAAACACAAGGACAATCAGAGAAAGTCTGTATGTTTCTTTTGATGACTCTTCAGAAACAGAGGTTTCTGATGAATACATTAAAGAAATAAATTTTTCTGACAAACAAGAAAACTATGAACATCTTTGAAATGATAACAGAAGATTTCTTAGAACATGATAAATCTCTCACATACAAATCAACAGGTATATCATGTACTAACCCTGCAGAACAAATGGGTAGTGCATCAGAGTGTGCATTTCCTGGGTTCTTAAGCAAAATAGAACCCAAGTCTGTCAAGGAAGCTCTAAATGACTCAGACTGGATTCATGCTATGTAGGAAGAGCTGGATCAGTTTGAAAAGAGCAAGGTATGGGATCTGGTGCCTAAGCCAAATGACAAATCAGTCATAGGCTCAAAATGGGTATTCAGAAATAAATCTTATGAAAATGGCATAATCACCAGGAATAAAGCAAGGTTAGTGGTCAAAGGTTATTGTCAACAAGAAGGTATAGACTATGATGAAACTTTTGCACCAGTAGCTAGATTAGAAGTTGTGAGAATTTTTCTTGCATTTACTGCATCCAACGATTTCAAGGTTTATGTCACACCCCGACCACGTAAAACAACAAATTGTGGCGGAATCGTCGGGGAGTGTTGTAACAGAATCATTGTTTCATAACACATGGAAATTTAAATGTTGTTTTATTGATTTAAAAGAAATTACAATGTCTTAACAACAAGGAAGCATAACATAATTAACTAGTCTTGCATCTTTTATTGTCACTAAGCCCCGAGTCTGCCTATGTGTAACTTGATCAATCCTATGCATCATTTCCTGAAACACATGTGAAAATAGGTACGTCAGCATAAAAATGCCTGTGAGATACATAGTTTTTATTGATTTAGGATTCATGATTTATAAGTTTAGAAAAAGTTGTTTAACAAAAGCCAGTCATGATCCTTGTAAAATGTTTTTGTTTTATAAATCATATAGAAATCGATAAGGAAACAGATGATATAAAAGAAATATGTATAGTTAATTAAATAACCAAGCAAAATGAATTTGTATAAAATGTGTTGTTTGTAAAAAATGTTTTGTAAAGATATGTTAATTTGTGTAAAATGTAATATGTCAAAATTGAAATGATTTAAATAACGTTACGATATGTAATATCATAAAAGCACTTATATATAGGAAGTACCAGTGGCGTATCCACCATGCTTTTATCATATTACACACGTCTCGTTACTTAAATCACTTACCCAAACAAACCACCAATGTAAAAGAATGTTCATGTATATCTAAATGTAATGTTTAAACAAATGTTGAAATGTTATTGTGTAAACAAATGTAATGTAGAGTGAATAAAAAGCCTTTATTGATTAAAAGCATTTACTCGACCCTATAAGAAAGAAATGTACAAAACAATGCAATTGATAAATTATAATCAAAATTTATGTTTTGTAAAATAATGCATGCTTTACTGGTACAGACACCTATGCGGTAATGTTAAACGTCTACATCCAAGCCTTGAGACTGTAGGATAAACCCAAGATCAAAGTCAAAGGTCTACCTAGAAATGTTTTCGGATTCGGTCATTCCTTCCACCCAAACAAACCTAGGATTTCAGGAATGGGAGTTGTCAAGTCCTATGGAACCACTACCTACTACCGACCGGCATGATCGGTGTTAATGAATGTATTAGTTTCGTTAAACAAACCAAATGATATACCAAATGTAAGCATGTTTTATGAAAATAATGTACCTAGTATGCTAAGTGAACATACAAGGCAGAGATGTAAAACAATGTGTTCATATGCTGAGTAAACATACATAACAGAAAATGTAATGTAAAACAATGTGCTAGCATGCTAAGTAAACATACATAGCAAAACATAATGAAACCATGTACTATAATTGTACTAATGAACATAGCAAGTATATGATATGAAAACAGGGAAAGCACGAAAGTAACAAGTAGGCACATGTGTTTCACCCCAAAACAGTTTGAAAACAGTAAAAGAGGGGACTATGTACTCACTTGAGATTGCTTAATAGTCTTTAGATAACCACCAAGCAACGCTAGAAGGATCACGGAATCAAACGGCACCTAGTATAGGTAATTATATTAATAACCGGACCTAACACGGAAGATCGAATAGTATGAGGTTTCGTAAACCAAATGAGTATTGGAACTCAAATGCTATGGTTTAATAAACCCTACATACTAAAATGAAACCTATGCGAAGTGCTTACGACCCATTACGACTCGATAAGATAGCTTACGCTACTTTAACGCGTCATTCGCGTAAAACGCGTTCGGAACGCCTAACTAGTCCTATGACAAGTATTATATGCCTTAACATGTCTAATAATGTTACCTAATCAGTTTAGATGTCAAAATTTAGGTTACATATGCTTAAAATGAATTTATGCGCAAAAAGGGCATTTTGGTAATTTTCCTAAGGCATATAAATTACCTATCATACCACTAACTAAACGAAGTAACCATAAGGTATAACCTCGGAAGGTTATCCCCTATACAACTATGGTCATCTAATGTGTTTGGTCGGATCCTAATGATCGACCAAACGAGTCGGGTTCGAAAGTATAAGCGGTTGTTTAGACCGCTTACCTTACGACCCTACATAAGCACTAAACCTAAAGTGACGAGCTAAACATGTTAAAACATGTTTAATGAAGTTTGAAAAACAAGTTTGGTATCAAAACAAACGGTTTTGATACCTAAAAGTAGTTTGGTTACAAAATACGTAAGAATACGCATTTTGGCCGAAACTACGACTCGCCACTATGCCAAGATAACATGGTAATCAGTAGGTATAGTCAGAAGAGACTAAAACCATCATGATTACGCTCACGTTATGAAGTTCAAACGAACTTCGTATTGACCATAAACTGGTCAATGCAGAAAGTCAAACAAAGTTTGACTTTCACGCTAAAAATGCATAAAAGAACGAAAGAGGACTTACAAAAGGTCCAAGGAGGTTTGATCCAATTTATTCTCAGGTATGAAGTGCAAGACTTCAACTTAGAGAATGAAAATCAGATCAAATGTGAGTTTGAGAGCAAAGGGGGTGGGGTTTATATAGTTTTTGCACAACCGTTAAGATCGTTCATCGAAAACCGAGCTTCGATCTAGACCTTACATGTGTGCCCATGGTTTTAGAATACCATGGGTACCCCAAAACAAGCCCCTAGTTTCATTAAAACCATGTTCAAATGAGGGGAACAGCCAGAACAAGCTGGAAATCAGATTTTCAACTTTGGTCCCTTCCTACGATAACTATGACAGATTGTCAATTTTGGTCCCTGAATGTGCAAAACATGGTTTTTGATGCATTTTTGACACGTTTAAGCCCCGTTAATCCCATTTCAAGGATCTAAAATGAAGTTAAAGTATAGGGAACATGAAACATGCACAAAAATATCTCGGACGTCGGTTCGTTTGGTCGTACAGTTGCGTTGTTCGATTAATTACGACGAAACACGAACGGACGCGAAAAACGATCCAAACTACGCAACGAATGGATTTTTCTCATGCCAATCATTAAAATAAAATATTTTAATGATTACATAAATTTTTGGATGTCCGGATGTATTCAGAACGTAAGATATGCGCGAAAATGCAAACTTATGCACTTTTTGACGCTTTTAGTCCCTGAATGACCAAGAAGTTTATTTTTGCGCACCAAACACCTTAAAGCCTATTTCTAAGCTATGTAAAGAATATTTAGGGCATATTTAACTTATGATCAAGTTCCGGAATGTTCGTTACAGTACGAATCGGCATACTTTAGCGTTTGTCGAATTTAGTCCCCGTAAACGAATAAACTTGATTTCGGCACACCAAACCTTCCAAAACTTATTTCTAAGTTAGGTAAGGGTTATTTAAGGTATGTTAAGCCCATGTCACTATTCCGGAGTGTTTGTCGCGTTAAACTGATTATATTTACGCATCAGTACGCATATAACCTTTCAGAAAGCGATTTAGAGCCCGAAATCGAACAAGAATTGATATGTGCAAATGATACACATATTTATACAAATCCCAAGTATGAAATACAATATTTCATTGGTTTGTTATTTTTTTGATGGTCGTGGAGGCACAGGTGTCACAGTCTCCCCTACTTCAGGAAATTTCGTCCTGAAATCTATTTAAAGGAAACTTGTGAGATCTTGAAACATGAAGTTGAAAAGATAAAAAAACACTGGTTAAGGTCCTGAACTTCTAGTAACTTTAATAACATTATGCTTGCAATGTAAGAGGGACACTTATATACAAGTATATAAAGCGTTATTGGTGCGTCCACCGTACCTTCATTACATTGTGCACGTTTTGTTATTGTTGCCACTATAGGTTCTTACACATGATAAATCTTATTGTGGTTTCTGCGCACTAAATTTCATAATTATGTACGCATCCATAATTACGTAATTCCTTGCATAGTCCGTACAGTGCATTTTATAACGTGTAGGGGAAAACCAAATGAACAAACCTGTTATGAGCGTGACTAGACCCCCATAGGGTCCTTTTAATTAAATCAATAAATGATTTAAATAGACTACCAAGGAGTCTTTTCAGCTTATATCATCACATGTCATTCTTAACCAGATTCTGAATCAACCTTTTGACTTAGACCACTCAAAGGGGTCTCTTTGAATTGAGGAATGGTACTTATAAAATCCATGGGTCTTAGCTATCACGTAGAAGCCCAATACGGATTTAAGGTAGTACCCTTTTGAATATCCTACTATGAATCCCTCATATGAAGATATGGGAGATTCTACGAGGATTTGGATAACGAATTATCCAGAGTACACAAAATGCATAAAAGAAAACACAAAATGCATAAACACATAATCACATAACCACAAAATTGTTTATCGTGATCTTTAATTTGTTATCATTTTGTTAATTTGTTTTGTTAATTGTGCACATGTATTTAAAGCACACCAGGTATCCGATTTGTGGATTTTGATTGGCACTTTAAATATTTCCAAGAATCTAACTATAAAGATAGGAAGATCTTAAAAAGAAAATTCGATTTCAATTATAAGGAATTGAAATGTTCGAATTAAGGCATTCAAGGAATCCAATGAAGGACTCTGATTTGAACGATAATCATCCACAAGGATCTAATTGTGAAGGTAAGAAGATCCCATATGGATTTTGTGATTTGAAAAGCGGGAGGCGTTTCAAAACCTTGCACTAGACGTGCTTAAGTCGATACATGAGGTAAAATGCTCATGAAGTTGAGGCGCTAGATATATTAAGTAGATATACTATGTTAAAAATGTTTTAAAACTATATGGAATGTTTTGAAATCATGAAGGTTGTTTTGAAAACTTAAACTATGTATGTTGTTATGAAAACCTAAATGTAATGGGTATGTGATTGAAAAATACCTTAGTTTTCTAGCCAAGGATTTAAAGGCACAGATGTGCAAAAAAAAAAGTAGGATTACTCATAATGTCACTTTATTTCCTGTACTTCATCTCTTAGAATGAAATGAGTACTTAAAATTTTCGAGGAATTCATGAGCAAACACGAGAATGGGAGAATCACAAGAGTAGTTTGTAAAGAACATAGTTCCTTGATGTAGGTATCATAGGGAAATGCCATACACATATGTAACTACACTTGTACATCAGAATTGTGAACAACAATTTATTTATAAACAAAACTGATTGTTTCACATTACAAGAAAAACAAAGAAACAAAAGCATAAGATTAAAACAGCAACATCTTATACTTAGCCAAATGCTTTTCCGTGTGTCAGATTTGCATTGACAATCTCTGATCACTTGTTCCTGAAATAGCTCGTCTCGCCGTAGTTGTACCAAGTACCAGACGGTAAACGAGCTTGAGCAGGGTTGACTTGGGGTTGGTTTGGACCACCTTGGATTGGGTTGAATTGACAAGCATTTGCCAGGTGACTGAGTCGTCCACATGATGCACACAGACGACACTGCAGGTAAGCTCGGTGAGGTGCATTACACTTGTAGCACATCAGTGCAGTACCGGCATAAGGTTTCCTGGCAGGAGGTTGAGCAGCAGCAAGGTTTGCAACAGCTTTGTCTTGAATAGTAAAGCGGCATATGTCAACCAAATGTCCCCATCGTCCACAATGGGTACATCTGAAGCAGGTTATCTGATTTGAATGATGATGTTTGCATCGATTGCACCATAGGGCAGCTCCCAAGTACAACTTCCTGGCTGGTGATGTTGCCACTTGGCTAGGTCCCGCTTGATTTGGTGCAACTGCTGCAGGTTTCTTTGAAGCCTTATGCTTCTTTGACCTTTTCGAAGGCTTGGCTTCTGCTTCTTTCGATGCTTCTTGAGTGGCTCCATTTTTTAGACGAGACATGGCGATACCTAAATCCACAGACTTCAGGATTACCTCGCCTATTTGCTGGGCAAATTTGGCAGTTTGCTCGGACATCTGGGTGTTGCTGTGATGAAGAGACATTCTAGAAGAAATGAAAGACATAGGAAGAAACAAGTGAAATGTTATCGGATAATCAAAACAGAATGGCAATGCATAAAAAAAGTGCGATCATTTGTTTGTTACCTAAGGCAAACAAATGAGACGGTGACTAATCAAAGTAAACGGGTCATATTAATGTATCACTGAAGACATGCTTGCCTATAAGTGAACACTCACCCCAAGAGTTCCCAGGTAAGAGTGACTGGTCCGATTCTGCGGATTTGTAACAACACTCTAGCCTTAGACAGAAAACTCAGAGTACAGGCATTCACCCTTCCAGTTTGCATGTGTTCACATTATAAGACCCAAACTTTGACGAGATTTTGTAAAATTCAGATGGCACTAAGCCAAAAACAAATCATCCGAAAGGGTGGGTGATTATTTTCAAAATCATTTTGTAAACTTAGAGGGTTCAAAACCTAGTAATCAATCATCCTAGAACAGATGATTGGTTTTCAAAGGGGTTCTGAAATTTATGTTCTTATTGTGGTTGTCACCTAAGGATAGGTGATGGTATTGTTTTAAGATCTAAACACAAGAATCTTGTGTTAGGGTCCTAGGAAGGTTATAAACTAGGTCAAAGGTTAGTATATCTACTTAATATATCAACCTTATTGATTAAAAGCATTTACTCGACCCTATAAGAAAGAAATGTACAAAACAATGCAATTGATAAATTATAATCAAAATTTATGTTTTGTAAAATAATGCATGCTTTACTGATACAAACACTTATGCGGTAATGTTAAACGTCTACATCCAAGCCTTGAGACTGTAGGATAAACCCTAGAACAAAGTCAAAGGTCTACCTAGAAATGTTTTCGGATTCGGTCATTCCTTCCACCCAAACAAACCTAGGATTTCAGGAATGGGAGTTGTCAAGTCCTATGGTACCACTACCTACTACCGAGTGGCATGATCGGTGTTAATGAATGTATTAGTTTCGTTAAACAAACCAAATGATATACCAAATGTAAGCATATTTTATGAAAATAATGTACCTAGTATGCTAAGTGAACATACAAGGCAGAGATGTAAAACAATGTGTTCATATGCTGAGTAAACATATGTAACAGAAAATGTAATGTAAAACAATGTGCTAGCATGCTAAGTAAACATACATAGCAAAAGAAGATGTAATGTAAAACAATGTGCTAGCATGCTAAGTAAACATACATAGCAAAAGAAGATGTAATGTAAAACAATATGCTAGCATGCTAAGTAAACATACATAGCAAAACATAATGAAATCATGTACTATAATTGTACTAATGAACATAGCAAGTATATGATATGAAAACAGGGAAAGCACGAAAGTAACAAGTAGGCACATGTGTTTCACCCCAAAACAGTTTGAAAACAGTAAAAGAGGGGACTATGTACTCACTTGAGATTGCTTAATAGTCTTTAGATAACCACCAAGCAACGCTAGAAGGATCACAGAATTAAACGGCACCTAGTATAGGTAACTATATTAATAACCGGACCTAACTCGGAAGATCGGATAGTATGAGGTTTCGTAAACCAAATGAGTATTGGAACTCATATGATATGGTTTAATAAACCCTACATACTAAAATGAAACCTATGCTAAGTGCTTACGACCCATTACGACTCGTTAAGATAGCTTACGCTACTTTAACGCGTCATTCGCGTAAAACGCGTTCGGAACGCCTAACTAGTCCTATGACAAGTATTATATGCCTTAACATGTCTAATAATGTTACTTAATCAGTTTAGATGTCAAAATTTAGGTTACATATGCTTAAAATGAATTTATGCGCAAAAAGGGCATTTTGGTAATTTTCCTAAGGCATATAAATTACCTATCATACCACTAACTAAATGAAGTGACCATAAGGTATAACCTCGGAAGGTTATCCCCTATACAACTATGGTCATCTAATGTGTTTGGTCGGATCCTAATGATCGACCAAACGGATCGGGTTCGAAAGTATAAGCGGTTGTTTAGACCGCTTACCTTACTACCCTACATAAGCACTAAACCTAAAGTGACGAGCTAAACATGTTAAAACATGTTTAATGAAGTTTGAAAAACAGGTTTGGTATCAAAACAAACGGTTTTGATACCTAAAAGTAGTTTGGTTACAAAATACGTAAGAATACGCATTTTGGCCGAAACTACGACTCACCACTATGCCTATATAACGTGGTAATCAGTAGGTATAGTCATAAGAGACTAAAACCATCGTGATTACGCTCACGTTATGAAGTTCAAATGAACTTCGTATTGACCATAAACTGGTCAATGCAGAAAGTCAAACTTTCAAACAAAGTTTGACTTTCACGCTAAAAATGCATAAAAGAACGAAAGAGGACTTACAAAAGGTCCAAGGAGGTTTGATCCAATTTATTCTCAGGTATGATGTGCAAGACTTTAACTTAGAGAATGAAAATCAGATCAAATGTGAGTTTGAGAGCAAAGGGGGTGGGGTTTATATAGTTTTTGCACAAGCGTTAAGATCGTTCATCGAAAACCGAGCTTCGATCTGGACCTTACATGTGTGACCATGGTTTTAGAATACCATGGGTACCCCAAAACAAGCCCCTAGTTTCATTAAAACCATGTTCAAATGAGTGGAACAGCTGGAACAAGCTGGAAATCAGATTTTCAACTTTGGTCCCTTCCTACGATAACTATGGCAGATTGTCAATTTTGGTCCCTGAATGTGCAAAACATGTTTTTTGATGCATTTTTGACACGTTTAAGCCCCGTTAATCCCATTTCAAGGCTCTAAAATGAAGTTAAAGTATAGGGAACATGAAACATGCTCAAAAATATCTCGGACGTCGGTTCGTTTGGTCGTACGGTTGCGTTGTTCGGTTAATTACGACGAAACACGAACGGACGCGAAAAACGATCCAAACTATGCGACGAATGGATTTTTCTCATGCCAATCATTAAAATAAAATATTTTAATGATTACATAAATTTTTGGCTGTCCGGATGTATTCAGAACGTAAGATATGCGCGAAAATGCAAACTTATGCACTTTTTGACGCTTTTAGTCCCTGAATAACCAAGAAGTTTATTTTTGCGCACCAAACACCTTAAAGCCTATTTCTAAGCTATGTAAAGGATATTTAGGGCATATTTAACTTATGATCAAGTTCTGGAATGTTCGTTACAGTACGAATCGGCATACTTTGGCAGTTTGTCGATTTTAGTCCCTGTAAGCGAATAAACTTGATTTCGGCACACCAAACATTCCAAAACTTATTTCTAAGTTAGGTAAGGGTTGTTTAAGGTATGTTAAGCCCATGTCACTATTCCAGAGTGTTTGTCGCGTTAAGCTGATTATATTTACGCATCAGTACGCATATAACCTTTCAGAAATCGAACAAGAATTGATATGTGCAAATGATACACATATTTATACAAATCCCAAGTATGAAATACAATATTTCATTGGTTTGGTATTTGTTTGATGGTCGTGGAGGCACAGGTGTCACAGTTTATCAAATGGATGTAAAATCTGCTTTCCTGAATGCAAAAATTGAGGAAGAAGTTTATGTGCATCAACCAGAAGGCTTTGTTGATCCAAGATTTCAAAATCATGTTTACAGATTAAACAAAGCCTTGTATGGTTTGAAGCAAGCTCCTAGAGCCTGGTATGAAACACTATCAAACTTCTTACTCAATTCTGGGTTTACTAAAGGTACTATTGACACAACACTTTTCCTCAAAACACACAAAGGTCATACTTTGTTGGTCCAGATATATGTTGATGACATTATATTTGGGTCAACAAATAAAAAATTCTGTAAAAAGTTTCAAAACTTAATGACCAGCCACTTTGAAATGAGTATGATGGGTGAGTTAACCTTTTTCTTGGGTTTACAAGTAAAACAAAGAATTGATGGGATATTTTTGAGTCAATCAAAATATGTGAAAACAATTCTACAAAAATACTCACTTGAAAACTGCTCTGTTTCAAAAACTCCCATGGCAACAGGGAACAAATTAGATTCTGATAAAGATGGAATAAGTGTAGATATTAAAACCTATAGGGGGATGATAGGATCATTGCTATATTTAACTGCAAGTAGACCAGATATTATGTTTGCAACATGCTTTCTGGCCAGATATCAATGTGATCCTAAAGAATCCCACCTAAAAGCTGTAAAAAGGGTTTTCAAATATTTAAAAGGCACATCAGAACTTGGTCTCTGGTATCCTAAGGATACAAACCTTGAACTAATTGCATATACAGATGCAGATTATGCAGGGTGCAAGATTGACAGAAAAAGAACATCTGGTGCATGTCAAATCTTGGGAGAAAAATTGGTATGTTAGGCAAGCAAGAAACAAAACTGTGTTGCCACATCAACAGCAGAATCAGAATATGTAGCAGTAGCAAGTTGCTGTTCACAAGTGCTGTGGATGCAAACTCAGCTGAGAGATTATGGAGTAAATCTGACAAAAATACCAATCCTATGTGACTCAAAGAGTGCAATTGCAATAATAGAAAATCCAGTTCATCACTCAAGAACCAAACACATAGATGTCAGATATCACTTCATAAAAGATCATGTGGAGAAAGGTAACATAGAAATGTATTTTGTTCCAACTGAAAACCAAATTGCTGATATCTTTACAAAGCCTCTTGATGAAAAGAGACACAATTTTTTAATCAGCAAACTTGGCATGGTGAATATAAAAGATGAAGATTTTTCAGAAAACAAAAGGACACAAATTGAAAACCAAATTGATGAACATCAAAATTCTGATAAGCAAAGAGTAAATAAACAGGTTTCTGACAAAGAAATCCATCAATCTGATGGAACATCAGAAGATCTGATAAATCATCAATGAATGTGATAATTTATCAGAAAATCTGAAAAAAGTATCAGAAAATCAGATAAAGTCATCAGAAATTCTGATACAGCATAAGAAACTTTGTTTAAACATCAGAATGATCACTGATCATCAAAAATTTCCATCTTCATGCATATCCCACATATGGATAAATTCATAATTGTGTATAGTCTGTTTTTGTATTTTTTTTTCTCTTTTATTTAAATTAAAAAAAAAACAAAAAGGGGAAAAGTAACATGCATTAAGATAAAATTCAATACAGCAGAGAACATCAACCGTCACAAGAAAATTTTTGCAGAAAATTGAATTTTTCTTACACTACCAATGCATGCAACGTCATTTTTTCATAAGAAGTTTAAGAGACACGTAGGCACTAAAATGATTAGGAGCTATGAAAGTAGCCGCCTAGCTATTCAATGCTTACACACACATGGGGCTTAGTAGACTGTCATATTCTCTCTGCATCAGATATCTTCTTAAATGAAGAGATTGAAATGAAAATGAAAATCTTTGGATGTTAATAACATTTATGATACAACTATCACTTTCATCTATAAATATTAACAACCTGAAAAGGACTTTCTTCACACCAAAATCTTCTCTTCAAAAGCTCCTCATCAGAAATTTCTTATTTTAGAATGGGTCGCCCAAAAATGATGAAAGTAACACAATTCCATCTCCCTCTTCACAGACATCATAATCTTAGACTAAGATCTAACTTGGAAGGACCTGCATGGGAGGACTGCAGGTATGTGTATAACATGATCATGCGAAGTCCCTTGGGCTTCGCTGTGTCTACACATGTCACTATATATCTGAAGGGGTAAGGTCCCAAAAACCTCGTAATAAATACTTGGGACCATACCACAACCTCATCTTTCAGCCCCTTTTCACCTTGCGCGGCCGCGCACTGGTTCTACAAAGAAGGCTTGAAAGACAGATAGCAGATAACACTCGCGCGCTGAAAGGAAAATCATAAATCCTTGTGCCTTCCTCTATAAACAAAGGATGGAAATCCTAAGTTAGACTCTTCCGCTTAAATAATACTCAGACTTGATAATTATTCACTCAACTGGTACCACACGATAAGGAGTCACACCGGATTATGGCAATAACCTTCTAGAAGACCCAATCGTGCAACACCAGACGGTTATAACCGTCTGGTACACGTGTCATCATCTCAGGCCTCCCTGAAGTCACAATGATGGCATGGAAATAGAGGAAAACCTCCACTTGCCCACTTTCCACGTGGCAATTCCCCAGCCATAGATCTAAACAACGATTTGTGTGCATAAACACATACTTATTCTCACGCCGGAGTCGGGTCAAGGAGAGAACTCCTCTTCTCCCCTTGACGAGGCTAACGGTGTTTTGTTTTCAGAGTTTATCGGAGAAGGAGATCAGTCACATCGAATCAAACGAGAGGAAACAACCCCTTTTATGCAGATCCAAACCCCCTAGATAATTTGATCCCGGTCATTTGTCTAGTGTTTCTTCATTGGCGCCCACCGATTTCTTTGTTCTAACAGTTTTATCTCGTTTCGATTTGTTCCCTTCGTTTCTCTGTTTTCACATGGCAGAGAATTCACCAATTCACCCATCAGGTCCTCGATCTGAGTTCGAGGGTTATGCAACCCAAGAAAAACAGATCGCTGGAATCAGGGGAATCAACAAAAACAGCGGCAATTCGGCAGAAAAGGGCTCTTCAGATCAACTCATAGAGAGAGCCCCAGAATATTGGTTCGGCATATTCCAAGTTGCCTTAAACCAAATTTTCACACAGATTAATAGATCTGAGTCCCTAAACATCAGATCTGATACTCCGCAAGAAAGTCGTGGTAAAATTAATACTGTAGTATTGGACCCACAAATGCCTTGCCAGTGGGATATCCAATCTGATAGTTATGTTGAGATACTCCCAAAATCAGAAGATATCATCTATCAGAAAGCTGAACCAAAACAAATACACATGGTACAAGGAGGTCCTTCACGAAGGCCAAATAAACGACACCATGATCAGCACTGGAGGGAACAGCAAGTTGTGTTCCCTGTCATCCCTGGAGGCCCTCAGGAAGAACGACCAGTAATTATTACTGGTATCTTCTTCCATTACCGAACGGGCTATATGTTTATAGATCCAGGGAGCTCGATGGATATCATATACGAGCAGTGTTTCAAACAACTCGATCCAGAGGACAAAGCACGTTTAGAGCCGATTGATTTCCATCTCACCGGATTTTGCAATGAAGCTGTGTTCCCATTAGGGCAAATTGCATTCCCTGTGACTCTATCTGATGGCGAGCATGCGCGCACAGTCACAGTAAACTTTATGGTCATGCCAGCAATATCACACCACGATGTCTTGCTCAGAAGAAAATCACAAAGAGAATTCAGCATGATCACTTCTATTCCACACGCTGCATGCGGGTTTCCAACAGAAAGTGGTGTCGCAATTTTATACTCAAGCAAGGAGGTCATGTACGTTGACGACGAACCACCAGCAAGGTGGCAAAGCCTTCAACATCAAACGAGCCGGAGAAATGGGTCTTAAACGAAGAATATCCGGAACAGACTATCCTACTAGGGCACGCCATTTCACCAACGATACGCATACAATTAAAAGAATTATTAACCAACAACAAGGATATATTCTCCTGGTGTCCAGCGGATATGACTGGAGTTCCACGAGATGTAGCGCAACATTGTCTAAACATCCGACCCTCTGTAGAACCTGTCGCGCAGGGAAGACGCAGCCTCAGCGATGAGAAAGCAGAAGCTATGTACGAACAAGTAACAGAGCTACTTAACGCCGGAATCTTACGCGAAGTCTAGTACCACACCTGGGTCGCCAATCCAGTGATGGTCCAAAAACACTGTGGCGAATGTGCGTAGACTTCAAAGACTTAAATAAAGCCTGCCCGAAAGATTGCTATGCTCTTCCTGAGATAGACAAAAAAGTTGACTCACTGGCGTCATTTCGCTGGAAGTGCTTCCTCGACTGCTATAAGGGCTATCACCAGGTTCAAATGAAATAGGAGGACGAGGACAAAACCGCCTTCCGCACGGACAAGGGCATCTTCTGCTACACAAAAATGCCCTTTGGTCTCCGCAATGCAGGAGCTACTTACCAGTGCTTAATGGATACAGTCTTCGGGGACGACATTGGCAAAACAGTCGAGGTGTACATGGATGACCTTGTCATCATGAGCCATGAGGAGGAAACAATGCTTGCAAATATCCAGCGCACGTTCGATTCTTTGCGCAGCGTAAATTTAAAGCTCAACCCAATGAAGTGCTCCTTCGGGATGGAGGAAGGAAAATTTATGGGTTTCATAGTGATAAGAGATGGGTTTAAAGTAAACCCATAGAAAGTGCAAGCTATCCAAATGATGCCGTCACCTGCAACAATAAAAGAGATGCAAAGACTTGCAGGGCGATTAGCAGCTTTGAACAGGTTCTTGGCAAATAATGCTGCAAAATCTTACCCGTTCATCAGCACACTACGGAACTGCGCTAAGAAAACTCACTTCCAGTGGACACCCGAAGCGGAAACAGCCTTCAGGAAAATGAAGGAATGTTTAATTCAGTTGCCAACGCTAACAGCACCGCGAGAAAAAGAACCACTGATCTTATATTTATCTGCTGCGGAAGTAGCGGTAGGCGCAGTATTAATGGTGGAGCGAGAAAACATTCAGACGCCAATTTACTACATAAGCAAGATGCTCACTGGCCCAGAAACATGCTACTCAATGATAGAGAAACTGGTCTTAGCACTGGTACATGCGTCACGGCGCTTACGTCGATATTTTTCTGGTCATGTCATCACAGTTCTCACCAATTACCACTTAGGGCAAATCCTATCCAAACCCGACGTCGCGGGAAGATTGGCTAAGTGGGCTATTGAGCTAGGAGGATACAATATCTTGTACAGACCGCGACCAGCAATCAAGGGGCAAGTTCTAGCGGATTTTGCCAGAGAAGTTCCCATCGACAAGGTCCAAGAATGCGAGGCAATCCAAAACCCTGTTCCTATTTTCGACGATAGATTCTGGACTCTGCACACAGATGGAGCTTCTAATGACGATGGAGCAGGCGCGGGCCTCCGATTGGTCAGCCCAGATGATCATGAACTTACATATGCGATACGCCTGGATTTCCGAAGCACAAACAACGAAGCAGAATATGAAGCGTTTCTGGCAGGCCTTCGCTTAGCGCTCAGGATGGGAGCGCGAAACCTCGAAGCTAACGTAGATTCAAAATTAGTGGCTGAGCAAGTCAATGGGTATTACGATGCAAAGGGTGAAGCTATGGCGCTATATCTGGAACAAGTGCGGATGCTAATCAGCCAATTCCAAATGTTCGAAGTCAATCACATAAACAGAAGCGAAAACAAGCACGCGGATGCACTAAGCAAGTTAGCTGCCACCAGCTTTAGACACCTAGCAAAAGAGGTACGCATCGAAGTGTTGTCCAATCCTTCTGTCCCTCTTAAACAAGTAAACGTCATAGAAATCGGCAATCCATCTTGGATGTCTCCGATCATCATGTATTTACAACATGGGAAACTGCCGGAAGGAAAGGCGGAAGCTAGGAAAATCCAGAATAAAGCAATAAATTATGAAATGGCGGAGGGGATTCTATACCGGAAGTCATTCATGGGACCGCTACTGCGCTGTGTTGACAAAACAGACGCGCAATATTTAGTCAGAGAAATCCATGAAGGTTTATGTGGGATACACGCTGGACCGCGCATGGTAGTGGCAAAACTAATGAATGCGGGTTATTATTGACCGGGAATGCACGTGGACGCGGTAAATTTACTACGCAAATGTACAACTTGTCAGCGCCATGCACCAAAGACACTCCGACCAAAAAACCCGCTCGTACCGGTCACGTCCGCTTGGCCCTTCCAGCAATGGGGCATTGATCTCGTTGGTCCATTCCCTGACGCACCAGGCGCCGTTAAATTTATCATCGTCGCAGTCGACTATTTCACAAAGTGGGTCAAAGCTAAGGTATTAGCTTCAACCACAGCAATGGTAATCCGCAAATTTATATGGAAACATATTATTTGCAGATTTGGATTACCATTACGCATCATCTCTGACAACGGCACCAATTTTGCCTCAGAGGATCTTCAGAAGTGGTTCAAAAAAATGAAGATCGAACACAATTTTGCTTCTGTGGCGCACCCACAAGCAAATGGCCAAGTTGAAAGTATCAACAAACAAATCGTCAATGGCATAAAAGCACGACTCGAAACAGCACGCATAGGATGGGTTGATGAACTTCCCAGCATCTTATGGGCTCATCGTACCATGCCAAAGACTAGCACGGGGGAAACCCCATTCAGTCTTGTCTACGGATCAGAGGCGGTAATCCCAGCCGAAATTGGCCTCCCATCACCGCGTATGATTGCCATGGAGAAGCAAAACAATGAGCGAGAGCGAAGACTGGATTTAGACCTTCTCGAAGAAAGGCACGAAAACGCCGCCATCACAGAAGCGAGGTACAAATCCAAACTCGAAAAATATTACAACGCGCGCGTGCGCGTATGTACCTTCGTTCCAGGAGACTTCGTCTTGCGCGACAATGAAGCTTCTAACGGGGAAAAACCAGGCAAATTAGCGCCAAAATGGGAAGGACCATACATCATTAATGAGGTTCTGGGCAAAGGCGCTTACACTCTGAAAAGAATTGATGGGACACTAGTTCCTCGCACCTGGAACGCGCAACAGCTGCGCAGGTGTTATATATAAGCCAAAATATTCCAAGAAGATGAAACTATACAGGCAATGTATTTTTTCTATTACACTTTGTATTATTGGCTTTGCGCCCTATTAATGCAAGCATCATCCTTAAACATGCTACTGTTTGTTACAAATTGCATATAATTCTTTTGGTTTACGCGAAAACAATATGGTAAACATTGAACGCCTCATGAACAGTCTAAATAAGCCAACCTTGCGCACATTTTAGACCTACGTTCACTCACGAGTTCAATACCATTCTCATTCGCTTTACCTACACAAAGCAATTAAATATATGCAACATATTGTAATCCAAACATAAACTAATAAATCACCAAATCATTCATGCACAACAGTGCATCAAAAATATATCGTTAAGTGTAACAACGACACTTCAAACAACCATTTATAGAGAACACAACGGTGTTCTTCCAAAAATTCCAGTAGCAAGACAAACATACTTACAAACATCAAAAGAGGAATACACTGTTCCATAAACTTAACCTAATCAGCGGCAAACCCATCATCAACAACCGGCATTTGATCAGCACGGCGATTTTTCCGACGACGATACACCAGCTGACATCCACCTTTCTGAATCATCGTAAAACGCATCATCAAGTCGTCAGCAGACAAAACGTCGACCCGTTCATCAACTATGTCTTTTGGCCGGTAAGCTTTACAATCAGAACCTGCAACTATGGAAGGAACAGAGTTTAAAGGCTCTTCTTTTCCGGTGGTCACTAGAGGTGGTGAACCAGCAAGAAGCACGAGACCTTCAACGGCCTAATAAATCCTCAAAATGTCCAATAATCGCCGGGTACGAAAGGAATGCTTCACCTTCATGACTCCAAATGAAGCAAAAGGATAAGAATCCTCAGATGTATATATGGAAAAACTAAAAAAGGAAAAGTTAATAATCATGATTAACTGTCAAGCGTCTCTTCTAAAACGACGCTACAGGACCAAGTGTCATATCCCCATAAATGAAGCCTGACAAACGGCGGTACGTATTCCAAGGCAAGAAGGAAGAAAGTTTCGCGAATACTAATTTTTTATTAAAAGTGACGTCACCAAACGTCAGATGATGATTACAATGGGTCGGAGCAACAGAGGAAATACCACAACTTCCCCCAAAGGTTCTAATAAAGAAAATCTTCTCTTAGAAGATTCTTCATTTTCGCGCCTAGAAAACCCAGAAGCATCTCTCTCATAGTCCAGTGCTCCACTTATTTGCATAAGAACAACACTAGACTGGGGGCACTTGAAGGGGTAAGGTCCCAAAAACCTCGTAATAAATACTTGGGACCATACCACAACCTCATCTTTCAGCCCCTTTTCACCTTGCGCGGCCGCGCACTAGTTCTACAAAGAAGGCTTGAAAGACAGATAGCAGATAACACTCGCGCGCTGAAAGGAAAATCATAAATCCTTGCGCCTTCCTCTATAAACAAAGGATGGAAATCCTAAGTTAGACTCTTCCGCTTAAATAATACTCAGACTTGAGAATTATTCACTCAGATGGTACCACACGATAAGGAGTCACACCGGATTATGGCAATAACCTTCTAGAAGACCCAATCGTGCAACACCAGACGGTTATACCCGTCTGGTACACGTATCATCATCTCAGGCCTCCTTGAAGTCACGATGATGGCATGGAAATAGAGGAAAACCTCCACTTACCCACTTTCCACGTGGCAATTCCCCAGCCATAGATCTAAACAACGATCCGTGTGCATTCACGACGGATTAAGAAGATTAACGGAAGGAAATGTAACCGCTTACGGGGTTAGCATCTTCCGTTAACATTTCATCAACGAGTTTTCCCGCCCAAACTCTCGGCTATAAATATGTGAACAATTCAGGTATGAAAACCAAGTTACACACACTTCGTCAATACTTCTTCTCCTTCATAAACACATACTTATTCTCACGCCGGAGTCGGGTCAAGGAGAGAACTCCTCTTCTCCCCTTGACGAGGCTAACGGTGTTTTGTTTTGCAGAGTTTACCGGAGAAGGAGATCAGTCACATCGAATCAAACGAGAGGAAACAACCCCTTTTATGCAGATCCAACCCCCCTAGATAATTTGATCCCAGTCATTTGTCTAGTGTTTCTTCAATATCCAGAACTTCTTTAAGAATTCTAGTGGAACGCTGAAATCATTTTCAGTGGCACTTCCATGTGGATAGAGAGTAAGGTTATGGGGGTCAAAATCACCCTAAAAGAGGAAACTCTCAGAGATGTCCTCAAGCTGGGTGATGATCAGAAAAACACCTTCCTGGATAAGGCAGATGTGCAACAGACCTTGACAGAAATGGGCTATCATACATACAACGTGTCAAGGTAGGTTAGCAAATCTGGTTTTATACCATGTTTCCAGTATTTGGTGACACAGCTCAGTGTCTGCTTCTCTAAGAAGATAGAACACTTTAACGAGTTGTCCCATAGGATGATGGAGGTGATTCATGCAGTTGTACTGGAAAAACCTTACAACTTTTCTAAGTTTCTCATGAGAGACTTAGAAGCAAATATTCACGACCGTCAACCTTTTTTGATCTACCCTCAATTCGTAACCAAGGTGATTACCAGTCAGTTGGACTTCGGAGGAGTAAGAAGCTGGTATCCAAGGGCCGAGCTGGAACTTCAAGAAAACATAAGTGATCCTACCCTAGTCCCATCAACGAATCACACTAGACGAATAACCAGTCTCTGGTTATATGTGAAGTGCATGTACAACGTGCTGGAGGAGGAGTAGTTGTTGTTTGCTTGCTTTGTTTGTTTGTTTTTTTTTTAATGATATTTTCTTATCTTTATTTATTTAGTTTGCTTTACTTTTTCTTTTAACTTAAAAAAAAACAAAAACATGACAATAGATTTAGGGGGAACTAAAACAACATGTCTAATAAAAACAATGAAAATCTGGTAAAACTCAAATGAAGTCTGATAGATTTAGTGAAACTCAGAAAATCTGATGATCAATCAGAAAATCTGGTAATTTTTCAGAAAAACCATTAAGTCATCAGAATCTGTTCATACATCGGAGAATTCTCAAAGTAACCAGAAAATCTAATAATATATCAGAAAATCAATTTTTTATCAGAAAAGTCTCTTGATAATCAGGAAGTCTGACAAATCAATAGAAAGAAGCATCAGGAAACGTTGCCTCAAACCAGATTCAATGAAACTTATAACCAACTAAAATTTTTAAGATAAGTTTCTTCAAAAAAAAAAATTCTGAGGATTGGAACAAGCTGTATAACAAAAAAAAACCTTCTAGAAAATCAGAGCAATGATGTGGAGTTCAGAATTACAATGTAAGTAAAAATCTCAAAACTCTACTCATTCCCTCTCATCTCAAAAAAAATGTTGATTCAATCTTTATATATGAATCAAATGCATTTCTGATGAAATATGAAGAAAATCTAACTCTCAAAGTTCTATTCAAAGATTTTCTGATATTTCATCAAAAGGAAAACTTGGGAAGATATATAATCTCAGAAAAGGTTTCTATTGGACCTTTTTTTTTAAACAAAAGGGGTCCCACATAGAGAAAAGGTTCAAGTTGAACATTAGTGTTTATCTGCTAAAACCCTGGAATCTCTGATTTTCATTCAAAGGATTTACATTAAATTAGAGATAAACCAAAGGTTTTTCAAAAACGGTTGTTTCCTTAAAGGATTAAAACATCATTAAGGTGTCATTTACCACCTTGTATACAAACAAACCACGAAAAACACTCAAAGATCTCTGTCTCGATACACTATAAATACCTCATTCAAAAACAGAGACTTCCATCTTCAACCTTCAAACTCAAAACCCTAAAAACCCTTTTCCGAAACAAAAACCCAAATTCTCAATGGCTGCTATCAACATCAACATACCACCAATCGAACACTCTGTTCCTCTCATCACCGAAGCTGAATTTCTTCCATTAAAGAGCAACAATGAAGCAATGAACGATAACCTTGAAGAATATGATATAAAGTGTCAAATTCTCATTGAATTTCTGATCAGATGCCCGATAGCTCAAGGTCTCACAAAGACCAGAGAGGTACCAGAAAAACTCTTACAACAAGTTGTAAAAACTCTCAAAGTCTCAAATCAAATTGAGCTAACAGCACATGTGTGGGGAGATATTTTCATTACAATCTCACCGGAGAAAATAAGGGAATGTTTAGAACTACCCTTAAACCAAAGCTATGAAGAAGCACCAGAAAAAAGAAGATATGTTTTCACAACTTGATGCTGTAATGGGTTACAAGACAAAGATTTCAAAAATCAATGAATTCAAGAGGAACAAGCTATCTGCCTTCTGGCAAGTGTTAATGGAAATTCTAAACAAGTGTTTATCATCAAAAATTGGAGGTACAGATCAGATAAATATGAATATTCTAACAATCATGTTCAGTCTCATTAATGGGTTGAACATTGATTTTGGAACAGAAATATTTAATCTGATCAGAAGATCAATTCTGACTCACACTGGAAGGATAGATTCACATCTACCTTTTCCAAGATTTCTGTCAATCATAATTTCTGATGCATTTTCTGAAAGGAACCTAGAAATTCCAGCATCAGAAAATATGTGGAGTACAGAAATTATGAGACCTTGGACTGCTGTAGGGTCTTGGAAGTCAGATTATGATGTGCCTATTCTGTCAGAAAGAATGATGTATTTGATACCAGAAGATTCACCATACAGAGCAGAATACCTGAAGATGTTAAGCAAAAGGCCAGAAAACAAAGAATTTTTTGAAAGTATGTCCCCCATGGAGCATGATGCACAGGAGTCAAGCACACCAAGAATGGAGCAGCAGGGTGAATCAGATCCTCATCTAGCTGATGAAGATGTGAACATGAGTCCTGTGGCAGAAGAACATCATGCTGAAATCTCACATATGGGAGAAACAGGTGCACAACACTCTAAACTTGACATTATTCATAATTCTGAGAGTGATTCTGATGATTCAATTCAAGGAAATTATGAAATTTCAAAAATGGGCACTGTTTCTATAAGACAAAGTGAGATTGGTACCAAAAACCTATTTTCTGAATCAGATTCTGAGGAGGAAAATGTGGTAACAACAGGTAGAGATCAGTTTACTAATCAAGGAAACCTGGATGAGAAAGTTAAAAGTTTCTAAACAACTCATGGAGATCCTGAAAAGGTTCAAGGATATGAGGAAAACCAGAACTTGAATATGTTTTAGTTTTCTGGTGAGGGAACAGAGAATATGGAATATTTCCATCCTCTTAACCTCAAAACAGCAGAGAATGTGTTTTCTGCTGGTGTTAGAGGTGGAACATCTATTGTTCTTCCTATTTACCAAGGACATCAATCTATGTCCACTGAACAACTTCACAAAGAACTTGAAGACATAACTGCTGTTTGTACTGAGAAAACAGCCACAGAAGAAAAACTTGATCTGATACTGGAATAGATCAGAAATCAAAAGTCAGAAATCAAGGCATTAACAGAAACTGTCAAAGCTGTGCAGAAGCAAGCAGAAGACAACACTGCAGCCCTCAACGAACTGCAAGAGTCATCAGAAAACAGAGAGAGCTCATCAGAATTTAAGAAAGCTCTCAAAGAACTGCAAGATATCAAGAAAAAGATGGCTGAGGTTGCAATTACAGGGGAAAGCTCAAGTTCAGGAAGAATTCTTGAAGAAATACAGTTCCTCAGAGCCAACAATAGCAGCATGGCTGAGGCTTTTGAGAAGCTGATGGTGGAATTGACTGCATAGAAAAATCAAGAAAACCTGGAGTTTCAGAGAATGAAGAAACAAGAAGAAACAAATACTCAAACTCTTGCTAATGTTCATTTATTAGTAAAGAGGTTGTAGTATAATGTTGCCAGACTGGCAAAAATTGATCTTCATGAACTGAAAGCCCCAATTCCATAAGAAAAACAAACAGGAGAGTCAGAAACTCCTTAACAACAACTAGAAACCATTCAACAAGATCAAACCAAACAAACAGAAACTTCAACAACTCAAAAAAAGAAGCAGCCCATGGGTCCACCTCCTAATAAGCAAAAGTTACTCATGGGTCTTCCATCAAACGTCCCAAAGCCAGATACTTCAAGGGTCCAACAGAAAGAACTTGTTCCAGTTCAGTCATCTTCCATAGCTCTCACAGGAGAAACAGAATTCAGCATAAAGATGGATACAAAGGAGAAGAGAAGAATGGAACATGAAGTAATATCTTCAAAAAGACCAAGAAAAGTGATTAGAGAAGATTCAGATGGAAACCTCAAAGAAGTAGAAGTGTTGAAAGGTGATTTACACACAATTATGTACCCTGAAGAACACCTAAAACACTACTACTGGAAAGGTCCAGAAGACAACCCAAAAAGGCCACTCTCTCCAATGAGTAAAGGTATTGTTCAAATCGGGAATGAGGGAAGCTGGGAAATTCTGCATAAACCAATGACCAATCCAATAGTCTCCATTGATAGAATCATCACTTTAACCACTAGAGGAGGTATCTTAGGAAATGAAGGTCAGAACAAATACACCTTGATCAGAAAAGATAATAGTGAACAAAAGGTTACTGATGCAAATCTGGCTGATGATATTCACCCAATGGGCATAGTAAAGATGAAGAATATCATTAATAAAGAGGAAAGTGGTTCAGTTGTGATAAGAAGAGCTCTTGACAGCATCAAAAGAGCAGGAGCAAAATTGTATAATAGGGCTGCACTGGCAGACTTTGATTTATGTAACAATTTTGAGCATAGCAACAAGGTGCTAATACCTCCTCCCAACAACACAATTCCAGCTGAAATTCCTTCTAAACTAGTAAGAACTAGAGCAATCTTTGACAAACCAGAAATGTGTGTAGTCTTCAAAAATGCTCATGATGAGAAAGCCCTATTCAGATTCAGTGAAATATGCAAGTATTCAAATCAAACTCTGAAATATATAAGAAACTGCATGAATGAGAAACAAGAGCAGCTGAAAAAGAAGGGAAAGAACAATGAACAGCTGAGAAAAACAATTGAAGATTGTATTGAAAAATGGATGGAATCCAGAGGATGGTACAAAGAACTTTACAAGGAAACTCAAAAGGCAATTGATCACAAGAAAAGGCTGAAACCAGGAGACAAATACAGAAGTGGAGTGAAGATCAATTAATGAATTGATGAGATTAAAATTCTGTTTTTTAAAAACAAAACAATATTATTTCTGTCTGTTTTGAGCATTGGTTGGTTTGATTATGTTTTATGTTTCTGAACTTAGTTGTTTGATTTTTCTTTTCATGGATTAGTTGAAAGTTGTTTATGTTGATATAGATAGTTCATTTTCTTACAATACTTAGGGGGAAACTGTTAGGAAACTTTATTTGTAAGTATTGAAGAAAATAAGATCCAACTTGATCTATGAAGAAGACAACAGTCATAAAAATCACAACAAGAAGAAGAAGATCGGATAGGACAACTGAAATGAACAGCATCTACTTCAAAGAATCACAAGTTGATCAAGAGCTGAAGAAGATTATCAGATAAGGTCATTTCTGATGGATCTAATGATATTTCTGATGAAATATCATCAGTTTCTGACGATTCTGATCATTATATTTTCTGATGATTTGTTCACCAAAATTTCTGATGATGTGGTTCATCAGAAATTCTGATGAATACCCCACTTGTCTAAAAATCAGCTCTATCCTGCCACAATAACCGAAGCACTTGACATTATTGGATGTCATGATTACAAAGGCAACATGAATGTTGGATTCAATGAATATGTCAAATTGCTACTTTATGCAGGACTTATTGCATGAATAAACAAATGTTTATTCATGTACCCAGCCTTCTATAAATAGAAGGCTCACCCAGTAGAAGACAATTGAGTTTGAAGCTTAGCATTCAATACATACTACAAAACTCCATTGCTCTCTCACCCACAAAATTCAAGATTCATTTGCATTAGATAATAATCTTACAATCACCTTGTAAACTATTTTGTTTCAAAGTGATATAAACTTGATAATTCTGTAGGTCTTGTTTCTTGAAAGTCTGATTACCATTTCTGCACATCTTTTTCACATCTACTGAAATCACTTGCCATATTACGTGAAAAGAAGTTTTTAAGCCCAAACTGGGTCCAACAACCCAGATTCAGAACAACACAAAGTTGGCGAACATCGGTTGATATGACCAAACCGCATCAATTTTGGAAGTCAAAAGCTTATGTGTCAAAACAAAATGTTCAAAATGAGTCACATTTTTACAAAAGAACTATTTCAAAAGGACAAGTTTGGACTGTTAAGAAAAAAAGTATGTCTGAATATGAAAAACAGAAAATTAATTCAACAAATAATGATGATATAAAAATGAAAAATTCTTTGAGAAAAATGACAAAGATTTTCCATCTTTGAATGATTCATTTTGTGTTGAAATGCCTAAGGTCAAACAGACCTGGGCTGAATTGTTCAAGTGATTGAGTAGTGTGAATGTGCAGGTGCTACCGAAGACAACTAGATGTCAACAAGAGGAGTATCGGAGCAGCCTGACACAAGAGAAGGAGGCTGCTGATCCCTGCAACTGAGAAACAAGGAGTTTGTTTCTGTACATAAATAAACCATATTTCAAAAACCCTAAAAATTGAAAAAAATTAAAAACCAAAAATATGTTTTTATTCTGTCAAAAATTGAAAAATGAAAAAATATGTTTGTTTTTAATTTTGTAAAAAAAACAAAAATTTCAAAGATAGGTTAAGTGAATATGCCGAAACCCTCACGGCAGAACAAACATGATTAATTTCACAAGATTGAAAAACGGTTTTCAAACTGTCAAATATCAATGTGTTGTAAATCATGGGGGTACTTTGTGTGAAACAGAGCATGTGACGCAGAAAGTTGATGGCGAGACAAAGCTATGAGTATCAGGTTGTCAGATTTTATTAAATGTTTTAAATTTTAAGGGGAGTAAAAATTTCATAAAATACAAAAACATTTGAAAATTTTGAAAAAGCCAAAAACAATAGAAAATTCAAAATGAGTTTTTGTGTAAAAAAAGGAGATGATAGTACATCAGTAGACAATCACAGTACGTTAAAGAAATGGAAAGTCGAATGTGATAAACGGTCTCACTGATGATATGCCAGTAGGTTTTTACACGTTTAGTAGATTGATTGCGAGATATAAACCTAAATATCAATAACTTTCTTATCTCGTGGGGAACATCTCTCGGATATATGGGTAACCTCCGAAATCTTGTTTGAGAGATTGCCAGATTCTGAGATACTAGGTCTTTATACTGTTTGATATCTGGGGTATTATACCTAGTCTTCTGATATTGCGAAAAGCAATGGCCTAGACCTCGTATAATACTTTACGCGCTTAAAGCTTACCCTCTGCATAAAAATTGATAAAATATCGAAAGATACGAATCAAATGCAGTTGTAAAGAAGATCCCCAATGGGGACACACCTCAAAGTCGAGCCTTTATCTCTTTGACTGAACGGTAGTTCATACCTGAGCTCTCATGGTCTCGCACTAACCCAGAGTACAGATATCATTATAGTATATTCACCTTTAAGACTTAATCTAGGGAATCTTGATACGAGAGTATATTCTGAGGTAGGACATGCGAATAAATTAAGTCCTTAAAACACTAAATCTCGTATCTCGAATCAGTTGAACTTTGTGTGAAAATTTAAGTGGATCAGTACACTGACAATCTTAGTGAATCGTTTAGAACTTAAAGTGTTTATAGCTCAACGGTGCTAGTGATTTGTCATAAACTAATATGATCCTCTGACACGATCTCAAACAAAAATATTGTCTGTAAATATTTCTTTACTGCTTTATGTTTCAGAAAAATACAAAAAGATTTTGATTCTACGTTATTTTCGACACCCGATGTCTGAGAGCTGAGTTTCAAAATCTAAGTATGCTGATCGTGTTTCTGAAAATAAACAAGTTCATTAATTTGAAACTTAAAGTTTTACAATGAAAAAAATTTCAAAAACAGCTTGTTAAATCTCCAAGGTCATTATATTGGACTTGGAAGATTATTTGTAAAGTTTTGGATACTTAAACTGTCAAATTTATAAAGTCACTAGATAGGGGGAGTGGAATCGGGTAATTCTTGGATGCTTACATATTGTTACATTTGTGCAATAGAGCCAGATTCTCGATCTAAAAAGATTTTAAGAACCAGGTCATCATTCCTGGGAAAACCCAAAAAGCTTTCATTGTCATATATTTGAAATGCTCTAGTTTATGTTACTAGGTTTTCAATCTTATATTGTCATATTTCTTACAAATGTTTAGGACATTGCAGATGTTAAGCCAGACTACGATCCCGATAGCTACGACAAGTGGGGAGTCTGAAGACGAGCTCATCGCAAGGGGGAGCTTGTATTCGAAGAACCAGGTGTCGATCCTTAAGCCCGGAAGCTTAACGAAAGGGGGAGCCAGAAAAAAGAGTCGATCGAAAGGGGGAGCTGATTCAGATCGTAGAATCAAGAAGAGCTTGAAGAGGGAGTCTGTGATGCTGAAGATGTTAAAACTTCGTGAAGACTCAGAGAGAGAAAGAGAGAAAATACAGAAAGCTACGAGATTGACTGTGGCCAGAAGAAAGAGTCGATCGAAAGGGGGAGCTGATTCAGATCGTAGAATCAAGAAGAGCTTGAAGAGGGAGTCTGTGATGCTAAAGATGTTAAAACTTCGTGAAGACTCAGAGAGAGAGAGAAAATACAGAAAGCTACGAGATTGACTGTGGCAATATCCAAGGGGGAGTCTGTGAGTGAACGAATGTCTATCGCCTCCGTCAATTCGCACCGTAGCAAGAAATGGAACAATACTAGGTTTTATATTGTTAAAACATAGGGCAATGACATTCTTGAAAATAAGGAAACTCTCCTTATGAAGAGCCCTATAAATAGGAGAGTTAGTTGTTTCATTTAGAACTTTTGAAGATTTTTGGTCATTTGTAACATTTAGAGCTAGAGAGAAGTTCTAGAGAGAGAAAGTGATCAAGGTGATTCACGGTGCTTGTATTTTGTTATACGGTTAATAGAATCATCGGTTTATTACGTTCTCGTGTTCGGTACACACATGTACACGGATTCCGCACGTCGTACGTGTCATACGCAATCGTTCGGGAGTAAAATCTGATCCTACAACTGAGATTGATGCGGTGGCATTTTTGTAAATACTAAGGGCATTGGAACTACCAGTAGGGGGTAAAATAGGAAGATCCAAACAAGGGTGCACATGTTAATCACATGCCATTTCCCTGATCATATTTAAACGCCAATAATTGTTTTATACGCGATTTTTTTTAAATCACACCATAAAATTCAGCGTTTTTTATCTTTCCAACGAGTATACTATTGATATATTTTTTGAAAAAAAGAAGTGGGTTTTTTTATGGCGTTTTAAACTTTGTTTTTTTACGGAGTTTTCAACTGGGTTTTTATGGCGTTTTTCTGAAGTGGGTGTTTTTATGGCGTTTTTCAACCAGTTTTTATGGCGTTTTCTTAACTAAGTGTTTTATCAGCGTTTTCAACTGATTTTTCATTGCGTTTTCCTGAACTGGGTGTTTTATGGCGTTTTCAACCGGGTATTTTCATAGCGTTTTTCTGAACTTGGTGTTTTTATGGCGTTTAAACTGAGTTTTTATGGTTTTTTTCTGAACTGGGTGTTTTATTGTGTTTTTAACTGGATATTTTTCATAGCGTTTTCTGAACTGGGTTTTTTTATGGCGTTTTTATTTGAACACCCAGTTCATGTTATTTTTTTTTTAATTTCAAAAGTATAGCAATAGTATACTCGTTGAAAAGATAATAAAACACTCGATTTTATGGTGTATTTTTTTAAAAAATAATCACGTATAAAAAAGTTACGAGAGTTTAAAAAAGATGGTGGAATATGCATGTGAGTGGCATGTGCATGGGCTTTTTGACAATATTACCATTAGTGTAAGTTAGCACCAACCACACATGTCAACACCAAAATCGTTCTCACTGTTTTCACACTTTTAGTCGTTTTCTCTAAATTCTGACCCTATATATATATATATATATATGGTAGGGTTAATGCGAGAACCACCTTTATTGCGAGAACCAATGTGAACACAAAAAAATACCTAAAAAATCTAAAAAACACACAATTTTTTTTAAAGTTTTTTAAAAAAAAAAATCGCTATATTTCGTTACAAAAAAAAACTTCTTTTTCGAGTAGCAATTATGGATGCACATGTGCATATGTATCATTTCTTTGACAAATTCCGTAATACATTACCAGTATTAGACAATTGCACTGTCATGTACACTACCATCCATAATACAATATTTTTTACATTACCAATATTAGAACTGCACATCTGCATCTATATGTATGAACATGATATAACGTGTTTTTGGTACACTACTTTGAATAAACTTTCCTTTTCATCTATGATACCATACATAATGCACTACCATTACCTCATACTATCCATAATACGGTACCATTACCAATATGTATAATATTTTTCACTTTATTCACATGTACATCAACACCCTTCGTAGCATACCAAACAACATATTATATCATAAAGTGACAAATATAACCAAACCATCAACCACTAGATATAACTAACAAAAACATGTATATTGGCCTACTTCATCATTCAAAATCATAAACTATTTGTACCAAAAGACGTTATATAATGTTCATACATATAAATGTACATGTGCATTTTTAATATTGCTAATGTAAAAAGTAGTGTATTATAGATTGTAATGTAAATGAAAGTGCAATTGTATAATACTGGTAATGTATTACATAATTTGTTAAAGAAATGATACATATGCACATGTGCATCCATAATTGTTACTCGAAATTTTTTTATGGATGAAATATAGCGATTTTAAAAAAAATATAATAAAAGTATTTTTGTGTGTGTTAAAGGTATTTTTTGTGTTCACATTTGTTCTCGTTGTTCTCGCAATAAGAGTGTTTCTCAAATGAACCCTACCCATATATATATAGGTATGATCAAATACACAATACTTTTAACTTAACAAATGTAAGAAACGATTTTGATCTTTAATCACGTCATTTAATGATTAAGATTAATTTATTAATGGTTTAGTAAATACTAAAAAGTTAGTAAAAAAACTAGAACGGGGAAAATTGGTATAGTCTACCATTGTTAACTTTTTTTAAGTTCCTCCATTAAATTTAACCATCCATGACTTTTTTAAAAAATTATACCATATAATCGAGTATTTATTTCTATAGTATGTGTTTCCTATTAATATACTTTGTATAATTTTAAAAAAATATAATCACATCGTGCGTAACTGTGTTGTTAAACACTAACACGGTTTCAACATGTGTCCAAGTCTAGAAAACTGTGCATGTAACTATGTTGTTATACCATTTATACGGTGGCCAAGTCTGGATAATGGCACAGTCTGGATAATGGCACAGAAAATTGTGCTATTAGATAACTCTACCTTAAGTTTTTTTTACTATTTAAAAAAAATATAGAGTAAACTGTCATTTTGGTCCCTCTGGTTTGGGCACTTTTTCCATTTTAGTCCAAATCTCAAACTTTTTAAATCTGGGTCCATGTGGTTTCACTTTTATTGCCATTTTAGTCCAAAATTCAAAAACCCTCATTTTTTACTGTTCCAACATGCATATTTTGTCTTTTTGTGCAAGGGCATTTTGGTCATTATGATTTTAATATAACATATTAATAATTAATAAATTAAATTAATTATTAATAAGATTTTTATAAAAGCTCTCCCCTCTCTCTCTACAATCACTTTTTCCATCTCTCTGCATCATTTCTCTCTCTCTCTTACAAGACCCCCACCACCGTCACCATCAAGTCCACCACCACCTCATCAGTCATCCCCTTCATCGCCAATCCAAAAATTAGGGCTTGCAATCGAACAATGGAAGGTCCGATCAACGGCGGAAAGTTGTACCACAAGGCCTTTTCTTCTCCAATTCAATTTGGCCGCAATCGCCTCCGATCTTGATCGCAGATAGCACCAGATGATGCTTGAAGGCTCTGCCGCTGCCCCCAGAGTTGCTTTATTGGCGGAGGAATTCCAAGCCTCTCCGTCCACTGGATCCCCTTCGCCACCGGCGCCACCCACTCTAAGAAACAGCCCGCCGTTTCCTCCCGGCCGGTCTCCGCCGTCTCCGGCGGCACCTAGAGGTGGTTCCACTAGTCCTCCGGCGGATTCATCAGATAATTCTCCGGGAATTTCAACTGGGGTTGTTGTTGGGATTGCATTTGGTAGGGTTTTGATTCTTGTTGTGTTGAGTGTTTTGTTTATTTGCTGCAAAAAGAGGAGAAAAAGAACTCTAGCTCTGGCCGGTTATTATGTTCCACCACCGCCTAAAGGTTGGTACTTTTTCATAACCCATGTTCTAAATTTTGTAATTTTTTGTGTTTTATGAATCTTTGTAATTTACGTGATCGGAAGAGAGAGAGAGAGTGACGGTGGCTGTGGTGAGAAGGAGGTGGTGGTAGCGGCTGTGGTGATGAGGTAGTGGTGGCGGTGGTGAGAAGGGAGGAGGAGGTGGCGGTGGTGGTGGTGGAGATCTCTGCATTTGTGGAATTAGGGTTTGGGTTTTTGCTCTGCATTTGGGGAAGATGACAACTGATTTATTTTGGATAGGAGGGTATTTATTTGGGGTTTTTTAATTAAGAAAATGTTTTAATGAAATGTACTTGGACAAAACTACTCCTGTACAAAAAGACAAAAAAGACATGTTGGAACAGTAAAAAATGAGAGTTTTTTAGATTTGGACTAAAATGGTAACAAAATGCAAACCACAGGGACCCAGATTTAAAAAGTTTGAGATTTGGACTAATATGACAAAAGTGCCCAAACCACAGTAACCAAAATGACAGTTTACTCAAAAATATATGAAAAGTATATCAATAGTGAATATTAAAGAGAAAACAATTCTTGATTTTATTGTAGCTTGTAATAACAATGTTGTATAAAAGTTATTATGGTCGTTTAAATTTAAAAAGGAAACTATTAAATTGACTCAACTATCGTTGAACATTAAAATCCGAGGTATCGTGTCTCATCTTCTCATTGCATTATTTGCCTTTTAGGTTAAGAACATTATGTATATACATGTTTATGTCAAAAACCACTTTAGTAAGAAAACTTCACACTACAAATATACATTATACTATATATATATATGTGTGTGTGTAAAAGTTACTTTTACATAATGGGATTGGGTAAAATGAAAACCACCACTAGATGAGAGAGAACCGTAAGAACTATTCTCAACCATTGATCAATCTTGTTTGTATGGCTGAGATTGTTTTGTTGACTTTGTTGTACTTGACTAATATTTATTTTTGTTTTTAAAATAAAATTAAAGTACAAAGTATATAAGGATAACTTTGTACCCACTTGTCATTGTCACATTAATCAATCAATTAGATGAGCCTTAAAATTTAGAAGAGAGATAATCTAAGATCAATTAATGAATTGATGCGATTAAAATTATGTTTTTTAAAAACAAAACAATATTATTTCTGTCTGTTTTGAACATTGGTTGGTTTGATTATGTTTTATGTTTCTGAACTTAGTTGTTTGATTTTTCTTTTCATGGATTAATTGAAAGTTGTTTATGTTGATATAGATAGTTCATTTTCTTACAATACTTATGGGGAAACTGTTAGGAAACTTTATTTGTAAGTATTGAAGAAAATAAGAACCAACTTGATCTATGAAGAAGACAACAGTCCTGAAAATCACAACAAGAAGAAGAAGATCGGATAGGACAACTGAAATGAACAGCATCTACTTCAAAGAATCACAAGTTGATCAAGAGCTGAAGAAAATTATCAGATAAGGTCATTTCTGATGGATCTAATGATATTTCTGATGAAATATCATCAGTTTCTGACGATTCTGATCATCAGATTTTCTGATGATTTGTTCACCAAAATTTCTGATGAAGTGGTTTATCAGAAATTCTGTTGAATACCCCACTTGTCTAAAAATCAGCTCTATCCTGCCACAATGACCGAAGCACTTGACATTATTGGATATCATGATTACAAAGGCAACTTGAATGTTGGATTCAATGAATATGTCAAATTGCTACTTTATGCAGGACTAATTGCATGAATAAACAAATGTTTATTCATGTACCCAGCCTTCTATAAATAGAAGGCTCACCCAGTAGAAGACAATTGAGTTTGAAGCTTAGCATTCAATACATACTACAAAACTCCATTGCTCTCTCACCCACAAAATTCAAGATTCATTTGCATTAGATAATAATCTTACAATCACCTTGTAAACTATTTTGTTTCAAAGTGATATAAACTTGATAATTCTGTAGGTCTTGTTTCTTGAAAGTCTGATTACCATTTCTGCACATCTTTTTCACATCTACTGAAATCACTTGCCATATTACGTGAAAAGAAGTTTTTAAGCCCAAACTGGGTCCAACAACCCAGATTCAGAACAACACAAAGTTGGCGAACATCGGTTGATATGACCAAACCGCATCAATTTTGGAAGTCAAAAGCTTATGTGTCAAAACAAAATGTTCAAAATGAGTCACATTTTTACAAAAGAACTGTTTTAAAAGGACAAGTTTGGACTGTTAAGAAAAAAAGTATGTCTGAATATGAAAAACAGAAAATTAATTCAACAAATAATGATGATATAAAAATGAAAAATTCTTTGAGAAAAATGACAAAGATTTTCCATCTTTGAATGATTCATTTTGTGTTGAAATGCCTAAGGTCAAACAGACCTGGGCTGAATTGTTCAAGTGATTGAGTAGTGTGAATGTGCAGGTGCTACCGAAGACAACTAGATGTCAACAAGAGGAGTATCGGAGCAGCCTGACACAAGAGAAGGAGGCTGCTGATCCCTGCAACTGAGAAACAAGGAGTTTGTTTCTGTACATAAATAAACCATATTTCAAAAACCCTAAAAATTGAAAAAAATTAAAAACCAAAAATATGTTTTTATTCTGTCAAAAATTGAAAAATGAAAAAATATGTTTGTTTTTAATTTTGTAAAAAAAAACAAAAATTTCAAAGATAGGTTAAGTGAATATGCCGAAACCCTCACGGCAGAACAAACATGATTAATTTCACAAGATTGAAAAACGGTTTTCAAACTGTCAAATATCAATGTGTTGTAAATCATGGGGGTACTTTGTGTGAAACAGAGCATGTGACGCAGAAAGTTGATGGCGAGACAAAGCTATGAGTATCAGGTTGTCAGATTTTATTAAATGTTTTGAATTTTAAGGGGAGTAAAAATTTCATAAAATACAAAAGCATTTGAAAATTTTGAAAAAGCCAAAAACAATAGAAAATTCAAAATGAGTTTTTGTGTAAAAAGAGGAAATGATAGTACATCAGTAGACAATCACAGTACGCTAAAGAAATGGAAAGTCGAATGTGATAAACGGTCTCACTGATGATATGCCAGTAGGTTTTTACACGTTTAGTAGATTGATTGCGAGATATAAACCTAAATATCAATAACTTTCTTATCTCGTGGGGAACATCTCTCGGATATATGGGTAACCCCCGAAATCTTGTTTGAGAGATTGCCAGATTCTGAGATACTAGGTCTTTATACTGTTTGATATCTGGGGTATTATACCTTGTCTTCTGATATTGCGGAAAGCAATGGCCTAGACCTCGTATAATACTTTACGCGCTTAAAGCTTACCCTCTGCATAAAAATTGATAAAATATCGAAAGATACGAATCAAATGCAGTTGTAAAGAAGATCCCCAATGGGGACACACCTCAAAGTCGAGCCTTTATCTCTTTGACTGAACGGTAGTTCATACCTGAGCTCTCATGGTCTCGCACTAACCCAGAGTACAGATATCATTATAGTATATTCACCTTTAAGACTGAATCTAGGGAATCTTGATACGAGAGTATATTCTGAGGTAGGACATGCGAATAAATTAAGTCCTTAAAACACTAAATCTCGTATCTCGAATCAGTTGAACTTTGTGTGAAAATTTAAGTGGATCAGTACACTGACAATCTTAGTGAATCGTTTAGAACTTAAAGTGTTTATAGCTCAACGGTACTAGTGATTTGTCATAAACTAATATGATCCTCTGACACGATCTCAAACAAAAATATTGTCTGTAAATATTTCTTTACTGCTTTATGTTTCAGAAAAATACAAAAAGATTTTGATTCTACGTTATTTTCGACAACTGACGTCTGAGAGCTGAGTTTCAAAATCTAAGTATGCTGATCGTGTTTCTGAAAATAAACAAGTTCATTAATTTGAAACTTAAAGTTTTACAATGAAAAAAATTTCAAAAACAGCTTGTTAAATCTCCAAGGTCATTATATTGGACTTGGAAGATTATTTGTAAAGTTTTGGATACTTAAACTGTCAAGTTTATAAAGTCACTAGATAGGGGGAGTGGAATCGGGTAATTCTTGGATGCTTACATATTGTTACATTTGTGCAATAGAGCCAGATTCTCGATCTAAAAAGATTTTAAGAACCAGGTCATCATTCCTGGGAAAACCCAAAAAGCTTTCATTGTCATATATTTGAAATGCTCTAGTTTATGTTACTAGGTTTTCAATCTTATATTGTCATATTTCTTACAAATGTTTGGGACATTGCAGATGTTAAGCCAGACTACGATCCCGATATCTACGACTAGTGGGGAGTCTGAAGACGAGCTCATCGCAAGGGGGAGCTTGTATTCGAAGAACCTGGTGTCGATCCTTAAGCCCGGAAGCTTAACGAAAGGGGGAGCCAGAAGAAAGAGTCGATCGAAAGGGGGAGCTGATTCAGATCGTAGAATCAACAAGAGCTTGAAGAGGGAGTCTGTGATGCTGAAGATGTTAAAACTTCGTAAAGACTCAGAGAGAGAAAGAGAGAAAATACAGAAAGCTACGAGATTGACTGTGGCCAGAAGAAAGAGTCGATCGAAAGGGGGAGCTGATTCAGATCGTAGAATCAAGAAGAGCTTGAAGAGGGAGTCTGTGATGCTAAAGATGTTAAAACTTCGTGAAGACTCAGAGAGAGAGAGAAAATACAGAAAGCTACGAGATTGACTGTGGCAATATCCAAGGGGGAGTCTGTGAGTGCATGAATGTCTATCGCCTCCGTCAATTCGCACCGTAGCAAGAAATGGAACAATACTAGGTTTTATATTGTTAAAACATAGGGCAATGACATTCTTGAAAATAAGGAAACTCTCCTTATGAAGAGCCCTATAAATAGGAGAGTTAGTTGTTTCATTTAGAACTTTTGAAGATTTTTGGTCATTTGTAACATTTAGAGCTAGAGAGAAGTTCTAGAGAGAGAAAGTGATCAAGGTGATTCACGGTGCTTGTATTTTGTTATACGGTTAATAGAATCATCGGTTTATTACGTTCTCGTGTTCGGTCCACGCATGTACACGGATTCCGCACGTCGTACGTGTCATACGCAATCGTTCGGGAGTAAAATCTGATCCTACAACTGAGATTGATGCGGTGGCATTTTTGTAAATACTAAGGGCATTGGAACTACCAGTAGGGGTAAAATAGGAAGATCCAAACAAGGGTGCACATGTTAATCACATGCCATTTCCCCGATCATATTTAAACGCCAATAATTGTTTTATACGCGATTTTTTTTAAATCACACCATAAAATTCAGCGTTTTTTATCTTTCCAACGAGTATACTATTGATATATTTTTTGAAAAAATGAAGTGGGTTTTTTATGGTGTTTTAAACTTTGTTTTTTTTACGGAGTTTTCATCTGGGTTTTTATGGCGTTTTTCTGAAGTGGGTGTTTTTATGGCGTTTTTCAACCAGTTTTTATGGCGTTTTCTGAACTAAGTGTTTTATCAGCGTTTTCAACTGATTTTTCATTGCGTTTTTCTGAACTGGGTGTTTTATGGCGTTTTCAACCGGGTATTTTCATAGCGTTTTTCTAAACTTGGTGTTTTTATGGCGTTTAAACTGAGTTTTTATGGTTTTTTTTCTTAACTGGGTGTTTTATTGTGTTTTTAACTGGATATTTTTCATAGCGTTTTCTGAACTGGGTTTTTTATGGCGTTTTTATTTGAACACCCAGTTCATGTTATTTTTTTTAATTTCAAAAGTATAGCAATAGTATACTCGTTGGAAATATAATAAAACACTCGATTTTATGGTGTATTTTTTTAAAAAATAATCACGTATAAAAAAGTTACGAGAGTTTAAAAAAGATGGTGGAATATGCATGTGAGTGGCATGTGCTTGAGCTTTTTGACAATATTACCATTAGTGTAAGTTAGCACCAACCACACATGTCAACACCAAAATCGTTCTCACTGTTTTCACACTTTTAGTCGTTTTCTCTAAATTCTGACCCTATACATATATATAGGGAGAAGATCATGCGAGAACCACCTCTTATTGAGAGAACCAATGTGAACACAACCAAAAATGCCTAAAAATAGCTAAAAATCACACAAATTTTTTTTTTTATTTTTTTAATATTTTTATGTTAAAATCGCTACTTTTCGAAGCCAAAAAAAAAATTTAAATTTTTTTTTATTCGAAAAGTAGTGATTTTAACATAAAAAATATTAAAAAAATCAAAAAAAGTTTTTAGATTTTTTTTTTTTATTTTTTTAGGTTTTTTGGGGGTTTAGTTTTTAGCATTTTAGCTTGGGGGGGGGGGGGTGGGGGGTTTAGGTTTTTGGGGGGTGGGGGAGGGGGGTTTAGGTTTTGGGGGGGGGGGGGGGGGTTAGGGTTTTTTTAGTTTTTTTGGGGGTTTTAGTTTTTAGCATTTAGCTTAGGGGGGGTTAGGTTTTTTTTGAGGGGGGGTGGGGGTTAGGTTTTTTAGGTTTTTTTTAGGTTTTTTTAGCTATTTTAGGTTGTGTTCACATTGGTTTTCACAATAAATGGAGTTCTCGCATGAGTCCCTCCCTATATATATATATATATGGTAGGGTTCATGCGAGAACCACCTTTATTGCGAGAACCGCGAGAACCAATGTGAACACAAAAAAATACCTAAAAAATCTAAAAAACACACAATTTTTTTTAAAGTTTTTTTTTTAAAAAAATCGCTATATTTCGTTAGAAAAAAAACTTCTTTTTCGAGTAGCAATTATGGATGCACATGTGCATATGTATCATTTCTTTGACAAATTCCGTAATACATTACCAGTATTAGACAATTGCACTGTCATGTACACTACCATCCATAATACAATATTTTTTATATTACCAATATTAGAACTGCACATCTGCATCTATATGTATGAACATAATATAACGTGTTTTTGGTACACTACTTTGAATAAACTTTCCTTTTCATCTATGATACCATACATAATACACTACCATTACCTCATACTATCCATAATACGGTACCATTACCAATATGTATAATATTTTTCACTTTATTCACATGTACATCAACACCCTTCGTAGCATACCAAACAACATATTATATCATAAAGTGACAAATATAACCAAACCATCAACCACTAGATATAACTAACAAAAACATGTATATTGGCCTACTTCATCATTCAAAATCATAAACTATTTGTACCAAAAGACGTTATATAATGTTCATACATATAAATGTACATGTGCATTTTTAATATTGCTAATGTAAAAAGTAGTGTAATATAGATTGTAATGTAAATGAAAGTGCAATTGTATAATACTGGTAATGTATTACAGAATTTGTTAAAGAAATGATACATATGCACATGTGCATCCATAATTGTTACTCGAAATTTTTTTATGGATTAAATATAGCGATTTAAAAAAAATATATAATAAAAGTATTTTTGTGTGTGTTATAGGTATTTTTTGTGTTCACATTTGTTCTCGTTGTTCTCGCAATAAGAGTGTTTCTCAAATGAACCCTACCCATATATATATAGGTATGATCAAATACACAATACTTTTAACTTAACAAATGTAAGAAACGATTTTGATCTTTAATCACGTCATTTAATGATTAAGATTAATTTATTGATGGTTTAGTAAATACTAAAAAGTTAGTAAAAAAACTAGAACGGGGAAAATTGGTATAGTCTACCATTGTTAACTTTTTTTAAGTTCCTCCATTAAATTTAACCATCCATGACTTTTTAAAAAAATTATACCATATAATCGAGTATTTATTTCTATAGTATGTGTTTCCTATTAATATACTTTGTATAATTTTAAAAAAATATAATCACATCGTGCGTAACTGTGTTGTTAAACACTAACACGGTTTCAACATGTGTCCAGGTCTAGAAAACTGTGCATGCAACTATGTTGTTATACCATTTATACGGTGGCCAAGTCTGGATAATGGCACAGAAAACTGTGCTATTAGATAACTCTACCTTAAGTTTTTTTTACTATTTAAAAAAAATATAGAGTAAACTGCCATTTTGTTCCCTGTGGTTTGGGCACTTTTTCCATTTTAGTCCAAATCTCAAACTTTTTAAATCTGGGTCCATGTGGTTTCACTTTTATTGCCATTTTAGTCCAAAATTCAAAAACCCCCATTTTTTACTGTTCCAACATGCATATTTTGTCTTTTTGTGCAAGGGCATTTTGGTCATTATGATTTTAATATAACATATTAATAATTAATAAATTAAATTAATAATTAATAAGATTTTTATAAAAGCTCTCCCCTCTCTCTCTACAATCACTTTTTCCATCTCTCTGCATCATTTCTCTCTCTCTCTTACAAGACCCCCACCACCGTCACCATCAAGTCCACCACCACCTCATCAGTCACCCCCTTCATCGCCAATCCAAAAATTAGGGCTTGCAATCGAACAATGGAAGGCCCGATCAACGGCGGAAAGTTGTACCACGAGGCCTTTTCTTCTCCGATTCAATTTGGCCGCAATCGCCTCCGATCTTGATCGCAGATAGCACCAGATGATGCTTGAAGGCTCTGCCGCTGCCCCCAGAGTTGCTTTATTGGCGGAGGAATTCCAAGCCTCTCCGTCCACTGGATCCCCTTCACCACCGGCGCCACCCACTCTAAGAAACAGCTCGCCGTTTCATCTCGGCCGGTCTCCGCCGTCTCCGGCGGCACCTAGAGGTGGTTCCACTAGTCCTCCGGCGGATTCATCAGATAATTCTCCGGGAATTTCAACTGGGGTTGTTGTTGGGATTGCAGTTGGTGGGGTTTTGATTCTTGTTGTGTTGAGTGTTTTGTTTATTTGCTGCAAAAAGAGGAGAAAAAGAACTCAAGCTCTGGCCGGTTATTATGTTCCACCACCGCCTAAAGGTTGGTACTTTTTCATAACCCATGTTCTAAATTTTGTAATTTTTTGTGTTTTATGAATCTTTGTAATTTACGTGATCGGAAGAGAGAGAGAGAGTGATGGTGGCTGTGGTGAGAAGGAGGTGGTGGTAGCGGCTGTGGTGATGAGGTAGTGGTGGCGGTGGTGAGAAGGGAGGAGGAGGTGGCGGTGGTGGTGGTGGAGAACTCTGCATTTGTGGAATTAGGGTTTGGGTTTTTGCTCTGCATTTGGGGAAGATGACAACTGATTTATTTTGGATAGGAGGGTATTTATTTGGGGTTTTTTAATTAAGAAAATGTTTTAATGAAATGTACTTGGACAAAACTACTCCTGTACAAAAAGACAAAAAAGACATGTTGGAACAGTAAAAAATGAGAGTTTTTTAGATTTGGACTAAAATGGTAACAAAATGCAAACCACAGGGACCCAGATTTAAAAAGTTTGAGATTTGGACTAATATGACAAAAGTGCCCAAACCACAGTAACCAAAATGGCAGTTTACTCAAAAATATATGAAAAGTATATCAATAGTGAATATTAAAGAGAAAACAATTCTTGATTTTATTGTAGCTTGTAATAACAATGTTGTATAAAAGTTATTATGGTCGTTTAAATTTAAAAAGGAAACTATTAAATTGACTTAACTATCGTTGAACATTAAAATCCGAGGTATCGTGTCTCATCTTCTCATTGCATTATTTGCCTTTTAGGTTAAGAACATTATGTATATACATGTTTATGTCAAAAACCACTTTAGTAAGAAAACTTCACACTACAAATATACATTATACTATATATATGTATATATGTGTGTGTAAAAGTTACTATTACATAATGGGATTGGGTAAAATGAAAACCACCACTAGATGAGAGAATCGTAAGAACTATTCTCAACCATTGATCAATCTTGTTTGTATGGCTGAGATTGTTTTGTTGACTTTGTTGTACTTGACTAATATTTTTTTTTGTTTTTAAAATAAAATTAAAGTACAAAGTATATAAGGATAACTTTGTACCCAGTTGTCATTGTCACATGAATCAATCAATTAGATGATCTTAGATTATCTCTCTTCTAAATTTTAAGGCTCATTCTATACGCACCACCCCTTCCTGATTACACCCCCCTTGTGAGAGGAAAACTGTCGGTCCCACGCAGGCCAATATAAAAATGCTCATTCTATAGATGATCTTAAAATGTTTTTTACGTATGATGTCGAATGTCAAAAAAAATTACATATGGTGTTGAAAGTAAAAAAAATGCGTACTTTGTCGAATGTAAACCGTTTTTTTAAATGTCGAATATAAAGTCACACGTAAAATGTTTTTTTGCGTACCGTGTCGATGTCAAAAACAATTTTACGTACGGTGTCGAATGTAAAAAAAATTACGTACATGTCAAAAAAACCATCTATGTAAAAAAATATGTAAAGCATATGTAAAAAAGTTTAAAAAGTTTTACCCGGATGTAAAAACTAAAAGCTTACAAACAAGAAATCAGTTTTTAACGGTATGTAAAAAAGAATGTTTACATTCTTCGCCGTACTTAGAAAAAATTACAATCGACACCCGTACGTAAAAACATTTTACAAACATGTGTAAAAATAAACATTTTTTTCACAGATTAGTACAACTAGAGGAGCTCGGGCCGGCGATCAGGAGCGTAAAAAACATTTTTTAAGGAAACGTAAAGAAGCATTTTTTACATTCGACACCATGCACAAATTTTTTTATATTTGACAACCTACGTAAAAAATATTTCAAATGTATGTAAAAACTAAAAATTTACAAACTTGAAATATTTTTACAGCGAAATATTTTACACCATTTTTACACTATTATAAATATTTTTTACATCGACGTAAAATGATTTTGTATCTAGTTTTTCTCTAAAACTTAGTGTAAATCTGGAATTTACACCAAACGTAAACGTAAACTTAGACAAAAAAAAAATCATCAACTATCATTCTACAAACAACACAAATATGATTTACACCAAACGTAGATGTAGACAAACCCACAAAACTTAGACAAATACCCAAAACAACATAGTAGCACACGTGTAGATATTAAACTTATCGGGGTTTCAGCGTTGTGGATGCAGTCACTGGACGTTGAATTTAAGCCGAATCCTTTGGACCTGAACCTGACGAACAAACACGAAAAAACCGAGACGGATCTCTTATATCTGGAACATCAGAACTGAACCTTATCTCTTGTAAAAGCATACCATTTTCAACTCAAAGAAACCACGCCTTGCAACTTAAATAAGTTAATGACATCATACTCAAATCTAAAATTTAAGTTATTCAATAAACAAAACTTATAATTCAGAAAAATAAAAATTAGATTGAGATAACATAATAGTTGCTGAGTTGTAGAAGTTTAAAAGTCTAAATATTAAAAAAAGCGAACAACCATGTGATCTCAAATTAAATAATACTAACCCCACATCACCCACCTTCTTGTATGGTGAGCCTCTTGCGACAACTGTCAAAATTTCATGTATCCGTACAATAATTAAACAGCAATTAGTGCTTTAATAACTGTGCTGATTTAAACTAATGACATGAATGATTTCTGATTATTGTCATAATACACACAAGTGCATCACATACTGCATGACTTCATATCATTATTGCATGCAACGCTTTATGATTCAAATGATGCACAAAACAAAGTTAGCACAGTTATCAGATAAATAAGAAATACTGACGGGAGTTCAGTACTTAGACAGACATGGTATTAAGACACAGAATGAGCCAGAAACCAAGAGTTACACTAGTATAGTGTGTAGGAAAGTAAGGATCATAAAACTGCCCTCCTAGTGATAGTTTAAGTGCCGGAAAGTGCCTAAAACTCTCATAAACTGCAGAATTCAGCAAAAATCAGCATTTAAACAACTTAATAGTATGCAGAATTGTGGTTTAATGGTCCAGAATACTTTCCTAAGTGTCGGGAATCAAAACTGTCACAAAAGGTAACATAAAGCACACTAAACTGCATAGTTTAGCACCTTAACAAACTGGTAACCAACCGAAGAACCGGACACTACCCGAAACACCAAATGTTCATTAGAAGCATTGTTTTATTATTTCTGAGCTATTATGGCCCCCAAACATCATAACACCTCTAATAACAACATAACAAATTATAACACTAGCTAAACACTTAGATTTCAACTAATTCTCCTAACTTACCATTGAAACCCAACCCTTTACCCCCCCCCCCCCCTTGCGACGGTCATGAAGGTGGGCCACCACCTTGATTTTATTTCAATTGTTTAATGGATATGTTAGGAGCTTTAGGAGACATGTTATCCAAGAGTTTATGTAATGTGAGAGTTGGTTTAAATTAACCACAAGTCCCATAACTCTCATTTCTTACAACACACTTCACCTCAAACTCTCTCCCTCTTCTCCTCCCCACTCACGGCCGAAACCAAGCACCGCCATTTCCACTATCTCCACCTCGTATTCATCCAATCTCTAGTGCTACAAGGGTGTAAGAAGCAAGGATAAGAAGCTAGGAGCCTTTAGAAGTGGAAGGACCTCTCTCACAAGCTTTTAACCACCAAGTTTATCATCATCTTCATCTTGAATCTCTTCCCTAGCCTTGTGCTAGTAGTAAGACCCTCCTAAACTCATTTCACTTCTAGTTATGTTGGTTAAAAGATGATATAAGTAACTAATCATGAAGAACATAAAAAATCAAGAACACAATCTATAACATAAAGCTCAAAATCATAATAATCTATGTTGTTTAAGTATATGTGTGACAACCCTCATAATTAAAGGTATCCGTACAACTAATTAATATTAATTTGTGCTTCTCGCCTTGGGGAACTCCAGTTTTGTTAGTTAAAAAGAAGGATGGTAGTTTTCGCATGTGTATCGACTACCGGGAGCTGAATAAGTTGACAATCAAGAACAGATATCCTTTGCCAATGATCGATGACCTGTTCGGTCAATTACAAGGTTCAAGTTTTTACTCAAAGATCGATCTACGATCGGGATATCACAAGTTGAGAATACAAGAGGAAAGTATTCCAAAGACGGCCTTTAGGACTCGCTTTGGACATTACGAGTTCCTGGTCATGTCGTTTGGTTTGACAAACGCTCCAGCTGTATTCATGGATTTGATGAATAGAGTTTGTAAGCCGTACCTCGATAAGTTTGTGATTGTGTTTATTGATAACATTTTGATCTACTCAAAGACGAAAGAAGAACATGAGCAACACTTAAGAGCTATTTTAGAGCTGCTTAAGAAAGAGAAGTTGTACGCTAAGTTCTCAAAGTGCGAGTTCTGGTTACGGGAAGTTCAGTTTCTTTGGTCACGTGGTTAACGGAAATGGAATCCATGTGGATCCCACAAAGATCGAGGCGATCAAGAACTGGGAGACTCCGAATACGCCAACCGAGATTCGACAGTTCCTAGGTTTGGCAGGATATTACCACAGGTTTATTGAGGATTTCTCAAAAATCGCTCAACCTTTGACTTCCCTCACACAAAAAGACAAGAAGTATGATTGGGGAGACAAGCAAGAAGAAGCATTCCAGTTGTTGAAAAACAAGCTTTGTAACGCACCAATTTTATCTCTACCCGAAGGCACTGACGACTTCGTGGTATATTGCGATGCCTCGCGTCAGGGTTTAGGCTGCGTGTTGATGCAGCGACAGAATGTTATAGCATATGCTTCTCGCCAGTTGAAGGTCCACGAGAAAAATTACACCACGCATGATTTGGAATTAGGCGCGGTGGTATTTGCATTGAAAATCTGGCGACATTACTTATATGGCACGCGATGCACAATCTATACTGATCACAAGAGCCTGCAACACATTTTTGATCAAAAAGAGCTTAACATGAGACAGAGACGTTGGGTCGAACTGTTAAATGACTACGATTGTGAGATCAAGTATCACCCAGGGAAGGCAAATGTGGTCGCCGATGCCCTGAGTCGAAAGGAAAGGGTCAAGCCCATAAGGGTTAGGGCTTTGGAAGTGATTATTCAAACGGACCTCTCGTTACGCATTCGTGCCGCGCAGAGAGAAGCTCTCAAAAAGGAAAATCTGGTGAATGAATATCTCTGAGGGATGGAGAAGCAGTTGGTACCAAATGAGGAAGGAACGTTGTGCTTCATGAAACGAATTTGGGTTCCTCACTTTGGGGGTTTGAGAAATGTTATTTTTGATGAGGCTCACAAGTCACGGTACTCGATCCATCCAGGATCGGATAAAATGTACCAAGATCTAAAAGATTTCTATTGGTGGCCAAGAATGAAAGGCGACGTTGCGATATATGTTGGCAAATGTTTAACTTGCGCCAAGGTAAAGGCCGAATACCAGAAGCCTTCAGGTCTTCTGCAACAACCAGAAGTACCCAAATGGAAATGGGAGCAGATTTCGATGGACTTTATAACGAAATTGCCAAGGACGCCCAAAGGTCATGATACGATTTGGGTAATTGTAGACCGTTTGACGAAATATGCACACTTTTTGGCAATCAAGGAGAAAGACAACACGAGTAAGCTTGCTGAGCTATACCTAAGAGAGATTGTTGCACGACATGGAGTGCCTCTCTCAATTATTTCTGATAGAGACGGAAGGTTCATGTCAAGGATTTGGCAGTCCTTCCAAGAAGCATTTGGTTCTCAGTTGAATCTGAGTACTGCATTTCATCCGCAGACAGACGGACAGAGTGAACAAACAATTCAAACATTGGAAGACATGCTGCGAGCTTGTGTAATGGATTTAGGTGGGAGTTGGGACACTCACCTACCATTGGTTGAATTCTCATACAACAACAGTTATCATGCAAGCATTCAGGCCGCACCGTTCGAAGCTCTCTATGGATGCAAGTGTCGATCGCCATTATGTTGGGTTGACGTGGGTGATAGACAGCTTGTTGGTCCAGAATTGGTTCAAGAGACAACAGACAAGATTATACAGATCCGAGAGTGCATCAAAGCGGCTCGTGATCGGCAAAAGAGTTATGCGGACTGAAGAAGGAAACCTCTGGAGTTTGAGGTAGGAGATATGGTTTTGCTCAAGGTTTCACCCTGGAAGGGTGTGGCACGCTTTGGGAAGCATGGAAAGTTGAATCCGCGGTACATTGGACCATTTAAAATCCTGAAAAGGATTGGTCTGGTAGCATACAAGTTGGATTTACCTGCTGAACTGAATGGCGTCCATGATACATTTCATGTATCTAATATGAAAAAGAGTCTAACTCAAGAGACAGTGGTCATTCCTGCTGACGAAGTTCATATTGATGACACACTCCACTTTACTGAAGAACTTGTTGAGGTTACTGATTGGAAGATTAACAAAACACGCCCGAGTAGTGTCAAACTCGTCAAGGTTCGATGGAATGCACGACATGGCCCAGAATTCACGTGGGAGCGTGAGGATCGCATGAAAGCCAAATACCCACATTTGTTCCCCCAGACCCCTGCATCAAGTAGCAGAGCTTAAATTTTAGGACGAAATTTTCTTAACAGGGGGAGAATGTGACAACCCTCATAATTACTGGTATCCGTAAAACTAATTAATATTAATTTGTACTTAATGACTGTGCTTAATTACAACTGATGATATAAACTGCTTTATGATTTCTGTATCATACATACATGTGCATCACATTTCATACTGTCACACCATTTATTACATACAAACTTTAGTGACATACTTGATGCACAAAGCACAGTTAGCACAGTGAGCGGATAACTCAGAAACATGTTGACAATGCCAGCACATAGACAGACAATGTTTTGAGGCCCAGTATGAGCCAGAGATAAGGTACTACACTAGTATGGAGTGTAGGGAAGTAAGGACCATAAAACTGCGTCACTAGGTGATAGTTTAGGTGCCGGAAAGTGCCTAAAACCCACTTAAAGTGCAGAATTCTGCATTAATTAACAAAATTCAGCATTTTAACATGCTAGTAATGTGCAAAATATGGCAAAATGGTCATGTATGCTTTCCTAAGTGTCGGGAATTAAAAGTGTCAAAAAAAGTTACATAAAGGACACTATACGGTATAACTAGACACTTTAACGAACCGGTATCTAACCAAACAACCGGACATTACCCGGAACACCAAAATATTGCTAAAAGCATTGTTTTTATTTTTCTGAGCTAGTTATGGTTCCCGAACACTTAAACTTTCAATATAAAGCATCCTACACACTAAACACGAGACTTTACCTTTAACTTCCTCTAATTACCTTTTACCATCAAAATTACAATTTACCCCCCCCCCCCATTCACAATTCACGGCTCACTTAGGGGCCCCACTCCAAGATTTACATAATCCCCATATAATCTTCCATAATCTTTCATTGGATTTTGAATTGATCTTGTCATGTACTTTCAAGACACTTTAACCTTTGGATAATAGAACTATATGAGATTATAAGTAACATAATCACTCACCATCTTCAACATCACAACACCCCCTCTTCCCACACATAAAGCTCGGCCGAACATACCCCCCCCCCCCCATACATCACCATTTTCGATTTTCATTCCATCCAATCCAAGACCATTTCAAGGTGCTACAAGGTGTTTAAGGAAGTGTGGAGCTCTTGGATCTTGAAGGACCTCTCTTGTGTGCTATTATCCACTCCATTTTCATCTTGTTCTTCCCTAGCTTGAAGCTAGTTGTAAGATCCTTATAAACTCTTGTTACTTCATATTTATGGTGGTTAAAAGATATAACATGTTGAATTAACAAGAACACTAAAAGAACATGCACTTGAATCTTGAAACATAAAGATGAAATATGATGAAATATTGTTAGTATGATGTTGTTTTGTATATGTTGATGATTGCTTGTTGATTTCTTGGTAATATGATGTTGATCATCATGTGAAACTTGTTAGATTATGATTAAAAACATGGTCTAACAAGATAAGAGGTGATTATGTGTTTACATAAAATGATCATCTTCTTATTTAGACATGAACTTGATAATGAAATGATTTCTTGAAAGGTAATAAACAAAGTAAGTTAATAATCTTGTAAATCCAAGACTTGTGAATGATTTTTCTAAAGGAACCAAGTTAAAAGGATGATTTTTTTGAAAGATCATGGTTTTATTAAACCTACACTATTTTTAGTGACAAAATAAATGTAGAAATACTCTTGAAACAAGAAGATCTAATAAAGAAATATTTTCGTAAAATATGTTTACAAGTTGTAAACGTCAAAAATCCTCAAGAATGAAGTTTACCAAGTAGTAAATATATTTTGGAGGGTAACTAAACCCACTAAACACTTTACCAAGTTACTACGCGTTTTTATGAAAGATCAAGTTCATGTTACTATGTGAAGTGTATTGTTTCTACACTTGGTAAGTATAAAATGGTTAGTGATTTGTTGTTGATTGATAGGATGATTTTTGAAAAGAAAATGATATGCTAAATAGCATGGACACCTCCATTTACAAAGGAAACTATGGCGAAATTTACTAAAAATTCCAACACTTAGAAAATATTTTCTAAACAAGTGTTTACAAGTATGTTTTTAACTTTGTTTTTCAAAATAAACTTTGCCATAGGTTTTGTTACAAAAATACAAAGTATCGGAGGTTGGTTTTTGTAAATAAAATGGGTAAATATATATTTAGAATATATATTTTATACTAAGACACTTGTGTGAATATTTGTCTACTTTGTGGAGTAGTTATATTATTTTAGGGTAAAATAATATAACTTAACAAATACCATGGAAATTACAACTACAAAATAATACAAAAAATCACAAGGAATAAATATTTAAGGTACACACTTGTTATTGTGAAACCGAACGCAAAAACGAAACTTCTGTAATATTCCAGAAAAATACTCTTACAATATATTTTTGGTAAATATTATTTTGGAAACGAAAGAAGTAAGAGTTTGATTTTTGTACATATTACCAAGTATATCATATTTTCGATAAAAAGAAAATATATTATCCTTGGGAGATAAAAATATATATTTTCCTAGTATATTTAGAAGATATATAATTTTTGGGAAAAATATATATTTTCTTAGGAGTACATTATTATTTTGGACAAATAAGTTATATATATTTTTTAAGTGAGACTTAAAAATATATTCTCGGAACTACAATATACATGTATAAATACCCCCATCCTTGGGAAGGAAATACGGAGTTAAAATACTTGTAAAGTATTAATACAAAAATATGGATTAAACAATTATTCCAAAACTAAATATAATTCAAAGTTAAAATAATTATTATTTTAACAAATAATTATAACTTGGAATAACTTAAGAACGCAACTCAAAAAGTTAAACTCTAATCCAAGGCACTGCCCATTCGTCTAATAGACGTTAGTACACTGTAGGTAGTCGTGATTAGCTGCGGAGATTTGAGTTGACGATACTGAAGACGCACTACAGTGAGTTCATGTCCCCCTTTTCCTTTAACTGTTTTCAGTTTTATACTTCGGGGGTGAAATACATGTTACGATTATTACAAACGTTTTATACATGGTATGATTAGCTTAAGGAGGGTTACTACTAGATCATGTGAAGGGTGGGTACGACACTTAAGGCCATTAATCCTCGTCATAGGACCGAGGGACATGAGTGATAGATCTATTTGGGTGTAGCGAGCCCACACCCATGGGGACCAGGGTGGCCCATAGTGGTGACTATGTCTTCCAGTCGGAGGCCCGGTACAAATTTGCTAGGTTTGAGTCTTCCTGCACCATTTCACACATACCATTGGCTTTGCAACCCATTGGTGATCTCTTTTTCCTTAATTTCTACATACCAAGGACTTTCATACATACAGACATACTTTAAAGGTTTATACACACAGACATACACATGAACTCGCTCAACTTTTGTTGATTTTTCAAACTACATGTATTTCAGGGAACTAGTGGATCTGGCGGGGTATGCATGTGTCAAGCTGCGTTTGAATAAAAGATGTTATACAGGGTTGTTGAGTTTAGAGGGTGTATTCCTTTCCTGGACGGGATACATAATTCTAAACTCAGGTTTTCTTTAAGTACTTTTGTTGAGTCTTGTGAACTCATTTAAACACGTCATGGGTTGTAACTTAATTTGGTATTGATGTTTTCAGACAATGGTATTGTGGTAATTTCTAAACTTTATTAATGGATAAACATCTCGTGTTTTTATCATATAGCATTGTTATGATTGTTGCTATGGTATTAAGAAGTCACACCAAATAACCACGCTTCCGCAAAAGTCAGGGTGTGACAATATGTATGCTTCTTGATTGTTGATTGTTTATGTTTATGATGTTAGACATCATATGAAACTTGCTAGATTGTGATTAAACACATAATCTAGCAAGTGAGTGGATGATCTTGTGAAAAATCAAGATGAACATCCTTTATGTAAGCATGAACTTGAAGTATGAAGTGTTTTTCTTGAATGATGATGATCAAAGTGTAATATGAATCTTGTAAATGGATGATTTCAAAACTAGTTTTCTCAAGAAACTAAGTTAAATTACAAGATTTACATAACCATGAGTTTTAAAGAAATTAATCACGTTTTTAGTGATGAATCAAGTGTAGAAACATGTTACTAACAAGAAAAATTCAAGAAGAAATGTTTTTAGAAAATCAAGTTACAAGTTGTGAAAGTCTAAAATTTGCAAGAATGTGATTTATAAATAAGTAACCACACTTTAGAGGGTAACTAAGCTTACTTAACACCATACCAAGTTACTACAAGTTTTTACAAAATTTCAAGTTCATGTTGTAGTGCATATGGCATGATTTTGGCTCTTGGTAAGTGTTGTTTGATTTGTTGATTGATTTGTGACGATTTTAAAAGAAAATGATATGATTTGAAAGCATGGAAACCTCCATTTTTAAGGGGAAACTATGGCAAAATTTTTCTAGAATTTAAACACTTAGAAAAAAATATTTTTAAAACAAGTGTTTATGAGTAAACTTTAATCATGGTTTTTCATATAAAATTTGCCATAATTTTTGTTACAAAAATTACAAATACTAGAGGTTGGTTTTTGATAAATAAAAGTGACTAAATATATATTTAGATGTCACATTTGTGTGATTATTTGTATATTATGTGTATTAGTTATATTATTTTAGGAATTGAAATAATATAAGTCACCCAAAATACCAAAAATTACCACACCAAATATTACCAAAATTTCCAAGGAAATAAATATATAATTTACTCGCAAAAAAATTGGACAAACCGAACAAGGAATATGAACCACAAAATATTCCGGAATTAAATTTATAAGTATATATTTTGACAAGTGAGTAAAACAGTATTTTCGAAACCAAGGAAACGAAAAATATGATTTTTATAATTATTACAAAATATATCATATTTTTGTCAAGAAGAAAATATATTATTTTTGGGTAAAGAAAAATATATATGTTTTCTTGAACAATTAGAAAATATAATATTCTTGGGAGAAAATATATATTTTCTTAATTAAATTTAGAACATATTATTTTGGGGTGAAAAATGGATTTATATATATTTTCTAAGTTAATCTTGAAAATATATTATTTTGGAGTTTATATAAAAATACAATTATTTTTGCCAAGGGAAAAGTTATAGATAATTTTCAATAAAAGTTTGTCTTAAAATATATAAATATTTTAAGAATATATATATTGGTGATTTTTATTAAAAATAATATTCTGGAAAGTATAAATAAAAAAAATTAAGTATAAGAATACTTAAAAAATACAACAAAAATACGTATTCTCGTACGTATAAATACACACCGAAATACGCCACCAATACTTGGCAAAATACACAAGTCTAAGAATACGAGTATAAATATACCCATCCTTGGGAAAAAATATACATGTATAAATACATGATGTATCAAGTTAAAATATATTATTTTAACAAATATTCCAGTAACTAGTAAATATAATTTAAGTTAAAATATTATTATTTTAACAAATAATTATATACTTTGGAATAATACTAATAACATCAAGAAATGTAACTCAAAGATACTAATCAAGATTAAAAGTCAAGGCACGACCCATCCGTCTAATAAACCGTAGCACGTTTGTAGGTAGTCGTGCGACCAAGAAGACGCTTTGAGTTATATCGGATTTCGAGACGCAAGCTTGTGAGTTCATGTCCCCCTTTTCTTTTAACTGTTTTCAGTTTTATAACTTCGGGGTGAAATACATGTTACAAATGATTACAATTACAAATGGTATGCTAAGGAATGAACTGTTAGATCATGTGAATGGGTAGGCGTTAACTTGAGACCATTAATCATTTTATAAGGACTGAGGGGCATGAGTGATAGATATATTTGGGTGTTGCGAGCCCCACCCATGGGTACGCGAGTTGGCCGCATGTGGTGACTATGTCGTCCCAGCGCAAAGGATCGAGCCTTCCTACACCGTTACACACACATTAATGACCTTGCAAATCATTAATTGATCTGTTCATATTCGCTTTCATACCGGTTTACAAATACATACATACTGTGGTTACAAATTTTATTACGAGCTCACATACAAAACACATGAACTCGCTCAACTTTTGTTGATGTTTTCAAACTACATGTAATTCAGGAAACTAATTATGGATCTGGCGGGCGTTGAAGGTTTTCAAGTTGTGTCGTCAATAAATGATGTCATCCAGTGTTGAAGGGTTTGAAGCGTGTATTTTATCTTTGATAGGATACATGGTTCAAAGCCTAGTTTTATTAGTGTCTTTTGTTAAAGTCTGTTATGGAACTTAAAACTTTGGTTGTTATGTATTTTAAACTTGAAGTCTTGGTTTGTTGTTAAACAATGATGGTTGTAATATTTTGAAACTCTTTAATGGATGAACATCGTGGTTTCTATCATATAGTTGTTTGTTATGGTTGAATGCAATGATATTAAGCAAGTCACACGTAACACACTTCCGCAAAAGTCAGGGTGTGACAGTTTGGTATTAGAGCTTCGATTGTAGCGAACTAGGATTCCTTCTCGAGTCTAGACTACAATCATTAGGGCTCTTTCACGAAAATATTTTTACAACATATTGAGTATGATGTTCACCGTACTGACCTACCGATTGTTTTCCTCCAGGACATTCCTGCACCCCGACCAGGGGAGGGTACTTCAGGCCAGCCCCCGGGTTATGACCCATTTGCTTCAGCAGCTTTCCCTCCGATTCCTCAGACTACACCATTTGCTCCCTTTACATCTACACCGCTTGACGAGCCATTCTGATAGTTCCCGCCATATACTTTGCCCATTTCCGACCCCTACCATCCCTCCCATTTTGTTGGATATACTCGGGATGAGTTGCTTATGTCACTTCAGTTACAGTTTGAGATCTTGAGTCGCAGAGTTCTGGAGCTCGAGCTGACTCCTTCATGCCCTCCTTGTCCCTGTCAGTCTACTTTTGTCCCTCCATACTCATCACCGTCAGCTACATTTGTACCTCCACCTGCTGCTTCTGTTCCTCCATATTCATCGACGTCTCCTTTTGCACATCCACCTGCTGCTTTCGCACCTTTTCCGGGTTTTGATGCCCGTTTCCTTACTTTCGAGTAGCAGATCGGTTATTTGCTTCGTCGTGTGTACGAGCTCGAGGAGGAGCTAGTACATGTTCGCAGTTTGCTTTTCTTCCCTCCTCCTCCCCCGCCATCAGTACAATAGGTTTTTGGTTTTATGCAGATGCATTACTTTTGGTGAGAGCATTACAATTGGGCCAAAATAGTGAAGATACGAAGACCATATTTTGACCATTACTTTTGTACATTGACATACTTATTTGACAAGGGTAGTGTGACCCTATGTCTCTTTTGATACGATATGATGTAGAAACACTGTAACTTGTGGTTGGTCTTTAATGAAAGCTCAATAGTCATGTTCTCATTAAACACATTGTTGATCTACATGTTTGTGCTATGAGTATGTTGTTGCATGATTGTTTGATATGATGACTGCTTACATATGTACATACGACCTCTAGACAACTATTTATTTATTTAATGAATAAGACCTGACCTATCCGATCTTCTTCTTAGAAGAAAGATGTTGCCGCGAAGGAACACTGATACCAACAACCCTCTGCCGATGACAGAGGCGGAATTACAAGAACGCATCTCACAAGTCATCGCACAACACGAGGCCCTTCGCTCCGAACACAGCGGAGGTACCTCAGGGAATAACCCACCCAATGGTAGTGTTTAGTCACCTAAGACACATTACAATACGTTTGGACATTTCCAGGTGTGCTTTGCTAATGCTTTCTATGAATGATGTTGCTTGTGTACATGTTGTACCTATAAGCAGTTTTTGGATTGCAAGCCCCTGAATTTCGACGGCACTGGGGGTGTCGTAGCCTTTGTGCGCTGGGTTGAGAAGACGGATTCTGTTTTAAGGATGAGTAAATGTGCTACAGAGCACCAAGTCACGTACATTTCTGGGTTGTTTTTAGATGGAGCATTGTCATGGTGGAACCTTCATGTTCAGACGTTGGGTGAGGCTGCTGCGTATGCTTTGGCATGGAATGAACTGAAAGAGTTGATGCGTAAAAAGTATTGTTCTCGGGCAGAAATCCAGAAGTTGGAAACGGAATTTTGGAACTTGAAAATGGAAGGTCCAAAGGTGGCTGAGTATGTGCAGAGGTTTCATGACTTGTCAAGAGTGGTTCCTTATTTGGTGGAGCCAGAGTTTAAGAGGATCGAACGTTTCATCTAGGGATTGGCATCTCAGATTCTGAGCATGGTAATAGTATCCAAGCCTCCAACCATCACCGAGGCTATTGACTTGATTGTAGCGCTCACTGAAGAAGCACTCAGGTTGGGCAAGTTTTCAATTTCTGAAACAAAGAAGAAAGAGACTCACGTGGAGTCATCTGGGGATAACAAAAGGAAGTTTACCAACTTTAAGAAGGGCACCCAAGCAAGCAACAATAGAAACAATGCCAACAAGCACAGGGATACCAGCCAGCCAGCCGAGGTCAGGACTAGCACTGCAAATACTGAACCCAAAGGAAAGTGGTACATGGGCACTCTGCCCAAGTGTGATATCTGTCAGCATCATCACGCTTGACGATGCAGATATGGGAAATGTGAGAACTATGGAAAGTGGGGCATGCCAGGAAGGCATGCTGGTATGGTGCTGGACGAAGAAATGGAGGACAAGGCGGTAATGGAAACTGTGGTGGAAATGGAAATCAGACTGGGAATCGAAACCAAGGGGGAATGGTAATTTTGGTGGAAATGGAAATAGTGGTGGTTATGGAAACCAAGATGGTAACGAAAATTGAGGTGGAAATAATTTCAACAACAATCAGGGCGGAAACAAAAACGACAATGGACGCGGTCAAGGTTGTTTCGGTTGTGGTGAAATGGGGCATTTTAAGCGGGATTGCCCAAAGAATAATCAGGCACGTGGAAGGGTGTTTAACATTGGAGCCAGGGAAGCGCGCCAGGATCCGAACATGGTTACTGGTACGTTCCCTATTAATCAACGTTATGCATCTGTGCTATTTGATACTGGTGCCGATTATAGCTTCGTATCTCTAGAATTTAAGAATAAACTTGGTTTAGTTGCAAGTAAGTTAGACGTCCCGTACTCGATAGAACTTGCTAATGGGAAGCTAGTAGAAGCTAATGAAGTGATTCAAGGATGTGTTACCTTCTTAGTTCATGTTGTGGATAAGGAAGCCGAATAGCTGAAGCTTGGAGATATCCCTGTGGTAAAGGAATATCCTGAAGTCTTCCCCGAAGACTTGCTAGGATTACCTCCTCAACGACAAGTCGAATTCCACATTGACTTGGTTCCAGGCGCCGCGCCTGTAGCCAAGGCACCCTATCGACTTGCTCCTTCATAGATGCAAGAGTTATCCATGCAGCTTCAGGAGTTATTGGACAAGGGATTCATAAGGCCGAGCTTCTCGGCTTGGGGAGCTCCAGTCTTGTTTGTCAAGAAGAAGGATGGTGGCTTTCGAATGTGCATCGACTACCGGGAGCTGAACAAGTTAACCATCAAGAATCGGTATCCTTTGCCGAGGATTGATGATTTATTTAATCAACTGCAAGGATCAAGCTACTATTCCAAGATAGATCTTCGATCGGGTTATCATCAGCTGCAGATTCAGGAGGAAAGTATACCAAAGACTGCCTTCAGAACTCGTTATGGACATTACGAGTTTCTAGTAATGCCGTTTGGATTGACCAATGCACCGGCAGTATTTATGGATTTGATGAATCGGGTGTGCAAGCTATATCTCGATAAATTCGTGATCGTATTTATCGACGATATTTTGATTTATTCACGGACGAAGGAAGATCATGAGCAACACCTCAGAGCCATTCTAGAGCTGTTAAAGAAGGAAAAGCTCTACGCTAAGTTCTCGAAGTGCGAGTTTTGGATACGCGAAGTACAGTTCCTCGGTCACGTGGTAAAAGAGAATGGTATTCATGTGGATCCCACAAAGACTGAAGCAATCAAGAATTGGGAAACTCCGAAGACACCGACCGAGATCCGACAGTTTTTGGGTTTAGAAGGCTATTATCGCAGGTTCATTGAGAATTTCTCGAAGATAGCTCAACCTTTGGCATCCATTACTCAAAAGGATAAAGAGTATGAATGGGGAGATAAGCAAGAAGAAGCCTTTCAGCTGCTCAAGAATAAGCTATGCGATGCACCGATATTATCCCTACCCGAAGGCACCGACGACTTCGTGGTATATTGCGACGCTTCGCGTCAGGGACTGGGTTGCGTGCTCATGCAACGCCAAAAGGTTATCGCATATGCTTCTCGCCAACTGAAGGTCCATGAGAAGAATTATACCACGCATGATTTGGAGCTAGGCGCAGTGGTATTTGCTTTGAAGATCTGGTGACACTATCTGTATGGTACTCGATGTACTATTTTCACGGATCGTAAGAGCCTTCAGCATATATTTGACCAGAAAGAGCTTAATATGAGACAACGACGATGGGTTGAGTTGCTGAATGATTATGACAGCGAAATCAAATATCATCCTTGAAAGGCGAATGTGGTAGCAGACGCCTTAAGTCGAAAGGAAAGGATTAAGCCCATAAGGGTTCGGGCTTTAGAGATGATTATTCAGGCGGATCTCACTTTGCGTATACGTGCTGCACAACGAGAAGCTCTTAAGAAAGAAAACATTAAGTCCGGATATCTCCGAGGAATGGAGAAGAAGTTGGAGCCTAACGAGGAAGGAACCTTGTATTTTAAAGGACGCATTTGGGTTCCGCTTTATGGTGGTATTAGAGAGGTTATATTCGATGAAGCTCATAAATCGAGGTACTCGATCCATCCAGGATCGGACAAGATGTACCAAGTTTTGAAAGATTAAAATTTATGGCCAAGACTTAAGAGTGATGTTGCTATTTATGTGGGGAAGTGCCTAACTTGTGCCAAGGTAAAGGCCGAGTATCAGAAACCTTCAGGTCTTCTGCAACAGCCGAAAATACCCATGTGGAAACGGGAACAAATTTCTATGGACTTCATCACAAAGTTACCAAGGACTCCCAGAGGTCATGATACGATATGGGTAATAGTAGATCGATTGACCAAGTCTACGCACTTCTTACCGATTCGAGAAAAGGATAACACTGGAAAGCTGGCTGAGCTTTACCTCAGAGAGATAGTTGCACGACATGGAGTGCCTATCTCGATAATTTCTTATAGAGATGGGCGGTTTGTGTCAAGGATTTGGCAATCCTTCTAGGAAGCTGTTGGTTCTCAGTTGAATCTGAGTACGGCTTTTCACCCATAGACAGACGGTCAGAGCGAAAGGACTATTCAGATGCTGGAAGATATGCTACGCGCTTGTGTAATGGATTTGGGTGGCAGTTGGGATACTCATCTACCTCTGCTTGAGTTTTCCTATAACAACAACTACCATACAAGTATTCAAGCTGCACCGTTCGAAGCTCTCTATGGACGTAAATGCCGCTCACCGTTGTGTTTGGCAGATGCCGGTGATAGACAGATGGTTGGTCCTGAACTGGTCCAGGAAACAACTGATAAGATCATACAGATCCGAGAGCGCATCAAGGCGGCTCGAGATCGATAAAAGAGTATTGCGGATCAAAGACGAAAACCCTTGGAATTCGAAGTAGGCGACATGGTTTTGTTGAAAGCCTCACCTTGGAAAGGTGTAGCACGATTTGGGAAGCGTGGTAAGTTAAACCCACGTTATATCGGGCCATTCAGGATATTGGAAAGGGTTGGTACCGTAGCATACAAGTTGGAGTTACCAGAGGAACTAAATGGTGTTCACGATACCTTTCATGTATCAAACCTGAAGAAAAGTCCAACTCAGGAGACAGTTATCATCCATGCGGATGAAGTGCATATAGATGACACTCTCCACTTCACAGAAGAACCCGTTGAGGTGACAGATTGGAAAGTTAACAAGACTCGAAAGAGTAGTGTTAAGCTTGTCAAGGTTCGTTGGAACCCGCGTCATGGCCCAGAGTTTACTTGGGAGCGTGAAGACCGAATGAAAGCAAAGTATCCGCATTTGTTCCCTAACTCCCCTGCAACTGATAGCGCAGCTTAAAATTTCGGGACAAAATTTTCTTAATGGGGGAGAATGTGACAACTGTCAAAATTTCATGTATCCATACAATAATTAAACAGTAAATAGTGCTTTAATGAATGTGCTAATTTAAACTAATGACATGAATGATTTCTGATTATTGTCATAATACACACAAGTGCATCACATACTGCATGACTTCATATCATTATTGCATGCAACGCTTTATGATTCAAATGATGCACGAAACAAAGTTAGCACAGTTATCAGATAAATAAGAAATACTGACGGGAGTTCAGTACTTAGACAGACATGGTATTAAGACACAGAATGAGCCAGAAACCAAGAGTTACACTAGTATAGTGTGTAGGAAAGTAAGGATCATAAAACTGCCCTCCTAGTGATAGTTTAAGTGCCGGAAAGTGCCTAAAACTCTCATAAACTGCAGAATTCAGCAAAAATCAGCATTTAAACAACTTAATAGTATGCAGAATTGTGGTTTAATGGTCCAGAATACTTTCCTAAGTGTCGGGAATCAAAACTGTCACAAAAGGTAACATAAAGCACACTAACCTGCATAGTTTAGTACCTTAACTAACCGGTAACCAACCGAACAAACGGACACTACCCGAAACGCCAAATTTTCACTAGAAGCATTGTTTTATTATTTCTGAGCTAGTTATGGTCCCCGAACATCATAACACCTCTTATAACAACATAACAACTTATAACACTAGCTAAACACTTAGATTTCAACTAATTCTCCTAACTTACCATTGGGTAAAGAAAAATATATATGTTTTCTTGAACAATTAGAAAATATAATATTCTTGGGAGAAAATATATATTTTCTTAAATAAATTTAGAACATATTATTTTGGGGTGAAAAATGGATTTATATATATTTTCTAAGTTAATCTTGAAAATATATTATTTTGGAGTTTATATAAAAATACAATTATTTTTGCCAAGGGAAAAGTTATAGATAATTTTCTATAAAAGTTTGTCTTAAAATATATAAATATTTTAAGAATATATATATTGGTGATTTTTATTAAAAATAATATTCCGGAAAGTATAAATACAAAAATTAAGTATAAGAATACTTAAAAATACAACAAAAATACGTATTCTCGTACGTATAAATACACACCGGAATACGCCACCAATACTTGGCAAAATACACAAATCTAAGAATACGAGTATAAATATACCCATCCTTGGGGAAAATATACATGTATAAATATATGATGTATCAAGTTAAAATATATTATGTTAACAAATATTCCAGTAACTAGTAAATATAATTTAAGTTAAAATATTATTATTTTAACAAATAATTATATACTTTGGAATAATACTAATGACATCAAGAAATGTAACTCAAAGATACTAATCAAGATTAAAAGTCAAGGCACGACCCATCCGTCTAATAATACGTGTTTCTGTTATGTACATGTGGCTATAATTTCAAGTTGATTTACGTTTCGACGTTAATTTTCCCCGAAATGAGTCGGGTCAAATATAATATGTTCTTATGCTTATTATTATTTACGTTTTCGGATGGTCTACGATTTGATGTAAGGTTTTTTCGAAAAATGAGTCGCGTCAAATATAATACGTTTCCATGTTTATTTTTATGTACATTTTCAGTTAGTCTATGTTTTAACTTAACTTTTTATCGGAACGCCGCAACAATGCGCCGAACAATTTACTAGTTATAACTATATTCTTATCCAACCTAAATATACAATTACTCCATAGTAATGAGTAATTACATAATTACTCTAGAATAATTATATACCCAGTATATTTATGTAACTATATTCTGATTCAACTTGATTTATAAGACTGGAAGGTATGGTGAGGGTCATCCCTAAGGGGATGAACCGCCACGTAAGCGGGTGTGAGGATGGGGCTAAAGAGGATGGACCTAGGGGGTGGGAGATGAGCCCCTTTATGTATATATATGTATGTATGTATAGATGTGTGTGTTGGAGAGGGACGACGAGATCGTCTGGGATCCGCTGGTGAAGACGGGCCGGCCCATAGGGGGGCGGTGTTCAGGGGCGGCGGCAGGGCTCGACGGCGCTTGGCCGTCCCCCATACCGTCTAGTCTAACTAGAGTACGTAATTATTTTAGAGTAATTATTCTATACTCTAGAGTAATTGTATGAGTATCGTATTTATGTAACTGTATTTCAATCAAACTCAAACATAAAACTAGAGTAATTATTCTATATCTAGCGTAACTGTTGCAACACTTAAAAAACGAAGGTAGATGTGATTGCATTTATTGCATCACATTTTTTTTGGTTTCATCCACTTCACATGCTTATACATTATTATATTATATTATATTATATATATATATATATATTAATTTTAAGTTGCCATGAATAGTGATTCTAAGATTTTTAAGTATTTACTAGTAATAAGACCCGCGCGCGTTGCGGCGCGGGTACATCGCAAACGTCGAACGGATTAGTCCAAGCGTTATGTGATGTGTTAATCATATAATAATGTGCGTTTCGAAGTATCCGACTAAACTCAATGTAACCTATAGATGTGTTGTAATTGGATTAAAATGTAAAGCAAATCGAGTTTATAGTGTACAGTCATAACGTATTATATGCGACTCGACTAACTCCAATTTATACCATCAAGTCAAAACGTATTATATGTGACCCGATTCATATGTAGGAAACATACAAAATAAAGGCCGAAAACGTATACCAAATTTATGTCAAAATGTAAAAAGAAAAGTTTAAAAGTTGAGGGGTCGGTATAAAGCATATGTGAAAAAAAAGGAAATTACCAAAGTATAGGTAAAAAATACAAGTTACAAAAGTAGAGAGTAAATAAAAGGAAAATTCTATATGCAAAAAATATGAATTACAAAACTATAAGCTAAAATTGGAAATTTTGGAAGTCAAAGAGGGGTGGTTTCACCGACTTTGTACTTTAAGTAATATAGAAATTAGTAAAAAGCTAAGGGCTAAAAATGCCAATTGTTAAAGTAGAAGAATAGTAAAGTTAGATAAGGGACTAAAATTGATTACTCTAAAAGTGGAGGGGTCGTAGCAAAGCTGAGGGGCTTGAAATGAAATATTGAAAAAGTTTAGGGGAGTAGCAAAGCTGAGGGGTTTAAAACGCAAAATAGAAAAAGTTTAGGGGGTGTAAGGCAATGCCGGTGGGTCACCCCACCGACATAGCCTTTTAAGTTATAGTAGAATTAAAAAATAGTATTTAAATAATATATTTAATACATGAATATTTTCAAATACTTATTAAAAAAATTATTTAATTTATATTATATTATAATTTGAAGTTGACATTATTCAACAATTTTAGGTATTTATTATAAAAATATATTTAAAATAATATATTAATACATGAATAGTGATTCAAAACTTCTAAGTATTTATTAAATATTTTTATTTAAAATAATATATATTAATAATATGTATATGTTTTTACAAGGTTAGTAAATGGTGATTACTTCTGATCGGTTGATAGAACATTGTTATTATGCATATGAATTGCAAATCCTCATGAATAGCATCTAACATTTTAGAAATTTCAAAGTTTCATTTATTTTTAAATTTACTTGCATATACATTTACGTTGGCGGCAATAGTTCTCCCACCCCATTGATGGAAAATGGGCAGCTGCCCTATTTTTTTCATTTTTAATTATAATTTAATAATGTTAGTACAATATAATATAATTGTAATTATAATTGCCCCTTTCAAAAATTACGATTTTGTACTCAGCTTAAAATTACGCTTTTGCACTCTGTTCAAAATAAATTTATGCTTTTGTCCCCAGTTAAAAATTACGATTTCGCCTTAGTTCAAAACTATGATTTTCCCCCAGTTCAAAACAAAATTTTGGTTTTGCCCCCAGCTAAAAATTACGAATTTGCCTTCAGTTTAAAATTATGAGTTTGCATTTTTTAAAAACTTATGATTTTTTCCTAAGTTAAAATCTAGAGTCTTGCTATCGTTTTAATTTTTTTTTTCAAAACTATAGTAGTTTTTATTTTACTTGGCTTACTCAATTTAACTTTTTTGTCAAGCAGGTGTCTGACACTCGCTCATTGTTTATGACAATTTACTATTTTGCCCCCAGCTCAGGCTCGCCATCTTTTTTTTCTTAGCAAAACTATGGCAGTGTTTTGGTTTAATTGGTTGAGTCGATATAATTTTTTTGAGATCGTGTTATGAAGTAGTATGCACAAGTAACTAAAATATATGCGTACATGTTATTAAACTAAGAAATATTCGGCTTAGCGCCCCGCAACGCGGGCGGGGCATCCAACTAGTTATATATTAAAGTTAGGTGACGATGAATAGTAATATATTCTTTATTTATTATTATAAGTTTTGTAGGTTTTAATTTTTTTTGTTATTTTATTATGTTTAGTTAATTTTAAACATATTTTGTTTTCTGTTATAACTTTTAACATACGATGATTTATAAAATTTCAAGTATGTCATTAACACAATGTTATTTGTATCTACATCTTGATATAAAAATCGAAGCTGATTTAATAGACATGGAATCGAAGTACAAACGTAAATCTTATCAAAAGTTACATTTTCGTTATTCTAATAATACAATGTAACGTTTTAAAGAATTCTTAATATACCATTATGATATGCTTATTTTTATCTATGTTTTGATAAAAGTTTTGTTTAAAATCAAACGGGTAAAATATAATTGATTTTTTCTGTTTTTATTTTAACAAACTGAACTAATTATACCGTCACAACCTCAGTAGTACTATAGAGTATATTTTATATAGAGTTAATTGCTTGGATGGTCCCTGTGGTTTCACGTTTTTTCACGTTTAGTCCCCACCTTTTGAAAATAGCAGGTATGCTCCCTATGGTTTGTCATTTTGTTACTCGGATAGTCCCTGAGTAGATGTCAGTTAGTTTGGAAATAGCATGTATGCTCCCTATGGTTTGTCATTTTGTTACTCGGATAGTCCCCAAAGTAAATGTTTGGGGACAATCCGAGTAACAAAATGACAAACCATAGGGAGCATACATGTTATTTTCAAAAGGTGGGGACTAAACGTGAAAAAACATGAAACCACAGGGACCATCCGGGCAATTAACGCTTTTATATATTGTATGCTATAGTTTCGGTACCATACCGGTATCGGGATGAACATATGTGATATCACCCTAGGAACATCATGCTTTGTCCAATCAATCGAACAACATCGGTATAGGTACTATCGAAAACATTACTGATATTCGTTTTCATGGTCTTCGACCGACGTAAAATATGTGTCGATATCATTTTGGTCATATCATGAATTTATGTTTTTAGTTGATACACCGAGTGCCGATACCGTACCAATACCATAATGAATCAAACCGATAACGACCGGATAACCGCCGCAACGCACGGGAGAATATTACTAGTTAGATTTATTAGTAAAGGACCTTAACCCCAGATATCATATATGTAGTATGAGTTATTTGTTTTGTAGTTGTCTTACTAAATATCTAATAGAGATCCCTTTCACATTCATTCGGATTTGGATGATCAGTCATATGTTTATACGCTTTTTTGCCACACATTCAATCGGATTTTGATGGTCAGTCATATGTTTATACGCTTTTTTGCCACTCTAAATTAGTTCACATATCTTTCAAGGTTTTTTCTATCATTGCAGAATAATTGGTCAAAGAATTGCTAGGAAGTATTTGGTACTTTGAGAATAAGGTTGTGATTTCCATTTTCGAATTGCCAATGTAATGATCTCTACTTTAGGTCACATATATTTTTTCCGTCACAAAATTTTTTTGTGATAAAACAACGTGTGACTAACAAAAACTATTACAAATGGGAAATTGTAACGAATTTACAAATGATTTTGGTAGTGTACATACATAAAACCAACAACGAAACAACCACGTTGATTTTGGTGAATAAAAGTAAATGAGGTTAATCTATAAATTGATTAACATATATAAAAATAAGATTAACATCTAATATAGTTGGTTAAAATATAAAATATAAGGTTAGATACAAAAGATAGACGGTTAGTTGCAAGTATTTTTCTTATAGAATATCTAACATGCAAGGAACAACAGACAACCTTTCATCACTTACGTAGAGGTTCAATATTGAAAGATACATTATCCTAATCAATTGATGCAACAACCATATATGACTTGTCAAACGTCAATTTCTAGTCACTGTGTTAACCACATCTTGAGAACACATTACTTGTTTATTTAATTAAATTTAAACTCTCATAAATTCTAGTGTGTGCAAATTATAGTAAGTAATCAATCCCATTATGTAACAATAACTAGAAATGTTGCAATTAAAATGTTGAAACAATTAAAGATTTGTTAAACTATTAATTTATCTCCGAATTTATACGATGATAATTAACGTTATGTTCTTATCGTAATTGTTTTACTAAATCAACAAGAAAATACATAAGTGTTTATGAGAATCAAACTTTTCTATTTTATGACATGATATATTGTATACATCGGCTTATGTGTATGTATACATTTAGAGCCACAAACTCTAATACATATAACATAAAACATAGCAGTTATAATAGGCTAACTAAAGCGTGTGAGAATCTATTTTAACCTTGACGGATTATTCAACCAGGAACTATGGTTTTTTTCTCAACCGAAAAAGTACTTGCCTGGACGAACTCATCTTGGTAAAGAAGGTTTCCACCACCTTATAAGGAAGGCTATGTTCTCCCCATCAACCGATATAAGACTTACATCTCCAACACCTTAGGGAGCCCAGGGTCCTAGTTGGTTGATGCATGCAAAGTGTAAATAATTTTTTTTAAGTTTGTTTCTTGCACAAAATCTCGTTATAAATTTAAAAAAATGGTTTTAGTTTCATACACAAATACACACATTTAGCAAAGTGTACATATCGTGTACCAGTATGGTGTGGTTTAATACCAAGTGTCAGAGTATGGTGTGGTTTAATTCCAAGTGTCGACCAAGGCTTCGGTGTCTCTCACTACTCAACCTTTGTTGCTGTTTAGTCGGATAATAAGATAGATGGGTGTTTTAGTAAAGTAAAATAAGTAAAAGCCAAGAAATAAAACAACATAAAATAAATGGAGGAAGCAGTCAGTCAAAAAATAATTATCTCTTTAATCTCAAATCCCCTTGATACAATAAGTAGCATTTGAAGTTATTCAAGTGGTGAGGTAAATAAGACATTCCATTGTGAGATGAGAATGACCACTCAGAGGAACTATCCCTAAACTCTCCATACATCCGCCTAAAATGTAGAGACCAACATCAGGCGCACATCTCCCACTAACTTACTTGCAAAGTCGGAATGCACGGCCACCGCATAAATCATAGTAAAAAACGTTTTACAGAAATATGTACTTCAGTTGTAAAATCTTCTTGCTTGGTTAAACGTGTCCGAACACTTATAACTGAATGTATAAGCTCGGTAGCACCGCACCGCCATGCAAGAGATGAATTACCCATCAAAGTTATCCAAGCCAATTCCGCGATATATATGACTTATGTGACTTTGAAATATTAAGCTTGGGAGTTGAAACTATACCTACCATCTCTAGTGTGATAACCATGTTTACATAAATCCATATGAACCCGAAATGTGTGTAGAGACCATGTTAAGCGAACACATACACATACAAGTTCGAAACCTAAGCTTGACTCATGTTCAATAAGGCATGAAAGTACATAAAAATTCAAAGGTATGGGCACACCACTAAAATCAACTTCAAGCATTAAATATATACATCAAAGTTTATATAAAACAAAAAGATACAAGAACTTTAGTCTTTAAGGATCATTACAAAGTTACCAACACTTGGTGGGTTAACCATAAAATGGTTCTAGTGAGCGATGCATCGTGGTGATAGAATGGAGTAGACGAGGGCAAAAACCCTGAGAGGTCTTCCCTGAAGTGTGTGTGCAATATGGGTTTCTTGTGTGTTATGGATGGTTTGCCTAATGGGAACAAGAATGCCTCTATTTATAAGGCGAAAATCTCCTAGCACATGGCCATGCACAAACACGCACAACCGCGACATGGTTGATCGTATCAGTCGTACGTGTACTTATTGAGTGTGCATGGGCACGCTCATAAGTTTTAATGTGCATTAGCAAAATTCAAGGTGCAAGGGTGTGCGACCTTGACGGCACAGGCGTGTATCTTTTGGAGTTGTATTTACTAGTTTAAGATTGGGGTGACACGCCCGTGTAAAGCCTTACACGGCGGTGCTTCGGCTAAAGCTTGTCTTTTTCTTCATTTTTCTATGAATTTTCGCTTGTTATCTACAAGTTAGCCAAAATCACTTGGAATTTCACAAAAATTATATTAGGTACCAAATCAAGTGAAAATTCATCCAACCCGCCAAAAGCGGAGGGAAATATGTATAAAAGATATGTATAAATGATGGCACATCATTGGCATGCCTACCCGAAACTGACTCTAATACCAGTTGCTCACATCGATTGAGGGTGTATGACGAAGCATTCCTTATAAGACGGTGAAATTCGTTAGGTGAAAACAAAACTGTGAGTTCATGGTTAGGCAATCTATCGGTGGTAAAGCACGTAATATCTTGAAACAGTTTGCTTGGGTTGTTACAAATGGTAGTAGAACCATGTTCTAGCATGTAGAATACATGAACTAGATAACTATTATGGGTGAAATTCCGAGTCCATATCCTGCATAATATCTTGGGTTATATCTTGATTACATATTAGTTGTCCACAATCAGGATGCTGGATCAGGATATTGGTAACATCCTGATGCTGTATCCTGATGTTTACTAACAAACTGTTTGCAGGTTACGAGTGCATGATTACAACGTTCATCAAGACTTGTTACCCTGAAGACTCGGTCCAGATGGTTAGAAGAGGAACGTTGAAGTCGCAATACCTGGTCCACAACGTTAACAAGGGAATATTCCAAGGCATCCCACCATTTTAGGAAAATTAGTTTATTCTTTGTAAATATAAATATGTGGATAACCAGATCTCGTAGGACACATCACATTCACTGCTCTCGAACACTTACACTCTCTCTCTCGCAATTTACACACTTCTAGCAAGCATTGTAACACTTAGCAACGATCTGGGCATTATCCTGCACTGTATCCTGACTTTTGAAGTAATAAGAAGAACAAGGCAGCTGCGATTGTCAGCTCCCGAGGTTTTGTGTCGGCGATCTAGATTGATCAAGGGCTTTCCTCGTACATCTCGTGTCAACCTTTACATTTCTGCTCATTGTTTGATTGTTGATATAGCTTGGTATCCTGAGCTATATCCTGAAAACTATTTTTGCAAACAACCAAATCAGCATATTTTTCACAAACACTGCTAGCACACTACCTCACTTAACTAATTTGATCACTAAATTGCTTCGGTAATTTTTGACCAAAACAATTTGGCGCCCACCGTGGGGCAAGTGGTGCTATTCATATTAAAAACCTTGCTAAAATCCTTACTTGGTTTTCTTTTTTTGAAACTTTTTGCTACACTATTTTCAATGGCCTGAAAATCAAACATGAGCTCTTCTACCATGTCTGCTACAACCTCTGCAACAATTGGTTCGGTGCTTTCACCACCTCCAAGGACGCAAGCATCTTCACAGCCTCAAGCTCCTCCGAGGAGGGTTGAAACTCACACATCTTGGGATATTGTTCCTACTCAGAATATCCATGGATCTGCTGCCTCAGGGAGAACTCCTATTATGGCTTCTAATGATGAAATTCTAACTTTGTTTGGTAGTATACAGGATCAGATGAAGCAACAGCAGGAGACCAACAAAATGCTGATAAGATAAATACAACTCTTGAAATCCAACTCAAACAGGCCTGCTGAGGATACTGTCACTCCCTTGCAACCCAGAGCATTGAACTTTAGCTCGGCAGTGTATACTGAGGATAACTGGGGCAATATTGTACCCAGCCATTCCCAGGGTCATACTCCCGAGATACCTTTATCGGTCAGGGTATCAACTATGAGAGGCTCAGGATATGCTCAGGGGGAGCAGCTGAAGCTGAAGACAGATCCACGGGGAGTCTGTTCGAGCAAAAGGGAGTCTGTGATTGCTGATGATATCAAACCTTCAAGAAAACTCAGACAGAGAAAGAAAGTCAAGACGCTACTAGATTGACTAAGGCAATATCCAAGGGGGAGTCTGTGAGTGCAGTTATATCTATCGCCTCCGTCAATCGAGTTCGTAGCAGTAATTAGAATGAAACATAGCTTTATAGTGTAATATGTAGGGAAAAAGGCAAGGTGGCAATATTGTAATTAAGGAGAACTTCCTTAAAAGCCTTGGCCTATAAATAAAAGGCTTATGCCTTAGATTTAGAACATTTGCCATTTCTACCATTAGAGGAGCTTGGATTCTAGAGAGAGAAAGTATAGAGAGAAAGTGCAAAAGGTGATTCGAGGTTCTTGTACGATTTCATATCTTTCTATAGAATCACAGATTATATACATTCTTGTGTTCGGTCCACGCACGTGTACGGATTCCGCACGTCACATGTGTCGTTCACAATCATTTCGGAGTCTTAAACGGTCCTACAACGCGCCTACAAGTTATCACTCCAGCATCAACATCGCTCCTTTCGAAGCTCTATACGGTCGAAATGATATAATTCTTGTAATCACATTAGACACATACTATTCAACAAAACAATATTTCAAAATTTTTTGACAAGATAATTTTATGTTGGCCCAATCTGAACAATAAATTTCAGTTATGACCCATTACCCAACCCGCCCATTTTTTCACCTCTAATATGTGTGCACAAAATGTTTCATCCTGCATGTCAGCTCAAGTTGGCCCATATCATATAATACTTATTTTGACATGTTACTCGATCCGTGCATTCTGTCACTTTATGCGTGCATAGATAAAAGTTATACCTTGATGCACCAGCCAGCCCACATGTCATCGTACCGCCCAATTGGCTGACCATCGCCCATGAGACCAAAGTATATTGCTGGTCCGATTAACTCACGGTCAAAAGCAAGATTCATTCCACACATGGGGAAGAGGGTGCCCTTCAGTATGGTTAAAACCACATCAACAAACCTAGTAATTTAGCACAAAGGATTAAACTTTATAATGCACGAGGAAACCACAGGTAAACCTAACGCCTGATCGTTCCCTGAGAGTGCTTTCAACAACGTGGTTTTTCCCACATCATGGAGGACCAAGAAGGAGTGTTATCCTGAAAGAAGTTAAACAACCAAAGAATGAATAAAGACTCATAGATTACAGTTATTTTAGTTACCATTTTAACTCATAAATAACATTCACTGATATCACAAAATACTTTTAACAAGAACTTAAAGGGACCCATATAGCATATTGGTTCAAGTTTGATGACAGACTGCACTATTGATTTATTTAGTTGACTCACTTTGGTTTCCATTATATATTCAGTCTACCTATATTCAGGCAATAAAACATAGCCTATAAAGTGCAACCATACTAATGGAAGTAGGATGTAGAGTGTAACACCCCTAAAATATTAAATTATATATGCATGTATACATGTATAATTACTAATATTAATAATAAAATAGTAAAATAAAAACTAGGAATAATTAACCTAGTTAAAATTTAACTTATAAAAAGATGGGAATTAAGGGATTTTAATTACTTTACATATCCTAAAATCTTGAGGGAAGTGACAATTCTTGACAGTCTTTTAATTAAAACAAGATAAGTCAAAACACACATTTAGTGTGTGCAATCCTCTGTATTCGATCAAAACCCCAGGGAGAACAGAGTTCTTGTTTCAAAACCCTAAATTCATCAATTTCTATCCAAAATCAAAGAAGGAAACCGATTAGGAATCGATTCCAAGCTGAATTCGTGATCATTATACTTAGGAGATCACAAGGTATGCTAAACTTTGATTTTTGGTGATGTTTTAAATTGTTATGAATTCTCATAATCTAAACTCTTGAATTAAAGTTTGAAGTTATGGCTAAATTAAGATGAGTACAAGTCTAGGAACAAACCCTAGATGAAAAATTAATGATTTCACGTTATGATCTAGTGAATTGAAGAATTATCATATGTGGGTTATATGGATTTTGTGATAGTTACTTGAATCATTGTGATAATTGATGTTATTTGATTGTTATAATGCAAGTTAAAGGGTCAATTATAGTATTATTGTGATATTGGTATGAAAAAGATGCTTTTATATGGTTAACTAGTTAATCATGAACATGATAATGGTATTATAATGATTACGCCCTTAAGATGTTCGACAAAATGTCTAAGTGATCTTGAAATATTGATTTGTATGAAAGAATCACTTAATTGATTAGCTATAGGCATTGGATGTCGAATATTGAAATATGAATTCTTAGCGATATGTTCAAATTGGATTCTATAGGCAATTTGGGTGGATCGTCAAGTAATCAAGGTGGAACGGATAATCATTTGAAAGGAAAGCTTTAAAGGTACGCGGCTCTATGCTTCATAAAATTTCGCCAGTATCTTATGTTTAGTTACTTGAATGATAATTGAATTGTTATGAAGTTTGGTTAATACTAAAACGAAGGATTTCTATGTATTAACCTATCGAAATAACTATAGTACAACGATAAGCAAAAACGTAGAAGTGGTGGATTCCACTATGATGTTCAAACAAAATGACTTGAATTATACATGTTTGGTTTGATAAAAGCAATGGATTTCGCTAACAAACTAAACGGGTCAAAATAACCAAAGTAGTAAAACTTTGGTGATATAAAGCGATGGATGTCGCTAAGAAAGCTAAATGGGTCAATAGGATGTCTTGATGTAAACCGGAAAGGTTACATGATTAAAGACGTCGAAATGATGCCGGATTTGGAAATAACATATATTATAGTCGTTAGCCGAGAAAAGGTAACGCCGAATATAAGTCATAAACTCAGTTGTGAGTATGACTAAAATATACATGAATTTCCAAATATAGGATTGGTGTTAAATTCGTTTAATTAGTCATAGTTAAACGGGTCGAATAAAGGACAAACATATAAATAACGATGTGTAAACCTCACGGGTAACATCCCGGAAATATTTGAGAGAAAGCAGGGAGATGGGAATGGGGAGCGGCTGAATGAGTGAGTAGGGTTTCGAGAAAGCTTATATTGGACCCGGAAGGGAAAAAACGGGTCAACATTATCCGGTTCAAGCTCCATGCGCCATCACAGTACATTAACGCCTTGTTGAAAAGTTGGTGTGCTTTGAAGTGTTGTACAATAAGCTTTGAACGCTTGTAGATGTTGAAAAATGGCGAATGACCATTTCTGCCATTCGGATATGCTTATATATATATATATATATATATATATATATATATATATATATATATATATATATGTAGGGTAAGATTCATGCGAGAACCACCCTTATTGCGAGAACCGCGAGAACCAATGTGAACACAAAATAAAATCTAAAAAAAAATAAAAAAAACACTCAATTTTTTTTAATATTTTTTTAAATCGCTATATTTCGTTACTATAAAAAAAACTATTTTTTTTCGAGTAACAGTTATCAATGCACATGTGCATATGTATCATTACTTCGATAAATTCGGTAATATGTTATCAGGAATAGACAACTGCACTTTAATTTACAATACCATTCGTAATACACTACTTTTTACATTACCAATATTCAAAATGCACATGTGCATCATTAGGTATAACCATGATATAACGTGTTTTGGTACAAAAAGTTTGTGATTTTGAATGGAGAAGTAGGGCCCATATACATGTTTTTTTGTTAGTTATATCTAGTGGTTGATGGTTTGGTTATAGTTGTCAATTTATGATTTAATATGTTGATTGGATGGTATAAATGGTGTTTACATACATGTAATAAAGTGAAAATATTGGTAATGGTATTGTATTATGGACGGTAGGAGGTAATGGTAGTGTATTATGGATGGTATGATAGATGAAAGGGAAAGTGTATTCAAAGTAGTGTACCAAAACACCTTATTTCATGTTGATACATATAGCTGCACATGTGCATTTCTAATATTGGTAATGTAAAAAGTATTGTATTACACATGGCAGTGTAAATGAAAGTGCAATTGTCTAATAGTTGTAATGAATTACGGAATTTGTCAAAGAAATGACAAAAATGCACATGTGCATGTTTGTGTATTATGGATGGAATGGTAGATGAAAGAGAAAGTAGTGTACCAACACACCTTATTTCATGTTGATACATATAAATGCACATGTGGATTTCTAATATTGTTAACGTAAAAAGTAGTGTATTACACGTGGTAGTGTAAATAAAAGTGCAATTGTCTAATATTTGTAATGAATTACGGAGTTTGTCAAAGAAATGATACAAATGCACATGTGCATGGATAACTGTGACTCGATTTTTTTTATTATAAATGAAATATACCGATTTTTACAAAAAAATAGTAAATTTTTTTTTTGGTGTTTTTAGATTTTTTAGGTATTACTGTTTGTGTTCACACTGGTTCTCGCGGTTCTCGCAATAAAGGGTGGTTCCTAATGGATCCTTCCCCATATATATATATATATATATATAGCGGAATGTTTAAATGAAAACCATTAGTTAACGCGAGAACTAACTAAAAAAAGCCTAAAAAACATACCATTTTTTTTTACAAATTCTCGCTAGTTTTTTGTATATAAAAAAAAAACTTTAAAAAATATTGTAGTGCACATGTGGTGCATTACAAAATTTGTTTTTTCGAAAAAAAAATTTATATATAAAAAATAGCGATTTTTAAAAAAAAATTGTAAAAAAAATAAAAAAAAATTGGTATGTTTTTTAGGCTTCTTTAGTTAGTTCTCGAGATAAAAGGAGCTTTCATTTGAACATTCCCCTATGTATATATATATATAAACAGGATCAGGAGAAAACGCTCAAAAGTGTGAGAACGGTGAGAACGCTTCCTGACCTAACACGTGTCACACCGCTTAGAGAAAGGCGGAGGGGCTTTTTTGTCCTTTCGTATTTCTTTTTTTTAACGCGTCTCACTTCATCTTTCCATTTTTTTGGCGTTTAATAAATACGCGGCGTTTTTTATTGTTTTAGATCAGAATCATAGTAAATGTTTTGGCGTTTTTATTGTTTTTTAGATCAGGATGCAGGCTTTTTAATGTAAAAAACATCAGTAATTTTCTTGATTTTATTATATCAAGTGTTTTGCCATTTAGGATACAGGCCTATAATGTGACAGGCAATTATGGCGTTTGAAAACATAAATAGATTTCAATTTTCCATGTAGTGGCATTAATATAACTATAATGTTTTGGCAATAATGATATCGTTTCTTTATTTTACTGTTTCTTTCAATTTTCATTTGTTACTTAGTGTTGATTTTTCCAGTAATACTTTGTTTGCGTTTTTGGCGTTTTATATAGCAACCTCGTATTTTGCTAGCATTCGTTCTCACAGTTTTAAAACTTTCAGGCGTTTTGGTGTTTGTAGTTTTTGGCGTTTTATACTCAATTTTTTTAAAATTGTAGAGAATTAGATGATAAACAACAGAGAATTACATAACAAACAATAGAAAATGAAAAAAAATTAAAAATTATAATCTAATTTCTCATTCAAATCTTCACTGTCATCGCCTCTTCTACTTTAACTTTTTTGGCGTTTTGAACATGTTTTTGAATGCCTTATGTAGATCTTTATTTTCCTACATAACGACCGTCTTTAGAAGATGCTTATTTTTTGTGGCATCCTTTATGGTGGGTGGATATATACTTGTTTGATGACATGTTGAAGACCAACGCCTACTCTAATGTATTGATCACTTCATGCCATCAATATATGCATCCAGAACAAAGTGACATGATGTCATATCAGTGTCATCAGTCTCTTTATCTTGAATATTTGTCCATCTCATTCAGCAAAATATTATAGAGATACCCAACTCAGAGAATAATCCATTCAGTGAAACTTCATTCAGATCAATACTCAATATAGCAGAATCGAGGTTCTGCATCTGTGGGTTTTTTAAGTATTTTTTTGGCGTTTTTAAAGTGAATGGTTTCTAGGAAATATGGCGTTTGTTTCTGGTTTTGTGATAAGTTGTTTGTGCATAGAAGTCTCTCTTTATAGGATGTTTTTGGCACATAGTTTAGGTGGGATTTTGTTTATAATAAATGATATTAATAAAGTAGCCGTCTTTTCAATTACTGTGCATTTTTATTGTTTTTGTTCAGCTTTTTATAAGTTTTTAGGGTCATAGACTTTTCATCTCCCAAGTTTGGCGTTTTTGAATGGGTTTAAGTTGTTTTTGGCCTTTTTTTTCCATTTTATAGCTTTTATTAATTAATACTGCAAATTACTTTCATTATAGTTTGGGAGTTTTTGGCGTTTTTACTCCATTTATGGCGTTTCATATGCATTATGACTGTTTGGCGTTTATTAAGATAATGTATTTTTTTATTCTAAGTTGAAAAATACATAGCAAACAACAGAAAAAGAAAATTAAAAAAAATAAAAATAAAAATAAAAACAATTCATCTTCCAAATCTTCACTGTTATCAGTCTCTTTCTTCATTGAATCATGTTCGCTGGTGGTTTGGCTTAGCCATGCTTGTGTTTTTGTGGCCGTTTGGAAAGACAAAATGACATGAGTTTTTTTTTAATATGTATCTTCAAACAACTCATTAGTGTCATTCGTCTTTTTATGCCATTAAAATATTCATTAAGAACAAAACACAGAAAATGACATAAGTCTGACCCCAGCATCTTTTTGTTTATGATTTGTCCATCTCATGCAGCAAAATATTATTTGAGTCACAGCCCCTCAGGGAAGAATGCATTATCCGAAACTTTGGCGTAGAACAATATTTGAATCTACAAGAAACGATATTTGGCATTTTTGGCATTTTACTGAGGAAATAGTGTATCTGAAAGAACCGTCGATTTTTTTTGGAATTTTTTATGTTTGAGTGTTTTGGCGTTTTCTAAGATGAATGGTATATAGTAGAAAATATGCCGCTTTTTGAGTAGTTGTGTTTGATGTTTTGGGGATTTTGGCGTTGTAAATTGAATGGTATATAGTAGGAAATATGGCGTTTCAGGTTATGGGGGTGTGTTTTTATGTTTGCGATGTTTTTGTTTATATAGCGATGTGTTTTGGTCCGTAATGGCGTTTTATTCATCAGTATGGCGTTTTGGTATAGAGGTGTAAAGACGCTTTTACCCTTAATGAGGTGCGTCCACGTAATAAAATTGATGTTATTTACGAAAACGCCACCGCTCCAATCTAGTCCATAGATTGTTTTAATCGGACGATCGATAAGCGTTCTCACCGTTCTTACACTTTCTACCGTTTTCTCCAAATCCCGACCCTATATATATATATATATATATATATATATATATATATATATATATATAGGGTTGAGTTCAATTCAGAACTCTAAATAACTACAGAACTTTCAGAAATCCTTATAAACAATTTTATATATAAGTTTTTGTATTTAGGATTTTTTTTTATCATCTATTATATGGATTTCTTTGATTACATACATGTTAAAAGTAGTTTACATATGTTTAATTGCCAAAATTATATATATGTGTCCTAACTAATTACATATATGTAAAAAAACTAGTATACATATGTGTAATTATAAAATTACATATAAAAAATGATAAAATTACTCTTAACATGTATGTAATCGTAAAAATACACATAATAAATGATAAAATTATCCTAAACATAAAAATATATAAATAAAAAGATTGTTTATTAGGAGTTCTGCGAGTTCTGTAAATATTTATGGTTCTGAAATGATCCTGGCCCTATATATATATATATATATATATATAAGATTAGGTTCAAACGTGAACAAAATCCCAAGAGTGAACTGCGTGAATTGATCTGGGCCCTTGATTTTTATGATCTTGAGATTAAAATGAGTGGCATGATGGTAATTATTTGGTTAATTTTTTCCATTTAATTAAATACAAAAAGGGTATATGTGTAATTTCCATATTGCATTGATTGCATAAATCTCGTTTCTCTCTCACAAATCATCATATTCACACTTTTATTCCCAACCTTCTCTCTCACCATCATCTGAGATATCGAACTAACTTTCTTCAACAATCTTCTCTTTCACTTTTACAGGCGGCATCGAGGAAAAGAAAGGGGTTGTTCGCCGTTTTATCGCCGACGTCGAAGGAAAAAAACAGGGGTGCCAACGAAGGTGGAGGTGGTTGAACGGAATGGTTTTCCGGATGGGGTTCGTCGGTGGTCCGATGGTGGTGGTCGACGACGGCCATGGCGGCGCATGGCGGTCAACAGTGGCAACAACAACGACGCACCAGGGAACCGACGACCGGAGGTCTCTCCGGCGACGGCTGAGTTAGATCGGTGATGAAGTGCGGCGGTGGTCGTGGCACCGGCTAAGTGGAGATCGGTGATGATAACGCCGGAGATGACAACGAAAGTGGCGGTTCTGAACCACGGCAACGGTGGTTCGGAGTTCTTTCCCGGTAATCGTCTCTGTCCTTCCTTCTTCTTCATCTTTCAGATTTGTTTAGATCCACATATTATTAGTTGTTTGACTATTATATTCCTAGGGATATTGACCACAAATTCTTCAAAAGTCAACTGTCATTATTAAATTAGCCAGGTTATATTTTCTATAATGATTAGAAAATAGTTCAATCAACCAGGTTATATTTTCTGTAATGATTCAAATAAGACAAGACTAAATATAATAACCCAAATGAGACAAATAAGTTGTTCTTTTATTACATTACATTAATAATAATAATTTCTGTAATAGTTCATTATTGATTTCATTTATGCTTTAATTTATCAAATATTATAAAGAACGGATCATATATGATAAACTTTGATACTTTTGAGTAAATTCAGTTCTGTCACATATTATAATCTGTGTTTTGGCTTTAATGATTTGTTTGACAATTATAATCTAGCTTTAATGATTTTGCTATGTTTTTAATTCGATGTACACATGTGTATTATGATTTTGCTCTGGTTTTAACGCGATGTACACATGTGTATTCTGATTTTGCTCTGTTTTTAATGCGATGTACACATGTGTATTCTGATTTTAACGTGATGTACACATGTGTATAGCGTCTGTTTTTGTGATATCTCAGAATTTTTTGTGTATTGAATGTGTAAGGTTGTTGATGTACACTTATGAATTATGCAGAGTATTAGTTGCTGAGTTTTTTTGTGCTATTATAGGGGATGTCGTTAACGAGAAAAGTGGAGATGGAAGGTCGATAAGGATGATTCAGCATACAACGTGGCGAATAGTTGTAAAAGATTATGTTTTTTGATTTTTCGATTATGTTGGGTTTATTGTTTTTACGAAACTGGAACTTGTAATTATATGTTTTTTTGTTTGGTTTGGAAAACATTATGGAACTTGTAATTTGTTAAATATAAAATAGTTTTACAGGTACTGTTTCTATGTATGTATTATGTAGCTAATTACACATATGTACGATGCTGAGTACACATGTGTACTGTTCTATTTATATCCAAGTACACATGTGTATACCGTTGAAATATGAAGGTTACGTGGATCTTAAAAATCAAAATTTGAATTCTGGTGATGAAATCTGAAATAAAAATTAAAATTGAAATCTGGTGATGTGTTCTTTGTTTTGATAATTATCTGATTAATAAATAAAACATAATGTGGATAATGAATTTAAAATAGGAAATATGTAACTTAATTCAATTATTAAAATAATGATTTAAATCTAATTTTTTATATAATTACAATCCTACCCTTAACAACTAAAAAGGAAATCAAGGGTCCAGATCTGTTCACGCAGTTCACTCTTGGGAGGTTGTTCACGCTGGAACCCTACCCTATATATATATATATAGGACCATTAAAATGAAAACCACATCCAGTTGTAAAAACCAAGAGAAACACTTTATAGCCACTAGATCTACAAGATGGATGGACATGATTAAAAGTAATTAAAAATAATATTAAATAATTTTTGTCTTATTATGTCTTTAATATTTTAATCCAAAATGGTAGTTTAGTAAATTACTCCGTTTTGTCTTTTTGTCTATATTGTTTTTTATTACTTTATTTATTTATTATATTAGTTTTAATTTTTTAAACATAATTTTTTTAATAAAAGCATTTTTAAATTCAGATTTTTTAACAGATTTTTAAACCTTTTACGTTTTACATTTTACGTTAAACTTTTTACATTTTACGTTTTACGTTAAACTTTTTACGTTAAAATTTTTACGTTTTACGTTAAACTTTTTACGTTTTACATTAAAAAATTTACGTTTTACGTAAAAAGTTTACGGTTTTAGCTTTTTTTTTTCAAAAACTTTTTTACACAAAAACGAACGCACCCAGAAATCGCAACTCGGTAGGTGTCTCAGATAGATTGTTATCATCATCGACTGGGAAAAAAATAAAAAATCAACAACAAAAATAAAAAACAATGATTGGATTCTTGAAAAAAACGGGTTTGGCTCAGATTTTTTCCGATATTCAGAGGCTGCAAAGTGGGGTTGCAGGTTCAAAAATCTACCATCCACCAACCGTGCCACGCCATCTTCATCAAAATATACGTTTTTTTTGGCATCATCACCGCCCCAATCCAAACGGATCAAAACCCACATAGCCAGAGCATGAGTAAACACGGTCTAGCAAGCTTGCTAACATCTTGTTCACTGTTTGAAATCTACAAAAAAGCACCAGCAAAACCCAGCAAAAACCACATATTCAAACATTCAAAATCACTAGCAAAACCCAGCAAAAATCACTGTTCGAATCTACCAAAATCACTGTTCAAACATTCAAACATTCAAAACCACATATTCAAACATTCAAAATCACTATTCGAAATCTACCAAAAAGCACCAGCAAAACCCACAGATTCAACCATTCAAAATCACCAGCAAAAACCCTTACCAACAAACACATGAACATCATCAGTGAAACCGCCTCCCCTTTTCTGCTCTGATCCCCACAAAAGTGAAACCGCCTCCAACACCAGCACCGCCGACCAACCACCTCCCACCACCGTCTTCAGCAAAAACCAGGTCTAAGGGTCGCCGGAGAAATGAGGGGACGCAGTAACATCATCAGCCACCGCCGCTCACACATGAGTGAAACCCCCCTGTGCGGCGGCGGCATCCACCGGAGACGGAGAAGGAGGGGGGTACAATGGGGAGTAGGTGCGCGGCTGCAGATTAGGTGGGGAGGGGGGATCGGAGAAGATGAATATGGGGGGGGGGGTTATTGACGCACCCCAACCGATGGCGGAAACATAGGGGTATGGCACTGAGCGAAACAGATTGTCCAGAAGTTTCCATAACAATTATCATCACCAATCAATTTAAAATAACATGTCCCATACCATGTCTCAAAAGGTAAACAAATTATTACAGACGAAATCTAGGCAAATAGTTCTGTTTCGACAACTCAGATTTCAATTAGCCCAATTGTTTATCTGCTCCTAGAGACCCTTGATTTCATTTGTACCGACAACTATTTGTTGGCCTCTAAGACCTTATTCTAGCCTCGATTTCCTAGAAGATAAGCATCCTAAGCACCTGTCAAATATGTTAAAATAAAAGTCAATACACATAGTGTAAAGGTGAGCATACAAGTTTGATAATAACATATAGTGTTCGAAAGCGTTACGCATAACCAGCACGTACACAGCGTGAAATGAGGCATGTTAGTTATCGACATAGACCTATCGAGACCAATGACTGCGAGTTGACTGCCCAAGGCAGTTCGTAATACATGGTCACCACTGTAATCCATGCAAATAATTGTCCTTAACAACCCCCGTGTGAGCGGGTGCTGAGTCCAAACTATAGTACTATCGTTGCTAAGGCAGGTAGACAGCATTCCATGTGTAAACATAACAAACAAGCATTCATTAAGTCACGTATACCATGCGGTAACGGATAGCGTTTGAAGTATAGCGTAGTGTGTTCGATTGTGATTTAGTATAACTAACGTATGTAACACCCAAAAGTGCGTAAAGCAAAAAGGGATCGAGTATACTCACAGCGATGATGGATTGAAGGGAGCGCTAGAGAGTAGGGTTAGCCTGAACAGTACGATAGCATAACGATAAGTGACGCGCAACACGATGCAGGGTACAAGTGAGTCGGACAGCAGTGCGATCGGATGGTAGTCCGGTCGGACGGCCTGTCGTGCGAGTGACAATCCGTTCGGATGGTCGTCCGGTCGGACGACTGTTCGAGTGGATTGTTTCTTCCTTTGGGAAGGATGTGTTTGTGTATGATGGCTTGACTTTTGAAGTTTTCGTTGTAGTATTTTGAAAACATTGAAGTATCTCTACCTTTCAGGTCGGTCGATCGGACGGTCGTTCGATCGGACGGCAACCCGTTCGGTTGGGCACTTCACTGAGAACAAGTTCACAGCCAGGTGTCACTCGATCGGACAGTGGTTCGTTCGGGTGGCATCCTTTGTGCATTGAACATGTTGAAAATTGTTTAAGTATAAAAGTCCAAATGTCTCATGATTCGGATTGCAGTTTGATCGGATGGTAGTCCGATCAGACAGCAATTCGTTCAACATTAAGACTTCAATGGTTGGCAAAAATAGATGTGTGGGACCATGGTGCAAGTCATACGGGTGGCCAGCCGTTCGGTTGGTCTGTCCGTTTGGACGGCACTCCGTCCTGGTTAACCGGTTCCTCTTACACTTGGTTGATTTGACAGTTTGTCGTTTTATCGAGGTATTTTGATAACGTGTTAAGCAACAGAAACCTCGTCAACACTTGGTGCTCCTGATCGGACAGGAATCACCCAAACCCGATCAGTGGACGGTTCGAGATGACGTTCCATATTTAACCCAGAATCAATAATCTCGCGGATAGAATACGGATCTTGAACTAACACAACCACAATAATGAGTAGTAAGTCGGCACAAGTCCCGATTCTATCGGTTTTAAGTGCATTGAGTGTAAAAGAGTTGAAAGAAAGTTGAAAACCATCTTTCAATCCTTTTTCTTATGAATATGTTTAGATCTATGAAAGATCTTTTTTTGTTTATGTGGAAATCGGTTAGATCTAATTTGTTCTTGGTGGATTGAGGCCAAAACATGTAGTTCTTCAAGAACCCATGATGACGTCATCCTAGAACACCTTGAATCTTGATGATTTCACGGTTAAAAGTTAAGATTCAAAAGATAGAAAGGTGTAGGAGTGCGTGTAGATTAAGGAAGTACAAGATTTAGGACGAGATCTTACCGGAATCGCGAGAAATCTGAAGAAAAGTGAGGAAAATGATCTGGTCGGTCAGAGAGTTTCCAAAAGTAGAAAGGATGAAAGTGACAGGGGTATTTATAGAGTTACCCAAAGAGGAAAGTGTTGGCCGATCGGCCAGGCAGCTCGATCGGTCAGCCTGTCCGATCAGATGGCAATCCGAACGGTCGGCTGGTCGATCGGCTAGTTGCCTGATCGATCGGTCGCCTGATCGATCGGTCGCCTGATTCGAGTGTTCAGTGTGACGAGTTTTTGATGTTCCGATTGCGATTGCGAGCGTTGCGATGTGATAGATTTTCCTAGTCAAATTACTTTTAATCCCAACTACTCATATCTTGCACTATCTCTTCTCTACCAATTATCATACCATTTCGATTGTGATTTGAGTTCGATTGCGTTTGCGTTTCGATTTGTGATTCGATTGATTACCACGACATAACATAAATATCATGCACAAGTAACACATAAGGCACACACACACGTATAACAATAACCAAAATGCGTATTTCGAGTTGCGAGTGCGAGTGCGATTGCGACTCGATGTTGATTAAGTTAGACTAACTAGCGTTTAGTTGACTTTATCGCATTGTTACTTCCTATAGTTTACAGTTGTACGTCGATTATATAGCGAATAGCACATGTCGATTATTGTGATTATTGACACTTAATCCACATAATACAACTAAAGTAAACACATAAAAGAAATTCACTATCAGTCAAGTCATGTGATCGGTCGTTGACTTTGACCGTGACTTTGACTTTGACTTCAGAAACACGGGGTGTTACAGCCTCCCCTAGTTGAGGGAATTTCATCCCGAAATTAGTCCGAAGCCGTAACAAACAACTGCGGGTACTTCGCCTTCATGTCGCTTTCGAGTTCCCAAGTGAACTCCGCGTCTCGCTTGCCTTCCCATCGGACTTTCACAATAGGAATGCGCGAGCGTCTGAGCTGCTTGGTTTGGCGATCCATGATCTCAACAGGCTTTTCCATGAAGTGTAATGTTTCGTTCACTTGTAGGTCCTCTAATGGAACATGTAAGTCGTGCTCAGCTAGGCACTTTATGAGGTTTGAGACGTGGAAAGTCGGGTGTACGTTGCTAAGTTCCTCCGGTAGTTCGAGTCTGTAAGCCACTTTGCCGATTCTCTCCAGAATCTTAAAGGGTCCAACGTATCGAGGTGCGAGCTTTCCTTTCTTGCCGAATCGGACCACACCCTTCCAAGGTGAAACCTTTAGGAGTACGTAGTCACCAACGTCAAATTCAAGGGGCTTGCGTCGTCTATCGGCGTAACTTTTCTGACGATTCCGAGCTTTCGTTAGATTGTCTCGAATTTGGAAAATTTTGTCTGTCGTTTCTTGCAATAGCTCGGGACCGGTTAATTGCGAGTGACCGATCTCATTCCACACAATAGGCGGTCGACATTTTCTTCCATATAAAGCCTCGAATGGTGCCATTTGAATGCTTGAATGATAACTGTTTTTATACGAGAATTCGACTAACGGCAGGTGTGTATCCCAATTACCACCGAAGTCTATGACACACGAACGGAGCATGCCTTCAAGAGTACTAATCGTTCTTTCAGTCTGACCGTCGGTTTAAGGATGGAATGCGGTACTTAGATTAAGCGATGTACCGAGAGCAGTTTGAAACGTTTCCCACAGTCGCGAGGTAAACCGAGCATCACGATCAGAGATGATGTCACGAGGCGTCCCATGATTACAGATGATCTCGTTGGTGTAAATTCGGGCTAATCGTTCTACCTTGTAGTCTTCTCGTATTGGCAAGAAGTGAGCTGATTTGGTCAAACGGTCAATAACAACCCAGATGATGTCGTGACCTGATGACATGTGCGGAAGCTTTGTTATGAAGTCCATAGCTATACTCTCCCACTTCCATATAGGGATCGGTGATTGTTCGAGTAAGCCAGAGGGTCTTTGGTGTTCAGCCTTGACTCTTGCACAAGTCAGGCACTTTCCAACGTAGAGGGCAATATCCCTTTTCATGCCAGGCCACCAGTACTTGTAGCGAAGGTCCTGGTACATTTTGTCGGCACTGAGATGAATAGAATACCGAGATTTGTGGGCTTCGTCCATCAAAATCTTTCGCAATTCGGTCCGTTTAGGGATCCAAATTCGGTCCAGATAATGGAATATCCCATTCGGCTTATTCACAAGATGAGTTCCATCGTGATAGATTCGTTCCTTCTTCAAGGTGCGTTCATTAAAACATGCATGCTGTGCTTCGCGGATGAGGGTTTCGAGGTCGTATTGGGCTTGAACATTTCGCATACTGAGCAAATAGCTCCGTCTGCTGAGAGTGTCGGCAACGACATTTGCTTTGCCTGGGTGATAACGAATCTCACCGTCGTAATCGTTGAGAAGTTCTACCCATCGGCGTTGACGCATATTAAGTTCTTTCTGATCAAAGATGTGTTGTAGGCTCCTATGATCGGTGAAGATCGTACACTTGGTACCATACAGGTAGTGTCGCCAAATCTTTAACGCAAAAACAACCGCGCCTAGCTCGAGATCATGGGTTGTATAGTTATTCTCGTGGATTTTGAGCTGACGAGATGCGTAAGCTATGACCTTGTCCCGTTGCATAAGGACACAACCAAGACCAAGGTTAGAAGCATCACAATAGACAATGAAATAGTCGTTTCCGTCGGGCAATGTGAGAACAGGAGCATTGCAAAGCATGTGCTTGAGAGTTTGGAAAGCAGTCTCTTGTTCGGTTCCCCAAACAAAAGGCTTGTCTTTATGTGTGAGAGCGGTAAGTGGCACAGCAATCTTTAAGAATCCTTCAATAAATCGTCGATAATAACCCGCTAGTCCAAGAAAAGAACGGACTTCAGACGGGTTCTTAGGTGTAATCCAACTCCTAACTGCTTCAATCTTCGCAGGATCGACGTGAATACCTTGACTATTTATGATGTGACCCAGAAACTGAACTTTCTCCAGCCAAAATTCGCACTTGGAGAACTTGGCATAGAGTCGATTCCCCTGGAGTAGCTCGAGAACCAAACGTAGATGTTGCGCGTGTTCGGCTTTCGACTTGGAATAGATCAAGACATCGTCGATGAATACGATGACGAAACGGTTGAGATATGGTTTACACACGCGATTCATCAGATCCATGAAGACCACGGGTGCGTTGGTTAAACCAAAAGGCATAACAATGAATTCGTAGTGGCCGTATCGAGTGCGAAAAGTGGTTTTGGGTATATCTTCCTCTTGTATGCGTAGTTGGTGATAGCCTGAGCGTAGGCCGATCTTCGAGAAACACGTAGCACCTTGTAGCTGATCAAACAAATCATCAATGCGAGGCAGGGGATAGCGGTTCAAGATAGTTAACTTATTCAATTCCCGATAATCGATGCACATCCTGAACGACCCATCCTTCTTTTTAACGAAAAGGACTGGCACGCCCCAAGGAGAGGTGCTCGGGCGAATGAAGCCTTTCTCAAGTAATTCCTGGAGTTGGTTTGAGAGTTCACGCATTTCGAACGATGCGAGTCGGTAGGGAGCTTTGGCAACAGGATTGGCTCCAGGAATGAGGTCGATGCGAAAGTCGATATCACGACTTGGAGGTAGTCCGGGAAGATCCTCTGGAAAGACGTTAGGAAATTCTCGAACCACTAGGACATCGTTTATTCCAGGCCTACCTTTCTTTTCCTTCTCCGCTACTACAATGTTAGCCAAGAAAGCTCTGTATTCCTTGCAGAGATACTTGCTAGCTTGGACACATGACATGAGCTTGAGACCTTTCGAAGCAGTTTCACCATAAACACACAATAAATCACCATTCGCGAGCGAGAATCGAATCATCTTATCGAAGCACACAACTTCAGCATGGTTTTCGCGAAGAAAGTCTATGCCTACTATGACGTCGAAACTTCCGAGTTGCATCGGGATTAGGTTGATTGGGAAGATGTGATTGTTGAGCTCGAGAGTACAATCACGAAGAACAGAGTTAACGGCGACAGTTCTTCCAGTGGCGACTTCAACATCGAACGTCGAGGAGAGTTGGGAGCGCTTACGACTAAGGAGTTTCTCGAATTCAAACGACACAAAGCAATTATCGGCTCCAGTATAAAACAAACACGATGCATAAATACCATTCACAAGGAACATACCATTGACCACGTTGTTGTCAGCTTGGGCTTGGCGCGTATTGATGTTGAAGGTTCTGGCGCGTGCGGCTTGTTGTTGCTGCTACTGCTGTTGCTGCTGGTGAGGCTGCTGCTGCTGGGGCTCTTGTTTCACAACCCTGTTCGGGCACATGTTCGCAAAGTGGTTGGGATCACCACATGCGAAGCAGACTCGGGCGTTGACCGCGGGTGCCGGAGCCGCTTGTTGGCCTTGCGGGGCTGGGAGCAGAGCTTGATGAGCAGTGGTTTGAGCTGGGGCTTGACGGGGACCAGTACGGCAGTTGACAGTGAAGTGGCCGTACATGTTGCAGTGAGCGCAGAAACGACAGGCGAGACCCACCGGGTGATGATAAGAGCATGTCGGGCAAGCCGGGTGGGGGCCTGTGTATGCACGCTTTGCTAGTGGGGCATAAGTAACTGGTGCTGGTCGGTGATGAGGCTGCTGCTGGGCCGGTACGGCTTGAAGTGGAGCAGCAGTGGTAGTGACAGCACAGTTCTTATTGCTGGAGCTGCTGTTGTTGTTCTTCTTCTTGCGACGTGAGGACTTGGACGATTGAGTGGCGGCGGTTTCAGCAGTTGGTGCGGCGGTGACTTGGTGCAAATGCTTTGAAGTTTTATCCCAGACAACGGCCTTGACCCGCTTGTCGTTGATTTCAGCGGCCAGTAGGTAAGTCTCTTCGATCGTTGTAGTCTTGGCCGCTTGCACGAAATCAGCAACGCAGTCAGGCAGGGCTCGGATATACTTCTTGATTGCGATCTCCGGAGTCTTGACTTGATCAGGACAGATAATGCTGAGCTGCTTGAAGCGAGTAGTGAGTGCAGCGTTTTCACCATCCTTCTGCTTTATGTGCCAGAATTCATCTTCTAACTTTTGGCGCTCGTGAGGAGGGCAAAATTCTTCCAGCATGACTTCCTTGAGCTCGTCCCATGACAGACCGTAGGCTGCATCATTCCCACATTTGTTCCTCTCAGCCGTCCACCAGTCTAAAGCGCGGGACTGGAAGACGACAGTTGCGTTGAGAGTGCGTAGGTCATCTGGGCAACCGATCTGTCGCAGTGTGACCTCAATGGAGTCAAACCATTGAAACAAAGCTGTAGGGCCTTCTTCTCCTGTGAACTTTTTCGGTCTACATGCCTTGAATTGTTTGAAGCTGAAAGCAGCTTTGGGAGTCTCAGTTCGGGATTCCTCAGATGATTTGCTCATGTTTTCGTATATCTCGCTGATGACTTGGGGAACCACTTTTGCCATTTGTTTAGTAATCATAGAGGCGAGACGTTTGTCAGCTTGCTTTCGGCGAGCATCTCGAGAAGCGCGAGATCCAGATGACGACCTTGTCTGCATCAGACATCGCCACAGGACTCAACACAATAAAATTGAATCTCACCTCACACGCCTAATACAACTAAAGCTCAGGAACACATCCAATCACATAGTCACATAGGTACGTAATCACATATTCACATAATCACGTATAGCACAGAATCATAGAAGCATATACGCATGTAATCACAGAGGCAGTCAGAATACAGAAACCTATCATTCAAGGTCGGCGAGCGTTCGAATATAGCGAGCGCGAATAATTTGTCGAGTAGTATAGCATAAGCGTATAATGTAGCATAAAGTTGTCCACAATTTAGCGACTTGTCAGCGTTTTGATATAAAAGTGCAGTGCGAGTCGATCGTCGTCAAAGCAAAATCGAATAAATCTCCAAAATTTAAACACGTAAACAGGTAAACACATGTATAGATACATAAAATTAACAAATCGTCAGAGTCAGCAGTTGTGGGCTCAGAATCGAAACACATAAAAATCGAGAAACAGATCGTCTGCGGCTATTAGACTTTGACTACCCAAGGTGATTCGACTATTCACAAGGACTTGTTGTACACATTTGACTTCCAGGGCTGTGCTTTTACCTCAATTCTTGGGCATTTGGCACGCATCCCATTAGCCATTCCGTGACTTCAGGTCGTTGGAGTCCGTCGAGACCTTGGTGAGAGTTTTGTAAAACCAAGTAGAGGTCGGAATCAAGTCGTCAAGGTTAGGGTTTAACCCCTAGCTTAACAACTTTGTTCCTGTTTAACAAAATAAAGAGAATTTATGCGTCGAAGTATGGATTTCACTCCTAGTTTAACGCAAATTCTCGTGTTTATAGATGAAAATGTGGGTTGATCAAGTAACTTTGTCGAGAGTTTGCGGTTTTCACACCTATTCTCAACTTAATCGCTTATTCATAATTGAAGATTCGAGTGCAGTGATAGTGTAGCGTAGGTGAGAATACCGAGGAATAGTAGTAAGCTCATGCATAATCCCTACTAGTCATGCACGAGTCGGTCTGCTGGTTCCTAACTATAGACTAGGTCTCTAAGACATCGAACCGGACTAGGTCGTGTCTTGCCTAATTCCCTATAGTTATGGCTCTGATACCAATCTGTCACACCCCAACCGATGGCGGAAACATCGGGGTATGGCACTGAGCGAAACAGATTGTCCAGAAGTTTCCATAAAAATTATCATCACCAATCAATTTAAAATAACATGTCCCATACCATGTCTCAAAAGGTAAACAAATTATTACAGACGAAATCTAGGCAAATAGTTCTGTTCCGACAACTCAGATTCAATTAGCCCAGTTGTTTATCTGCTCCTAGAGACCCTTGATTTCATTTGTACAGACAACTATTTGTTGGCCTCTAAGACCTTATTCTAGCCTCGATTTCCTAGCAGATAAGCATCCTAAGCACCTGTCACATACGTTAAAATAAAAGTCAATACACATAGTGTAAAGGTGAGCATACAAGTTTGATAATAGCATATAGAGTTCGAAAGCGTTACGCATAACCAGCACGTACACAGCGTGAAATGAGGCATGTTAGTTATCGACATAGACCTATCGATACCAATGACTGCGAGTTGACTGCCCAAGGCAGTTCGTAATACATGGTCACCACTGTAATCCATGCAAATGATTGTCCTTAACAACCCCCGCGTGAGCGGGTGCTGAGTCCAAACTATAGAACTATCGTTGCTAAGGCAGGTAGACAGCATTCCATGTGTAAACATAACAAACAAGCATTCATTAAGTCACGTATAACATGCAGTAACGGTTAGCGTTTGAAGTATAGCGTAGTGTGTTCGATTGTGATTTAGTATAAGTAACGTATGTAACACCCAAAAGTACGTAAAGCAAAAAGGGATCGAGTATACTCACAGTGATGATGGATTGAAGGGATCGAGGTATTTTGATAACTTGTTAAGCAACAGAAACCTCGTCAACACTTGGTGCTCCTGATCGGACAGGAATCACCCAAACCCGATCAGTGGACGGCTTGAGACGACGTTCCATGTTTAACCCGGAATCGATAATCTCGCGGATAGAATACGGATCTTGAACTAACACAACCACAATAATGAGTAGTAAGTCGGCACAAGTCCCGATTCTATCGGTTTTAAGTGCATTGAGTGTAAAAGAGTTGAAAGAAAGTTGAAAACCATCTTTCAATCCTTTTTCTTGTGAATATGTTTAGATCTATGAAAGATCTTTGTTTGTTTATGTGGAAATCGGTTAGATCTAAGTTATTCTTGGTGGATTGAGGTCAAAACATGTAGTTCTTCAAGAACCCATGATGACGTCATCCTAGAACACCTTGAATCTTGATGATTTCATGGTTAAAAGTTAAGATTCAAAAGATAGAAAGGTGTAGGAGTGCGTGTAGATTAAGGAAGTATAAGATTTAGGATGAGATCTTACCGGAATCGCGAGAAATCTGAAGAAAAGTAAGGAAAACGAGCTGGTCGGTCAGAGAGTTTCCAAAAGTAGAAAGAATGAAAGTGACAGGGGTATTTATAGAGTTACCCAAAGAGGAGTGTGCTGGCCGATCGGCCAGGCAGCTCGATCGGTCAGCCTGTCCGATCGGACGGCAGTCCGAACGGTCGGCTGGTCGATCGGCTGGTTGCCTGATCGATCGGTCGCCTGATTCGAGTGTTCGGTGTGACGAGTTTTTGATGTTCCGATTGCGATTGCGAGCGTTGCGATGCGATAGATTTTCCTAGTCAAATTACTTTTAATCCCAACTACTCATATCTTGCACTATCTCTTCTCTACCAATTATCATACCATTTCGATTGCGATTTGAGTTCGATTGCGTTTGCGTTTCGATTTGCGATTCGATTGATTACCACGACATAACATAAATATCATGCACAAGTAACACATAAGGCACACACACGTATAACAATAACCAAAATGCGTATTTCGAGTTGCGAGTGCGATTGCGACTCGATGTTGATTAAGTTAGACTGGCTAGCGTTTAATTGACTTTATCGCATTGTTATTTCCTATAGTTTACAGTTGTACGTCGATTATATAGCGAATAGCACACGTCGATTATTGTGATTATTGACACTTACTCCACATAATACAACTAAAGTAAACATATAAAAGAAATTCACTATCAGTCAAGTCACGTGATCGGTCGTTGACTTTGACCTTAACTTTGACTTTGACTTCAGAAACACGGGGTGTTACAGTTATGGTTTAGGTTGAAAGATGAAGCTCTGGTTTTTGAAAAAGAGAGGAGAGAGACAAATGAAATGGAGACAAATGAGAGAGATACAATGTCTGGTAGATATAAATGAAGAGAGATGGTGAGATTTGAGATTTGGGGTAAATGACCAAACTACCCCTTTTTCTGATTGGTTGAGAGTGGTTCTCGCGGTTCTTACAACTGGGGATGGTTTCTATTTTAGCGGCTATATATATATATATATATAGGGGAAGGTTCAATTAAAAACCACTAGTTAAAGTGAAAACCCGAAAACTAACTAAAAAAAGCCTAAAAAAACATACCAATTTTTTTTTTTACAAATTTTCGCTAGTTTTTGTATATAAAAAATATTAGATAACCGTGTACTACACGAGTTGAAGATTATAAAATATATAGTACATAACCCTAAAAGTAATTTTTATAAATGATATAAAATATTAAATTAAACTACAATAATAATTCAAAAAAACCTTTAAACAATTCATGATGATTAGAAAATGAAACTACGATTATCAATCTAACTGGTTGGTTAAACACATATGCAGTGGCGAAGCTTGAGATTTCCGACCGGTGGTCGAAAACGTATATACCTAATAAAATTATAAAACCGGGGGGTCGAAAACGTATATACCTAAAAAATTTTATACGAAAACTACATACCGGGCAGTACTTAGCGAAAAGTTCGGGGCGTCACCCCCCCCCCCACAAAGTTGTGCCCTGCCCATATGACACATACGTTCAATCTTACGTAACTGAAGATTTTCCGTTAAAAAATGTAACTACATATTTAATGATGTATGTCATTCAGACACTACACATATTGAAGTTCTGTTTAAAATCAGATCAGCCATTAAGTACAAATGAATGTTAATAACATTTTGCTCGTCCACATTTCACTAATGTAATCATGAAAAAATAATCCAAATGATAGCATACACATGCTTTAGATGACACAAAGACAATTTTAATATAAAAAAGGCAATTCAAAGTTCATATTATCTGCTAGCTTTTGCTAAAAAAAACAACAATATCCTAATAGCATATGCATATACTAATAAATGTCTTTTGTGAGAATAACATTTCAAACAAACCTTAAATTTAATTCACAGTATAATATTTTGGCTTGGATAAGCAATCTAAGAGATCACAACTTAGCATGAGTGAGTTTATTGGATATCAAATGAGCCCCATGATCATGGTTCAAGTTCATACTGAGAATAATTTCGGCTCTACGCTCCAAGCACAAACTATAAATAATACACCATGATAAATTACTAACTTCTAAAAGTCGAGATAAATCAATCTTCCTACAGCCATAAGATCCTTTTGGCTAGGAAACTATAACAAACATATGATCAAATAATAGGCATTTCCTTTGTTTTTGCACAAAACTTGATATCTTAAAAATGTAGATAAAAAACACATAACAAAGAGTGACCATAGGATCCAATTGAATGACTTGCAAATTACAAAATAATTTGCATCAAAGAATTGGATGACTTGCCTGCTAGCTAACCGTGTCTAATACCTGTTACATGTATAACACATAACATAAAAAAAATCAAGCAGCAAAAACTACTTCCGATCCAATTGAATCTCATCCAAGGTAGTCAACAGTTCCACTACCTGCAAGCAAATGTGGATGTAGGTTATTAACTGACATGTGACTCTACATGAACTCATTAGCACAAACAATAATAATGATAAGAGAATGCAAATTGATATATATCTTACTTATGATACATGATAAGTATATCTTCAATATGTAACTTAGTAAATGAAATTGTAATACAAAACGATATATATATATCACACAAACCTATCTTTTTTAAAATACGACAAATAAGAAATGATTTTTAAATTAAATGTATAAAAAAGATTAAAAACTAATACGATACTCTTTTAATTTAAACAGAATACTGGTGGCCTAAGTACAACTTGCATAAAAACTTTTTTGTTTGGGATTGGACAAAATTAGGCTATGAACTGAACAAAAGAGTGGAAAACCATTTAGCCTGTAGTACACAAACAAAGTACTTAGGCATGAGCTTTTATTCAACCCACAATGTCTATAACCCATAAGATAGTTAAACATGGCCCAAAGAAACCAACAAATTAAATAATTTACTGGAGAAATTTAGCCAACATTAGATATATAGGTCAAAGTGCCCCCCCCCCCCCCCACACCCCATTATGAACAGATCATCATGCTTACTCCCAAATTCATTTAATCACATAAAAAATAAATGGATAAACATTGCATATCTCTATTAAACCCTAATTTTCCAAAAACTAAAATGTAATCCCTAATTCTCCAAAAACTAAAATGTAATCTCTCAAGTAACCGATCTGACCTAAATCTCAAATCATTGAGAATCCAAACAAAGCTTGGAAAACAAAGTTTGATATATCAAGATCAAAAATTAAAATAAAACCAATAAACCATACCTTTCTAAAAGCATTTTACCGCTCGAATCAAACAAAAAATTGAGATTTTTGAGAGTGATGATAAAGAATTTGATTGAAAATGTATGTTCTGGTTGAATTATTTACCTAAAAGTGGAATTTGTTGGCAATTGAATGGTGTAGAAGAGGTAAGATTGGATGGCAACATGGAGTTAGGGTTTCTGATCTAGATGAGGAACGACAATAATGAAGACGTAAAACAAAGGGGTGGCTAATTTCTAGAATCGGGTCATCCAAATTAGGACCCAAAAACCGCGTGTTGCTCCATTTAAGAAAATGGGAACTAGGAGGGAAACTCACATTTCTGATGCTCCCAACATCTAATACGTGTCCCATAAATACTTGTATCTATATAATCTATAAGAAGAGATGAGAAGCTGATGTAAGTTTGCATATGTGTCAGCTAACTAGATATGTCACGTAATCTTTGCTGATGTCATAAATCACAATTTAAAATGCTAATATAATCTATCTAATAATAATATTTCCAAATTCAAAATAAAGACACTTTTTCAAAGCAATGGATTTTTGAGGAGAGGGAGATTCAAAATTCAAATTCAAAATCAAATCTCCACATATATCTGCACATTAAGGGAGTGGGGAGATTAGAAATTCAAAATCAAATCTCCAACCCTACGATTTCTCCCCTGCGTCGACACTCTGCTCCCTCAAAAACTCCGATCTACTTCCACCGTAATCCGATCTACTTCGACCGTCACAGATAGAGATAGAGAACCAGACCGGCATCTAGGGTTTCAAGCCTTGGCTTTGAGGGAAGAGTAACGCCAGCAAGCAATGGCCTTCGGCCGACTGATCTAGGGTTTCAAGCAAGGTGAATGTTTTTTTTTTTGTTATTAGCTCTTTAATTTCTCTTACTTGGATGTATTGATTGTCATCTGCGATGATTTTTGGGTATAGTCGATTAAGCAACTTTTCAGGTTTGTTCTACCTTTTTGTGAAAGTAATTTAAGTTTTTCATTAAGATTTATGACTAGATTTTCACTTTTATGTTTTGCACATAATCTGTTTGTTTATATGCTTCATTTTTAGTTCCTTATGCACATCTATGTGATTATATTTGAACTGTGCAGTGTTTTTCTAAACGAACAAGTGTTAATTGTTGAAGTTTAGTTAGCTATTATTCGCCGACCAAATTATTTTATTTATTTGTTGATCTTTCTTAGGAAGATGCTGAAGTAAAGAAAGAACTAGAGCAATGGATCGAATTGCTAAAAATCGAAGCCGTAAAGCGATGTCAAGAGAATAACTTCAATTCAGGGTTTTTCAAGGGCAATGAGAGTAATTCTGTTGTTGATGCATGTGAATTGAAGGTAATATTTCCAAACTATAAAAACATTATTTTGTTAATAACATATTTCCAGTCTATTTACTTATGTTTGTTTGTTCCATTTACAGCTTAGGCTTGAACATATCCTTGAGAGGATGTCGTTAATATCCGACGCTGGAAATACAGAAAAACCATCATTAGCTATGAGTAGCCTATTCATTATGTTTGTGTTCTAATGAAATCGGGCGGTCTGAATCTCAACGGACTGGCTTATTCGAGTATCAAAACTTCTCTGTAAGTTATTAAACATATTTTTTTGTTTTACCGGTTGAAACCTCTGCTTGTTGTGAAATATGTATTTGGCAAAGGTAATATATCTGTAGCTCTTCTATAATGACGATGAATCAATGTTAATTAAGTTTTGTGAATATTTCACATTGTGTTATTGATGATTTTCTATATGTAGCTCTTCTATAATGACGATGAATCAATGGTAAAGGTTTGGTTAAAGCTACTCCCAAACGTGAGGCCATGTTACTAACCAGGTTAAAGTGTTTGGTTAAAGCTACTCCCAAAATTCGAATGAATATTTTGTTCAGTCCCAAGACCGTATTTATTATGGGGGGGGGGGGGGGGGGGGGGTGAGGGTTCTACTGTAAGGGAATTACTTAGGCACAAAACTGTGGAAAAAGTTATCATGTGTTTCATTGATGAGGTGACATCCTTCAATCCAGCGTCTCAATATTTTCTGTTCTTAAAAAAGTATGTATAAGTTATCCTATTCTAGAACAATTATTTGTTTTTTATGAGCAGCAAGTAGTGATGTTTTGGAAGTTTCATTTGACTGTTAACAGTAAAGCTTTCTGTGATCTAAGACTTGAGCTCATAATCAACGATGCAAGGTCCAAAACATTTATACAGTTTCTACGATTTGCGTGTGGAAATAATAATTATGTGATGTAAATGTTAAATGTTTTACGTTTCAGGGCGGAACTAGAGAAGAGAGAAGATAAATATGATGTGATTGTAGGTGACTTGGCAGATCCCATTGAAGGAGGCCCATGTTATCAGCTCTACACCAAGAGCTTTTATGAACTCACTATTAAACCAAAACTCAAGCATGGTGGCATTTTTGTTACACAGGTACTGTTACAAACCTAACATTATATAATCAAGGAGAGGTGGAAAAAATTTCATGAATATTCTTCTTTGCAAAGAAAACAAAAAATCAGTTATCCATAATGGACCTCTACACAGTATTCAATTCCTATAATAACATGGGGTATATAAGATAATGGAAATTGTGATGCTGAAATTGTTGAATCTAAGTTACCCAAAGCTATAGAAGTGGTTGACGGTACGGTAGGGAAGACAGAGGTGTCGGTTGGAGGTTCGGTAGGGGTTTCGCTGTCGCTCTTCTGTTCTCCGGTGACAACGCAGTAAGCCTTCCTCTCTAGAACTTAATGTATATAGATTTTGTTTATACATTCAATCCTCATTGGTTATTCGTTTAATCAATTTTTTTTTATTTTGATTTCGTTTCTATGTTACCTTTTAGGGTTGATGGTTGAATCTCCATCCCAAACGTTTAATTTGAATTCAAATTTGTAATTCCGTATTGTGATTCATGGCAAGGAATGAATGAAAAGAGGAATCAACGGCGTTTCAGTGTATTTGGTGAAATGTAAGGTCCATTCACTTTGTTATCTTCATTCTATTACATCTATTTGTTTTTTTTAAATGTTGGGTACTTGGGTTTAATCGGTTCCAAAGAGACAGTGAAGATGAATTTGATTTAATTGCTTGAAAAAAAGTCTAGGTTTCTTTAGTATCGTGGGTTGGAAGTTTTTTTAGTATGATTGTTTTTTTCTAATTTTTAGGTTTGCTTGAAATTTGTTATCTTATATCTACACGCAGGATGGGATGATGGGCACAGGTGATACGGTTGTTGCTGTGATCATGGTTGGTGGTCCCACAAAAGGTACTCTAAGTTCATTTTTAATTAACTTCATTTGCTATCATAAATTTACCTAAAGGCGATACGGTTGTTGCTGTGATTTTTGTTTGCTTATTATTTTGATGATTTTTTGTTTCGCCACTGTTGAACCTGCGTGTTTGGTTAATGAGATTTACCTAAAGGCCCCAAAGTGGTACCAGCGAGGCGAACCGGACTTGGTGGCGATCTTGAAAACCTCAACGGATAGCGAAAAGCAGAATGCAGCGAGGCGAAAGACGAAAATGAAGCAATTAAAACGGCGGAGCTTGCGTTCGGAGACAATGGAGTGGAAGTGAGGTGTGTCTTGTGGATGGGTCTGGTGGATCCGGGGTCGAGGAGAGGAGCTCTCGACACCACCGTTACGGGTCATCTTCGTCTTAAAAGTTTAAACCTGAATACTACGTGTGAGATGTTGGATCATGAGATCAGGTGGTGAGTAGAATGAATCATTTATATATTCTTCTTGATCATGTTGTTGAAGACATGTGGAGTATTTATACTTTATGTTATATTGTCTTTTAGTTTTATGCCTTTTAGGATTATTGTGAATTTTTGAAGTGTCACAGCCCATGCCAAAAGCTGCTTGATCTAATACGCATATTTCTACTTGTCGTCTGTTTCCATGTTACCTTTTTCTTCCTTTTTTTCTTTGAATTTTTCACATTTTTTTGCTGCTTAAAAAGTTAATTATTTGTTTAATTATAATAAATCCATTCACATGTATATTATATGTAATAATCAAGAAAACCTTTTTGCATTCTTTTTTCTTCTTTGACTTGCAATACCCCATGCAATGAGATCACATTCATATCATCACATATGTCGTATTGAACATTATAATCTTGCATTTGTTTGTAGTTTTTCTTTCAACTGTTATGGTGCATGTCATATAACAATTAACAAAAGCTGCTTGAAATGATTTCAAGGGTTAAGATTAAAAAGAAGGGTCCGAAAAAGAATTCACCAGCAAAGGTTTGCCTTAGTTACCAAGAGTGAAATTGATCATCTTGAAGAAGGTTACAGATGGCGAAAATACGGACACAAAGCCGTTAAAAGTAGCCCTTTTCATAGGTTGTATATTCATGTATACAAAAGTTACAGTTTATCAAAACTTCATTATAAAATTTCAATTCACTCTTGCATTCTAAATGTGTTCCTTTTTGTTACAAATTATCTTGAAAGAGCTATTACTGTTGCACAAACAGCAAATGCACCGTGAAGAAGCGCGTTGAGCGATCATCAGCCGATCCTACAACTGTAATTACCACATATGAAGGCTAACATTGTCATCATACCGAAAGTTCGCACCGGACCAGGAGATACTGCAAGCACTGCAGCAGAGTGCAGTAGGTCAGGAAGGAAACTTCAAGCAAATACATAAGCTATGCATGCCGTTTTTGAGATTTAAGAAGGGTGAGGTGATGACACTTGGTGTTCAAGCATTGGATCAAAGGCTGTCGTTTGGTGAAATTGAGGTTTTGCAAGAGAATTTAGAGCTGATTAAGAGACAGATAGGCCTTGAACATGTTGGTAAAATTTTGTAACATATGCAATGGAGATAACCATTTCCATTGGTAAAATTTCAAGAGAATCTATAAGAATGCTCAAATAAAAAGCGATATGTTCGACTCTGACGTAAAAAGTCAAAATGCTAGAGTAGGAAGCATGAACAAATAGAATTTTTTTTTGAAAAGACACTACATTTTATCATGGGTCGTACGCATATGTGACTTTATCAATCTACTATCTAGATACTTAAACGTAGACAAACTTTTATCATCTATAAAACTTTTGTGGGTTCATTATGCTTCTCTTGTGTCTAAACTTTTATCATCTAAACACATACTGTTTTTAACATTGTTTTATAAAGATATGTAACTAAACACAAACAATTTAAATGATATATTATAATCTATTTTTTAGTATTTGATTTCGATGGTTATTAAACCTACCCGTGTGTTCACACGGGTCCTACAACTAGCAATCTATAAGAAGAGATGAGAAGTTGATGTAAGTTTGCATATGTGTCAGCTAACTAGATATGCCACGTAATCTTTGCTGATGTCATCAATCACAATTTAAAATGTTAATATAATCTATCTAATAATAATATTCCAAATTCAAAATTAAGACACTTTTTCAAAGCAATGGATTTTTGAGGAGAGGGAGATTCAAAATTCAAATTCAAAATCAAATCTCCACATATATCTGCACATTAAGGGAGTGGGGAGATTAGAAATTCAAAATCAAATCTCCAACCCTACGATTTCTCCCCTACGTCGACACTCTGCTCCCTCAAAAACTCCGATCTACTTCCACCGTAATCCGATCTACTTCGACCGTCATAGATAGAGATAGAGAACCAGACCAGCATCTAGGGTTTCAAGCCTTGGCTTTGAGGGAAGAGTAACGCCACCCCAAAACTCCAAAACTATAACAGCCAAAATGCTTCTTTAAACGATATCATCCCGTTAAACGCCACCCCAAAACTCCAAAACTATAACAAAATTTGTTTGAAAAAGTATTATAAAAAACCTAAAAAAATAAAAAAATAAAAAAACAAACTTTAAAATATAACTAGAAACAGTAACTTCAAATCAGAAAAACTGAATATAGGGAAAATTTATTATATTAGAATCAAAAATGCCAAACTTGAAAGATGGGACGTGTTACAGACTTCAGAGATAAAGCCTGTCAAAAACAATAATTACAAACAGTAACTGAAAAGACGAATACTTTATTATAATAACGCACCGCCTAACTTATGCGCCAAAAAGAGATCCTATAAAATGATACATCTCAGCAACTTACATTTTGACCAAACCAAAAACAAAAAATAAATAAATAAATAAACAAATTCCAATACTACTAAATACCACTCACTGTAAAACGCCAAAAAAAATCAAAGATGGCTAATATGCTTTCTTGGATATTCAGTATTGTTATTCGTCAAGTTTCACTGAATGAATTGTTAGCGAAGGCGAGTAACTCAAAAAGATTTTGCTGCATGAGATGGACAAAAATTCAAGAAAAAAATTCTAATGCCAGTCATATGGCATTTTGTATTTTTTGTTCTTGAAGAAGGCTTGGATGAGGAAAAGATATCAATGACACTAAAGAGTGGGATGATGATAAAGATGAAGATCAACATGAAGAAAAAGCGAAAAACCCACCCACACTTCATAGATCTATGTCCCCAAACATCCACAAAAAAAACAACTTGAACAGACGAGCAAACAAAAAAATCAAACCGATGGGTTTGTTAAGTTTTACATAAAACGCCATATTTTGGTGTCAGTTCTTGTACTATTAAAGAACAAAGAGACTGATGATAGTGAATATAGAGAAGATAGATCCGATTAGAATTTTTTATTTTATTTTATTCGCTTGTATTTTTTTTCTACTGGGGGCTGAAATATATTCCAACAATTGTAAAACGCCAAGATAACCAAAACGCCAAAATGTTTATAAGAAATAATAGAACAATGGGCCAACTTGTTTAAAACGCCATTCAAATAGATTTCCTGACCGTGGGTTGCAATGGCATAAGATTTGAATAAACGCCATAAACGCCAAAATGTTAATAAGATGAAACCATTAAACGCCATTAAATATTGAATTTGGTTAACGCCAAAATCTTAAAAACCAACAATATTGGGAAAAACGGAACTGGAAAAGCAGAAGATGAAATGACGAAAAAGCCCATCCGCCATTTTCTAAGCGGCGTGACACGTGTTAGGCCAGGAAGCATTCTCACCGTTCTCACACTTTTGAGCGTTTTCTCCTGATCTCGTTTCTATATATATATATATATATAGTGTGAGGTTCATTGGGGAACACTAAAAAAGTGAGGAACCGGGGAACATTTTTAAAAATTTTACTTAACATATTCAAAATCAATTTTTTAAAATTTTTTTCGACGCTTCTCCTTATAAATACTTGTAGAAGCATTTTTAATAAAAAAATCAAAAACTAAAAATATAAAAAAACAACTAAAAAAGGGTCATTTTTTTACAATTTTTTTTATTTCGAATAGTTTCTAGTCATTTTTATAAGGAAAAGCGCTAAGATTTTTTAACTGTTTTTAAACATTTTTTATATTTTTAGTTTTTTTATTAAAATTGTTTCTACATGTATTTATAAGAAAAAGCGTCAAAAAAATTAGAAAAAAATTAACTTTTAACATGTTAAGTATAATTTTTAAGAGTTCCCCGATTCCCCACTTTTTAGTGTTCACAAATGAACCCTCTCGTATATATATATATAGGGGAAGGTTTATTTGAGAAGAAATTTAATGTGAGAAGAAAAAGAAGAAATGACATAATGGTAAAACATTAAATAGTTTATAACTCCTCCCATTAATTATGTTATCTCTAATTAATAAAGTAAAAAACATTTTATCCTACACATTTCAAAATTTATCATACATGCATCTTACACTTACCGAAATTTACCCTACGCATATCTAAATATATCATACACATTTAAGAATTTATCCTACACATATACTAAAATTTATCCTACACATGTCAAAAATTGCCCTTCACCCTAAATTATTTTATCTTAAAATATTATATTTAAAAATGAGTTACAAGTTTAATTAGTTAGCAAATTAAGTACAATTTGAAATTTACCTATATGTCCTTATTAATAACATTAAATACACATGTTAAATAAAGTAAAATGGCACATTTCTATTGGTTTAAAACTTATTATGTAGAGTGCTGATTTTGTCTCTACCTGAAGGAATGGAAGATTTTGTCGTATATTGTGATGCTTCCATACAGGGTCTTGGTTGCGTGCTGATACAACGCAACAATGTGATCGCTTATGCTTCTCGACAACTGAAGGTTCATGAGAGGAATTATACGACACACGACTTAGAGTTGGGAGCCGTGGTGTTCGCGCTCAAGATCTGGAGGCATTACTTGTACGGTACTAAATGCACTATTTATACCGACCACAGGAGCCTTCAGCATATTTTCGACCAGAAGGATTTGAACATGCGACAGCGTCGCTGGGTAGAACTTTTAAACGATTATGATTGTGCAATCAAGTATCATCCGGGTAAAGCTAACGTTGTAGCAGATGCCCTCAGTAGAAAGGAATCAAAACCCAAACGTGTTCGTGCTTTGCAGCTCACCATTCATTCTAACCTGCCTGATCAGATCCGTTCGGCTCAGGCCGAGGCGTTGAAGGAAGAAAACTATGAAGCTGAGTATTTACGGGGTATGGAGAAACGACTCGAGAAGAGATCAGACGGTATTTACTATTTTATGGAACGGATATGGATTCCGTTGTTTGGTAATCTTAGGGAACTTGTAATGGATGAAGCGCACAAGTCTCGATACTCTGTTCACCCAGGTTCGGATAAGATGTATCAGGACCTCAAAGTCATGTATTGGTGTCTGAAGATGAAAGCTCATATCGCGACTTATGTGAGTAAGTGTTTGACCTGTTCGAAAGTTAAAGTGGAGTATCAGAAACCGTCTGGGTTGCTGCAACAACCATAAATACCCATGTGGAAGTGGGAGCAGATCGCAATGGATTTTGTCACTGGGCTACCAAGAACTCATAACGGAAACGATACCATTTGGGTGATCGTTGGTCGTCTCACGAAGTCAGCACACTTTTTAGCGATAAAGGAAACAGATAAGTTCTCCTAACTCGCTGCTGTATACCTTAAGGAGGTGGTTTCTAGGCACGGTGTGCCAACTTCTATTATCTCTGACCGTGACCCGCGTTTCATCTCAGATTTGTGGCAGTCGATGCACAAATCATTCGGCTCGCGTCTCGACATGAGTACTGCTTATCACCCGCAGACGGATGGTCAAAGTGAACGAACCATCCAGACACTTGAAGACATGCTGCGGGCGTGTGTGATTGATTTTGGTAAAGGCTGGGAGAAACATTTGCCGTTGATCGACTTCGAAATGATACTTGACTTTTACCTCATCTCGACTCTTAAATTTGTTCCCTCTCCTTGTATAGATTCATGAGTGGGCGAGGTCATGGACGTGGTCACATCGCGATGACCCAAGCTGAGCTGACAAACTTAATCAACACACGTGTGGCTGAGGCTTTGGCAGCCTACCAAGCTGGTACGGAATATGCCAAACACTCTTTAATCTTGTGTCATGTACACAACTCTTACCCCTGTAATGTGTTTTCTTTCGCCCATTTGGTCAGCAAGTACAAAAACAAAACAATCCACCTGCCTGTACGTTCAAGATGTTCATGGATTGTAAGCCACAGACCTTCAGTGGGACTGAAGGGGCTGTAGGACTCCTGCGATGGTTTGAGAAGGAAGAATCAGTGTTTACGATGTGCAACTGTCCTGCTGGGGACAGAGTGAAGTATGCTACGGGCACACTCGAGGATGGTGCCCTGACATGGTGGAATGCCCAGGTTCAGATGTTGGGCATCGAGGTGGCGAATGCCACTACTTGGGACGATTTCAAGGAGCTGATCAGGGAGGAGTATTATCCTCGTGATGAGATTCAGAAACTGGAGAATGAGTATTATGATCTGAAGATGGTAGGATCCGAGATTGAGGCATACGTGAAACGGTCCCATGAGTTGGCTATCATGTGTCCGAACTTGTCCCGACCTCCGCACCGAAGAATAGAACTGTTCATCAAGGGATTAGCTCCACGGGTGAAAGGTTTGGTTACTACAGCTAACCTCAACAACTTGCCTCAGATTGTCCGTTTGGCACACAAGATCACCGATCAGGAGGTGGAGAGTGGTTCGCTACCACCGCGTGTTTCTGCCACTACTGCTACTGCAACCACAGCTACTACGCCTGCTAGTGATAACAAACGAAAATGGAACGATACTGACAAAGCAACCAGTGCCAGTAAAACTCAGAAAAGGCCTGATAATAGCAACAACCGTAGTTTCAGTCAATCCTCTTCAGTTAATCAAGGCCAGGGCAGCAATCAGAGTCAAGGTTCCTATTTTGGTAGGAAGCCAAAGTGCAACAAGTTTGAGTATCATCATCATGGATCATGTGTTCGGGCTTGCCACAGGTGTGACAAGGTAGGCCATATTGCAAAGGATTGCAGAGCACCATACCCAAAGTAGCAACAGCAAAACCAGCAATAGAATCAGCAGCATCAGCAGCAGCAAAGGCAACAGTCCCATCAGAACCAAGGCTTTAAAAGGGGATGTTACCAACGTGGGGATGAGGGTCACATTAAACGGGATTGCCCCCAGCTGAATCAGAATGCCAATGATAACAACAACCGCCAGAACAACAACAATGCTGGGAACAATAACAATGGCAACAATGGGGACAATGGAGCTCGTGGAAGGGTGTTTACGATTGGTGCTAGTGATGCTAGAAACGACGGCAATGTCGTGACTGGTACGTTTTCTGTAAACGATCTTTTTGCTTCTGTATTATTTGATTCCTGTGCCGATTGGAGTTATGTGTCCCTAGAGTTTAGTCAGCGATTAGGGTTAACTCCAACACCTTTAGAGGTTAAGCTAGTAGTAGAATTAGCCGATGGCAAAACGATAGAAGCTTCGCATGTTCTGTTTGGATGTAAAATGACTATTCTGTTCATTTTTGTTTCTGAAGATGTAAAATGACTATTCTGTTCATTTTTGTTTCTAAAGATGTAAAATGACTATTCTGTTCATTTTTGTTTCTGAAGATGTAAAATGACTATTCTGTCCATTTTTGTTTCTGAAGATGTAAAATGACTATTCTGTTCATTTTTGTTTCTGAAGATGTAAAATGACTATTCTGTTCATTTTTGTTTCTGAAGATGTAAAATGACTATTCCGTTCATTTTTGTTTCTGAAGATGTAAAATGACTATTCCGTTCATTTTTGTTTCTGAAGATGTAAAATGACTATTCTGTTCATTTTTGTTTCTGAAGATGTAAAATGACTATCCTGTTCATTTTTGTTTCTGAAGATGTTGTGGAAAATGACTATTCTGTTCATTTTTGTTTCTAAAGAATACCTGTTGAAAATAACTCGGTTCATTTTTCATTTCTGAAAAATGTTCGTTAAATAGAAATTACAGGATTACTTCTTGTTCATCTTTGATGGTTATTTAACACAAAGTCACAAATAGACTCCTACGAATTAATTTCGGGACGAAATTTCCTAAAGTAGGGGAGACTGTGACACCCGTGTCACTGCGACCATCAAACAAATGCCAAACCAATGAAATATTGTATTTCATACTTGGGATTTGTAAAAATATGTGTATCGTTTACACATATCAACTCTTGTCCGATTTCAAGCTCTAAATCGCTTTCTGGAAGGTTATACACGCACTGATGCGTAAATATAACCAGTTTAATGCAACGAACACTCCGGAATAGTGAAATAGGCTTAACATACCTTGAATAACCTTTACATAACTTATATATAAGTTTTGGAAGGTTTGGTGTGGTGAAATCAAGTTAAATCGCTTACAGGGACTAAAGTTGACAAACTGCGAAAGTATGCCAATTTGAACTGTAACAGACCTTCCGGAACATGACCATAAGTTAAACATACCATAAATATCCTTTACATAGCTTAGAAATAGGCTTTGAGGGGTTCGGTGTGCTAAAATAAACTTTTGGGTCATTCAGGGACTAAAAGTGTCAAAAAGTGCACAAGTTTGCATTTTCGCGCATAACTTACGTTCTGAATACATCCGGACATCCAAAAATTTATGTAAGCACTAAAATATTTTATTTTAGTGTTCGCCATAAGAAAAATCCATTCGTCACGTCATTTGGATCGTTTTTCGCATTCGGGACCAGATTCGATGTATTAGCCGTTGTTTAATTCACAACCACACATTCTAACAATGCTTAGTCAGCGGATAAGGATGGAATTTAAACACCATGACTTTGCAACACATGTATGGATGGAATTTAAACACCTAAACACCATGACTTTGCAACACATGTATGGATGGAATTTAAACACCTAAACACCATGACATTTCAACATATGTATGGATGGAATTTAAACACCTAAACACCATGATATTTCAACACATGTATGGATGGAATTTAAACACCTAAACACCATGACATTTCAACACATGTATGGATGGAATTTAAACACCTAAACACCATGACATTTCAACACATGTACGGATGGGATTAAGGCACGTTTTCCATGAAACGATCTTAACGGTTCGGGTATTCCTATAAATACCCCATACCCCCCATTGCTAAAATCACTAGAATTCTGATTTGAGAACCTCTAAGTTGAAACCATTGTTTCATACCTGAGATTCTTGAATCGGGATTAGCATTCGGGGACCCTTCGTAAGTATTCTTTCGTTCTTTTCCTTATTTTACTGCTTTTCGAGTCAGAAAGTCAAACTTTGTTTGACTTTCAGCGTTGACCAGTAATGGTCAATGTGAAGTTTGTTTGAACTTCGCAACGTGATTGTAATCACGATGGTCATAGTCCCTTGGGACTATGCCTACTGATTACCACGTTGTCTAGGGTCGTAGGGTAAGCGATCTAATAAATCGCCTATACCTTCGAACCCGACCCAGTTTGGTCGATCATTAGGATCCGACCAAATACATTAGGTGACCATAGTATATAGGGAATAACCTTCCGAGGTTATACCTTATGGTCGCTTCGTTTAAGTAGTTGTATGATAAGTAGTTTATATGCCTTAGGTAAATTACCAGAATACCCTTTTCATGTATAATTGGTAATTAAGCATATGTAACCTAAACTTTTGTCACATAACTGATTATGTAACATGTTTAGGCATATAACACTTGTCATAGGACTAGTTAGACGGTCCGAACGCGTTTCACGCGAACGACGCGTTAAAGTAGCATAAGCTACCTAAACGGGTCGTAATGGGTCGTAGACACTTAGGTTAAGTTTCATTTAGTATGTAGGCTTTGTTAAACCAAATGACACGAGTCTCTACACTCGTTTGGTTTACAAACCCTAATGCTACCCAATCTTCCGATTTAGGTCCGGTTTATTAATGTAGCTACCTATACTAGGTGCCGTTTGATATTCCGCGATCTCTAGCATTGTTTAGTTGTTACTCAAGGACTACTGAGCAATCTCAGGTGAGTACATAGACCCCTCTTTTACTGTTTTCCAAACTGTTTTGGGGTGGAACACATGTGCCTACTTGTTACTTTCATGCTTTCCTGTTTTAACATCATATACTGCTATGTTCGTTAGTACATTATAGTACATGATTTCATTACATCTTATGCTAGGTGTGCCCAATTGTGTGCATTACTTAGTACATCGTTTTACATGACATTTTGACATAGACATTTGACATAGACATTTCGGCATAGACATTTTAACATGATTGACATTTGATCATGCATTTCCCACAAAACATAACTTTGATTTAAACCAAGGTTTACTTCAATACTTTGTTTTTGTGCATATGGTTTAGTTGAGACATTTCACTTGCCATACATGACATCTTGACATAGACGTTTGACATGGATATTTGACATAGACATTTGACATGAATATTGGACATAGACATTTTGATATGATTTACATCTTGACATGAACACTTTGACATATTACCCAATACATTTGACAATTTATTTAAACATAGACTTCTTACATTGGTTGGTTTGGTTTGATTAAGTGATTAAGTAACGATGCGTGTGTAATATGATACAAGCATGGTGGATACGCCGCTGGTACTTCCTATATATAAGTGTTTGTATGGTATTACATATCATAGCGTTATTTGAATCATTTCAGTTTGAGACATAGAACATTTTATACAAATAACATACTTTTCACAAGACATTGATTTATAAACATCTTATCTTATGCAAACATATTTTACTTGGTTATTCATTTAACCCTACATTTATTTATACTTATCATCTGATCTTATCGATTTTCAAATGATTTACAAAGCAAAGCAAATAACAAGGTTCATGACTAAACATTTTCTCAAACATAAGTCATGAAACCTATTTTCACAAAACCTTTGTATCTCACAGGCATTTTTATGCTGACGTACCTATTTTCACATGTGTTTTTCAGGAACTGTTGCATAAGATGATCAAGATACACATAGGCAGACTTGGGCTTTAGTGACAATAAAAGATGCAAGACTAGTTAATTATGTTGTATTTTCTTGTTTGTTAAGACGTTGTAACACTTCTAATCTATAAAACGAAACTTCAATTGCCATGGATTTGAAACAATTAATTATGTTACAACACTCCCCGACATTTCCGCCACGTTTCGTATGTTCTACGTGGTCGGGGTGTGACAACGGGTCCTTTCGCATGTGTATTGATTATCGGGAACTCAACAAGGTGACTGTCAAGAACCGTTATCCATTACCACGCATCGACGACTTGTTTGACCAGTTGCAAGGGTCAAGTTTTTATTCGAAGATTGACTTAAGATCTGGCTATCATCATGTGAGAGTCCGAGAGGAGGATGTTCCAAAAACGGCCTTTCGAACGCATTATGGGCACTATGAGTTTTTAGTTATGCCATTTGGATTAACGAATGCACCAGCGGTCTTCATGGATCTCATGAACCGTGTATGCAAACCGTATCTCGACGATTTCGTTATAGTATTCATCGACGACATTTTGATCTACTCAAAGAACAAGGAAGATCACGAGCGGCACTTACGTCTTATCTTGGAACTCCTGAGGAAGGAGCAACTCTATGCGAAGTTTTCTAAGTGTGACTTCTGGATTCGGGAGGTACATTTTCTTGGGCACATTGTTAATGAATTGGGGATACACATGGATCCTGCAAAGGTTGATGCTGTTAGAAATTGGCCGGCACCAAAGAATCCTTTGGAGGTGCGACAATTTCTTGGTCTCGCTGGGTATTATCGAAGATTTATCAAAGACTTCTCGAAGATCGCTCAACTACTTACCTCTTTGACACAGAAAGGTGTTGTGTATTCTTGGGGAACGAAGCAGGAGGATGCTTTCCAGCTACTGAAACAGAAACTCTGTTGAGCGCCAATTTTGTCTCTACCTGAAGGAATGGAAGATTTTGTGGTATATTGTGATGCTTCCATACAGGGTCTTGGTTACGTGCTGATGCAACGCAACAATGTAATCGCTTATGCTTCTCGACAACTGAAGGTTCATGAGAGGAATTATACGACACACGACTTATAGTTGGGAGCTATGGTGTTCGCGCTCAAGATCTGGAGGCATTACCTGTACGGTACTAAATGCACTATTTATACCGACCACATGAGCCTTCAACATTTTTTCGACCAGAAGGATTTGAACATGCGACAGCGTCGCTGGGTAGAACTTTTAAACGATTATGATTGTGCAATCAAGTATCATCCGGGTAAAGCTAACATTGTAGCTGATGCCCTCAGTAGAAAGGAATCAAAACCCAAACGTGTTCGCGATTTGCAGCTCACCATTCATTCTAACCTGCCTGATCAGATCCGTTCGGCTCAGGCCGAGGCGTTGAAGGAAGAAAACTATGAAGCTGAGTATTTACGGGGTATGGAGAAACGACTCGAGAAGAGATCAGACGGTATTTACTATTTTACGGAACGGATATGGATTCCGTTGTTTGGTAATCTTAGGGAACTTGTAATGGATGAAGCGCACAAGTCTCGATACTCTGTTCACCCAGGTTCGGATAAGATGTATCAGGACCTCAAAGTCATGTATTGGTGGCCAAAGATGAAAGCTCATATCTCGACTTATGTGAGTAAGTGTTTGACCTGTTCGAAAGTTAAAGTGGAGTATCAGAAACCGTCTGGGTTGCTGCAACAACCAGAAATACCCATGTGGAAGTGGGAGCAGATCGCAATGGATTTTGTCACTGGGCTACCTAGAACTCAAAACGGAAACGATACCATTTGGGTGATCGTTGATCGTCTCACGAAGTCAGCACACTTTTTAGCGATAAAGGAAACGGATAAGTTCTCCCAACTCACTGCTGTATACTTTAAGGAAGTGGTTTCTAGGCACGGGGTGCCAACTTCTATTATCTCTGACCGTGACCTGCGTTTCATCTCAGATTTGTGGCAGTCGATGCACAAATCATTCGGCTCGCGTCTAGACATGAGTACTGCTTATCACCCACAGACGGATGGTCAAAGTGAACGAACCATCCAGACACTTGAAGACATGCTGCGAGCGTGTGTGATTGATTTTGGTAAAGGCTGTGAGAAACATTTGCCGTTGATCGAGTTCTCCTACAACAACAGCTACCACACTAGCATTCAGGAAGCTCCGTTTGAAGCGTTGTACGGACGAAAATGTCGTTCATCTCTCTGTTGGGCTGAGGTGGGTGACAGTCAGGTCACAGGCCCTAAGCTTGTGTTGGAAACTTCAGAAAAGATTGTTCAGATCAGGAATCAGATGGCAGCAGCGCGCTATCGTCAGAAAAGCTACGCTGATAGGCGTAGAAAACCGTTGGAATTCGAAGTTAATGATCGTGTTATGCTGAAGGTCTCACCCTGGAAGGGTGTGGTGCGTTTCGGGAAACGCGATAAGCTTAACCCACGTTATATTGGGCCATTTAAGATTTTGGAGCGAATTGGTAAAGTGGCCTACAAGCTGGAGTTACATGCTGAGTTGGGTAACGTTCATGACGTCTTCCACGTGTCGCAGTTGAAGAAGTGTTTGTCTGATGATACACTGGTGGTACCGTTTCAGGGGCTGAAAATCGACGACAAGTTACAGTTTGTCGAGGAACCTATCGAAATCATGGACCGGGAAATCAAAGTCCGCAAGCATAGCCGAATCTCGATTGTGAGAGTTCGTTGGAACTCAAGACGTGGACCAGAATTCACATGGGAGCGCGAGGATCAGATGAAACTCAAGTACCCACATTTATTCCGAGAGGACAAGTCCAAGTCTGGAAAATCTAAGTCTGGCACAACTAGTGAATTTCGGGATGAAATTCCAATTCAAGTTGGGGATGATGTGGCACCTGCGGAAAATCCACAGTCATCCTAATCTAGCACCGTACTGCTTGTCAAATTTTGGGATGAAATTTCTTTCAAGTTGGGGATGATGTGACAACCCGAATTTCCACACGTTACTTGTATTTTCATGATTCATTGCGTTGTAAAATGTGCATCTTTGTGTTATGATAAATGAACTGTCTTAATATATTTAGTGACTGAATGAAAGCTTATGAATAGTTATAGATTAGATAAACTTAAACATGCTATCCCACTCGACGAAACATTAGACTCTCATCATCAACTTTAATGCGACGAAACACTACCCTTTCGTCACACCTTTAGCGACGAAACTCTTAATGTTTCGTCGAGATAGGAGGATGTTTCGCCAGGATGGGCTTTGTCCCAAGTGAGGCCCAACAGATCTGGCCATTTATATTGTGCTCTCATACCATTACGTAACATCCTAACCAGCGAAACCCTAGACTATTCTTCCCCTCCCTTGCACTCAGTGGCGATCCTCATTCTTTTCGAAGTGCTCCCAAGTCTCATCTCACTATTGGTTAGTATGTAATTAACCAACATGATCTGATCGATATATTGTTTGGTGTTTGTGATCTATAGTGAAATAGGGATTCACTAGAAACTAAATTCTCATGCAATGCTAATTAGGGTTTGGACAATTATTGTTTAAACATGTAGACTGGAACATGACTGATGAAAATTCTATGATTGGTATTACTGCACAGAATCGATAATCCTGCTCGTCTCTTGTATATTATGTTATTGTTTGGTTATAAGCATTGAATGATTATGCAATACGGTTGCGAAGGGGATGATAGCCGGGTAATCTGTGACAACCGGTAATTTACACCTTTAATTATGTGATTAACAGGTGATTACGCGATAATAAATAGTGTTTACGATGCTAATTAACTTAACCAGGCCCTTGGAGTGCCCAGGAACGTTTGTTCAGCTATACAGTACACGTATGAAGATTCGCGTGGAATCTGCGAAACATCAAATGACAACGGACTGAAACCGTACGAAATACTGATGACACCGACAAATATGGATGCTTCACGAATATTTTATGCTCATGGAGTTTGGGGCGCGATATTGGGTCTTGTAGGAATTACGGGCCACTTACACATGAGATGGGCTTGTAGGCCCTGGGCCCAAGCCCAAAACCCACAAGCCTAAACCTGTACATAATATATTAGAGACTATCAAATCCCTACAAAATATTGTCAAGATCTTAGCAAATCTTAATAAATCTCATCAAATCTATTCAAAAGATTTGTCTCTAAAGATTATAACATAAGGACTAATTGTTAACAAATTGTTATATGATCCACCAAACAATACCCATTATACATCTTTATAAAAGGGGGGCTACCCCTTGATTTCTTAAAGCAGACACAACAACACACACATAACAAACACCCTCATACCTTACCCTCTCTCTCTCGATAACTTACACAGACTTGAATTCTGTCTTTCTCACTCATATACAAAACATTACACACACAAATATAACCAAGATCAAACACAGGGAAATCACTTCCCTCACAAAACAAAACCCAACCCAGCCACACCCTCCCCTCTCGGTTCCGGTGACCGGAGCCGGTTGCCGGCTCCCCTTTCTTCTCCGATCGCACACGACAGCAGCCCCCCCTCCTCCCTCCTTCGAACAACAGAATGAACCACCACCACCACTGTTCGGTGGTGGTGCAGCGGTGCGACGACGGAGACAAACAGGAGAGAGAAGCTGAGAAAGAAAGAGTAGAGAGAGAAAGAGGCTGAGGAGAGAGAGAGCCGCCGCTCACGGTGGCTGCGGCGGCGCGTGGTGGCAAGAAGCAGAGAGAGAGAGTACTGGCGATGGTGGTGACCGGAGGTCCTTCACTCGGACCGGTTACCCTTGTCTTTATCCAACGGACTTCGTCGTTTTTCCAGCGGTCCCTGTCTCGGACCGGTGGTCCTTGCTTCGATCCGTCGGGATTCATGATGAAGATGATGACGCTTGATGATGATGAACAGTGGATTTGGTTATATTGGCTCGTTTATGTCAGGGCGGCTTCATATTTGTTCGGGTTAGCTTCGGGTCACTCTCGGTTCAGATTTGATGGTTTGGTTGCTCGGGTTATGTTACGGCTTGGGTCTCGGCTCGTTTGTGTTCAGTCAAACCTGGTCAATGCTCGGTCAACACTGGTCAAAGGAGTCAAACACAGTCAACAGCAGCTTCGGTTCGAGTTCGACACGGCCAGATTCGGTTTTGGTGCGATTCGGATTGACTCGGTCAAACTCAGTCAACTGAGCCGGTCAACTCAGTCAACGTTCAACGCGCGAGATGGTAAAGGTTTTATAACGATATTAATTTGTTATTTTTATAGTTTTTATCGTACGTGACAAACGAGCTCGAACCGGTTAATTATAGTTTACGTTTAATATATTTGACGAATTACATTATATTGATTGATTATTGGTTGAATTTTGAAAATATAACGACACTTTAGTTGTCGGGGCCATCCAAAAACAAAGGAAACTCTGCCCGTTTTTCGAGAAAATCCATTAAACCAAAGCGCGTCTTATTATAAAAACGAAAGTATCGGATTCAAATAATCTTTTGTACAAACAAATAGAAACGTATAATTACTTTTGACGATACCTTACAACTAAAACGACGATGACACAAACTAATTTACAAAATAAATATAATTATTATATTTATTTCAAACTTTCGTACTACACGAAATCGTTTTATAAAAATAAATATATCTTATATTTATTTCAAACATCGAACAATACGAAACCGTTTCATGAAAATAAATATACTTTATATTTATTTCAAATATCAAACGACATGATTTCGTCTATAAAAATAAATATAGCTTTATATTTATTTCGAATCTTAAGCAACTCGTACTCATTTACAAGAATAAATATAGTATGTATTTATTTGAAACATGCAACGACTCGATAAATCTTTTATAAAATAAATATAACTTTTATATTTATTACAAAACGCCTAAACGACAAAAACCATATTTTGATAACTATCATACAAGGCACAATATATAATACGAGTACGTTATATATTATAAAAGCATTCGCTACATAGATGCACGACTTGCAGAGACGACTAACGAAATACTTTCGATGTGTTTACATACTTTAAATCTCACGAAAACTAAGTGAATTTCGGGATGAAATTCCCATTCAAGTTGGGGATGATGTGGCACCTGCGGAAAATCCACAGTCATCCTAATCTAGCACTGTACTGCTTGTCAAATTTCGGGATGAAATTTCTTTCAAGTTGGGGATGATGTGACAACCCGAATTTCCACACGTTACTTGTATTTTCATGATTCATTGCGTTGTAAAATGTGCATCTTTGTGTTATGATAAATGAACTCTCTTAATATATTTAGTGACTGAATGAAAGCTTATGAATAGTTATAGATTAGATAAACTTAAACATGCTATCCCACTCGACGAAACATTAGACTCTCATCATCACTTTTAATGCGATGAAACACTACCCTTTCGTCACACCTTTAGCGACGAAACTCTTAATGTTTCGTCGAGATAAGAGGATGTTTCGCCAGGATGGGCTTTGTCCCAAGTGAGGCCCAACAGATCCGGCCATTTATATTGTGCTCTCATACCATTACGTAACATCCTAACCAGCGAAACCCTAGACTATTCTTCCCCTCCCTTGCACTCAGTGGCGATCCTCATTCTTTTCGAAGTGCTCCCAAGTCTCATCTCACTATTGGTTAGTATGTAATTAACCAACATGATCTGATTGATATATTGTTTGGTGTTTGTTTGTGGTTTGTGATCTATTGTGAAATAGGGATTCACTAGAAACTAAATTCTCATGCAATGCTAATTAGGGTTTGGACAATTATTGTTTAAACATGTAGACTGGAACATGACTGATGAAAATTCTATGATTGGTATTACTGCACAGAATCGATAATCATGCTCGTCTCTTGTATATTATGTTCTTGTTTGGTTATAAGCATTGAATGATTATGCAATACGGTTGCGTAGGGGATGATAACCGGGTAATCTATGACAACCGGTAATTTACACCTTTAATTATGTGATTAACAGGTGATTACGCGATAATAAATAGTGTTTACGACGCTAATTAACTTAACCAGGCCCTTGGAGTGCCCAGGAACGTTTGTTCAGCTATACAGTACACGTATGAAGATTCGCGTGGAATCTGCGAAACATCAAATGACAACGGACTGAAACCGTACGAAATACTGATGACACCGACAAATATGGATGCTTCACGAATATTTTATGCTCATGGAGTTTGGGGCGCGATATTGGGTCTTGTAGGAATTCCGGGCCACTTACACATGAGATGGGCTTGTAGGCCCTGGGCCCAAGCCCAAAACCCACAAGCCTAAACCTGTACATAATATATTAGAGACTATCAAATCCCTACAAAATATTGTCAAGATCTTAGCAAATCTTAATAATTCTCATCAAATCTATACAAAAGATTTGTCTCTAAAGATTATAACATAAGGACTAATTGTTAACAAATTGTTATATGATCCACCAAACAATACCCATTATACATCTTTATAAAAGGGGGGCTACCCCTTGATTTCTTAAAGCAGACACAACAACACACACATAACAAACACCCTCATACCTTACCCTCTCTCTCTCGATAACTTACACAAACAAACAAACACAGACTTGAAGTCTGTCTTTCTCACTCATATACAAAACATTACACACACAAATATAACCAAGATCAAACACAGGGAAATCACTTCCCTCACAAAACAAAACCCAACCCAGCCACACCCTCCCCTCTCGGTTCCGGTGACCGGAGCCGGTTGCCGGCTCCCCTTTCTTCTCCAATCGCACACGACAGCAGCCCCCCTCCTCCCTCCTTCGAACAACAGAATGAACCACCACCACCACTGTTCGGTGGTGGTGCGGCGGTGCGACGACGGAGACAAACAGGAGAGAGAAGCTGAGAGAGAGAGAGTAGAGAGAGAAAGAAGTTGAGGAGAGAGAGAGCCGCCGCTCACGGCGGCTGCGGCGGCGCGTGGTGGCAAGAAGCAGAGAGAGAGAGTACTGGCGATGGTGGTGACCGGAGGTCCTTCACTCGGACCGGTTACCCTTGTCTTTATCCAACGGACTTCGTCGTTTTTCCAGCGGTCCCTGTCTCGGCCCGGTGGTCCTTGCTTCGATCCGTCGGGATTCATGATGAAGATGATGACGCTTGATGATGATGAACAGTGGATTTGGTTATATTGGTTCGTTTATGTCAGGGCGGCTTCATATTTGTTCGGGTTAGCTTCGGGTCACTCTCGGTTCAGATTTGATGGTTTGGTTGCTCGGGTTATGTTACGGCTCGGGTCTCGGCTCGTTTGTGTTCAGTCAAACCTGGTCAATGCTCGGTCAACACTGGTCAAAGGAGTCAAACACAGTCAACAGCAGCTTCGGTTCGGGTTCGACACGGCCAGATTCGGTTTTGGTGCGATTCGGATTGACTCGGTCAAACTCAGTCAACTGAGCCGGTCAACTCAGTTGACTCGGTCAACTCAGTCAACGTTCAACGCGCGAGATGTTAAAGGTTTTATGACGATATTAATTTGTTATTTTTATAGTTTTTATCGTACGTGACCAACGAGCTCGAACCGGTTAATTATAGTTTACGTTTAATATATTTGACGAATTACATTATATTGATTGATTATTGATTGAATTTTGAAAATATAACGACACTTTAGTTGTCGGGGCCGTCCAAAAACAGAGGAAACTCTGCCCGTTTTTCGAGAAAATCCGTTGTAGGTCCCCTATTCGTATGGATCTTTCACAGAATTGTCTTTCTAATCAAGAGTGCGGAATCCTCTTGATCATAATAAGCAGAAAACGTGTAGGAAACAGAAACAGCAATTCACTTTCAAACCGGATCTTTATTGATTATCTATCAAAGTGATTACAATCAATCAAGATCCCTAACCAACACCAATTTCGTCCAAGCACAAAGACTCTCATGAAATTTCTCTCTAACAACTGTTTTGGCTGATTAACCTAAACCCTAAAGCCTAACCTTGTTTATATAACACAAGGTTTGCTACTTCGCCAAGGTTAAACATCATGGACTGCGAATTGGACAAGCCCAATTCGCCTCCATCACCCAATATGGGTTTTGGTTAGCCCAAACATTTACAACTCACTAATACAAAGCTAAACCCGCTAACTGTTTATCGATTAACTAATTACAAGATATCCAAAGACCAAATCAAAGTTGTTGTCACAAACATGCACCAACAAACTCCCCCTTGACAATAGCTTCATAAAATAACTTTGTCTTCAGTCGTCTTGCAATCTTCATGTAGTCTTGCACTGTCTTTGGTCTTTGGATAGCTTCAGCTTCAATAGCTTCGGTCAGCAACAGACTTCCCCTAAGCTGATGCATCCAATCACCAAATCTTCAAAAACTTTAGCGTTTGAGTAAACTCCAGTTCAACATTTGAATAGCAATCTTCAAACTCTTCAACTTTGTCTGCAATATAGAAAGGAGGTTCTACCATGCATCCAATCAAACTCTCATCTTCACAGCAACTCATCACTTCAACCTCTCAGCAACACACTGCTTCATTCTGTATACTATAAAACAAACATCTCGAGAAAACATAAGAATTTTTCAACATAAGTTAAACAAATTATTATTATTCAAGAGATAGTTAAACTGTATCACAGATTAAGCATTTTCAACTTATCACCAACAAGCAAAACTTTTCAATCACACACCCTATAACCCGCATGATTTAAAAGTTTGAACTCACCTTCTAACACCGTCTCCCCCTATCTGTAACAATTCCTCCAAGAATAACAGTTTTCCGTACGTTAAGAATATTAAACAGAAAAAGACACTATTTTTGGATTTTTATATTTTCGGAAAGCAAGTAAATAACAAAAAGCAATAAACACTCTATTTTTGTGAGAATCACTGGTAAGAAGATCATATCAGCACAATCAAACTGTTTCACACTTGTAGATAATTCTTTATTTAATTTTTCGTGAAAAGCAGTCCAAGACGATTACCAGTATGTTTGTCCTCTTAAACAAAATGCATGAACATTTCAAGTACCATTACCGTATGATACATTAAGGTAATATTATTACTGAAATACTAGTGTGTCCCACTGCAGGATATACCCCCGCGATCAAGGTATGCACAAAGATTCATCGTAGTAGGTGAGTATACTGAATTCATCCTTTAAGATATCCTGACAATGTCTAGGTCTGCATATAATCTGTTTTATCATGTTTTGATTGCTTAACAATGAACACCCAAATAAATACTAATCAAATCCTGGAAATATAAACAACACACTCTATCATGCAAGTATCTTCCCTACCACATATTTCACAAGTCCAATCCAGATTTCTGAAATCTTAACTGGGAATAGGTTGAGAAGAGAACAGAATAGATCTTTAGGAGAGATGGTATAATATACAGATCAAATGAGTTTTTCTCAGTTTGATATAGGTTTCTTGGGTTTCTTTTGGGCACTTGAGGGCCTCTTTCGGGTGTATTAGATCTATAGCGCGACAACGTACAGCTAGGTCAGCATGTATCTGGATGCAGCAGAAGCTGTCGTTGCCTAGCACCTCCAGGTCAGCATATATCTAGATGCAGCAGATGAGGTACACGACTTTTTCAGAGAAGATTTCAGAATCAGATCAAAATTGTGTGTATCGGGACAACATACAGACATTCAAATAGAAATGAGCTAATTCCAAGTGACTTTCTTTCCTGGGGTCATGTACAATTTTAGTTCTGAACAGAAAGACAGCCAAGATATCCCCAGATGAAATAACAGTATAAAGACCCAAAACTTCAGATTTTGGCAATCTATCAACGCAAGATTTAAGGTCATTAAACCATACACCACTGATGTGTTCCCCACTCATACACAGTTCAGTTAAGATTTATATCACATTGGTAAGTTGATTATTTCATGCTTTTTGCCTACTGGTACATCATATGATGAAGCTACTATCACACTTAAGCAATTTAATTCAGTTTGAGTGTGACAGTCTAACTTGCTGATGTACTATCATTTCTTCTTTTTCACACAGTAAACTCATTTTTAATTTTCTATTTTTTTTTATGTTTTTGATTTTTCAAATTTTTTATTTTTGATTTTTAAGAAAAGCAGAAAACTATTTACAAAAATTCTTATGAAAAATCAGTTATTCAGGATTCCTCATCCCGTTGAGTTCGACTAAATGTTCAAAGCGAGCCCTGTCAAAAACTTTAGTATAAAGATCTGCCAGGTTATCTAGTGTGTCGAATCAGCACTTTGAACTTCAATTTAAATCAATTAATATAAATATCAACAATCTCACATCCCCCTTCATGTGCCTAGAGCAGCCACTATCAACATAAGTTGATAATCCTCCTTAGCAGCTCCTGCACACACCAACTAAAAAATTAGTTAGATTGGGGGACCCAAGCCTTAATGGTCTTGGGTCGTCCAAATTCACCAACTACTGTAACATCCATCCAATATCCATTACTCCTAACTGGAGTCTTGGATCTCAGATCTGTTGATGGAATTTGATTTTGATTTCCACTAGGTCTTTGGTCCTGAGGGTTCCTATACGTGTTTGGACTATTTGACCTTTGAAAATTTTGATTTTGATATCTTGCATTTTGATTCCAAGAAGCATTATTGTTGTAATTTCTAAAGCCATTGTTATAAAAAGTTCGACCACCATCATTTTGGTATCGATTTTGATATTGACCTTGACTTCTGAAATTATTAGCATTATAATTGTTCATTCTTGGTGAACTGCTTCTAGGTCTCTCAAATCTGCCTGGTGGAGATCTAGGCTGAAATCTTGGTTGATTTCTTTGAAAACGTGGAACTTGTGGAGTTCCTTTTTCAGCCTTATCTACACCAACAACAACATTTTCTGGTTGCTTAGGAGCAGATTTCTTTGGAGAATTTGCAACTTTCTCCTGTTTATCACCACTATTCTCTGGTGACTTCTCACTTTTCCTCTCACTCACTTGTGTTTCACTCTTTTTGTTAGGACAGCAGCTAGCTACATGTCCCTTGGTGTGACATTTGAAGCACGATTTCTTTTTCGAAGACTTCTTTTCTGAAGCCTTTGAACTAGATTCGGGTTTTTCTTCTGATGATGCCTTACAAGGATTTGGTTCAGTTTGCTTAGCTTCAGAATTTTCTATGTTCTTGTTTTTAGCAAACTCTATATTTGATTCATTTTCAATAACAGCTGTTTCGTTTTTCATGTCACTTCCTTGAACAAAATTAACCTTTTTAACAAAAGTTGGATTGTTATTTTTAGGATGTGATGTGTTCTTTTTCAAAACAGGTTTGCTGTTATTATCCTTCTTAGCATCAGCACTCACAAACACATTTCCTTGACTTGATGTGGAACTACTTGGTGATGTTGACCCAAAGTCCATGAGATCATCTTCATCAGGCAGGAAAGAATAGTCATGACTAACAGGAGGTGGAACTTCATTGAAACCATGAAATCCCACACTTGTTTTGTCATTACTTTTCTTCAAGCCACCCATCATATGTTTCATAACAAAAGTAGAGTCCCTGAATTGACCTAATTTCTTTTCAAGTTCAACAATTTTAAGTTGTGCATCTGACAACTCTTTGCATTTTTCAGAAATCTCTTTTGTTTTCTCTGCCATCATTTCATGAGCTAAGTCTATCACTTGAAGTTTTTCATTTAATTTGCAGGTTACAGCTTCAATTTTACTTTCATAACCTTTTATCTTCTTCAAGTATGATGATTCATTTCTTGTAGCAAAAAAAATTGCTTCTTTTATGGTAGACATCTCGCCCACCAGACTTTGGTTTTGTGTGGACAACCTGTCAACTTCACCCTGTAATTCACGACATTTTAAACACACAGAATTAGACTTTACCTCTCCTGTTTGTTTATCAAGGTTGGCCATTAGAGCCGCAAGCTGAGCTTCCATTCTTTTATATTTTGCCTCCTTTTCTTCAGCTTCCTTTTCATGGTCAGACTTTTGCTTTTCCTCTTCAGCATCTTTTGTCTGATCACCCTTCTCTTCTTCAGCTTTACTCTCTATCTTGACCTCTGCCTCAGCATCCACTTTTGCTTCAGCATCTTCTACAGTAGCTTCACCATCATTAATTGGAGTTATCTCTGCCATGAATGCCTGTGTGACATTGTCATCTTTTTCCAAGTGAATACTCCAGTCATATGAACCTTCTCTAGCAGTAGAGATCAGCGCTCTCGAGTTAGAGTTGTTTGATGCATTCCTGTTGTTTGAACTCTGACTCGAAGTCTCCTGCTTTTGTTTTTGACATTCCCTAGCAAAATGCCCATAACTTTGACAGTTGAAGCATCTCACTTTGGTCTTGTCGAAACCAACCGTCTTTCCTATAAACTTCCTTCCTGTTCGGTTCATAAATCTCTTCACTCTTCTAGTAATCATGGCCATTTGCCACTGCAAATCCATATCTTCAAGATCATCAGGGTCAATCTGATCATAATCTTCATCCAAAGTGGCAGGATCAGATATCTTCCCCTGAATGTAGTTCTCATAAGAAGCCACAAATGAAGCAAGTAGAGCAAGATGCTCTTCAGCAGACTTCACACTCATTGGCATTGACTTAACACCACTACTCTGCTTAGAAGGTGATGTTTTCTTGGCTCCTGTTGATCCTCCTGAAGCAGCTACAAAACACACATCACCATCTTCATTCACTGTGACCTGCTCATTCTCACACGAAAGAAACGCAGTAGCAGAGTCGCTAGAAGCGTTGTGTGATGAAGAAGATGCAATCCCATTGTAAATCGTTGGATCTTGAACCTGATCATATCCAGTATCTTTCTTCTTCATACTGAGCTCATAAGCTCTCAGCTTGCCAACTACTTCTTCCAGCTCCTTTGTCTCATAATCTGCCTCTCCCTTAATCATGAGAGTATAGATATCCCACTTAGTAGGTAAGGCATCGAGCAGCTTGTCATTCTTCTCTACATCAGTATAGCAATCAATCTTATAGTTTTCCATTTCTGACATCAGATGATAGTAACGTGTGATGATGTCCTCAAGTGACTCATGCTTCATGTGCTTGAAAATAGCAAACTATTTCTTCAGTAGATCAATCTTGTTTTTCTTAACATCTGCATTTCCTGCATATCGTTTTTCTAATGCATCCCACATATCTTTCGAATTTGTGTACTTTGTGAATGTATGTTTGATGCTATCAGGTAACGACATTTTAATAGCAGCCAATGCTCTCTTTTCAGCCTCATACATCTTTTTATCATTCTCTTCCATGTTCACATAGGCTGTTCTACGTGGTCTGCCCTCAAAGTCGTGAGTAGGGTTTGTGTACCCATCTTCAATACATATCCACATGCGCATGTCTTGATATTCAATGAAGGATTGGAAACGATCCTTCCAAGTTAAATAATTCTCCACCTTCATCATCTTAGGCGGTTTGTTGGTAGTGCCAACCTCATGCTCCATTTTCAACAGCTCATTCAAACTAGACATGTTCGACATTTTTAACGTAACAGACTGATAAAACCGTACAAAATTTTCCGAAAACAGTGGTTACCAAATTACACCGTTAGAATCGTCTCGAAAAGACGAATCCAATGATATCTAATGTCGAAAACCGAAATCGCCGCTTGGCAACTGAAATTCCACCTCTTAATTTCGCTGGTTACTGATTAAATTCGCTGGGTCTGTTACTTATTCAAATTCGCTGGGTCTGTTACTTGTTCAAATTCGCTGGTCAAAATTCGCTGTTAAGTTCGCTGGTCAATTTCGCGATTACGACAACTTGTAAAGTCGCCGAAAAACCGTAATAATTTCGCTGAGGAAAATTATACGGTTACCAAAGTCGCCTTTGGATTTCAAATTCGCCGGGTCAAACAATTTCGCTGTCCACCGAGATTTCAAGTCACAAATTCGCTGATATCCAAATTCGCAGGATCTGATCAAATATTTTCCTAATTCAGCAGATTTTTCCAAGATTTCGTAACAACTTCCTGCAAAATCAAACAAGCAAATCAGCAAACTTTTGACAAACTTTTGATGAACTTGATGAAGAACACGAAAACAGTTTTCAAATCTTCAAGTTTTTTCAGCCAAAAATTCGTCCTAGAAACCCTAAAACCTGCAAACCAATCAACAATCAAAGCAGAAGATCAAACAGCCAAATATAATTAAACAAAAATTTCGAAAATTATCAAACCCACAAAATTTCAAAACCCTAGTTTTCAGGTTTCAAAAGTTTCGAAATTTCTCAGTCTTCCACCCGAATCTGCAGTCTGCAATTCTGAACCGAGCCTCCAAGAGCCTAACGCTCTGATACCAATTGTAGGTCCCCTATTCGTATGGATCTTTCACAGAATTGTCTTTCTAATCAAGAGTGCGGAATCCTCTTGATCAGAATAAGCAGAAAGACTCTCACGAAATTTCTCTCTAACAACTGTTTTGGCTGATTAACCTAAACCGGATCTTTATTGATTATCTATCAAAGTGATTACAATCAATCAAGATCCCTAACCAACACCAATTTCGTCCAAGCACAAAGACTCTCACGAAATTTTCTCTAACAACTGTTTTGGCTGATTAACCTAAACCCTAAAGCCTAACCTTGTTTATATAACACAAGGTTGCAACATTAGGCTGGGTTTTGCTACATGGGCTAGGCCCAAATCGTCCCCCATCACCCAATGTGGGTTTTGTTTAGCCCAAACTCTACTATCTCACTAATACAAAGCTAAACCCGCTAACCGTTTATCGTTTATCTAATTACAAGATATCCAAAGACCAAATCTAAGCTGTTGTCACAAACATGCACCAACAAACTCCCCCTTGACAATAGCTTCATAAAATAACTTTGTCTTCAGTCATCTTGTAATCTTCATGTAGTCTTGCACTTTCTTTGGTCTTTGGATAGCTTCAGCTTCAATAGCTTCTGTCAGCAACAGACTCCCCCTAAGCTGATGCATCCAATCACCAAATCTTCAAAACTTTAGCGTTTGAGTAAACTCCAGTTCAGCATATGTATAGCAATCTTCAAACTCAGTTAACAATCTCGCATGATTTAAAATTTTGAACTCACTTTCTAACACCGTCTCCCCCTATCAGTAACAATTCCTCCAAGAATAACAGTTTTCCGTACGTTAAGAATTTTAAACAGAAAAAGACACTATTTTTGTATTTTTGTATTTTCTGAAAGTAAGTAAATAACAAAAGCAATAAACACTCTATTTTTGTGAGAATCACTGGTAAGAAGATCATATCAGCACACTCAAACTGTTTCACACAATTAGATAATTCTTTATTTAATTTTTCGTGAAAAGCAGTCCAAGACGATTACCAGTATGTTTGTCCACTTAAACAAAATGCATGAACATTTCAAGTACCATTACCATATGATACGTTAAGGTAATTTTATTTCTGATATACTAGTGTGTCCCACTTCAGGATATACCCCCGCGATCAAGGTATGCACAAAGATTCGTCGTAGTAGGTGAGTATACTGATATCATCCTTTAAGATATCCTGACAATGTCTAGGTCTGCATATAATCTGTTTTATCATGTTTTAATTGCTTAACAATGAACACCCAAATAAATACTAATCAAATCCTGGAAATATAAACAACACACTCTATCATGCAAGTATCTTCCCTACCACATATTTCACAAGTCCAATCCAGATTTCTAAAATCTTAACTGGGAATAGGTTGAGAAGAGAACAGAATAGATCTTTAGCAGAGATGGTATAATATACAGATCAAATGAGTTTTTCTCAGTTTGATATAGGTTTCTTGGGTTTCATTTGGGCACTAGAGGGCCTCTTTCGGGTGTATTAGATCTATAGCGCGACAACGTACAGCTAGGTCAGCATGTATCTGGATGCAGCAGAAGCTGTCATTGCCTAGCACCTCCAGGTCAGCATATATCTGGATGAAGCAGAGGAGGTACACGACTTTTTCACAGAAGATTTCATAATCAGATCAAAATTGCGTGTATCGGGACAACATACAGACATTCAAATAGAAATGAGCTAATTCCAAGTGACTTTCTTTCCTGGGGTCATGTACAATTTTAGTTCTGAACAGAAAGACAGCCAAGATATCCCCAGATGAAATAACAGTATAGAGACCCAAAACTTCAGATTTTGGCAATCTATCAATGCAAGATTTAAGGTCATTAAACCATACACCACTGATGTGTTCCCCACTCATACACAGTTCAGTTAAGATTTATATCACATTGGTAAGTTGATTATTTCATGCTTTTTCCCTACTGGTACATCATATGATGAAGCTACTATCACACTTAAGCAATTTAATTCAGTTTGAGTGTGACAGTCTAACTTGCTGATGTACTATCATTTCTTCTTTTTCGAAAATTATCAAAAGGTTAAACATCATGGACTGCGAATTGGACAGGCCCAATTCGCCTCCATCACCCAATATGGGTTTTGGTTAGCCCAAACATTTACAACTCACTAATACAAAGCTAAACCCGCTAACTGTTTATCGATTAACTAATTACAAGATATCCAAAGACCAAATCTAAGCTGTTGTCACAAACATGCACCAACATCCGTTAAACCAAAGCGCGTCTTATTATAAAAACGAAAGTATCGGATTCAAATAATCTTTTGTACAAACAAATAGAAACGTATAATTACTTTTGACGATACCTTACAACTAAAACGACGATGACACAAACTAATTTACAAAATAAATATAATTATTATATTTATTTCAAACTTTCGTACTACACGAAATCGTTTTATAAAAATAAATATATCTTATATTTATTTCAAACATCGAACAATACGAAACCGTTTCATAAAAATAAATATACTTTATATTTATTTCAAATATCAAACGACATGATTTCGTCTATAAAAATAAATATAGCTTTATATTTATTTCGAATCTTAAGCAACTCGTACTCATTTACAAGAATAAATATAGTATGTATTTATTTGAAACATGCAACGACTCGATAAATCTTTTATAAAATAAATATAACTTTTATATTTATTACAAAACGCCTAAACGAAAAAAACCATATTTTGATAACTATCATACAAGGCACAATATATAATACGAGTACGTTATATATTATAAAAGCATTCGCTACATAGATGCACGACTTGCAGAGACGACTAACGAAATACTTTCGATGTGTTTACATACTTTAAATCTCACGAAAACTAAGTATTTCCAAAACTTAGTGATCATCACCGACATTAAACAAGACTTAACACGTATAACTCAATCATTTTCGTTAAGTTGACAATTTACCGTCAAATCGTTCGGTCAACGATTCGGTAGAGCTCGATGACACGTAGTTTAGTTACTACGTTATTTAGAAACTTATAAGATATTCCGTGTTAGGAATATTGTAGAATGCACGCTAGCGAGTCTCGTCCTGGAAACGACATCACGAAGTCGTATATAGCTAGCTTTGCACAGGAATATTCAGGTGAGTTCATAACCCCACCTTTTACGGTTTTACATTTTTCTAAATGTTTTCGGGGTGGAAAGACATGCACTTTTTGCAAAGCATACAAGAATTACATATTTCTAAACCATTTTACAAACAAGTGTTAACTGACACAAATGGTTTACGAGAAGCCTATGATTTATACCGGTTTTTCAAACTAGCGTATTTTTCGAAATATGCATACACACGAATTCTAGTTTTCTAAACTACGGGAAAATACAAATACAAGAGTTTACAAGATACAAATGTTACAATGTTTACAAATGGTATGATGAATACAAGAATTGAGAAATGATACAAAAAAATGATACGAGAAATGATACAAGAATTGATACGAGAAATGATACAAAAATTGATCCGAGAAATGATACAAAAATTGATACGAGAAATCGTGTCACGAATAGTGTACCATAAGCACCATTAATCAACAATATACCTAGACCGCAGAACAAAAGGTTAGATCTAACGGGTGTCGGGCAGCCACACTCTTGGTGAGAACGAGTACCGAGCAGTGCTTTTGTGTCTCAGAATATGCCAACTAGAAAAATGCCTAAGGTTTGGTTGCTTCCTATGTCGTGTCACATGTTAATGGCCTTGCAACCCATTAACAACAAGATACATACAAGAATACTTGACTTATACAAGAATACATGGTACATACAAGAATACTTGATTTACACAAGAAAACACTGATACATACAGAAACACTTGAATTATACAAGATACATACAATGTTTTCATACAAAGTTTCTGTATAACATGACAAGAAAATGATTTTAAATTCGTTTTCTCAACAATACTTCAAAAACCGGTTATTCAAAAAGATTTATTTCAAATCTTTTACAAACAAACTATGAACTCGCTCAACTTTATGTTGACTTTTTCGCATGTTTCTTTCTCAGGTTACTTTTCAAAGTTAAGGCACGGTTGGAATAGGAGAACCATGAAGAGTCGAGTACTTAGTGGCGTTCGTTTTCTAAAAGACTTAGCATATTTGCTTCCGCTGTGCAATGAAGATACCAGTCCAGTCACGCCAATGCTCTGATATTCGGGGTGTGACAGATTGGTATCAGAGCTATAGGTTACAGCGAATTAGGTTTCTGTAGAGATACCTAGTCTCTAACCTCACTTTTCCTCTGGGAACTTAGAACATTAAAACCTGAATACACACAGAACACATAGTACTCGAATATGGTCTCCAACCGTTGCCGAAAAACAAACAGTCAAAATTTTGTTTTCAAGCATACGCTATAGTGGTGTTTTACACATGGTACACAAAAACAATTACATACAGTACACAAAACTCTGAGAGTTTAGGATACATGCACTTAAGACCTTCGGAAATTCATGTTGAAGTTCATTAAAGGTCATCACGTAGGAACCGTGAATATAAACTCAGGCACACACTATTATCCATATAAACTTCCCGAGCAGGTAGCCTACGCAGAATGAAACGCTAGCGCACATGTATACGTGAAATTTAAGCTATACATCAACGGAGGTTGAAGTACAGCACATACGACTTTCGAGGAAGCGGCAGTTTGGCACGCGGTCCTGCAAACGACACAAGTCATGCTAAGAAGAAGACGTATGCCTCCGCATTCCCCCTAACTTGTTAACGACGAATACGCTATGGTAATGTCACCTAATAACTGGTTATCACATGCAACCCCAGGTAAAGTCCTTAAATTTCTTTTATTGAAATTTCGACTTTCACATTTACTGAGTAGATTTTCGTATCTCTACTCCTCTTGATGGTCATTGTATCACGATCATTTCTTTCAGCATATCGAATACTCATATGCTTCGTTTCTTGAAAATTCATATGATACGCATGCATCGTTTGTTACGCATGTGGTTTTGTTTCGAATAAGCGTTTCATCAAAGCTCAAATATTATTTCGCTAAATCTAATTATTGATTTGTGATTCGAATGACCCGCATTATTGAAATTGTTGGCTTCTTTGTTATCAAGTCAACACATTTTCTTGAAATTTCCTTTCTTTTCAAGTTACATACATGGTTTTTCGTTGTGACCATGCTGAAAGCTTTCTTGTCGATACATGTATTTATTGTCGGCTTGCGCCGAAATCAAATTCAATTGTTTGAAATTGTTCATTACACATATTCAATTCAAGACACCATATGATGTATTGAAAACATCATATTCGAATTCATTTTAACAAGCTTTCATTGTTCTGAGTCGTATTAGATTTGTTTGGTCTATGACTCCATTAAGTCGTTTGTCGATTTCGACACCTTGTGGTGTCAGTTCCTGCAACCTCTTTAGTGAACGAAGTACTATCGACAGTCCCTCTGGTGAACCCGTTGGTCAGCAGATGCTGGGAAAGTGTCTCGTACTAGGCTCTCGGGGCCTGGTGTAATCCGTATAACGCCTTGTCGAGTAGATACACCTTGTCTTTGTGTACAGGATCGGTAAAACCCGGTGGTTGACCGACATACACTTCTTCTTTAATCTTTCCGTAGAGGAATGCAGATTTGACATCCAGTTGGTAGACCTTGAATCCCTTCCATGACGCGAATGCCAAGAAGATTCTGATTGCCTCAAGTCGAGCAACGGGAGGATATACTTCAGTAAAGTCAATCCCTTCTTGCTGACTAAATCCTTGAACTACCAACCGTGCTTTATTCCTTACTATAACCCCTCTATCATCTCGCTTACATTTGAAGACCCACTTGGTCTTGATCAACTTCTGATCTTCTGGGAGATCAACCAACCTCCACACTCCAAGCTTTTCAAACTGTTGTAACTCCTCTTGCATTGCATTTACCCAACTCTCTTCGGTTAATGCTTGTTTATACGTTTTTGGCTCTAGCTGCGAGATAAAACATTTTAATGAGAACTTTTCTTGTAAATGTGCTACAGAGGAATAAAAACGTGTAAGCCCTTTGTTTATTTGTTCGCGGGTTTTCACGCCGCTTTGAAGGTCACCAATGATTTGCTCTGACGGATGGTAAGATAACGTTCTTGGCATGACTGTATCCGGTACGCTCACTTCCGATTTCAAATTTGTTATGTTCATATCACCCGTGTGATCATTAGCATTTGAAGTCGCAATATTTGGTTCCTCGTCATAAATCGGATCGGTTTCCGATTCTGAGTCGTCAGATTGGTCAAATATTTGAGCTGTTTCTTCTGGGGGTTCATGTGCAGTTCCACTAGGACCAGCCTCATGATCATTTGACCCCACGGTGGGTGAGGAAACAACCAACGGTCTCTGCACTTGTTCTTGTGAAAGAGACTGCTGTTGTTGGTATAAGAATGCCAGTTCATCCTCATTCGGCTCTGTCGGTAGATGGAATGACTCCTAGAGATTTTCGTAATCAAATAGCAACCTGTTTCCGGGAAGTTGATTCGGAGTAGTAAACTTTTGACAGTCAACGTGCTGAACTTGTATGATCTTCCCCAAACTAGGAACAAAAACTCTCTTCAACAGACTAGCATATCCTACAAAAAAATCTTCATTAGCTTTTGCACCAAATTTACCGTCTGGATCAATGAATGTGCATGGTGATCCAAATGGTTCTAAAAATTTCAAATTCGGTTTGTAAAGATGAAGAAATTCAAAACAAGTTTTCTTGTACTTCTTCACCGTCAGAACCCGATTGAGCGTGTAACATGCCGTGGCAACTGCTTCACTCCAAAAATATACCGGTAATTTCGAATCTGCTAACATGGTACGAGCTGTTTCGATCAACGTACGATTCTTTCGTTCTGCGACACCGTTTTGTTGAGGAGTATACGGTGTGCTGAAATCATGAAGAATGCCCTTATCGTTGCAGAATTCGAGCATACGGTTGTTCTTGAATTTCGTGCCATTGTCACTTCGAATACGTCTGATCGGCAGTTTGTAAAGATTTTCCATCTTTTTGAATAGCCTCATCAAAGAATTAAACGTTTCGTCTTTTCTCTCTAGAAACATCACCCAGGAGAATCATGTAAAGTCGTCGGTAACAACTAAACAATATAGATCTCCACTTATGCTTTTCACATTTACCGGTCCGAAAAGATCCATATGGAGTCTTTCGAGTGGTAATCTGATGGAGTTCAAGAGCTTCTTCGGGTGCGATTTCTTCGTCTGCTTCCCTTTCTTGCATTCAATACAGTCATCGTTAAGATGGAAGCTTTTCAAATTAACACCTTCTACAAGATCATTGTGAACTAAAAAGTTCATCTTTCTCACATGAATATGACCCATTTTACGATGCTACATGATGGATTCTTTTTCCGTCGCCTTCGTCTTACTCACAAAGCATTGTGCCTTTTTATCTATCGTTGTTGCAACGCTCATGTCTAGTACATAAAGATCGTTTTCACGAGGAGCGCGCATCAACACCATTTCTTCGGGTATCTTAAATCCTGGTTTAAGAATCAGACATTCATCTTTTTTAAAATGAACAGTAAATGACTTGCCATAAATCTGAGAGATGCTCAACAGATTGTTTTCTAACTCAGCAATGTAGTTCACTTTATCAAATGATACGACCCCATTAGTAAGTATTCCTTCTCCAACAATTCTTCCACCTTGAGTTCCAGCAAACCCGACATAACCTCCATTGATTGTCTTGACGTCGTATAGAAGTGCTAACATCCCTGTCATGTGTCGTGAGGCGCCGCTATCCATTATCCATTTAGAAATGATAGACCTTGGAAGCCCCTACACACATCAAAAAACATTTACTTAAACAATGATACCCAAGATTTTTCAACATTTGGTATACTACCAAAGACAATATCATGAGCTACTTTGTCAACTTTTGGAATGTTAAAAACGTCATTTGGAACATCAGATTCTGGTTTTGATTTTAGAGCTCCTTCCTTGATAGGTAGGAATTCTTCAATCAACTTATTTAACTCAAACTCAATTTTCTCATTGTTTGTTGCACAGATTTTTGATTCAGATTTTAAAACTTCTTCCATTTTCTTTTCCTCAAAAGAATGTTTAGGTTTCTCCACCCATGATTGACTTTGGGAAGTCTTTGTTTTAGGATAAACCTTTGAAGTCTTTTGTGATTTTGAAGATTCACCAATTTCAAAAGTTGATTTTGGTTTGTCCTCTGACTTCAATGATTCACCATATTTAATAATACGCACAGGGGATACCATAGGTGATTTTCCCTTAACATCCTTTGAAATTTTAGGTTTTGGTTTATGGAAAACTGGTTTTATAATCTTTTTGACACATTGTTTGGCCATGTGACTAATTTCATTGCATTGATAACAGATTCTTTTGTCATATTCAACAAAAGTGGATCTGTTGGTCTCGTGTCTTATCTTTTTGGCCGCAATAAAATCGTCAATTGCTTGCTTACTAAAGATGTAATCCTTTTCGACTTCTGTATTATTACCAGCCACAAACACTTCACTCAATTTTTCTTTTGGCTTAACTTGTTTCTTAGCCATTTGCTTCTCAAAACCAACACCTTTCTTTTTGTAATCATTACCATGTCTCTTGTTATTACCATTGTTACCCACCCATTCATTTTTCTTTCCCGGATTGTTTGTCAATTGTTGTTTAACAAAAGATTTTTTTGGTTTTGATAGAAACGAATTGTTGTTAACTTCTGAGATGTCAATTTCTACGAGTTTAAAAACTTTTTCAACATTTTCCAGGTTCGCATTCTGAATCGGGTAGTCAAAATCAGTATACAGTTTGTCAGTTCCGGTCATCGTGTAAACCACAATGATCGAATCGTAATCCAAAACTTTATCTGACTCTGGGATAAACTTATCAAGAAAGTTTCCGTCATCTTCAGAATCTGAACTGGAATTCTCAAAATGAGTTTTAACCGTTTCAAAATCAGTGTTATCACTTTCTTCATCCAATACTTGGTCTACAACGATTTTAACCAGTTGTGACTCGTTGTCGGTGTCAGACGGAGAGAATGTAACATCTATGTTTTCCGGTAACTCATACTCTTCTGTTCTTAGTTTGAGATTCAATGCCTTTTCCACCCCATCTGGATATTTCTGAGTATAATGATTCCACATTGGGGGTGGAACATTTTTGAAATCAGTTTGTTGAGGAACTATCTGATCAATCACATATGAAGATGAAAGATAACTGATCAACTTTTTGTCGACTCTTTCTGTCTCAATGCGCATCAGTTCAAGTTCCTTCTTTAGAGATGCGATTTTGTCCAGATGAATGTTAATCGACATTTGCTTATCCATGACCGTGGCTTTGAGCAAATTAACAATTTTATCATTTTCTTTACTCTCAGTGTGAATCATTTTAATTGATCGTGACAGAGTGTCATAAGCTTCTTTAACATCATTAAAATCAAATTTTAATTTGTCATTAAACTTTTTCAATTCTTGAAACTGCTTGTCTTTTTCAAGACAATCCATGCATGGTTTCAAATAGTTTTCGCATGGCTTTTCAAGAATTTGATCAACTTTTTCAAAAACGTTTTCTTGTTTGTCATTTTTACTTTCCGATTTACCAAACTTTCCGGACTCAGACTTAGATTTCTCTCCGGATTCGGACTTCACATTTTCTGATTTGTCATCGGACTCGGACTTCTCTCCTGACTCATACGTATCACAAGTCTTGATAATTGACTCCTTTTCAACTGACACTGACTCTTGAGTTGCATCTTTGGTCTCATTGTTAACAGAAGATGTTTTAGTTTGTTCTACCTCTTGCAGCTTGACCATAAGAGCTTTGTCTGCTATTTCTTTCAAAGTCTCTTCATTCATTTCCTTTGAGACATCAATGATCTCTTGAACCGGAGTTTGTTCAACTTCATACTGTGGGCAAAAACCCGTAGTTGGTTCACTAAAGAAACCTGCAAAAGAATCAAACACATTAGCTGGCATTATAGATTTAAATGCATTAGTAATAACCTCCTATTAAGACTGATAATAGTAGATTGCTGCTGCTGCCTCTTCTAGATCTGCAAAACTTTCTTCATTCACCACTTCACTGACTACTTCAAATTCAGAAACACATTCCTCGATTTCCAGTTCTGGTTCTTCAGTAATTTCAGCCATCATTGCAAGACCACTTCCTGGAACATACTTATCCCAACTGAAACCTTCTGGAATCTTTTCGTCATCTTGATTCACCAAAAGAGCTTTTTCTGATTGTTTGGATGGACTGTTCTCGATTTGAGGTCGTGGATTGAATGGTTGTTGACTGTTTTTATGATAGATGGTCTGTCGGTAATAATCGTTGGCGAATGGATTCTGGTGGTTATTAACTTCTCTGTTCGGACATTCGCGCTTGAAGTGCCCCCTTGGTTTAAAAAAGTGGGAAGCGCACAAAAGCGATGAGGCCTAAAACCGATTTTTAAAAAGCGAAGCGCAAAAGCGGTGAGCTTTTCGTACGCGAAGCACAAAGTGATTATATAATTTAATTTATATATCCCATAAGTGTTTAGCATCCAATACCTATGATTTAGCTATAATTAAGCTTTGTATATGTTTTAAAATGAAAAAAAAACATAAATGTACAACATAAAAAGCCTGTTGTACAACACTCAGAAGCATAGAAATACCCCATGTACAAAAAGCGCGTGCCTCAGCTGTGCCTTATGTCGATTTCCCCCTAAAAAGCGCGCCTCAGCTACGCTTCTTGTACACCCTGCACCTTATGTCACACAAGGCGATCTACTTTGCGCTTTGCGCTTAATCGCGCTTAAGGCGCGCTTTTTTAAACCAAGAGTGCCCCTTCTCTTTACACTTGAAGCAAGTCACCTTTGATTTATCGAATCCAAGTTTAGGATCAGGACCTGCAAGACTACTTCTTCCGGTAATTTCCATGAACCTCTGAGCTCTTCTCACAATGCTCGCCATACCCCATTTTATGTCGATGAGTTCTAGTTCCTCGGGATCAATTTGATCGTAATCTTCTTTAGTCATGTCTGGGTTACCAATTCGTCCGGCTACTAGACTCTCGTAAGACTCAAGTACAGAAGCTAGAAGTGCTATATCCTGCTTTGCGGCTGTCTCGGTAAAATCTTGATCGTTTTTTATATTAACCGCGATATTGCATAGTATCCCATGACTATAACTCTGATTGTTCGAACCTGAATAACTTTGAGAAGAAACCTGTTCTTGAAAATTATGAACCTTAGGATTCGGTTCGTAATTTGGAAACGGTGAAACGTTGTTGTTAGGCATGCTTTGAGGTACTCCTGATGAAGAATCTGCACTGAATGCCGTTTGAATCTTTGGACTTGGAGCAGATGTGGCAGATGAGTTTCCTTTGTAATAAAGCTGAACATCTTGCTGTACATTTGCAGATTTCATTTTCCTCATCTTCCGAAGTTCAAGCTCATGAGCTTCAATTCTCTCAATAAACGTACTCAAATTGAAACCCACGTATTCCAAATTGTTTTTCAAAACCAATAAGAATGTACCCCACTCTTCATGTGGTAGTGCGTCAGCCAACTTATCAACCCACTCTTCGTCTGTTTTATCTATACTCAAACGTTTCATCTCCACAACCAAGTGACAGTACCTCTCAATCAACTCTTTCGTTGATTCTCCACTGATAGCAGTAAATATGTCGAATTCTTTTTTCAGTAGTGCCTTTTTGCTTTTGATCATTGAAACACTTCCAAGAAATTTGATTTTAAGAGCATTCCAAATAGATTGTGCATCACCCTGATGTTGTAGCAGTACCAAAATGTCTTCCTTAATTGCCTGTTGCAATATACTAACCATCTTCTTCTCGGCTTTAAAATTTTCTTGTTCAGCCGGAGTTAACGTGTTAAGTGTTTTCGGAAGACCAGCATCATTCGTAGGAACTACATATTTCGTTTCAACTTTCATCCAACATTCGAGGTGATTCGCCTGAACCCATGTGCGGAATCTATCCTGCCACCCCGAATAATCTTCAATGTTGAGCAGTTTCGGTGGTTTTTGCATGGTTCCTAGTTCGTTCTCCATATTCACATTCTGGGCTATACTTGCTGGAGATTGAACAGTCATACCTCCTCTGAAAAACGCATTGTAAAACTCTTGATTATCCATTTTTATACTTTGAAAAATGTTTCGAAAAATTTCTAAGTTTGCAAAAATCACAATTTCAAGCGACCTGACTTCCAAACGATCTGGACTTTCAGACGACCTGGACTTTTCAAACGGATTGGACTGATTCAAACGGTCTGAAAGTTTCAAACGACCTTGTAACGCCCCAAAAACCGGTTATTAATTAAAATAATGAAAATAAACAAAAAGTAACCTAGTTGATGGGTTATGATAAGAAATAAGTTAAAAATTTGAAATAATGCTTGAATGAAATACTTATCAACTTAGAAGGGGGTAATGTGTAAAGTTCTAATAGTTAAGGATTTATAATGGGAAAACCCACAAACACACACTCTGTGCGTGGGTTTGGATCGATCAAGCAGGAGGAGAACAAGGTGAAACCCTTGTTCTCCAAATTCAGCAAATTAAAGAGGAAATTCAAGGATAATCCAATGCATGAACTTCGATTTACACTCATCTAAGCCTAATTAGTGAAGTGGTAAGTTCAATTTTCTGAATTTATGCTTTGTAACAAGAAGGGTTCAACCCAAATTCAATTTCTTTGATCCAAAGTGGGAAATCCTAGTTAGAATTGCTTCCTAGAACAGAAATTTTGATGATTTTAGGTTGCATGAAAGGATTATAGCAAAAACCCACTTGTTAAGAAGTTAGCAAGGGTTTGATGGTTATGAGAAATCATAAAACTAGGAAGTTAGTGTATAAGCTTGTTATGATACTTGAATAATGAATGAAATTGATATAGAATGATATAGCTAGGTGAAATTGAATGAATGAAATTGTTGTGTGATGATTAACTAGTAAGAATATGCTTTATGAACTTGTACCATGTACCTTAACTATGATGCCTACCAAGTGTTTGATGAAATGCTTAAGAGATGAATTTATGAGTAACTTGGAAAAATGGTAGAATGAAGTAGATGAACTAAATGAATGAATGAATGTTGTAATGTAGGCGTGAAGGAAGAAGGTACAAGCACTAGGAAAACGGAAGGCACGCAAGACCGAGGTATGTTTTGTTGCATACAAAAATCTTAATTTAATCTTGTCTTTATTTCAATAAATAGTTGTCATGTAATGATAATAGTGACTAGTAAGTAAGCAACAAATCCTTCGCGGATTTGGTTATGTTAATAAAGATTATATTAAGCTAAGCAAGCCAACCGGTTCGAGTTGAACCGGGTCGAGTAACGAAATTGTACCGCTCGTCTAGAACGGGTGGCCATAAGTGTAAAGCGAATGTATGAGGTTCAATCTGTTATTCGGAACGAACTAATATTATGTTGAAAGTAATTAACCCAACTATACGGGTCAAATGTGTATGCTTAACTCTCATTAAGAGTGTATGCCAAACCCAAGTAATTGGGAAATTGAAAGTGTAAGAAAGATGCAAGCTCATATATGGATGAAACTAAAATGAAGGAATTATGATTTAGTAAGTATGATGACTAACTTCTAAAGCTTTGTTGTTGTATGTAGGTAAATCCTCACTTTAGGCGATTTGGAGAATCGGAGCGAGCGCGTGACCATGTCATGTTATACCAAACGCTTCCGCTAGCTTATTTTCAACTTTTTGGTTTACAACTTGTTATTTTGTCCAACTTTGTTAGTAGCCGTACATTTGTAAAACTTGTTGTCTTTGCTTTTGGGTAGTTGTATGTTGAACGGATCGTAGAATGTTATTTAGTTGACTATGTTAAAAACAGGGTGCAGGTTCGTTTTACGAACGGGTCATGCCCAATTTTTGTAGAAAAACTTACTATGTATCAAAGTTGGTGTTTTAATGATTTTAAATTACTCTTGTAAGTAACTTATTATTTTATGGAAAAGCGGATCTTACAAGTTGGTATCAGAGCCAAGGTTTGAGGGATTCGAGCGTTAAACGCGATGCTTGAACTCAAACCGATGGCTCGTTCGAAAGAGTGCTCGCTCCGAGATCGCCAAAGAGGTAATAATTTAAGTTCCTGATGAATATTAGTATATGTAATGAGTTGAGATGTAAAGTTAAGTTAAGAATGTGAAGTAATCATTATGAGTAGCAAAACGTGAATTCCAGGTACCGTACGGCTGGAAAACAAACCCGAGAAAGAATTAAAACGTTAAAAAATCAATATGCAGCGTTTTTCTTAACGGAAGCCCGTCGCCGACGGGTTACCCACCCGTCGCCAACGACCACCCCCCATCCGACGCCTTAACTTCCTGCCTACGGGGTAACTTGGCCGACGCCCTTTTTAAGGGCCTGTCGCCGACGGGCATATTAGCCGTCGCCGACGGCTTACACAAGATCAATCCGCTGTTTTTTTTTATTTCTCACGTTTTATGTGGTCGGGCTATCCGAAAACTTATTTAATGACTACGTAAAGTCCATATAAGGCTTAATAGGTGTATGTAATCACAATTAGTGATTACAACAAGAATGGATTCGTAAGAATCAAAAGAGATGAACCGAATGACATGGGATGGACTAAGTAAATGCTGATTAATGAGCAATGATATACTGAAAGTTTGTGATTTGTATTAAACGAAAACATGACATTGTGTAGATGGCTGATGCAAGCAACGTTAATGACGATGATGATACTGCTCGTCAAGAAGCGTTTTACAGTAAAGTCACAGAAGTGGCAGAAGGGGTTATGCAAGCTAATCTTCCACGGCTAGCTCAAGAAGTAGAAAGTCGGGTGTTGGGAGTTGTGGATGCCATGATGACTAGCAAGATTGAAGAACTGAAAGAACTGATAGAGGGATCTAAAAGCAAAAGCAAAGAACGATGGTGCACGTATAAAGACTTCATGGCGTGCCATCCCGCAACGTATGATGGTAAAATCGACCCGATCGCATGCCAAAGATGGATTTCAAATATAGAAGCAGTATTTATTCGAAGTCGTTGTGATAATGAAGATAAGGTGATATTCGCTACTGGCCAACTCACTCTTCAGGCGAAGGATTGGTGGGATGCGCACAGTAAAGAAATAGGGGAGGATAGACTCCAAGTGATGACTTGGCAAGAATTTAAGGAACCCTTTATGAGATACCATTGCCCTCAGTCGGCTATTGATAAGATCCAGGAAGATTTCTTGCGTCTCCGACAGAAAAACGAGTCGATAAATGAAATATCAAATACTTTCATGGATAAGATGAAGTTCTGTGGGGATTTTGTGACTGAAAGGATGAAGATCAATCGTTTTTACGGGGTGCTAAAGGCGGAATTCAGGGAGTTCATTACTCCCTCGAAATGTGAGACCCTTGATGAGCTCATCAATCTGGCGCGGGATAGAGAAATCGAAATTTAGAGGCAAGAAGAACGTGGGGAAAAGAGATCAAGCGAGAAAGGTGCAAGTTCGAGTCCATCCAAAAAGGGAAAGTATCAAGAACAAGGAAGAAAGGATAAGTCGAAGGGTGGTATCACTCCTTGTAAGACTTGTGGAAAGCTTCATACTGGGGAGTGTCTATTAGGCAAGAAGGGGTGCTACAAATGTGGTAAGGAGGGACATTCGTCCTATCAATGTCCAAATAACCCGAAGACTTGTTTCAACTGTTTCGAAAAGGGGCATGTTAAATCGGAATGTCCAAAACTCCAACAAGGTTCAAAGAAGGAGGGAAAGAATGAAGAAAGCTCTAAAGCGAAAGGGAGGATGTTCCAAATCACATCCGAAGAAGCTAAGTCTCATCCGAATGTGGTTTCAGGTATCTTTCTATTAAACACTATACCGGTTTATGTTTGTTTGATACCGGGGCCACTATGTCGTTTATTTCAAATGAAATCATACAACATCCTTCATTTAAGATCGAACGAATGCCGATGCCCTTAGAAGTAGAAATAGCTGATAGTAAGATTTATATGTTACACAAAATTTGAAAAAACTGCAAATTTACCATAGAAGATGAAGAATTCGACATCGACCTCATACCTATGGTTTTGGGGAATTCAAAATGATAGTGGGTATGGATTGGATGACCCGACACCAAGCGGGAATTAATTGTGAAACTAAAACAGTACATGTCCGGTCCCCAAGTGGAAAACAAATAACTATACAAGGCGAAAGAAGGATGGAAGCGAAACTTTGTACCCTCGTTCAAGCCGCTAAGTATACACTTAACGGGGGTAGGGCATACCTAGCTTACGTGATAGATGTTCAACAAGGTTTCCCGAAGCTTGAAGACGTTGAGATAGTGAATGAATTTCCGGAGGAATTACCGGGACTTCCCCCCGAAAGAGAAATAGAGTTTCGCATCTAATTGAATCTGGTTGCGAAGCCGGTTGCGAAGGCTCCTTATAGATTGGCTCCCACCGAGATGCGGGAGTTAATGACACAATTACGAGACTTGTTAGATAAGGGCTTTATACGTCCGAGTGTGTCACCTTGGGGAGCGCCTGTCTTATTTGTTAAGAAGAAAGACGGGTCGATGCGCATGTGCATTGACTACAGAGAATTAAACAAGCTAACCATCAAGAACCGCTACCCTTTACCTAGAATTGATGATCTTTTTGATCAATTGCAAGGGGCGAGTTGGTTCTCCAAGATAGATCTGCGTTCGGGGTACCATCAAGTTAGAGTACGGGAAGAAGATATTCCGAAAACCGCGTTCAGAACCCGTTATGGGCATTATGAATTTTTAGTCATGTCTTTCGGATTGACGAATGCGCCGGCTACGTTTATGGATCTTATGAACCGGGTATGTCGACCCATGTTAGATAAATCTGTGATCGTGTTCATAGATGATATTCTAGTCTACTCGCGAAGCAAGGCCGAACATGCAAGACACTTGCGTGAAGTACTTGAAGTTCTCCGTAAGGAGAAACTTTACGGGAAATTTTCAAAATGCGCCTTTTGGCTCAGAGAGGTGCAGTTTCTGGGTCATGTGATCAATTCGGAGGGTGTCTTAGTAGATCCGTCAAAGATCGATGCCGTAATGAAATGGGTTTCTCCAAAGAACCCGACTGAGATAAGAAGTTTTCTAGGCCTCGCGGGATATTACAGAAGGTTCATACAGGATTTTTCTAAGATAGCTTTACCCTTAACAAAGCTGACGAGGAAGAAAGAGAAGTTTGTGTGGGGTAAGGAACAGGAGGAAGCCTTTCGAGTATTAAAAGAGAAGTTATCATGTCCACCGGTCTTGACATTACCGGACGGGACTGAAGACTTAGTGGTCTATTCAGATGCCTCACACCAGGGTTTAGGTTGCGTTTTGATGCAAAGGGGAAGGGTTATCGCATATGCTTCACGACAATTGAAACTGCATGAAGTAAACTACCCAACATACGATTTGGAATTGGCAGCGGTAGTATTTACCTTAAAAATTTGGAGGCATTATCTATATGGCGTGAAATGCACAATTTATTCGGATCACAAAAGTCTTAAATATTTCTTTGAGCAGAAAGACTTGAATATGAGGCAACGGAGGTGGTTAGAACTTATCAAAGATTACGATTGTGATATCCTTTATCACCCGGGAAAAGCAAATGTGGTAGCCGACGCGTTAAGCCGAAAGGAATATCCGTCTCCCATTCGAGTAAGATCCATGAAGATGATAGTTACGCCACGCTTACTCGAGACGATACGTGATTCCCAAATAAAGTCGCTTGGAGCGGAAGATGTAAAGAAAGAAAGATTGAAAGGTGTAACCGATAAGCTAGAAGAAAATTCGATCGGACTCAAAACGAGATTCGGCCGAATTTGGATACCTCGTTTCTGTGAAGTCAAGACTGCGTTACTTGAAGAAGCTCATAAGTCACGGTATTCGGTTCACCCCGGGGCTACAAAGATGTATCAGGATTTGAAGACCAATTATTGGTGGCCGGGCATGAAACGTGATATCGTTAAGTATGTCGCGAAATGCTTAACATGTTCCCAAGTGAAAGCAGAGCATCAAAAACCATACGGGGAGTTGCAACCTTTAGAGATCCTGGTATGGAAATGGGAGGAACTAACAATGGATTTGGTAACCAAGCTTCCTAGAACGAAAAAGGGGCACGATACAATATGGGTAATCGTAGATCGGCTTACGAAAAGCGCTCATTTTCTACCTATCAAAGAGGCTTACTCCTCCGAGAAAATGGCAGAAATATATATGAATGAAATCATATCTCGACACGGGGTACCTGTGTCAATCGTCTCGGACCGGAACACCAGATTTACCTCCCGCTACTGGCAAAAGTTTCACGAGAGTGTGGGCACGAGATTACACATAAGCACCGCCTACCACCCTCAGACTGACGGCCAGTCAGAAAGAACCATTCAAACACTTGTCGATATGCTGAGAGCATGTGCATTAGACTTTGGGGGAAGCTGGGATGACCATCTACCCCTAGTGGAATTCTCTTATAATAACAGTTACCATAATGGCATTAAAATGGCTCCTTATGAACTACTGTACGGGAGAAAATGTAGAACTCCCGTATGTTGGGGTGAAGTGGGACAAAGAGAGCTTGCGCCAAGTGATCTAATAGCAGTAACAAATGAAAAGATAAAATTGGTAAGAGCTCGACTGAAAGCAGCCCAGGATCGGCAAAAAGCTTACGCAAACAAGAAAAGGCGTCCTATTGAATTTCAAGTCGGAGATTTCGTTCTGCTGAAAGTGTCCCCATGGAAGGGTATAATCCGTTTTCGCAAAAGGGGCAAATTAGGTCCTCGATATATTGGACCGTTCAAAATCTTGGCTCGAGTTGGAAAGGTTGCATATCGATTAGAATTACCGCCTACTCTAGACGGGATTCATAATACCTTCCACGTGTCACAGTTGAGGAAGTGTCTTGCGAACGAAACGACATTAGTACCTCTCGATGACATCGAGTTGAAAGAGGGGTTGAATTATGTCGAAAGACCAATAGCCATTAAAGACGTTAAGGTGAAGAATCTCCGCAACAAAGCAGTTAGACAAGTGTTGGTTCAATGGCAACACCGAAAGGGGTCGGAACTCACATGGGAAGCGGAAGATGAAATGAGGAAGCACTACCCTTTCCTGTTTGGTATGTGCACTTTATATTTGTTATGTACCTAGGTTTCGGGGACGAAACCTCTTTTAAGGGGGTAGACTTGTAACGCCCCAAAAACCGGTTATTAATTAAAATAATGAAAATAAACAAAAAGTAACCTAGTTGATGGGTTATGATAAGAAATAAGTTAAAAATTTGAAATAATGCTTGAATGAAATACTTATCAACTTAGAAGGGGGTAATGTGTAAAGTTCTAATAGTTAAGGATTTATAATGGGAAAACCCACAAACACACACTCTGTGCGTGGGTTTGGATCGATCAAGCAGGAGGAGAACAAGGTGAAACCCTTGTTCTCCAAATTCAGCAAATTGAAGAGGATAATCCAATGCATGAACTTCGATTTACACTCATCTAAGCCTAATTAGTGAAGTGGTAAGTTCACATTTATGCTTTGTAACAAGAAGGGTTCAACCTAAATTCAATTTCTTTGATCCAAAGTGGGAAATCCTAGTTAGAATTGCTTCCTAGAACAGAAATTTTGATGATTTTAGGTTGCATGAAAGGATTATAGCAAAAACCCACTTGTTAAGAAGTTAGCAAGGGTTTGATGGTTATGAGAAATCATAAAACTAGGAAGTTAGTGTATAAGGTTGTTATGATACTTGAATAATGAATGAAATTGATATAGAATGATATAGCTAGGTGAAATTGAATGAATGAAATTGTTGTGTGATGATTAACTAGTAAGAATATGCTTTATGAACTTGTACCATGTACCTTAACTATGATGCCTACCAAGTGTTTGATGAAATGCTTAAGAGATGAATTTATGAGTAACTTGGAAAAATGGTAGAATGAAGTAGATGAACTAAATGAATGAATGAATGTTGTAATGTAGGCGTGAAGGAAGAAGGTACAAGCACTAGGAAAACGGAAGGCACGCAAGACCGAGGTATGTTTTGTTGCATACAAAAATCTTAATTTAATCTTGTCTTTATTTCAATAAATAGTTGTGATGCAATGATAATAGTGACTAGTAAGTAAGCAACAAATCCTTCGCAGATTTGGTTATGTTAATAAAGATTATATTAAGCTAAGCAAGCCAACCGGTTCGAGTTGAACCGGGTCGAGTAACGAAATTGTACCGCTCGTCTAGAACGGGTGGCCATAAGTGTAAAGCGAATGTATGAGGTTCAATCCGTTATTCGGAACGAACTAATATTATGTTGAAAGCAATTAACCCAACTATACGGGTCAAATGTGTATGCTTAACTCTCATTAAGAGTGTATGCCAAACCCAAGTAATTGGGAAATTGAAAGTGTAAGAAAGATGCAAGCTCATATATGGATGAAACTAAAATGAAGGAATTATGATTTAGTAAGTATGATGACTAACTTCTAAAGCTTTGTTGTTGTATGTAGGTAAATCCTCACTTTAGGCGATTTGGAGAATCGGAGCGAGCGCGTGACCATGTCATGTTATACTAAACGCTTCCGCTAGCTTATTTTCAACTTTTTGGTTTACAACTTGTTATTTTTTCCAACTTTGTTAGTAGCCGTACATTTGTAAAACTTGTTGTCTTTGCTTTTGGGTAGTTGTATGTTGAACGGATCGTAGAATGTTATTTAGTTGACTATGTTAAAAACAGGGTGCATGTTCGTTTTACGAATGGGTCATGCCCAATTTTTGTAGAAAAACTTACTATGTATCAAAGTTGGTGTTTTAATGATTTTAAATTACTCTTGTAAGTAACTTATTATTTTATGGAAAAGCGGATCTTACAGACCTGGACTGACCAATCCGTGCGAAGGGACAAAAACTAAAAAGGTTTTCAGTTCGTGCGAACTGACCACTCAAGTCGTGCGAGTTGGTCACACTTTTTGAAAGTTTCAAACGATTTGGTCCAACTCGTGCGAGCTGGACAAAAATTTCAAACGGTTTGACCAAATCTCAAACGACCTGGTCCAATCTGTGCGATCTGGTCATAATTTTCAAACGATTTGAACAAAACTCAAACGATCTGATCAGTTTTAACACGATTTGGACATCATTTTCATACGATTTGATCAAAATTTCAAGGTTTTGTAATTTTTGGATCAGTTTTAGTGTGATTTGCGGTATGAAACTTTGTATGATTATTCAAAATGATGTTTTACACACAATATCTAAAATTCAGTCCATTTTGTCTGTGAATTCGTCTGAAAATCCAAGAAAGAGTAGAAGAATATGATTCTAAACCATTCAAAACACTGATATCAACAGATTTGACTCATCCTGAGCTCTGATACCACTTGTAGCATCGAGGATTTGTCCAATACGAGTCAATCTGAGAAAAATCTGAGTTTCTAGAAAGGCGGAATTAGACTAGAAACCGTCAATCAGTGTTAGAATAGGAGTAGAAGAGTAGAAAGTCACTTTAAACATGTTCTTCATTCATATAAAACGTTTTGGTACAGAGAGAATCCAACAGCACTTCGTGACAAAATTCTCTGGAAAGTTACAAATGAAGAACACAACTAACCTATTTATAGGTTTCCCAGGTCGCACGAGATTACACATCCACATCGCACGAACTGGCAACTCCAGTTCGTGTGACCTGGCCTTATCACATGTCAGTTCGTGCGAACTGGCCTAATATACATAAACTTTACATTTTTCAAACAATTACATATACATGACACGACCCAGACTGATGACGCAGGCGATAGACATTATGCATCAACAGAATCCGCACGTGACATTTTGGGGGTGTGACACGTATGATACGCTGGTAATTTTTTCGTATCTTAACAAGATTATTTCGTGTAACCTGTTTATATCAGATTCGTGTTCATGTTTGGAAAATCTAACACAATAAGATTTTGTGTCGTGACTCGTGTTCGTGTTTACCTGTTTTGGGTTCGTGTCTTAACAAGTTGGGTTGACACAATATGCCAGCCCTACTTTTTGACATCAAACAAGACCTCGATCTTTTAGTAAGTCGGATAAAACTATTAGAAAAGATATACCGATACTTGCTTGTCATTAATATATCAAATTTATAGGATTCAATAAGAATAAATATTTAGATAAGGATAAATATTTGTATTTATTATGATCATATTAAATAATAATAACTAGAGGGTAGGCCCGTGCGATGCACGGCATGACCAACAGTTAGTGTCCTTCATTTTGTGGTGCGTTCGGGAAAAATGTTTATGCATGGATAAAAGGTAATTAGCCAAAAGACAATGTAAGAGAAGCCATACAAAACGTCATAAGAGCTTGTACCATAAGCCGACCACACAAAATTTAAGGCGTGCATAGCACAGGAAACTTTGTTTGCGGAATGTGTTTAAGAACAAACATGTATGCCAAGTCTAAAAACATACATTACAGAAAAAAAAAACTTAAAGGAGTTCATAAAGCTTCCGGTTTTATTCAATAATTCACGAAATCTTCTGCCGCTAATGCATGCCCATGTAGTCGCCCTTCCCCTTAGTAGTTTCTTGTCTACAACATGTTTAAGCAAGTAAACATAAGCAACGGCTATGAGTTAGTCAAATCAAATATCTTAACATATGTGCACGCATGACTCTCCATACATGACTAACCCATAAAAATCATTGAGAGAACTCACTACCATATGAAAACCTTAAATCATATTACAATATGCTACAATAAATTAAATAAAACCAGACTAAATTGTAACTGCCTAAAAACTTGAAATGAATATTAAACGAACTTAAACATAGATAAATGAAGGTAAATGAACACACATAAACAAATTTTTAAGTGAACGAACGTTTATGAACATATATAAACTAACGAAGCATGTGTTCATGTTTGTTCATTTAATTAATGAACAAAAAAATTTGTTCATGTTCATTCGTTTATTAAGAACATCCGTATCTGTTCTCATGTAGCTCGTAAAAGGGAAAGGGTACGGGGGTTAAAAGGGTGAGAGTCACCTTTATATCACTGACGACATAGTCGGTGCTCATGTAGCGTCCATTGACACTTGTGACGTCCCACTTTCTTCAAACCATAACCGTTTTTATTCCTGGGATAACTACTTAAAATGCGTTTACTCATCAGGGTGCACTGGTTACATTTCTTAAAAAAGAAAGGAGCAAATAATGATTAGTTGGAATAATACAAGGTCGTCGTTCCTTGATTAACAGAAAGTGTTGGTTTAAAATCATGAACTCTTGAATCCTTTTGGAAACCAAAAACCATATAAGATAAGTTTTTTCTACAGCAATGGCCAATTCTAATGTAGCAGCCTATATCAATAGAAGGTTAATGTGGGAATAAAGAGGTTAGAAAAATTAGGAAAATTAATCACCATTCTGGCATAAGCAAACAGCAAAGGGTGCCATCTTCTCACCAAACTTGTCAACAATAATCTCAAGGGTGAGCACAAAATATTCGTTTTTGACTTCATTCATAAGCTGATAAATTCTGAAAATAAAAGATGTGAAAATGAAAATAAACATATTTGGGATAGGAACGAATACAAAACAATATAGATAGTTACATACCATCAAGTGGTTATGGAAGTAGGGGCCTAATTTCACCAAGATCTGAAAGATAATATATGAAGTATATAAATACTTTGTATTTTTTTCAATGAAAAAATAAATCAAACAATGAATTTTACCTTTGCTTTAATATGGCCCATCAGAAACATGCTGTACTAACATGGGCTTGATCTCATATTTATACAGTTCGATATGTTTAATTTATCAGAGAGTTCCAATGGTAGAAAGTGCACCTGATTAGCATTAGCCAAAGTGAACAAACAAACAAAACATAATGAAAAATTTTACTACAAAAAACTCTGCATTTAAATTCTGCTTTTTATTTACCAGTAGTACTCTGCACTTAAAGTCTACACTTTATTTACCACTACCCCTTAAACATAATGAAATTTTTATAATCAATATTAACAAACATTTTTATAGCTAACAAAAGGGCAAAAAACCGTAAAATACGCGCCATTTGGGTGTTTCTTATAATTTCTCTAGGCGCTGATTGAAAAAGCCCCAACACATGCGCTTTGGTGCGCCTCGCGCCTCAGTGGCGCGCTTTTTAAAACCAAGGCCAGAATGAAACTAAAATTAAATATAAGATCAAAATATTGGTTTGCAAACAGTTCGATCTTGAACCAGACCAGGGATAGAAGGCAGACAATTTGATCTTGAATCGCAACTGTCATGAAGGCCATATTGGCCGAAATTACTATGGGGTATAAAAGGCAATCCTAGAGTAAGGTAAAAAAAACAAAGTGTCAGCAATTATGGAATTTAGAAGTGGATGTGAAGTTAGCATCCACCTTGGTATTTTTCAACTATTCCAACTAATGAACTTCTTACTGCTTGTAAACCCAACGACTCTATAACTCTCTCCACAACTAAAACACGATCTTGTTTAAGCATCCTAGCCGGTAACCTACAATATTATTATAAAAAATGTCAAGAAATTTGTCAAAACACTTTTACTAATTGACTATTGTATAGTAAATTATTTACATACCTGCATTTTGCACTGAACCAGAGGTTCTCCTCAACGGTTAGATTACCATGAACGATATCATCTTGTGGCACAAAACCGATTATCTTCTTATATGAATGGATCGAGTCAGGTTTCTCGTTTATAAGAATTGAACCAGTTATTTTACACCCGTGTGCTTTTCCCACCAGTGCAGAAAGAAATGTCGTCTTACCTGCCCCAGATGGGCCCATGACAACTGTAAAAGAGAGATACAATTAGTACATGTTCAGTAATGGTTATTTTACACCCGTGTGCTTTTCACAGGTTCGACAACTACACATGAGAAAAAAATGGACTTACAATGCTTCTCTTCTTGCCATCCCTGATTAAGAAACCTTTGCTCATAATTGAGTACGCTTGCTTCTTCGTTGTCCATTGCATTCTATTTTTCGACAATTTCAATTATGTTTTTCATTTATTCAAGTTCAAAATACCAAATGTTAGTTAGTAACAACCAATGTGCTGATTGAGATACGAAAAAATACAAAATAATTTACACATTATGTTACAGTCATCTGATAGTTTTAGATTTACAATTACAATACCAAGTTCAAAAACCATTTAAAACACATATGTTAAGCAGTAGCCGATGTACCTTCAGCTGGCCAGAAACGGTACTGGTCGTCTTTCGTTTTAGCTAGGATATCTGGAGCTGCTCCCTGCATGTATCAAGCATACCCAAGTGGCCAAGATCATATAAACCGAAAGCATGAAGCAAAATGACTTTCTACAGATATTAGGAATATACAAACCTGAATAAAAGTTGGAACGGGTTCGCGTCGAAACGGTTCGCATCCCCGTTTCCACTCCCATCGGGTATAATGTATATATCTGTAGAAAAATTGTTCAAACATGAAAAAGTTGATATATCAGTCATTGACTATTTACCGCGTTATCGTTTACTATAAAAAGGATCTTACTTGACGATTGTAGTCTAATACGTAAGGCTGTTAAAGATCACAATCTTTATCCAACGCCACACCCAATTGTTCCAAGGTTACTCCATTATCCATGGTTCTAGCAACTGCGATATCTTCTTGCATTGTTATTGGATTCTTCGTTTTGAAGAACATGTAAAGAATACCATCCTGATTCATAATCTAATGTTGAACATAAGTATCGGTAATAAAAATGCTATATGAAAAAACGACAGATTATTTACAGGTTCTCCCTGTGCTACTGATAACTCCTCAATTGCAGACGTAACCTAGCTGAGGTAGCAAATTTAGCGCTCTTGCATCCGTCACATCACTTAAACCAAAAATTGATTCATCAATCAAGAAATTAAGCATCAGAAACAACTAAATTCATGCATAATCAAAAATTACTTACAATCGTTGAAGGCTCCTGAACAAACTCAATGCTGGATCCAATATTTTGACTATGTTAAGTCCGCTTGTGCACTGGAATTAAAAAAATCATTAGAGATTGTGATTAAAAATTACACATATCTAATTAAATATTTTTCATTTGTACCTCCTCTATCCGTTGAAGATTGTATAAACATGCTGTGTTATCCGGATCAGAATTTATGTAGTTTCCATTACAAGTTTCTTTTGTAGACTGAAATATATCAAGAATAATGAAGATGTTAGAGCATAGATCGCAAATTGTGAAGTAACTATGTCATGAAGTTGATATAAACTTTTTGTTTACCTCGTATACATCATCTGAAATAAGTGCATACCGGTGGGCAAACTCTAATCTCGAATTAAAATCGTTGAATTTATCGGTTAAAGGGCTTACACATATGCATCCCTGTATAATGGGAAAATATTAATAATACTCACACATACATACGCGAGTAATCAAACCCAAAAACATACCTATGGAAGTCTCAATCGGAACCCTAAGTAGAAGATTTGGAAGATGATGATCGCCGGAACCCTACCCTTGACCGGAAATTAAAATCGTTGAATTTATCGGTTAAAGGGCTTACACATATGCATCCCTGTATAATGGGAAAATATTAATAATACTCACACATACATACGCGCGTAATCAAACCCAAAAACATACCTCTGGAAGTCTCAATCGGAACCCTGAGTAGAAGATTTGGAAGATGATGATCGCTGAAACCCTAGCCTTGACCGGAACTGTGGGAGCCGGAGTTTGGAAGAGAAAGAGAGAGAAAATGTTTCAGAGAATGATTGGTCTTTGTATTTCATGAGATTTGGAAGAGAATGATCGGTCGTATGTGAATAAATATTTTAAAATTCCTTTAATTCTATTATTTCAGTTATGATATAACTAAATTTTTAAGTATTTATTTTAATCAATATTATTTTAAGTATTGCATTTAAAACTTCATAAATGTTGATTTTAAAATAGAACATGCAACTAAATTTTAGATTATATATAGATAATAATAATAATAATAATAATAGATTTAAACAAAAAATAGATAAGAATATAAACGTTTATTTTTATAATGATCATATTAAATAATAATAATCATTTTAAACAAAAAATTAGTTAAGAATACATATTTAACAAAGTAAAATGTTATAATAAGTAAACAGTACATTAAAGTTCAGTTTTAAAAGATAAATCTTGACGATTGTATGCGTTAACATATGGCATTATATTTTATTAAACACGTGCAATATACGAGTTTTTTAAAAGATATATCTTTTTATTATTTATTATATAAAATTACATTTATGCAAAAAAAAAGTAAAATGTTACAATAAGTAAATAGTATATCAATCTTCATTTTTAAAAGATAAATCTTGATGACTGTTTGTATTAACATATGACATTATATTTTATTCAACACGTGTAATATACGAAGTTCTTTTAAAATATATCTTTCTATTATTTATTACATAAAATTGTATTTATGCAACCCGTGTAATACACGGGGTTTTAACTTAGTATATATATATATATATATATATATGGGGCCGCTAAAATGAAAACCACCCTTAGTTAAGAGAACCACGAGAACCACTTTCCAACCATTGATCTTTGGAGATGGATGGATGAGATTAAAAGTTATAAAAACAATATTAAATTCTTTTTGTCTTATTATGTTTTTAATATTTTAATGTCAAAATGGCAGTTTAGTAAATTTGCTTGTTTTGTCTTATTGTATATATTGTTTTTATTACTTTTTTGTCTTATTAAATTAATTTTTTTTATTAAAATCAGATTTTTAAATTAAAAAACATTTTATAATATGATTTTTTTTACAAAAAACAATTTTTGTCAGGATTTATTAACAAAACGTTTTTACGAGCCGGTTTTTTACGAGTCGGTTTTTACGCCTCGTATTTTTACGCCCCGTTTTTACGCCCCGTTTTTACGCCCCGTTTTTACGCTCCGTTTTTACGCCCGGTTTTACGCGCTGTTATTTTACGCCCGGTTTTACGCGCCGTTTTTTACGACCCATTTTTACGCGCAATTTTACGCCCCCGTATTCACGCTCCGTATTTACGCGTCGTTTTGTCACCCGGTTTTTTTACGAGCCATTTTTTACGCCCTGTTTATTTCGCCCCGTATTTACGCGCCGTTTTTTTTACACACACGTTTTTGAAATTTTTTTGCGGTTGTAAATTTTTTTTTACGAAAACTTTTTTTACTGTTTTAAACTTTTTTTTTACAAAAAAACTTTTTCACAAAATTTTTTTTACAAAAACTTTTTAACAAAGAACAAAAAATTATACGAAATTTTTTTTACGGTTTTAACCGTTTTTTTTTTACAAAAAACTTTTTTTACACACACGTTTTTTTAACTTTTTTATGTTTTTTTTACTAAAACTTTTTTTACCGTTTTAAACTTTTTTTTACAAAAACTATTTTACCAAAAAAATTTTACAAATTTTTTTATAAATTTTTTTTTTACAAAAGACAAAAATTTATACGAAAACTTTTTTACGGTTTTAACCTTTTTTTACAAAAACTTTTTTACACACATGTTTTTAAACTTTTTTATAGTTTTTACGAAAACTTTTTTTACGGTTTTAATTTTTTTTTACAAATACTTTTTTACAATTTTTTTTTTACAAAAACTTTTTAACAAAATAACAAAAAGAGGAGAGAGAAATGTGAAGAGAGAGAAATTGAAAAAAAAAACTTTAAAAAGTGATTTTAAAGAGGAGATAGATGATTTGATGGTTTTGATTAAATGATTATATTACACTTTTGGTTGTCATTATCTGATTGGGGGAGAGTAGTTCTCGCCACTGGGGGTGGTTTTCATTTTAGCGGCCCCCTATATATATGTATATATGTATATATATATATATACATATATGGTCGGGATTTAGAGAAAACGGTGGAAAGTGTGAGAACAGTGAGAACGTTTATGGATCGTCCGATCAAAACAATATATGGACTAGATTGGCGCGGTGGCGTTTTCGTAAATAACATTAATTTTATTACGTGGACGCGCTTCATTAAGGGTAAAAGGGTCTTTTGACTTCTCTACACAAAACGCCATCTCATGAAATAAAATGCCAAAAACAAAAATCACACACCATTCTACTAATAACGCCATTAGATATAAAACGCCAAACTTAATTATAGTAAAACCCCGCCTAAAAAACCGCCAAAAAAATCCTATATATACAACATCTCAGACCTTTAATTAAAAACACACACAAAAACCCAAACGCCATATTTGATATATCCCATTTGCCTTAGAAACGCCAAAAAACTCAAACATCAAATATCTTCTAACCCAAAACATTTGATATATCAGTTTGGTTGTCTGTAAGATTTCGCTCAATGAAATGGACAAAATCCTTAAGTGAGGATATTGTTCATTTCATTGAGTAAAATCTTATTGACTTATGCTCAACTTCCATCCAATTTATAACGCCAAAACATACAAAAACATTATTGAAGTTTGTTGTCAATAAAGTTTAGTTGTATGGGGTGGACAACATTATCAGTTATCTTTCATAACCGAGGATTAACAATGTTGTCCATCTCATGCAGCAAAACATTATTGATTTTAGCATGATCAAATTTTGAGGTTTAAGGTGCTTTTATTTGGTAGGGTTCTTTTTATCGGTAAAATGCCAAAAAAGTTAAAAAAATCAAACATCTTTCATTGGAAAATTCAAGATTGTTGACTGAAAGGATCTAAACTCAATAACATTTTGCTGCATGAGATGGACAAATCTTCAAGAAAAAGATGCTGATGTCAGACTTTGTGCTTCCAAACAGCAACACAAAAAACTACTTGAAAAACAAAAAAACAAAATGAATCATACGAGAGTCGAACCAGCTAGTTAAGATGATTCAAAAAAGAAGAAAGAGACTGGTGACAGTGAAGATTTAGAAGATCAATTGTTTATATATTCTATTTTTTTATTTTCTTTTTCAGTTGATTGTTATATAATAAAAAAGCCATATATAATAAAAACGCCAAAACAGACAAAAATGCTTGTTTAAACGCTATCATCCCGTAAAACGCCCCAAAAAACTCCCAAACTATAATAAAATTACTTTGAAAAAAGTATTATAAAAAACCCAAAAAATAAAAAAAATAAAAAGCAAACTTGAAAATGTAACTAGAAACAGTAATTACCAAACAGCAAAAATGAAGAGTCGGAAAATTTATTATATTAGAATCTAAAACGCCAAACTTGAAATACGGGACGTGTTACAGACTTCAGAGAAAAAAGCTTATCAAAAACAATAATTACAAACAGTAACTAAAACGACGAATAATTTATTATAAAAATGCACCGCCTAACCTACACCGCCAAAAGAAATCCTATAAAATAATAACTCTCAGCAACTACCACTTAATCAAACAAAAAAAACAAACAAACGCCAAAATACTACTAAATACCTCTCACTGTAAAACGGGAAAAAATTAAAAATATCAAAGATGGCTAATATACCATCTTGGATATTCATTATTGTTCTTCGTGAAGTTTCACTGAATGGATTGTTAGCTGAGAGAAATAACTCAGAAAGATTTTGCTGCATGAGATTGACAAATCTTCAAGAAAAAGATACTGATAACAGTCATATGTCATTTTGTATTCTTTGTTCTTGAAGAAGGCTTGGATGAGAAGAAGAGATCAATGACACTGAAGAGTGAGATTATTATAAAGATGAAGATCAAGATGAAGAAAAAGGGGAAAACCCACTCACACGTCATAGATCTATGTACCCAAACATCCACAAAAAAGCCACTTCAACAGACCAGCAGGCAAAAAATTCAAAGCGATGGGTTTGTTAAGTTTTACATAAAACGCCATGTATTTGGTGACAGTTCTTGTACTATTAAAGAAGAGAGAGGCTGATGACAGTGAAAATTGTGAAGAGAGATCCGATCATGATTTTTAATTTATTTTTTTCGCTTCTATTTTTTTTCCCTGTGGTTGTAATATATTCTTACAATTGTAAAACGCCAAGATACCACAAACGCCACAATGTATATAAAAAATAATAGAACAATGGGTCATCTGGATTAAAACGCCTTGAAAAAACGTCATTCAGATAGATTTCCTGACCCCCCTGGGGTTCAATTGGCATACGATTTGGAAAACGCCATAAACGCCAAAAATTTAATACAATGAAACCATTAAACGCCATTAATTATTGAATTTGGTTAACGCCAAAAATTTTAAACGCCAAAAAATAAAACAATATTGGGAAAAGCGGAACTGGAAAAGCATAAGATAAAAGGACAAAAAAGCCCCTCCGCCTTTCTCTATGCTGCGTGACACGTGTTGGGCCAGGATGCGTTCTCACCGTTCTCACACTTTTGAGCGTTTTCTCCCGAACCCGTTTCTATATATATATATATATATATGGAGAGGATCATGAGAAAACTACATATAAATGAGAAAACAATAAAACTAACTAAAAAAAAGGCTAAAAAAACATACCATTTTTTTTACAATTTTTTATAAAAAATTGCTATTTATTTTATATAAAAAAATTTCAAAAAAAAACTTGTACTGCACATGCGCATTATATGTGTCATACACATGTGCATTGCATGATTAAAAATAGATTTTTGAGTCTAGTTCAGCTTTTAGAGTTAGTTTTTTTGGAGGGTTTAGGTTTTCCGGCGCGGGGGGGGGGGGGGGTTTAGGTTTTTTTCGGGTTTATGTTTAGGATTTAGTTTTAGGTTTTCGGGGGGGGGGGGGGGGTTAGGTTTTTGGGGGGTGTGGGGGTTAGGCTTTTGGTGGGAGGGTGAATTTAGGTTTTTTTTGGGGGGGGGGGGGTGAGGGTGGGGGGTTTAGGTTTTTCGGGGGTGTCGGTGGGGGGTGGCTTAAGTGGTTTAGTCTTTCCGTATTAGTGCACATGTGCAGTACAAAATTTTTTTTTTTTTGAAACTTTTTTTTGATATATAAAAAAATTGGTATGTTTTTAGACTTTTTTAGTTAGTTTTTTTATTTTCTCATTTAAACTAGTTTTCTCATGATCCATCCCCTCTCTCTCTCTCTCTATATATATATATATAGAGAGAGAGAGAGAGAGAGAGAGTAAATTACGTTTTTGGCCCCTGTGGTTATATCACTTTTACTATATTAGCCTAAAATAAGAATTTTTAATATATCTGCCCCCATGGTCTCTATAACTAACCATTTTGGCCCTTAAGTCTAACAATTTTGGCCTTCATGGTCTCTATAACTAACAATTTTGGCCCCCATGATCCCTAGATTTAGGGGTCAAAATAGTTAGTTATAGAGACCATGTGGGCAGATATGTTAAAAATTCTTATTTTGGGTTAATATAGTAAAAGTGATATAACCACAGGGGCCAAAAACGTAATTTACTCATATATATATATATATATGGGACTGCTAAAATGAGAAACACCTCGAGTTGTAAGAACAATGAGAACTACACCGTACGGGGCGAGGTGGACCAAATTTTTTTTTCAAAAACGTAGATGCGTGTATTATAAACACATTTGTAAAAAAAATTCAAAAAAAAAAAATGTCGTGGGTGTAGTTTTGAGCACCACAAGTTTGTGTTTACGGGTACCGTAAATTTAACCGGAAAATTTACGGTACCCCTAAACACAAACTTGTGGTGCTCAAAACTATTCACACGACATTTTTTTTTTGAATTTTTTTATAAATGTGTTTATAATACACGCATCTACGTTTATGAAAAAAAATTGGTCCACCTCGCCCCGGATCAAAAAGTTCTCACGGTTCTTACAACTCGAGGTGGTTCTCATTTTAGCGGTCACTTATATATATATATATATATATATATATATATATATAGGGTAGGGTTCTAGAGTGAACACTAGGTTGAGAGTGAACTGTGTGAACTAATCTGAGCCATTAATTGTTTAGATCTTGCAAATTTTAAAAATGACAATTTTGTAATTATTTATATGTAAAAAATAAATGAAAAGGGTGTAAAGGTAATTATTAACTACTTCTCTCTCCAATTAAATAATTAATTACATTCTCTCTCATTTTTTTCTCTCACCAATTAACTAAATAATTAATTACATTCTCTCTCATTTTTTCTCTCACCAATTAACTAATTTTCTAATTCTAAAAAAATTAACCATTATATAATATATTGTTCCATGTTGAACATGATTAAAAACACGTAGAAGTGAATATACATATGTGTATTATACGTAATCACCATTTAAAAATGTATGTACATATATATACATTAACAAATATTGTTCCATCCGATCATCTTATCTTCTTTAAGTGTACATGTCCGATTTGTAATGTGCGCATATGTACATTCATAATATACTTGTAAAAAAGAAGTTAATGATATGGTTGTTCAACATGGTACACATATGTATAGCAAGTATATGAGATGATTGTTCGGCATTGTACATATGTGTACATAACAGTCTCAACACGTAGATACATATATGTACATTAACAAGTCATATTCTTAACACATATGTATATTATCATACCTATGTTCAGAACAAGCGTACATTATCACACAAGATTCAATAAATTAACCATAAAAAAGAACGTGTGCTTTGATAAAAAAAATTACGAGAAAACATGCAATGAACATAATTGAAATACTAGAGAATCATAATTGAAAAAACAAAATAAATTAACATGCGATGAACTCACTGTGATTTTAATACATCTATATGGTGATGTCACAATCTAAATCAAAATACCATTAATCAAGAAAAGGTTTGTAAATTTCTACCACAAGCAATGTCAGCAATGATCGAACCTCACCGTGAATGATTTGATCGTGTCGATCTCTTTATTAAGAATAATGATTTGGAATTTGTTAAAATTTGAATTATAATTTGAAATTACAAGTAAATAGAATTAGGTAATTGATTTTGTAACTCCCTATTAAAAATGGAATATATTAAAGCAATTAATATTAAGCTTACATGAATAATTACAATCCTATCCTTTTCATCTTAAACTAAATCAATGGCCAGAATAAGTTCACTAAGTTCACAAACAAGGGTTGGGTTCACTCTTGATCCTAACCCTATATATATATATATATATATATATCATCCTATTACATTGAAACTATAAAGATTGTGGACAAGTTCTTTATTAATATCATCAATTAAAGATAGTGTTGTGAAGATTTTTTTCATGTTTATCACATGAGATCGATTACCTATTTTAGGGTAAAACCTTGGCTTGCTTAGGGTAAAACCTTGGCTTACATGCTATTTTAAGATAAAATATAGAATTATTGGTTAGTCTAAATTAGGTGAGCGAGACAGGTTCATGAACAATAACACCCAAATTCTTTGGAGCAAATTCATCTAAAATAATAAAATATATCTGAAAAGAGTAAATTACTGTTTTGGTCCCTGTGGTTTAGCCAGTTTAACAATTTCAGTATAAAAAGAAATATTTTAACATATTAGACCCTGATATTGCATTTTATAACAGTTTTGGCCCCTGACACTAACTTTGTTATTTATTTGCAGTTAAGTGTAAGGGTAATTAGATTATTATATACCTTAAGGGTTGTTTTTTATAATTACAAAGTTCTTTTAATATTTAAGAGATTATTAATGTAATTACTCAAGTTTTTTTTATTATTTCATTATTTTCACGATTATTATTTAACAAAATATATTTTAAATATACAGTTGAATATGTATTTTCATTAACTGTTTGTTTTTATAAAAGTCATTTAAAAAAAATTGTTTTTTTGAATTTTGTTTAAACCATCTGTCGTTTTTAAAATTGTTCGTTTTTAAACCATTGGTTTTAAAATTGTTCTTTTTAAAGTTGTTTTTTTTTTAAGTTTTTTTTAACACTTCATGTTATACCATTCTTTATAAAATTATTTATTTTTTAAACAACTAACTTTTTTAAGTCATTCATATTTTTAAATTTTACAAAACGATATGTATAAAAAACAAAATAAATGTAAGATTTGAAAAAGAAAACATTCTAATAAAAATTTTGCAAAAGATCGTTCATTTAAAAAAAATTTAGAATGGTTTATTTCTTTTTCAAATCTTCAATTTCTTTAGACCGTTTGTTTATTCAAAATTCGTTATTTTTTAACCTTTTGTTTATTAAATTCGTGCGTTTTTAGTACCTTACACTTGTTAACTTATTTTTTAAGGTTTTGTTTTTTATAAACGTCCTTTTTTTAATCTTCGTTTTTTAAACTACTCGTTCGTTTAAAATCGATCGTTTTTAAATTCCTTTGATTTTTTAAATCGTTCATTTTCTTAAGTTCTTTTTCCCTACTATAAGTAAACTAAATTCAAATTTGTGAACGATTTCAAAAATGGTTCTAAAAGGAATGGTTTAGAAAGAAATGCTTTTAAAAATGAGAAAAATGCCCGGATAGTCCCTGTGGTTTCGCTTTTTTCACCTATAGTCCCTAAGTTTCTAAAATTACCTGAGTAGTCCCCAACTTTTCATTTTTTGTTCCCGGATAGTCCCTGGGTCTAACTTCAGTTTGTTTTCTCTGTTAAGTGGGTGTGAAATTACAAAAATACCCTTAATAATTAATAAAAAAAACCTAACCTTTTACCCACCCCCACCCCTTTCCCTTTCCCCTTTTCTTCTCTCCGACCGATGACCAAATCACCATCACCAGTTTTCCCTTTCTCTCTCTCTCCCTACTTTTTCTCCCTGGTACCACCATCACCTCCACTGCAGCCATCACCATCGTCACAACTACCCCTGCCACAACCACCACTTCTGCCATCATCACCACCCCCGCAATCTTCATCACCTTTATGTACCAGTTCACACACACCTCTGATTGTAGAGAGGGACTGTTCGAAAGAGAGAGTGAGCGGCGGAGATCGAAGACAGAGAGAGGGAGATCCGGCAGCAACACCGTCGTCTGCGGCGGCTGCTCTGATCGTGCAAGCATACAAAGATATAAACGCATGAAAATCGGCAGAAGTAAGTCAATCAATTGTGATTGCTAGGGTTTGCAACTTGCGAGAAGACATGAAAAAGGTTGGTGCAGAAAGAAAAAAGATAACATTAATAATATATATAGACCTTGAGAGTAGAAACGGTGATCCGTCTGAATATTCTTCCTTTGCCGGTGCTGTGTTTGCTTACACCGGCGCCGGTCGCCTACGTTTACGCATTCTGTTGCAGGTATTGAGCAAGTTAGGAGTTGAAGAAAGAAATTAGGAGTTGTAAAATTAATTGTTTTCATTTTTATAGAGAAACGGATTTGGAATTTGATTTGTTGGTGTTTCCAAAGAAATTTGCAGAGGTTTATCCCTTTTTCAATTTTGGATTTGTTGTTAGTAGGGGTTTGGTTTGGTGAATCGGTGTAGGGGATGTTGAGATCGAAAAACGCCATTGTTGGTGGAGTTAGGGTTGCAGGTTTGAAGGTGGAGGGAAGAGTTGATTGCAGGTTCTGTAGGGTTGCAGGTTTGAAGGTGGAGGGAAGAGTTAATTAATTTGTTTTGTTTTTACATTAAGGGTAAATTGGTAATTTCACACCCACTTAACAGAGAAAACAAACTGAAGTTAGACCCAGGGACTATCCGAGAACAAAAAATGAAAAAAGACAAAACCACAGAGACTATCCGGGAATTTTTCTCTTTAAAAATTATTGACTTGAAAAGCGATCTGTTTGAAAAAGTTAAAAGAAAGATTTTAAAAAGAACGGTATATTTTGAATCATTTAAATAAATTTTAAAAGACAAACAATTTAAAAAGAACGATTTTAATAAACAAGCGGTTTAAAAATATATAATTTTAAAAATGATAGACGGTTTAAAAAGAAATTATTTTAAAATGACGTTTATAAAAAACAAACGCTTAATTAAATTCATATTTATTTGCATATATAAAACATATTTTGTTAAATAATAATCGTGAAAATAATGAAATAGTAAAAAAAACTTGAGTAATTGCATTAATAATCTCTTAAATTTAAAAAAAACTTTGTAAATATCAAAAATAGCCCCTCATGTATATAATTACCAAATTACTCTTAAACTTAACTGTAGAAAAGTAAAAAAGTTAGTGTCATATGCCAAAACCATTATAATATGCGACCTCGAGGTCGAATATGTTAAAAGATTCAATTTTAGGCTAAAAGAGTTAAACTGGCTAAACCACATGGGCCAAAACAGTAATTTACTCGTTTGAAAAATATCTTGACTTGCTTTTATCAAAGCTGGTATATATGAAAAGTCTTGGGCCATTGGCCGCTTCTTAAGGTTATTAATGTGAAGACATAAATATTTCAATACGAATTTAAAGAAAAACTACAAAAACTACCTTCAAAGTTAAATATTCGAATTTAAAGAAAAACTACAAAAACTGCCTTCAAAGTTAAATATTCATGCTATACAATTTACATATGTATGGACTTAAATAATGATCTCTTTGCTGATGTAAATGTTTTCAGTTATGTGAGTTTGTCAGGTTGGACTTAAATAATATTGGACTATTGGTTAGTTTTATTTATTTTTTTATTTTTTTTAACGGCTAATTTTTCTTCTAAAATACTTATATCTTCAAAGTTAAATATTAATGCTATACAATAAGTGGTGACTATTGATTAGATTATGATCTATTAATGATTTTATAGGTTTTACTTAGAAAGAAAAGCCAAGTAATATGACAAAATAAATAAATTTAGTCGACACAGAGAAAGATTAAGAGTTAGGACTATAAATTTACGAGAAATGCATAACATATACAAATGATGAGATGTAAAAATGAATTATTCTAGCTTGATCGTGGAAATTGTTAGTTACTAGTGAAATGTATTTATTTAGAATAAAAATAGAATACTCCCTATTCTCTTTGCTTTCACCATCCGTGTCACCATCTTTCCGTCACCATCTTATCTCTCAATTCAAGTTGATGTGTGGGTTTGTGTTGTATGCTGTTTGATTTTTTTAATCTATCACAAATCCTAATAGTATATTGTGTTTACACCGTTTAAATCAATCTATTTGTATGTATTTATGTTCGTGATTATGTTAAAAGAGATCAGAGAAGCTAGGAATATGATACATATAATCTATTTGTATGTATTTATGTTCGCGATTATGCTAAAAGAGACCGGAGAAGCTAGGAATATGATAAGTATATGCTTCAAATAAATTTTTTAATATGTTTTATTGTTTATGCTCAAGTTTTTCTCCTATCTTGGTTACATGGTCAGAATCAACCAAGAACACATGAAAATTAATATAGGTTCTATTTTCCTGTTATCTTGAATTTTTTTTTAAATAGCTATTAAAGAAAACTTTTGTTTACAATGGGGTACTTTTTTTGTTACAAACTTTTGTTTACTAGTTACTAAGGGTGTCCGAGGCGCCTGCGGGGAGGGGTGCGGTGAGTGTACTCCCCGATTAGGGAACACCGCCGCCAACCCCTCGGTGACCCAAATCGGGGAGTGGGGAGCGGGTTGTGTACACCGATTGACATTTGCAATTTTTGACCGTTTTTTATATTAAAACGGCTATATAGCCGTTATATATTAAAAAAAAAATTCTCCTAAACCCTATAAATACTAACCCACTTCAATCTTTTATTTTTCAAACCCAAAACAACTCCCACTACATTACTCTCCTAAACCCTTCAACTCATCTAATTTTTTACCCAATCTTTAAAAAAAATGGAGACTAAAACACGATCTCGTTGAGCATCTCGGACGTTTAGATATACCTCACCTTGAAGCGAATTCCGACGACGAGTAGTTTGTTTTTTTATTTTTCTAGTTTGAATGTAATTTTTATTTTTAATTTAATGAAATGTCTTTTCTTAAATTTTATTTAATTTTTATTAATATTTGTTTAATTTATAATACATGCATAATTACAACAAATAAAAAAACAAAAAAAAAAAACAAGTCCCCCAAGAGAGGAGTGCCGCCATCAAATTGAGGGTGTGGGGGGAGTTAAGTGGGGAGTTGACGTGACGCGTGCTGATTGGCTGTGGGTAAGAGAGGTCACTCCCCACTTAGAGGAGTGCCCCTTACACCCTAACCAATGCGTCTCCATTCAAAATGTTGTGTCAAGCAGATTTTGGTGTAAGATTAGACATGTTTTGTAAGGGTGAACGGGGTGCCCTCGGGGTGGCGTGCGGTGAGTGAGTTCCCCGCTCGGGAACACCGCCGCCGACCCCGCGGGGAGGCTAAGCGGGGTGTGGTCAGCGGCATTGATTCACCGCACAAGTTTTCAATGTTTTTGAGTTTTTGAACGTTGGGCAACGGTTATGAACGAAAAAAAAATCCAATTTTAACCTATAAATACCCCATTAAATCTAATTTTTTACCACACAAATTTTCAATCTTATTCCTCTAAAATTCTTTCAAATACAACACAAAGGCAAACCGAGCAATGGAGAACCAACCCCGCGAAGCCAAGAAAAAGTCCATCGGCTCTAACACTAAGGGACGTGGCTCGCAACCGTCTCGTGGTGGTTCGAGCAGTGCAAGTGCACAACCATTGTTTTTGCCGTTCATTCCTGTCACACCCGACCACGTAAAACAACAAAACGTGGCGGAAACGTCGGGGAGTGTTGTAACTGAATTAATTGTTTCACAACCATGGAAATTAAAGTTAAGTTTTATTTAACAATCAAGAGAGTTACATTGTTTTAAACAAGAAACAAAGAGTACATAACATAATTTAACTAGTTCTAGCTTCATTTTAAGTTGCTAAGGCACGGGTCCGCCTATGATTGACTTGATCATCCTATGCAACAGCTCCTGAAAACAAATGTGAAAATAGGTACGTCAGCATAAAAATGCCTGTGAGATACATAGGTTTTGTGAAAAGAGGATTCATGACTTGAGTTTAAAGAAACTGTTTAATAAAAAGTAGCCATGAATCTCGTTGAGTGTTCCTTTCATAAATCATTTGAAAAGCAATGGATAAATCAAATGATATATATGTATATAAAAGAATAATGTATGGTTAAATGAATAACCAAGTAAAATGAGTTTGTATAAGTTAAGTCATTTGTAAAACGATGTTTATGTGAAGATTGTATTGTAGATGTAATATGTCTAAACTGAAATGGTTTAAATAACGCTACGATATGTAATACCATAAAATCACTTATATATATGAAGTACCAGCGGCGTATCCACCATGTTTTTATCGTATTACACGTCGCCTCGTTATTTAAATCACTTACCCAAACAACCACCAAAATGTAATGTTTAACAATTGTAGAAATGTTTATGTATGTTTAAATACGGTTCACACGGTTCAACAGTTACAAACGGTTCATATAATCAAATGGTTACAACGGTTCACATAGTCGAATAGTTACAACGGTTCACATAGTCAAATAGTTACAACGGTTCAAAATGTAATATAATGTGTTCATATGCTGGATGAGCATATGCAACAAAATGCATTGTAAAACAATGTGTCCATATGTTGAGTAAACATATGCAACTAATGTAATGTAAATCCATGTGCTAGCATGCTCAGTCAACATACATAGCAGAAATGTAAAGTAAAACGATGTACTAAGTATGCTAAGTAAACATACATAGTGAAACAATGTAATGTAAATCATGTACTATAAGTGTACTAATGAACATAGCAAGTATATGATGTGAAAACAGGAAAGCACGAAAGTAACAAGTAGGCACATGTGTTTCACCCCAAAACAGTTTGAAAACAGTAAAAGAGGGGTCTATGTACTCACTTGAGATCGCTCAGTAGTCCTTGAGTAACAACCAAACAATGCTAGAGATCACGGAAATCAAACGGCACCTAATATAGGTAACTATGTTAATAATCCGGACCTAAATCGGAGGATTAGATAGAATGAGGCTCGTAAACCAAATGAGTAGGGGAACTCATGTAATATGGTTTAACAAGGTCTACATACTACAATGAAACCTGACCTAAGTGCTTACAACCCATTACGACCCGTTTAGGTAGCTTATGCTACTTTAACGCGTCATTCGCGTGAAACGCGTTCGGAACACCTAACTAGCCCTATGATAAGTAAAATATGCCTTAACATGTCTAATATTGTTGCCAAATCAGTTTAGATATCAAAAGTTATGTTACATATGCTTTATATGAATTTTGGCGTAAAAAGGGCATTTTGGTCATTTACCTAAGGCATATCTACTACTTATCATACAACTACTCAAACGATGTGACCATAAGGTATAACCTCGGAAGGTTATTCCCTATACAACTATGGTCACCTAATATGTTTGATCGGATCCTAATGATCGACCAAATGGGTCGGGTTCGAAAGTATAAGCGATTGTTTAGATCGCTTACCTTACGACCCTATATAAGCACTAAACTAAAAGTGACCTATTAGTAAACAGTTAATCAAGTTCACATAATTCACGCTTCACATAGTAGATTTCCCAGTCTACTCAAACAAGATTATTCATTCACAGTCATGGTAAGCTTAACAGGATTAACATATATAACAGAGTTACATATTTAACAGAGTTAACATCTAACAGAACTAATAAACTTGTTGAGTTTGCTGAACTAACAGAGTTATTACTTAACAGGTTTAATATTCCAACAGAGTTAATTAACTAACAAAGTTAACAAACCATTAGAGTTAATAAACTAACAGGGTTACATACTTAACAAAGTTACATACATAACTTAACATAGCTAACTCTTAACAGTGTTTAACAACTAGCATCGTTAATAACTAATAGAGTTAATGACTAACAGAGTTACTGTCTAGAATACTGAACTAATACACATGTGACGAAATCACATTTTTGGGCGAAAACACCTATTGGCGAAAACCCTTTTGTGGCGAAATCACTCAGGCGACGAAATCCCAAAGTGATTTCGTCGGGTATGTGTTTTCGTCGGGTAAGTGTTTTCATCATCACCAATAGTTACGTAATAACAGTAACCCTAATCATCACTTACAGTTGCATGATCAGTCATCGATGAAATCATTTAAATCAAATCATTGCTATGTAAACATATAAACTACCAAATCATTGTGAGACCAAGACCATAAATCAATCAGCAGATCATTCATTAACAGACATACACGGTTGATCATATCATCCAATATACATGACAGTTTGTAGATAATATATATATATATATATATATATATATATATATATATATATATATATATAACGATCACGAATCACCAGAAAACTCAAGATTCAAAGCATCTAGATTCTCAACCCTAATCATCATCATCATTGCACCAAGCATATAAATATTCTCATCAGATATATATACACATATGCAGACATGTAATGATCTATCAAAAGTCATGCTCATATAAATAACAGTACGAACTAACCGAAGCAGGAAAAACGATGAAACGATTGCTAGAGAGAACTTGGGAAAATCAGTAATGCCGTCACACAGAGAAAGACTCTAGGGTTTAGCGATTGAACTCTAATCGTAGGTTATAACAAAATGCTATAGTTGCTCGCTACTGGGCCGAAGCCCATTCCCGTTTTCGCCGGCCCACCTCGTGACGAAAACACTTGGGTGTTTTCGTTCAGAGGTGATTTCGTGAGGAGGGGATTTCGGCCAAGGTTCCATGTTTTTAATTATATACTTCATTTTTATGCAAGATATGTATAACTCATACACACATAAAATACACATCACCAATAACACTCCTAATGCACCTTAAATAAATAAAACACACTTTGCAATTAAGTACAAGGTTAAGTCAAATAGAGACCTTGAAAACTCGGGTTGTCACAGGACCGGCCTTGATCGAGTCTTGATTGTTTATCTGTTGCATATTGGTTTTCTTGTTGTTGTTAGTGTGGTATCGCTTCTGTGTTAAGACTTGTCCAGGAACCTATAGAGTGGTGAACCTGGAATTTGGTCCCTAACACAGTTAGCTCTGTGTTTGTTTTGATCTTTGTTTTGTTATTTGATTGTTGTGTTTGTGATATATTTTGTTCTTGTGTTACTATTTAGTTCTTGCTTCTTGTGTTAAAATGGGTGAAGCTAGTTCATCTGTTACTCTTATTAGTAAGCTTGATATTGGGGATCCTTTATACTTGCATTCTAGTGACTCTAGTGCCTTGACTATTGTTAGTATAAAACTTAAAGGAACATAAAACTATTATGTTTGGTCTAGTTCTATGAAGTTGTGACAACTCTCACTAAACCAGGTATCCGTACAATTAATTCAATTTAATTACGTGCTTAATAACTGTGCTTGATTACAACTGACAAATTAAACTGCTTTATGATTTCTATAACATACATACATATGCATCACACTTCATACAGTCACTCCATTTATTACTGTGACAACCCTCAATTTACGTGTATTCCGTACAATTTATTAGTGATAATTAAAGTGCTTGATGACTGTGCTGAATCATTTAACTGCTCTCTGATTACTGTGTTATACGTACATGTGCGTGTTAGCATACTAGTAGTATACAGACAAATTACTAAATAGTCTGGTTTGCTTTCCTGAGTGTTAATCGTGTATGTCTGTTAATGAATCGTTATCCTCTTCCAAGGTGACCGTAAAGAATCGTTATCCTCTTCCACGCATTGATGACCTATTCGACCAGTTGCAAGGGTCGAGCTATTACTCTAAGATTAACTTGAGATCGGGATACCATCAGCTGAGAGTCCGAGAGGAGGACGTCTCCAAAACAGCATTCAGAACTCGTTACGGCCATTACGAGTTTCTGGTTATACCTTTCGGATTAACGAATGCACCAGCAGTCTTCATGGATCTCATGAACCGAGTGTGCAAGCCGTACCTGGATAAGTTTGTCATAGTGTTCATCGACGACATCCTGATCTATTCTAAGAGTCAGGAGGAACACGAGCAACATCTGAGGTTTATTCTGGAACTTCTTCGAAAAGAGCAGTTGTATGCCAAGTTTTCGAAATGTGACTTCTGGCTTCGCGAAGTCCACTTTCTAGGCCATGTGGTAAACAAGGATGGGATTCATGTTGATCCATCCAAGGTTGACTCAATCAGGAACTGGCCTGCACCCCGCACACCAACAGAAATCCGCCAATTCTTGGGTCTGGCAGGATACTACAGAAGGTTTATTAAAGATTTCTCCAAGATTGCGCAACCTCTCACTTCACTGACTCAGAAGGGTGTCACCTATCGTTGGGGTGATGCACAGGAGTCCGCATTTCAGCACTTGAAGGAAAGACTTTGTAGCGCGCCTATCCTCTCATTGCCTGAAGGCACAGATGATTTTGTGGTTTATTGCGACGCTTCCATACAAGGACTTGGTTGCATGTTGATGCAACGTGACAAGGTCATTGCCTACGCATCACGCCAACTCAAAGTTCACGAAAGAAATTACACTACTCACGACTTGGAACTGGGAGCAGTTGTTTTCGCGCTTAAGATATGGAGACATTACCTGTACGGTAGCACGTGCACCATTTACACCGATCACAGGAGTCTCGAGCATATCTTCAAACAGAAAGACTTGAACATGCGACAACGCCGATGGGTCGAGCTCTTGAACGATTATGAATGTGCGATCAAGTATCATCCTGGCAAAGCCAATGTTGTGGCCGACGCCCTTAGTCGAAAGGGTACTATACCTAAGCGTGTACGTGCATTACAGCTTACCATCCAATATAGTCTTCTTGCCCAAATTCGTGATGCTCAGGTTGAAGCATTGAAAGCAGAAAACATCAGGGCTGAGTCCTTACGAGGATTGAGGCAGCGACTAGAACAAAAGGAAGACGGCGCTTACTATGTAACAGGGCGCATCTGGGTTCCGCTTTACGGAAACTTACGCGATCTTGTGATGGATGAAGCGCACAAGTCTCGTTATTCGGTACATCCTGGTTCGGATAAAATGTACCATGACCTCAACACTACGTATTGGTGGCCTGGTATGAAAGCCAGCATAGCAACCTACGTCAGTAAATGCTTGACTTGCGCTAGGGTCAAGGTCGAATACCAGAAACCATCAGGCCTACTCCAACAACCAGAGATCCCAAAATGGAAATGGGAGCAAATTTCCATGGATTTCGTTACTGGCATGCCTAGATCTCAACACGGAAACGATACCATTTGGGTGATCGTGGATCGACTGACCAAGTCTGCACATTTTCTGGCAATCAAGGAAACGGATAAGTTTTCTACACTTGCAGACATTTACCTAAAGGAAGTGGTATCAAGGCACGGAGTGCCAACCTCCATCATTTCTGATCGTGACGCGCGTTTTACTTCTGAACTGTGGCAAGCTATGCACAAGTCCTTTGGCTCACGTCTAGATATGAGCACCGCTTATCACCCACAGACAAATGGGCAATCGGAACGCACCATCCAAACCCTTGAAGACATGCTTAGGGCATGTGTAATCGACTTCAGAAATGGCTGGGAAAAGCACCTCCCGCTAGTGGAGTTTTCATATAACAACAGCTACCACACCAGCATCCAAGCCGCTCCGTTTGAGGCATTGTACGGACGTAAATGCCGATCACCTCTCTGTTCGGCAGAAGTCGGTGACAGTCAAATCACTGGCCCAGAACTTGTAGTAGATACGACTGAGAGGATTGCTCAGATACGACAGCGAATGGCGGCAGCTCGTGACCGTCAGAAAAGCTATGCTGATAAAGGAAGAAAACCACTCGAGTTCCAGGTTGGGGATCGAGTGCTACTCAAAGTCTCACCTTGGAAAGGTGTAGTCCGCTTTGGCAAACGAGGCAAGCTCAATCCGCGTTATGTCGGACCGTTCAAGATCACTGAGAAAATTGGCAAAGTCTCCTACAGGTTGAATCTACCTGAAGAACTCAGCGGAGTTCACAATGTTTTCCATGTGTCGAATCTGAAGAAGTGTCTGTCAGATGAGACCCTCATAGTTCCACTTAAGGAACTCACAATCGACGATCAGCTGCGATTCGTCGAGGAACCAGTAGAGATTACGGATCGAGATGTTAAGATCCTCAAGCGTACCAGGATACCTCTGGTCCGAGTTCGTTGGAATGGTCGTCGTGGCCTAGAGTATACCTGGGAACGAGAAGACCAAATGAAACTCAAGTATCCCCAACTGTTTAAGAAAAACACAACCACTACTGAGGCTGAAGCTACTGCAGAATTTCGGGACGAAATTCCAAATCAACGGGGGGATGATGTGACACCCCAGGAAAATCAGGAAAACAACGCAACTTAACTAGCTTCCTCAGTAACCACGCGCTAAATTTCGGGACGAAATTCTCTTAACAGGGGGAGAATGTGACAACCCTCAATTTACATGTATTCCGTACAATTTATTAGTGATAATTAAAGTGCTTGATGACTGTGCTGAATCATTTAACTGCTCTCTGATTACTGTGTTATACGTACATGTGCGTGTTAGCATACTAGTAGTATACAGAAAAATTACTAAATAGTCTGGTTTGCTTTCCTGAGTGTTAGGAATTAATTGTGTTACAAAATATATATATAAGACGCCTTACGGAACAATTAAACAATTTAACGGAACAGTATCCGACCGAACAACCGGACATTACCCGGGACACCAAATAATTGTCAAACACATTGTGTTATTATTTTTGACTAGCCATGATCCCTGCATACCATAACCCCCACCCAAAAATCATTACACAAACATATACTATCAAGTTACTTGCACTCTAACTATCAATTACCATTTAGTTGAAATTTTACATCAAGACCCCCTCCCCCAACCGATTTTCGGTCCATATGGACCCACCATATCAACCTCATCATGGTGCTCATCTTCCAAGTAGATCTTATGGCTTGTGATTGGTGGTTCATGGCTTGTGTAAGTATCTAAGATAGCAATGATGAATAATAGGGTTCTAGTTCCCAAGATTTGCCATCATTTCCTTAAGATCACCCCCTATATCATATCTCCCTCTCTCATTCGGTTTTCCCCCTCCATAACCGAATCCACCACCATCACTTTCACATCTTCATCTTCTTCACTAACAAGTTCCATTCAAAGCTTCAAGGTTCATCCATGGAGGTTGCAAGTTGAAGGACTTTCAAAGGAGCTTGTTTCTAGTCTTTTTCATCATCTTCTCTCTACACTTTCATCACTAGATCCTACCCTAGCCTTGTGCTAGTAGTAAGTTCCTTATGTCACCTTTGTTCATCTTGTTTCATGATTAAAAGATGTAATATGTTAAATCTACAAGAACACTAAAAAGGGTTTAAACAAGAAGATGTAACATGATGTATTTATGTTAGTATGATGTTATCTTGAGATGTTGCTGATTTCTTGCTGAGTTACATGTTAATATTGAGTACTAGAAATGTTGTTGTTCATTATGCATGTTAACGGAACCAATCTAACTCGCATTAGAATGTGAAAGCTGAAAAACAGAAAGCTGCTAGCCGATTACAGCCAACTTCAGTTGGCTGTAACCGAACCTTAATAAAGCGAAAAATGTGTTTTCTGAACTCTAGATTTATGTATTATGAAATACGGTTCTAATGGCACTGGAATCATAATTTTTGAACTTCGTTTACTATTTTTAAAGGGTCATTTTGTAACAGCAGCTCAAGCTGCATTTTTGCTGCTGAAAATAGGTGTTATATTTTTGGTCATAACTGGAAATCTATGATGAAACAGCTCATGAAATTTGTACAGTAGATGAAAACTAATGTATTAGTAATTACCCCACTGGAATTTCGTAAATCGGACGCTCGATGAATTTTAAATAAATTATTCCGTGGACTGTGGTCAGAAAAAGATAAATCTGAGTTCAGTCCGGAAAATGAATTTTTATAAAATATTGGTGATGAATTGGATCCCGATATTTTTACACAATAATCTTTGGATCGATTAAGACCTTCTGTAAAAATTTGGGAATTTTTGGAATATGTTAACTATTTTATTAAAATCTCCGAAAACAGCCCAGTTTTGAATATAAAAGCTGAAATGACTTAAGTTGTAAATTGCGTGTCTAAATGTCGGGTATGTTATCTGTGAATGATATAACATGTTATATGTGTTATGTGCATTATCGTATGTATGTTTTTGAGTGGGGAATGGATGGGAAGTATAAATGGGCATAAACCATTCAAGTGATGCATGTTATGTGATAGATACGTGTAGGAACTTTATGCTCTATTTAAAAATCACTAAATGACTAACTGGTAATCATATTAGGACGTGATTGACCGACCTTGACTGTTAGCTATATTTGAGAATCCAACCGAGCAAACCGAGGTGAGTTCACACACTTTCTAAGGCATGGGATTCTCGGTGGTTGGGAATGGGTTAAAGAATTTAAAACGGAAATCTACATATCCTCCTTGGGTAGGATATGTACGGCCATCCTCCATAGCTAGGATGCCATAATTAATCCTATGAATTCTCCTGGTGCAGAATACGTACGTTCGTCCTCCTGGTGTAGGACAACAAACTTAAAAACTTGCTAGACAAAACTCTATCAATAAGTCCCTCTTCATTATGTCGACTTAATCGCCGAGGCCAATGGCGAGCGGGTCATTAGTTAATAGCGCTATTAGGTTTAACAAACCTCACACCGTGCCGGTCGGACGGGCGTGTACTAATGGACTATGGCAGACTATCGGTGATGATAGACACTGATATAGGGCACAACTTATTTGCGTAGTAGTCGATATCATACCGTCTAGTAGTTCACACGGGGAAAGCCCCCACTGATTATGGTTATGGATTGGGTAATGAAAAAGGAACTGGTTAAACATACTTTCAACTACGGGGTAACCTCCACGGAAAATTAAGCCAACTAAAGTCAAACCACGTTTTTTTCAGAAACAACTTAAAACTAAACAACCAAACGTGAACTCACTCAACTTTGTTGTTGACTCGTTGTTACATGCCTTACAGGTCGTTAAACGCTTGGAGCTTGCACGAGGAAGGAGTCGTTGTGGTGTACGGACTGTTATGTTCCGTGCTTATTATTTAAATCCTTATGAACTTATTAAACGTGCGTTTTGAACTTTAACTTATAAACTATGGACTTATGCTTTTGGATTTACTTTTATGCTTCCGCTGTTTAAACTAAACATGGTTAACTAGCTTTGGTCACCAATCGTATTGTGGTTGGTCTTATTTACTTAATTACGATGTTCAATATGATTGGTGGCTCGATCCTGGTCATGTCACGCCTCCGAGCGGTGGTACTCCGCATGGTGGATTTTGGGGGTGTGACAGATTGGTATCAGAGCCATTGGTTATAGTGAACTTGGTTTTTTTTTTAAAAAGGGAAAAAGCTCTTTGATAAAACCAGACTATAACCTGTACAGTGCTCAACGATCCATAACGACGCTTCACTCCACGTGCAAGACTCGACACAATAGGTGGTATGATTTATGTTATACTGTCGGTTAGATAATTCCCACTGTGCATTAATTAACGTGATAATTGCTATTTGAACCCTGTGTGCTTACTCTCTACTGTCGTCCCATACTTACACACTTTCGCGACACTTTTCTCACTTACGTTGCTTCATTATGAAGATCATGAGCGGACGCGGAGGACGTATCAACCTCACTCAAGCCCAGTTAACGGCTTTGATCAACGAACGAGTCGCTGAGGCACTCGCAGCTAATCCTGCAGGAGGTATAACCTTAGGACGCTTAGATCCTACCTTTGCAAACCAACCCTCATGCTTAACCTTGTCTTTTATTCTCGCGCAACAGGTCAACATGCTCAACCTCCTGTGTGCACGTTCAAAACGTCCATGGACTGCCGACCTACTACTTTCAGTGGCACGGAAGGAGCAGTAGGCCTTCTTCACTAGTTTGAAAAGCTTGAGTCTGTTTTCGAGATGTGCGAATGCCCTGAAGATCAAAGGGTGAAATATGCTACTGGAACGCTTGAAGGTGCTGCGTTAACCTGGTGGAAGGCACAGGTTCAACTACTAGGACTGGCAGTTGCTAATGCTACCCCCTGGAATGGTTTCAAAGAACTGATCAAAGAGGAGTACTGTAGTCGGGATGACATCCACAAGATAGAAGTGGAATTTTTCAATCTGAAGATGACGGGGTCTGAGATTGAGGCGTATACTAAGAGGTCAAACGAGCTAGCCATCTTGTGTCCAACTATGGTGGACCCTCCCATCAAACGTATTGAGCTGTACCTCAAGGGCCTTGTACCAGAGATTCAAAGTCATGTGACTTCAGCTAACTTGGGTACCATTCAGCAAATCATCAAGTTGGCTCACCGTCTCACCGACCAGGTAGTGGAACAAAACAGGCTACCCAAACGTATCAGTGCCACAGCTACTCCCGATGCTCCTAGCGACAACAAGCGAAAATGGGATGGGAACTCCGGAAAGGGGTCTACTTCAGTTCAGTCTCAGCAGCGAAAGACTGAAGACTACCAGAGTCCTAGTCAGCAATCTTACGGTAATCAAGGACAGGGTGGATACCGAGGAAACCACCCCAAGTGCAACCGGTGCAATAAGCATCACAGCGGGCAGTGCAACAAAGGTCGATGTCAGAGATGTCACAAGCTGGGCCACGAAGCTAGGGATTGCAGGAGCCCGCGTCCTACGAATCAGAATCGCCAACAACAACAACAAGCTCCACAGAATCACCAGCAACAGCAACAACAGGGCAATAAATGATGCTTTCAGTGTGGCGCTGAAGGTCACTTTAAGAGGAGCTGCCCCCAACTGAACCAGAATCAGAACAACAACAATCAAGGAAACGGGAACAACAATGGAGGCAACAATGGAGGCAACAACGGGGGTAACAACGATGGTAATGGAGCAAGGGGTCGTGTGTTCGTGATTGGTCAAGGTGATGCAAGGAACGATCACAACGTTGTGATGGGTAAGTTTCTTCTGGACGACTTCTTTGTTACTGTTTTATTCGATTCGGGTGCCGATACTAGTTATGTGTCCTTAAAAGTTAGCCAAATGCTTAAACGTACTCCAACACTTCTAAACACCAAGCACACGATAGAGTCTTATTCCTATCACACTTGGTAGTTTCGACGTTGTTATTGGGATGGATTGGTTATCTCATCAGCAAGCAAAAATTCTTTGCAACGAGAAGATTGTCCGCATCCCTCGTGCTGGTGAGGAACCCCTTATGATTCGTGGCGACAAGAGTGGGGCTGTCGAAGGCATCATCTCTTTCCTTAAGGCCCAGAAGTGTTTGCGAAAGGGCCACACTGCCATTTTAGCACTCGTTACTGACACATCAACGGAAGAGAAGAGAATTGAAGACATCCCTATTGTACGTGACTTTCCCGAGGTATTTCCTGAGGAATTACCTGGTCCTCCGCCTCATCGTCAAGTTGAATTTCAAATCGAGCTAGCTCCTGGAGCAGCGCCCATAGCTCGAGCACCTTATCGTCTAGCTCCATCAGAACTGGAAGAACTGTCCGCGCAATTACAAGAACTCTTGGAAAAGGGTTTTATACGTCCTATCTCTTCGCCCTGGGAGCTCCAGTACTATTCGTGAAGAAGAAAGACGGTACCTTCCGTATGTGCATAGATTACCGCGAACTCAACAAGGTGACCGTAAAGAATCGTTATCCTCTTCCACGCATTGATGACCTATTCGACCAGTTGCAAGGGTCGAGCTATTACTCTAAGATTGACTTGAGATCGGGATACCATCAGCTGAGAGTCTGAGAGGAGGACGTCTCCAAAACAGCATTCAGAACTCGTTACGGCCATTATGAGTTTCTGGTTATGCCTTTCGGATTAACGAATGCACCAGCAGTCTTCATGGATCTCATGAACAGAGTGTGCAAGCCGTACCTGGATAAGTTTGTCATAGTGTTCATCGACGACATCCTGATCTATTCTAAGAGTCAGGAGGAACACGAGCAACATCTGAGGTTTATTCTGGAACTTCTTCGAAAAGAGCAGTTGTATGCCAAGTTTTCGAAATGTGACTTCTGGCTTCGCGAAGTCCACTTTCTAGGCCATGTGGTAAACAAGGATGGGATTCATGTTGATCCATCCAAGGTTGACTCAATCAGGAACTGGCCTGCACCCCGCACACCAACAGAAATCCGCCAATTCTTGGGTTTGGCAGGATACTACAGAAGGTTTATCAAAGATTTCTCCAAGATTGCGCAACCTCTCACTTCACTGACTCAGAAGGGTGTCACCTATCGTTGGGGTGATGCACAGGAGTCCGCATTTCAGCACTTGAAGGAAAGACTTTGTAGCGCGCCTATCCTCTTATTGCCTGAAGGCACAGATGATTTTGTGGTTTATTGCGACGCTTCCATACAAGGACTTGGTTGCATGTTGATGCAACGTGACAAGGTCATTGCCTACGCATCACGCCAACTCAAAGTTCACGAAAGAAATTACACTACTCACAACTTGGAACTGGGAGCAGTTGTTTTCGCGCTTAAGATACGGAGACATTACCTGTACGGTACCACGTGCACCATTTACACCGATCACAGGAGTCTCGAGCATATCTTCAAACAGAAAGAGTTGAACATGCGACAACGCCGATGGGTCGAGCTCTTGAACGATTATGAATGTGCGATTAAGTATCATCCTGGCAAAGCCAATGTTGTGGCCGACGCCCTTAGTCGAAAGGGTACTATACCTAAGCGTGTACGTGCATTACAGCTTACCATCCAATCTAGTCTTCCTGCCCAAATTCGTGATGCTCAGGTTGAAGCATTGAAAGCAGAAAACATCAGGGCTGAGTCCTTACGAGGATCGAGGCAATGGCTAGAACAAAAGGAAGACGGCGCTTACTATGTAACAGGGCGCATCTGGGTTCCGCTTTACGGAAACTTACGCGATCTTGTGATGGATGAAGCGCACAAGTCTCGTTATTCGGTACATCCTGGTTCAGATAAAATGTACCACGACCTCAAGACTACGTATTGGTGGCCTGGTATGAAAGCCAGCATAGCAACCTACATCAGTAAATGCTTGACTTGCGCTAGGGTCAAGGTCGAATACCAGAAACCATCAGGCCTACTCCAACAACCAGAGATCTCGAAATGGAAATGGGAGCAAATTTCCATGGATTTCGTTACTGGCATGCCTAGATCTCAACACGGAAACGATACCATTTGGGTGATCGTGGATCGACTGACCAAGTCTGCACATTTTCTGGCAATCAAGGAAACGGATAAGTTTTCTACACTTGCAGACATTTACCTAAAGGAAGTGGTATCAAGGCACGGAGTGCCAACCTCCATCATTTCTGATCGTGACGTGCGTTTTACTTCTGAACTGTGGCAATCTATGCACAAGTCCTTTGGCTCACGTCTAGATATGAGCACCGCTTATCACCCACAAACAAATGGGCAATCGGAACGCACCATCCAAACCCTTGAAGACATGTTTAGGGCATGTGTAATCGACTTCGGAAATGGCTGGGAAAAGCACCTCCCGCTAGTGGAGTTTTCATATAACAACAGCTACCACACCAGCATCCAAGCCGCTCTGTTTGAGGCATTGTACGGACGTAAATGCCGATCACCTCTCTGTTCGGCAGAAGTCGGTGACAGTCAAATCACTGGCCCAGAACTTGTAGTAGATACGACTGAGAGGATTGCTCAGATACGACAGCGAATGGCGGCAGCTCGTGACCGTCAGAAAAGCTATGCTGATAAAGGAAGAAAACCACTCGAGTTCCAGGTTGGGGATCGAGTGCTACTCAAAGTCTCACCTTGGAAAGGTGTAGTCCGCTTTGGCAAACGAGGCAAGCTCAATCCGCGTTATGTCGGACCGTTCAAGATCACTGAGAAAATTGGCAAAGTCTCCTACAGGTTGAATCTACCTGAAGAACTCAGCGGAGTTCACAATGTTTTCCATGTGTCGAATCTGAAGAAGTGTCTGTCAGATGAGACCCTCATAGTTCCTCTTAAGGAACTCACAATCGACGACCAGCTGCGATTCGTCGAGGAACCAGTAGAGATTACGGATCGAGATGTTAAGATCCTCAAGCGTACCAGGATACCTCTGGTCCGAGTTCGTTGGAATGCTCGTCGTGGCCCAGAGTATACCTGGGAACGAGAAGACCAAATGAAACTCAAGTATCCCCAACTGTTTAAGAAAAACGCAACCACTACTGAGGCTGAAGCTACATCAGAATTTCGGGACGAAATTCCAAATCAACGGGGGGATGATGTGACACCCCAGGAAAATCAGGAAAACAACGCAACTTAACTAGCTTCCTCAGTAAGCACGCGCTAAATTTTGGGACGAAATTCTCTTAACAGGGGGAGAATGTGACAACCCTCAATTTACATGTATTCCGTACAATTTATTAGTGATAATTAAAGTGCTTGATGACTGTGCTGAATCATTTAACAGCTCTCTGATTACTGTGTTATACGTACATGTGCGTGTTAGCATACTAGTAGTATACAGAAAAATTACTAAATAGTCTGGTTTGCTTTCCTGAGTGTTAGGAATTAATTGTGTTACAAAATATATATATAAGACGCCTTACGGAACAATTAAACAATTTAACGGAACAGTATCCGACCGAACAACCGGACATTACCCGGGACACCAAATAATTGTCAAACACATTGTGTTATTATTTTTGACTAGCCATGATCCCTGCATACCATAACACCCACCCAAAAATCATCACACAAACATATACTATCAAGTTACTTGCACTCTAACTATCAATTATCATTTAGTTGAAATTTTACATCAAGACCCCCTCCCCCAACCGATTTTCGGTCCATATGGACCCACCATATCAACCTCATCATGGTGCTCATCTTCCAAGTAGATCTTATGGCTTGTGATTGGTGGTTCATGGCTTGTGAAAGTATCCAAGATAGCAATGATGAATAATAGGGTTCTAGTTCCCAAGATTTGCCATCATTTCCTTAAGATCACCCCCTATATCATATCTCTCTCTCATTCGGTTTTCCCCCTCCATAACCGAATCCACCACCATCACTTTCACATCTTCATCTTCTTCACTAACAAGTTCCATTCAAAGCTTCAAGGTTCATCCATGGAGGTTGCAAGTTGAAGGACTTTCAAAGGAGCTTGTTTCTAGTCTTTTTCATCATCTTCTCTCTACACTTTCATCACTAGATCCTACCCTAGCCTTGTGCTAGTAGTAAGTTCCTTATGTCACCTTTGTTCATCTTGTTTCATGATTAAAAGATGTAATATGTTAAATCTACAAGAACACTAAAAAGGGTTTAAACAAGAAGATGTAACATGATGTATTTATGTTAGTATGATGTTATCTTGAGATGTTGCTGATTTCTTGCTGAGTTACATGTTAATATTGAGTACTAAAAATGTTGTTGATCATTATGCATGTTAACGGAACCAATCTAACTCGCATTAGAATGTGAAAGCTGAAAAACAGAAAGCTGCTAGCCGATTACAGCCAACTTCAGTTGGCTGTAACCGAACCTTAATAAAGCGAAAAATGTGTTTTCTGAACTCTAGATTTATGTATTATGAAATACGGTTCTAATGGCACTGGAATCATAATTTTTGGACTTCGTTTACTATTTTTAAAGGGTCATTTTGTAACAGCAGCTCAAGCTGCATTTTTGCTGCTGAAAATAGGTGTTATATTTTTGGTCATAACTGGAAATCTATGATGAATCAGCTCATGAAATTTGTACAGTAGATGAAAACTGATGTATTAGTAATTACCCCACTTGAATTTCGTAAATAGGACGCTCGATGAATTTTAAATAAATTATTCCGTGGACTGTGGTCAGAAAAAGATAAATCTGAGTTCAGTCCGGAAAATGAATTTTTATAAAATATTGGTGATGAATTGGATCTCGATATTTTTACACAATAATCTATGGATCTATTAAGACCTTTTGTAAAAATTTGGGAATTTTTGGAATATGTTAACTATTTTATTAAAATCTCCGAAAACAGTCCAGTTTTGAATATAAAAGCTGAAATGACTTAAGTCGTAAATTGCGTGTCTAAATGTCGGGTATGTTATCTGTGAATGATATAACATGTTATATGTGTTATGTGCATTATCATATGTATGTTTTTGAGTGGGGAATGGATGGGAAGTATAAATGGGCATAAACCATTAAAGTGATGCATGTTATGTGATAGATACGTGTAGGAACTTTGTGCTCTATTTAAAAATCACTAAATGACTAACTGGTAATCATATTAGGACGTGATTGACCGACCTTGACTGTTAGCTATATTTGAGAATCTAACCGAGCAAACCGAGGTGAGTTCACACACTTTCTAAGGCATGGGATTCCCGGTGGTTGGGAATGGGTTAAAGAATTTAAAACGGAAATCTACATATCCTCCTTGGGTAGGATATGTACGGCCATCCTCCATAGGTAGGATGCCATAATTAATCCTACGAATTCTCCTGGTGCAGAATACGTACGTTAGTCCTCCTGGTGTAGGACAACAAACTTAAAAACTAGCTAGACAAAACTCTATCAATAAAGTCCCTCTTCATTATGTCGACTTAATCGCCGAGGCCAATGGCGAGCGGGTCATTAGTTAATAGCGCTATTAGGTTTAACAAACCTCACACCGTGCCGGTCGGACGGGCGTGTACTAATGGACTATGGTAGACTATCGGTGATGATAGACACTGATATAGGGCACAACTTATTTGCGTAGTAGTCGATATCATACCGTCTAGTAGTTTACACGGGGAAAGCCCCCACTGATTATGGTTATGGATTGGGTAATGAAAAAGGAACTGGTTAAACATACTTTCAACTACGGGGTAACCTCCATGGCAAATTAAGCCAACGAAAGTCAAACCACGTTTTTTTCAGAAACAACTTAAAACTAAACAACCAAACGTGAACTCACTCAACTTTGTTGTTGACTCGTTGTTACATGCCTTACAGGTCGTTAAACGCTTGGAGCTTGCACGAGGAAGGAGTCGTTGTGGTGTACGGACTGTTATGTTCCGTGCTTATTATTTAAATCCTTATGAACTTATTAAACTTGCGTTTTGAACTTTAACTTATAAACTATGGACATATGCTTTTGGATTTACTTTTATGCTTCCGCTGTTTAAACTAAACATGGTTAACTAGCTTTGGTCACCAATCGTATTGTGGTTGGTCTTATTTACTTAATTACGATGTTCAATATGATTGGTGGCTCGATCCTGGTCACGTCACACCTCCGAGCAGTGGTACTCCGCATGGTGGATTTTGGGGGTGTGACAATTACACACAAACTTTAGTGACATACTTGATGCACAAAGCACAGTTAGCACACTGAACGGATAATTCGGAAACATGCTGACAATGTCAGCAAACAGACAGACAGTATTTTGAGTCCCAGTATGGGCCAGGGACAAGGTACTACACTAGTATGGTGTGTAGAGAAGTGAGGACCATAAAACTGCATCACTAGGTGATAGTTAAAGTGCCGGGAAGTGCCTAAAACACACTTTAACTGCAGAATTCTGCATTTTCAGCAAAAATTCAGCATTTAACATGCTAGTAAGATGTCAAAAATATGGCAGAATGGTCCTGTATGCTTTCCTAAGTGCCGGGAATTAAAAGTGTTTCAAAAATATATATAAAAGACACTTTACGGAATAATTAAACACTTTAACGGAACGGTATCTAACCGAACAACCGGGCATTACCCGGAACACTAAAATTTTGCCAAACACATTGTTTATTTATTTCTTGACTAGTTATGATCCCCGTTTACCATAACACCCACTAAATTCCCTACTAACTAACATATGTAACTAGATATTTGATCTTAACTAACAATTACCAACTTTCATCAAAAACTTACATCCAACCCCCCTCCCCATACCCGATTTCGGTCACCCCAAGGGGACCCACAAAATTTCACCAACATGCCTTCCTAGATTACATCTTATTATTTTATTAGATCATTGCTTGTAGTTTTGAACATAATATTGAACAAATCATTATAAGTATGGCTTCATATCTCTACATATCCACTCAAAGATCACACTCTCTCACTCACTCTCTTCTCTCTCCCTCTCGGCCACCCTTAACCGCCACCATCACCACCATAACTCAACCTCATTCTTCCATTTTAAAGCTTCATCTAAGTGCTAGAAGGTGAATCAAAGGTGCTTGAAGCTTCATCTAAGGCACGGCCCGTTCGTCTAATAGACATTAGTACGTTGTAGGTCGTTGTATAGCTGACAAGGTTTGAGTACGAGCACAGGAGACGCACTACAGTGAGTTCATGTCCCCCTTTTCTCTTAACTGTTTTCGGTTTTATACTTCGGGGGTGAAATACATGTTACAATTATACAGACATTTTTATACATGGTATGGTTAGCTTAAGGAGGGACTTTTCATACATCGTTAGATCATGTGAGTGGGTAGGCGGCTACTAAAGGCCATTAACCCTCGTCGTAGGACCGAGGGACATGAGTGATAGATCTATTTGGGTGTAGCGAGCCCACACCCATGAGGCCGGGGCGGCCCATAGTGGTGACTGTGTCTTACAGCCGAGGCCCGGTACAAATTTGCTAGGTTTGAGTCTTCCTGCATCACTTCACACATATCAATGGCCTTGCAAACCATTGGTGATCTCTTTTTTTTTTCCTTATTGCTACATACAAGGGACTTTCATACACCGTTTACAAAGGATTATACATACATCGTTTACAAGGGTTTATACATACTCACATACACATGAACTCGCTCAACTTTTTGTTGATTTTTCAAACTACATGTATTTCAGGGAATTGATCGGATCTGGCGGGTGATGCACATTAAGCTGAGTATTAAATAAAAGATGTCATCCAGGGGTGTAGGGTTTGGGAGGTGTAACCCTTGCCTGGACGGGTCACACGTCTCCAAACTTCGTTTTATTTAAGGTCTTTTGTTGAGTCCATTGGAAACTCATTTTTAAACAAGTCATGGTTGTAACTTATTTTGGGTTGATGATTCAAGACAATTATGTTATGGTATTTTCTAACTATATTAATGGATGAGCATCTTGTGTTTTTATCATATAGCATTGTTATGATTGTTGCTATGGTATTAAGAAGTCACACCAAATAAACCCACGCTTCCGCAAAAGCCAGGGTGTGACTGCTTGGTATCATAGCCTCGATCATAGCGAACTAGGATTCATTCTCGAGTCTAGACTATGATCACTAGGGCTCTCATGAAAATGTTTTCAAACATTTTTACATTGCATGCACTAAAGTCCAGATCCGGGGCACAAACATTTTACAAACAGAAGGCACAAATACATCGTTCAAAATTCATATTTCAGCCTTAGAGGCTGGGGAGGTTCAGTCTTAGAGACTGAGGGAGGTTTAGTCTTAGAGACTGGGGGAAATTTAGTCTTGAAGACTGGGAGGTTGGTCTTAGAGACCAGGGATTTAGTCTTAGGGACTGGGAAGGTTGGTCTTAGAGACCAGGGAGTTGGTCTTAGAGACCAGGGAGTATAGTCTGGGGAAGACTAGGACGATTACGTGCTTACATTGTTGTGACTTACATGCTTATTTGATTATATGTTGATATATGTGCAATTGTCGTGATTGTTTTATTACAGGCGTCATGTCTTCTTCGAGTGGAGTTTCTGACCCCGTGGCAGTAGATTCAGATGACCCGATGCACACAGATCCGGAGGTCTTTACATCTTATACGGACAGTAGTGACGACGACGATTTCCAGCCTTTTGCGTTACCGGATTTTGGTGACGATGTTCAGCTCGCTGATGGTATTCCTGATGGGGATCTACCCCTCGTTCCGATTCCTGCACCTGTTCCCCTTGCCGCATTTCCCGTAGAGGATTTGCCACTCGATGTTGTGTCTGATGACGACATCGACCTTTTCGTCGAGGGTCCCCCTGAGGACGACCATGAGGGTGGGGCCCCGATTGCTGATGATGTTGCCATTCCTTTGGTTGAGGCTCTGGTTGCAGATGCCGTTGTGTTACCACCTGTTGAGGCTCTCGCTGAGGAGATTTTATCTGATCAGCCTGGTACTGATTCTTTTGAGTCAGTATCATCTTCCACTTTGCACGCCGTCGGATTGCGTCGATATCCTACTGAATCTGACTCCGATACAGCTATGTCAGCTGTACCTGGTTCACCCCACAAGTTTGAGTTTGATCCTGAGTTCGAGGATGAGTTTGATCCAGTTTTTCCTCCTGATTTTGATCCCGATCACGAGATCGAGTTTATTCCTGATGACCAGCCCTTGGAGGCACCAGTGGTTCCTATTGATCAGCTTCTTGATGTACCTGCCGACTTTGATATGGCCTTTGCTGACCCTGAGCCTGTCATGGCACCAGAGCCTGTTGTTGCTCATGACCCTGTACCTGTGCACGACCATGTTCTTGATGATGCTCCAGTTGTTGCACCGCCTGTTGTGGATGCACTAGCCATTGCACCACCCATTGTTGATATTCCCGTTATTGCACCAATATTACCTGATTCGGCCCCTGTGTATGCTGACCATGCATCTTTTGCCACTCACATCGATCCTCGTTATGCTGACACCCGTAATGGGTGGATCGAGGATGATGATGACTACCCTCCATTTGTGCTACCAGTCACTCCTCCTGTGGCACCTGTTTCCGCACCTGTTGATGTTCCATTGTTCCACCCACACATCTCTGATGTCCATCGCACCGACCTTCCTATCACTTTTCTCCAGGACATTCCTCTACCTCATCCTGGGGAGGGTTCGTCGAGACAGGAGCCTGCTTTTGTCCCGCCTGTGTCGTCAGCTGTTCCATTCATGTCTCAGTTTCCTCACACTACATCACCTTTTGTACCCTCGGGCGAGCCATTTCTGTGGTCTTCGCCCAATGTTATGCCGTTATCAGACCCATATCACACTTTCCATGTTGGATATACCACGGATGACATACTTATATCTCTGCAGTTACAGTAGGACGCGTTGAGGCGATGTGTCCAAGAGCTGGAGAGGATTCCACGTCCTCCCCCATGCCATTGTCTGTATCCTTTTGCTACGCCACCAGCTCGTCTTCCACTACCCCCAGACTCTGATGTCCGCTTCCTCACACCTGAGCAGCAGATTGCGTACCTGCTACACGTTGTCCACGCACTTGAGGAGGATTGGGTGCTTATGCGCCGTTTGCTTTTCTCTTTTCTTCATCCTCCTCCGCCATCAGCGTAGCTATATTTTTGGTTTGATGCAGGTAGATTGTTTTGGTGAGAAAGTCGCAATTTGGCCAACATATGAAGACTTTTGGAAGACCACGTTTTTGTATATGTTTTGTGTAGACTGACTTGTATTTTGGGGTGATGTAACCCAATGATCTTATTTTGATGTATGATGTACTGTGAAACATGTAAAACTATATTGTGGTCATGATTAAATGAAAGCTCAATGGCAACGTTCTCACTACATGCATTGTTGAATTAATTGTTTATATTATAACATGGGATGTTATGTGGTATGATGTTGATGGATGATATTACATACACATATTACTTACTTACTACAATTACTATGACCTTCTTTTAGAAGATGCCTCCACGATGAGACTCTCGTTTACCTACTACCGAGGCAGAACTACAGGAACGTATTTCAAGGGCCATAGCAGATTATGAGGCCTCCCGCGCCGAGCCGAGCGGAGGTTCCTCAAGGAACAACAACCCACCCAATGGTAATGCCTAAGTCGCTTGAGACACGTTACATTACATTGGATATTTCTTACACATCCACTAATGCTTACTGTAAATGATATTGCCTGTATAGGCTGTACTTACAAACAATTCCTGGATTGTAAGCCCTTGAACTACGACAGCACTGGAGGTGCTGTTGCCTTTGTCAGATGGACCGAAAAGATGGATTCTGTAATAAGGATGAGCAAGTGTGCTCCTGAAAACCAAGTTACTTACGTCTCAGGACTTTTTCTTGATGGTGCTTTGTCCTGGTGGAACCTGCAAGTCCAAACCTTAGGAGAAGAGGCGGCGTATGCACTAACATGGGCTGAGCTGAAGGAGCTCATGAGGAAGAAATATTGTTCACGGGCTGAGATACAGAAGCTGGAAACGGAATTCTGGAACCTAAGAATGGATGGTCCGAAAATCGCTGAGTATGTCCAAAGGTTTCACAACTTGTCACGCGTTGTGCCGTATATGGTTGATCCGGAATTTAAACGTATCGAGCGTTTCATCTGGGGATTGGCACCACAGATCATGAGCATGGTAACAATGTTCAAGCCTCCGACAATTACCGAAGCCATTGATCTCAGCGTGGCACTTACTGAGGAAGCCATCCGGTTAGACAAGTTTTCCATTTCGGAGCCGAAAAAGAAAGAATCTCATGTTGAATCGTCAGGGGAGAACAAGAGGAAGTTCTCCAACTTCAAGAAGAGTACCGACAGTGCCAACAAGAGGAAGGATGTGAACCGACCAACTGAAAGTAAGCGTGGTGCTGAAGCCAAAGGGAGAGGATACATGGGCACTTTGCCCAAATGCGAATTATGCCAACATCATCATGTTGGTCGGTGCATACTTAGCAAATGTGAATCCTGTGGAAGGATGGGTCACTTAAAAGACACTTGTTGGGTTGGTACTGGCCGTGGTGGCCAAAGGGGATCTGGTAACAACAACCGTGGAAGTAACGGGAATGGGAACCGCAACGGCGGAAATGGTAATCGCGGTAACTTCGGGAATCAAGCAGGAAATGATAACCGCAATCAAAACAACAATCAAGGCGGTAATGAAGATGGTAACGGTCGAGGACCGGGATGTTTTAACTGCGAAGACGTCGGGCACTTCAAGCGTGAATGCCCAAAACTCAATCAGGCTCGTGGAAGGGTATTCAACATTAGAGCAAGGGAAGCACGCCAGGACCTGAATGTTGTCACTGGTACGTTCCCTATAAATCAACGCTTTGCATCTGTACTATTTGACACTGGAGCCGACTATAGCTTTGTATTGTTAGATATTCCTTACACAATTGAACTGGCTAATGGAAAGCTAGTTGAAACGAATGAAGTCACCAGAGGATGCGTGATTGAATTGGGAGAGCACGAATTTACACTGGATCTACTACCAGTCGAGTTGGGAAGCTTCGATGTGGTAGTAGGGATGGATTGGTTGTCAAGCAACAAAGCCGAAATTATATGTCACGAGAAAACCATTCGCATTCCAATGGCGAATGGAGAAATGATTGTGGTACACGGAGAAAAGCGTGATACGCCCCTGCGGATCATTAGTTGCTTGAAGGCTAGAGAATGTTTGAAGAAGGTATGTGTTGCCTTCTTGGCACACATCGTGGATAAGGAAGCCGCTGAGCCGAAACTAGAAGATATTCCAGTCGTAAGGGAATATCCTGAAGTCTTTCCAGAAGACTTGCCAGGATTGCCGCCACAAAGACAAGTCGAGTTCCATATTGACTTAGTTCCAGGCGCCGCGCTTGTGGCTAAGGCACCTTATAGACTTGCACCTTCGGAAATGCAGGAATTGTCGACACAACTTCAGGAGTTGTTAGACAAGGGATTTATCCGACCAAGCTTCTCACCTTGGGGAGCTCCAGTTTTGTTTGTTAATAGGAAGGATGGTAGTTTCCGCATGTGTATTGACTACCGGGAACTGAACAAGCTGACAATTAAGAACAGATATCCTTTGCCAAGGATTGACGACCTGTTCGATCAGTTACAAGGTTCGATTTTTTACTCAAAGATCGATCTACGATCAGGTTATCACCAGTTGAGGATTCAAGAAGAAAGTATCCCAAAGACGGCCTTTAGGACTCGCTATGGACATTACGAGTTCTTGGTTATGCCGTTCGGGTTGACAAACGCGCCAGCTATGTTCATGGACTTGATGAACAGAGTTTGTAAACCGTACCTTGATAAGTTTGTGATCGTGTTCATTGACGACATCCTGATCTACTAAAAAACAAAAGAAGAACATGAGCATCATCTAAGAGCCATCTTAGAGCTGCTTAAGAAGGAGAAGTTATACGCGAAGTTCTCGAAGTGCGAGTTATGGTTACGCGAAGTTCAGTTTCTTGGTCATATGGTTAATGGAAATGGAATCCATGTGGATCCTACGAAGATTGAAGCAATCAAGAATTGGGAGACTCCGAAAACACCAACTGAGATTCGACAATTCTTGGGTTTGGCTAGGTATTATCGCAGATTCATTGAGGATCTCTCGAAAATCGCTCAACCTTTGACCTCTCTTACGCAGAAAGACAAAAAGTTTGATTGGGGAGACAAACAAGAAGAGGCATTTCAGTTATTGAAGAACAAACTTTGTGATGCACCGATCTTATCTCTACCCGAAGGCACGAACGACTTCGTGGTATATTGCGACGCCTCGCGTCAGGGTTTAGGCTGCGTGCTAATGCAGTGACAGAAGGTTATAGCATATGCTTCTCGCCAGCTGAAAGTCCACGAGAAAAACTACACCACGCATGATTTGGAATTAGGCGCGGTGGTATTTGCTTTGAAAATCTGGCGACATAACTTGTATGGCACACGATGCACGATCTTTACTGATCACAAGAGCCTGCAGCATATATTCGACCAAAAAGAGCTTAACATGAGGCAAAGACGCTGGGTTGAACTATTGAATGATTATGATTGTGAGATCAAGTATCACACAGGGAAGGCGAATGTGGTCGCCGATGCCCTGAGCCGGAAGGAAAGAATTGTGCATTCGTGCTGCGCAAAGGGAAGCTCTTAAAAGGGAAAATCTTGAGAACGAGTATCTCCGGGGAATGGAGAAGCAATTAGTACCAAAGGAGGATGGAACATGGTGTTTCTTGGGAAGAAATTGGGTTCCTCTCTTTGGTGGTCTTAAAGAAGTTATTTTTGATGAGGCTCACAAGTCACGGTACTCGATCCACCCAAGATCGGACAAAATGTACCAAGATCTAAAGGATTTTTATTGGTGGCCAAGGATGAAAGGCGATGTGGCTGTATATGTTGGCAAATGTTTGACTTGTGCCAAGGTAAAGGCCGAGTACCAGAAGCCTTCAGGTCTCTTGCAACAACCTGAAATACCCCAGTGGAAGTGGGAACAGATTTCCATGGATTTTATAACAAAATTGCCAAGCACATCCAGAGGACACAATACAATTTGGGTAATTGTGGACCGCCTGACCAAGTCTGCACACTTTTTTCCGATCAGAGAAAAAGATAACACAAGCAAACTTGCTGAGATATACCTGAGAGAGATTGTTGCACGTCATGGAGTGCCTCTCTCAATTATCTCCGATAGAGATGGAAGATTCGTTTCAAGGATTTGGCAATCCTTTCAAGAAGCTTTTGGTTCTCAGTTGAATCTGAGTACGGCCTTTCACCCATAAACAGACGGACAGAGTGAGCGAACGATTCAAACGTTAGAAGACATGTTGCGAGCTTGCGTAATGGATTTAGGTGGAAGTTGGGACACTCACCTACCATTGGTCGAATTTTCATACAATAACAGTTATCATGGAAGTATTCAAGCTGCACCGTTCGAAACTCTCTATGGGCGTAAGTGTCGATCACCCTTATGCTGGGCAGACGCGGGGGATAGACAGCTTGTTGGCCCGGAATTGGTCCAGGAAACAACAGACAAAATTTTCCAGATCCGAGAACGCATCAAAGCGGCTCGTGATCGACAAAAGTGTTATGCGGACCGCAGAAGAAAGCCTCTGGAATTTGAGGTGGGAGATATGGTATTGTTGAAGGTTTCACCCTGGAAGGGTGTGGCACGCTTTGGGAAGCGTGGGAAGTTGAACCCTAGATACATTGGTCCATTCAGAATCCTGGAACGGATTGGTCTTGTAGCATACAAGTTGGATTTACCTGCTGAACTAAATGGCGTTCACGATACATTTCATGTATCCAATCTGAAAAAGAGTCCAACACAAGAAACCGTGGTCATTCCTACCGACGAAATTCATGTTGACGACACACTCCACTTTATTGAAGAACCGGTTGAGGTTACGGATTGGAAGGTTAACAAAACACGCAGGAGTATTGTCAAGCTCGTCAAGGTTCGTTGGAATGCACGGCATGGCCCAGAATTCACATGGGAACGTGAGGATCGTATGAAGGCCAAGTACCCACATTTATTCCCCAAGACCCCTGCAACTAGAAGCAGAACCTAAAATTTCGGGATGAAATTTTCTTAACGGGGGGAGAATGTGACAACTCTCACTAAACCAGGTATCCGTACAATTAATTAAATTTAATTACGTGCTTAATAACTGTGCTTGATTACAACTGACAAATTAAACTGCTTTATGATTTCTATAACATACATACATATGCATCACACTTCATACAGTCACTCCATTTTTTACACACAAACTTTAGTGACATACTTGATGCACAAAGCACAGTTAGCACACTGAACAGATAATTCGGAAACATGCTGACAATGCCAGCAAATAGACAGACAGTATTTTGAGACCCAGTATGGGCCAGGGACAAGGTACTACACTAGTATGGTGTGTAGGGAAGTGAGGACCATAAAACTGCATCACTAGGTGATAGTTAAAGTGCCGGGAAGTGCCTAAAACACACTTTAACTGCAGAATTCTGCATTTTCAGCAAAAATTCAGCATTTAACATGCTAGTAAGATGTCAAAAATATGGCAGAATGGTCCTGTATGCTTTCCTAAGTGCCGGGAATTAAAAGTGTTACAAAAATATATATAAAAGACACTTTACGGAATAATTTAACACTTTAACGGAACGGTATCTAACCGAACAACCGGACATTACCCGGGACACTAAAATTTTGCCAAACACATTGTTTATTTATTTCTTGACTAGTTATGATCCCCGTTTACCATAACACCCACTAAATTCCCTACTAACTAACATATGTAACTAGATATTTGATCTTAACTAACAATTACCAACTTTCATCAAAAACTTACATCCAACCCCCCTCCCCATACCCGATTTCGGTCACCCCAAGGGGACCCACAAAATTTCACCAACATGCCTTCCTAGATTACATCTTATTATTTTATTAGATCATTGCTTGTAGTTTTGAACATAATATTGAACAAATCATTATAAGTATGGCTTCATATCTCTACATATCCACTCAAAGATCACACTCTCTCACTCACTCTCTTCTCTCTCCCTCTCGGCCACCCTTAACCGCCACCATCACCACCATAACTCAACCTCATTCTTCCAATTTAAAGCTTCATCTAAGTGCTAGAAGGTGAATCAAAGGTGCTTGAAGTTGTAGATTATTAAGGAGCTTCATACATTGCTTTTTCACCATCATTTTCTTCATCTTTTTACTAAAGATTCATCCCTAGCCTTTGTGCTAGTAGTAAGTTCTTGTTAAACTCTTGTTCATCTTGTTTTTATAGTTAAAGGTTGTAGTATGATAAGTATGTTTAAAACACTAAAGAACAAGAACTAAGAAGATGAACATAAAGCTTTACATAAAAGTTTACATAAGGTTGAAACATGAAGATGAAATGTTGCTAGTAGAATATTGTAGTGTATATGTTGTTGATAGTATGATGATTCTTGGTTGTGTGATGTTAATCACCATATGAAGCTTGTTAAATGATATTGAGAAATATGATTTAACAAGACTAAGAAGATGAGTATGTGAAACATAAAATAATCATCTTCTAGTTAAATATGAACTTGATAAAAATATTTTTTTCTTGAAATATAATTAAACAAAGTAAGTCGATGATCATGTAGATCCGGGTTTTACAAAAAGCTTTTCTAAATGAACCAAGTTCAAGAAGCGATTTTTGGAAAGACATGACTATTACAAACACTTACACCATTTTTAGAAATAAGACAAGTATGAGAATATTTTATTTACAAGAAGAGTTCAAAGGGGTTAATTTTTGCAAAAATTATTTACAAGTTGTAAACACTTAATTCTTTCAAGAAAATGATTTTTAAGAAATAAATACACTTTGGAAGGTAACTAAGCCCACTAAATGCTTTACCAAGTTACTACGCGTTTTCGGGATATATCAAGTTCATGATTAATTTGTAACGAATATAGTTTTTGCTCTTGGTGATGTAAGGTTGTTAAAGGATAATTGTTGATGATTATTGTGATTGTTTTGAAAAGAAAATTATATGCTTATTAGCATGGACGCCTCCATTTACAAAGGAAACTCTGGCGAAATTTCCTAAAAATTTCAATACTTAGAAGTTATTTTCTAAAGAATGGTTGCAAATATGTTTTAAACATTGTCTTTCAAAATAAACTTCGCCATAAGTTTTGTTACAAAATTTCAAAGTACCGGAGGTTGATTTTCATAAATAAACACATAAACGTGTATTTAGAATATATACTTTTTACTAAAACGATTGTGTGATACTTTGTTTGATTTGGGAACTAGTTATATTATTTAGAGAAAAATAATATAACTCAACAAAATACCGTTACTAGTATATTTTGGATGGATAATATTTTGATAACGAAAAATATGATTTATCACAACGTATAACATATTTTTGAAACAAGTAGAAAATATATTATTTTGAGAAGTTATGATATATTTTCCTAGCATACTTGGAAAAATATATATTTTTGGGATATGTTATTTTTGATAAATAAGTTATTATATATTTTTCTAAAGTGGGACTTAGGAATATATAATATCAATACTTTAATCACAAAATACATGTATACATACCCCCATCCTTGGGAAGAAAATACGCATATAAAATACTTGAGAAGTATGAATACGGAATAGTTACCTAACTATTATTTCAAGACCTAAAAATATAATGTAAGTTAAAATAATTATTATTATTTTAACAAGAAATTATAACATAGTAACGTAACTCAAACCCGTATATACTAAGCCAAGGCACGGCCCGTTCGTCTAATAGACATTAGTACGTTGTAGGTCGTTGTATAGCGGACAAGGTTTGAATACGAGCACAGGAGACGCACTACAGTGAGTTCATGTCCCCCTTTTCTCTTAACTGTTTTCAGTTTTATACTTCGGGGGTGAAATACATGTTATAATTATACAGACATTTTTATACATGGTATGGTTAGCTTAAGGAGGGACTTTTCATACATCGTTAGATCATGTGAGTGGGTAGGCGGCTACTAAAGGCCATTAATCCTCGTCGTAGGACCGAGGGACATGAGTGATAGATCTATTTGGGTGTAGCGAGCCCACACCCATGAGGCCGGGGCGGCCCATAGTGGTGACTGTGTCTCACAGCCGAGGCCCGGTACAAATTTGCTAGGTTTGAGTCTTCCTGCATCACTTCACACATACCAATGGCCTTGTAAACCATTGGTGATCTCTTTTTTTTCCTTATTGCTACATACCAGGGACTTTCTTACACCGTTTACAAATGTCACACCCCAACCGATGGCGGAACCATCGGGGCGTGGCACTGAGCGAAACAGATTGTCCAGAAGTTTCCATAACAACTATCATTACCATTCAATTTAAATTAACATGTCCCATACCATGTCTCAAACAGTAAACAAATTATTACAGATTACGTCTAGGCAAATATTCTGTTCCGACAACTCAGATTTAAACATAGCTAATTTATTTGTTGGTTTCTAGGACCCCTTTTTCCTAGCTTCGATTTCATCACAGCACAGAGAGCATCCTAGACCTTTCCTAGCCTCGATTTCACAGTGAGCTAGGTGTACAAGCAACCTAAGCACCTGTCACATACGTTAAAATAAAGTCAATACATGAAATCTAAAGGTGAGCATACAAGTTTGATAATAGCATATAGAGTTCGAGTTCGTTTACGCATAACCAGCACGTACACATAGTGAAATGAAGCACGTTAGTTATCGACATAGATCCATCGATACCGATGGCTGCGGGTTGACTGCCCGAGGCAGTTCGCAATACAGGATTACCACCGTAATCCATGCAAGTAAAAGATCCTTAACAACCCCCGTGTGAACGGGTGCTGAGTCCAAACTATAGTACTATCGTTGCTAAGGCAGGTAGACAGCATTCCATGTGTAAACATAACAAACAAGCATTCATAAGCCACGTATAACATGCATTAACGGTTAGCGTTCAAATAGTTTGAGTAGTGTGATAGTTGTAGTTTGAATATTCGTAACGTATGTAACACCCAAAAGTGCTTAAAGCAAAAAGGGATCGAGTATACTCACTGCGATTATGGATTGAAGGGAGCGCTTAGCGAGTGCGGTTAGCCTGAATAGATTTGGTAACATAACGATAAGCGATTCGTAAAATGTCACAAAGTATGAAAGGGTCGAATAGGGGTCCGTTCGGATGGTAATTCGATCGAACAGTAATTCGTGCGGGTAACAATCCGTTCGGGTGGTCATTCGATCGGATGGTAATTCGATCGAGTGACGATTCGAGTGGATTGTTTCTTCCTATGAGAAGGATGTGTTTGTGTATGATGGTTTGACTTTTGAAGTTTTCGTTGTAGCATTTCGAAACAACGAAGTATCTCTATCTTTCAAGTCGGTCGATCGGATGACTAGTCGTGCGGATGGCAATTCGTTCGAATGGTCATCCGTTCGGACGGCGACTACATGATGAGGTTACTTATTGAAAACAAGTTCACTACATAAGTGTCATTCGATCGGATGGCAATTCGATCGAATGGCAATTCGTGTCATTGAACATGTTGAAAATTGTTAAGTCTTTTAAAGTCTTAGTATCTTATGATCCGAAGAGTAATCCTTTCAAGGGTCGTTCGATCGAATTGCAATTCGTTCAATACCTAAACTTTAATTAAAATTGTTTAAAGGTGGGACCTAAGTGTAATTAGTTCGGGTGGCAATTCGTTCGGGTAGCCTACCCGTTCGAATGGTAATTCGAGCGGCTGGCAATCCGCTCTGATTGTCCTGTTCATTCTACACTTGGTCGTTTTCAAGGTTTGTCGTTATGTCGAGTCACTTTGACAACGTGTTAGCCAACAGAACCCTTCGTTCGACCCAGTTGACCAACCTGACCAGGAATCACCCTAGTCCTGCCGGTTACCGGCTCGAGACGGTTGTTCTTGACTAACCCGAAGTCGGTAGTCTCATGAGTAGAATCTAGATCTGAGCCAGCACAACACTAAGGGTGAGTAGGAGACTAGATCTGAGCCAGCATGACTGTAGACAATGAAATCATCGTTTCCGTCTGGCATTGTGAGAACAGGAGCGTTGCAAAGCATGTGCTTGAGGTTTTGGAAGGCAGTCTCTTGTTTGGTTCCCCAGACAACAGGCTGATCCTTATGTGTAAGAGAGGTATGTGGTACAACAATCTTCGAGAATCCTTCGATAAATTGTCGATAATAGCCCGCTAGTCTGAGAAAAGAGCGGACTTCAGACGGATTCTTAGGTGTAACCCAGCTCTTGACAGCTTCAATCTTTGCCGGGTCGACGTGAATGCCTTGACTATTTACGAAGTGACCCAGAAACTGAACTTCCTCCAGCCAGAATTCACACTTGGAGAACTTGGCATAGAGTTGGTTCCCCTGGAGTAACTCGAGAACCAAACGTAGATGTTGCGCATGTTCGGTTTTCGATTTGGAATAAATCAAGACATCATCGATGAATACGATGACGAAACGGTCGAGATATGGTTTACACAGGCGATTCATCAGATCCATGAAAACTGCTGGTGCGTTGGTTAAGCCAAAAGGCATGACAACGAATTCGTAGTGACCGTAACGAGTACGAAACGCGGTTTTGGGTATATCCTCCTCTTGAATACGTAGCTGATGATATCCTGAACGCAGGTCGATCTTTGAGAAACACATAGCGCCTTGTAGTTGATCAAACAAATCGTCAATGCGAGGTAGAGAATAGCGGTTCTTGATAGTTAACTTATTCAATTCCCGATAGTCGATGCACATCCTGAACGACCCGTCCTTCTTTTTGACGAAAAGGACTGGCGCGCCCCAAGGAGAGGTGCTCGAGCGAATGAAGCCTTTCTCAAGTAATTCCTGGAGTTGGGTTGAGAGTTCGCGCATTTCAGACGGCACGAGTCGATAAGGAGCTTTGGCAATAGGGTTGGCTCCAGGAATGAGGTCCATACGAAAGTCGATATCACGACTTGGCGGTAATCCGGGAAGATCCTCTGGAAAAACATTAGGAAATTCTCGAACCACAGGAACGTCCTTCACTTCCTTCTTCTCTTTCTTTTCCTTCTCCACTGCTACAACGTTAGCCAAGAAAGCCTTGTATTCCTTGCAGAGATACTTACTAGCTTAGACACAGGACATAAGTTTGAGACCCTTCGAAGTAGTATCACCATATACACACAATGAGTCACCATTCGCGAGCGAGAATCGAATCATTTTGTCGAAGCATACAACTTCAGCATGGTTTTCTCGAAGAAAGTCCATGCCTACTATGACATCAAAACTTCCGAGTTGCATCGGAATGAGGTCGATTGGGAATATGTGATTGTTGAGTTCGAGAGTACAATCACGGATAACGGAATTGACGGCGACGGTTCTTCTGGTAGCGACTTCAACATCGAATGCCGAGGAGAGTTGGGAACGTTTACGACTAAGGAGTTTCTCAAATTCGAGTGACACAAAGCAGTTATCGGATCCAGTATCAAACAAACATGAAGCATAAATACCATTCACAAGGAACGTACCATTGACCACGTTGTTGTCGGCCTGGGCTTGACGCACGTTGAGGTTGAAAGTTCTGGCGCGCGCGGCCTGTTGTTGCTGTTGTGGTTGTTGTTGCTGCTGTGGCTGTTGTTGCTGAGGCTCTTGCTTCACGACCCTGTTCGGGCACATGTTGGCGAAATGGTTCGGGTCGCCACATGCGAAGCAGGCTCTGGCTTTGGCTGCGTGTGCCGGAGGATCTTGTTGACCCTGTGGGGCAGTGACTAGAGCTTGATTGGCAGGAGCTTGACGAATACGGCAGTTGGCGGTAAAATGGCCGTATACGTTGCAATGGGCACAGTAACGACAAGGAATTGCAGTTGGGTGATGGTAGGTGCAAGTAGGGCAGAGCGGGTGTGGCCCAGTGTATGCACGCTTTGCAGGTGGTGCATTAGCCACAGGCGCCGCTACTTGACGTTGTTGGGCTGGTACAGCTTGAATTGGTGCAGCAGTGATCGCACAGTTCTTGTTGCTGGAGCTGTTCTTTCTCTTGTTCTTCCTCTTGTTGCCTGATGAGGTAGGTTCAGCAGTTGGTGCGGTAGCAGTAGCTTGATGCAGATGCTTCGAAGTCTTATCCCAGACACCAGCCTTAACCCGCTTGTCGTTGATTTCAGCGGCCAGTAGATAAGTTTCCTCGATCGTCGTAGTCTTAGCCGCTTGCACGAAATCAGCAACGCAGTCGGGCAGGGCCCGGATGTATTTCTTGATCGTCATATCGGGAGTCTTGACTTGATCGGGACAGATAATGCTGAGCTGTTTAAAACGATCAGTAAGACCAGCATTGTCACCATCCTTTTGCTGGATGTGCCAAAATTCATCTTCTAGCTTTTGATGTTCATGAGGAGGGCATAATTCCTCTAGCATAACCTCCTTGAGCTCGTCCCACGACAGACTGTAGGCTGCATCGTTCCCTCGCTTGTTCCTCTCGGCCGTCCACCAGTCAAGTGCTCGGGACTGGAAAACGCCGGTAGCGTTCAGAGTTCGAAGGTCATTAGGGCAACCACTTTGTCGCAGAGTAACTTCCTTAGAGTCAAACCAGTGAAATAGTGCAGTGGGACCTCCTTCGCCAGTGAATTCTTTTGGCCCACAAGACTTGAATTGCTTGAAACTGAAAGGCCTTGCGGCAGCTTTAGGAGCGTCGGTTCTTGATTCCTTAGATGATTTGCTGGCATTCTCATAGACATCACTCACAGCCTTTGCTACGCTTTTAGCGATGATGGAAGCAAGACGTCTGTCTCTCTTCTCTTGACGAGAAAGTGTATGACAGGATCCAGACGACATTGTCTGCAATAGACATCACCACGGAACTCAACACATTGTATTCGAATCTCACCTCACATGTTTTCTATTTACTAAAGCTCAGTAACACGTACATTTGCGCACACACATATCTCATAGAGCACAATTCACATAAACACGTAGAATCACATAATCACATAATTCCTAAGCACATAAAACACAGGAGCAAGGAAGCGCATACGCATTGAGTCACTTAGAAGCAGTCAGAAAATAGAAACCTATTGTTCAAGGCTCGCGATCATTCGAGTATAGGGATTGCGTTTAGTATATCGAATAGCGTAGTGTAGCATAGGGTTGTCCAAAATTCGGCGATTTGTTAGCGATTTGAGATAGAAATGCAGTGCGCGTCGTGCGTGTCGATCGAAGTGAAAGCAAAATCGAGTAAATCTTCAAAAATTTAAACACATAAATTGGTAAAAACCACATAAAACACATAAAATCGACGAATCAGAGCGACAACTGCCGACTCCAAACACGTAAAGTTGATAATTAGATCGTCTGCGGCTACTAGATGTTGTCTACCCAAAGTGATTCGACTATTCTCAACAGACCTGTCGTCACATTTCGACCTTCGGGATCGTGTTTCTGCCTCGATTCTTGGGCATTCAATACGTACTCCCTGGGTCATAGTCATGAATCCAGGTCGTTGGAGTTCGTCGAGGCTTTGGTGAGATGAGTAAAAGTCAGGAGCAAGTTGTCAAGGTTAGGGTTTCACCCCTAGCTTAGCAATTTCTTCCTTGTTTTAGCAAAAGTTGAGGAGATTATTCGTCAAAATATGGATTTCACTCCTGATTTGGTATAATTCTCCTCGTTTGTTATCGAAATTAATGGGGAAATCATTGATAAATCGTCATTGACTAAGCAATTTAGTCGAGAGTTTGCGGTTTTCACACCTATTCTTGACTTTATTGCCCATTTATATTAAGAAATTCGAGTGCAATGATAGTGTAGCATAAGCGAGAATAGCGAGGAATAAGCTCGTACATAATCCCTACTGGTTATGCACAAGTTGGTCTGTTGGTTCCTAACTATAGACTAGGTTTCTAAGACATCGACCCGGACTAGGTCGAGTCTTGCCTAATTCCCTATAGTTATGGCTCTGATACCGATCTGTCACACCCCAACCGATGGCGGAATCATCGGGGCGTGGCACTGAGCGAAACAGATTGTCCAGAAGTTTCCATAACAACTATCATTACCATTCAATTTAAATTAACATGTCCCATACCATGTCTCAAACAGTAAACAAATTATTACAGATAAAGTCTAGGCAAATATTCTGTTCCGACAACTCAGATTTAAACATAGCTAATTTATTTGTTGGTTTCTAGGACCCCTTTTTCCTAGCTTCGATTTCATCACAGCACAGAGAGCATCCTAGACCTTTCCTAGCCTCGATTTCACAGTGAGCTAGGCGTACAAGCAACCTAAGCACCTGTCACATACGTTAAAATAAAGTCAATACATGAAATGTAAAGGTGAGCATACAAGTTTGATAATAGCATATAGAGTTCGAGTTCGTTTACGCATAACTAGCACGTACACATAGTGAAATGAAGCACGTTAGTTATCGACATAGATCCATCGATACCAATGACTGCGGGTTGACTGCTCGAGGCAGTTCGCAATACAGGATTACCACCGTAATCCATGCAAGTAAAAGATCTTTAACAACCCCCGTGTGAACGGGTGCTGAGTCCAAACTATAGTACTATCGTTGCTAAGGCAAGTAGACAGCATTCCATGTGTAAACATAACAAACAAGCATTCATAAGCCACGTATAACATGCATTAACGGTTAGCGTTCAAATAGTTTGAGTAGTGTGATAGTTGTAGTTTGAATATTCGTAACGTATGTAACACCCAAAAGTGCTTAAAGAAAAAAGGGATCGAGTATACTCACTGCGATTATGGATTGAAGGGAGCGCTTAGCGAGTGCGGTTAGCCTGAATAGATTCGGTAACATAACGATAAGCGATTCGTAAAACGTCACAAAGTATGAAAGGGTCGAATAGGGGTTCGTTCGGATGGTAATTCGATCGAATAGTAATTCGTGCGGGTAACAATCCGTTCGGGTGGTCATTCGATCGGATGGTAATTCGATCGAGTGACGATTCGAGTGGATTGTTTCTTCCTATGAGAAGGATGTGTTTGTGTATGATGGTTTGACTTTTGAAGTTTTCGTTGTAGCATTTCGAAACAACGAAGTATCTCTATCTTTCAAGTCGGTCGATCGGATGACTAGTCGTGCGGATGGCAATTCGTTCGAATGGTCATCCGTTCGGACGGCGACTACATGATGAGGTTACTTATTGAAAACAAGTTCACTACATAAGTGTCATTCGATCGGATGGCAATTCGATCGAATGGCAATTCGTGTCATTGAACATGTTGAAAACTGTTAAGTCTTTTAAAGTCTTAGTATCTCATGATCCGAAGAGTAATCCTTTCAAGGTCGTTCGATCGGATTGTAATTCGTTCAATACCCAAACTTTAATTAAAATTGTTTAAAGGTGGGGCCCAAGTGTAATTCGTTCGGGTGGCAATTCGTTCGGGTAGCCTACCCGTTCGAATGGTAATTCGAGCGGCTGGCAATCCGCTCTGATTGTCCTGTTCGTTCTACACTTGGTCGTTTTGAAGGTTTGTCGTTATGTCGAGTCACTTTGACAACGTGTTAGCCAACAGAACCTTTCGTTCGACCCAGTTGACCAACCTGACAAGGAATCACCCTAGTCCTGCCGGTTACCGGCTCGAGACGATTGTTCTTGACTAACCCGAAGTCAGTAGTCTCATGAGTAGAATCTAGATCTGAGCCAGCACAACATTAAGGGTGAGTAGGAGACTAGATCAGAACCTGATTCTACCGGTTTTGAGTGTTTTAAGTGTAAAAAGAGTCGAAAGACAGTTAAAACCATCTTTCAATCCTTTTTCACCACACTTGTGTCGAGATCTTTACAAGATCTTTGTGGAAATCGGTTAGCTCCAAGTTGTTCTTAGTGGATTGAGGTCAAAACATGAAGTTCTTGAAGAACACATGATGACATCACCCTAGAACACCCAAAATCTAGTGATTTCACGGTTAAAAGTTAAGATTTAAAAGATAGAAAGATGTAGGAGTGCGTGTAGATCAAGAAAGTACAAGATTTAGGACGAGATCTTACTGGAATCGAGAGAAATCTGAGAAAAGGTTGAGTTGAGCGTGCTGGTCGAACAGGGATTTCCAAAAGTGGAAAAGAGTGACAATGACAGGGGTATTTATAGGATGCCAAAAGAGGAAAAGACTGTTCGGTCGAATGGCACATCGTCTGGGTGACCGTTCGGTCGAATGGCAATTCGAGCTGGTGGCACCTGTCATCCCTCACCAAGTGGCTATCCGGTCGAATGGCCATTCGATCGGATGGCACTTGGTTAGCATGTTTGACGCGATGATTTTTGCTGATTCGATTCGATTGCGATCGATGCGATACGGTAGATTCTCCTAGTCAAATTACTCTCAGTCCTAAACACTCATATCTCGCATAATCTATTTTCCACCATTACTGGGGTTCGTTTCACGATTCGAATTCGATTGCATTTCGAGTTAGATTTCGAGTTTCGATTGAGTTCGCTTGCTTATCACAACATAACATAAATAAACATGCACAGGTAACACGTAAGGCACACACACACGTATGATAACAAGTAAAATTCATAGCTCGAGTTGCGGTTAGAAGTCGATTCGATTAGCATAGCTTGATTATTGATTAGTTAACTTTATAGCATTGTTACTTCCTATAGTTCATAGTCATAGGTCGATTGGACAACGATTAACACACATTGATTATTGCAATTAACAACACTTACTCCACATAATATAATTAAAAAACAAGAAGTTTCTACGAGTCAAGTTGCGTGAAATCGGTCGTTGACTTTGACCTTGACTTTGACTTTCACTTATGAAAACTCGGGGTGTTACAACAAAGGATTATACATACATCGTTTACAAGGGTTTATACATACTCACATACACATGAACTCGCTCAACTTTTTGTTGATTTTTCAAACTACATGTATTTCAGGGAATTGATCGGATCTGGCGGGTGATGCACATTAAGCTACATATTAAATAAAAGATGTCATCCAGGGGTGTAGGGTTTGGGAGGTGTAACCCTTGCCTGGACGGGTCACACGTCTTCAAACTTCGTTTTATTTAAGGTCTTTTGTTGAGTCCATTGGAAACTCATTTTTAAACAAGTCATGGTTGTAACTTATTTTGGGTTGATGATTCAAGACAATTATGTTATGGTATTTTCTAACTATATTAATGGATGAGCATCTTGTGTTTTTATCATATAGTATTGTTATGATTGTTGCTATGGTATTAAGAAGTCACACCAAATAAACCCACGCTTCCGCAAAAGCCAGGGTGTGACAGAAGTTAGCCTTAGAAGCTAAGAACAAGTATGGTTTTATTGATGGTAAATGTGTTAAGTCTGAAAATGATGAGGTGTTAGCTAGTCAGTGGGATAGATGCAATTCTGTAGTTCTTACTTGATTGTTGAATTCTGTCTCTGAAAAGTTATTTTTGGGGCAAGTTTTTTCTAACCTTGCTTTTGAAGTCTGGACTGATTTTAAAGAAACCTATGACAAAGTTGATGGTTCTATTGTATATGATTTGTATAAACAAATAAATAGTATTTCTCAAAATGGCAGTACAATTGCTGAATATTATAATAAACTAAGCACAATGTGGAAACAGTTTGATGCAATGTTGCATCTGCCTACATGTTCAAGTCAGGCAGCAAAAGATTATAATGACTTTACCACTTTGATAAAGTTAATGCAGTTTTTAATGGCTATCCTCAGGGATTTAAAAGAAGGGTTGGAAATCGAGGGTATAAGGGTAATACTAATAATAATGTTAATGGAAAATCTAATTCTTCTTCTAGTACTACTGTTATGCCTTTTACATCTGAGCAGACTTCCAAACTTCTTAACCTGGTTAATGAGAAAGAGAAGAGTGTGTCAGATCCACTTGTATCTAACATGGGAGGTAAGTCTATAAGTGTGGAAAACAATTCTGTGTTTCATAATGTGTGTAGTAGTTTTGTTAACTGCTCTAGTGTTGTTAATCTTGAGTTTAGTTATAACTGGGTTATAGATTCTGGTGCTAATCAGCATATGGTTATGACTGATAAAGATATGTATGATTGTGTTGATGTGTCTGAGTATGATCTTAAAGTGTCTCATCCTAATGGAGCAAGTGCTAAAGTGACTAAAATTGGGAATATTAAACTTGCCACAGTTGTTATCTTGTTTGATGTGTTCTTTGTTCCTAGCTATAATGTGAATCTTGTGTCTGTTCATAAACTTGCTAGCGATAATAATTAACAGTTATGTTTGATGAAAATACATGTTGTATTCAGGATTTGAGTTCAAGGAAAGTCCTGGTGATTGGTAGACAACATAATGGATTGTTTTTTGTGAATAGAAATGGTAATGTTGCTAATATGCGTTTAACAGTTTGAATAATACTAATATGTGGCATAGTAGACTTGGTCAGCCTTCAAAACAAGTTCTAGAAATTTTAAAAGATAGTCTTCAAATTGGTGTAGTTGAAGATTTACCTTGTGAAGTTTGTCATAGGTCTAAGCAAGTTAGGGTCCCATGTCGTTTTAGTGAACATAAAACCAAGAGTGTTGGAGAGTTAATTCATTTAGATATATGAGGACCTTAGAGGTTTGTGAGTAGAGAAGGGTTTAAGTATTTTTTAACTATTGTTGATGATTATTCAAGAATAGTTTGGTGTTACATGTTGAAAACTAAAGGTGATGTGTTTGATAGCATTGTTAGTTTCTATGGGTTGTTACAAACAAAATTTAAAAAAAAAGAATTAAATGTTTTAGAAGTGATAATGGAACTGAATTTCTTAACTCACAAATGAAAAGTTTTTGCAAATTAAAAGGCATTCTACACCAAAGTACTTGTACCTACACACCACAGCAAAATAGTGTGGTGGAAAGGAAACACAGACACCTTTTAAACATGCTAGATCATTGTTGTTTCAAGGAGGGTTACCTTTAAGGTTTTGGTCAGACTGTATATTAATTGTTATTTACTTAATTAACAAGATTCCATCCTCTGTGCTTCCAAGTAAAAGTCCTCATGAAATTGTACATGGTTTTAAACCCTCTCTTAGTCACTTAAGGAATTTTGGATGTTTGTGTTTTGGTACTATCTTAAATGAAATGACAAGTTTTCTTATAGAGCAAACAAATATGTTTTGATTGGATACCCTAATGTTAAGAAAGGGTATAAGTTGTGGAATCTAGATGACAAAGTTGAATTCTATTCAAGATATGTTAAGTTTTATGAAAATGTGTACCCTTTCGAATCTAAAATTAGTAATGAAAAAGAAGTATCTATTGATTCTGATTTAAGTCTTTTAAATTTTTTCGATAGTTATGAAACATCAACTTCCAATGATTCTAAAAGTGATGAACTAGGTATTCCCGATGATGAAGAGAGGGATTTAGGTTCTCATGAAGTGTCTAGTGATGATTAGCAGCCTGATCATTCATCAACAGCTGCCACTTCTAGACAGGTTCAGACCTTAGAACCTAGGATCGTGAGTAGTAGTGATGAAGGCCATGGCAGGGTTGAGGACACTAACACTTTAGATGCTGAGACCAACTCATCTGAAGGAAATATACCTAATCTTAAAAGGTCTTCTAAGGTTGTTTCAGTTCCAAAAAGGTTGGATGGGTTTGTTTTAGATGGAAAGGTTAAATATAGGATCGATAGAGTTGTGAATTATTCTTTTTTATCTGTTGAAAATATGTGTTGTGTGACTAGTTTAAATAAGTCTGTTGAACCAACTAACTTTAATGAGGTTGTTAAAGATCCCAAGTGGATTGAAGCCATGAACCTAGAAATGGAAGGTCTTATTTAAAAATAAGACTTGGGAATTGGTGGATCTACCTGTTGGTAGAAAACCATTGGTTGTAAATGGGTTTATAGAATTTAAATACAAGTCCAGTGGTGAGATTGAAAGATATAAAGCTAGGTTGGTTGCCAAAGGGTTCAACCAAAGAGAAAGGATAGACTTTACTGAGACATTTTCAACAGTAGTCAAAATGGTTACAGTTAGGACTGTTATAAGTTTGGCTATTGAGAATGGTTGGGATCTTTTCCAATTAGATATCAATAATGCTTTTCTTTGTGGTTCTATTATTAAAGATGTATATATGTCTTTGCCACAAGGTTTATTATTCTGAAAATGAAACCAAAGTTTGCAAGCTTGTTAAGTCCCTTTATGGACTGATACAAACTCCTAGAAAATGGAAAGAAAAGTTAACAAATGTGTTATATAATATAGGTTTTATACAAAGTGTGTGTGACCATTCAATGTTTATCTTATCTTAGAATACTGTATTTGTTGTGTTGCTTTTTTATGTTGTTGATATAGTTATGATAGGCAATAATAATGAAGAAATAAATCAAATAAAGAAGTTGTTAAGTGAAAATTTTCAGATTAAGGATTTAGGTTTATTAAAGTATTTTTTAGGAATGGAAGTGCTTTATGAGAAATTTGAGATATGTTTAAATCAAAGAAAATATTGTTTGGAATTATTGAATGAATTTGGTTACTTGGGTTGTAAACCAGTACATACACCTATTGAACAAAGTCATATTGTCACTGCAAAAACTAATAAAGATCAGGAAAAGGTAAAAAATATAACAGGTTATCAAAAACTTATTGGAAAGTTGATTTACCTTTCCTTGACCAGACCAGATATAAGTTGTGTTATTCAATATCCGAGTCAGTTTATGCATGCTCCTTTAGAGTCACATTTGCAGATTGCTTTAACACTTTTGAGGTATCTTAATTTTTAGGAAAGGTGAACGTTTTAAGTTAAAGTGTTTTGTAGACTCGGACTGGGCAAAGTGCTTGGTCACTAGAAGGTCAGTGATTGGTTTTTGCATTTTCTTAGGAGATTCGTTAATCTCCTAGAAAAGTAAAAAACAAAGTAGAGTGTCCAAATCAACTACAGAGGCAGAGTACAGAACTATGTGCTCTGCTACTTGTGAGTTGTTATGGATTGTTAATGTTTTGAAGAAATTAAAGGTTAAAGTGTTTTGTCATAGTCAATCTGCTATATCTATAGCAGAAAATCATGTTTTCCATGAATGAACCAAACACTTTGAAGTTGATTTGCATTTTCTAAGGAAAAAGGTTACAGGTGGTATAGTCGTACCTGAAAAGGTTGATTATGAGAATCGATTGGCAGATATTTTTACAAAGGGTTTATGCATTGCTCAACATGAGTTGATGTGTGAAAAATTGAGACTAGTCAATTGGTTCTCACATATGAATGATGGGGGATGTTAAAATAAATGTCATGTTTGTTATTTAATTTTACATGTTACATTTTATGGTGTTACTCATAGTTAGGTGAGATGTGTAAAGGTTATGGATTCTTGTAACACCCCGTGTTTCCGAAAGTCAAAGTCAAAGTCAAGGTCAAGGTCAACAACCGATTTCGCGACTTGACTATAGTAATTTCTTTTATGTGTTTATTTTAGTTGTATTATGTGGAGTAAGTGTCAATAATCACAATAATCGACGTATGTTATTCGCTATTTAATCGACTTACGACTGTGAAGTATAGAAAGTAACAATACGATAAAGTCAAAATCAATCTAATCTAATCGACATCAAATCGCAACTCGAAATATGCATTTTGGTTATTGATATACGTGTGTGTATGCCTTATGTGTTACTTGTGCATGTTTATTTATGTTATGTTGTGGCAATCAATCGAAACACAATCGAACTCAATCGCAATCGAAATGGTATGTAAATTTATGGAGAAGAGATAGTGCTAGATATGAATAGTTGGGATTAAAAGTAATTTGACTAGGAAACTCTATCGCATTCGCATCGCTCGCAATCGAAATCGTAACATCAAAAATCGTCACGCCGAACACTCGAATCAGGCGACCGATCGATCAGGCAACCACCCGATCGACCAGCTGTCCGTGCGGACTGCCGTCCGATCGGACAGGTTGTCCGATCGAGCAGCCTGGCCGAACGGCTAACCCTTTCCTCTTTGGGTAACCCTATAAATACCCCTTGTCACTCTCAAATATACTACTTTTGGCAAGTAACGTCCGACCAGCTCGTGCTCCTCACCTTTTCTTCGATTTCTCTCGATTCCGGTAAGATCTCGTCCTAAATCATGTACTTCCTTGATCTACACGCACTCCTACACCTTTCTATCTTTTGAATCTTAACTTTTAACCGTGAAATCACTAGATTTGAGGTGTTCTAGGATGACGTCATCATGAGTTCTTGAAGAACTTCATGTTTTGGCCTCAATCCACCAAGAACAACTTAGATCTAATCGATTTCCACACAAATAAACAAAGATCTTGCATAGATCTAGAGGCATTCATGGTGAAAAAGGATTGAAAGATGGTTTCTAACTTCCTTTCAACTATTTTACACTCAATGCACTCAAAAACCGATAGAATCGGACCTTGCTCTAGTTTTCTACTTATTCTTAGTGTTGTGCTAGCTCAAGATCTGGATTCTACTCACGAGCCCACCGATTTCGGGTTAACCAAGAACAACCGTCTTGAACTGGTTAACTGATCGAACTAGGGTGATTTCTGGTCAATCGGGTCACTTGGGTCAAGATGGGGTTCTGTTGGTTAGTACGTTGTCAAAACGTCTCGATAAAACGACAAACAATCAAAACGACCAAGTGAAAGACGAACAGAACGACCAGCACGGAGCGACTAGGTCATCCGAACGGCTTACACCTTGGGTCCCACACTTAACCAACTTTATCTGAAGTTTGAGTATTGAACGAATTGCTATCCGATCGGACTACCATCCGACCGGATTACTCTTTGGATCATGAGATACTTGGACTTTAGCACTTAAACAATTTTCAACATGTTCAATGCACTAAGGATGCCACCCGACCGGACTGCTGTCCGACCGAGTGACAACCTGCTGGGGATTTGTTCTCCCTAAGTAACCCCGCCACTCGAGTCGCCGTCCGACCGGACAGCCATCCGAGCGGATTGTCATCCGCACGACTGACCGTCTGATTGACCGACTTGAAAGGTAGAGGTACTTCTATGTTTTCAAAATACTACAACGAAAACTTCAAAAGTCAAGCCATCATACACAAACACATCCTTCTCAAAGGAAGAAACAATCCACTTGAATAGTCATCCGACCGGACTACCGTCCGACCGGACCGTCCGATCGGATTACCATCTGACCGAACTACTGTCCGAGCCACCTACACCTTGCATCGTTTTACGCATCACTTATCGTTCTGATCAGGCTAATTCCGCTCTAAGCGCTCCCTTCAATCCATCAATCGCTGTGAGTATACTCGATCCCTTTTTGCTTTATGCACTTTTGGGTGTTACATACGTTACAAGTATTCAAATCACATCGAACACACTACTCAATACTATTTAAACGCTAACCGTTACCGCATGTTATACGTGGCTTAATGAATGCTTGTTTGTTATGTTTACACATGGAATGCTGTCTACCTGCCTTAGCAACGATAGTACTATTAGTTTGGACTCAGCACCCGTTCACTCGGGGGTTGTTAAGGACAATTATTTGCATGGATTACAGTGGTGATCATGTATTACGAACTGCCTTGGGCAGTCAACTCGCAGTCATTGGTATCGATAGGTCTATGTCGATAACTAACATGCCTCATTTCACTCTGTGTACGTTCTGGTTATGCGTAATGCTTTCGAACTCTATATGCTATACCAAACTTGTATGCTCACCTTTACACTATGTGTATTGACTGTTATTTTGACGTATGTGACAGGTGCTTAGGATGCTTATCTGCTAGGAAATCGAGGCTAGAATAAGGCTATAGAGGCCAACAAATAGTTGTCTGTACAAATGAAGTCAAAGGTCTCTAGAAGCAGATAAACAATTGGGCTATATGATAAAATCTGAGTTGTCGGAATAGAACTATTTGCCTAGATTTTGTCTGTAATAATTTGTTTACCTTTTGAGACATGGTATGGGACATGTTACTTTAAATTGATTGGTAATGATAATTGTTATGGAAACTTCTGGACAATCTGTTTCGCTCAGTGCCATACCCTGATGTTTCCGCCATCGGTTGGGGTGTGACAGATTGGTATCAGAGCCATAACTATAGGGAATTAGGCAAGACCCGACCTAGTCCGGGTCGAAGGCTTAGAGACCTAGTCTATAGTTAGGAACCAACAGACCGACTTGTGCATATCCGGTAGAGATTATGTACGAGCTTATTTCTCGCTACTCTCGCCTATACTACACTATCCCTGCACTCGAATTTTCAAATATGAATGAGCTATTAAGTCGAGATTAGGTGTGAAAACCGCAAACACTCGGCTAAAAATTTGCTTGATCAACCCGCATTTTATTTACCAACGGGGAGAATTATGCCAAATCTGGAGTGAAATCCATATTTTGATGAATAATCTCCTCTATTTTATTTAAAACAGGAACGAAGTTGTTAAGACAGGGGTGAAACCCTAACCTTGACGACTTATTCCGACTTTTACTTGGTTTTACAAAACTCTCACCAAGGTCTCGACGGACTCCAACGACCTGAAGTCACAGTATGACTAACGAGATATGTGCCAAACACCCAAGAATCGAGGCAAAGGCACAGTCCTGAAGGTCAAAAGGTGTACAACAAGTCCTTGTGAATCGTCGAATCACTTTGGATAGTCGATGTCTAATAGCCGCAGACGATCTAATTCTCGATCTTTATGTGTTTTCGATTCTGAGCTGCAACTGGTGACTCTGATGATTCGTCAATTTTATGTGATTTATGTGGTTTACATTTATTTGTTAGCGTTTTGAGATACTACTGTTTTCGATCTAACGCCTTTTGCTTCCGCTAATCACACAACACGCTATAGATCGCTAACAAATCGCTAAATTGTGGACGACCTTATACTGTGATATACGCTTGTACTACACTACTCGATATACTAAACACGATCGCTATGCTCGAATACTCTCGAACTGTGAATGATAGGTTTCTGTATTCTGACTGCATCTTGTGATTACATGATTATGTGTTTTTGTGGATTCTGTGCTCTACGTGCCTACGTGCTTATGTGCTCATGTGTTTACGTGACTCTATGCTTATGTGTCTATGTGTTTATGCGATACATGATCCATTGTGTTCCTGAGCTTTAGTAGCGATAGGATTGTAAGGTGAGATTCGAATATGTCATGTTGAGTCATGTGGCGATGTCTGTTGCAGACAATGTCGTCATCTGGATCTCGCGCTTCCCGCGATGCTCTCCGAAAGCAAGCAGACAAACTTCTTGCTGCCATGATCACTAAGCAAATGGCAAAGGTTGTACCCCAAGTCGTCAGCGAGATATACGAAAATATGAGCAAGTCATCTGAGGAATCCCGAATTGAGACTCCCGAAGCTGCTTTCAGCTTCAAACAATTCAAGGCGTGTGGACCGAAAGAGTTCACAGGAGAAGAAGGCCCTACAGCTTTGTTTCAATGGTTTGACTCCATCGAGGTCACACTGCGACAGAGCGGCTGCCCAGATGACCTACGCACTCTCAACGCAATTGGCGTCTTCCAGTCCCGCGCTTTAGACTGGTGGACGGCTGAGAGGAACAAACATGGGAACGATGCGGCCTACGGTCTGTCGTGGGACGAGCTCAAGGAGGTCATGCTGGAAGAATTATGCCCTCCTCATGAACGCCAAAAGTTAGAAGATGAATTCTGGCACATCAAGCAAAAGGATGGAGAAAACGCTGCACTCACTGCTCGATTCAAACAGCTCAGTATCATCTGTCCTGACCAAGTAAAGACTTCTGACATGGCAATCAAGAAGTATATCCGAGCCCTACCTGACTGCGTTGCAGATTTCGTGCAAGCGGCTAAGACTAAGACGATCGAAGAAACCTACCTACTGGCCGCTGAAATCAACGACAAGCGGGTCAAGGCTGGTGTCTGGGATAAAACTTTGAAGTGCCTACATCAAGTCACCGCTACACCGACTGTAGAAACCGTCGCCGCTCAATCGTCAAAGACCTCACGCCGCAAGAAGAAAAACAACAATAGCAGCTCCAGCAACAAGAACTGTGCTGTCACTACCACTGCTGCTCCACTTCAAGCCGTACCGGCCCAGCAGCAGCATCATCACCGACCAGCACCAGTTGCTTATGCACCGCCAGCAAAGCGCGCATACACAGGCCCCCACCCAGCTTGCCCAACATGCTCTTATCATCACCCGGTGGGTCTCGCCTGTTGTTTCTGCGCTCACTGCAACCTGTACGGCCACTTCACTGTCAACTACCGTACTGGTCCCCGCCAAGCTCCAGCTCAAGCCACTGCTCATCAAGCTCTGCTCCCAGCCCCACAAGGCCAACAAGCGGCTCAGGCACCCGCGGTCAACGCCCGAGTCTGCTTCGCATATGGTGATCCCAACCACTTTGCGAAAATGTGCCCAAACAGGGTGGTGAAACAAGAGCCCCAGCAGCAGCAGCCTCACCAGCAGCAACAACAAGCCGCACGCGCCAGAACTTTCAACATCAATGTGCGCCAAGCTCAAGCTGACAACAACGTGGTCAATGGTACGTTCCTTGTGAATGGTATTTATGCTTCGTGTTTGTTTGATACTGGAGCCGATAATTGCTTTGTGTCGTTCGAATTTGAGAAGCTCCTTAGTCGCAAGCGCTCCCGTCTCCACTCGACGTTCGATGTTGAAGTCGCTACTGGAAGAACTGTCGCCGTTAATTCTGTTCTTCGTGATTGTACTCTCAAGCTCAACAATCACATTTTCCCAATCGATCTTATTCCGATGCAACTCAGAAGTTTTGACGTCATAGTAGGCATGGACTTTCTTCGCGAAAACCATGCTGAAGTTGTGTGCTTCGATAAGATGATTCGATTCTCGCTCGCGAACGGTGATTTTTTGTGTGTCTATGGTGAAACTGCTTCGAAAGGTCTCAAGCTCATGTCATGTGTCAAAGCTAGCAAGTATCTCCGCAAGGAATACAGAGCTTTCTTGGCTAACATTGTAGTAGCGGAGAAGGAAAAGAAAGGAAAGACAGAAGTGAACGACGTTCCTGTGGTTCGGGAATTTCCTAATGTGTTCCCTGACGATCTTCCAGGATTACCGCCAAGTCGTGATATCGACTTTCGTATCGACCTCATTCCTGGAGCCAACCCTATTCCCAAGGCTCCTTACCGACTCGCGCCGTCAAAAATGCGCGAACTCTCAAACCAACTCCAGGAATTACTTGAGAAAGGCTTTATTCGCCCGAGCACCTCTCCATGGGGCGCGCCAGTCCTTTTCGTTAAAAAGAAGGATGGGTCGTTCAGGATGTGCATCGACTATCGGGAATTGAATAAGTTGACTATCAAGAATCGCTATCCCCTGCCTCGCGTTGATGATTTGTTTGATCAGCTACAGGGCGCTACGTGTTTCTCGAAGATCGATCTACGCTCAGGCTATCACCAACTACGCATTCAAGAGGAAGATATACCCAAAACCGCCTTTCGCACTCGATACGACCACTACGAATTCGTTGTTATGCCTTTTGGTCTAACCAACGCACCCGCGGTTTTTATGGATCTGATGAATCGCGTGTGTAAACCATATCTCGACCGTTTCGTCATCGTATTCATCGACGATGTCTTGATCTATTCCAAATCGAAAGCCGCACACGCGCAACATCTACGTTTGGTTCTTAAGCTACTCCAGGGGAACCAACTCTATGCCAAGTTCTCCAAGTGTGAATTTTGGCTGGAGGAAGTTCAGTTTCTGGGTCACATTGTAAATAGTCAAGGTATTCACGTCGATCCCGCGAAGATTGAAGCCGTTAAGAGTTGGATTACACCTAAGAACCCGCCTGAAGTTCGTTTTTTTCTCGGACTAGCGGGCTATTATCGACGATTTATCGAAGGATTCTCAAAGATCGCTGTGCCGCTTACCGCTCTCACGCATAAAGACAAGCCTTTTGTTTGGGGAACTGAACAAGAGTCTGCCTTCCAAACGCTCAAGCACATGCTTTGCAATGCTCCTGTTCTCACATTGCCCAACGGAAACGACGATTTCATTGTCTATTGTGATGCTTCCAACCTTGGTCTTGGTTGTGTTCTCATGCAGCGAGACAAGGTTATAGCTTACGCGTCTCGTCAGCTCAAAATCCACCAGAAGAACTATACAACCCATGATCTCGAGCTAGGTGCAGTTGTTTTTGCGTTAAAGATTTGGCGACACTGCCTGTATGGTACCAAGTGTACGATCTTCACCGATCATAGAAGCCTACAACATATCTTTAATCAGAAGGAACTTAATATGCGTCAACGCCGATGGGTAGAACTTCTCAACGATTACGACTGTGAGATTCGTTATCACCCAGGCAAAGAAAATGTTGTTGCCGACGCGCTCAGCAGACGGAGTTATTTGCTCAGCACTCGTAACGTCCAAGCCCAGTACGATCTCGAAACCCTCATTCGTGAAGCCCAGCATGCATGTTTTAATAAACGCACTCTGAAGAAGGAACGAATCTACCACGATGGAGCCCAACTTGTGAATAAGTCGAATGGGATATTCCACTTTCTGGATCGAATTTGGATCCCTAAACGGACCGATTTGCGACAGATTTTGATGGACGAAGCCCACAAATCCCGGTATTCTATTCATCCCTGTGCCGAAAAAATGTACCAGGACCTTCGCTACAAGTACTGGTGGCCTGGTATGAAAAGGGATATTGCTCTCTACGTTGGAAAGTGCCTGACTTGTGCAAGAGTCAATGCTGAACCCCAAAGACCCTCTGGTTTACTCGAACAACCGCATATCCCTATGTGGAAGTGGGAGAGTATAGCCATGGACTTCATAACTAAGCTTCCGCACACGTCATCAGATCACGAAAACATTTGGGTTGTTGTTGACCGTTTGACCAAATCTACTCACTTTTTGCCAGTACGGGAAGACTACAAGGTAGAACGATTAGCCTGAATCTACACCAACGAGATCATTTGTAATCATGGGACGCCTCGCGACATCATCTCTGACCGTGATGCTCGGTTTACCTCGCGACTGTGGGAAATGTTTCAAACGCCTCTCGGTACATCGCTTAATCTAAGTACCGCTTTCCACCCTCAAACCGACGGCCAGACTGAAAGAACGATTCGTACTCTTGAAGACATGCTCCGTTCGTGTGTCATAGACTTTGGTGGTAATTGGGATACATACCTGCCGTTAGTCGAATTCTCGTACAACAACAGTTATCATTCAAGCATTCAAATGGCACCATTTGAGGCTTTATGCGGAAGAAAATGTCGATCGCCTATTGTGTGGCACGAGATCGGTCACACACAATTAACCGGTCCCGAGCTATTGCAAGAGACGACATACAAAATTTTCCAAATTCGAGACAATCTAACGAAAGCTCGGAATCGTCAGAAAAGTTACGCCGATAGACGACGCAAGCCCCTTGAATTTGACGTTGGTGACTACGTACTCCTAAAGGTTTCACCTTGGAAGGGTGTGGTCCGATTCGGCAAGAAAGGAAAGCTCGCGCCTCGATACGTTGGACCCTTTAAGATTCTGGAAAGGATCGGCAAAGTGGCTTACAAACTCGAACTACCGGAGGAACTTAGCAACGTTCACCCGACTTTCCACGTCTCTAACCTCAGAGAGTGCCTGACCGACCACGACTTACATGTCCCATTAGAGGATCTGCAAGTGAATGAAACATTACACTTCGTGGAAAAGCCTGTTGAGATCATGGATCGCCAAACCAAGCAGCTCAGACGCTCACGCATTCCTATTGTGAAAGTCCGATGGGAAGGCAAACGAGGCGCAGAGTTCACTTGGGAACTCGAAAGCGACATGAAGGCGAAGTACCCGCAGTTGTTTGGAGAAGCTTGTTCTAGAGAGTGAAAGTCTAGAGAGAGAAAGTTCTCCAAATTGATTCACGGTAGTGTACATCTTTTAGCCTAATTTCGGGACGAAATTCCCTCAACTAGGGGAGGCTGTAACACCCCGTGTTTCCGAAAGTCAAAGTCAAAGTCAAGGTCAAGGTCAACGAACGATTTCGCGACTTGACTGTAGTAATTTCTTTTATGTGTTTATTTTAGTTGTATTATGTGGAGTAAGTTTCAATAATCGCAATAATCGACGTATGTTATTCGCTATTTAATCGACTTACGACTGTGAACTATAGAAAGTAACAATGCGATAAAGTCAAAATCAATCTAATCTAATCGACATCAAATCGTAACTCGAAATATGCATTTTGGTTATTGATATACGTGTGTGTGTGCCTTATGTGTTACTTGTGCATGTTTATTTATGTTATGTTGTGGCAATCAATCGAAACGCAATCGAACTCAATCGCAATCGAAATCGTATGTTAATTTGTGGAGAAGAGATAGTGCTAGATATGAATAGTTGGGATTAAAAGTAATTTGACTAGGAAACTCTATCGCATTCGCATCGCTCGCAATCGAAATCGAAACACCAAAAATCGTCGCGCCGAACACTCGAATCAGGCGACCGATCGATCAGGCAACCAGCGATCGACCAGCTGTCCGTGCGGACTGCCGTCTGATCGGACAGGCTGTCCGATCGAGCTGCCTGGCCGAACGGCCAACCCTTTCCTCTTTGGGTAACCCAATAAATACCCCTTGTCACTCTCAAACATACTACTTTTGGCAAGTAACGTCCGACCAGCTCGTGCTCCTCACCTTTCTTCGATTTCTCTTGATTCTGGTAAGATCTCGTCTTAAATCCTGTACTTCCTTGATCTACACGCACTCCTACACCTTTCTATCTTTTGAATCTTAACTTTTAACCGTGAAATCACTAGATTTGAGGTGTTCTAGGATGACGTCATCATGAGTTCTTGAAGAACTTCATGTTTTGGCCTCAATCCACCAAGAACGACTTAGATCTAATCGATTTCCACACAAATAAACAAAGATCTTGCATAGATCTAGACGCATTCATGGTGAAAAAGGATTGAAAGATGGTTTCTAACTTCCTTTCAACTCTTTTACACTCAATGCACTCAAAAACTGATAGAATCGGACCTTGCTCTAGTTTTCTACTTATTCTTAGTGTTGTGCTAGCTCAAGATCTGGATTCTACTCACGAGCCCACCGATTTCGGGTTAACCAAGAACAACCGTCTTGAACCGGTTAACTGATCGAACTAGGGTGATTCCTGGTCAATCGGGTCACTTGGGTCAAGATGGGGTTCTGTTGGTTAGCACGTTGTCAAAACGTCTCGATAAAACGACAAACAATCAAAACGACCAAGTGAAAGACGAACAGAACGACCAGCGCGGAGTGCTATCCGACCAGACTGCTGTCCGAACGGATAAGCCACCCGAGCGACTAGGTCATCCGAACGGCTTACACCTTGGGTCCCACACTTAACCAACTTTATCTGAAGTTTGAGTATTGAACGAATTGCTATCCGATCGGATTACCATCCGACCGGATTACTCTTCGGATCATTAGATACTTGGACTTTAGCACTTAAACAGTTTTCAACATGTTCAATGCACTAAGGATGCCACCCAACCGGACTGCTGTCCGACCGAGTGACAACCTGCTGTGGATTTGTTCTCACTAAGTAACCCCGCCACTCGAGTCGCCGTCCGACCGGACAACCATCCGAGCGGATTGTCATCCGCACGACTGACCGTCCGATCGACCGACTTGAAAGGTAGAGGTACTTCTATGTTTTCAAAATACTACAACGAAAACATCTAAAGTCAAGCCATCATCACAAACACATCCTTCTCAAAGGAAGAAACAATCCACTCGAATAGTCATCCGACCGGATGACCATCCAAACGGATTGTCATCCGCACGACCGGACCATCCGATTGGATTACCATCCGACCGAACTACTGTCCGAGCCACCTACACCTTGCATCGTTTTACGCGTCACTTATCGTTATGCTATTGTTCTGATCAGGCTAATTCCGCTCTAAGCGCTCCCTTCAATCCATCAATCGCTGTGAGTATACTCGATCCCTTTTTGCTTTATGCACTTTTGGGTGTTACATACGTTACAAGTATTCAAATCACATCGAACACACTACTCAATACTATTTAAACGCTAACCGTTACCGCATGTTATACGTGGCTTAATGAATGCTTGTTTGTTATGTTTACACATGAAATGTTGTCTACCTGCCTTAGCAACGATAGTACTATTAGTTTGGACTCAGCACCCGTTCACTCGGGGGTTGTTAAGGACAATTATTTGCATGGATTACAGTGTTGATCATGTATTACGAACTGCCTTGGGCAGTCAACTCGCAGTCATTGGTATCGATAGGTCTATGTCGATAACTAACATGCCTCATTACACTCTGTGTACGTGCTTGTTATGCGTAATGCTTTCGAACTCTATATGCTATACCAAACTTGTATGCTCACCTTTACACTATGTGTATTGACTGTTATTTTGACGTATGTGACAGGTGCTTAGGATGCTTATCTGCTAGGAAATCGAGGCTAGAATAAGGCTCTAAAGGCCAACAAATAGTTGTCTGTACAAATGAAGTCAAGGGTCTCTAGAAGCAGATAAACAATTGGGCTATATGATAAAATCTGAGTTGTCGGAATAGAACTATTTGCCTAGATTTTGTCTGTAATAATTTTTTTACCTTTTGAGACATGGTATGGAACATGTTACTTTAAATTGATTGGTAATGATAATTGTTATGGAAACTTCTGGACAATCTGTTTCGCTCAGTGCCATACTCTGATGTTTCCGCCATCGGTTGGGGTGTGACAATTCTAAAGGGTTTTAAGTGTAAAGTTGCAAATATCCAGAAGGTCCTTGTTGCAAATGAGAGGAGAGTTTAAAGGCTGCGATCATCTCTTGTCATGTTTCAGGGTTCTAAGTGTAAGTTATGATTGGTGTCAGTATATAAGTGAACCATTAGGGTTTCACTGTTGCAGAGTTGTTATTGTTGAGTCTATTATCATTTTTCTCTCTAGTTGTTAAGGTTTGGTATTCTTTGATTAGGTCATGCGAGATCTTGGCTCTCTTTGCATGTTGATCAACTTATATTGAAATCAGTTGATCCAGTTGAACATCTGTTCATTGTAGATCTTACAAGTTGTAAGATCAAAGGGTTTCTGAGGGGGGGGGGGGGGGAAAGTCATTTCTGGATTGGGTTAATAAGAGTTTTGTCACGTTTTATCGCTATATCTGTTGTTCTTGTTCTTTTTTCTGTTCATACCATGGTAGTTTACACTTTTGCTGTAACAATTTTTTTTATGGGTGTTGCTAAATGCACTCCCATTTTTTTAATCTTACTGGTTACACTCCACCCCTAAAGTTTGTAAATAAATACAATCAACCCTTGTATTTTCTAATTTTTGAAAATTTGTATTAGAAAATATCCCTATTTTTCTAGGGGTTTATATAGTTGCCGTAATTTGTTTCGGTTGAACTTTATTTGTTTTAGTTAAATCTTAACTTTAATTTGTTTTGGTTAAACTTTATTTGTTTTAGTTAAATCAAAGTTGAAAAAAAGAGTGTGGCTAAATACACCTCCACTTTTACTGTTATATTCGGATTCTACTTCAGTAACAAGAATTTAAATAAAATAAGTGTAAACCATTATACCTGCACTTCCATAGTAGAGTCACCGTATAATATACATATAATAAATCTTTGAATGCATTTGTGACATTCCATGCCGTGTCACAAGAATTTAAATAAAATAAGTGTAAACCATTATTGACATTCCATGCCTTGTCACGGTAACTGAGATGATCAAGTTGAGCATTTGTGTTGGCAAAATCTTTGAATGCATCGATCAGCATAAAGAACACCATGTGCACCAACAGATGAATTTATTTTAAAGGGAATGAACAAATAATATAAGGATTTATTTTCAAAAAATAGAAAATACAAGGGTGAAATTTAAAAAAATTATAAAACTGATATTTTTGGAAATGGAGGCATAAACAGTAAAAGTGAAGGTGCATTTAGCCATTCCCTTTTTTTATTTGGGCTCTTTATAGAGTCTAAAATGTATCTTTCTTAAATGTGGAAGAAATTAAAATGTATCTTTCTTAAATGTGGAAGAAATGATATGTAGCGACCAATGATTACTATAAAAGAAAGTCATAGAATAATTAAGTAAAGCAATAGTATTAAAAGAAAGAAAATAAACTAAAATAGACTAAGAAACAAAAATATATATTATCCAACTAAATATGGTACAACAAAAAGTGAATGTTAGGAGTTTTGAAATTAATTAATAGAACACTTTAAAAATGGTTAAGCTAAACAACTTTAAAAAGTCATTTTGTAAGTTGTTTCTACAAAACCACTTCAAATGATTCTCTATTGATGTGGTTTTAACAAACCGATTGCATCTTTTACAACTTTAGTGTTTTTTTTGTTAAAATCGTTCCAAAAGAGTTTTTATGTACTAGTGATACCGAATAACTTTTGTGTAATTAAATCTAACATCATCTTAAATAATTTTTTAATACATACATTTTTTCCCGCTGGATTGCACGGTCAATTTACATTGCCTGTTATTGAAAATGAATATTTTTACAATAAAACAGTGATAATTTATGAATGTAATCATTATCATAAATAAACCAATTTATATAATAAACCTACTATATTTAGACATGTTTTACTTGCTTGATTAACTCTTTCTGGTTGAAGGGTGGGGAGGTCATGATTGAGGCATGATTCGTCACGTAGGAACATGAATGGAAGGCTATACCACCTCCTTGCCTGATCCACCATGGTTTGCATAAATTAAACCATGGTAACTATGGTTCTCTTTTCCGCATTTTCCAAGATTTCCTTTCCTTTTTCTTTAGACGAAAATAAATTAAAATAAATAAGAGGATAGTGGTTTAGGTCATTACCACACCCTTAAGGTAGTGATTTTGAATAGTTGATTAGAGGTAGGTGACATAATGTTGACGTAGAGGATAATGGTGGTCATAAGAGTTATGACCACACTCTATAGCCTAATTCAAGCTACTCCATTTAGACATGTTTTACTTGCTTGATTAACTCTTTCTAAATTTATAATTTGTAATATCTCAAGCCTGATGTTGAAAGACATAATTTCACATATCCCACATGTAAAACTCCATATGCAAAACTTGTGAATTTTTATATATCTTTTCTTGACAATTACACCTTTACTTGTATGTGTCAAGTCATATTAGGTAATCGATGAAGTGTTTAAACTAGTACAGCCTGTCTTAGGTAACATGTTATCAAATTATCACACCGTTACTCCTTAGTGTCATGTCACCCACCTCTAATCCACTATCCAAAAACACTATCTTAAGGGTGTGGTCATCACGTAAACCACTATTCCCTTATTTATTTTAATTTATCTTTATCTAAACGAAAAGGAAATGATTTCTTGAAAAATGGAAAGGAGGACCACGGTTGCCATGGTTTAATCCATACAAACCATGATGGATTAGACAATGGGATGGTATAGCCTTTCATTCATGTTCCTAGATGGCAAATCAAGTCTCAACCATGATCCCCACACCCTTTAGCCTTACATGGGTTTGTTTAAAATATTTTGATTACATATAATATTCATAATTACCAATTATGGAAGTAAACGAACCGATTTGAGTCTGAGTTTATCTAAGTATTAACTTGGCTCGTTTAATTTAAGAGACCTTAAACTCGACTTATTTAGAGCACTATATTTGAAATTTGAGGTCGAGTGTTTCAAGCTCGTGTTTGGCGAGCTTGGCTTGGGTTCAGTTCTTTTATTTTTCAAGTTATTCTATTTATGTATATTAACAATTATACTTGTATATTTTTATAATTACAGTTTTAACATAGAAGATTTTACATAATTATATTTATCTTAACTTTATATATAATAATGATAAAAACTATAACAATATTATTATGAAACTGTATTGCTATTGCTACTTTATTAATTAATAACTGTGTCAATAGTAAGCTTATTTAGTTTGGCGAATATGGTGAAGCTTGATAAAAAAAAATATACCGGCTGAATTTGTTTATTAGAGAGTTAATTACTGTTTTCGTCCCTGTGGTTTTCAAAAATCACTATTACAATCCATTAGTTTAAAAATTACGATTTTAGTATCTGTGGTTTCACTTTCGTAACTATTTCAGTCCACCTCGTAACCATTTCAGTCCCTGTAATTACAGAATAACTGGATTGAAATGGTTACGAAAGTGAAACCACAGGGACTGAAATCGTAACTTTTAAACTAATGGACTAAAATAGTGATTTTTGACAAACCAAATGGACGAAAACAGTAATTAACTCTTTATTAGATGAGCCCCAATACTCGAAGTTCTTTTAAACACAGCTCAGTTTATGCTTTAAGCGACTTCATCTCGAATACCCAATATAGGCATGAGTCATATCTACCCTTTAGTAGAATCTTTAGAGACAAAAATGTGTGGCTATATAAGAAAGATGGAAGAGTCTGAAAATATATGGGAAAGAGAAAAGAAAGAATGGTTCAACTGAAATGCGTGCTAATTTTTATCATTTTAATGAACTAGTAAACTGCCTACCAGCTTTATTTATATCGACTATACTTTTATAAAATTTGGAAATTATTTAGAAACATATAATTCCATCTCTTATTCGAAGCTACTTTCTCTAGTATCGTAAGACGCACCGATGACTCAAGATCTGGCTCAGCTCATAATTAAAGTATTAAACACATGTTGGGCAAATCACCTACGTTAAGAAAGAATATTCTTTGTTTGGTCCTTCATATAATTACTCACCTAATTTTATATAAAATTAAAAAACTACAATTTATTCTTTACATAAAGAAGATAAATATACTTTAAAGTTTAAACTAGAGAAAAATGCCCGGATAGTCCCTGTGGTTTCACCTTTTTTCATCTATAGTCCCCAACTTTCTAAAACTACCTGAATAGTCTCCAAGTTTTCATTTTTTGTTCCCGGATAGTCCCTGGGTCTAACTTCAGTTACTTTTCTCTGTTAAAATGATGTGAAATGACAAAAATACCCTTTCCTTAAAAGGCCAAACCACAGGGACTATCCGGGCATCTTCTTCATTTTTATTTATAAAACCCCACCACCACACTTCATCTTCAACCTCCACCCACCATCACTCTCCTCCACCCTCCACCATCACCGCCACCATCACCCTCCTCCACCCTCCCCCACCACCCTGTGAATCATAACCCGCACACCAGACAAAACCCCTGTGCCCTCTGTTTCTTCAGATCTAAACCTCACACCCACACTCATCTCCTCAGAAATTCAACATTTGAATATCTAAATATTCAACATCAATTCAGAAATTCAACATCAGTTCAGATTCAAAACTACAATCAAATCAGATTCAAAGCTACAAATTCAACATCAATTATGAAAATCTTCATCTTCTTCTTTCTTGTTATTCGAATATGCAAGAAACACACAGTTAGTGTGTGTTTTAGAAAGAGAAGAACAAGTAGGGAGAGATAGACTACGAAAGATTCCGATGAGTTTTCCGGTGTAACTGTTTTTCCAGTGAACTGACTTTCGAAAAGCGAATTTAGCATTCAGAAAGTGAAACTATATCCACTTCAAGCGAATTTATTTTGATGTGTTCGAATTTGGTCGATGATTGATCAGAGTATGTGTTTAGTTGACGATGAAAGGTTAATCGAACCTTGTAACGACCAGAACTCATGAACATATCACATTTGATTGGAGTGAATGAGGATGGGTACAATCGTTTCACTTTTTTTATTGAAGAAATGATCCCACATATCCAGATCTGTTGACCAAATTGCAGTGACTGGCGGTGGTGTGAGTGCAATGGGGGTTTCAGGTGGAGAGGGATGATGTCGGGTTGAAGTGTTTGAAAGGAGTGTTCATAGTTTGGTGGTGGTAGGCGGAGATGAAGGTGCAAGGTGGTTGCTACGGGTGATGGATGGTGGAGGAGAATGTAGGTTGACGGAGGTGGTTCCGGGGTGGTTGCTTGGGGAGGTGGTAAGTGACGGTGGTGGAGAGTGTCGGTAGTTTGCGGTGGGTAATGGTGTTCGATCTGGAGGGTTGTGTACTAGTGGTAGTGGTTTAGATCTAAAGAAGGAGAGGGCACAGGGGTTTTGTCTGGTGTGCGGGTTATAATTCACAGGGGGGTGGGGGAGGGTGGAGGAGGGTGATGGTGGCGGTGATGGTGGAGGGTGGAGGAGGGTGATGGTGGGTGGAGGTTGAAGATGAAGTGTGGTGGTGGGGTTTTATAAATAAAAATGAAGAAGATGCCCGGATAGTCCCTGTGGTTTGGCCTTTTAAGGAAAGGGTATTTTTGTCATTTCACATCATTTTAACAGAGAAAAGTAACTGAAGTTAGACCCAGGGACTATCCGAGAACAAAAAATGAAAACTTGGGGACTATTCAGGTAGTTTTAGAAAGTTGGGGACTATAGGTGAAAAAATGCGAAACCACAGGGACTATCCGGGCATTTTTCTCTTTAAACTATTAATTAGTTATAAATCGAGTCCTATAGAATATTGTTTCTTGTATCTTATGAACTAGGTTAGAATCCCGTGTATTACACGGGTGAAATAAATGTAATTTTATATATTAAATAATAAAAAGTTATATCTTTATGAAACTCGCATATTTTCCGGGTTAAATAAATGCAATTTTATATATCAAATAGTAAAAAAAATTATATCTTGAAAAACCATGTGTAATACACATATTAAATAAATGTAATTTTGTATACTGAATACTAAAAACGTCGTATCTTTAAAAAATCCGTGTATAATCGGGTTGAATAAATCTACCAAATTAAAAAAAAAAATTACATCCTTAAAAACACCGTATATTACACGTGTTGAATAGATCTAAAAAAGAGTTATATCTTTAAAAACCATGTGTATTACACAGATTAAATAAATGTAATAAATACTAAAAACGTCGTATTTTTAAAAAACCCATGTATAGTCGGGTTGAAAAATCTACTAAATAATAATAAAAAAATTACATCCTTAAAAACCTCGTGTATTACACGTGTTGAATAAATCTAATTTTACATAGCAAATGATAAAAAAAGTTATATTTTAAAAACTTCGTGTATTACACGGGTTATATAAATGTAACTTTGTATAGTAAATAATAAAAGTTAAAATTTTAAAAACCCCGCGTTTTACTCGAGTTGAATAAATATAATTTTGTATACCAAATAATAAAAAAAAATTATATTTTTAATAAATTAGGATAACATTTAATATTAATTTATTATTTATATATTTAATATAAGATAAGTAGGAAAGAAAAGTATTTGTTTTAAAAATATATTAAATTAACAATTTAGATTTGAGGATAATATTTTATTAAAGTATGATAACATTTAATATTAATTTATTATTTATTTATTTAGTTAGTTAATATAAGATAAGTATATATTTGAGGATGTTTTCAATGAATAACACGTGTCCAAAAGTTGGTTTCTTTTATTACAGTAGATAGATTATGAATACATAGATACAAAGTTTGGAACCCTTTTAAGTCTGGTGAATCTTAAAATTAGGGGGCGTTTGGTTCACATAAATTTAATGGAATTTAAGGGAATTGTAATTTGAATTTCATCTTTTAAGATGTTTGGTTCACAGAATTTGATGGAATCTGAATCCCAATTCTAATCTTCATTTATTTGGTTGACAATGAAATTGAAATTGAAATTAGGCATGAATTCCTTCAAATTCGTTTAACTAAAGGAATTCAAAATCCTTCCTATATGTAAAGGAATTAAAGTAAATTCATTGGAATCTTCGGTCGTTTCGACCCATACCGTTTCAACCCGTACCGTTTCAATCTGAACCGTTTCGACACATACTGGTTTCGATCCAAACAGTTTCGACACGTACCGTTTCAACGCGAACAATTTCGACGCGAACGGTTTTGACCCGTAACGTTTCGAATCGAACGCTTTCGACGCGAACCGTTTCGATTCGTACCGTTTTGACCCGTAGCGTTTCGAATCGAACCGTTTCGATGCGAACCGTTTCGTCGCGTACCGTTTCGACGCGAACCATTTCGACGTGAACCGTTTCGACCCGTACCGTTTCAACGCGAAACGTTTCGACCCGTACCTTTTCGACCCGTACCGTTTCGACCAGAACCGTTTCAAATCGAACCGTTTCGACGCGAACCGTTTCGACGTGAACTGTTTCGACGCGTACCATTTCGACGTGGACCGTTTCGACCCGTACCGTTTCGACCAGTACCGTTTCGAACCGAACTGTTTCGACCCGTACGGTTTCGACCCGTACCGTTTCGATCCGTACCGTTTCAACCCGTACCGTTTCGAACCGAACCGTACCGTTTCGAACCGAACCGCTTCAACCCGTACCATTTCAACCCGTACCGTTTTGACCCGTACGGTTTCGAACCGAACTGTTTCGACCCGTACGGTTTCGACCCGTACCTTTTCGACCCGAACCGTTTCAACCCGTACCGTTTCGACCAACACCGTTTCGACCCGTACCGTTTCGACCCGTACCATTTCGAATCGAACCGTTTCGACCCAAACTGTTTCGAATCGATTCGTTTCGACGTGAACCGTTTCGATCCGAACCGTTTTGACGCGAATCGTTTTGATCCGAACCGTTTCAACGCGAATCGTTTTGACCCATACCGTTTCAACCAGTACCGTTTCGAATCGAACCGCTTCGACCCGAACTGTTTCGACACGAACCGTTTCGACCCGTACCGTTTCGACCCGAACTGGTTGTTGTGGGTGCCGGGGTAATGGATTCCAATTCATTTGACAACCAAACACAATAAAAATGGAATTGAGATTCTAATTCCAACAATTTCCAATTGGAATGTTTAAATTCCAAATCAAATATCTTTACATTCTAATTCCTATGCAAATTTTAATTCCAAATCATTTCATGAACCAAACGCCCCCTTAGTTTACGAATTTCTTGTGATTAGAGAAAGGCATCACGTATTTTATATTTTTATCTTTGAAACTCTTTCTAACCAGGGGCGTTCCAACCTTTTAGAAGGCCCAAAGCGAAATGAAATTTTGCCGCCCTTTTTTATTTTTTGATAATTATAAACGGTACTCCTTTATCCGTATTTGCAATCAAGCAAAAATCTGACCCAACTATAACATAGAGTAGTTTGTTGTGTAAGAAATCAAGCAAATATAAACACAATAAATTTGCACTAATATTAATAATTAGCATATAAATTTTCTTTTAGTTGGAGACCTTATTATTTAGAGGCCTTTGTTGGTCCCCGTTGGACTAAAAACTTTCTTTTCTTGTAATTTGGCAAATGATTTCAACATATATGAAAATAGTGTGCAGAAATAGAAATCAAACTTTCAAGAAACAAAAACTACATAATTTTCAAGTTTATATCACTTTGAAACAAAATGGTTTACAAGGTGATTATGAGGTTATTAACTAATTCAAATGAATACTTGTGAAATTCTGTGGTGAAAGGGCAATGGGGTTTTGTAGTATGTATTAAATGCTAGGCTTGACTCAATTTCCTTTGCTGGACAGTTTTCCATTTATAGAAAGTCTTGGGCATGAATAAACATTTGTTTATTCATGCACTTGTCCTGCAAAAAGTAGCTTTTAACATATTCATTGAATCCATTTTTGTCAACTTGCTTCGTCAATTATGGCAGGATAGTGATTGTTCAGACAAGTGGCTTTCATCAGAATTTCTGATGACCACTTCATCAGAAATCTGATGAACAAATCATCAGAAAATCTGATGATCAGATTATATCAGAATCTGATGATATTTATCACAAATATCATCAGATCCATCATAATAGCCTTTTCTGATAGTCTTCTCTTGTTCTTGACTAGCTTCTGATTCATGAGGAAGATGTATTGTTCATTTCTGGTGTCCTATCTCCTTTAGTGGTAAAAGGGTTCAATTAGCAAGAGTGGATTGACTATAATGAAGTGTTTGCACCAGTTGAAGGTTGGAAGCAATTAGTTTGTTTCTAGCATTTGCATCTTTTAAGTTTATCAGCTTGACGTGAAGAGTGCGTTTCATTATATGAAAGTCAAAGAACTAGTTTATGTCTCACAACCAGATGAGTTTATTGATCCAGACTATCCAGATGGTGTGTATAGATTAGATAAGGCGTTGTATGGATTTCATCAGGCACCAGGGCATGGTACGAGACACTATCGACTCATCTTTTGGCAAATGGCTTTGAAAGGGATCAGATCGACAGTACACTTTTCATTAGAGGAAGAAGGAAGATTTTCTGTTGGTATAGGTATACGTGGATGACATCATTTTTTGTTCATCTAATGAGAGCATGTGTTATGAGTTTGTGATGGTGGTGAAGAGTAAGTTTGAGATGAGTGCAATGGGTGAGATATCATTCTTCTTGGGGTTACAAGTTGAACAAAAGAAGGATTGGATCTTTATTCATCAGATGAAGTATGTGTATGACATTTTGACTCGTTTCAAGATGGAGGATTGCGCAACTTTTAATACACCCATTTGTGAAAATCACAATATTGGTCTAGATGCTGAGAGTGTGGAAGATGTTGATCCAACTCAATATAGGGCCATGATTGGATCGTTGATGTATATTACTGCTTCAAGACTAGACATTATGTTCGTTGTATGTTTGTGTGCCAGATATCATGCAAATCCGAAGGAGTCGAATATGAAGGCGGTGAAGCATATTCTTCGTTACTTGAAGGGAAAACCTAAGTTTGGGTTATGCTACCCTGCTGATAGTGACTTGGAATATATTATATACACTGATTCAGATTTCGGGGGATGTAAATCACCCAGAAAATCTACCACAGGTGGTTGTCAGTTCTTAAGGGGAAGACTTGTGTCATGGCAGTGCAAAAAACAAGCCTGTGTGTCTATGTCTTCGGGTGAAGCTGAATACATTGCTGTTGGAAGTTGTTGCTCTCAGGTTCTACGGATACAATAGCAGATGCGCAATTACGGTTTGAATTTCACTTGCACCCCTATTATGGTAGACAATAATGCCGCAATTCCCATAACAAATAATCCCTTAAAACACAATTGCACAAAACATATTGACATTCGTCATCATTTTATACGGGATTGTGCTAAAAAAAGAATGATTGAACTGCATAGAGTTGACACATTAGATAACCTGACAGATCTTTACACAAAAGTTTATGACAGGGTTCAATTTAAACATCTAGTCGAACTCAGCGGGATGAGGAATCCTGAATAACCAGTTTTTATAAAAATTTTATAGATAGTTTATTTCTTTCTTAAAAAATAAAAAATTAAAATAAAATATATAAAACCATAAAAATGAAAAAAAAAATAAAAAATAAAAAATGAGTTATCACTGTGTGAAAAAGAAGAAATGATAGTATATCAGCAAGTTAGACTGTCACACTGAAATTGAACTTAAAATTGCATAAGGGTGATAGCAGCTTCATCATATGATGTACCAGTAGGTAAGAAACATGAAATAATCAACTTACCAAGAAGATATAAACATAACGAAATGTGTACTGAGTGGGTAACATATCAGTGGTGTAAAGTTTTATAACCTTAAATCTTGCGTTGATAGATTGCCAAAATCCGAGGTTTTAGGTCTTTATACTGTTATTTCATCTGGGGATATCAGGGTTGTCCTTTTGCTACATCCAGATATATATGCTGACTTAGGCACAACCAAAATATCTTAAAAGAGCTAAAATGCCAAAAACCTAGAAATTGAAGAAGCTCTCCTAGAGAGTCATTCAAATGTGCAAAATGCATAAATGGTACCAAATTTTTGGTATTTTCCTTACCCTCGTTGGATATTGGTCTCTTTGCTGTACGAAAGTACTGACCTGGTCACCAATTATCTAACGTGGTAAAACACAAAGGATGAATTCGGTATACTCACCTACTACGAGGAAGCTTTGTGCATTCCTTGATCGCGAGGGTATCTCCTGAAGTGGGACACGCTAATACATCGGTATAATATTACCTTATCGTATCACCAGGTAAAGTTAGTTGAAATGTTCATGTGTTTTGTTTAAGTGGATAAACAATACTGGTAATCGTCTTGAACTTTACACGAAAATTAACTTGAAGAATTAACTACATGTGTGAAACAGTTTGAGTTGGCTGATATGATATTCTTAACCAGTGATTCTCACAAAAATAGAGTGTTTACTTTTTTGTTATTTATTTTCTTTTAGAAAATATAAAAATCCAAAAATATTTTCTTTTTCTTTATAATTCTTAACGTACGAAAAATGGTTGTTCATGGAGGAATTGTTACCGCAAGGGGGAGCTGGTGTTAGAAGATGAGTTCAAAATTTTTACACATTGCCAGTTCTAGTGTGTTGGTGTTGTCTTGAAAATTGCTTAATCTGTAATACAGTTTTCACATCTCTTGATTAATAATAATTTGTTAAACTGTGTTGAAAAATTCTTATGGTTTCTCGAGTTGTTTGTTTTGTACACAGATAGTTGCAATTTGTTCCTGTGAAGCAAAGTGAAGTAACATGATGAGTTGCTGTGAAGAGGAGTCTGATTGGATGCATGGTAGAAACCTCCTTTCTACATTGCAGACAACATTTGAAGAGTTTGAAAAGTGCTATGCAAATGCTGAACTAGAGTTTGACGATTGCTAATGATTTTGAAGACTTAGTGATTGGATGCATCAACTTTGGGGGAGTTTGATGCTGACAGAAGCTATTGAAGCTGAAGCTATCCAAAGACCAAATATGATAAAACGATCACATGAAGAATGCATGATGACTTAAGACAAAGTTGTTTTATGAAGCTATTGTCAAAGTGGAGTCTGTTGATGCATGTTTGTGACAACAACTTTTAGATTTGGGTCTTTAGATATCTTGTAATTAGTGACAGGATAAATGGTTAGCGGGTTTAGCTTTGTATTAGTGAGTTAATAGTGATTAGGCCAAACCAAACCCACATTGGGGGAATGGTATGTGAAATGGGCTTGTCCAATTCGCAGCCCAGGTGCTTTAACCCTAGCCCAGGTTGCAAACTTGTGTTATTATATAAACAAGGTTTTGCATTAGGGTTTAGGTTAATCACCATAATCACTAGAGAATCAGTTTAAAGAGAGATTAGAAAGAAAATTCGTGAGAGCAAAGGCTTGGATGAATTTGTGTGTGTTTAGGATCTTAATTGATTGTAACCAGTTTAATAGATAATCAATAAAGATCAGTTTGTGGTGATTTCTACTTCTACACCTTTCTTTGACAATCTGATCTAGAGGATTCCACACTCTAGATTATATCGTCAATTCTGTGAAATGTCCATAGAATTAAGGGACCTACATTCTCATACTTAATTCGTTTCACCTGTTTGTAATGGGTCAAAACTTTAACCATTCCTTTACATCCTCATACTTAATACATTTGACTCGTTCATCACGGGGCAACACTATAAGCATTCCTTAAAATTCAAACATGAACAATTACAAAGAGTAGGACTTTAATTTGAAAATAAATTAACATACCTTGATCTTGCGATCCTTGAGGTTTCTGGTTGCTTGAACCTTGTCTTTCACGCCTAGTCTTTAAGAGGTTTGGATGATCAAGAATCACTATACATGCAAGGGGATTTACCACCAATTTCACTCAAATCTTCTGATTTTGATCTTCTTGATCTAGAGAAAAGGTCTCTCTCCCTCTGTATATATCGCTACACACACACTGCACTCTTTTCTTTTTCTTTATTTCTTTTAATTAAACCATGTCTCAAGGATGTGCACTTTAGTCCCTATAGTTTGGGTGAATGTATATTAGGCATTACTCATTTATTCCCATTAACAAGTGTTTTTCATTAACTAGGTTAGTGTTCTTAGTTAACCTTTCCATTCTAAATTTAATTATTAGCTAACATACCATTTAACTTTTATTTGGTTTATCTTTCTAGTTACTTTTATTTTCATACCGTGGATTTTATATAAAAAAGAGATAAATAAAATATGCGCATTTTCGGGTGTTACAGTTTCACTCACCATAGGTAATCTATGAAACAAAACACTACACTCATATATGTGCCTTATAAGGAACATATAGAAGTGGAGGTTGTCCAAATAAATGAAGATGGGGCATCAAATAGCCAAAACCAATATTAAATTAGGTGATAAATGAGATATTATTTTATTTAGTATATACATTTGTCATAGTCCCATGAATAGTGTCATAAAGTAAATTTTTATAAACAAAACTATAGGTTTTGTACTATTTTTTTATTTTATGATTAGATTTTCAAATATTTTATTTTTCTTTTATAACTTTCAAGATACTATGTTTTATAAAACTCTTGGTATGTGTGACATATGTGCTTGTGTAATCGTTGTACAACTCTAAGCAATTCAAATATCAATAAAACAATGTGTTTTGATCCCAATATTTGTTTATTTATGTTTGACATTTTGCACATTTTGATTTTGTTCGATTTCAAACTCTTAAACACTTTCTTGAAAGTTATACGCAAACTGATGCGTAAACGTAATCAGTTTAATGCAACATACACTCCGGAATAGCAACATAAGCTTAACATACCTTAAATAACCTTTACATAACTTAGAAATAAGTTGTGAAAGGTTTGGTATGGAAAAAACAAGTTTATTCGATCACAGGGACTATTTACGACAAACTGCAAAAGTCTGCAAATTCGTATAGCAACGTACACTCCGGAACAAGATCATAAGCTAAACATACCCTAAATACCCTTAACATAGCATAGAAATAAGTTTTGAGGGGTTCGGTATGCGAAAATCCGCTTATTTGATCACAGGGACTAAAAGCGTCAAAACTATGAAAGTTTGCATATACGTGCATATCTTGCGTTCTGACCATTTCCGGACATCCAAAAATTTTTGTAATCACTAAAATATTATATTTTAGTGGTAGGAATGCAAAAATACCATTCGTTGCGCAATTTGGATCGTTTTCACGTCCGTTCGAGTTTCGTCGTAATTAATCGAAAAACGCGATCGTACGACCAAACGAACCGACATCCATGATATTTCCAAGCATATTTCAAGTCCCCTATACTTTAACATCCTTGTAGAGCCTTGAAAATGGGTTAACGGGGGTTAAACACGTCAAAAACCAAGTTTTGAGCTACAGGGGCCTGTTCTGCCAAATTTTGAAACTTTCTGCAGAAGCCCTCACGGGGCGCGATGGCCTGAGGCCTTAGCTGTTGCGGGGCCGACCCCTACATCTAGGTAGATTCAATTTATTAGCTGCTGCACTTGTTTTCTTCTATAGTTTTTCAATATTGTTGGATTTTTGAGTGAAGATCAAGGCTTTAAATCTGAACCAAACACTTGTAATGATCCTACACATGCTTGGGCAATACATAATTCATATGGCATGATCTTGTGGTTTCAATTCAAGTATAAATGCCCCTCAAATCTGCCCATTTCCTTGCTCATTCTCATTTTCTCATCTCAAACACTCTAAGTAGAGCATCCACTTGTTTGGAGGCCTCTTACCTGAGTTTTTCTAGTCATTTTCCAGCCTTAGAGCACTTGTAAGTGTTCTTTCATGGCTTGTTCATTTGTTTCAGCAATTACAAGCTGAAAGTCAAACAATTTGACTACCATTTGACTTTAGGTTTTGACCATGAATTGGTCAAGTCAAAGTTCAATCGAACTTTGCAACGTGATCGTAATCACGATGGTTATAATCCCTTGCAATTATACCTACTGATTACCACGTTTACTAGCCGAAGTGACGAGTCAAAGTTTCGGTTAAAATGCATGTTTATGTGCATTTTACGATGAAACTATTTTTGGGTATCAAAACACTTTGTTTTGATACCAAATCAATTTTCTAACTTAGTTAAACATGTTTTAACATGTATAACTCGTCAATTCTAGTTTAGTGCTTATTTAGGGTCGTAAGTCAAGCAGTCTACACAACCGCTTAGACTTTCGAACCCGACCTGTTTGGTCGATCATTAGGATCCGACCAAACATATTTTGTGACTATAGTTGCATAGGGAATAACCTTCCGAGGTTATACCTTATGGTCACTTCGTAAATAGGTAGATTATGCCTTAGGAAAATGACCAAAATGCCCTTTTGCGCATAATTTCAATTTAAGCCTATGCAACCTAAATTTGACACTTAAACTGATTATGCAACATTATTAAACATGGTAGGGCATATAATACTTATCATAGGGCTAGTTAGACCATCCGAACGCGCATTTGCGCAAATGACGCGTTAAAGTAGCGTAAACTACCTTAACGGGTCATAACGGGTCATAAGCACTTAGGATAGGTATCAAATCAGAATGTAGGCTTTGTTAAACCATGTCATATGAGTTCCAACACTCATTTGGTTTACAAGACCTCATTCTATCCGATCTTCCGATTTAGGTCCCGATTATTAACATAGTGATTCCATACTAGGTGCCACTTGATTCCTTGACTTCTCGAGCTTTGTTAGTTCACTATATCAAGGATACTTGCAATCTCAAGTGAGTACATAGTCCCCTCTTTTACCATTTTCAAATATTTTGGGGTGATACACATGTGCCTACTTGTTACTTTCGTACTTTTCATGACATATACTTGCTATGTTCATCTAGTACACATATAGTACATGATTTCAATTATGCTTTGCTATGTATGTTGACTGAGCATGCTAGCACATTGATTTCATAGACACTTTTGCTGCATATGTTTACTCAGCATATGGGCACATTGATTTACATTACATTTCTGCTATGTATGTTGACTGAGCATGCTAGCACATTGATTTCATGGACATTTCTACTTCATATGTTTACTTAGCATACTTAGTACATGGTTTTTACATGACATTCTTACATTGGTTATGACATTTGGTATGCTTAACGGGACAAAAATAAATTCATTAACATTGATCATGTCGCTCGGTAGTATGTAATGGTACCATAGGACTTGACAAATCTCGTTCCCGGCTTCCTAGGTTTGTTTGGATGTAGGGAATGACATAATCCGAATTTTTTTTTGATAAACCTTTGACTTGTTAAGGGTTTATCCGACAGTCTCAAGGCTTGAATGTATGCGATAAACATAACCACATAAATGTTCGTAACAATAAAGCATTGGTTTTGCAAAACATAACTTTTGCTTTAAACTTTGGTTTATTCAAAGACATTGTTTTGTACATGACATTTGATTACACGTGACATTTGATTATACATGACATTATACATATGGTTTGAGTAAATACTCTTTATTCACCATACAAGACATTTGATTTTACATGACATTATACCTATGGTTTGAGTAAATACTCTTTATTCACCATACAAGACATTTGATTATACAAGACATGGTTTATACTTGACATTATGTCATTATACATTGTTTATACACGAATTTTGACATTGGTTTGACAAGACATTTTTGGTGGTTATTTGGTAAGTGATTTAAATAATGAGGCGTGTGTAATATGATAAAAGCGTGGTGGATACGCCGCTGGTACTTCCTATATATAAGTGCTTTTATGATATTACATATCGTAGCGTTATCTAAACCACTTCGACAAAGACAAAGACATGAAACATTTTATACAAAGACATGTCAGGACATTGTTTTACAAATGACATATTTTATACAAATTCATTTTCAATGGTTAATTATTTAACCATACATCTTTCTTTTATATCATCCGATTTTCTTATTGATTTTCACATGATTTTGTAAAAGAAAACATTTTACAAGATTCATGACTACTTTTGTTAAACACTTCTTTTAACTTACAAGTCATGAATCCTTCATCAACAAAACCTATGTATCTCACATGCATTTTTATGCTGACATACCTATTTTCACATGTGTTTTCAGGAGCTAATGTTTGAGGTTGATCATGCTACACTTAGGCGGGCTCGGGCCTTAGTGACTTAAAATGGAGAAAGACAACTTAATTTACGTTATGTTTCCATTATTTCCAAGACAATGTAAACACTTTAATTCTAATAAAACCAAACTTTAAATACCATGTGTTGTGAAACAATAATTCTATTACGACACTCCCCGATGTATCCGCCGTGGTTTGTTGTTTTACGCGGTCGGGGTGTGACAGAAGAGTTGGTATCAGAGCTCATGGTTATAGGGAATTAGGTTATTAGTAATGCTTTGACCTAGACTATAACCTTTCTAGGACCCTAACACAAGTCATCTTGTGTTTAGATCTTAAAACAATAAATGTCACCTATCCTTAGGTGATTACCAAAACAAGAACACAAATTTCCAAAACAAGTTTGAAAATCAATCATCCATTCTTGGATGATTCTTTTGGCTTAATGCCTTCCAAGTTTTCGAAATCTCTTCAAAGTTTGTGTCTAGATAATGTGAACACGTGCAATCTGGAAGGGTGGGTGCCTGTACCCCGAGTTTTCTATCTAAGGCTAGAGTGTTCGTACAAATCCATATAATCGGACCAGTCACTCTTACCTGGGAACTCTTGGGGTGAGTGTCCACTTATACGCTAAAGCATGTCTTCGCGATACATTATTATGACCCATTTACTTTGATTAGTCACTTTGTGTTTGTTTGTGTTGAGGTAACGAACAAATGACCACCATCCTTACATTTTGTCGATATTTATGACATCTCATTTTTCATCATATCAACTCACTCGTTATCTCTCATGTTTCCTCTTTTAGAATGCCTCCTCGACGCAATGTACAGCAACCTGATGCCGAACTGGCAACTATTATAGCACAGCAGATGGCTGCTGTACTACCAAATCTCATTACTCAAATCAACCAAGCCAACAACAATAACAATAATGTACCTGCTCCGTGCAACTTTAAATAGTTTAACTCGGCTAAACCGCTCAAGTTTAGTGGTTCTGAAAGAGCAATTAGGCTCCTACAGTGGTTTGAGAGCCTCGAGAGTACATTTCGCCATGTTCAGTGTCCTAACAACCGTAAAGTCGAGTTTGCTTCTTGTGTATTTTAAAAGAGAGCGCTCACGTGGTGGAATGGAGTGATGAGAGACTAAGGGGATGATGTTGCTATGGGTCACACATGGGAGGAACTCAGGGCTCTGATGATGAAAGAGTTCTGCCCTCATCATGAGCAGAGGGCACTAGAAAATGAGTTCCATGACCTGAAGCAAGACAGTGGTGAATGTGATAACCAGAAATTTCGAGAGTCTTTCTTTGTACTGGTCTCTTTTCATGTGTGGTGCTTTGATGTAATTTACGTGTACGCTATTTGAAGTGTTTGATTAAATGTGAATGATGACGAGTTTGTGCATTTCATGAATGTTATAAGTTTGTATATTTGTATGTGTTAAATTTGGATCACACATTGTTCCTGAGTCGCATACCCATTCATCGATCACACAACCCTCTAAACCATGTGGGCTTCTTTGAGCCCAAAAGTCCTTTAACCCAAACCGAGCCCAAACCCACCCCTTATGGCATGCGTATATGCATATAGGGGTGCATATCATTCCTTTTCCAAACTTTAGCAAACCTTACCCTCTTCTCTCCCTCAAGACCCGACGGCAGCAAGCAAACCTTCTTGGTTCGAAGCCTTCAATCGAGTATTCCAACATCCTTGTGCGCATACTCTCCTATGGTTAGTAACATTATTATGATTTGAACCAACTTGTGCCTAATTCTTGTTCATGAATGTATGTTTGATTGATTTTATTGTCATGATTGAGAACAAAGCATGATCTAATGTCTAGTTAATGGCGTGATATGATTATGGTTAGGAGCAGTTCATAATCATGTAGATTATGTCGAAATCAAATTAGGGTTTGCATGACAAAGGGCTTCGATGTGTGGGCATGGGATTACGGATTGGTATGATGATGGAAACTGATTTATGTTGTGATCTTTGCTAGTAATGAATGGATTCAGGTTGTTAATAATGGGGGGTTCGTTGTGGAAATCATACGAATTGATTCGTTAGAATGATTTTGTTGTGTTAATCATTATTGTTAATCATAGAAGGTGCGATTAGGTTTGTATAATTTTAGAGATGTGTAACTATTTTGATCTATGATTGGGGTGGGATGAATGGGAAATTGTGTTAGCTAAAATTAAGGGAAAACAGTTGACTGGTCCAACCACACGAGTTGGTCGCACAACAGAACAGGGATCGCACAACTGTGTGTGATCGCACAAGTGCCCCCAATCGTACAACATAGCTGGGCCACACCTAAACTTGGGCCTGATCGCACAAACAGCTGGGCTTTACAAGCTGTTTGGGCCGCTGATCAGGATCCAACGCACAAGTGCGGCTGATCGCACAAGTGCGGCTGGTCGCACAAGATGAGGCAGATCGCACAAGTCCTTTGGGCCTTATGTTACGTGGGCCTGTTATACCAAATGGGCCGCACAGTGTTAGGATTTGGATTACTTGTTATGGGATTGCACCGTAGGGAGTGTGCGATCGGAATACTGTTTGCTTATATGCGTATGAAATGTGAATCATGTATACTTGGTGTAAAATGTTAGAATACGTGCGTGGATAAGTAATTTACATACAAACTGATTGAGCATGTGTAAACGTTATAGGCTCTGATTGATTAACTTGAACGTGTAATTTGTCTTACCGAGCAAATCTAAGGTGAGTTCATTGCTCTTTTTCAAGCATGCGTCCCAGGGAGGGACATCTGGTAAATATTCCAGGGAGGAATATTGGGTAAATGGGTTTAACTAGAATGTTAAACTTGGGATGTTGGTTAATACACTCATATCTATCACTTAAGTCCCATTATATACCTAATTAGTTGTTGGGGAGGCAACAGGGTTATTAGTTGATAGCGCTATTAGGTTTGGAACCCTCACACCGTACCGGGGAGGACATGCATGAACTAATTACCTTTACCACTCGACCAATGTTTGATAGAGCATTGGGGAAGGGCAAATAATCTGGAGCCATCTTGCGGTACTCGAGTTATTAACAACATTGTATTTCGAAATGCTTTAAACTTATACTGGGTAACTAAACGTTTTAACAATCTTTGAACTCGCCAACGTTATGCTGATACACTTGTCTGCATGCTTGCAGGTCGTTAGATTCATGGATTTAGAACTTGCTATCTGGGAGTGCTGGCGTGGTCATGGGTTGAGCCTATTGGTTACATATGACAAGTTTATTGGTTTTGTACATTGGTTTTGAAATAATTGAATAACAATTTACTTTACGCTTTCGCTAAACGTATTGGTTTTATGTTATGTTTTGGAATTACTTTATGTTTTGGTGGCTGGATCCTGGTACCTCACACTTCCAGATGGTTTCCGCATGTGGTATTTTGGGGGTGTGACAGTTTGGTATCAGAGCCACTGGTTATAGTGAACTAGGTTTTAAAACGTTTTTATAAAACCAGACTATAACCAAAGAGTTTTGAAATCGACCATGACACTCAGCTCCAGATGGCAAGGTTCGTCTCTTGTTTACTTATTGCATTGCATAACTAGTATACCCATACGTATGACATGACATGTGATTGCACACTTAGCACTATAGCATGAATTCCTGTGTTGTTGTCTGTGACACATTTTCCCTAGACTTTTGTGATTCGCGTTCTGTGATGTCTCTTGTCTTGTTACTCGAATCTGAAGAACCTTTTGACACAAGTTAAGAGGAGCTGAGATGAACATGCAAATTGCAATATCATTATGGGTGCACACATAATGATAATGTGGGGTGCATGTGAGTCCCAGTGAGGCTTAACGAGTGTGAAGGGTGTTCTGTTCCGTTGTTTGACGTGATGATAGAACTCAATAATCTGTAGAAGTCATAGGGATGTTTGACTCCTACTCCATCCCGACCCTTAACCTTTTCCCTTTTCTTATATAGAATCATGAGTGGACGTGGTGGACGTAACAGTGGACGTGGCGGTGGACGTGGCAACATTGTTATGTCCAAGGCATAACTGATCGACTTGATCAACACTCGTGTGGTTGAAGCCCTGGCAGCTCAGCAAGCTGGTACGATGCGTACCAAACGCTCTTTATTCCTGTGTCGTGTACTCGACTCTCACTCATGCGTTGTATTTTCTATTATCTTTAGGTTAACATGTGAATCAGAACCAGAATAACCCACCTGCTTGCACTTTTAAGACATTCATGGATTGTAAGCCACACACTTTTAGTGGAACTGAAGGAGCAGTGGGGTTACTTCGTTGGTTTGAGAAGGCCGAGTCTGTTTTCGCTATGTGTAACTGTCCAGCAGGGGACCGAGTGAAGTATGCTACTGGCACACTGGAGGATGGTGCCTTAACTTGGTGGAATGCTCAGGTATAGATGTTGGGCATCGAAATGGCTAATGCAACTACATGGGATGATTTCAAGGAGTTAATGCAAGAGGAGTACTGTCCTTGTGACGAGATTCAGAAACTAGAGAACGAGTACTACAATTTGAAGATGGTGGGGTCCGAGATCGAGGCTTACACGAAACGATCTCGTGAACTGGCGAACATGTGTCCTAACCTATCACGGCCACCGCATCAGAGGATTGAAATTTAAATCAACGGCTTAGCACCGCAAGTTAAAGGTTTAGTCACTGCTGCAAACCTTGACAACTTGCCTTGAATCATCCGCTTAGCACACAAGATTACAGACCAAGAGGTCGAGCGTGGTTCGCTACCACCTCGTGTTTCTGCTACTACCACTGCTACTACAGCTACCACACCTGCTAGTGATAACAAATGTAAATGGAACGATGCTGACAAAGCGACCAGCACAAGCCAATCGTAGAAAAAGCCCGACACAGCAACAATTGTAGTTTCAGTCAGTCCTCCTCTGTTAATCAAGGTCAGAGCAGCAATCTGAACCCAGGTTCTTACGTGGGAAAACAGCCAAAGTGTAACAAGTGTAACTATCATCACCGTGGACCGTGTGTCCGAGCTTGTCATAGGTGTGATAAGGTGGGCCACATGGCAAAGGACTGTAGAGCTCCGTTCCCAAAGCAACAGCAACAGCAGAATCAGCAGCAGCAACAGCAGCCGCAACATCAGCAAAGGTAGCAGCCCCATCAGAACCAAGGCAATAGGAAAGCATGTTTCCAGTGTGGGGATGAAGGTCACATTAAGTGGGATTGTCCTCAGTTAAATCAGAACGCCAATGACAACAACAACCGTCAGAACAACAATAACAATGCAGCGAACAACCATAACGGCAACAATGGGGGCAATGGTGCTCACGGGAGAGTATTTACAATTGGCGCTGGTAATGCTAGGAATGATGGCAATGTCGTGACTGGTACGTTTTTTGTGAACAATCTCTTTGCTTCTGTATTATTTGATTCTGGTGCCGATTGGAGTTATGTGTCCTTGGAGTTCAGTCGATGATTAGGGTTAATTCCAACACCTTTAGAAACCAAACATGTAGTAGAACTGGCTGATGGAAAGACAATTGAAACCTCACACGTTCTTATGGGATGCAAACTCAATCTTGTGGGTTAAGTGTTTGACATTGACCTTCTTCCTGTTACTCTCGGTAGTTTCGACATAGTGATTGGCATGGATTGGTTGTCCAAGCACCGTGCCGACATACTTTGCAAAGAGAAAATCGTACGTATACCTCTCCCTGGTGGAGAATCTCTGTCTGTCCAAGGTCATCGAAGTGGTGCACTGGTTAGTATCATTTCGGCTATGAAAGCCCAGAAGTGTTTACGAAAGGGCTATCCTGCTGTTTTAGCACTCATCACTGACATCCAACCTAAGGAAAGGAGGATCGAAGATTTACCAGTTGTTCATGAATTTCCCGACGTGTTTCCTGAAGAGCTTCCGAGTTTACCTCCACATCGTCAAGTGGAATTTCAGATTGATGTTACGCCCGGAGAAGCCCCGATCGCTCGTGCTCCATATCGTCTTACGCCAGGGGAGTTGCAAGAACTGTCTAATCAGCTCCAAGAACTATTAGATTGTTGGAGCATGCGTCTGTCGACTTCGTCTTGTATCGAGTCTTGTTTGTAGTTAGATAGACCAGGGCTCGTTATACGAGGAAAATGTCAAATATATGGTGAGTGGCAGCTTCAAACGAAATTAGAATATGTAATTCCGTTTGAAACCACCATGACATGTTCAAACGGAATTAACATGTTGATTCCGCTTGAAGCTAATCTCGTTTGAAGGTGATTCCGCTTGAGCGTGTTCAAGCGGAATTAGCTCGTCTGTATATAACTATGACCTGATTCCGTTTGAGTGGAGTTGAACTGTTTCGGTTTGTGCAACGAAGTGCTGCCGAAGTGTCGTCTCGCTGTAATTTGCTATCAGATCAATAATACGACAGTTTAAAGTGATATTCTAGCTGAATTGACCTCAATACGTCTGTTTCCGCCTTTTGTATTGAGAAAAACTCTTTTGATTGACTCGTTCGGGTCTGAAAACGATCCTACAAGTGGTATCAGAGCTCAGGAAGAAGAGTTCTTATCAATTCAGCTGAAAATTCTGATTTCTACACCTTCTTTTTCAAAATCTACAACTTTTCACGGTCAAAAAGTTCTGATTTTTACACATCATACTCGGAATTGTGTTTTAACAAATCCTTGAGAAAATTAGACCTTAATTCGATCCAAAACAGATAAAAATTGTAATTCCGTTTCAAATTCAGCGCGAGAATGATGACTTCAGCAGCATTTCAAACGGAATCGGTATTCCGCTTGAAATATCATCCTAATTCCGCTTGAATCTTGTGATTCCGCTTCAAATTGGTATTCCGTTTGGGAAGTTCATACGAAATTAGTGATTTCGTTTGAAAAGGTGCTAGTTCAAACGAAATCAGGTATTTCGTTTGAAAGTTGGTATTTCGTTTGAACTGATAATTCTGTTTGAAAGGGATTTCGTTTGAATTGTGTAATTCCGTTTGAAAGGAATCTCGCTTGAAAGTTAATTCCGTTTGAACAGGGTATTCCGCTTGTGATTGTAATTTCGTTTGAGAACAGTGTTTGACAATTTCTTGAAAACCGAAACATGGAAGAGGAATTTTACAACGCATTCGCTACCCCGGTTACCCCGATTACTCTTGCACAGAACACGATGTTAGAAAATGAAACGGGGACTATGCAAAAACCGCCTAAGCTTATGAACATTGAGGAGTATAAAGGTTGGGAATGACGTTTTGAAAACTGGGTTCAAGCTAATTATCTAGATGCTTGGGAATGTGTTGAAACGAAATATATTAGACCGACGAATGATGACGAAGAGGAGGTTGCAATTAAAGATCTAAGTGCCGAAGATAGAAAGAAATACAAAGATGAAAAAATGATGTTAAGTCTACTACAACAAGTTGTGAAGGAAGATATCTTGGTTCTATTGCAACACAATGGAACTTCTTATTCAATCTGGAAAGCATTGAGATCGAAGTTTCATGGAAGCCAAGAAATGGTTAAAAACAAGAAATCACTTTTGAAAAAGGAATTTGATCTATTTCGTGGGTTGAAAAATGAAAGCATAAAGCAAATTATTGAACGATATTGCAATTTGTTAGCCAACATGAAGAGATTGATCATCAACAAAGATAATGAAGAGTTGATCGAAAAACTAGCTGATGCGTTGCCATATGAGACTTGGGGCACATATCTTATGATGTTGAGAAACAAGAAAGGATTTAGCAGTCTGACATTGAGCAAGTTTATTGAAAAGATTGAGGCTCAGGAGATGGAACAGAGAAAGGTTTTAAGAATGAAAGATTTTGACGGTGAACAAGACATTGGGCTTTATTACAAAACAGGATTGAATGATAAATCCACCAACATGTCACCAAAGGTTGAGACAGCTTTCAATGCAAAGAGTTCATCGGGAGGTTCTTCCAAAGGATCAAATAGCAACACAAGTTTTTCATCATATCCATCATTTGATTCGAACATTTCATCAACAAAGAATGGCAAGAAGTTACAATGTAACATTGTACTGAATCTGGAGAATGATGAGGATTATTCAGCAAAAGTTGCTAAGAGTCATATGTCTTTGTTGGGAACTGTTTTGGAGGTCGTATGGAAGTTTTGTGGCAGGTAGGATCGAGAATCCAATGCTTACTAAAGAGGATTACGATCAGATTGATGCTGAAGAGATGGAATTGATGGACATAAAGTGGTGTTTGGCAAGTGTGTTGAGACGACCTGAGAAATTTAAGCAGATCACAGGAAGAAATGACTTACGAGATGCTAATGTTTCTACTTTAGGTTTTGATAAATCTAAAGTTACTTGTTTTCGGTGTAGGGAAAAAGGACACTTCAAGAGGGAGTGCACAAATCGCGAAGCAAGTGGAGCTCAAAATCCGTTCAACAACAATGATTACTACCGGAAGGCCATTTATCATCAAGTATCTCAACCACAACAAGAACCACAAGTGGCACATGGTAGAAAAGTAATTGAAGAATCATCAAAGAGAGCATGTTTGGGGAATCAAGAAAATTTTAGTTGGGACAAATATATCTCAGCTGATAATAAAGCATGCCTGATAGATCAAGATGATGAAAAGTTACCAGAAGGATTTAATTGGGAAGGTTTTAGTTGGGATGATTATGATCCAAACAAAATTTCACATCAAAAAGCTTTTGTCGCTTGAGTTGAAGAAGATAGTGATGATGATAGAGAGTATTATGCAAAACGAATGGCAGCTCATTTTAAAATGATGGAAGAGAGTGACAGTGATGATGAAAAAGCTTAAAAGAAAAAGAAAAAAGTCAAAACACCAGTCAGTAGTGATGATGAAGATGTTCCAGTGATAAGAAAAAAGGTGGAAGTTTCAAAGTTTAAAGTTGATGAAGAAGTTGATGCAAGAAAGATTCCTGTGAATTGTGAAACCTGTGAGATCATAAAAAAGAAAAATAGTGAGTTGATTAACAACATGAATAGGTTGAAGGAGTCATATGATGTTCTGAACAAAGCAATGAATCAATACAACCAAACAAGAGAAGAACAAGCAACAACAATGAAGACACTTCAAGGAGCTTTCATGATAAAGCAGAAAGTGGTGAACAACTATATTGAGAAGTGTGCTGTTTTGGAACAAAAACTGGAAACTCAAAGAATTGAAACTGAAAGAGTTAATCGTTTGTTAAAAAGTTACTCATGTACTTCTTATGTCATTGACAGAATTTATCCAACTGTTGAAGGCATGAAGGCATTTGAGGATGATGAAGTAACTGAAGAACAGAAGGTATCTGAAGAAAAGACTTCTAAAAAGAAAAAAGAAAAGAAGAAGGATACTGAAATGAAAGATTCTGGTAAGAAATATAGTGCCAGTTATAACAAGTGTCCACCCCCGCTTGAAAATGGATATTCTCTGAGAAATCCAAATTCAGAAAGAGTCGAAAAAGCAACAAATTTACAGTGGGAGTCGGAGTCTTCAGTTAATCTGCCATAAAATATTGATGTTATGTTTACATCGTCTGACACTGATCAACAATCTCAATTGATGAAGAAAGTGGTGGATCATGTGTTAGATAACGATGAAACAGAGGAGTCAAAGTCGGAGTCTATGTCAGAGTCAAAGTCTGAGTCCAGCACTCTGAGTCAAACCATCAAACAGGGCAAAAGAGTTTACAATAAAGAATTCATGTTATCAAAATCTAATTTGAATGATGAAACATTTAAAGTGGCATATACTTTGAATGATTCTGACAAATTATATTCTGATGAGGAATTTCCAATAAGAGGTGTCAAACCTGATATGATCAAAAAGGTTTTTAAGCTAACAGAAATTAATATTTCTGAAATAAAAGTTGTAAATCTTAATGATAAACCTAAAAAGTACACCTCAAGAGTTCAACAAAGAGAAAACAAGAAAAAGGGTTACAGTTCTAGTTCTGGTTATCGAAAGAAACCAAACCATAACGGTAATTTCAAAAAGAAAGGACTTGGTTTTATTCCACCAGAAAATCATAAAAATGAAAAATATGTTTGAGATTTTAAATCAAAAATGATATTTGTTTCAGGTACCTCAAGTGAAGAAGAGAAAGAAAATCTATTCAGAAAACAGTCGAACAAAGATTTCCTTGCAAAGAAGCAAGAAGAAATGAAGAATGTTGATGAGATGAAAGAAACGAGAACCTGTTTCCAAAGTAACACTATTGGTCATATTTCCAAGAATTGTTCCAAGGTAATAAAATCAAAACAGGGAGTTTCTCATAAACTGAAAGATAAAGAAGTTGAGTTTGAACCACCAATTGAGAGACTAAACTTTTCAAAGATTCAACTTTTGAAATTGGTGAATGTTCAAAGAGGTTTTATAAGAAAAGAGCAAACCTTGACAACCAGAAATGGGTTGTTAAGAAGTCTGATGACGGTTCAAGCAATGATTCTGATTCATCAAAATCAGAGGAGTTATTTTCTGGCAATGAATCTGATTCCACAAAATCAGAGGAGCCACAAATTGGAATTAAATGTGATAATTCAGTTCCTCCAATGGATGATGTAAATTTTCCACCATTGAAGACTGAAAACTTTAAACAAAAAATTGGCAAAGTTGAAATTTCAAATCAAATTTTCTTTGAAAAGAAAGAATTTGATATTGAAAAGGCCTTTAACTCCAAAGTTCATAAATTTTTTGTAAAAATGGTTGACAGGAAGGTAAAAGGGGTCAAGGAATTTTACGAGAAGAAAACAAAGAAGCAAGGTAAAGTATCATCCCTGGTTTGTGACTGGGATGGTACCTATTATGAATAGTAAAAATCTGGACTTGCCGGAGCTCCCAGGTTGGTAAGAGTGGAGCAGGAATCGGCATCTTTCTTGAGAAATTCACGAAAGTGATTTCGCTTTACAAGTGGTAAATCAGGGACATTAAGTTGTACTTGATTTTCTTACAAGTGGTATTTTGAAAAACAAAGTGATGAGTTTTTCCCTTAACTTACAAGTGGTTAAATCAATCAACAAAACTTATTTTTCGGAAAAACCATTTGATTAAAACAAACTTAAGTGTTTTGAAATCACAATGGGAAAATAGTTTGTTGTAAGGGGGAGTTCTGACTGTTTATGCCAAGTGGATGGCGAATTGAAGCAATTTGATATCGGTTGTCAATTTACTTGTATAGTTTGTTTTCAAATTTTATTTATATGTATTTGAATTTTAGGGGGAGTAAGAAATTTTTGAAAATCCTAAAACATTTGAAAAATTTGAAAAAGATAAAAACATGATAAAATACAAAATGAGTTTTGGTGTCAAAGAAGAGGAAATGATAATACATCAGTAGACAGTTACAGTATGCTAAAGAAATGTAATGTTTAAATAGTGTTAAACGGTCTCACTGATGATATGCCGATAGGTTTTTACACATTTAGTAAGCTTTTTCGGGATATAAACTTAAATTCAAACTTGCTTATTTCGTGGGGAACACTACTTGGATATATAGGTAACCCCTGAAATTTCGTTTGAAGGATCCCTCTTTCTGAGATACTAGGTCTTTATACTCAGTGATATCTGGGGTATTATCCCGGGACTTCTGATTTTGCGGAAGCAATGGCCTAGTCCCCGGAGAATACTTTACGCTTGCTTGAAATATAGCTCACCCTCAGCATAAAAAATGATGAAACATTGAAAAAAATGCAAATCATGTGCTGTTGTAAAAAAGATCCTCTAAAGGGGACCCACCAAAAGTCGAGCCGTCTTCTCTCTGCTGAACGGAAGTTCTGACCTGAGCTCTCACGGGTTTTCGCATTTAACCCTTTACAGATATCATCTATGGTATACTCACCTGTAAGACTGAATATTGGGATCTGGATACGGGAGTATATTCAAGAGGTGGGACACATGAATGAGTTTAAGTCTTTAATACATCAAACTCATATCCTGAATCAGTTGAAATTTGTGTGAAAATTTAAGTGGATCAGTATATCGACAATCTAAGTGAATTGTTTAATTCTTAATGTGTAACTAAGCTCAACGGTACTTGTGACTTGTCAAATAATGATATGATCCTCTTACACAAACTCACAAAAATATTGTCTGTAAATATTTCTTTATTGCATTTCATTTATATAAAAAAAATTCAAAAAGATTTTAGTGTGTTTTAGCATAAATTTTGAAAAATTCAAAAAGAATTTTGACAACTGATGTTGGAGAGCTGATTTTCAAAATTCCAAGTGCTAAACATGATGACAATTGGTTTGGGAGAATGTGTTTTTGAAAAGAAAAATGATATTCTTTCAAGTGGTTCATCAGAGATTAAAATTGTAAAATCATTCATTGATTGAATTTTTCCACAAGTGATCATCAGAAACATTTTAAATGATAAATAATTTTGAGAATTGGTTTTTACATGTGGTAAGCAGAGTGTAAATTTGTCAAATTTTAAATTTGTGAAATTTATTGTTGGGTAGAGATTTGTGCAGGAAACAGAAGAGCTAGGTGATCTTGGGATAAACAGATAAAAAGCTAGGTTTCGATCCAGAGCAGGATGTGAGCCAGGTCTTGATCATGTGAACCTGTGGAAGCCAGACTACGATCCCAGCTTATTGAGAGGGGGAGTCTGAATGACAAAGAACTAGGTTCTGATCCTGAGATTACTGAAGCTGATGAAATTAAGGAATCAAGAAATCTGATCAAGAGAAGATAGAGTCAGATTGTGATTCTGGGACTGAAGATTAGATCAACATTCGAGGGGGAGATTTGTTGATAGAGATAAAGGAGAGAGATTTGAGGATGCTTTACAGTGTCAGATACTTCAGAGAGTTCGAGAGGACTGGTAAAGACTGAAGATGCGAAAACTCGACACTTTAAGACTCGTCAACATTCGAGGGGGAGTCTGTTGGTGCATGCATCTGTCGACTTCGTCTTGTATCGAGTCTTGTTTGTATTTAGATAGATCAGGGCTCGTTATACGAGCAAAATGTCAAATATAGGGTGAGTGGCAGCTTCAAACGTAATTAGAATATGTAATTCCGTTTGAAACCACCATGACATGTTCAAACGGAATTAACATGTTGATTCTGCTTGAAGCTAATCTCGTTTGAAGGTGATTCCGCTTGAGCGTGTTCAAGCGGAATTAGCCCGTCTATATATAGCTGTGACCTGATTCCGTTTGAGTGGAGTAGAACTGTTCCGGTTTGTGCAACGAAGTGCTGCCAAAGTGTCGTCTCGCTGTAATTTGCTATCAGATCAATAATACGACAGTTTAAAGTGATATTCTAGCTGAATTGACCTCAATACCTCTGTTTCCGCCTTTTGTATTGAGAAAAACTCTTCCGATTGACTCGTTCGGGTCTGAAAACGATCCTACATAGATAGGGGCTTTATTCGACCCAGTTCTTCTCCTTGGGGATCCCTAGTCCTATTTGTGAAGATGATGGACGGACCCTTTCGTATGTGTATTGACTATCGGGAACTCAACAAAGTGACTGTCAAGAACCGTTATCCCTTACCACGTATCGATGATCTATTTGACCAGTTGCAAGGGTCAAGTTTCTATTCGAAGATCGACTTAAGATCGGGCTATCATCAGATGAGAGTCCAAGAGGAGGATGTTTCTAAAACAGTCTTTCGAACGCGGTATGGCCATTATGAGTTTCTGGTTATGTCTTTCGGGTTGACTAATGCACCAGCGGTCTTCATGGACCTCATGAATCGTGTGTGCAAACCGTATCTCGATGATTTGTCACCGTGTTTATCGATGACATCCTGATTTATTCTAAGAGCAGGGAGGACCATGAGCGGCACTTGCGTCTTATCTTAGAGCTCCTGAGGAAGGAGTAACTCTACGCGAAATTCTCTAAGTGTGACTTCTAGATTCGAGAAGTACACTTCCTTGGCCACATTGTTAATGAAGCAGGGAAACGCGTGGATCCTGCTAAGATTGATGCTATCAGAAATTGGGCGGCACCAAAGAACCCTTCAGAGGTGCGACAATTTCTTGGTCTCGCTGGGTACTATTGCAGATTTATCAAAGACTTCTCAAAGGTCGCTCAACCCCTTACTGCATTAACACAGAAAGGCGTTGTATATTCTTGGGGAACGAAGCAGGAGGATGCTTTCCAACTTTTAAAACAAAAACTCTGCAGTGCACCAATTCTATCATTACCCAAGGGTACCGAAGATTTCATGGTATAGTGCGATGCTTCTATTCAGGGTCTCGGTTGTGTGCTAATGCAACGCGAGAAGGTGATAGCGTACGCTTCCCGACAACTGAAGATTCATGAAAAGAATTACACAACTCACAACTTGGAGTTGGGGGCAGTGGTTTTTGCACTAAAAATCTGGAGGCATTACTTGTACAGTACTAAATGCACCATTTATACTGACCAGAAGAGCTTCCAGCACATCTTTGATCAAAAGGAATTGAATATGCGACAGCGTCACTGGGTAGAACTCTTAAACGACTACGATTGTGCAATCAAGTATCATCCAAGTAAAGCTAACGTGGTGGCTGATGCCCTTAGTCGAAAGGAAATGAAACCCAAGCATGTCCCCGCTCTGCAGCTTACCATCCATTCTAATCTACCTGACCAGATCCGTTCTGCCCAAACTGAAGCGCTGAAAGATGAGAACCTTAAATCTGAAGAGATGCGTGGCTTGGAGAAGAAACTTGTTGAAAGATCTGACGGTATTCGCTATTTCATGGAGCTAATATGGGTCCCTTCGTATGGAAACCTTAGAAACCTTGTGATGGACGAAGCACACAAGTCTCGCTACTCTGTTCACCCAGGTTCTGATAAGATGTATCAGGATCTAAAAGTCTTGTACTGGTGGCCGAAGATGAAAGCTCACATCGCGACATATGTGAGTAAATGTTTGACTTACGCGAAAGTCAAGGTGGAATATCAGAAACCCTCTGGTTTGCTTCAGCAACCAGAAATACCCATGTGGAAATGGGAATAAATCACTATGGATTTTGTCGCTGGGCTACCTAGAACTCAAAGCGGGAACGATACCATTTGGGTGATCGTCAACCGTCTCACGAAATCAGCACACTTCCTCGCAATCAAGGAAACTGATAAGTTCTCTCAACTTGCTGGAATATATTTGAAAGAGGTGGTTTCAAGGCCCGGGGTGCCAACCTCTATTATCTCTGATCGTGACCCGCGTTTCATATCCGATTTATGGCAGTCGATGCACAAATCATTCGGCTCATGTCTCGACATGAGTATTGCTTATCACCCTCAGACGGATGGTCAAAGCGAACGAACCATCCAGACACTTGAAGACATGATGCAAGCATGCGTGATCGACTTTGGTAAAGGTTGGGAGAAACACTTGCCTTTGATAGAGTTCTCTTACAACAACAACTACCATTCCAGCATCCAGGCAGCTCCGTTCGAGGCATTGTACGGACGGAAATGCCGTTCTCCTCTCTGTTGGGCTGAGGTGGGTGACAGCCAAATCACAGGTCCGGAACTTGTGGTTGAAACCTCTAAAAAGATTGTTCAGATCCGAAATCGTATGGCGGCCGCGCGTGATCGCCAGAAAAGCTACACTGATAAGTGTAGAAAACCTTTGGAGTTCGCTGTAGGTGATCATGTCATGTTGAAAGTCTCACCCTGGAAGGGTGTGGTGGGCTTTGGGAAGCGTGGAAAACTTAATCCACGTTACGTAGGGCCATTCAAAATTCTGGAACGAATTGGTAAAGTGGCCTACAAGCTCGAGTTACCTACCGAGCTGGGTAACGTTCATGATGTCTTCCATGTCTCGCAACTAAAGAAGTGTTTGTCCAATGAAACACTTGTGGTGCCATTTCAAGAACTGAAAATCGATGGAAAATTGCAGTTTGTCGAAGAACCCATCGAAATTATGGATCGGGAAGTTAAGGTTCGTAAGCATAGTCGAATCCCAATCGTGAGAGTTCGTTAGAACTCAAGACATGGACCGGAGTTCACGTCGGAACGTGAAGATCAGATGAAACTCAAGTATCCTCAACTGTTCAAAACTACTAAACCAAATCCTGATGTGACCGGTGAATTTCGGGACGAAATTCACTTTCAAGTTGGGGATGATGTGACCCGAGGAAAACCCACAGTCATCCTCAGCTATCACTTCACTTTTGTGCGACTGCTATCCAAATTTCGGGAAGAAATTTCTTTCAAGTTGGGGATGATGTGACAACCTGAAATTTCGAGAGTCTTTCTTTGTACTGGTCTCTTTTCATGTGTGGTGCTTTGATGTAATTTACGTGTACGCTATTTGAAGTGTTTGATTAAATGTGAATGATGACGAGTTTGTGCATTTCATGAATGTTATAAGTTTGTATATTTGTATGTGTTAAATTTGGATCGCACATTATTACTGAGTCGCATGCCCATTCATCGACCGCACAACCCTCTAAACCATGTGGGCTTCTTTGAGCCCAAAAATCCTTTAACCCAAACCGAGCCCAAACCCACCCCTTGTGACATGTGTATATGCATATAGGGGTGCATATCATTCCTTTTCCAAACTTTAGCAAACCCTACCCTCTTCTCTCTCTCAAGACACGACGACAGCAAGCAAACCTTCTTGGTTCGAAGCCTTCAATCGAGTATTCCAACATCCTTGTGCGCATACTCTCCTGTGGTTAGTAACATTATTATGATTTGAACCAACTTGTTCCTAACTCTTGTTCATGAATGTATGTTTGATTGATTTTATTGTCATGATTGAGAACAAAGCATGATCTAATGTCTAGTTAATGGTGTGATATGATCATGGTTAGGAACAGTTCATGAATCATGTAGATTATGTCGAAATCAAATTAGGGTTTGCATGACAAAGGGCTTCGATGTGTGGGCATGGGATTACGGATTGGTATGATGATGGAAACTGATTTGTGTCGTTATATTTGCTAGTAATGGATGGATTCGGGCTGTTAATAATGGGGGGTTCGTTATGGAAATCATACGCATTGATTCATTAGAATGATGATGTTGTGTTAATCATTATTGTTAATCATAGAAGGTGCGATTAGGTTTGTATAATATTAGAGATGTGTAACTGTTTTGATCTATGATTGTGGTGGGATGAATGGGAATTTGTGTTAGCTAAAATTAAGGGAAAACAGTTGACTGGTCCAACCACACAAGTTGGTCGCACAACAGAACAGGGATCGCACAAGTGTGTGTGATCGCACAAATGCCCCCAATCACACAACATAGCTGGGCCACACCTAAACTTGGGCCTGATCGTACAAACAGCTAGGCTTCACAAGCTGTTTGAGCCGCGGATCAGGATCCCATTCGCACAAGTGCGGCTGATCGCACAAGTGCGGCTGGTCGCACAAGATGTGGCAGATCGCACAAGTCCTTTGGGCCTGATGTTACGTGGGCCTTTTATACCAAATGGGGCGCACAATGTTAGGATTTGGATTACTTGTTATGGGATTGCACCATAGGGAGTGTGCGATCGGAATACTGTTTGCTTATATGCGTATGAAATGTGAATCATGTATACTTGGTGTAAGATGTTAGAATACGTGCATGGATAAGTAATTTGCATACAAACTGATTGAGCATGTGTAAACGTTATAGGCTCTGATTGATTAACTTGAACATGTAATTTGTCTTACCGAGCAAATCTAAGGTGAGTTCATTGCTCTTTTTCAAGCATGCGTCCCAGGGAGGGACATCTGGTAAATATTCCGGGGAGGAATATTGGGTAAATGGGTTTAACTGGAATGTTAAACTTGGGATGTTGGTTAATACACTCATATCTATCATTTAAGTCCCATCATATACCAAATTAGTTACCGGGGAAGCAACATGGTTATTAGTTGATAGCGCTATTAGGTTTGGCACCCTCACACTGTACCGGGGAGGACGGGCGTGAACCAATTGCGTTAACCACTCGACCAATGTTTAATAGAGCATTGGGGAAGGGCAAACAATCTGGAGCCATCTTGCGGTACTCGAGTTATTAACAACATTGTATTTCGAAATGGGTAACTATACGTTTTAACAAACTTTGAACTCGCCAGCGTTATGCTGATACACTTGTATGCATGCTTGCACGTCGTTAGATTCATGGATTTGGAACTTTCTATCTGGGAGTGCTGGAGTGGTCATGGGTCGAGCCTCTTGGTTACATATGACATGTTTATTGGTTTCGTACGTTGGTTTTGAAATAATTGAATAACAATTTACTTTACACTTCCGCTGAACGTATTGATTTTATGTTATGTTTTGGAATTACTTTAAGTAATAAATGGAAACTTTTATTTAATATCTGTATAGTTCAAGGTGATTGGTGGCTGGATCCTGGTACGTCACACTTCCCGCGGGGTTTCCGCATGTGGTATTTTGGGGGTGTGATAGTGAACACCGGGCTTATACTGACAGATACGAGGAGTTAAGCTTGCTCTGTCCGACAATGGTCACGCCTTTGGACAAGGGGATTGAAAAATTTACTGATGGTTTGCCAGATCCTGTTCAGGATATTGTCACTTGCAGTAACCCTACTACCGTCCGACAGGCCATCGAGCTCCCTGCTGCCTTGAATGACTCTCAAGTCAAGAAAGGTAAACTCCACAGAAAGGGTGACAAAAACCGGCTGACAAGAATGAGAAACAGAAAGGCAAGAAGGCTGAGTCTTCGAAGTAATCCAGGAAACGTAAGGCTTCCAAGAATTTCGCTGTGGTGGCACAGACTAACCAGAGAGTTCCTAATCAGCCCGCACAACCACCTGCCAAAAAGCAGTATGCTGGCAATGTCCCTTTATGCAATAGGTGTAACAGCCATCACCAACCACATGTACAGTGTCGCATTTGCACTAACTGTGGGAAATCTGGTCATCTTGCCAACACATGCCGTTATGCTCCTACCTAGAATCAGGCAACACAAAACCCTGCACAACAGCCTACACAGCTGCCTGCACGACCTCACTATCCGCCTGGTTTATGCTACAATTGTGGGGATCTGACCCACTACAAGAACCAATGCCTGAAGTTGGCAAATTCAAATCAGGCTCAGGCTCGTGGACGAGTCTTCAACATGAATACCAACGAGGCATGTGCAGACAATGAGGTGGTGAACGGTATGTTCTTTGTTAACAACCAACCTGCTTCTGTTCTTTTTGATTCGGGTGCCGATAAGAGTTTTGTATCCTTAGCTTTTGAGCCTTTCCTTTCCATGACTAGAACAAAACTAGGAAAGCCCTTGACAGTAGAAGTAGCTAGTGGCGAACCCGTTGTATTTGATTCTGTCCTTTGAAATTGTCAGTTGAACCTTAATAACCATATTTTTCCTATTGACCTCACGCCAATGCAACTTGGGAGCTTTGGTGTTATAGTAGGAATGGATTGGTTAGCCAAATACCACGCAGAGGTGGTTTGTTTTGAAAAGATTGTTCATGTACCGCTTTCTACTGGTGAAATCTTAGAGGTTCATGGTGAGAAACCTACTAGTAGTCTTAAACGCATGACGTGTACCCAAGCCCGAAAATACCTACGAAAGAATTATGTGGCCTTCTTGGCACATTTCGTAGAGGAGAAAGGCAAACGTAAGTCTATCCAAGACATCTCTGTTGTTCGGGATTATCTTGAGGTATTTCTTGAAGAATTACCTTGTTTACCCCCAACACGTCAAGTTGAGTTTCGTATTGATCTTATACCTGGTGCAAATCCTATTGCTAAATCTCCTTATCGTCTTGCACCATCTGAGATGCAAGAGTTATCTAAACAGCTTCAGGAACTTTCTGACAAAGGATTCATCCATCCAAGCTTTTCACCTTGGGGTGCTCCTGTGCTATTTTTGAAAAAGTAAGATGGATCTTTCAGGATGTGTATCGATTATCGTGAGCTCAACAAGCTCACCATCAAGAATCGATATCCCCTACCTCGCATTGATGATCTCTTTGATCAGTTACAAGGTGATAATTGCTTTTCAAAGATTGATCTACGTTCTGGGTATCATCAGCTTCGTGTACTCGAAGAAGATATTCCCAAGACAGCATTTCGCACAAGATATGGTCACTATGAGTTTATTGTTATGCCCTTTAGTTTAACTAATGCTCCTACTATTTTCATGGACTTGATGAATAGGGTTTGTAAGCCTGATTTGGACAAGTTCATCATTGTTTTCATTGATGATATTCTAATCAATTCAAAGACACGAGCTGAACATGAACAACATCTCCGTCTTACAATGGAACTTCTAAAAAAAGAACAGCTCTTCGCCAAGTTCTCCAAGTGTGAATTTTGGCTTAAGGAAGTTCAATTTTTGGGACACATTATCAACGAAGAAGGTATACATGTAGATCCCGCCAAAATCAGTGCGATTAAGGATTGGGATACACCTACTACTCCTACCGAGGTTCATTCATTTCTTGGTCTCGCGGGTTATTACCGCCGTTTTATTGCAAACTTCTCCAAGATTGCGGTTCCTCTCACAGCTTTAACTCAAAAGAATAAACCTTTTAAGTGGGGACCCAAACAGGAGGAAGCTTTTCAGACCCTGAAACAGAAACTCTGTGATGCACCTATCTTATTGTGATGCATCCAACTTAGGCCTTGGCTGTGTTCTCATGCAAAGAAACAAAGTCATAGCCTATGCATCAAGACAGCTGAAGGTACATGAGAAGAACTACACGACTCATGATCTTGAGTTAGGCGCAATAGTTTTTGCTCTCAAAATCCGGAGACACTACCTGTATGGTACAAAATGTGTAGTTTTCACTGACCACAAAAGTCTCCAGCATTTTTTTAATCAGAAAGAACTCAACATGAGGCAACGACGTTGGGTTGAACTTCTAAACGACTACGATTGCGAAATTCGCTACCATCCTGGTAAGGCGACTGTCGTGGCTGATGCATTAAGTCGTAAGGAACGCGTCAAGCTTCACTGTGTACAGGTTCGATCTGATATTAAAACCCGCATTTCTCAAGCTCAACGTACTTGTGTTTCATAAGACTTGATGGGTAAGGAATTACCATATCATCTTGAGCCTCATCTTGAACTGAAAAACAATGGGTTATATTATTTCATGGACCGTTTGTGGGTCCCAAGTCAAGACAATCTTCGCACCTTGTTAATGGATGAAGCTCACAAGTCTCGTTATTCAATTCATCCTGGTGCAGATAAAATGTATAAGGATCTTTGAACCTAGTATTGGTGGCCTGGTATGAAGAAAGACATTGCCTTATACGTGTCCAAATGCCTTACTTGTCTCAAGGTTAAGGCAGAACATCAACATCCCTCTGGATTATTGGAGCAACCAGAGATACCGGTTTGGAAATGGGAAAACATTACCAAACTGCCACGAACTAATAGAAGTCATGATGCCATTTGGGTAGTCGTTGATCGTCTAACAAAGTCAGCACATTTCTTACCAATCCGTGAGGATTTATCTGGTGACAAACTTGCTAAGATCTATGTGGATGAGATTGTATCCTGACATGGTGTTCCTTTGAACATTATATCTGACAGAGATGCTCGATTCTCGTCTCACTTTTGGAGAACCATGCAATCTGCTATGGGAACCCAACTTAATTTGAGCATAGCTTATCATCCTCAAACGGATGGTCAATCTGAAAGAACAATCTAGACACTTGAGGATATGCTTAGAGCTTGTGTGATTGATTTTGGTGGTAGTTGGGATTCGCATCTACCGTTGATCGAATTCTCCTACAACAATAGTTATCACTCCAGCATCAACATGGCTCCTTTTGAGGCTTTATACGGTTGAAAATATCGTTCACCGGTCTGCTGGAATGAGATAGGTGAAGCTCAGCTTACTGGACCTGAACTCATTCTAGAGACTACAGATAAGGTCAAGAAAATTCGCGAAATCCTTTAGACAGCTAGAAGCCGTCAAAAGAGTTACGCTGATAGACGACGCAAGCCCTTAGAATATTAAGTCGGTGATCACGTCCTACTCAAGGTATCCCCTTGGAAAGGTGTGATTAGATTTGGAAAGAAAGGAAAACTTGCACCACGATATGTTGGACCATTTAAGATCGTTGAAAGAATCGGAAAAGTGGCTTACAGACTTAAGCTACCTCCTGAACTTGGAAATGTTCATCCAACCTTCCACGTGTCCAATCTTAAAAAGTGTTTGGCTGATGAAAACCTCCACATACCACTTGATGAAATTCGTGTTGATGACACGATGCACTTTGTCGAGAAGCCTGTGGAAATATTGGACCATGAAGTCAATAAGCTCAAACGCAAGCGCATACCAATTGTCAAAGTTCGCTGGGAATCTAAACGTGGCCCAGAATTTACTTGGGAACGTGAAGATCAAATGAAAGTGAAATATCCACATCTATTGTCACAAGTTTCCTCTAAATAAATTTCGGGACGAAATTTCCTAAAGTAGGGGAGACTGTGACATTTGTGCTTGTGTAATCATTGTACAACTCTAAACAATTCAAATATCAATAAAACAATGTGTTTTGATCCCAATATTTGTTTATTTATGTTTGACACTTTGCATGATTTTGTTCGATTTCAAACTCTTAAACGCTTTCTGGAAAGTTATACGCAAACTAATGCGTATACGTAATCAGTTTAACACGACATACACTCCGGAATAGCAACATAAGTTTAACATACCTTAAATAACCTTTACATAACTTAGAAATAAGTTTTGAAAGGTTTGGTATGGCAAAAACAAGTTTATTCGATCACAGGGACTATTTGCGACAAACTGCAAAAGTCTGCAAATTCGTATAGCAACGTACACTCTGGAACAAGATCATAGGCTCAACATACCCTAAATACCCTTAACATAGATTAGAAATAAGTTTTGAGGGTTTCGGTATGCGAAAATCCGCTTATTTGATCACAGGGACTAAAGGCGTCAAAACTACGAAACTTTGCATATACGTGCATATCTTGCGTTCTGACCATTTTCGGACATCCAAAAATTTTTCTAATCACTAAAATATTATATTTTAGTGGTAGGAATGCAAAAATACCATTCGCCGCGCAATTTGGATCGTTTTCGCGTCCGTTCGAGTTTCGTCGTAATTAACCAAAAAACGCGATCGTACGACCAAACAAACCGACGTCCATGATATTTCCAAGCATATTTCAAGTCACCTATTGTGACACCTGTGTCTGAAATCATTGTAAACAGTTCAGTTATCAATAAAACAAAGTTATTTGATCCCAATGTTTGTTTGTTTATGTTTGACATTTTTCATGTTTTGACTTTTATTCAATTTCAAACTCTATATCGCTTTCTGGAGAGTTATACGCAAACTGGTGAGTAAACGTAGTCAGTTTAACGCGACAAATACTCCGGAACATCAACATATACTTAACATACCCAGATGGCATCATGACCTTTCATTGTGTTCGTGTTCAATCTGATATACAAACTCGATCTGATATCCAAACCCGCATCTCTCAGGCTCAACACACTTGTGTTTCACAAGGTTTGATGGGTAAGGAGTTACCCTATCACATAACACCTGATCTTGAACTGAAGGACAATGGATCGTATTACTTCATGGACCGTTTGTGGGTCCCAAGCCAAGATGATCTTCCCACCTTGCTTATGGATGAAGCCCATAAATCTCGTTATTCTATTCATCCTGGCTCAGATAAGATGTATAAGGATCTTCGTATTCAGTATTGGTGGCCTGGTATGAAGAAAGACATCGCCTTATATGTATCAAAATGCCTTACTTGTCTTAAGGTTAAGGCTGAACATCAACGTCCTTCTGGTCTATTGGAGCAACCAGAGATTCCAGTTTGGAAATGGGAAAACATTGCTATGGATCTCATTACTAAACTTCCGCGCACTAAGAAAGGTCATGATGCCATCTGGGTAGTTGTTGATCGTCTTACTAAGTCAGCGCATTTCTTGCCAATCCGTGAGGATTTTTCTGCTGACAAACTTGCTAAAATCTATGTGGATGAAATTGTATCTCGACATGGTGTTCCTTTGAACATCATTTCTGACAGAGATGCTCGATTCACTTCTCATTTTTGGAGAACCATGCAATCTGCTATGGGGACCCAACTTAATCTGAGCACAGCTTATCATCCACAAACGGATGGTCAATCTAAAAGAACAATCCAGACTCTGGAGGATATGCTTAGAGCTTGTGTGATCGATTTTGGTGGTAGTTGGGATTCACATCTTCCGTTAATTGAATTCTCCTACAACAACAGTTATCACTCCAGCATCAACGTGGCTCCTTTCGAAGCTCTCTATGGTCGAAAATGTCGTTCACCAGTCTGCTGGAATGAGATCGGTAAGGCTCAGCTTACTAGACCTGCCCTCATTTTAGAAACTACTGATAAGGTTAAGAAAGTTCGTGATAACCTTCAGACAACTAGAAGCCGTCAAAAGAGTTACGCGGACCAACGACGCAAGCCCTTGGAATTTCAAGTCGGTGATCGCGTATTACTTAAGGTCTCACCTTGGAAAGGTGTGATCAGATTTGGAAAGAAAGGAAAGCTTGCACCTAGATACGTTGGACCATTCAAGATCGTCGAAAGAATCGGTAAGGTAGCCTACAGACTTGAGTTACCTCCTGAACTTGGAAACGTTCATCCAACCTTTCACGTGTCCAATCTCAAGAAGTGTCTTGCTGATGAGAACCTCCACATACCGCTTGATGAAATTCGTGTGGATAACACGATGCATTTTGTTGAAAAACCTGTGGAAATCATGGAACGTGAAGTCAAATGGCTCAAACGCAAGCGCATTCCATTGGTCAAAGTTAGCTGGGAATCTAAGCATGGACCTGAGTTTACTTGGGAATGTCAAGATCAAATGAAGGCGAAGTACCCACATCTATTCCCACGAGTTTCCTCTAAACAAATTTCGGGACGAAATTTCCACAAGTAGGGGGGACTGTGACACCTGTGTCTGCAATCATTGTAAACAGTTCAGTTATCAATAAAACAAAGTTATTTGATCCCAATGTTTGTTTGTTTATGTTTGACATTTTTCATGTTTTGACTTTTATTCAATTTCGAACTCTATATCGCTTTCTGGAGAGTTATACGCAAACTGGTGTGTAAACATAGTCAGTTTAACGCGAAAAATACTCTGGAACATCAACATATACTTAACATATCTTAAATAACCTTTACATAACTTAGGAATAAGTTTTGAAGGCTTTGGTATGGCAAAATCAAGTTTAATCGCTTACAGGGACTAAATTCGACAAACTGTGAAAGTATGATGATTCATACTAGAACAGACATTCCGAAACATGACCATAAGTTAAACATACCATAAATATCCTTTACATAGCTTAGAAATAGGCTTTGAGGAGTTCGGTGTGCTAAAATAAACTTTTGGGTCATTCAGGGACTAAAAGCGTCAAAAAGTGCACAACTTTGCATTTTCGCGCATAACTTACGTTCTGAATACATCCGGACATCCAACAATTTATGTAATCATTAAAATATTATGTTTTAGTGATTGGCTTGTTAAAAATCCATTCGTCGCGCAATTTGGACCGTTTTTGCGTCCGTTACGACTTCCGTCGTAATTAACCGAACAACACAATCGTACGGCCAAACGAACCGACATCCGGCATATTTTTGAGCATGTTTCATGTTCCTTATGCTTTAACATCCTTATGGAGCTTAAAAATGGGTTTGACGGGTGTTAGAAGTGCCAAAACACGACTATACGCGCACAGGGGCCTGTTCTGCCAAAAATGAAACTTTGCTGGTCTGCACAAGGCTTACGGACCGTAAGCACTTATCCATACGGTCCATAAGGACCTCCCAGATCAGCAAAACTAGATTAAACATCTGTTATGCACTCATGGTATTTCCTGATACTAGGGGCTCCAATGGTTTTATAAAACTATGGGCTTGAGGTGTATGGATGAGATTGAAGCACGATTTTCGAGGAACGATCTTAACGGTCCTAGAAATCCTATAAATACCCCTCAAGTTCCCAACTCAAAACCCACACCTTTAAATCTGAATTTGTTCTCTAAGTTGATGTGTTTATCACTTCATACCTGAGAATATTCGGATCAAAACTTCCGTTCTTGGACCCGTTGTAAGTCCTCTTTCGTTCTTTTAGTGTTTTCTGCGTTGACCAGTTTATGGTCAACATGAAGTTCGGTTGAACTTCGCAACGTGAGCGTAATCACGATGGCTATAGTCCCTTGTAACTATACCTACTGATTACCACGTTATCTAGACTCAGTGACGAGTCGTAGTTTCGGCCAAAATGCGTATTCTTGCGTATTTTGTAACCAAACTACTTTTAGGTATCAAAACCGTTTGTTTTGATACCAAACTTGTTTTCTAACTTAGTTAAGCATGTTTTAACATGCTTAGCTCGTCACTTTTAGTTTAGTGCTTATATAGGGTCGTAAGGTAAGCGATCTAAACAATCGCTTATACTTTCGAACCCGACCCATTTGGTCGATCATTAGGATCCGACCAAACACATTAGGTGACCATAGTTATATAGGGAATAACCTTCCGAGGTTATACCTTATGGTCACAACGTTAGTTAGTTGTATGATAGGTAATTTATATGCCTTAGGTAAATTACCAAAATGCCCTTTTTACGCCAAAATTCATTTTAAACATATGTAACATAATTTTTTTGTATCTAAACTTATTTGGGAACAATATTAGACATGTTAAGGCATATTTTACTTATCATAGGACTAGTTAGGCGTTCCGAACACGTTTTACGCGAACGACGCGTTAAAGTAGCATAAGCTACCTAAACGGGTCGTAATGGGTCGTAAGCACTTAGGTTAGGTTTCATTTAGTATGTAGGCTTTGTTAAACCATATTACATGAGTTCCCATACTCATTTGGTTTACGAACCCTCATTCTATCCTTTCCTCCGATTAGGTCCGGTTTATTAACATAGTTACCTATATTAGGTGCCGTTTGATTTCCGTGATCTCTAGCCTTGTTTGGTTGTTACTCAAGGACTTCTAGGCAATCTCAAGTGAGTACATAGACCCCTCTTTTACTGTTTTCAAACTGCTTTGGGGTGAAACACATGTGTCTACTTGTTACTTTCATGCCTTCCTGTTTTCACATCATATACTTGCTATGTTCATTAGTACACTTATAGTACATGATTTCATTACATTGTTTTGCTATGTATGTTAACTTAGCATGCTAGCACATTGATTTACATTACATTACTTTGCTATATATGTTTACTTGGCATATTAGCACATTGTTTTACATTACATTTCTGCTATGTATGTTGACTGAGCATGCTAGCACATTGATTTACATGACTTTTCTGCTTAGTATGTTAACTTAGCATACTTGGCACATTGTTTTCATATAACATGTTTACATTTGGTATAGCATTTGGTTTGTACAAACGGAACTTATATACGTTCATTAACATTAGCTACGCCGCTCGGTAGTAAGTAGTGGTACCATAGGACTTGACAAATCCCGTTCCTGACATCCTAGGTTTGTTTGGGTGTAAGGAATGACTGAATCCGAAAACATTTCTTTTGATAACCTTGACTTAGGGTTATCCGTCTGTCTCAAGGCTTGAATGTATGCGTTAACTTACCACATAAGTGTTTGTATCAATATAACATGCATTTACTTTGCAAAACATAACTTTTTGATATATTCAAAATACTTTGTTTTGTACATTTTTACATTTGGTTTATGTAACAACACATTACTTACCATACGTAACATTTGTTACACATTACTTGACCACATTTGGACTTTTAACATTTGATATAGTTTATACAAGGACTTTTTGACAATTGGTTTAAACGTAGACTTTATACATTGGTGGTTTGTTTAAGTGACTTAAGTAACGAGATGTGAGTAATATGATACAAGTATGGTGGATACGCCGCTGGTACTTCCTATATATAAGTGTTTGTATTATATTACATATCATAGCGTTATTTGAATCATTCATTTTGGACTTATACATTTTACACAAGTAACATGCTTTTCACAAGACTTTGGTTTACAAAACAGTTCATTCTATACAACTCATTTTACTTGGTTATTCATTTAACCATATATTATTCTTTTATTTATACATATCATCTGATCTTATCGCTTTTCAAATGATTTACAAAACAAAACAATTTACAAGGTTCATGACTAAATTTTATTATACATTTTCTTAAACTTAAGTCATGAATCCTATTTTCACAAAACCTATGTATCTCACAGGCATTTTTATGCTGACATACCTATTTTCACATGTGTTTTCAGGAGCTGTTGCTTAGGATGATGATCGTGACATTAGGGCGGACCTGTGCCTTAGTGTGACAACTCGTATTTCCGAACCTATCTTTGTACTTTGATGTAACGTTTGTGACTATGTGAACTTAGTTGATTAATTGAATGTAATGATTATGTGTTTATGTGAATGTATGTATGATGTAAACGCACAACACTCACCCGACCGCACAAGCCATTTCGGGCTACACTACACTCTCGTATTCGGATTAATGGGCGGCCCAAGTGGGGGTTCGGCCCACTCCTTCTCTTTTACGCATAACAGTTAGGAGTAGGGGCATACTCATTTGTTTGACAAACACTCTAAAAACACAAACCCTAGCTCTCTCTTTCTCTCCTCTCAACCTTGACGGCAACTCACTCTCTCTCAAATCGAAGATCATAGTGTCCGGATCATCCTCCTGTTCGGTTCATACTTGTTATATTCTCTTAATCGGTTAGTACTTTAATTGTTATTGTATGATGATGTTATATGATGGATCATGGTTTTATATTAAACAATTTATATGGATCATTGTGTTGTTAAAGTCAGCATAGAACAAATAAACACATGGGAGTATCTGACAATAGTTGATGATATTTCAAATTGAATAATAATTATGATGATTTGTTTATGCTTTCACATTAATCGATATTGACTGTTAATAAGGGATCGCACATGGGAGGGGTGTTTGGGGACAAATAAACTAAGTAGAGAGCATGATTTGATATGTCTGATACTTGAATTGATTGTATATTAAGGATCCTTTATGATTTTTGGTCATTGTTTTCATACTCACATGTAATTGTCAGTATATCATGTGCATATTCAACTTAATATATGACAATCATATTATTCCTGTGATTGGAAAGACTTTGTTGTTGACTTGTATGGATGGAGGATCACATGAATAAATCTGATCAAATATGTCGAATTTGGTTGAATTCTATTGGACCGATTAAAGGATCATATTCATATTTTTTTCGGTTAAAGTTATTTAATATTGATAAAATTCATAATTTGGAAACCATTAAATGATTATAACTAAATTGAATCTTTGGAAACAATGTAACTAATATGCATAATATTCGGATGTTTAAACTGATCGCACAAGGAGTCCATTCGCACAAGATGTTTTGATCGCACAAGGGCAACTCAGTCGCACAAGAAGTTTGAGTCACACAAGATTGTTGTCTGTTTGTTATTTTGGACCGTATGTGTAGTTGTTGGGCTGGGTAATAAGGCTGGTCGCACAAGATGTATGGACCGCACAAGATGTTTATATGTTGAGCCGTGTATATGTGTATAAATGTTTTGGGCTTTCTTGATATTGGGCCGGGTATAATTTGGGGTCCAACGGATGACTCGCACAAGGCCGCTAAGCTTGTGCTAGCCCAATCATGAATACATTACTAGTATTGAACGTGATGATGTATGTTGACATGATCTGTGTGTTTCTTATATGCTATCCTATCTGTAATCTTATGTGCTTTACTTGAACCTAGATCTGACTCGTATGGTAACCATGTTAGGACGTGGTTAGCCTCAACTAGCTCGATTGACTTTTCTGTGTATCTGCCTAGCAAACCAAGGTGAGTTCACACTAGCCAAGGCATGGGATTCCCAGGGATTGGGAATGGGATTGAATAACTACTCGTACAACTATTACTACTAAACTAATTACTACTGTCCTCGGATTTGAAGGGCACGTACGTAAAACCTACGTACAGTTATACTTAATACTGTCCTCGGATTGAAGGGCACGTACGTAAAGCCTACGTACACGATCATAAGACCATCACATCTATCAAAGGAAGTCCCTCAATTATCGACTTAATCGCCGAGGCCTAGGGCGAGCGGGTCATTAGTTAATAGCGCTATTAGGTTTAACAAACCTCACACCGTGCCAGTCGGACGGGCGTGTACTAATGGACTATGGGCAAAGGGTCAATGCTGAGAGACATTGACTTAGGGCACCTCTTACATTTTCGTAGCAGTCGATACGCGTGGTCTTGTAACACATGGGAAGCCCCCACTAATCATCGCACACATGCCTGGACTGGCCGCGATAAGGATTAATACGATACATGGTTTACAAAACGAACATACGATTTACGAAATGAATACTTTAACCAAACAACCAACTGTGAACTCGCTCAACTTTGTTGTTGATTCGTTGCTACATGCCTTGCAGGACATTAGGTACTCATGGAGCTTGCACAGGGAGGAACGGTAGTTGTGGGACATGGCGATGTGTGCCATGCTCTAAACATTACTTTATTTCATATTTAATACTTGCTATGGGTTTTACAAATTATGCTTCCGCTAAACACTTAACTATGCTTTGGTTTTTGGACACCTTTCATATTGTTGGTTGAATTATGTTTCCTTATATGCTTGTTCAATATGATTGGTGGCTTGATCCTGGTCAGTCACGCCTCCAAGCGGTGATACTCCGCGTGTGGATTTTTGGGGGTGTGACAGATTGGTATCAGAGCCATTGGTTATAGAGAACTTGGTTTTAATAAGGGAAAATGTTTTTGTTAAAACCAGACTATAACCTGTACAGTGCTCTACGATCCTCAACGACGCTTCACTCCACGTGCAAGACTCGACATTCTAGGTGATATGGTTTATGTTATATTACCTACATGATAGATTACGTAGAACTTTGCTCATGATATGCTTAGTTAGTATAGCTACTGTTGCTTGAACACGTATGTGCTTACTCTCTCCTGTCATCGCACTTTCGCGAACCCTTCTCACTCATGTTTCTCTTGAAATGAAGATCATGTCTGGACGCATTAACATGATACAAGCCCAGTTGACAGCTCTGATTAACGAACAGGTTGCTGCGGCACTTGCAGCCGCACAAGCAGGAGGTATACCCTGCAGTTTAAACTCATTATAGGATTTTTAAGTCCTACTCTCGTGAACCTACCTTTGTGTTAAACTTTGTCCTTTCTTATACCCACAATAGGTCAACATGCTCAACCACCTGTGTGCACCTTCAAAACTTTTATGGACTGCCGACCCACTACTTTTAGTGGCACTGAAGGAGCAGTAGGTCTCCTCCACTCGTTTGAGAAACTAGAATCTGTGTTCGAAATGTGTGAATGCCCTGAGCCACGTAGGGTGAAGTATGCTACCGGCACTCTCGAGGGTTTAGCCCTCACATGGTGGAACGCTCAGGTCCAAATGCTGGGGTTGGTTGCTGCTAACGCCACCCCATGGAACAATTTTAAAGAGATGATCAAGGAGGAATACTGCAGTCGTGATGACATTCATAAGTAGGAAGTCGAGTTCTTCAACCTCAAGATGACGGGGTCAGAAATTGAGGCGTATACGAAGAGATCGAATGAGCTTGCATTACTGTGTCCTACCATGGTGGACCCTCCGATTAAGCGTATTGAACTTTTTCTCAAGGGATCAGTGCCAGAAATCCAAAGTCACGTGACTTCAGCAAACCTTACCACCATCCAGCAGGTTGTTCAGTTGGCTCACCGTCTCACTGATCAGGCGGTGGAGCAGAACAGGTTACCAAAACGTATTAGTGCTACAGCTACCTCTGAAACTCCCAGTGACAACAAACGTAAATGGGATGGAGCTTCAAGCAGAGGTTCAACTTCTGTTCAGTCCCAGTCGCAGCAGAGAAGAACTGAAGATTATAAAAGCCCTGGTCAGCAATCTTCCGGTAGCCAAGGGCAAAGTGGTTATCGAGGGAATCTTCCAAAGTGCAACAGATGCAACAAACACCATAATGGTCAGTGCAACAAGGTTCGTTGCCAGAGGTGTCTCAAGATGGGTCACTAAGCTAAGGATTGTAGGAGCTTACGACCTGTGAATCAGAACCAGCGACAACAACCACCAGCTCCACAAGATCAACAACAGCAGCAACGAGACAACAAAGGGTGCTTTCAGTGTGGAGCTGAAGGCCATTTCAAGAGAGATTGTCCCCAGCTGAACAGGAACCCTAACAACAACAACAATCACAACAATCAGGGGAACGGAAACAATGGGGGTAACAATGGCAACGGTGCAAGGGGTCGTGTATTCGTTATTGGCCAGGGAGAAGCGAGGAATGATCCCAATGTTGTGACGGGTAAGTTCCTTCTCGACGACTTTTACGTTACTGTCTTATTTGATTCGGGTGCTGATACTAGTTATGTGTCCCAAAAAGTTAGTCAACTGCTTAAGCGTACCCCAACACCTTTGAATCCCAAGCACGCTGTAGAGTTAGCTAATGGTAAAAGTATAGAGGTCACACACGTAGTCAAAGGTTGTAATCTTGTTCTTGCTGATCACACTTTCTCGATCGACCTCCTTCCTATCACTCTGGGTAGTTTCGACGTTGTCATTGGGATGGACTGGTTATCCCAACACCAAGTAGAGATTCTTTGCAACGAAAAGATTGTCCGTATTCCTCGCCCAGGTGATGAACCTCTCATGATTCGTGGCGACAAGAGTGGTGCCGTTGTAAGCATCATCTCTTTCCTTAAGGCTCAGAAGTGCTTGCGGAAGGGTCACACTGCTATTCTGGCTCTAGTTACTGACACCTCGAAGAAAGAGAAGAAGATAGAATATTTTCCAATTGTACGCGACTATCCTGAGGTATTCCCTGAGGAATTGCCTGGCCTTCCGCCTCATAGACAAGTCGAGTTTCAAATCGAGCTAGCTCCTGGAGCAGCACCCATAGCACGTGCACCGTATCGCTTAGCTCCATCAGAGTTGAAAGAGCTATCTACGCAACTACAAGAACTCTTGGATAAGGGTTTTATTCGTCCTAGCTCTTCGCCCTGGGGAGCTCCAGTGCTATTCGTGAAGAAGAAAGACGATACGTTCAGAATGTGCATTGACTACCGTGAACTGAACAAGGTGACTGTGAAAAATCGCTATCCTCTTCCACGCATTGACGACTTGTTCGACCAGCTGCAAGGGTCGAGCTACTATTCAAAGAATTATTTGAGATCAGGGTATCACCAGCTGAGAGTCCAAGAAGAGGACGTCTCTAAAACAGCTTTTAGGACCCGTTATGGACATTATGAGTTTTTAGTCATGCCTTTTGGGCTGACAAATGCACCTGCGGTCTTCATGGACTTGATGAATCGAGTGTGCAAGCCGTACCTAGACAAGTTCGTCATTGTATTCATCGACGACATCCTGATTTATTCAAAGAGTCAGGAGGAACACGAACAACATCTACGACTCATTTTGGAACTCCTTCGAATAGAACAGCTGTACGCTAAGTTTTCAAAATGTGACTTCTGGCTTCGTGAAGTCCATTTTCTAGGCCATGTGGTGAACAAGGATGGGATTCACGTTGATCCATCCAAGGTAGATTCGATCAGGAGCTGGCCCGCACCTCGTACACCAACGGAAATTCGCCAATTTTTGGGCTTGGCAGGTTACTACAGGAGGTTCATTAAGGACTTCTCCAAGATTGCCCAACCTCTCACTGCACTGACACAGAAAGGCGTTGTTTATCGATGGGGGAACGAGCAGGAATTAGCATTTCAGCACTTAAAGGATAGACTTTGCAGTGCACCCATCCTTTCATTGCCAGAGGGTACAGACGACTTTATAGTTTACTGCGACGCCTCCATTCAGGGTCTTGGTTGTGTATTGATGCAACGGGATAAAGTTATAGCCTACGCCTCACGCCAACTCAAAATTCATGAAAAGAACTACACTACACATGATCTAGAGCTGGGAGCGGTTGTTTTTGCACTTAAGATATGGAGACACTATCTGTATGGTACCAAATGTGCTATTTACACTGATCACAGAAGTCTCGAGCAGATATTCAAACAGAAGGAACTCAACATGCGACAACGACGATGGGTCGAGCTACTGAATGACTACGAATGCTCGATCAGGTACCACCCGGGCAAAGCCAATGTTGTGGCTGACGCCCTCAGTCGAAAGGACACTGCGCCTAAGCGCATACGAGCTTTACAACTCACTATACAGTCTAGTCTTCCTTCTTAAATACGAAATGCTCAGGTAGAATCATTGAAACCAGAAAACATCAGGGCTGAAGCCCTACGTGGCTCAAGGCAACGATTGGAACGAAAGGAAGACGGTGCTTACTACGTCACAGGACGCATTTGGGTCCCACTTTATGGCAACCTACGAGAGCTTGTGATGGATGAGGCACACAAGTCTCGCTACTCAGTACATCCAGGTTCGGATAAGATGTACCACGATATCAAAACTACATATTGGTGGCCTAGCATGAAGGCCCACATAGCAACATACGTTAGCAAGTGCTTGACTTGTACGAGAGTTAAGGCAGAATACCAGAAACCTTCAGGCCCACTTCAACAACCAGAGATACCACAATGGAAATGGGAGCAAATTTCCATGGATTTTGTTACTGGCCTGCCTAGGTCTCAACGTGGTAACGATACTATTTGGGTGATCGTGGATCGACTCACAAAGTCTGCTCACTTCTTGGCTATCAAGGAAACGGATAAGTTCTCCACACTAGCAGACGTATATCTTAAGGAAGTTGTCTCGAGGCACGGGGTGCCCACCTCTATTATCTCGGATCGAGATGCACGTTTTACTTCAGAACTGTGGCATGCAATGCACAAGTCCTTTGGCTCACGTTTGGATATGAGCACAGCTTATCACCCGCAAACGGATGGGCAGTCTGAACGCACCATCCAGACCCTAGAAGACATGCTTAGGGCATGTGTAATTGACTTTGGCAACGGCTGGGAAAAGCATCTGCCACTCGTGGAATTCTCATACAATAAAAGCTACCACACTAGCATTAAAGCTGCTCCGTTTGAGGCATTGTACGGGCGTAAATGCCGGTCACCTCTCTGTTGGGCAGAGGTGGGGGATAGTCCGATTACTGGTCCAGAACATGTGGTTGACACAACAGAGAAAATTGCTCAGATACGACAACGAATGGCGGCAGCTCGTGACCGTCAGAAAGTCTACGCCGATAAGGGCAGAAAACCACTAGAGCTCCAGGTTGGGGAGCGAGTATTACTCAAGGTTTCACCCTGGAAGGGTGTGGTTCGTTTTGGTAAACGAGGCAAACTTAATCCACGATACGTCGGACCTTTCGAAGTCATTGAGAAAATAGGCAAGGTGGCCTACAAACTGAACTTACCAGCAGAACTCAGTGCAGTTCATAACGTTTTCCACGTGTCAAATCTGAAGAAGTGCCTGTCAGATGAGACCCACATAGTTCCTTTGAAGGAGCTCACTATCGACGAGCAGTTACGATTCGTCGAGGAACCAGTTGAAATCACGGACCGGGATGTTAAGGTCCTCAAGCGTACTAGAATACCTCTCGTTCGAGTTCATTGGAACTCACGTCGCGGCCCAGAGTTCACCTGGGAATGCGAAGATCAGTTGAAACAAAAGTATCCCCAACTATTTGCAAACGGTACAACCACTACTGAGGCCGAAGCTACGGAATTTCGGGACAAAATTCCAGATCAACGGGGGGAGGATGTGACACCCCAGGAAAATCAGGAAAACCATACAACTTAACTAGCTTCCTCAGTGAGTACGTACTAAATTTCGGGACGAAATTTCTTTCAACTTGGGGATAATGTGACAACTCGTATTTCCGAACCTATCTTTGTACTTTGATGTAACGTTTGTGACTATGTGAACTTAGTTGATTAATTGAATGTAATGATTATGTGTTTATGTGAATGTATGTATGATGTAAACGCACAACACTCACCCGACCGCACAAGCCATTTCGGGCTACACTACACTCTCGTATTCGGATTAATGGGCGGCCCAAGTGGGGGTTCGGCCCACTCCTTCTCTTTTACGCATAACAGTTAGGAGTAGGGGCATACTCATTTGTTTGACAAACACTCTAAAAACACAAACCCTAGCTCTCTCTTTCTCTCCTCTCAACCTTGACGGCAACTCACTCTCTCTCAAATCGAAGATCATAGTGTCCGGATCATCCTCCTGTTCGGTTCATACTTGTTATATTCTCTTAATCGGTTAGTACTTTAATTGTTATTGTATGATGATGTTATATGATGGATCATGGTTTTATATTAAACAATTTATATGGATCATTGTGTTGTTAAAGTCAGCATAGAACAAATAAACACAGGGGAGTATCTGACAATAGTTGATGATATTTCAAATTGAATAATAATTATGATGATTTGTTTATGCTCTCACATTAATCGATATTGACTGTTAATAAGGGATCGCACATGGGAGGGGTGTTTGGTGACAAATAAACTAAGTAGAGAGCATGATTTGATATGTCTGATACTTGAATTGATTGTATATTAAGGATCCTTTATGATTTTTGGTCATTGTTTTCATACTCACATGTAATTGTCAGTATATCATGTGCATATTCAACTTAATATATGACAATCATATTATTCCTGTGATTGGAAAGACTTTGTTGTTGACTTGTATGGATGGAGGATCACTTGAATAAATCTGATCAAATATGTCGAATGTGGTTGAATTCTATTGGACCGATTAAAGGATCATATTCATATTTTTTTCGGTTAAAGTTATTTAATATTGATAAAATTCATAATTTGGAAACCATTAAATGATTATAACTGAATTGAATCTTTGGAAACAATGTAACTAATATGCATAATATTCGGATGTTTAAACTGATCGCACAAGGAGTCCATTCGCACAAGATGTTTCGATCGCACAAGGGCAACTCAGTCGCACAAGAAGTTTGAGTCACACAAGATTGTTGTCTGTTTGTTATTTTGGACTGTATGTGTAGTTGTTGGGCTGGGTAATAAGGCTAGTCGCACAAGATGTATGGACCGCACAAGATGTTTATATGTTGAGCCGTGTATATGTGTATAAATGTTTTGGGCTTTCTTGATATTGGGCCGGGTATAATTTGGGGTCCAACGGATGACTCGCACAAGGCCGCTAAGCTTGTGCTAGCCCAATCATGAATACGTTACAAGTATTGAACGTGATGATGTGTGTTGACATGATCTGTGTGTTTCTTATATGCTATCCTATGTGTAATCTTATGTGCTTTACTTGAACCTAGACCTGACTTGTATGGTAACCATGTTAGGACGTGGTTAGCCTCAACTAGCTCGATTGACTTTTCTGTGTATCTGCCGAGCAAACCAAGGTGAGTTCACACTAGCCAAGGCATGGGATTCCCAGGGATTGGGAATGGGATTGAATAACTACTCGTACAACTATTACTACTAAACTAATTACTACTGTCCTCGGATTTGAAGGGCACGTACGTAAAACCTACGTACAGTTATACTTAATACTGTCCTCGGATTGAAGGGCACGTACGTAAAGCCTACGTACACGATCATAAGACCATCACCTCTATCAAAGGAAGTCCCTCAATTATCGACTTAATCGCCGAGGCCTAGGGCGAGCGGGTCATTAGTTAATAGCGCTATTAGGTTTAACAAACCTCACACCGTGCCAGTCGGACGGGCGTGTACTAATGGACTATGGGCAAAGGGTCAATGCTGATAGACATTGACTTAGGGCACCTCTTACATTTTCGTAGCAGTCGATACGCGTGGTCTTGTAACACATGGGAAGCCCCCACTAATCATCGCACACATGCCTGGACTGGCCGCGATAAGGATTAATACGATACATGGTTTACAAAACGAACATACGATTTACGAAATGAATACTTTAACCAAACAACCAACTGTGAACTCGCTCAACTTTGTTGTTGATTCGTTGCTACATGCCTTGCAGGACATTAGGTACTCATGGAGCTTGCACAGGGAGGAACGGTCGTTGTGGGACATGGCGATGTGTGCCATGCTCTAAACATTACTTTATTTCATATTTAATACTTGCTATGGGTTTTACAAATTATGCTTCCGCTAAACACTTAACTATGCTTTGGTTTTTGGACACCTTTCATATTGTTGGTTGAATTATGTTTCCTTATATGCTTGTTCAATATGATTGGTGGCTTGATCCTGGTCAGTCACGCCTCCAAGCGGTGATACTCCGCGTGTGGATTTTTGGGGGTGTGACACTTAGTGACTTAAAACAAAGCAAGAACTAGTTTAATTATGTGATGTACTATTTATTTCCTGTTTTAAGACAATGTAACTCTCTTGTTTTATAAATAAAATATAACTTAAATTGCCATGGTTATGAAACAATTAATTCTGTTACAACACTCCCCGACGTTTCCGCCACGTTTTGTTGTTTTACGTGGTCGGGGTGTGACAGAAAAGTTGGTATCAGAGCCAATGGTTATAGGGAATTAGGTTATTAGTAATGCTTTGACCTAGACTATAACCTTTCTAGGACCCCAACACAAGTTATCTTGTGTTTAAATCTTAAAACATGCACTTCACCTATCCTTAGGTGATAACCACAACGAGAACATCAATTCCGAATCCGCTTTGAAAATTAATCATCTGTTATTGGATAATTGATTACTAGGTTTTGAACCCTCTGTTGTAAGGTTTTGAACCCTCTGTTATAAGGTTTTGAACCCCTTTGAATTTTCAAAATCTCGTCAAAGTTTTTGGTTCTAAATAGTGTGAACACGTGCAAACTGGAAGAGTGAATGCCTGTACCCTGGGTTTTCTGTCTAAGGCTAGAGTGTTCGTACAAATCCACATAATCGGACCAGTCACTTTTACCTGGGAACTCTTGGGGTGAGTGTTCACTTATAGGCGAGCATGTCTTCGCGATACATTATTTTTGACCCATTTACTTTGATTAGTCACAATGTGTCGTTTGTTTGCCTTGTGGTAACGAACAAATGACCACCATCTTTGCTGTTGTCAATTTTTGTATCATCTCATTCTTTTCATCCAATCATCTCACTCGTTTCCTTTCACGTTCCTCTTTTAGAATGCCTCCTCGACGTGAAAATCAGATAGCAAATGCCGAACTGGCAGAAATCATCGCGCAGCAAATGGCTGCTACTTTCCCAAATCTTATTGCTCAGCTGAACCAAGCCAACAACAACAATAATGCTCCATGCAATTTCAAGAGTTTCAATTCGGCTATGCCACTCAAGTTTAGTGGTACTGAATGAGCAACTGGACTCCTACAATGGTTCGAGAGCACTGAGAGTACGTTTCGCCACGTTCAGTGTCCTGACAATCGCAAGGTCGAGTTTGCTTCCAGTGTGTTTTAGAAGAGGGCTCTTACATGGTGGAACGGGGTTATGAGAGACCGTGGTGCTGAGGTTTCTTTAACACAGACTTGGGCCAAACTTAGGGCCCTTATGATGAAGGAGTTCTGTCCTCGTCATGAACTGCGAGCTTTGGAAAGAGAATTTGATGATTTGAAGCAAGATAGTGGTGAGCATCGGGCTTACACTGATAGGTATAAAGAATTGAGTCTGCTTTGCCCGACCATGGTTACCCCACTCGACAAGGCTATCGAAAGGTACATCGATGGTCTACCTGACTCAGTGCAAGACATCATTACTGGTAGTAACCCTACCACAGTCCGTCAGGCGATCGAGTTAGCAGCAACATTGACTGAGTCACAGGTTCGAAAGGGAAAGCTGCATAAAAAGGGTGATAAAGGTAAGAAGCAGGCGTCTGACAAAGAGGATGGCAAGAACGGTAAAAACAAGAAGGGAAAGGATTCTGGTTCGTCAAAGGGGTCTAGGAAGCGAAAGGCTTCCCAAAACTATGTCGTTACTGCACAGGCTCAAGCTGCACCAAATCAGCCTGCGCAACCACCCGCCAAGAGGCCTTATCTTGGCAATGCACCTTTGTGCAACAGGTGTAACGGCCATCACCTACCACATCTCCAATGTCGTCATTGCACTAACTGTGGAAGAAATGGTCATCTTGCCACTACATGCCGCATTCCTGTCGACCAGAATCAGGCAGTTCAGAACCAAGCCCAACAAGTTGCTCAGCCTCTTGCTCAGCAACAAGGTCAAGCTGCACGACCTCATTTTCCTCCTGGTTCATGCTACAATTGTGGGGATCTGACCCACTACCGAAACCGGTGTCCAAGACTAGCTAACGCAAATCCAAATCAGAATCAGGCTCAGGCTCGAGGTCGAGTCTTCAACATGAATGCACAAGAGGCGCAAGCAGACAATAATGTGGTCAACGGTACATTCTTTATTAATAATCATCCTGCATCTGTTCTTTTTGATTCGGGTGCCGATAAGAGTTTTGTGTCATTATCTTTTGAGCCATTGCTTCGCATGTCTAGAACGAAACTAGGAAAACCCTTGACAGTAGAAGTTGCTAGTGGTGAACCCATTGTTCTTAATTCTGTTCTTCGCAACTGCCAGTTGAACCTTAACAACCATCTTTTTCCTATCGACCTGACGCCAATGCAACTTGGAAGCTTCGACGTTATAGTGGGTATGGATTGGTTAGCCAAGCATCACGCAGAGGTAGTTTGTTTCGAGAAGATTGTTCGTGTACAGCTTTCGACAGGTAAGATCCTACAAGTTCATGGTGAGAATAGTCTCAAACTCATGTCTTGTTTTAAAGCTCGGAAGTATCTGCGAAAGAACTATAAGGGCAAAGGTAAGTCTATTCAAGATATCTCTGTTGTTCGGGATTATCCTGAAGTATTTCCTGAAGAGTTACCTGGTTTACCCCCAGCACGCCAAGTCGAGTTCCTTATTGATCTCGTACCTGGTGCAAATCCCATTGCCAGATCTCCATATCGTCTTGCACCGTCTGAGATGCAAGAGTTGTCTAAGCAACTCCAGGAGCTTTCTGACAAAGGTTTTATTCGTCCTAGCTTTTCACCTTGGGGTGCTCCCGTAGTTTTTGTCAAGAAGAAGGATGGATCTTTTAGGATGTGTATCGATTATCGTGAGCTTAACAAGCTTACCATCAAGAATCGATATCCCCTACCTCGCATTGATGATCTCTTTGATCAGTTACAGGGCTCTTCTTATTTTTCAAAGATTGATCTACGTTCTGGGTATCATCAACTACGTTTGCATGAAGAAGATATTCCCAAGACAGCTTTCCGCACTCGGTATGGGCATTATGAGTTCACAGTTATGCCATTCGGTTTAACAAATGCTCCTGCTGTTTTCATGGACTTAATGAATAGGGTATGCAAACCTTATTTAGATAAGTTCATCATCGTTTTCATTGATGACATCTTGATATACTCTAAGACGCAAGCTGATCATGAACAACATCTTCGTCTCACTCTGGAACTCCTAAAGAAAGAACAAGTTTTCGCCAAGTTCTCCAAGTGTGAATTTTGGCTTAAGGAAGTTCAATTTTTGGGGCATATCGTCAACGAACAAGGTATTCATGTAGATCCCTCCAAGATCAGTGCGATTAAGGATTGGGATACGCCTACTACTCCTACTGAAGTTCGTTCTTTTCTTGGTCTAGCGGGTTATTATCGCCGCTTCATTGAAAATTTCTCGAAGATTGCAGTTCCTCTAACTGCTCTAACTCAGAAGAACAAACCCTTTGATTGGGGATTCAAACAAGAGGAAGCTTTTCAAAACTTGAAGCATAAGCTTTGTGATGCGCCTATTTTATCATTGCCTGAGGGTAATGATGATTTTGTCATGTATTGTGATGCATCAAACTTGGGTCTTGGCTGTGTTCTCATGCAAAGGAACAAAGTCATAGCATATGCATCGAGGCAGTTGAAGATACATGAGAAAAACTACACCACTCATGATCTTGAGTTAGGTGCAGTTGTCTTCGCTCTTAAGATCTGGAGACACTATTTGTACGGTACAAAATGTGTGGTTTTCCCGGACCACAAAAGTCTTCAGCATATCTTCAATCAGAAAGAAATCAACATGAGGCAGCGACGTTGGGTTGAGCTTCTAAACGACTATGACTGCGAAATTCGCTACCATCCTGGTAAGGCGAACGTCGTGGCTGACGCTTTGAGTCGTAAAGAACATGTCAAGCTTCATTGTGTTCGTGTTCAATCTGATATACAAACTCGATCTGATATCCAAACCCGCATCTCTCAGGCTCAACACACTTGTGTTTCACAAGGTTTGATGGGTAAGGAGTTACCCTATCACATAACACCTGATCTTGAACTGAAGGACAATGGATCGTATTACTTCATGGACCGTTTGTGGGTCCCAAGCCAAGATGATCTTCACACCTTGCTTATGGATGAAGCCCATAAGTCTCGTTATTCTATTCATCCTGGCTCAGATAAGATGTATAAGGATCTTCGTATTCAGTATTGGTGGCCTGGTATGAAGAAAGACATTGCCTTATATGTATCAAAATGCCTTACTTGTCTTAAGGTTAAGGCTGAACATCAACGTCCTTCTGGTCTATTAGAGCAACCAGAGATTCCAGTTTGGAAATGGGAAAACATTGCTATGGATCTCATTACTAAACTTCCGCGCACTAAGAAAGGTCATGATGCCATCTAGGTAGTTGTTGATCGTCTTACTAAGTCAGCGCATTTCTTGCCAATCCGTGAGGATTTTTCTTCTGACAAACTTGCTAAAATCTATGTGGATGAAATTGTATCTCGACATGGTGTTCCTTTGAACATCATTTCTGACAGAGATGCTCGCTTCACTTCTCATTTTTGGAGAACCATGCAATCTGCTATGGGGACCCAACTTAATCTGAGCACAGCTTATCATCCGCAAACGGATGGTCAATCTGAAAGAACAATCCAGACTCTGGAGGATATGCTTAGAGCTTGTGTGATCGATTTTGGTGGTAGTTGGGATTCACATCTTCCGTTAATTGAATTCTCCTACAACAACAGTTATCACTCCAGCATCAACGTGGCTCCTTTCGAAGCTCTCTATGGTCGAAAATGTCGTTCACCAGTCTGCTGGAATGAGATCGGTAAGGCTCAGCTTACTGGACCTGCCCTCATTTTAGAAACTACTGATAAGGTTAAGAAAGTTCGTGATAATCTTCAGACAGCTAGAAGTCGTCAAAAGAGTTACGCGGACCAACGACGCAAGCCCTTGGAATTTCAAGTCGGTGATTGCGTATTACTTAAGGTCTCACCTTGGAAAGGTGTGATCAGATTTGGAAAGAAAGGAAAACTTGCACCTAGATACGTTGGACCATTCAAGATCGTCGAAAGAATCGGTAAGGTAGCCTACAGACTTGAGTTACCTCCTGAACTTGGAAACGTTCATCCAACCTTTCACGTGTCCAATCTCAAGAAGTGTCTTGCTGATGAGAACCTCCACATACCGCTTGATGAAATTCGTGTGGATAACACGATGCATTTTGTTGAAAAACCTGTGGAAATCATGGAACTTGAAGTCAAATGGCTCAAACGCAAGCGCATTCCATTGGTCAAAATTTGCTGGGAATCTAAGCGTGGACCTGAGTTAACTTGGGAACGTGAAGATCAAATGAAGGCGAAGTACCCACATCTATTCCCACGAGTTTCCTCTAAACAAATTTCGGGACGAAATTTCCACAGGTAGGGGAGACTGTGACACCTGTGTCTGCAATCATTGTAAAAAGTTCATTTATCAATAAAACAAAGTTATTTTATCCCAATGTTTGTTTGTTTATGTTTGACATTTTTCATGTTTTGACTTTTATTCAATTTCAAACTCTATATCGCTTTCTGGAGAGTTATACGCAAACTGGTGTGTAAACGTAGTCAGTTTAACGTGACAAATACTCCGGAACATCAACATATACCTAACATACCTTAAATAACCTTTACATAACTTAGGAATAAGTTTTGAAGGCTTTGGTATGGCAAAATCAAGTTTAATCGCTTACAGGGACTAAATTCGACAAACTGCGAAAGTATGATGATTCGTACTGGAACAGACATTCCAGAACATGACCATAAGTTAAACATACCATAAATATCCTTTACATAGCTTAGAAATAGGCTTTGAGGAGTTCGGTGTGCTAAAATAAACTTTTGGGTCATTCAGGGACTAAAAGCGTCAAAAAGTGCACAAGTTTGCATTTTCGTGCATAACTTACGTTCTGAATACATCCGGACATCCAACAATTTATGTAATCATTAAAATATTATGTTTTAGTGATTGTCTTGTTAAAAATCCATTCGTCGCGCAATTTGGACCGTTTTTGCGTCCGTTACGACTTCCGTCATAATTAACCGAACAACGCAATCATACGGCCAAACGAACCGACATCCGGCATATTTTTGAGCATGTTTCATGTTACCTATGCTTTAACATCCTTATGGAGCTTAAAATTGGGTTTGACGGGTGTTAGAAGTGCCAAAACACGACTATACGCGCACAGGGGCCTGTTCTGCCAAAAATGAAACTTTGCTGGTCTGCACAAGGCTTACGGACCGTAAGCACTTATCCATACGGTCCGTAAGGACCTCCCAGATCAGCAAAACCAGATTAAACAGCTGTTATGCACTCATAACCCACTTACACATGGTATTTCCTGATACTAGGGGCTCTAATGGTTTTATAAAACTATGGGCTTGAGGTGTATGGATGAGATTGAAGCACGGTTTTCGAGGAACGATCTTAACGGTCCTAGAAATCCTATAAATACCCCTCAAGTTCCCAACTCAAAACCCACACCTTTAAATCTGAATTTGTTCTCTAAGTTGATGTGTTTATCACTTCATACCTGAGAATATTCGGATCAAAACTTCCGTTCTTGGACCCGTTGTAAGTCCTCTTTCGTTCTTTTAGCGTTTTCTGCGTTGACCAGTTTATGGTCAACACAAAGTTCGGTTGAACTTCGCAACATTAGCGTAATCATGATGGCTATAGTCCCTTGTAACTATACCTACTGATTACCACGTTATCTAGACTCAGTGACGAGTCGTAGTTTCGGCCAAACTTGTTTGTTTTGATACCAAACTTGTTTTCTTGCGTATTTTGTAACCAAACTACTTTTAGGTATCAAAACCGTTTGTTTTGATACCAAACTTGTTTTCTAACTTAGTTAAGCATGTTTTAACATGCTTAGCTCGTCATTTTTAGTTTAGTGCTTATATAGGGTCGTAAGGTAAGCGATCTAAACAATCGCTTATACTTTCGAACCCGACCCATTTGGTCGATCATTAGGATCCGACCAAACACATTAGGTGACCATAGTTGTATAGGGAATAACCTTCCGAGGTTATACCTTATGGTCACAACGTTAGTTAGTTGTATGATAGGTAGTTTATATGCCTTAGGTAAATTACCAAAATGCCCTTTTTTCGCCAAAATTCATTTTAAGCATATGTAACATAATTTTTTATATCTAAACTGATTTGGAAACAATATTAGACATGTTAAGGCATATTTTACTTATCATAGGACTAGTTAGGCGTTCCGAACGCGTTTTACGTGAACGACGCGTTAAAGTAGCATAAGCTACCTAAACGGGTCGTAATGGGTCGTAAGCACTTAGGTTAGGTTTCATTTAGTATGTAGGCTTTGTTAAACCATATTACCTGAGTTCCCATACTCATTTGGTTTACGAACCCTCAATCTATCCGATCCTCCGATTAGGTCCGGTTTATTAACATAGTTACCTATATTAGGTGCCGTTTGATTTCCGTGATCTCTAGCATTGTTTGGTTGTTACTCAAGGACTTCTAGGCAATCTCAAGTGAGTACATAGACCCCTCTTTTACTGTTTTCAAACTGTTTTGGGGTGAAACACATGTGCCTACTTGTTACTTTCATGCCTTCCTGTTTTCATATCATATACTTGCTATGTTCATTAGTACACTTATAGTACATGATTTCATTACATTGTTTTGCTATGTATGTTAACTTAGCATGCTAGCACATTGATTTGCATTACATTACTTTGCTATATATGTTTACTTGGCATATTAGCACATTGTTTTACATTACATTTCTGCTATGTATGTTGACTGAGCATGCTAGCACATTGATTTACATGACTTTTCTGCTTAGTATGTTAACTTAGCATACTTGGCACATTGTTTTCATATAACATGTTTACATTTGGTATAGCATTTGGTTTGTACAAACGGGACTTATATACGTTCATTAACATTAGCTACGCTGCTCGGTAGTAAGTAGTGGTACCATAGGACTTGACAAATCCCGTTCCTGACATCCTAGGATTGTTTGGGTGTAAGGAATGACTGAATCCAAAAACATTTCTTTTGATAACCTTGACTTAGGGTTATCCGTCTGTCTCAAGGCTTGAATGTATGCGTTAACTTACCACATAAGTGTTTGTATCAATATAACATGCATTTACTTTGCAAAACGTAACTTTTTGATATATTCAAAATACTTTGTTTTGTACATTTTTACATTTGGTTTATGTAACAACACATTACTTACCATACATAACATTTGTTACACATTACTTGACCACATTTGGATTTTTAAAATTTGATATAGTTTATACAAGGACTTTTTGACAATTGGTTTAAACGTAGACTTTATACATTGGTGGTTTGTTTAAGTGACTTAAGTAACGAGATGTGAGTAGTATGATACAAGTATGGTGGATACGCCGCTGGTACTTCCTATATATAAGTGTTTGTATTATATTACATATCATAGCGTTATTTGAATCATTCATTTTGGACTTATACATTTTACACAAGTAACATGCTTTTCACAAGACTTTGGTTTACAAAACAGTTCATTCTATACAACTCATTTTACTTGGTTATTCATTTAACCATATATTATTCTTTTATTTATACATATCATCTGATCTTATCGCTTTTCAAATGATTTACAAAACAAAACAATTTACAAGGTTCGTGACTAAATTTTATTAAACTTAAGTCATGAATCCTATTTTCACAAAACCTATGTATCTCACAGGCATTTTTATGCTGACGTACCTATTTTCACATGTGTTTTCAGGAGTTGTTGCTTAGGATGATGATCGTGACATTAGGGCGGACCTGTGCCTTAGTGACTTAAAACAAAGCAATAACTAGTTTAATTATGTTATGTACTCTTTATTTCCTGTTTTTAGGCAATGTAACTCTCTTGTTGGATAAATAAAATATAACTTAAATTGCCATGGTTATGAAACAATTAATTCTGTTACAACACTCCCCGACGTTTCCGCCACGTTTTGTTGTTTTACGTGGTCGGGGTGTGACACCTATACTTTAACTTCCTTGTAGATCCTTGAAAATGGGTTAACAGGGGTTAAACACATCAAAAACTAAGTTTTGAGTTGCAGGGGCCTGTTCTGCCAAATTTTGAAACTTTCTGCAGAAGCCCTATCTGGGCGCGACGGCCTGAGGCCTTAGCTGTCGTGGGGCGCGACCCTTACATCTGGGCAGATTCAATGTATTAGCTGTTGCACTTGTTTTCTTCCTTAGTTTTTCAATATTGTGGGCTTTTTGAGTGAAAATCAAGGCTTTAAATCTAAACCAAACACTTGTAATGATCCTACACATGCTTGGGCAATACACAATCCACATGGCATGATCTTGTGGCTTTAATTCAAGTATAAATACCCCTCAAATCTGCCCATTTCCCTGCTCATTCTCATTTTCTCATCTCAAACACTCTAAGTAGAGGCTACCACTTGTTTGGAGGCCTCTTACCTGAGTTCTTCTAGTCATTTTCTAGCCTTAGAGCACTTGTAAGTGTTCTTTCATGGCTTGTTCATTTGTTTCAGCAATTACAAGCTGAAAGTCAAACGGTTTGACTACCATTTGACTTTCGGTTTTGACCATGAATTGGTCAAGTCAAACTTCAATCGAACTTTGCAACGTGATCATAATTACGATGGTTATAATCCCTTGCAATTATACCTACTGATTACCACGTTTACTAGTCGAAGTGACGAGTCAAAGTTTCGGTCAAAATGCACGTTTATGTGCATTTTACGACGGAACTATTTTCGGGTATCAAAACACTTTGTTTTGATACCAAATTAGTTTTCTAACTTAGTTAAATATGTTTTAACATGTTAACTCGTAACTTCTAGTTTAGTGCTTATTTAGGGTCGTAAGTCAAGCAGTCTAAACAACCGCTTAGACTTTCGAACCCGACCCGTTTGGTCGATCATTAGGATCTGACCAAACATATTTTGTGACCATAGTTGCATAGGAAATAACCTTCCGATGTTATAGCTTATGGTCACTTCGTTTAATTAGTTGTATGATTGGTAGATTATATGCCTTAGGAAAATGACCAAAATGCCCTTTTTGCGCATAATTTCAATTTAAGCCTATCCAACCTAAATTTTGACACATAAACTGATTATGCAACATTATTAAACATGTTAGGGCATATAATACTTATCATAGGGCTAGTTAGACCATCCGAATGCGCATTTGCGCAAATGACGTGTTAAAGTAGCGTAAACTATCTTAACGGGTCATAACGGGCCATAAGCACTTAGGATTGGTATCAAATCAGAATGTAGGCTTTGTTAAACCATGTCATATGAGTTCCAACACTCATTTGGTTTACAAGACCTCATTCTATCCGATCTTCTGATTTAGGTCCCGATTATTAACATAGTGATTCCATACTACGTGCCACTTGATTCCTTGACTTCCCGAGCTTTGTTAGTTCACTAGATCAAGGATACTTGAAATCTCAAGTGAGTACATAGTCCCCTCTTTTACCATTTTCAAATATTTTGGGGTGATACACATGTGCCTACTTGTTACTTTCGTGCTTTTCATGTTTTTCAAGACATATACTTGCTATGTTCATCTAGTACACATATAGTACATGATTTCAATTATGCTTTGCTACGTATGTTGACTGAGCGTGCTAGCACATTGATTTCATAGACACTTTTGCTGCATATGTTTACTCAGCATATGGGCACATTGATTTACATTACATTTCTGCTATGTATGTTGACTGAGCATGCTAGCACATTGATTTCATGGACATTTCTACTTCGTATGTTTACTTAGCATACTTAGTACATGGTTTTTACATGACATGCTTACATTGGTTATGACATTTGGTATGTTTAACGGGACAAAAATACATTCATTAACATTGATCACGCCGCTCGGTAGTATGTAATGGTACCATAGGACTTGACAAATTCCGTTCCCGGCTTCCTAGGTTTGTTTGGAAGTAGGGAATGACAGAATCCGAAAACATTTTTGATAAACCTTTGACTTGTTAAGGGTTTATCTGACAGTCTCAAGACTTGAATGTATGCGATAAACACAACCACATAAATGTTCGTAACAATAAAGCATTGGTTTTGCAAAACGTAACTTTTCATTTAAACTTTGGTTTATTCAAAGACATTGTTTTGTACATGACATTTGATTACACATGACATTTGATTATACATGACATTATACATATGGTTTGAGTAAATACTCTTTATTCACCATACAAGACATTTGATTTTACATGATATTATACCTATGGTTTGAGTAAATACTCTTTATTCACCATACAAGACATTTGATTATAGAAGACATGGTTTATACTTGACTGTAACGCCCTGCATCCTTAAACTTTTAGCTATTGTCAATTTTAGTCCCTATACTATATGACTCTTAAAACTTTTGACACTTGTGAATCTTTATGCTATGAAACTTGAATCTTATTGATACTTGATACTTAATTCTATGAAGCTAGATTCTTGAAACTTGATTCTTAATACTAGATTCTTGATGCGTAATTCTAGAAACTTGATTCTTGATACTATGAGACATGATACTTAATTCTAGATACTTGATTCTTGATGCTTTACTCTAGACACTAGATTCTTCACACTTGATTTTTGATACTATGAAACTAGATCCTTGATGCTTGGAAACTAGATTCTTGATTCTTGATACTTGATACTTGGTGTTTGACTCTTGAGACTCGTGAAACTTGAGACTTGGTTGAACGAGAGACTGGAGACTTGTCACTGGTGTAAACTCAGAAACTTTTGTGTTAATGTTATAATCTAGTTATGTGATACTATTACACAATAATACGCAATGCAACACTTAATCTAACTTGCAAAACGAACCAAAGACGGAAAAATGGCAAAAGGATTGGACTGTCCGAATGGAAATCCGATCGGATGACCATCCGATCGGAGGGCCATTCGAACGAACATCCATCCGATCCATTGCCACACTGCCTTAACTCCCTTCTTGCACTATAAATAGGACCTGTCACATCATTCATCACTGATGTGACAGCCTCCTTCGATCCAGACGCACGCACTCTCATTCTTGGGCACTTTTCTTCGTTTGTAGGCCGATTTTTGTGAGTTTTCAACCTAAATCTTGCACAACTTCAATCTTTAAACTATTCTCTACATGATTCTTCTTCAAAATCACACTTTTCACCGTGAAATCTCTGAGATTTGAGCTCTTGAGGATAACGTCATCATGGAGGTTTGTACAAACAGTTGTGTGATGTCATTCCATTCAAGATCTAGCTCAGATCTAAGGAATTTCATGTGCTTTTATACCGAATCCTTACTGAATCTAAGCTTTTCAGTCAATTTCATGTTTATCTTCAAACTTTCTTTAATTTTCTACTTAAAAAAGGTGGCATCCGGACCCAATTGGGCTGTAGACTTGATGATTAGTCTGAAGTCGGCTTGGAAATGGATTATCGCCGGAGAAGATGGACGGATTACGAATTCAGACATGAACACCGTCAAGAACAGACACCTGATCGAACGGGGTGATTCCCATCCGATCAGACAGGCTGAGCTTTGCTGTGTTTCCCATTGTCTCAATACGTGCCATGTCGTCATCGCTAAACTCGAAACTTAGAAACTTTACAAGGTTGCAAAAAAGGGACAAGGTCATCTCAATCGAATGGCAATCCGATCGAACTGTCGTCCGATCGAACGGCCATCCAATCAAGTGGTATGTGCCTTACAACCTTCAAGACTTAAACTATTTTGAATCTGAAACTTTGAACTTTGAAACTTGCACACGAAGGGTCATTCGACCGAACAGCCATCCGATCGGATGACCATCCGATCAAATGACTTGGTATAAACACTTCTAAAAGTCAATACTTTTGGAAACTTAACTTTGGATTGAATGACCATTCGATCGAATGGCCATCCGTATGGATGAACATCCGATCGGATGGCGATCCGTCTGAATCACATGAGTCATCCGACCGGATGACCATCCGTCCGGATGGCCATCCGATCAGGTGACTGATCTGACACTTTGCATGATTCCCATTATTCTGCTCGGCACTTATCTATTATACTCTAATCAGGCTAATCCTAAGAGCTTCCTTTGATCCAATAACAGTTTTACAAGTTAAGCAATTGTTGTGAGTATACTCGATCCCTTTTCGTTTTAAACTTTTGGGATGCAACATGTATTCCATGAAACTTAAAACTTTTGAATCTAAACTCTATCCTCTGTGAATGTGAAACTTGATACTTGTGATTCTTGATTCTTGATTCTTTATGCTATGTGAACGTTTAATCCTTGTGTGTAGTTCCGCCTTAACAATAGTAGCGCTATAGGAAGATGCACCTCCCCATTATTCTCGGGGGTATTGTTAGGAGGATTCTATTTGCTTTCCTTGATTATTGGGAAAGTGGTTAAAGCATCGGGACACTTGGGCTATCACTTGGACTGCGAACACTAGCATGGCTGAAACTATTTTATCGTTTACATGATGGATATGTGTCTTTTAATCTATTACGCTATATACTCAAACTTGTATACTCGCCAGTACATTTTTGTACTGACTTTATTTTATTACATGTTGTAGGCTGGTAGGATGCTATGATCAAGAAACGAGCTAGGATTGCTGCTAGAAACTCATCCTAGTTAATCTTAGAAACTTTGAAACAATTTTAGTGAATTGTATTTGATACTTATGTTATGGTTTGTGTTTGATTTTAGACAATGTTATCATGAAACTTGATTAATCTATATTGAAACTATTAGTGTTATGGAAACTCATGAGCAATCTAAACGCTTAGTGCCGCACCCCGATGTTTCCGCCATCGGTTGGGGTGTGACAGATTGGTATCAGAGCCATAACTATAGGGAATTAGGAAAAGTAAGAATACTTTGCCTAGTCTATAGTTCTAGGAATCTTGACTCTTATCTGTTGTTTAAGACTTATCCATTCTACCGTATCTGCTTCCTAGCAGCACATTTTCCTGTTAAACTTACATGTCTTTCCTAAGGCTGACACAATATACACTTGATACATTGAAAACACTGCTAATCAGTGTTTGTATTTTGTACGAGATTTGCCCTCAAGTCAGGAGTGACTTCCGAACCTTGATGGGAAAATTTTCTTGTTATATTCTAGTAGGTCTTATCTTTTGATAAGTACCGATGCTATTAGGGTACGAAGTTGTCAAGGTAGAGGTGAAACTCATACCTTGTTAACGTTTTCCACTCTTTGATTTTATGTCTCGCCAAAGTCTCGAAATTCCCAATCAATTAGGAATGTAAAATGACCGAAAGGACGAATATCGTAGGCCTAACATCGATGACGTATTTGTCTAAGTAAGTCAAGACACGTTGCCTCAATTCAAAATGGGTTCGATTCACTTTGGTTAGTCACCGTTCCTCTACCCGGAACGATCCTATGTTTTATGAGCCTATCTTTTATGTTATCTCGAATTTTATGTGTGGTTTTAAACTTGATTCTTCGTTTATTTTGAGACTTTTTACACAAATCGCACGTATGTCCGCAATCTAAAGCGATAATTCTAATCTCTCAGGATCAAACTAAATTACGAAGCTTTATTCATCATGTTAATCTATGTGGGAATCTTGATCGACTATGATACTATGTGAATCTATCAGATGAATCTATGTGTTATTGTGGTTGTGAAACACTAAACGTAACGTGGCACTGAAATACAAGACAGAAGTGACATGTCTGAAACATGGTGGATACGCCGCTGGTACTTCCTATATATAAGTGTTTCCGACATGTTACCAACTTTCGTACCACGTGCCATGCGAAACTTAGTGTTTTGCGGACCGATGATGAGAATATTGAATTCTAAGCTATGAGAAGCTATTTGTGTAATCTATGTGTAAACTATGTGTACTCTAGTGTGTATGTGTTTTTTGAGTAACAAAATGCGAAATGTAGCCTAGCGCCGAAGACGAGGCGGACGTGGCATGTCCGAAACATGGTGGATACGCCATTGGTACTTCCTATATATAAGTGTTTCTGTCATGTTACCGAACCTTCGTACTACGCGCTAAGTGAAGTTCGTAGTTTTGCGGACTCGTGGTGGAGATGTTGAATCTACTGGGTTAATCTATGTGAAAGTTTGGTGAGAGTGATGGAATCTAATGTTGTGGTTAGCGAAGCATGACACTGATGACGAGATAGACATGGAATGATTGAAGCATGCTGGATACGTCGCTGGTACTTCCTATATATAAGTGCTTCCATCATGTTGCCGAACTTTCGTAGCACGTGCCATGCGGGAGTTCGTTGTGTTTGTGGACTGTGGTGAGATTGTTAACGCTAATCTATGAGAAACTATTTGGGTAATCTACGTGTGTATGATGATGATGATGATGATGAGTGTGTTGTTATGATTGGCAAATGCGACACATAACATGACACCGAATACGAGGCAGAAGTGATGTGCCCGAAACGTGGTGGATACGCTGCTGGTACTTCCTATATATAAGCGTTTCTGACATGTTACCAAACTCCGTACAACGTGCCATGCGAAGGTCGTGGGTTGCGGCTGTTGAAATCTATTGGAATCTATGAAACTTGTTGGAAACTTGAATCTTTAAACTACATGAAACTTGTTGAATCTTGAGTCTTTAATCTATCGTGTGTGAATCTATATACTGTGAGACTTTGTGACCTAGACTTATGCGATCCTCTGGTTGGATCTTTAGATGTCTTCTCGTAAGCTATCCGACACTCTCAAGAGATCCAGGGAGAAGTCTCAGAAAAAGATGATGTCTTTCATGGCCGACCAGATCGCTCGAGTCGTGCCAAAGATCGTCTCTGAGATCCAAGGATCGAACACTCCCTAAGCCTTTCACGGGCAGTGATGGGGTGACCGCTATGCTCGAGTGGTTTGACAGCATCGAGGTCACCTTCATTAACAGCGAGTGCCCAGAGCATTTAAAGACTAGGAGTGCTACGGGAATGTTTCAAGGCAGAGCTCTGGAGTGGTGGTCAAATTAGAGAAACATCTGTTCGAATGAAGAAGCCTATGCTGAGGTGCGAGAATTAATGATGCTTGAATTCTTCCCTCCCCATGAACAACTGAAGCTTGAAGAAGAGTTTTGGAATTTGAAGCAAATTGGTGATGACAATCTGGCTTATACTACCCATTTCAAGCAGCTCAACTTGATCGTTCCTCACTTGGTTTCTACCCCGAAGCGCATGATCACCAAGTACATCAATGGTCTACCTCCTGCTATGCGTGATTCTATTGAAGCAGCTCAGCTCGAAACTATTGAGGAAGTCTACTGTCTTGCAGCTAGTCTCAACAACAACCGCATCCGTGATAAACAGTTTGCTACTCCTGCTCCTTCTAAATCAGCGCATCAAGTTACCCAACAGCCTAGTGGCAGCAAGAATAAGAGGAGAAAGTCTCAAGGTTTAGGATGCAATGCTATTGTTCCTGCTGCTAAACCTGCTGTTGCTGCTGCTGCTTCAAACCCGCTTGCTCCTGAAATCAAAAGGCGGTACACTGGGCCTCACCTCAAGTGTACAACTTGCAACTTTCATCATCCTGCCGCCTCTGCATGTCGTTTGTGTACCAACTGTAATCGCTATGGTCACACAACTCCGTATTGCCGTCAAGTTAACCTGGCCCAACAAGCTCAGCAAGCCCCAGTTCAAGCAGCCTTACCAGCTCTTCCAGCTCCTCAGCAGAATCCGAGGTCAGTCAACGCTGTTCGTGCATGCTACAAGTGTGGAGATACTACTCACCTCCGTAAATAGTGTCCTCAGCTGAACCCGGATCAACAGCCAGCTGCCCATGGATGAGCGTTTAATCTTAATGCTAATCAGGCTCGTAACGACAATGACGTCGTTAATGGTACGTTTCTCATTAATAACCTTTACGCTTCGATACTATTTGATACTGGTGCCGATAGAAGCTTTGTGTCCGTAGAATTTGAATCTTTGATAAATTATGCACGATCTAAGTTACCTAAGTCATTTTTGGTTGAGATTGCCGATGGTAAATGTGACAACTGCCACTTTTCGGTAACTTTCTTACACTTAAAGTACTCATTTTAGCTACATTTTTATGCATTTTGAACACTCGAACTGCGTATTTCGTGACATACACTTAGAATACTCATGGAATACTTACTTAGGATGCATATGATTCATTTTTATTAAGTACATTTGAAGCAGTTTAAACAATGCATCGGAACCACTAGAAAAGCACCTAGTAAACTAGTATTCCGACGAAAACGCAGGATCCGCAGAAACCATCTAAATGGCATCTTTAGGACTCAAATGAAAGTCCAACATCTAATATACATTAAACCCTAACTAGGAATGCAAGGGTTTGATTTAAAACCTTCCCGCAGTCCGATAACACTAAAAACTGCCCGAAAAGCACTAAAAGCAACGATTGCAACACTTTTTCGCAGAAATTTTGCAGAAATCAGCCATTTAATATTTTTGCAACATGTAAAAGTGCTATTTAACATAGAATTCATATGAGGATACCTTCGGGTATCATCCGAACCAATAACTACGTCAATTCACACAAGTTACACAACTTAGCGTTCAAATAACATCTAACCGAAACAATTCGAAACAAATATCCGAACAATATCAAATCTTTTTTTTAGTGACCATCTAGTGTTAATTGGATCATTATCGTCTAGTAATGGTCATTTAACACCCTTTAAACACTTAAACACTTATACATATAACTTTGAGTAAACTGCTAAATTCGTCCCTGAGGTTTGACTCAAATTGCTAGATCAGTCCAAAATCAAGTTTTGTTGCTAAAACAGTCCCTGAGCCTAGTTTCTGTTGCTATTTCAGTCCAATAAATTAACACCCTTAGAACCTCTGTTAATGAATGGGTAAAACTGCTAAATTCGTCCCTGAGGTTTGATTCAAGTTGCTAGATCAGTCCAAAATCAAGTTTTTTGAATTTGTTAATTATAAACTTATTTAGGTATATAATTTTTCTAGACTTGCATTAATTTTTTGAATTTGTTAATTATAAACTTATTTAGATTATAAACTTATTTAGGTGTATAATTTGCAAGTCTAGAAAAATTATTTGTTAGTTATTTTGATTATTATTATTATTATTATTATTATTATTATTATTATTATTATTATCATTAAATGTTTACTAATTATATACTTAAGTATTTAAATAAGATAATACTTAATTTAAATAAAATTAGTTTTAAAAATATAAATGTAGCTTTTTTGAAGAGCGCAATTTAACCGGCCCAGCCTTAAATACTGATTTTATTTTGATGTTGTTATTGTTGTTGTTGTTACCATGTAAATATTTAGTATTTATTTAAGGATTTAAATAAGACAACATTTAATTTAAACAATATTTAGTTATGAAAAATACAAACATTATATGTAAATTTAAATATTAAGAAATTAACATAATTTTTATTTATTTTTATTTAAATCGTAATATTTAATGTTTAATATTTATCAATTATTTTAATTTAATATTTGTAATATTTAGGGTAGACTTGTAATTTATCTTAAATTTTAAGACATTTAAGAAAATATATAATGCATTTGGTACAAGTATTGATGCATTAAGAACCTGTCATTTACCATTTTTTTTTCTCTTGTGATATTAATGATTTATTCAACGAACATAAATATAACTGGACCCGCCTTAAACTGTATTTGGGTATTATTATTGTTATAACTTTGTAAATATTTAGTAGTTATATACGTAAGTATCTAAATAAGATCACACTTAATCTAAATAGTATTGAGTTATAATTAACAAATTATATACCTAAATAAGTTTATAATCTAAATAAGTTTATAATTAACAAATTCAAAAAATTAATGCAAGTCTAGAAAAATTATATACCTAAATAAGTTTATAATTAACAAATTCAAAAACTTGATTTTGGACTGATCTAGCAACTTGAATCAAACCTCAGGGACGAATTTAGCAGTTTTACCCATTCATTTACAGAGGTTCTAACGGTGTTAATTTATTGGACTGAAATAGCAACAGAAACTAGGCCCAGGGACTGTTTTAGCAACAAAACTTGATTTTGGACTTATCTAGCAATTTGAGTCAAACCTCAGGGACGAATTTAGCAGTTTACTCTATAACTTTCCTAAACAATTTCCTCAATAATCCTAACACTTTTTAACAAGGTAAGTCATGAAACAAATTCACAAGGCAAGGGTACCCCCCCCCCCTTCATTCACGGTTATAACACCATGTGGGGCCCATTTTTTTTACCTTGTTTCCAAAAATATCTTGCTAGTTACCCTTGATGCAAGTTGGTGAAGCAAGTGGGCCTAGTGGTGAAGTTAGTGAAGACTTATAACAACTACTTACCATAATCACTAACCACATTCATCTCATTTTCACCTTTACTTTCACCTAGTTAAGAAAACTCCCTCAACCTTCATATCCTAGCCAAGAACACCCACCAAAATCATTCACCATTTTAACACTTTTTGATGATCAAAATGGGGCTTGAAGTTACTTAAGGTGATCTAAAGCAACAACAAGAAGAAGCAAGCCATTCCATCCATTCCATAGCTTCCAAACACCAAGATCCACACTTTTTCTTTTCTTTAATCATCATCAAGATCATCCCTAGCCATTAGTGCTAGAAGTAAGCTTCTAAAATCTCTTTTTCATACAAAATAATATGAAAATACAAAGAAGCAAAATAATAATCATGATATAAAAGTGTGTTTATGTTGTGATTTAAAGATGATTACTTGCATATTTGATCTAGTTTTGATGATTAGCATACAAATAACTTGTTAGATGATGTTTAAAAACATAATCTAACAAGTGTACATGAAAATGTTTAAGGGTTTTGTTAAACATAAATGTTTAGATGGATTATCATAATCTTTGATTTTGTTAAAGTATATAAGGTTTTTCACTAAAAATAATACTTTTACAAAGTTATAAAAAGAAACATACAAGGTGGGGTTTTATAAAAAGTTTGTTAAAACTAGAAGTAAAGCATGGATTTTGAACTAGTTAACTTATGTTATGATCATACCAAAACCCTACATGTTATTGATTTCATCTTGTTAAGATTTTGATATAAATCTCATATGTTTTTATTAAGAAAAATATGAGAAGATTATTGGTGATTTTATAAGAAAAAGATATGTTTTATATAAACATGGCAAGGTATATATTTCAAAGGAAATATGGCCATTTTTCTTAAAAATCATAAGTTATAAAAACTATTATTTTTGACAAAATCTTTATTAGATTAAAAAGATTTTAAAGAATAGTTTTTATAAAAGCAAAGTTTGATATAAATATATATTTTTGAGAAAATATATATTTAGTTAACTTAACAACTTATGTGCTATGTGTTATTTGTTTGTATTAGTTATATGTATGATAACTAGGAACTTGAATACAATGGTACAAATAAACACAATGTACATTTCGACTAAAGTCTTACAAGACTACATGTAAATACGCCTTAAAAACAACTTACGGACATTCCGAGCCTTCAGACACAACTTATGGTCAAAACGGACGACGGGCGAATCTATAAACATATCGCCATTCCGAGGAGTTACTACGACGCTTAGGCGATCTTTCGACGCGGATACATATATATATTACCGTTAACAAAAGTCAAAATTTTAGAAACTTATAAAAACTTATATGTCTTCTATTTAACTAAAAACTCCATGTATGGTGATTTTTATAAAATGAAAGATGTTTTATAAATGGGCTTATAATTACAAATGGGCTTATTTTTATAAATGGGCTTATACTTACAAATGGGCTTATTTTTATAAATGGGCTTATATTTACAATTGGGCTTATCTTCATAAATGGGCTTATCAAAATACTTAGGCTAAGCCCAATAACATAAATACATGGGCTAAGCCCAATGCCAAAACATATGGGCTAAGGCCCAATAACATTAAGCCCAATAACATGAATACATGGGCTAAGCCCAATGTCAAAACATATGGGCTAAGGCCCAATAACATTAAGCCCAATAACATTTGGGCCCAATAATATTATGGCCCAATAACATAAATTCATGGGCTAGGCCCAATAACATTAAGACATGGGCTCGGCCCAATGACCTATAATTGATGAAAATACAATTTTACAATTTATTCATACAAGATATGAAATCAAGAGGACAAGACCCGATGATACAACTCACAAGATACATATTACATATATATATTTGGTGAAATATATATATATATATATAGAGAGAGAGAGAGAGAAAGTATAATGTACAAAAGGGCTTAACGTACGTTAACGTACGCGATAGAAATAGAACGTGCGAAATTATTATCCCATGCGTGATTATCACATTTTTTTATCAACATAACTTGCGTAATTAAGATCCCATGCGTGATTAGTTCCAAAAAACTGATCCCATGCGTGATTAACGGCTCCCATGCGTGATTAACTGGCTCCCATGCGTGATAAACTGATCCATGCGTGATTTTTGGCCTGATCCGATGGTTACGCGTGTCGCGTACATGAAGTACGATAAGCCTTTTTGTATGTTAACCTTTCTCTCTCTCTCTCTCTCTCTCTCTCTCTATATATATATATATATATATATATATATATATATATATAACAGTTTAACAAATCATACATCTAATACACAGTTCAACGAAAAACAAAGACATACAAGTCTTACACACATTCAAGACACAAGACTTGTACTCAAGTCATTTATAAAGACCGAAGTGTCTAACAAATATAAGAACATTTGTAGGTCGCAACACTATTCAGGACGACCGCACGTGAGATCATAGTTACTTCTATTCACGGACGCGATTCTGTGAGTTCATGTCCCCTATTCATTTAAATGTTTTACAACTTTACAACTATCGGGGAAAATACATGTTCAATTGAATGTTAAGTCATGGAATGAAACACCTTTGATCATGTGCGATTAGGGTCATACATCTAAGCACCATTAATCCAAATTGGACCTAGGTACAGAGGATTAGATCTAATGGGTTTTGGCGAGCCCCACTCTTGTTCGTGGGCCCATACAGAAGAGTGCGTTTGCGTCTCAGTCGATAGTTGTCGACACGAAATCATCTAGGTTTGGATTGCTTCCTAATTCGTCACACATATTAATGTCCTCGCGAAACATTAATGATCAACGATTTCATTGACGCTTTACATACTACGTCATTATATACAGATACATCTTATACAACTCACATTTTATGGATACAGTTTATACAACTCACATTTTATGGATACATTTTATACAACTCACATTTTACAGGTACATTTTATACAACTCACATTTTACTGATACATCTCATACAACGAAACTGCATGAACTCGCCAACTTTTGTTGATGTTTTCAAACTTAACATGTATTTCAGGAAATTAGTGGACCATGCGGACATTTCAGTCAAGGAAAGCAAGTATCAAGACTCCATGCCACCATTTGAAGGGCTTGCCCGTTATATACCACCTCTTTGCGGTGATATAGTGGTCAAAGCCTTGACATTTTAAGACTTACATTTTGATGTATAAAACAATGACAACTTATTTTCATTTGATGGTTTGTAACCAATACATTTAACTTATGTTGCGTTCTTTTGAAACGATTATGACAATGGCATTGGAGCTTATTTTTATTCATTTAGTATGTTCACTTATATTGTTATGCAATGAGAACCGATCAGATCACACCTCGTGCTTCCGCTATGAGCGGGTGTGACAGTAAATCGATTCTAGTTAATTCTATTCTCAGTGGTTGTTCCTTGACTCTTAACGACCAAGTATTTACTATTAATCTAATACTTATGCAATTTGGTAGTTTTGATGTCATTATCGGCATGGATTGGTTGCGTAAGAATCATGCCGAGATTGCTTGTCACGAGAAGTTTGTTCATCTACCTCTTCCGTCCGGTGATATTTTGCACGTCTATGGAGACCGACCTTCTAGAGGACTGAGATTGATGTCATGCACTCAAGCGAACAGATGCTTACGTAAACAGAACTTTGCCATCTTGGCCCACGTGGTGGAACAAAAGGGCAAAGGGAAGAACATAAGCGACGTTCCAGCAGTGTTTGATTTCCCTGACGTCTTTCCTGAAGATCTTCCTGGTCTTCCTCCTCCTAGATCCATTGACTTTCGTATTGACCTCATAGCTAGTGCGACTCCTATCGCCAGGGCTCCATATCGACTTGCACCTTCCGAGATGAAAGAATTATCCAGCCAACTACAAGAACTGCTCGACAAGGGATTCATTCGTCCGAGTACCTCTCCATGGGGTGCTCCCGTGCTATTCGTCAAGAAGAAAGATGGTTCGTTTCGTATGATTATCGATTACCGTGAACTTAATAAGCTTACCATTAAGAATCGTTACCATCTCCCTCTTATTGATGATTTGTTCGACCAACTACAAGGCGCGTCCTGTTTCTCGAAGATTGACCTTCGTTCTGGTTATCATCAGCTTCGTGTTCTCGAAGATGATGTACCCAAAACCGCATTTCGCACTCGTTATGGACATTACGAGTTCGTGGTTATGCCTTTTGGCTTGACCAACACACCCGCTGTGTTCATGGATCTCATGAATCGTGTTTGTAAACCTTATCTTGATCGTTTTGTGATAGTCTTTATTGATAATATTCTCATTTACTCGAAATCTAAAACCGATCATGCTCGTGATTTACGCTTGATGCTTGAACTTCTAGGTGGTGAATGCTTATATGCTAAATTTTCTAAGTGTGAGTTTTGGATTAATGAGGTGCAATTTCTTGGTCACATTGTTAGTAGGAAAGGTATTCATGTTGACCCTTCTAAGATCGAAGCTGTGAAGAATTGGAGTACGCCTAAATCTACATCTGAGATTCGTTCCTTCCTTGGACTGGTGGGTTATTACCGCCGATTCATCTTGGACTTTTCTAAGATCGCTGCACCTCTCACTTCGTTGACTCAGAAAGAGAAACCTTTCGCTTGGGGTCCCGAGCAAGAGGAATCCTTTCGGACTCTTAAGACCCTTTTGTGTAACGCTCCTGTCCTTACTCTCCTCGATGGGAATGACGACTTCGTGCGAACCGTGGCTTGGGCTGTGTGCTCATGCAGCGGGATAAGGTTATTGCTTATGCCTCCTGTCAACTCAAAATACATGAGAAAAACTATACTACTCACGATCTAGAGCTTGGTGCAGTTGTGTTTGCATTAAAGATATGCCGACACTACCTGTATGGAACTAAGTGTGTGGTTTTCACTGACCATAAGAGCCTTCAACATATCTTTACTGAACATGCGCCAAAGACATTGGGTGGAATTGCTAAACGACTACGACTGTGAAATTCGCTATCATCCTGGAGAGGCGAATGTAGTGGCTGACGCTCTTAGTTGTAAGACTCATGTTAATACTATTCGTTGCTATCATATCTCTAGTGATCTTCATACTTGTATTCGTGAAGCTCAATATTCGTCAGCTAATGAAGGTAGTCTATTTATTGAAATACGAGGTGCTACGGCGGTTCAACTCGAAACTAAGTCTGATGGACTTCAATACTACCTCAATCGCATCTGGGTGCCAGATCGCGATAATCTCCGTGAGCTCATTATGAATAAGGCTCACAAATCCCGTTACTCTATTCATCCAGGTGTTGATAAGATGTACCATGAATTGCGTATGACTTATTGGTGGCCTGGTATGAAAAAAAACATTGCTGCTTACGTCTCGAAATGACTTACTTGCACGAAGGTGAAGGCTGAACATCAACGTCCTTCAGGACTCTTAGAGCAACCCGAAATTCCCGTTTGGAAATGGGATAGCATCGTTATGGACTTTCTTACCAAGCTACCCCGTACGCCTACCGGTCATGACAGTATTTGGGTGATCATTGACCGTCTGACAAAATCAGCCCACTTTCTCCCTATTCGTGAAGATTATAAAGTGGAGAAACTTTCTAGAATCTATACCGACGAGATTATATGCCGTCATGGCATACCTCTTGACATAATCTCTGACCGTGATGGTCGTTTTACTTCACGTCTTTGGCAAACTTTTTAGTCCGCTATGGGTTCGCCCTTGAATCTTAGCACGGCCTTTCATCCTCAAATGGATGGACAGACTGAGCGTACTATTCAAACCCTAGAGGATATGCTCTGTTCGTGTGTCATCGACTTTGGTGGTAACTGGGATGTACATTTACCATTGATTGAGTTCTCGTACAACAACAGCTATCATTCCAGTATTCAGATGGCTCCTTTTGAAGCTTTGTATGGTCGCAAGTGCCGATCTCCTCTCAGCTGGAATGAGGTTGGCGACAAACAACTTAATGGCCCTAAAATAAATCAAGAGACAACGGATAAGATTCTTCAGATCCATGATAACTTGATCAAGGCTAGGAGCAGACAAAAGAGCTATGCTGATAAAAGGCGCAAGCCTCTTGAATTTGATGTTGGTGATCGGGTTCTTCTCAAGGTATCTCCCTGGAAGGGAGTAGTTCGTTTTGGTAAGAAGGGAAAGCTCGCTCCTCGCTATGTGGTTCATTTCATGATACTCGAAAGGATTGGCAAGGTGGCGTACAGACTCGACCTGCCACAAGAACTAAACAACGTACATCCTGTGTTCCATGTCTCTAATCTACGTAAATGCCTAGTTGCCTAGCCGACGAGTAACTGCAGGTTCCCCTCGAAGCTTTGCAAATAAATGAAGCTTTACACTTCGTGGAGAAACCGGTCGAAATCATGGATCGAGGTGTCAAGCGATTGAGGCGCAACAAAATTTCCATCGTCAAGGTTCGATGGGAAGGGAAGCGTGGTGCTGAATTCACTTGGGAGCTCGAAAGTGATATGAAGACCAAATATCCGTAGCTCTTCGAGCAGTCTTCCTCTTAGATTTCCGGGATGAAATCTCCTAAAGGAGGGGAGACTGTAACGCCCTGCGTCCTTAAACTTTTAGCTATTGTCAATTTTAGTCCCTATACTATGTGACTCTTGACACTTTTGACACTTGTGAATCTTTATGCTGTGAAACTTGAATCTTATTGATACTTGATACTTAATTCTATGAAGCTAGATTCTAGAAACTTGATTCTTAATACTAGATTCTTGATGCGTAATTCTAGAAACTTGATTCTTGATACTATGAGACTTGATACTTAATTCTAGATACTTGATTCTTGATGCTTAACTCTAGACACTTGATTCTTGACACTTGATTCTTGATACTATGAAACTAGATCTTTGATGCTTGGAAACTAGATTCTTGATACTTGATACTTGGTGTTTGACTCTTGAGACTCGTGAAACTTGAGACTTGGTTGAACGAGAGACTCGAGACTTGTCACTGGTGTAAACTCGGAAACTTTTGTGTTAATGATATAATCTAGTTATGTGATACTATTACACAATAATACGCAACGCAACACTTAATCTAACTCGCAAAATGAACCAAAGACGGAAAAATGGCAAAAGGATTGGACTGTCCGAATGGCAATCCGATCGGATGACCATCCGATCGGAGGGACATTCGATCGAACAGCCATCCGATCCATTGCCACACTGCCTTAACTCCCCTCTTGCACTATAAATAGTGTTAGTGCATATGTCTGTTGACTTTGTCTTGTATCGAGTCATGTAATAGAATAGATAAACCAGGACACGTTGTTCGAGAGAAATGGGAAACAGGTCTGAACCAGCCACTTCACACGAAGTGACCAGTTCGTGCGACCTGGACCTGATCGTGTGGACTGTGGTTCATGCGACCTGGATCTCCTATAAATAGGTGAGTCTTGGATTTCATTTGTAACATTCTGATTCCGGAGACGAAGTGCTGCCGAAGTGTCGAACGATCTGTAATCAATTTCAAATCAATCTAAACGACAGTTAAAGTGATTCTTAGTGTTAAACAAGCTGCAAACATGTCCAAATCTTTGAATTCCGCCTTTGGTTAGGTCTAGAACTCTTCTGGTCGACTCATTAGGTCGAACCTTCGATCCTACAAGTAGTATCAGAGCTCAGGAGGAAGAGTTCTTACCATTTCAGCTTGTTTTTACGGATAAATCTGATTTCTACTCATTTCTTCTCACTTTTCTACACTTTTTCATCAAAATCAGAACGTTTTCACGGCTAAAATGACCTGATTTTGTGATATAACACGTAAAACTGAGTTTTAATCAATCCTTGAACAAATCAGAACCTAATTCAACCTAAAACTTGATAAAATTGACCAGATCACGTGAAACACTTGTCAGATCGTGTGAAAAGCTTATCAGGTCACATGTAACTCAAACCAGGTCGCACGGTTTGAGTTCAGGTCGTACGAAGTTGAGTCAGGTCGTTTGAAGATTTAAATCAGGTCGCACGGGTTGAGTGAAATCATCTCAGATCGCACGAGTTGTTAACCAGGTCGTTTGAAAATCTTCAGATCGTGTGAAGTACCAAATCGTTTGATTTCAGCTTGTTTGAAAAACTTCAGTTCGTTTGAAATTCTGATTTTGTGAATCTTTTCATCGAAACATGGACAACGAATTTTATAATGCATTTGCTACTGCTCCGGCGGCTCCAGTTACCGTTGTTGAAACTGTTGGTATTGAGAATGAAACAGGAACTTTCCAAAAACCTCCAAAGCTTATGTATATTGAGGACTTTAAAGGATGGCAAGACCGTTTTGAAAACTGGGTGCAAGCTAATAAGTTTGATACATGAGTTTCTTTAGAGAAAGATTATACTTTACCGAAAGATGACCTTGGAAATGAAAAACAATTAAGTCAATTTTTACCTGATGAAAAATTAAAATACACAAGTGAAAAAATGATGATTAGCATTCTCCAACAAGCGGTAAAAGAAGATATTTTTGTTTTGCTTCAACATGAGGGAACTGCTAGATCAATTTGGAAAGCGTTGATTAAAAAGTTTAAGGGTAGTGCTGATATGATAAAAAATAAATGAGCATTACTAAAAAAATCTTTTGATATGTTTACAGCTCTTGAAGGTGAAACAACAAGAATGATTATTGAGAGATATTGTCATCTTGTCATGGAAATGAAAAGATTGGACATCAAGAAAGAAGATGATGAATGGGTTGATAAGCTAGCCAATGCGTTACCACAGAATGAATGGGGAACAAATCTGTTGATTTTAAAGCATAACCAACAATTTGAAGATATGAATTTGAGTATGTTTATCCAGAAATTGGAAGAACATGAGCTATCAATTCGAAAAACTGCTACGATGAGAAGTCCGGGTGCTCAACAAGATGTTAGTCTATACTATAGAGTAAGCAAAGTTGAGACCAGTCTGAGTCCAAAGATTCAGACTATGTTCAGTGCTGATGGTACTTCCGGAACAAATGCAAACAATACAAATCAGAGCAGTGTATATTCTTCATCTTATTCAAGTTTTGAACCAAATCTCTCAACACCAAGTTCTCAACAACAAAGTTCAACAAACTCTAATGGTCAAGTTTTGCAATGCATGTTACATTAAATATTCAAAATGGTCAAAATTTCTCTCCAGATATTGCGAAGCAACACATGGCATCACTTGTTACTGTGTTAGAGTCGTATGAAAGCTTGGTTGCTGGACGAATTGGCAATCAGATGCTCACTAAAGAGGATTATGACCAGATTGATTCTGAGGAACTTGAGTTGATGGACATCAAGTGGTGTTTAGCTAGCATTTTGAGAAGTGCTAAAAAGTTCAAACAGATCATGTAACACCTCGAAAATTCATGTCCAATAATATATCAACACGTGTCATGGACTTTAAACGTGTAAAGAACTTATTTAAAGGGACTAAAGTTGACAAACAAGGAAAGTATGTAAATAAAAAGGGTTCAAAATGTCAACAACGGATAAATATACCTTTAAATAACCCTACATGATGTTTATACCCTTAAACGAACGAATCATGGATCATACGAAGCCAATTGTGAAAGAAAGCGAGAGATTACAAACTACAGGGGTTAAATGTGTCAACATGTTTAAAGTATACCTCTGAGTGACCTTTTAGCAAACCCGAAGCTTTGTAATGATTAATTATCCTCACGAGAATAAGTGATAAAAATTCCACAAGGTTTCGTTAAAGTATGAGAAAGTTATGACAATATTCGTATACGAGGGGTTAAAAGCGTCAACGTTGGAATTTAAGGCTTTACGGATGATCAAAAAGTTAACCGAGGACTTAACGAAGTTTGTATATGTCTTGGAGCCCTTAAAAGTCAAATTAGAGGGTCAAAAATGCAAGAAAAGAAGTTAAAACCACGTTTAGAGGGACCAGGGACCTAAATTGCAATTGTTGAAAGTTTGTTGACCGGACATGACCCTCACACGGTAAGACCAGGCTGGTCTCTTATGCGGGCCGCCTCAGCATGCCAGCATCAGAAAAACATCACAGCTGCCTGTCCAGCCTGTTTAACCGACTTATGAGCATGGATTTTGATACCAGGGGCTTGTTTGATGATTTAGAAGGACCTAGGGACACTTGGGATGATCAGAAATCATCCCATAGACTATTGTGGGATGATCTTGATGAGTTAAACTCACTATATAAGGAGATCATTGTTGCAACATTTTGACACCCACTTGCAAACTTTCACAACTCACTTTCTGGAGGTTCCTGGAGCTCAAGACCCCTTCCTAGTGATCTTTAGTCGTGCATAGGACCTTGGTAAGTGTCATTAACCTTCCTTAATTCAGTTATGCTTAGTTTATTAGCTTAAAGTCAAACCGTCGTAATTAAGATTTGACTTCGTCATTAATCTTAATTTGTCCAGTCAAATTGAAAATTGAAAATACCTATGAGTTGGTAATTATGAGGGCAATAAACCCTTAAAAGGGCACTCTCTGATTTTCACTCTAACTAGGTCAATTGTCGGGTCAAAGTTAATCCTAAAAAGTCAACTGAAAGCTTATTTTCAAATTAATCCATAATTAGCAATGTAGAAGCTATGCAACCTATTTTATCACAAATATAACTTGGTAATTAATGTAAGAACATGTCTAAACATGTTCAACCCGACAATTTTCAATTTAAGCTCGGTTCGGAGCCGAAAGTCGCAAAAGTAGACTTTTGCTTTGACTTTCAGTTCTGACCCATTAGAGCATAGTTTAGAAATGCCTTAGAGCATTATTTGGACCAGGTTTCATATAAGTATAACTCTCTGAGATTATACAACTTGGTTCATTAGTTATCCGATTCATATGCATGTTTCCGTTAAATGCTTAAATGTTGACTATTATGCCCATATGACCTTAAAACATGATTTTTGAGAAAGTAAAAGAGTAGAAACCTTCATTACTAATTTATAAACTTGTACCTAAAATTTGACATCAGTTTGAGGTCTAGATTAAGAGTTATGCTCATTAGCGTAATTAGAAAGCTTTTTAGTGATTAAACGGTGTAATTAACGTATAGCCTATCTAAACCCGATTTTTGATACCAAATTTTTTACCCACTGATATAAAATAATATTTTGGGATTTTTGGAGATTTTTATTTATTTTTAGGCTAAGCATAACATAGAGTTCTAAGCTTGATCCGGTAATTGTCGGTTTTGCCCTTTTAGGCTATAAAAGGAGTTTTACCAATCCTTTTGATACCAAACCTTTTTCTACTAATCCAATATGATAGATAGAATATTTTAAGCCTTCTGGAATAATAAAAATATCAGCTTTTCTTATAAAGCCCGAAAATCGCTTAAAATCGTCTTTTTACGCGTTTTAAGCTCATAGTATGTATTAAAACCATTTTAGATATATAAGACTTGATACCTACTGATGTTTTAAATAAATTTTTATACTTTAGCAGTAAGCAAAATTTTTAAACTCAGATTTCCAGAATTGACCTTTAAACCTTAAGTGAAATTACCGAAATGCCCCTTCGGTGCATAGTATGGTTAGGAATGATAAATTTCACATATAGGTTATACCCTACTGATATAACTTAGTAAATTAAGTATTTTTACTGATTACATCAGACCCGAAACTCAGATTTATATTTAAACTCTTTTATAACCTTTAAAATGACCAAAATACCCCTACGGGGCGTAATTTGAGTTTAAATCCGTTTTGGGCATAATAGAAGATATCTTACTGATTTCACAACATATTTAAGGCATATTAACTTTGGAAATCTATGTATGACTCATTTGGTTACCCGTTACGCACTTTTCGCGTTCGGATCGGCTTATGTAACTAGTTTGCATATATTAGCCGAAACGGGTCAAACCATATTGTTTTCATCTCAAAATCCAGAATGTGTTTAGTTTACCCATATTAAACAAGTGAACAAGCTTATCGGGTCAAAACCACATTCTAAGCCGGTCTTCGCTTTATCATGCGTTTGAACCGTGTCTTCCTTTTGAAAACTAACCGGTCTAAGTCTAAGCTTAATTAAAGACCCGTTAGGATTCTAATAGGTTGTTAAAAACCTTCGTTCCAGATTAGGAGCCCAGTAAAAGCTACGTGCACTTGCTATATTTGATTTATACGTTGCTCAGGTAAATACTCTTAACTTATTTTCCCTATACGGGCTTGGGATACTGTACTATAAAAGTACCGCTTGGTCGGGTGTGTAGGCATTTAAATCAGATTGTGATTGATGTATTTACATAACTTGTTTTAATATGTATTATTTGGTGTATGGCCTTAGGGGGTTAATTGACCATGTCCCGGATATGCTTGGCATCATTCAAAGAAATGGCCACGACCTAAGCACGGGGTGTAGGCGTACAACTGACAGTTGCATTATGTAAAAACTGGTAATCCACTTAAAGGAATCAACCTTGTGGGCATTATACCTGTGGCGTGTCAGTTAATCTTGTCCGGCCCTAATGGACGACAAATAAGTAAAACTGTATACAAGATTATTTTTGAATAATTGTCCCAAGTTATAAAAGATATTTTTGCCTAAGTGCATTCAAATCAATTTTTAAACATTTTTCAAAATGAGTCAGTTAAGTTGTATTTACCAGTGTAAACTGACGTATTTTCCAAAAAGGCTAAGTGCAAGTACTATACGTAATAGGCTGGCTACTCCAGGCATCAATAACCAAGTCTCGCAAGCTCTAGATGTTAAAGTCTGTTGAACAATTTCCTTTTTCTTTCGATCCGCCTGTGGATCTGTTTCAACTATTTTGTGATACTTAATATTACAATTTATTCGGTTGAAATGAATCTATCTTTTGCTTCCGCTGTGCATTTAAATTTGTGTTGTTTGACTATGACGATATCAATGACGTCACGATACTCCCCACCGGGCCCACCGGTAATACGTGGAAATATCGGGGTGTGACAGGTTAGTATCAGTTACATAGTTGCACATTCTCGAGTCTAGACAAAGAACTTAGGACTAATCCTAATTCGTTTTATTTTGTCCTTATTTGTTTCCTTTGTTATTTTCTGATTAGCCCCTGCATGGGCAAGTCATTTCAGTTAGAAGTCCCGTTTAGGACAACCATGTACTTGTTTAAATTTTAATGGAACGGTTAGATTTAAAATAACATTCCTATTTAAGATCTACCATTATAATAAAATGGCAAAATCTAAAAAGGACAAGACCTAGCCATGTGTCACCTTAAGACAGGGCCAAGATGGTAGTTCCTCAATTAGATTCAGATCCTTATTAACATCTCAATTTAGGATTTTTCTGCGTTAAATATTAAAAAGAATCTTAAAGGTAAAACTTAGCCTAAATGTCGTTGCAGACATGGCCAAGATGGTAAAACCTATTCAAAAGATTCAAATCCTTGTTAACATTTGAAGACATGTTAACATTGGTGGCAAAAATGTGATTCGATAAAATCGCATAAGTCATCCTTAAATTGGATTACTCCAATTTTCCTTATTAAAATAATCATCCCTCTAAAGATGAAGTGCCTACGGGCTATAATTAACGTCCTCTGAGACTAAAGACAGTGGTAGCCTACAACTCCCTGTCAAGAAAAGGTAACGAACAATGATTCAAACCTTAATGCCTTGATTCCATAAAATCGGGTCTTATAAATTAAACTTGTCTACGTGACTAGGCCTTTTTGTGCTATTATTAAATTATAATTAGGGATTGTAATAAAGATTCTGAATATGAATGTATTTAGAAAATTGACCAAAAATAGTTATTAAAACCATGGTTAATAAATCGTCAAGAACGATAGTACTGTATAGACTTCCAAATAGACCTTGTCCTTATTTTCTTTTATGTAGCAATTAAAGCTACATGACTAGGTCAGAAGAGGTAAACAGTCATCCGGTGGAAAACCATGAAAATGCTAAGATACATGTGACCAGTGCGGAGCTGCAAGCATTAATAGATAATGTTGTTACAAAAGTTATAGAGCGGCAGTATAATGAATCTAGCGGGACTCGAAGTAGGACCCTATCCGCACCGCATTAGCAAGCCACCCTCTAATAAAGATGAGCCAAAGAAAAATGATGATCGACATTCATCTAATCAACACAGTGCTCCATCCAAGAGGATAGTGTTCGATAATGAACCGCGTACCAAGTCCTGTACTTATAAATACTTTGTCTCCTGCAAACCCAGGGATTTTACTGGGGAGAAAGGAGCGATTGGTTGTATGACCTGGTTAGATGAAATGGACACCGTGGTTGATATCAACGGTTGTGCTGAAAGGGATGTAGTGAAGTATGTATCCCAATCATTCAAAGGAGATGCACTAGCATGGTGGAAGTCTCTCATTCAAGCTGCTGGAAAGATCCCACTCTACAATCTGTCATGGGATCAGTTCGTTGCTCTCATTAAGGAGAATTACTGCCCTCAACACGAGGTTGAGAGGATTGAATCAGATTTCTTATCGTTGGTGATGAAGAATCTAGATTGTCAAGCTTACCTCACCAGTTTTAATACCCTGTCTAGGCTAGTTCCGTATCTGGTAACACCGGAACCCAAGCGAATTGCTCGCTTCATTGGGGGTTTAGCCCCAGAAATTAAGGCCATTGTTAAGGCATCGAGACCTGCTACTTTTAGATCAGCAGCTGATCTATCTCTGTCTCTTACTTTAGATGCGGTCAGATTGAGATCGCTTAAAAAGTCGGAAGAGGGTAAGAGAAAACGTGAGGATGATAACTCACGAGGGTCGGAGAAGAAGCACAAGGGAAACACTGATTCCAAGAAGTTTGGGTCTGGAAAGAGTAGTCAACGAATAGAGGAGAAGCCAAAGTGCACGACTTGCCAAAAACGCCACTTTGGAAAATGCAGACTTGAGTCCAAGTCTCAGTCAGGACCAACTGCATGTGGGTTATGCAAGTCTAAAGAGCACAAGACTGTGGATTGCAAGAAAATTAAGGATGCCACGTGCTACAACTGCAATGAGAGAGGGCATATCAAGACCAACTGCCCTAAATACGCCAAGAATCCTGATGAGGTCAAGAAGACCAATGCAAGGGTCTTCCGGATGGATGCAAAGGAAGCTGTTCAGGACGACAATGTGATAACAGGTACCTTCCTCATAAATGATGTTTATGCAAGAGTGCTATTTGATTCAGGAGCTGATAAGTCGTTTGTAGATAATTAGTTTTGTAAGTTGCTGAATTTACCTGTTAAAACCTTAAGTGTGAAGTATGAGGTTGAATTAGCCGATGGAACCATAGAAACTGCATCAACCGTGTTAGATGGATGTGTTATATCCATTAGGAACCACTCTTTTCCATTGTCCTTACTTCCTTTGAAGTTAGCCGGATTTGATATAGTTATAGGCATGGACTGGTTATCGCATAACCAAGCCCAGATCGTCTGCAGTAAGAAGCAAGTGGTGATTAAGACTCCGTCTGGTAAGTCACTTACCATTCAGGGAGATACCCAGTATGGACTTCCTGAACAAGTGTCTATGCTCAAGGCATCTAGATGTTTGAAGAAGGGTTGTGTCATTTATATGGCACAGGTGACTATTGATGAACAGAAGCCCAAGGTCGAAGATATTCCCATCATTTCTGAGTACCCTGAAGTATTTCCTGAAGAACTACCTGGTTTACCACCAGATAGGAAAGTAGAATTCAGAATTGACATCATCCCTGGAGCAGCGCCTGTCGCGAGAGCGCCTTATAGGTTGGCACCAACAGAGATGAAGGAATTGAGGACACAACTAGATAATTTGCTAGCCAAAGGTTTTATTAGACCTAGTTCGTCTCCATGGGGAGCACCTATCCTGTTTGTAAAGAAGAAGGATGGATCGATGCGTCTATGCATCGATTATCGCGAGCTTAATAAGGTCACTATCAAGAATAGGAATCCTTTGCCCAGGATCGACGATCTGTTCGATCAATTACAAGGGGCAAGCTACTTCTCTAAGATTGATTTGAGGTCAGGCTATCATCAATTGAAGGTTAAAGATGAAGATGTACACAAAACTGCATTTAGGACTCGCTATGGCTATTACGAGTTCCTAGTTATGCCTTTTGGGCTCACTAATGCACCTGCCGCATTCATGGATCTCATGAATCGCGTCTGCAAGCCTTATCTGGATAAATTCGTCATTGTCTTCATCGACGACATCCTCATTTACTCGAAAAATCAAGCTGACCATGAGAAGCATCTCCGTTGCATTCTAAAGCTGCTTCAACAGTAAAAGCTCTATGCCAAGTTTTCGAAGTGTGAATTCTGGCTTCGTAAAGTCTAATTCCTTGGACATGTTGTTAGTGAGCGTGGTATCCAAGTAGATCCCGCTAAGGTTGAAGCTGTCATGAATTGGCAAGAGCCAAAGACGCCTACGGAGATTCGTAGCTTTCTAGGTTTAGCAGGATATTATAGGCGATTTATTGAAAACTTCTCAAGAATTGCAGCACCCCTAACTTTACTCACTCGCAAGAATAGCAAGTTTGATTGGGGGCCTAAGAAGCAAGAATCTTTTGATATTCTGAAGCAGAAGTTGAGCAACGCTCCAGTATTAACATTGCCTGAGGAAATAGATGAATTTGTGGTATATTGTGATGCATCACACACCAGCATGGGTTGTGTGCTTATGCAGAAAGGCAAAGTCATTGCCAATGCATCGCGTCAGTTAAAGGTACACGAGAAGAATTATACCACCCATGACTTGGAGCTGGGTGCCATTGTATTTGCACTAAAACTTTGGAGGCATTATTGTATGGGACTAAGTGTGTGATCTATTCTGATCACAAGAGCCTTAAACACTTGTTTAATCAGAAGGACTTGAATATGAGGCAACGACGATGGATGGAAACTTTAAATGATTATGACTGTGAAATAAGATACCATCCAGGCAAGGCGAATGTAGTCGTCGATGCCTTAACTAGGAAGGAAAGAGTGAAGCCTATAAGAATCAATGCCAAGAGCATTGAATTAAAGAATAGTTTCAATGAAAGGTTGTTAGCTGCACAGAAGGAAGCTGTTTTAGAAGCCAACTATCCGGATGAAAAGCTAGGAGTAACTGAAGAGCAGTTATCCTATGGCAAGGACGGAATCCTGAGGTTAAATGGACGAATATGGGTTCCAATTTATGGAGGACTTCGGGATGTTATCCTCCAGGAAGCCCACAGTTCTAAGTACTCCGTTCATCCTGGAGCTGATAAGATGTACCAGGATCTGAAGGCGAACTATTGGTGGATAGGCTTGAAGAAGTCTATAGCTGCCTATGTAGCCAAATGTTTGACGTGTGCACAAGTTAAAGTTGAACATCAAAAGCCGTCAGGTTTGCTACAACATCCTGAACTTCCCACCTGGAAGTGGGAGATGGTGACAATGGATTTCATCACCAAGTTGCCAAAGACAAAGAAAGGAAATGATACTATATGGGTGATAGTAGATAGACTGACTAAGTCAGCACATTTCCTACCCATTAAGGAGACTTATAGCTCCGACATGTTAGCCCAATTGTACGTAGATAAAATTGTATCTCTGCATGGCGTACCCGTTTCTATTATCTCTGACAGAGATACTAGATACACATCACATTTTTGGAAAAGTTTCCAACAATCTTTGGGCACGCGCTTAGATTTTAGTATGGCTTACCATCCTCATACGGACGGGCAGAGTGAGCGTACCCTCCAAACTTTGGAAGACATGCTTCGTGCATGTGTGATTGACTTAGGTGGTAGTTGGGATAACCACCTGCCATTGATCGAGTTCTCCTATAACAATAGCTACCATACTAGTATTCAGGCAGCGCCTTTTGAGGCATTATATGGTAGAAAATGCAGAATGCCTATTTGTTGGGCAGAAGTAGGAGAAGCTCAGTTATCAGGACCTGACTTAGTCTTTGAAACGACGGACAAGATTGTCCAGATTCGTGACTGCCTGAAAGCTGCCAGGGATAGGCAGAAAAGTTATCCTGATAAAAGGCGAAAACCTCTAAAGTTTGAGGTTGGTGATAAGGTTCTGCTTAAAGTATCACCCTGGAAAGGAGTGATGCAATTTGGTAAGAAAGGTAAGTTAAGCCCAAGGAATATAGGACCATTCAATATCATCGAATGTGTAGGAGCAGTGGCTTATAAGTTAAACTTACCTGAAGAGCTCAGTGGTATTCACAATGTATTCCACATCTGCAATCTAAAGAAATGTCTAGCTGATGAATCACTAGTCATACCACATACGGATGTGCACATAGATGAGAGCTTAAAATTTGTGGAAAAACCTTTGTCAATCGAGGATCGACAGGTAAAGAAGCTTCGAAGGAAGCATGTGCCAATTGTAAAGGTTAAATGGGATGCCCGAAGAGGTCCCGAATACACGTGGGAGGTAGAGTCCACAATGAAAGAAAAGTACCCTCATTTATTTCAGTAAATCTCGAGGTCGAGATTTCTTTTAAGGGGGTGAGGATGTAACACCTCGAAAATTCATGTCCAATAATATATCAACATGTGTCATGGACTTTAAACGTGTAAAGAACTGATTTAAAGGGACTAAAGTTGACAAACAAGGAAAGTATGTAAATAAAAAGGGTTCAAAATGTCAACAACGGATAAATATACCTTTAAATAACCCTACATGATGTTTATACCCTTAAACGAACGAATCATGGATCATACGAAGCCAATTGTGAAAGAAAGTGGGAGATTACAAACTACAGGGGTTAAATGTGTCAACATGTTTAAAGTATACCTCTGAGTGACCTTTTAGCAAACCCGAAGCTTTGTAATGATTAATTATCCTCACTAGAATACGTGATAAAAATTCCACAACGTTTCGTTAAAGTATGAGAAAGTTATGACAATATTCGTATACGAGGGGTTAAAAGCGTCAACGTTGGAATTTAAGGCTTTACGGGTGATCATAAAGTTAACCGAGGACTTAACAAAGTTTGTATATGTCTTGGAGCCCTTAAAAGTCAAGTTAGAGGGTCAAAAATGAAAGAAAAGAAGTTAAAACCACGTTTGGAGGGACCAGGGACCTAAATTGCAATTGTTGAAAGTTTGTTGACCGGACATGACCCTCACACGGTAAGACCAGGCTGGTCTCTTACGCGGGCCGCCTCAGCATGCCAGCATCAGAAAAACATCACAGCTACCTGTCCAGCCTGTTTAACCGACTTATGAGCATGGATTTTGATACCAGGGGCATGTTTGATGGTTTAGAAGGACCTAGGGACACTTAGGATGATCAGGAATCATCCCATAGACTATTGTGGCATGATCTTGATGAGTTAAACTCACTATATAAGGAGATCATTGTTGCAACATTTTGACACCCACTTGCACACTTTCACAACTCACTTTCTGGAGGTTCCTGGAGCTCAAGACCCCTTTCTAGTGATCTTTAGTCATGCATAGGACCTTGGTAAGTGTCATTAACCTTCCTTAATTCAGTTTTGCTTAGTTTATTAGCTTAACGTCAAACCGTCGTAATTAAGATTTGACTTCGTCATTAATCTTAATTTGTCCAGTCAAATTTCAAATTGAAAATACCTATGAGTTGGTAATTATGAGGGCAATAAACCCTTAAAAGGGCACCCTCTGATTTTCACTCTAACTAGGTCAATTGTCGGGTCAAAGTTAATCCTAAAAGGTCAACAGAAAGCTTATTTTCAAATTAATGCATAATTAGCAATGTAGAAGCTATGCAACCTATTTTATCACAAATATAACTTGGTAATTAATGTAAGAACATGTCTAAACATGTTTAACCCGACAATTTTCAATTTAAGCTCGGTTCGGAGCCGAAAGTCGCAAAAGTAGACTTTTGCTTTGACTTTCAGTTCTGACCCATTAGAGCATAGTTTAGAAATGCCTTAGAGCATTATTTGGACCAGGTTTCATATAAGTATAACTCTCTGAGATTATACAACTTGGTTCATTAGTTATCCGATTCATATGCATGTTTCCGTTAAATGCTTAAATGTTGACTATTATGCCCATATGACCTTAAAACGTGATTTTTGAGAAAGTAAAAGAGTAGAAACCTTCATTACTAATTTATAAACTTGTACCTAAAATTTGACATCAGTTTGAGGTCTAGATTAAGAGTTATGCTCATTAGCGTAATTAGAAAGCTTTTTAGTGATTAAACGGTGTAATTAGCGTATAGCCTATCTAAACCCGATTTTTGATACCAAACTTTTTACCCACTGATATAAAATAATATTTTGGTATTTTTGGAGATTTTTATTTATTTTTAGGCTGAGCATAACATAGAGTTCTAAGCTTGATCCGGTAATTGTCGGTTTTGCCCTTTTAGGATATAAAAGGAGTTTTACCAATCCTTTTGATACCAAACCTTTTTCTACTGATCCAATATGATAGATAGAATATTTTAAGCCTTCTGGAATAATAAAAATATCAGCTTTTCTTATAAAGCCCGAAAATCGCTTAAAATCGCCTTTTTACGCGTTTTAAGCGCATAGTATGTATTAAAACCATTTTAGATATATAAGACTTGATACTTACTGATGTTTTAAATAAATTTTTATACTTTAGCAGTAAGAAAAATTTTTAAACTCAGATTTCCAGAATTGACCTTTAAACCTTAAGTGAAATTACCGAAATGCCCATTCGGTGCATAGTATGGTTAGAAATGATAAATTTCACATATAGGTTATACCCTACTGATATAACTTAGTAAATTAAGTATTTTTACTGATTACATCAGACCCGAAACTCAGATTTATATTTAAACTCTTTTATAACCTTTAAAATGACCAAAATACCCCTACGGGGCGTAATTTGAGTTTAAATCCGTTTTGGGCATAATAGAAGATATCTTACTGATGTCACAACATATTTAAGGCATATTAACTTTGGAAATCTGTGTATGACTCATTTGGTTACCCGTTACGCACTTTTCGCGTTCGGATCGGCTTTTGTAACTAGTTTGCATATATTAGCCGAAACGGGTCAAACCATATCGTTTTCATCTCAAAATCCAGAATGTGTTTAGTATACCCATATTAAACAAGTGTCCAAGCTTGTCGGGTCAAAACCACATTCTAAACCGGTCTTCGCTTTATCATGCGTTTGAACCGTGTCTTCCTTTTGAAAACTAACCGGTCTATGTCTAAGCTTAATTAAAGACCTGTTAGGATTCTAATAGGTTGTTAAAAACCTTCGTTCCAGATTAGGAGCCCAGTAAAAGCTATGTGCACTCGCTGTATTTGATTTATACTTTGCTCAGGTAAATACTCTTAACTTATTTTCCCTATACGGGCTTGGGATACAGTACTATAAAAGTACCGCTTGGTCGGGTATGTAGTCATTTAAATCGGATTGTGATTGATGTATTTACATAATTCATTTTAATCTGTATTATTTGGTGTATGGCCTTTGGGGGTTAAATGACCATGTCCCGGATATCCTTGGCATCATTCAAAGAAATGGCCACGACCTAAGCACGGGGTGTAGGCGTACACCTGACAGTTGCATTATGTAAAAACTGGTAATCCACTTAAAGGAATCAACCTTGTGGGCATTATACCTGTGGCGTGTCAGTTAATCTTGTCCGGCCCTACAAACCGGCCCTAATGGACGACAAATAAGTAAAACTGTATACAAGATTATTTTTGAATAATTATCCCAAGTTATAAAAGATATTTTTGCCTAAGTGCATTCAAATCAATTTTTAAACATTTTTCAAAATGAGTCAGTTAAGTTGTATTTGCCAGTGTAAACTGACGTATTTTCCAAAAAGGCTAAGTGCGGGTACTATACGTAGTAGGCTGGCTACTCCAGGCATCAATAACCAAATCTTGCAAGCTCTAGATGTTAAAGTCTGTTGAACAATTTCCTTTTTCTTTCGATCCGCCTGTGGATCTGTTTCAACTATTTTGTGATACTTAATATTACAATTTATTCGGTTGAAATGAATCTATCTTTTGCTTCCGCTGTGCATTTAAATTTGTGTTGTTTAACTATGACGATATCAATGACGTCACGATACTCCCCACCGGGCCCACCGGTAATACGTGGAAATATCGGGGTGTGACAGATCACCGGAAGAGATGATCTTTGTGAAGCTGCTACATCTCAGCTAGGTTTTGACAAATCAAAGGTTACTTGTTTTCGTTGCCGAGAAAAAGGGCATTTTAAACGAGAGTGTACAAACAGAGAAGCAACCGGAAGACAAGATCCTTTCGGAAACAACGATTATCATAGAAAAGCAATTTATCATCAGGTTTCTCAACAATCATATCAACAACAATCTTCACACTCACATGCTATTGAAGAATCAAAGGGTAAAGCTTGTTTTGGTCTAGTAGACCAAGAAGAAGAAAGGATTCTGAAAGATTTCAATTGGGATGATTATGATCCTTCTAGACATTCAGCATTTGTTGCTCGAATCTTTGAAGACTCAACCTCGGGAGAAGAATCAGTCAAATCTAAGAAGAACAGTCCTAGAAGACAACGGATTTTTAAGTCTTCAGGAAGTGATGAAGACACTGATGATTGTTAGGACCGGTTTTAGATTCTGTAACGATTGCGAACCGAACGTGTGACATGCGGAATCCATACACGAACGTGACCGAACACACGAGAACGTAATTCTATTGAAAAATCTGAAATCGTACAAGAACCTGAATCACGATGTCACTTTCTCTCTCTAGACTTTCTCTCTCTAGATCCTAGCTCTCCAAAGCTCCAAATGGCAAAAGTCTAAAAAGTCTCTAAAACTAACCCTAAGGGTTCTATTTATAGGCAAAGGCTTATAAGAGCTTCCTCTTATTTACAATATTGCCACCTTGCCTTTTCTATCTAATTATAACAATATAAGGCTAGAATTAAACTGTTTCAGCTACGATCTGAATTGACGGAGGCGATAGACACAAATGCACCAACAGACTCCCCCTTGGATATTGTCGCAGTCAATCCGTAGTCAAACTCGTAGCGACTTGTCTTTCTCTCTCTCTATGAGTCTTCTTGAAGCTTTATCACATCTTCAGCAATATAGACTCCCTCTTGCTCGAACAGAATCCCCGTGGATCTGTCTTCAGCTTCAGCTTCCTCTTTCAGTAAACACTTTTTCTTCAGGCTCCCCCTTTCGTCAAGCTTCCGTGCTTTGGGATCGACACCTGGCTTTCCGGATACAAGCTCCTTCAGGATAGTTTCCTGGCACCTTGAATGCACGCTTCCTCTTGCGTTGAGCTCGTCTTCAGACTCCCCCTTAGACTCGGCTATCGGGATCGTAGTCTGGAATCTGCAATTCTCAAACATTTATAAGTACAAACATTTTGAATATCCAGGATTAATGTCCTGGCTTTCTCAACATATGCTAAAATATTTTGTCAGATAAAGCATTTTCGGATTTTCCAGGAATCGTGACCTGGCTCTATTAAACTTTCTAAATCAAGATTCTGGCTTTAAGATATAATAATATGAATATATCCAGAATTAACTTGATTCTCTTTCCCTATCAACAGACTTCATGGATTTGGCAGTTTCAGCGAACAGGATCGGAAACTGGCTCTTTTACAATAGATTTTAACAATATAAGCATCCAAATCCCTCACAATTAATCATCCAAGTCCAAATCAATGACCTTGGAAATATCACAAACTGTTTTGATTTTTGATTTTAAAAATTATCAAGTTTCAAATTAATGAACTTGTTTTATTTTCATAAAAACGTTTAGCATACTTAGATTTTGAAACTCAGCATTCAGACATCGGTTGTCGAAAATAAAGTGAAATCAAAATCTTTTTGAATTTTTCTGAAATGTAAAGCAGTAAAGAAATATTTACAAACATATTTACAGACAATCTTTTTGTTTGAGTTCGTGTCAGAGGATCATATCAGACTATGACAAATCACTAGTACCGTTGAGCTTTAAACACTTTAAGTTCTAAAAAATTCACTTAGATTGTCAGTATACTGATCCACTTTAAATTTTCACACAAAGTTCAATCTATTCGAGATACGGATTTAGTGTTTTAAGGACTTAACTTATTCGCGTGTCCCACCTCAGAATATACTCCGGTATCCAGACTCCTATATTTAGTCTTACAGGTAAATGTACACTAATGATATCTGTAAACGGGTAATGCGAGACCATGAGAGCTCAGGTTAGAACTACCGTTCAGACAAAGAGATGATGGCTCGACTTTCGGTGTGTCCCGTTTGGGGATCTTTTCTTCAACAGCACATGATTAACATTTTACAATGTTTCATCATTTTTTATGCTGAGGGTGGGCTTTATGATTAAAGCAATGCAGAGTATTATACGAGGACTAGGCTATTGCTCCCGCAAAATCAGAAGTCCCGGTATAATACCCCAGATATCATCACGTACAAAGACCTAGTATGTCAGAAATAGAAAGCCCTTCAAACAAGATTTCGGGGGTTACCCGTATATCCGAGAGATGTTCCCCACGAGATAAGTAAGTATTTGATATTTAGGTTTATATCTCGAAAACAATCTACTAAGCGTGTAAAAACCTACTGGCATATCATCAGTGAGACCGTTTATCACATTTTAACATTTCATTTCTTTAGCGTACTGTGATTGTCTACTGATCTACTATCATTTCCTCTTTTTACACAAAAACTCATTTTTGAATTTTATCATGTTTTTGGCTTTTTCAAATTTTCAAATGTTTTTGGATTTTCTGACAAATTTCTTACTCCCCCTAAAATTCAAAACATTTAAAGAAAATTTGACAACCCGATACTGATAGCTTTGTCTCGCTATCCATTTTCTGCTTCTCATGCACTGATTTGCAGAAAATATATGTACCCCCATGATTTACAACACATTGATAATTTACAGTTTGAAAACCGTTTTTCATTCTTGTGAAATTAATCATGTTTGTTCCGCCGTGAGGGTTTCGGCATATTCAATCAACATATTTTTGAATTTTTGGATTTTTGACAAATTTAAAAACAAACATATTTTTTATTTTTCAAATATTTGACAAAATAAAAACATATTTTTGGTTTTTAAATTTTTCAATTTTTAGGGTTTTTGAAATATTATTTATTTATATACAGAAACAAACAAACTCCCTGATTAACCATCGCAGGGATCAGCAGCCTTCTCTTCTCGTGCCAGGCTGCTCCGACACTCCTCTTGTTGACATTCTATTTTCTTCGGAAGCACCTGCACATTTACACTTACTCAATTACTTGAACAATTTAGCGCAAGTCTGTTTAACCTTAGGCATTTCAACACAATATGCTTCATTCAACTTCGGAAAATCTTTGTCATTTTCTACAAAGACTTTTTCAATTTTAGCATCATCTACTGAAGTCACTTGTTTCTTAACAGTCCATGTTTGACCTTTAGGAGTACCTCGTTTGTAAAAATTTGAATCTTTTTGAACATTTTGATTTTGAACAATAGTTGGTTTCCAAAACTGTTGTGGTTTTATTGCATCGACATTTGTTCTCCAACTTTGTGTTGTTTTAAATCTGGGTGTGTGAGAATTCCAGGTATGTTTTGAATCGAATCTATTTGGATTTGATTTCCAAGTTTGATTCGAAGCAAACTTGTTTGTGTTGTACCTCCAAGTTTGTTTTGAATCAAATTTGGTTGACCTTTGTCTCACATCCTCATATTTCTGTTTCTCAACGTCATCATACTTCTTTTTCGTTTCAACACCAACAGGTTTCAGATTTGGACACTTGCGAGCAAGATGTCCTGTTTGATCACATTTAAAACACGTTCTTTTTGTGACATCTTTGACCTGCTGTTGTTGCTTTTTCTGAGCATAGAACTCTTCATTAGACTGTCGTCTAAATTGGAGTTCTTTCTCTTCCTCGGAACTTGTTCCTTGAACAAAATTCATCTTTGTCTGATAATTTGGTGTTTCGTTTCTTGTCCAATTCTGTTTCTTCTTATAACCCAACCCAGCCTTCATGTTTTTCTTTTTGTAACCAGGTTTGATATAAAAAGTTTTGTGACCTTTTCCAGCAAACTTTGGAATTTCATATTTTTCAATCTCAACCATCTTGAAAACTTTGTCAATCTTTTCTGAAATCACATTCTAAATCGGGAATACAATGTCCAAGAATAATTTGTCCGATCCAATCATGGTATAAACCAATCCTTTTGAATCATCATTCAATTTTTTCTCAGATTTTGAGTTTTTCAGATATCCTTCATGAAAACTACCTTCATTTTCATCCTGTGATTCAGATTTACGTGTTTCAACCGACTCTTCTTTCAACACACTTTCAACGACCTTACCTACGACCTCTGAATCACTTGAATCATCAGATTTGGAATAGGTTATGTCAATGTTTTCTGGCCATTGATCGACCATGTTGAAAGCTTTTTCGACTTTCTCATCATCATAAAATGCAAACTTTTCAGGTGGAGGAACTTGATGAAACTCTGAGCCAATACCTTTCTTGTTTTTCTCAGAATCATCATCACCCGGTTTTATGTTGAAAATACGTTCAAGCACATATGATGACGCATGATAACTTTTTAACTTGTTGTTATCCTGTTCTAAATCAGCAATCTGACGCTTTAGCTTAGCAACATCCTCAATGTAAGAATTTACAACTTGTTGCTTTATTTCATATTGTCGCTTAAGCGTATCAGTTTTTTTAGAACAATATCTTAGTCGTGATTGAACAAGTTTCATTTGACTTTTCACGTCTTCATATGACTTTTTAGTAATGTGATAAGCCAATTTTATTGAATCGTATTCTTTTTTCATTTCTTGACATGCATTTTCCTTTTGTAAACACTCTTCTGTCATTTTCGAAACCTTTTCTTTTAAATTTTCATTTTCTTTTTCTAAATTTTTACATTTTTGAGAAAGCTTTTCGTCATTATCTTTTAAAACCTTTTTCATTTTCTAGCATTTCTTTGCATTTTTCTTTGAAAACATTTTCGATTTTATTGAATTCTAGATCTCTTGTTTTGAACTTTTCTTCTTTTTCAGTACAAGCTTTGCATGTTTCCATGCATTTCTTACACTGTTCAACAGTTTTTAAGATTTCAGATTCAGTTTTTACCTCAGTGATTGGCACTTTGGCTTTCGCTTCCGTCCGTGCCTGATCAGCTTCATCTTTCTTCTGATCCTCACAATCACCAGCATTATCAACAACATCATTCAAACTCTCATTCTTTACCTCTTCTTCTTCTTTCTTTACATCCTCAACTTTCACAGCTTCGACTTTAACTTCTTCAGCAACTTTCTTCAAATCGTTCACCATCTCATCAACATTCTTCTTCATTCTCTCTTCATCCCTCTTCTTCAAACTCGCGGTCATCACATCACAAATTATCTTGTCCAGCCTTTTCAGATAAGTTTTATCTTTTTCTATGTTTGAGTAGTATTTTCCAGACAGAGGAATTACTGCAAGAACATCATTGAAAACAACTTCTTTTCTGTGAACGACAGGATCACCATTTTGGTTGATATAGCAATCTCTTTTCTTGTCGTATCTCCCACAGTACTTTGCATCTTCGTATTCTTCTTGCATTTTCTCAATCCTGCATCCTACAAAGAATCTTTCTCTTTTGGTTTTCTCACTCAGAATTTCTTCTCGAGTTTTCTCCTTTATTTCAGCAACAAAGGCACGATGTTGGCTCTTTGATATAGTTCTGCCATGAGCTGTGAAACGATTATCAACAAGATCTTCTTCTGGAAGAATCTCACTCCAATCATACCCTTCGTCATCTTGAATTACAGCACAAGATCTTGACTTTTCTTTGGGATTATTTTCAATCAGTTTCGGCTCTTCTTTGCTACGGTGGTAAATCGCCTTTCGGTAATAATCATCATTGAAAGGTTTCTCAGTTTCGTCAACCTCAGAATTTTTGCATTCTCTTTTGAAATGACCTTTTTGCTTACATCTGAAGCAGGTCACCTTGGATTTATCAAATCCCAGCTTTGTTGACGGACCACCTATTGACTGCTTCCCAGTAATCTCCATATATCTCTAAGCTCTTCGAATGCAACTTGCTAAACACCAGCGTATGTCAATGAGATTCATTTCTGCTGGGTCGATCTGGTCGTAGTCTTCCTTTGTCAGTTCTGAATTTCCTATTTTCCCAGACACTAGACCTTCGTATGACTCTAACACAGATGCCAGAAAACTCATTTGTTGTTTTGCTGCATTGATGCTCATAGCTGGAGAATTCTTTAATTTCAGAGCAATGTTGCAGAGAACTTCTTCAGATTCTTCAGGACTTGCTTTTGAAAAAGATGAATGATATCCTGGATTGTAGCTTGATGAGCTTTTCTGTGGTTCTTTTGACTTTTCAGTGCTGAATCCAGTCTTTGGTGATTCACCAACTTTCACCGAAGGTGTGCTACCTTTGTAATAAAGACCGACATTTTGATGATGCGAAGAACCGCTCATCTTGCTTTGTTTCTGCAATTCAAGTTCATGACTTTCAATCTTTTCAATCAGCACATCAAGAGTAATTGTTTCATATAACACATCATTTTTCAAGATAAACACAAACGTTTGCCACTGATCAGCTCGTGGTAACGCTTCTATGATTTTATCAATTATTTCCTCACGTGTTTTGACAATTTCAAACCTTTCGAGTTCAATTTTTAAATGACAAAAACGTTCAATTATTTGCCTCCCTGACTCTCCCTTTAAGCTATCAAACAAATCAAATTCCTTTTTTAGTAAAGCAATTTTGTTCTTTTTAATTTGTTTGCCTCCTTCGGCTTTAACCCTTAATGTTTCCCAAACCGATTTTGATGACCCATCATGATTTAACAAAGAAAATATATCATCTCGGATAGATTGTTGAATCAAGGCGATCATCTTCTGCTCATATGAGAATTTCCTTTTATCTTCATCTGTTAAGCTTTTGAGTGAAATTTCTTCTCCTTTGTCATTAACAGGTCTATCGTAACCAAATTCCAAGCAAAACCAGCTTTCATGTGCGTAAGCTTTAGTCCAGTTGATAAACCGTTCTTTCCACCATGTGTAATCCTCAATATTTTCATGCTTTGATGGTTTCGAATAAGTTCCATAGAAATTATCATGTTTAATGTTGTCATTAATTGATTTTGTTATTGATTTGGGTGTGATGATTAAGGTTTCCGACGAATCTGATGTAAACGCCTTGTAGAACGTATTGTAAAATTCTTCAGCCATGACGTTTTCTCCTCGAATCACCTGAATATAAACAAACAAGATTAGTTCAATTACTATCAAACAACTTGATCGGACGGGAATCCGGTCGAGTGGGTCAACAAAAATCAACAGTATAACAAAAATAGGATGACAACGAATCGGGTGGGGATCCGCTCGGGCGACAAGCTGTCCGATCGGGTGAGATGCTGTCCGATCGGGTGAGAGTGTGCCTCGATCGGGTGACACCTGAATAAAACAAACAAACCAATGTGATTATAATCGGGTGGCACTCCGAACGACCCACCACTCGTTTGAAAGCACTACAAATTGAATAAGAGGGCAACTCGTTAGACCCACTATTCGATCGAGTGACACTACATGACAAAAGTGTTGTCCGATCGAGTAGCCTGTTGACTCTTTGACCTCAATCAATGAACTATAATCTCAAATGCAAATTATTTAATGGCCGACAATTTTAAACACTGACATCATGCAAGATCACATGCACAATTTGATTTAAGAGACTATCACGTGATGACTACTGATTTCTTCAATTAATATGGCCGACAACTAAATTGAATGCTATTGAATGATTGGGTCACCAAGATTTATCTTTTCATTATACACAAAGTTCAGCGTACCATAAGAAAAACAAAGATTGGGGTTAGTAAACACTTTTATTGGGGGTGGGTGGAGAGGCAATTCCCGGCGAGAATTCCAACAGTCTCCGGCGAAAAAATAAACAGTCTCGGATCAACTGGCTCGACTATTGAAGACTAAAGTAGTATAGGGGGCGAGGTTTAGTCGATTCACAAACGGTGAGTATTCTTGATTCCATCCTGTTCTTCTAATCTATCTTTTTTGTTTCATCCATTCGCTGAACAATCGGATTCCGGTGAAACCTATTATATCCGATTAGTAGGCTCGACGATGAAGAACAAAGCTGATTAGTTAAACTTGGTTTAATCATCTTTTTTGCTTCATCCATCCGCTGAACTCTCGGATTCCGGTGAAACCTGTTATCTCCGTTTAGTAGGCTCGACGATGAAGACTAAAGCTGATTAGTCAACACCATGGTTTCCAGTCTCACTGTTTATTGGTCCTTGACATAACCTTTCTTTCTATATTTCGATTTTTGTTTCAATCCATTCGCTGGTTGTTTCGGTCAGTTCGAATAATATAAAATACTTTGAATCCTGGTTTGGAGAGTTTTTGGGTTCCTATGGAATACGAATCAAACTGGGGGGCTGGTGTGGATGTTGAGGAAGGCCCGTGGATGGGGGTCCAGTATAATAAGAACAAAAAGAACAGAGGTAATGGGGTGGAGATGACCTTCATCGTCCAGAATATCCCGGATCGCACTACAAAATCAGTTCTTTGGCAGGCGTTCCGATCGCATGGTTCCATTTCAGATGCATACATGGCTAGAAAAAAAGGATAAAAGAGGTAATAACTTCGGGTTTGTCCGGTACGTGGGAGTCGATAACATGGATCTTACATTGGCAGCGATGAATTCGGTCAAGATCTTCGAGGCAAAGGTCACTGTGTCCCTGGCCAAATTTGACAAAAAATCATAAGAAATTCATTTACACCTCCAAGGTTCTTGGAGAGAAGGTTTGGAAACCAAAGGTCACGTCATATGCAGATCCACATGTCGGTCCACAGTGGACTTCTGGTGTCTTTTCTGGGGGTGCACCGATTAGGGAAGGTGTATCCTTTGCAAATCTATTTCAAAGTGATAGTCACCCAGCAAATGTGGGTTCTATGACTATCTTGGTTGAGGGCAAAGGATCGAAATACCCGTTGCACTGCATGGGCCGGTCTATTCATGGTGTCGCCAAGGATCTCATGTCTCTAAACGGTCTAAACAAAGCTCTGAATGATAGTGGTCTTACTGGTTTTGGTTTATCATACATTGGTGGATTAAGTGTTATATTAACATTAGGAAATCCTGAGGCAGTGAAGGAAGCTATGACTAATCATGTGGACGTACTATCAAATTCGTTCAGCCGGTTCCATGTCTGGAAAGGGGAGGAGCTACCGGTGGATTGGATTGCTAATCTTCGGATCACTTCTATTCCTGTCCACCTTAGGGACAACTCTTTATTTGATCGTATAGGAGGGTTGTTTGGATTAGTTGTCCAAGGATCGGATTTCTCTTGGGTGGACTCGGACAACTCATTTAGCTCGGTTATGGTCCTTATGCCACATGGGAAACGTATCGAACAATCAGTGGTGGTGAAATGGCAGGAAAAAAGTTACGTAATCTGGGTTGCTGAGGAGTTTGCTAGCTGGAAACCGGACTTGGAAAGTGATAGTCAGTCGGGTGATGCTGGTGAAAATTCTGACGACGATTCAGATGGGTCCTCGGAAGGAAATGGGGATGATTACCAGATGCAGGACGAGGTCGAAGAAGGTGAGATTAGAACCGGAAATGCAGGAGTCACAGATCGGAATGAAAATGACGTGTCACCGGGGTTGGATCAACTGTTGCATGGGAATGAAGATCCGGTACGCCGTAAAGTCCCACCGGAAAACGAACTGCCGGTAAATTCACCGGAAGCTGTAAGGTCGGCAGCTAAAGAGGCGCATGCATGGGAGAATGATGTGCATGGGGAAGGGGTTCAGTCTCCTAGATTAAATGAGGACATTAATTATGGGGTAAGAGAATTTTTTTCGGGCACAAGTATTAATGGCAGGGGTGATTCCAATTTGGATTCCAAGTGGGAGGATGGGCCAAATAATAATAATAATACTCATGGGCCCAATGTTTATTACCCTCTGGGTAAAAGAACTGGAGATCAACGCAGCCCACCTTCTTTGGGCTCAGTCCAAGGTCCACAAGCTAGGGTAAGACAGGATGAGGATGAAGCCTCACTGGACCTTAACCGGTCAATGGCGGATGTAGAAATTGGCGATGTTGGGGTATCTAACCCAAATCGTTCCCCCATTTCGATCGGTACACTGGATGCGGAGTGCTCGGAACAGCAGAATCTCGGTAATCAGGTGCATGTTTCCCCAGGAACTGTCGATGGGATTGATGTGGAAGTCGCTGATACTGTTGCAATTGGGGATTTGGTTGGTGTAAACTTGCGAGGTTTCGAATCAGAGACCTGAACTGCAGTTCTTGGTGAAGGCGAAAACATTGTTATCCAATGAATATTCTCTCCACAAATCTGATAGGTGTCCGGGACGGCCGGAAGTTGGATTGGATTAGAGGATTAAAAACAAGCCATGGAGTTCACTTTCTTTGTATTCAAGAGACAAAACTGAAGGAATCACCAGCTTTTTCTTTCAATCAAATATAGGGTAGATCTGTGTTTCAGTTGGCGGCTGTGGATTCGGTGGGTAGGTCTGGTGGATTGGCTTCTCTTTGGAATCCGGCGGTTTTCTCTAGCAGCGAAATTATAAGAAATAGGTATTTTCTTTGTGTGTGTGGGAATATTGTGCCGTCGGGTATAAGGATTAACATTGTTAATGTTTACGCCCCCAATGATGCCTCTGCCCGTAAGGTTCTGTGGTCTGACTTGCTTAGGTTAAGGAACTCGCGTCAAGGGCTGTGGGTTTTTGCCGGAGACTTTAATGATGTTCGTCTTCCGGATGAACGAAAAAATTCGGAGTTTGTGGCGGCAAATGCCGAGGCTTTTAATGACTTTATCCTTTCGGCAGCACTTCAGGAATTCGATATGGGTGGAGCAAAATTCACCTACATTTTGGATCGGGGAGATAAACTAAGCAAGCTCAACTGATTTCTGGTATGTATTGGTTTTGTAGAATCATGGCCTGGTACCGTACTAACTGCTTTAGATAGGCGATACTCGGATCACCGGCCGCTCCTGTTATCTACCACCCCCAATGATTTTGGTCATATTCCTTTTCGGTTTTACAACTCGTGGCTGGAAAAACAAGGTTTTATCGAGTTCGTTCTGAACAAGTGCAACCAATTCTCGTTTATTGGCCCTGGGGATCTGGCATTGGCCACTAAACTTCGTTGGTTAAAGTACAGAATTAAGGAATGGGTTTTGGTGGACATACGTAGGTCGGAAGGTATGTACTCTTTTCACAAGACAAAGGTGGATTAACTGGAGTCTCTAGCGGAAGTGAGGGACTTAAATCAAGCCGAGTTGGATGCTAGAATGGAGCATAAACAGTTCTTGGTGTTGTTTGATGAACAAAAACATATGGATGAGCGACAGAAGTCTAGAATTAGATGGGCGATTCAAGGAGACGAAAATACGGGATTTTTTCATGCCACGGTGAATGCGAATTTAAGTTCGAGTCGGATAAACGGTATCTTTATTGATGATGTCTGGGTTACAAACCCGATTAGTATTAAAAATCATTTTTTCAAGTTTTATTCCCAGCTCTTCTCCGAGCCTATGCAGAATCGGCCTTCTATAGTTTTCGAGCCTGTAAGTAGTCTCTCCTTGGAAGAAGGTGTGGAGTTAACGAAGCCGTTCTCGTTAGCTAAAATTAAGGATGCAGTGTGGGAGTGTGATGGCGACCGGGCGCCTAGGCTAGATGGCTTTAATTTTAAATTCCTGAAAAGATGCTGGAATGGGTTGCAGAGAGACTTTATTAACTTGTTTAATGCTTTTTATAATAACCCTTGCTTGAATATCAGGTGCTCCTCTTCTTTTATTGCCTTAATTCCAAAGATTAAGGATCCTCTGAGGCCATCTGAGTTTCGACCTATAAGTCTCATAGGATGTATTAATAAGGTAATATCTAAGGTGTTGGTAAACCGGCTGAAAATTGTTATACATAGACTCATTTTAGTGGAGCAGACGGCTATCCTTGCTGGTAGGAATATTGTCGATGGACCGCTTATGTTGAATGAATTAGTAGCTTGGCTTAAGCTTAGAAAAAAGGCGGGTATGATCTTTAAAGTTGATATTCATAAGGTGTATGACTCGCTTAGTTGGAATTTTCTGAACTCGATTATAGAGCAAATGGGTTTCCCAATATTATGGCGTAAGTGGATTATGGGCATCTTACAGTCTGCCCGTGCTTCTGTACTAGTAAATGGATCACCTACAATGGAGTTTTCTTGCACTAGGGGCCTCCGCCAGGGAGATCCTCTTTCTCCTTTCCTATTTCTAATCGCCATGGAAGCTTTATCTAGAATGATGAAGAAAGCGTCGGGGTGTGGAGCTTTTCATGGAATTAAGTGTAATAATGGTGGTGATATGACTTTATCTCATCTTTTATACGCAGACGATGTCGTGTTTTTGGGTGATTGGTCGGTTTCAAATGCACTCAATATTCGGAGAATCTTGAGGTGTTTTTTCCTGGCATCCGGGTTGAAAGTGAATCTTTCAAAATCCAGTTTGTTTAGGGTGGTAGTGGAGGCCGTGGAAGTGGCAAATATGGCTAATTTACTTCATTGTAGAGTGGCTTCTTTTCCATTCAAATATCTCGGCTTATATGTAGGAGCAAATATGAATCTTGCTCGGAACTGGAAACCTATTATTGATTTATTCAAGAGTAGATTGTCTATTTGGAAGGCGAAAAAGTTGTCTTATGGGGGGAGAATAACGCTTTTAAAATCGGTATTATCTTCTTTACCCACTTACTTTTTTTCTTTGTATAAAGCTCCGACTCTTGTGATCAACCAACTAGAAAGACTACGGCGGGTTTTCTTTTGGGGCGGTTCGGAGGAAGTATAAAAAATGGCTTGGATGGCTTGGGAGAAGGCAATGCTTCCAATAAAATACGGGGGTTTAGGTTTCGGTTCTTTACGGGACATAAACCTTGCAATGCTTGCAAAATGGTGGTGGAGGTTCAAAACGGAAAATAATTGTCTATGGCGTAAACTTATTTGGACGGTTCATTCAAGCTCGAGAACATGGAACCCGATTCTGTGTAAAGTACTTGTGGCGGGTCCCTGGAAACATATATGCAGTAATGCGGTGAAGCTGGCAAGCATGGGGATAGACTTATCCAAAAATATTATCAGTGTTTTGGGGTCGGGCACCGATATTGCCTTCTGGATCGATTCGTGGATTGGGTCGGAACCTTTAAGTGTGATGTTCCCACTACTTTTCCAGCTGGATAAAAATAGATGGTGCTCGGTTGCAGAAAAATCAGGTGTGTCTCGGAACGGTTCGGCTTGGGTTTGGCATTGGAAACGTCAACTGAACAATGCTAATGAAAGCCTTCAATTCCAGCAGTTGTCATCTCTTTTGCAACAGGTGGCGGTCACCTCAGGTAAGGATAAATGGGTGTGGAGTTTGGACGACACGGGTCAATTTAATGTGGCTAGTATTAAGAAGGAGCTAGTTGTGTCATCTCGTACAATCCCGGAGTATGTAGTGCAATGGAATAATTGGATCCCGAAAAAAGTCGTCATAGTCGCTTGGCGAGCTCACAGTGAACGGCTTCCAACCAGGTTAGCTTTGTCTCGCAGGGGCGTTCCTGTAACGCCCCAAAATCCGAATGTTAATATTTGTCGTGTGTTCCTATGAGACACGTCATGAAATAAATAACTAGGCTATTTGAACTAGTTAAGAGTATGGTCAAAAGTATTAAATGACGAAGGTTGTGTCAATTATGTTTTAGTGGTATACACGAGGGACTAAAGTGGGGTAAATGAAAGTTGAATTATCAACTTAAAAGAAAATATCAACACACACTACACACACTTCATGTGTGTGTGTTCTGGATCGTTCCAGAGCTCCCCAAGGGAGCCAAACCCTAACCCAACAATAATCATCAAATTAAAGGGTGAATCGAAGCTCAAATTCACAACCGAACGTGAATTAGTGATCACCTTCCCGAGGGAATCATAAGGTATGTTTTAAATCTAGGATTGGTGATCATGTGTAAAGTGGGTTATGTTATAATCCATGAATTTAAGTGAAATTGAGCATGAGTAGGTGCTAGAATCATCATATAGAACATAGGTTATGTATGGTTTGTGTTAATTTGATGTTTAGGGGTGAAACCCATTAGTTATAGTGATGATGATACCTTGAATCACCACCTATGTCCAATTCTTGTTGAAAGACTTATGTATTTTGTGGGTATGATGAATTGTTGTTAAATGAATGGAATGAAATGTGGTGTTGATATGTTTGATGTTTATGTGTGAATGATACATGTTGATTAGGAGTGGGATTTGATGAGTTATGTATGAATTTAGAAGATTTATGCATGAATTAGTTGTACATTATGCTTAGATAGTAGTATGCACGCCAAGTGTTTGATGAAATGTCTAAGTGAAGTTAAGATGTGAGATTGTATGAAATGGCTTGATATATATGAATGAGATGAGGTAACGATGTAATTAGTAGTATACTAACTTGAAGAATGTGCTTTAGATGGAACTCATACAAGAATTCGGGTTGAATGTATGTCTTGGTCAAGACTATGCATTAAGGACTTGTACGTTGTGTTTAATATCACTAGGTGATCATATGATTGTAAGCATATTTGCATCGTGAGTAAGAAATGTATATAGTGTCATTCATATAGCATAAATGATGTTACGGATATATGTGGATAAGTCGAAAGTTCATATGATAAACCGTTGACTTCTGAAAGTCAACTACACATAGGAAGCATAAATTGACTTGTTTTTGTAAAGATAGGATATTAGAAAGTCGTATGGTACATGTTACATCAATACGCGTTACATGGAATGACATGTTGAATTATATGAGTTTGAAAGTATGTGAAAGTGGGTATATGTCTTATGCTTGTTATAATTGACTAATGAAAGTCAAATGTGAAATATGCAATTGATATGATCTTTAACATGTACAATTGTGTATGCTAACGAGAATGTGAATTGGTGGCATGAAAGTAGAGGAATCATATCAAGATGGACTCAAGCATGAAAGGCTAACGGGTCAAGAGGAGGCAAGGAAGTGGATACGGACACGGATGCACAAGGTAAGTGATTTCCGAATCACTTCTTAGTTTGTTAAGTAAGGTTATGTTCTAGTTAATTAGGCATGATAATTGAAGTCAAATAAGGAAGGGTTGTATGAAATTGATGATTTACGTTAAGTAGGCCGAATGGGTCAAAATGTGGTTTTATTACTATACCGGAAGGGTTGTATAAGTAATTGATTACGGTACTATAACCGGGTATGGGTAGAATTGTGCATAAGTACGCTAACCAAGAATCGGAGATGCGGATTAATAGTCTAAAGACTCGGTTGTGAGTCATGGTTAATGGACAAACAATTTCGCATTTGAAATTGTATTAACAAAGTTTGCTTTCGTATAAATGAATGACATGAATAGGTTTAACGCATACCGGGTATCGGGTGCATAAATCCCAAGTACGAACCCCGGATAATGTAAAAGTATTATAGTTATAACGTTTATGTAAGTTTTGGGTTAAAACAAATGAGTAGTTTGACGAAAGCATGAACGGGTCGAATAAGTGAAAGCGGGTATATAAATCCGAGAGCTTTAAGTGAATATTTTTTTTAAACCGGATGTTGGATTTCAAGTTCATATGATAGAACGTGAATTTACGAGCATGTAGGAAGAAACGGGAGGTTAAACGGGTAAACGGTTCAAAAGTTATGCGCGTTTTAGTGCGTACGGACGACGAAACGGAACTGCAGAAAAATGCAAAATCTAGAGGGCGTCGCCGACGGGCTCTAGAAAGTCAGTTTTTGGTGGACGGGTTATTTGGCTGTCTACAGAAGTTTTGGGCTACGGGCAATTGCAAGGGCCGTCGCCGACGGCCTCCCCATGTTCAAAAACCTGAAATTTGTTATCTAAGTTGATTTGGGTATAGTAGGCTTCGGTTTGTTATCCATGGACCACGGCGGGCCTCCCAAACATGATTTTGATCGTTCGTTTGACGTTTATGGGCTATAAATCTAAGTCTAAGTACCATGTAATTAATGTATGGATATATAAGAGGTATGTAAGATCTTGAACATGTACGTAAGAGTGTATGTATATGTAGACGTGTATTTAAGTGTATATGAAGGCACATATGAGTGTATGCAAGTAAGTAGAGACGTAGTAATGTATGTACGTATGTAGATGTGTATTTATGTATATGTGAAGATACGTATGTGTATATGTACGTATGTAGAGACGTAGTAATGTATGTGCGTATGTAGATGTGTATTTTGGTATATATGAAGGTACGTATGAGTGTATGCATGTATGTAGAGATATAGGAAGATATGTACGTATGTAGATGTGTATGTATGCACGTGAGAATGTATGTGTGCATGATTTAGATACGTCGAGTAATACGTTATTAATAGTGTGCCTTGAGAATGAAAAGTAATGCAGGTACATTATTGAAGCCTCACCAGGATATGGATACGCAGATGAAATGCTTAAAGTTAGAAAGATAACGAAATGGGAAGTGTACGAGAATGAATCTTGTTTATGTATTATGTACTAATGTTATGAATGTATGTGGTGAGTGCAGGTTGTACGAATCACGGGCGGTTATCACAAGGAATAGAGATCAAAGATCGAGTCACAAGATAGATTGTACGGGAATAATTGAGTATGTACTTTAGTAAACAGGACTTATACTTTATTTTTGTAAAAGATTCATATTAAAACGAACTTTCAAGTAAGTCAAGACGTTTGTAATGAAGGAAATTTTATGGCACGAATTGCTGCTGCGACTTTTTGTCAAATACGTATTAGGACCTAACAAGTTGGTATCAGAGCACTGGTTTGAGAGAAATCAAGTATGAGGAGGTGAATACTTGAACTCAAACCCGTGTGCTCTCGTGACCAGGAACCTGTACAATCCAAGACTCGGTCAAGATCTAAAGGTATAAGCGAATGTAATTATGTACTCGCATATGCATATAAAGAAAACTAGCAATATGTTGTGTGTAAGGTAACCATGATTAATTGGAGAGGATGATCTGCGAACGCAGTCTAGGACCGACACCAAGGCGTGTAATAAGACAAATTGAAACCCAGGTACGTAAATTCATATGTGGGTACATGTAATGGTAAAACCTATTAAAGGAAGGATAATGATGAAATAGTAATGAAGTTTTGAAATGTTACACGTGCCGAAATCTAATCCTTCGGATATAAGGTGATGATTACATGAAGGCACGAAACCAGTATGTGGATTGCGTACCTGGCCAGTACGCGAGAAACGTATGACGTTTGTGAGACCGTGATAATTGTTGCAGGTATGTCTGAAGGAATTGGGTATTAGGTGGGCGTGTGGGTGAGAATAATAAGACTCTCAAGAAAATTTAAAGCACCCTATTTAAATGAAACGTATGAATGATATGTTTGAACCCGCGAGACGGAATCAAACATAGAAGTAATGGAATGAATGAATGATATGTTTGAACCCGCGAGACGGATTCAAACATAGAAGTAATGGAATGAATGAATGAATGATATGTTTGAACCCGCGAGACGGATTCAAACATTGAAGTAATGGAATGAATGAATGATATGTTTGAACCCGCGAGACGGACTCAAACATAGAAGTAATGGAATGTATGAATGATATGTTTGAACCCGCGAGACGGATTCAAACATAGAAGTGATGGAATGTATGAATGATATGCTGAAATCCGCGAGGCGGATTCAAAACATAAAAGAGATTAAAGGTATGAGCGATATGTATGAATCCGCGTGAAGGATTTAAGAACGAAAGAATGACCATAAATGGCACACAAACCTAAATTTGAGTTAAGGAAAGAAGTTTCGATTAAGCTACATGTTAGATGTGTTGGTAAATGACTCTTGGGAGTCGGAATGAATGACGGGCTACGACCCGAACAATAACTTAAGTAGGGATGGAAAGGGGAAGTTTTGCAAAACGGTTAATGAAATAATTATAAGAATGAAAGAATTGTGAGCATTTAAAACCCCGAATAAAATAAATTTGGAGAAAAAGTAATAATGACAAGTACCGATGGAAAATGCTAATTTCGATGTTGGGCTTGTTGGCCATGTTCATCTGAACAAGACATTGTTGAAAGGATGCGCATAGGTGGATGCTCAACAAATCAATGGAAGCAATCAATGTAGGTATTGCATGAACTCATGAAGAAACGGGTCGATTCGGGCCACAAACCGTTGGGATACGCAACGAAATCAAGGTTAGTAAGATGTTTAGCTTGTGATTATGAGTAAGTATTGTTATAATTAAATGTTTATAGTATGCCTATGATGATATGTTGACCTCTCGTATGCACACGAAGATAACTAGAAGTAACATTAGTAATGGATGTTAAGGATAACTCAAAGCGAACAAAATGAAAGATCGTATATGATGTATGAGTAGAATGGAATAAATCAAATTAGTTCGATTAGTAAATATATGAATGTAATATGCTTAAATAGGAAGTTAGAAACAAGCCATAGACTTAGGTTTGTACGATTAATAATTGTATACAATTGGAATAAATTCGATGAATAAATCGCTAGTAAGGAGGTTTGCTAGGAACTAGCATCATACAATGAAAACGACACTAATAAGAGCTCTGGATCAGATTCTGAGTTTTAGGTGATTATGAAAGTAAATTACATAATTTAAGAACGTAAGGACAATGCGTACAATCATGTTTAAGTATGAAACGAACTTCTGACCAAGATCCCGAATGTATTCATGTTGTAATGAGCATCGTGAATGAATAGATGAAAAGTAAGAGTAGTATTGGTCTACTAAGAATGAGAAAGGTTTCGGGGACGAAACCTTCTTTAAGGGGGGTAGACTTGTAACGCCCAAAAATCCGAATGTTAATATTTGCCGTGTGTTCCTATGAGACACGTCATGAAATATATAACTAGGCTATTTAAACTAGTTAAGAGTATGGTCAAAAGTATTACATGATGAAGGTTGTGTCAATTATGTTTTAGTGGTATACACGAGGGACTAAAGTGGGGTAAATGAAAGTTGAATTATCAACTTTAAAGAAAATATCAACACACACTACACACACTTCATGTGTGTGTGTTCTGGATCGTTCCAGAGCTCCCCAAGGGAGCCAAACCCTAACCCAACAACAATCATTAAATTAAAGGGTGAATCGAAGCTCAAATTCACAACCGAACGTGAATTATTGATCACCTTCCCAAGGGGATCATAAGGTATGTTTTAAATCTAGGATTGGTGATCATGTGTAAAGTGGGTTATGTTCTAATCCATGAATTTAAGTGAAATTGAGCATGAGTAGGTGCTAGAATCATCATATAGAACATAGGTTATGTATGGTTTGTGTTAATTTGATGTTTAGGGGTGAAACCCATTAGTTATGGTGATGATGATGCCTTGAATCACCACCTATGTCCAATTCTTGTTGAAAGACTTATGTATTTTGTGGGTATGATGAATTGTTGTTAAATGAATGGAATGAAATGTGGTGTTGATATGTTTGATGTTTATGTGTGAATGATACATGTTGATTAGGAGTAGGATTTGATGAGTTATGTATGAATTTAGAAGATTTATGCATGAATTAGTTGTACATTATACTTAGATAGAAGTACGCACGCCAAGTGTTTGATGAAATGTCTAAGTGAAGTTAAGATGTGAGATTGTATGAAATGGCTTGATATATATGAATGAGATGAGGTAATGATGTAATTAGTAGTATACTAACTTGAAGAATGTGCTTTAGATGGAACTCATACAAGAATTCGGGTTGAATGTATGTCTTGGTCAAGACTATGCATTAAGGACTTGTACGTTGTGTTTAATATCACTAGGTGATCATATGATTGTAAGCATATATGCATCGTGAGTAAGAAATGTATATAGTGTCATTGATATAGCATAAATGATGTTACGGATATATGTGGATAAGTCGGAAGTTCATATGATGAACCGTTGACTTCTGAAAGTCAACTACACATAGGAAGCATAAATTGACTTGTTTTTGTAAAGATAGGATATTAGAAAGTCGTATGGTACATGTTACATCAATACGCGTTACATGGAATGACATGTTGAATTATATGAGTTTGAAAGTATGTGAAAGTGGGTATATGTCTTATGCTTGTTATAATTGACTAATGAAAGTCAAATGTGAAATATACAATTGATATGATCTTTAACATGTACAATTGTGTATGCTAACGAGAATGTGAATTGGTGGCATGAAAGTAGAGGAATCATATCAAGATGGACTCAAGCATGAAAGGCTAACGGGTCAAGAGGAGGCAAGGAAGTGGATACGGACACGGATGCACAAGGTAAGTGATTTCCGAATCACTTCTTAGTTTGTTAAGTAAGGTTATGTTCTAGTTAATTAGGCATGATAATTGAAGTCAAATAAGGAAGGGTTGTATGAAATTGATGATTTACGTTAAGTAGGCCGAATGGGTCAAAATGTGGTTTTATTACTATACCGGAAGGGTTGTATAAGTAATTGATTACGGTACTATAACCGGGTATGGGTAGAATTGTACATAAGTACACTAACCAAGAATTGGAGACTCGGATTAATAGTCTAAAGACTCGGTTGTGAGTCATGGTTAATGGACAAACAGTTTCGCATTTGAAATTGTAATAACAAAGTTTGCTTTCGTATAAATGAATAACATGAATAGGTTTAACGCATACCGGGTATCGGGTGCATAAATCCCAAGTACGAACCCCAGATAATGTAAAAGTATTATAGTTATAACGTTTATGTAAGTTTTGGGTTAAAACAAATTAGTAGTTTGACGAAAACATGAACGGGTCGAATAAGTGAAAGCGGGTATATAAAGCCGAGAGCTTTAAGTGAATATTTTCCTTAAACCGGATGTTGGGTTTTAAGTTCATATGATAGAATGTGAATTTACGAGCATGTAGGAAGAAACGGGAGGTTAAACGGGTAAACGGTTCAAAAGTTATGCGCGTTTTAGTGCGTACGGACGACGAAACAGAACTGCAGAAAAATGCAAAATCTAGAGGGCGTCGCCGACGGACTTAGGGGCGTCGCCGACGGGCTCTAGAAAGTCAGTTTTTGGCTGACGGGTCATTTGGCTCTCTACGGAAGTTTTGGGCTACGGGCAATTGCAAGGGCCGTCGCCGACGGCCTCCCCATGTTCAAAAACCTAAAATTTGTTATCTAAGTTGATTTGGGTATAGTAGGCTTCGGTTTGTTATCCGTGGACCACGGCGTGCCTCCCAAACATGATTTTGATCGTTCCTTTGACGTTTATGGGCTATAAATCTAAGTGTAAGTACCATGTAATTAATGTATGGATATATAAGAGGTATGTAAGATCTTGAACGTGTACGTAAGAGTGTATGTACATATGTAGACGTTTATTTAAGTATATATGAAGGCACGTATGAGTGTATGCAAGTAAGTAGAGACGTAGTAATGTATGTACGTATGTAGATGTGTATTTATGTATATGTGAAGATACGTGTGTGTATATGTACGTATGTAGAGACGTAGTAATGTATGTGCGTATGTAGATGTGTATTTTGGTATATATGAAGGTACGTATGAGTGTATGCATGTATGTGGAGATATAGGAAGGTATGTACGTATGTAGATGTGTATGTATACACGTGAGAATGTATGTATGCATGATTTAGATACGTCGAGTAATACGTTATTAATAGTGTGCCTTGAGAATGAAAAGTAATGCAGGTACATTATTGAAGCCCCACCAGGATATGGATACGCAAATGAAATGCTTAAAGTTAGAAAGATAACGAAATGGGAAGTGTACGAGATTGAATCTTGTTTATGTATTGTGTACTAATGTTATGAATGTATGTGGTGAGTGCAGGTTGTACGAATCACGGGCGGTTATCACAAGGAATAGAGATCAAAGATCGAGTCACAAGATAGATTGTTCGGGAATAATTGAGTATGTACTTTAGTAAACAGGACTTATACTTTATTTTTGTAAAAGATTCATATTAAAACGAACTTTCAAGTAAGTCAAGACGTTTGTAATGAAAGAAATTTTATGGCACGAATTTCCGCTGCGACTTTTTGTCAGATACATATTAGGACCTAACAGTTCCGATTCTACACGTGGAGTGTGCTTTCTGTGGAGTCTCACCCGAAACCAGCGAACACATTTTCGTTGCCTGTGAAGTAGCCCAGGTATTTTGGCAGCTCATTTTTCAATGGTGTAAGGCCCCTTTTTTATGGCTTTCAGTTTAAAAGATATCCTGGATGAGCACGTTCGATTCCCTGGTTCGGTTAAAAAGAAAAAAGCCTTCCATGTGGTGTGTTTGGTTATAATATGGAGCCTGTGGAATGCACGAAATGAGCTTATTTTTTCAGGTAAGTTGAGATCAATAGCAAATATGTTAGAAGAAGTGAAGGCAAAAAGTTTCTTGTGGATAAAGAATCGAGCCAAGACGTCGGAGGTAACTTGGGAACAATGGAAGAGCTTTGATGTGTTTTAGATAAAAACTTTCTTTTGGTTTCGTGAATGTAAATAGGTTTCGTTTGGTGTATGTAACTTTTGGTGGTAGCCGCTGGTTAGTATTATAATAAAGTATTTTTGTTGGCCGTTCAAAAAAAATTATACACAAAGTTCAATATTAATCACATGCACCGTTCGATAGTTGACATCACCTTTTAAATTTTCAAACTTCAACGTTCATTCAACACTTAATGAACTGACCAACTTAATTCTATTGGACCTTAGGGGCTGTTTGGTAGCCTCTGAATGGTCATTAAGAGGCTACCTCTTAATGGAACCATTAAGAATTTTACCAATGAGAAGGTAGAAGAATGTGACATGTGATGATTTACCATTCAGAGATTACCTCTTAACCATTCAGACTTGAGGTTACCTCTTATTCATTCAGAGGTTTTAAGCCATTAAGAGGTAGCATCTGAATGGTCATTAAAAGGCTACCAAACAGCCCCTTAGTTATTAACATCACATGGGCCATCAGACTTTTTAATCAGAGTCACGTGAACTTGAAAGACTTTTGAATGAAAGATATATGAAACGAGTGACTTTATAACACAAATGAACTTAGGAACGAGCGGCAACTCGTACGAACTGCTGTTCGATCAAGTCACACCATAAAATTTGTTGTTCGATCGAGTGGGACTTTTGCTGTCCGAACGAGTGGCTTTTGCTGTCCGAACGAGTCACAATGTATTTGAACAAGGTGGTAATCCGAACGACCCACTGTTCGTTCGACCTGCTGTTCGTTCGACACACTTGACTTTTAAGGTGGCAATTCGTTCGACCCACTGTTCGAACGAGTGACACCTATTGAAATATGAAATTCAATCAAAGCACATGCAATCTGATACAGTATCACATGCAGTATAAGATTCAATTGATTTCTATTTGACTTCAATTTAGTAATGGCAGACAATCTATGACAAATCAGATCACATGGACATGTAAGACTTTTTAGTAAAGGGTAAATGAATCAGAAGTTCACGTGATGACTGTTGTATGTTATTAATGACAGTGGCGGATCTAGGATTCACGCCAAGCAGGAACGTTTTATAAGAAAAGCGGTAACGAAATCGAAAAAACGTCAAATTTTTTCAAAATTTACACTAAAAACGTCAAATTTTTCCCCGCCAAGCGGTAGCGGGCGCTCCCCCTTGTGTCCACATAGGTCCGCCCCTGATTAATGAAAGTGATATATGATGACAACAGACAATAACAATAACAATCACATGCACACCGTCTACAATTAATGATGTAGGCTGACAAAGATAACAATGTTGACTAAGAGACTCAATAGGGTGAGGATGCTTTGACTCGGATTGCCGCTCGAGCGAGTGGTAATCCGATTGAGTGACGGTCAATAAAGTCAACAATTTTAATGAAATGAAACGATGACTCGGATTGCTTCCCGAGCGGGTGGTAATCCATTTGAATGACAGTCAAACAAAGTCAACCTCTTAAATGAATTGCAGTGAGTCGAGTGGTCACTCGTTCGGGTTGCCACCCGAGCGGTGAACATCAAGAACAATGTCAACAGCAACAGTTAGCATGTTCATACTTTTTCGGACCAAAAAATTTTAGATTTCTCCCAAACGGCTTTGAATTAAGATCTGAAAATTTGTAGGCATGTAGATCAAATGTTTTCGCACAACATATCCAAAAATTAGCCGATTTTAACCGTAAAAAGTCGTTTAATTTGGCGATTTTCTGATAAAAACGTGAAGAGATGTAAAAGTGAAGAAATTTTGACAAATCTGTATGAATTTGGATCTGAATCTGATGAATTCACGAGCGAAATTGTGTGTTTGATCCGTGCAATCGAGCTCCTGCTCTGATACCACTTGTTAGGACCGGTTTTAGATTCCGTAACGATTACGAACCGAACGTGTGACGTGCAGAATCTGTACAAGAACATGAACGAACACACGAGAACGTAATATAAACGATGATTCTATTGAAAAATCTGAAATCGTACAAGAACCTGAATCACGATGTCACTTTCTCTCTCTAGACTTTCTCTCTCTAGATCCTAGCTCTCCAAAGCTCCAAATGGCAAAAGTCTCAAAAGTCTCTAAAACTAACCCTAAGGGTTCTATTTATAGGCAAAGGCTTATATGATCTTCCTCTTATTTACAATATTGTCACCTTGCCTTTTCTATCTAATTATAACAATATACGGCTAGAATTAAATTGTTTCAGCTACGATCTGAATTGACGGAGGCGATAGACATAAATGCACCAACAATGATGAGGAAGAGTATATTAATAAAGCTAGAAAACAATTGGATACTTATAGTTTTAATTTGTATTTTGCAGATAAAATAGAGATATTGAAAGAGAAAATGGTTGCTAGACTGAAGAGAGAAATAGAAGCAAGAATGATTGCTGAAGAAAAGAATGAAGTTAAGATAGAAGCTGATAAGGCAAAAGTTGAAGAAAAACCGACAGAGAAGGTCGAGGTTGAAGAGAGTGAAGTGAAGATAGAAGTTGAAAAAGAACCGATTGTGATTGAAAAGGTTGTGGAGAAAATAGTTGAAAAAATTGTCGAAGTTGAAAAAATGGTTGAAGTTGAGAAAATTGTTGAAGTTGAAAAGATTGTAGAGGTTGAAAAACCTTGTGCTAAGTGTTTAGAATCTTGCAAAGATTGTGCTGAAAAAAATACAAAATATGCTGAATTGGAGAAGCTCAAAGAAAACTTGCTGCACAATGTGAGGAGCATAAAGGAGTCATATGATCTCCTAAGCAGCAAAGTGAACTTGTACAAAGGAGCTAGTGATGAGGATATTCAGATGAAGAATCTTCTGAAAGCAACAGTTCTTCAAAAGCAAACTGCAATCAACAAATACATTGAGATTGTTGCAGGGCTGAAACAAGAATTGGCAGCGATGACGATCGAAACCGAAAGAGTGAATTCTTTACTTCGAAGTTATCAAAGTTCAGATTATGTTATTGATCGCATTTATCCTACCGTTGTAGCTCATAAGTTTGCAGATGATGAAGAAAATTCTGGTAAGAAAACTGGTTTGAATTATAACAGAGTACCAAATCCAATGTGGGATGGCTATACCCCCCGAGACTTTGAAAAGGTGGCTGAAGCACTCAATCTGAATCTGAAATCCGAGTCTATCAATGGATTACCAGATGATATTGATGTCACCTTCACAGCGTCTGACATTGATCATGCGTCCGAGTTAATTAAGAAAGTGGTCGATCAGGTGTTGGATAAAGATGAAGAGTCAAAGTCAGAGTCTAAATCTGAAAATTCGAGTTCATCAGACAAAAGCTCGAGTTCACCAGTCAAAAGGGTTTACAATAAAGATTTTCTGATGTTACAAAATAATTTGAATGACGAAACATTCAAAGTAGCATATACTCTGAATGATTCCGACAAACTATATTCTGATGAAGAATTTCCAATAAGAAGTGTTAAAACTGAAATGATTAACAAGGTTTTCAAATTAACAGAAATTAATATTTCTGAAATAAAAGATGTAAATCTTACTGAAAAACCTAAAAAATACACTTCAAGAATTCAACAAAGATTGAACAAGAAAAAAGGTTACAGTTCTGGTTCGGGTTACCAAAAGAAACCAAACCATAACAGTAATTTCAAAAAAAGGATTAGGTTTTATTCCATCTGAAATTCATAAAAATGAGAAAAATTATAAACCAAAAACTAAATTTGTTTCAGGAGCAAGTTCTGAAGAGGAGAAGGAGAAACCTTTCTAGGAACAGTCAAACAAGGAGTTTCCCGCTGAAAAGCAAAAGAATATGTTGAAGGAATCTGAACTGAGAGTTGAAAGAAGAACCTGTTTTAGATGCCAAGAGGTTGGACATATTGCTTAGAATTGCTCAAAGCCCATCAACACAAAATAGTGAGTTTCTTCTAACTCTAAATTGAAAGAAAAATGTGTTGATAAAAAGGAACAATCAATAGAAAAATTTAAAGAGTTCAAAAATTCGACTTTCGAAGTTGGTGAAAGTTCGAAACATTTTTACAAAAGAAGAGCAAATCTTAACAAACATAAATGGGTGGTTAAGAAATCAGAAGTTAGTTCTAGCAATGAATCTGACTTGTCAAAGTCAGAGGAGCCACATGTTGTGCTAAATGATGAGAATTCCGTTCCGACAATGGATGATGAAAACTTTCCACCATTGTCAAACGGAAACTTGAAATAAAAAATTGGTAAGATTGAGATTTCAGATCAATTCTTTTCTGATAAGAAAGAATTTGATGCTGAAAAAGCATTTAATGGTAAAGTGCTACATATTTTTGGTAAGATGGTTGATGGGAAGGTAAAGGGAGTGAAAGAATTTTATGAATCGAAAATTGTTAAACCAAATGAGGATGGTTCACCCATGATTGATCGGGCATGGGTGAGATTCTTTAAAAAGTAAAATCCTGATTTGCCGGAGCTCCCAAGTTGGTAATCGTGGAGCATGAATCGGCATCATTCTTGAAAAATGTTTTTGTGAAAAACCTACAAGTGATAATTTTTACAAGTGGTTAAAAGAACAAAGTGATGAATTAAACCCCATGATGTGTGAAATCAACAAAACTAATTTTCCGGAAAAACCATTTTGATTAAAACAAACTTAAGTGTTTTGAAATCATAATGTGAAAATAGTTTGTTGTCAGGGGGAGTTCTGATTGTTTAAGCCAAGAGAATGGAGAATTGAAGCAATTCACATCAGTTTGTCATTTTATTTGTACAGTTTATTGCTTTTACTTTCAAATTTTCCCTGAAAATCAAAAATTGAAACATATTTTTGATTTTAGGGGGAGTAAAAAATTAGAAATTTAAAAATTTGAAAAATCCAAAAACATGATAAAATACAAAATCCAAAAACATCGAAAAATCAAAAATGAGTTTTGTTGTGAAAAAGAGGAAATGATAGTACATCAGTAGACAATCACAGCATGCTAAAGAATTGGAAAGTTAAATATGTGATAAACGGTCTCACTGATGATATGCCAGTAGGTTTTTACACATTCAGTAGATTGATTTCGAGATATAAACCTAAATATCAAATACTTACTTATCTCGTGGGGAACATATCTCGGATATATGGGTAACCCCCGAAATCTTGTTTGAAAGATTTTCTATTTCTGACATACTAGGTCTTTGTATGTGATGATATATGGGTATTATACCGGGACTTCTGATTTTGCGGAAGCAATAGCCTAGTCCTCGTATAATACTCTGCACTGCTTTAATCATAAAGCCCACCCTCAGCATAAAAAATGATGAAACATTGAAAAATGCTAATCATGTGCTGTTGAAGAAAAGATCCCCAAACGGGACACACCTAAAAGTCGAGCCATCATCTCTTTGTCTGAACGGAAGTTCTAACCTGAGCTCTCATGGCCTCGCATTACCCGTTTACAGATATCATTAGTGTACATTCACCTGTAAGACTGAATATAGGAGTCTGGATACGTGAGTATATTCTGAGGTGGGACATGCGAATAAGTTAAGTGCTTAAAACACTAATTCTCGTATCTCGAAACAATTGAACTTTGTGTGAAAAATTAAGTGGATCAGTATACTGACAATCTAAGTGAATCGTTTAGAACTTAAAGTCTAAAAAGGTCAACGGTGCTAGTGTTTTCATAAACTGATATGATCCTCTTACAAAAACTCACAAAAATATGTTTGTATATAGTTTATTTCCCAAAATCTTAAAGAAAAAAAAAGAATGTGTTTTAGCATAAAATTTTGAAAAATCAAAAAGATTTTATTTCTTCTTATTTTCGACAACTGAAGTTTAAAAGCTGATTTTCAAAATTCCAAGTGCTAAACATGATGAACAACAGTGGATTGGGAAAGTGTGTTTGAAATGAAAAATGAAGTTAAAGCTTGAGAAAATTTGAGAAACTAACAGTAAAATCAGTGTTAGTTAATCAAGGTCATTAATTTGAACTTGATATAACTATTGTTGGTGTTGAATAATATCTACAAGTGGTTTCTAAATTTGTTAAATCTTAACAATTGTGAAATTTACTTTTGGGTAGAGAATTGTGCAGGTTACCAGGTTTCTGATCCTGTTGCTACGGAGAGCCAGGAGATGTTCTGAACCTGTGAAAAATGTAAAGCAAGATCCTCGTGTCTAAGCCTGAGCAGAGTTTAAGCTAGGACACGATCTTAGAACGAGTGCTATGTCAGATTGCGATCCTGGAACAACTTAAGGGGGAGTCTGTTAGCAAAGGGGAGTTTGAAGTTTAAAAGCGCCAGACTCAGATTCTGGAACATTGCTCGAGATAGAAGCTGCTGATGCTGATAAACTTAAGGAATCAAGAGACCTGATAAAGAGAATTAGAGAAAGGATAGAGCCAGGTTGAGATTCTGATAGAAGAAGAGAGAGATTGATGAGGATGCTTACAGAGAAAGATACTTTGAAAAGAGCGAAAAGACCGATCAAGACTGAAGACTCAATACACTGAAGACTCGTCAACATCCAAGGGGAAGTTTGTTAGTGCATATGTCTGTTGACTTCGTCTTGTATCGAGTCATGTAATAGAATAGATAAACCAGGACATGTTGTTCGAGAGAAACGGGAAACAGGTCTGAACCAGCCACTTCACACGAAGTGACCAGTTCGTGCGACCTGGCCAGGTCGGGCGACCTGGACCAGATCGTGTGGACTGTGGTTCATGCGACCTGGATCTCCTATAAATAGGTGAGTCTTGGATTTCATTTGTAACATTCTGATTCCGGAGACGAAGTGCTGCCGAAATGTCGAACGATCTGTAATCAATTTAAATCAATCTAAACGACAGTTAAGGTGATTCTTAGTGTTAAACAAGCTGCAAACATGTCCAAATCATTGAATTCCGCCTTTGGTTTGGTCTAGAACTCTCCTAATCGACTCATTAGGTCGAACCTTCGATCCTACAAATAGGACCTGTCACATTATTCATCACTGATGTGGCAGCCTCCTTCGATCCAGACGCACGCACTCTCATTCTTGGGCACTTTTCTTCGATTCTAAGCCGATTCTTGTAAGTTTTCAACCTAAATCTTGTACAACTTCAATCTTTACACTATTCTCTACATGATTCTTCTTCAAAATCACACTTTTCACCGTGAAATCTCTGAGAGTTGAGCTCTTGAGGATGACGTCATCATGGCGGTTTGTACAAACAGTTGTGTGATGTCATTCCAATCAAGATCTAGCTCAGATCTAAGGAATTTCATGTGCTTTTATACAAAATCCTTACTGAATCGAAGCTTTTCAGTCAATTTAATGTTTATCTTCAAACTTTCTTTAACTTTCTACTTAAAAATGGTGGAATCCGGACCCAAATGGGTTGTAGACTTGATGATTAGTCTGAAGTCGGCTTGGAAATGGATTATCACCGGAGAAGATGGCCGGATTACGGATTCAGACATGAACACCGTCAAGAACAGACACCTGATCGAACGGGGTGATTCCCATCCGATCAGACAGGCTGAGCTTTGCTGTGTTTCCCATTGTCTCAATACGTGCCATGTCGTCATCGCTAAACTCAAAACTTAGAAACATTACAAGGTTGCAAAAAGGGACAAGGTCATCTCAATCGAATGGCACTCCGATCGGATTGTCGTCCGATCGAACGGCCATCCAATCAAGTGGCATGTGCCTTACAACCTTCAATACTTAAACTATTTTGAATCTGAAACTTTGAACTTTGAAACTTGCACACGAAGGGTCATTCGACCGAACGGCCATCCGATCGGATGACCATCCAATCGAATGACTTGGTATACACACTTCTAAAAGTCAATACTCTTGGAAACTCAACTTTGGATCGAATGACCATTCAATCGAATGGCCATCCGTACGGATGACCATCCGATCGGATGGCGATCCGTCTGAATCACATAATTATCCGACCGGATGACCATCCGTCCGGATGGCCATCCAATCAGGTGACGGATCCGACAATTTGCATGATTCCCGTTATTCTGCTCGACACTTATCTATTGTACTCTAATCAGGCTAATCCTAAGAGCTCCCTTTGATCCAATAACAGTTTTACTGTTAAGCAATCACTGTAAGTATACTCGATCCCTTTTCGTTTTAAACCTTTAGGATGCAACATGTATTCTATGAAACTTGAAACTTTTGAATCTAAACTCTATCCTCTGTGAATGTGAAACTTGATACTTGTAATTCTTGATTCTTGATTCTTTATGCTATGTGAACGTTTAATCCTTGTGTGTAGTTCTGCCTTAACAATAGTAGTGCTATAGGAAGATGCACCTCCCCATTATTCTCGGGAGTATTGTTAGGAGGATTCTATTTGCTTTCCTTGATTCTTGGGAAAGTGGTTAAAGCACCGGGACACTTGGGCTATCACTTGGACTGCGAACACTAGCATGGCTGAAACTATTTTATCGTTTACATGATGGATATGAGTCTTTTAATCTATTACGCTATATAATCAAACTTGTATACTCGCCAGTACGTTTTTGTACTGACTTTATTTTAATACATGTTGCAGGATGCTATGATCAAGAAACGTGCTAGGATTGCTGCTAGAAACTCATCCAAGTTAATCTTAGAAACTTTGAAACATTTTTAGTGATTTATATTTGATACTTATGTTATGGTTGGTGTTTGATTTTAGACAATGTTATCATGAAACTTGATTAATCTATATCGAAACTATTAGTGTTATGGAAACTCATGAGCAATCTGAACGCTTAGTGCCGCACTCCGATGTTTCCGCCATCGGTTGGGGTGTGACATTGACATTGTGACATTATACATTGTTTATACACGACTTTTGACATTGGTTTGACAAGACATTTTTTGTGGTTATTTAGTAAGTGATTTAAATAACGAGGCGTGTGTAATATGATAAAAGCATGGTGGATACGCCGTTGGTACTTCCTATATATAAGTGCTTTAATTATTTTACATATCGTAGCGTTATCTAAACCACTTCGACAAAGACAAAGACATGAAACATTTTATACAAAGACATGACAGGACATTGTTTTACAAATGACATATTTTATACAAATTCATTTTCAATGGTTAATTATTGAACCATACATCTTTCTTTTATATCATCCGATTTTCTTATTGATTTTCACATGATTTTGTAAAAGGAAACATTTTACAAGATTCATGACTACTTTTGTTAAACACTCCTTTTAACTTACAAGTCATGAATCCTTCATCAACAAAACCTATGTATCTCACAGGCATTTTTATGCTGACGTACCTATTTTCACATGTGTTTTCAGGAGCTAATGTTTGAGGTTGATCATGCTACACTTAGGCGGACTCGGGCCTTAGTGACTTAAAATGGAGAAAGACAACTTAATTTACGTTATGTTTCCGTTATTTCCAAGACAATGTAAACACTTTAATTCTAATAAAACCAAACTTTAAATACCATGTGTTGTGAAACAATAATTCTGTTACGACACTCCCCGACGTTTCTGCCGCGGTTTGTTGTTTTACGCGGTCGGGGTGTGACAGTATGTCTATGCGCGTGCCTATTTTTGTCTGCATCATCATATTTTTGTTTTGAAATCGAGTAGTAATTAACAAATTTTAGTTTTTTATTAACAATAAAATAATTAGTTTTTCTATTATTTTATTTATTTATAACTAATGCATTATTTTATTATTTCATGATTAAATTTAGAATATTTTGTTTTCTTTTATAACTTTCAAGTTATTATGTTTTATAAACTACGGTATGCCTATACGTCATTACTATTTTTGTCTATATTTTGATATATATTTTTTTCGAAGTGAATTATGAGTAGTGATTTACAAATTTTAATTTTTATTAACTATAAAATAATTAGTTTTTGTATTATTTTATTAGATTATAATTAGTTTTAAGAATATTTTGTTTTTCTTTGTAACTTCTAAAATACGATATTCTATAAAATTTCGGGTATGTTGTTGTGATATTCCTATTTTGAGTTTTTTCCTAAAAAGATGTAGTTGGAAAAGTTATTTAGGCCATGTTTGGCTTAGCTTTTCAAAACAACTTATAACTTTTTGAAAATAGTAAACTGCCATTTTGGTCCCTATGGTTTGAGCAGTTTTGTCATTTTAGTTCAAATCTCAAACTTTTCAAATCTGGGTCCCTGTGGTTTGCATTTTGTTGCCATTTTAGTCAAAAACTCAAAATCTCTCATTTTTTACTGTTTTAAGGCCCTTTTTTTGTCTTTATCTGCAGGGGTAATTTGGTCATTTAATTTTTATTAAAGCAATTTATTTATTACAAAACCCACATAATATAAATACCCCCTATCCCAATTACATCAAAACCCTAAAATTAACTTCAGCCGAAAAACAATCAGACGATGAAAATAGATGGTATGAAAATATATGGTGGTCGCCGGAGATGTTGCAGGTCGCCGAAGATGTTGCAAGTTACCGGAGGACTCGTCGGAGAAGATGAAAATAGATGGTATGAAAGTTGCAGGTTAACGAGATCAACGAAGACGGTGATGGTGAACGTTGAAGATGAAGAGTTCGGAGATGAAAGTTGAAGATCAACGAACACCCAGCGTTGTTTGAGGTGGTTCTTGAAGTTGACGGCGGCGTTATGACGGATCTGGTCGTCGGAGAGGGCTTTCTCGGTGGTGGTTGGTGTATTGAGAAGATGGTGGTCAGTGGAGTGGGGTGGTGTTTAATGGTTGATGATGATGGTTTCTGGGGGCGGTGGTGGTAGATGGGGGCGGTAACGAAATCAGGGGAGGAGAGAGAGAGAGAGAGAACCGGCGGAGCAGGTGAAGGAAGTGGTGGTTCTCCGATAACGACACACCCACACCCAAATCAGACCTAGCACCAAGGAGGAACTACGGCAGCGACATAGATCTCCGACAGTGGAATGTTGTTTGAAGAGACAGATAAGCGAATTTATGAGGACAGCGGTAGGGTCTATAGTGTTTGCCCAGTTTTTTTTTGGTGGAGGTGCTCACCGGATTAAGTTGCAGGTTCATCGGAAACCATTTTGGGCACCGGATGGTGTTGTGATGTAAGAGAGAGAGAGAGGGGGCGGTGGTTGCAGGGGGTGCGAGAGGGTGGTGGCAGGTGGTGGTGCTTGGCGGCGAGAGGGGGTGGTGGTGGTGGCAGGTGGTGGTGCTTGGCGAGATGGTGATGACGTGTCGTTTGTTGATTTTGTTCAGAAATCGAATCGGATTCAAGTTACATTAGGTAATTTATCTTGTGTTTTTGGATTGGTTTTTGTTACTTGAATCTGCATCTGCTATGATTTATGCAAGGTTTACTTGAATCTGTTTTGGATTGGTTTTTGTTACTTGAATCTGGTGGTGCTATGATTTATGCAAGGTTACTTGAATCTGTGCTGCATCTGGGCCGAGGATGAAAGAGAGAGAGAGAGAGAGAGGAGAGAGACAAATCACATTATTTATGTTTAATCATAAATAGAAAAAGATTTAATTAATATTTAGTTATAATAATTCTAAAATGACCAAAATACCCATGAGGGTAAGGACAAAACAGGGGGTTTTAGTTTGGGGATTCTGTTCAAATTTCACTTTTGGATCAAAATGGCAACAAAATGCAAACCACCGGGACCCAGATGTAAAAAGTTTGAGATTTGGATTAAAATGGCAAAAGTGTCCAAACCATAGGGACCAAATGGCAGTTTACTCTTTTGAAAAAGTTAATAAGTCATAATGTAGTAACTTATTGACTTTTTCTCTCACAGAATAGTTTCACCCAAACACTTTTTAAGTTTTCAAAAAGTCAATAAGCTAATAAACAATCCCAAACACCCCCTGAACAAAATGGGTAGTTTCAAAAATATTTACCAACATGAGTGTTTTTTTTTTAAACACAACTTTTCTCCCTCCAAATCTTATTGGGTAAAGACAATTTCTATTTTTTTTTTTTTTTGAACGGCCAAACGCTTTTTATATATATAAAAAGAGCCAGCAAGAGGCTGAAAAACAAAAAACAAAAACAAACAAACTAGAAAGAAAACAAAACAGGCCTAAGCCATTACAACAAATCCGAAACGTTAAATTCCACCCACTTCTCCCAATCCGGACTCGGCAACTTCGTGCAATGTTTGTTAACATGAGTTATGAGAAACAAAATTACACTTCAATTTAAAAAAATGAGCGTAAGGCTTTATAAAAAAAAAAGAATTAAATGTTATTTCTTATTCATTAAAAAGCAATGTTCTTTAACATGACTTAAGAAAAAAATAGAGAGTACGACTTTCAACAAGTTTTTTTAATGTTTATAACTATATTTTAAGAACGTTATTAATAGAAAAGTCTTTAGGGTGTTAAACGGGTTGTGTTTTCAATGCAAAACTAACCCAATCAGATAAAATTTTGACATAAAAACATATCAATAAATTAAATTAAAAATGAGCTAAACAAGTCAACCCGTAGACCCGTCGAATTGACACGAAACCGAATGGTTAGCCAAACATAATTATAGCTTCAACATAAAACTAATCCGTTTATACTAAATCCAAACTCCTGAATTTCAAGTTAGGTTTGTACCATGTCACATCTTCACACCTGTATCTTTCATATTTCAACTATTTTTTTATTTATAATACTTTACATAATAAAAAGATATATACATCTAAAATTAAAAAAATAAAATAATTATTTTAGCAATTAATTAATAAAGCTCATAAACAATGATGTTCTTAAGAATATTAAATCAACCATTTATAGCTCATATTATTTGATCGTGCTATTTCATAAAATTTTATGTCTTCAAAAATTAGATTTTCTGTATTATTTAAAAACGTACTTAAAAGTTTTATGCAACAAAATTAAAAAAAAATTATAAGAAAGCTAATAAAATGTTTATGAAAGAATATAAACTTTTCTATTAAAAAAGGTTTTAATAAAAGTAAAAGGAAACGTTTATATTAAAAGAAATTGAAAACCTTTTCATTAAACTTGATATGATCGAACAACATGTTTTTAACTTATTAGAAACTTATTTTTTTTAACTCAATCTTAAAAGACATTGTTTTATATAGAAATTACCTTTTACCCAATAAGATTAGGAGTGGGAAAAATTAGTTTAAAAAAAACACACATTTTTATAAATATTGTTGAAACTGTCCATTTTGGTAAATAACTTTTTTAACTACACCCTTTTAGTAAAAAATCTTCTTATTTTTATCTACGTCTTGATATAATTGTTTTTAAAAGTAGAGTAAATTACAAGTTTTGTCCTTTATCTTTACATCAAATTTCAGGCGCTGTCCTTTAGCCAAAAAGTTGACAGGCGGTGTCCTTTATGTGTCAAATCTTGCAAGTTTTGTCCTTTTAGCCAAACCCAGTTAGATTTTTTGGTTAAATCTGGTCATGTGCCTTACACATGAGGCTATTATTGTCATTTCACCTATTTAGGGACTGTTTTGTAAAACAACTTGTGTTTAGGGACTAGGTTGCAATGAAATGAAAAATAAAATAAATATAATCTTTCCCTCTCTCAAACTGAAAGTCCTTCTCTCTCTCTAAACTTATTACGGTTCCTCTCTCTCTCTCTCTTCTCTCTCTCTCTAACAATATCTGAAGTGGTGAGGACAGTGAAGGTCCCTCTCTCTCTTCTCTCTCTCTCTCTAAAACAATCTGAATGGATGACGGCCGTGAAGGGTGGTTGTGGTGGGTTAGGGGCGGCGGTGGGTGATTTGGTGGTGGGTGAAGGTGAGGGGGTGGTTGTGGTGGTGGGTTAGGTGCGGAGCAGTTGATTTGGATTCGATGGTGCTCGTGATGATGGGTGAAGGTGAAGGGGTGGATGTAGTGGTGGGTTAGTTCGACGACGGTGATGGTGGTGATCCGATGTGACGGTGACAACAGGTGGAGATTTGGTTGAGACGGTGGTGGGAACTCCGGTTGCAGGGGCGACGGTGGAGGTGGTGTTAAGGCCGGTTGCAGGTGGGTGGTAGGAGATTCGGTGGTGAAGGGGTGGTTTGTGGTGGTGGGGTAGGTTCGGCGGTGGAGGTGATGTTATAGGCGATTGCAGGTGGTGGTGGTCGGAGAATCGATGCCGGAATTGTTTTTTTAGGGTTTTTGATATTTTTGTTTTTGGGGGTTTTTGATTTGGTATTTGGGTTTGTTGAGAATGGTCAGGGGGATGAATATGATGCAAGTAGCAGTGAATGTTTGGTGATGGTGGTGGCGCCGGAAATGTATAGGGGTGGTTGTGGTGTTGGGTAAGGTGCGACGATGGGTGAAGGTGTGGTTGATGGTGGTGGCTCGGGTTAGCCTGCTTATTTCTGTTTGCAATTCAGGTTCGTTATATGATTTGGTTCTTCATCTTTTGATGATACTTAATAATTCCGATTTGGTTCTTCATCTTTTGGGTGTCATGATTGTTATGTTGGGCGGTTTAAGGTGTGTTTGATGGTGGCGGTAGTGGTGGTGGTGGCGGTGGCGGTGGCGGTGGTGGTGGTGGCGGCGGTGGAGGGTGGTGGTGATGGTAATGAAGGGTGGTGGTGATGGTGGTCAGTAATTTACTCTATAATAATATTAATAATAATAATAATAATAATATTTTAAATTTTTTTGTTTTATTTTTAGATAATATTAAATAAATGGGGTAGAAAGACTAAAATGCCCTTGAGTGACCAGATTTAACCAAAAAATCTAACTGGGTTTGGCTAAAAGGACAAAACTTGCAAGATTTGGCAACATAAAGGACACCGCCTGTCAACTTTTTGGCTAAAGGACAGCGCCTGAAATTTGATGTAAAGATAAAGGACAAAACTTGTAATTTACTCTTAAAAGTAAGTTATGAGTAGTAATGCAAATAATCAGAACACAAACATATATGTTATCAATCCTACGTAACCTTTTTTTTTGTATAAGGTGGTTGTTTACCCTTTTTGTCACTCTAACTATATAATGTAATGCTTTATTAAAAAAATCTGAATATAGCGTTGCAATGAGCTTATTTTTATCTATGTTATGATAAAAGTTTTGTACAAAATGAAGAGTCAAATATAATTATATTTTATTCTTTACCGTGATGAATTAAAGCGTTACCGTCCGAACAACATCTGGTATTCGTATTTTGGTTTTCTCGATGTTCTACCGTGTCAAGACGAAGAGAAACGACTGTGACACCCCAGGAAAACCAGGAAACCATGCAACCTAACTAGCTTCCTCAGTAACTACGTGCTAAATTTCGGGACGAAATTTCTTTCAAGTTGGGGATGATGTGACAAACCGAACTTTCAAGGTTAGTGCCTGCGGTTTTGTGATTTCGATTCCTCTCGTTATTGTCTTTCCTGTGCTTGTTTTAATGAATCTGTTCAAACTGTGACTTTGACAAACGTGTTAGGATATATTGTAATTGACTAAGTATGTATGTGTGTGAGTAATGGGTTAGTTTGTGTTAGAATAATTACGTGTTTAGTGTTGTTGGGCCTATACGGATCCGATCAAATGAAAATTGGGCCGCCACCGTCCTAGATATAGCCTCGGCCTAATCCTGTTTAGTAATCTCGGCCCAATCCACCATGTTTTGGGAGTAAACACAATTGGCCCAACCACTCCTCTCTATATGTTTATGTATACGCACACAAAAATAACAAACCCCATTCCCAACTTTAGTTGCGACGGCTGTGGACACCCCCCCCCCCCCTTCGAAGCATCATTCTTCCGGGTCAAGCCTCTGGTTAGTGAATTCTTATTCGTGTTGAATCTTGCGTGTTTGATCTTGTTCGTATGTGAATTTTATACAAATATAACGATTAGGTTATATGATTGGCTTGTGAATTGAATGTTGTTTTAGGAGGTTTATGGCTGATTATGCATGTGAATTGTATTGAAAGTGCAGCTAAATTATTGTTTTGCATGTGATGGCATAGGAATTGTCAGCTAGTTTGCATGTGATCACCTCATCATTTTCGGCTAGTTTGTTCTTGCTAGCATAGGAATTGTCAGTGGACATGTGGGGGTTTATGTGTGTGCCACTAATTGTAATCGAATAATATCATATATGTGTGCCACTAATTAATGACTCGCATGAATATTTAGGATTTGATATAATCTGCTAGTGCTCCCATTTATCGAGGATTAGGGTTGCATGATATCATAGATGTTTGCATTATAGATCGATAACCGATGACTTGCTTTTGATTGATCTGGGATAAATGAGAACAATGAGTTGAAACAGAAGGGTTTGCAAGCTATGATATCATCGACGAAACTTATAGATGTTTCGTCATGCAAGGCTTTGACGAAACATGGGTTTCGCCATGAAGGAGGGGCGACGAAAGTTGGGCCTTTCGTCGTCTGGGTAACAACTGAACAGTGTGTGATGTGGTGTATGTTTTTTTTTACAATTATGCTTGCTGCATAAGGATAGACTATCTAGAAATAAGGTACTTGTATATGGATTGTTAAGAGTAGTCAAATGTAAACTGTTTAATGTGAATAACTGATACTACTGGGAATGCTGATGCATGATAAACATGGGTTGAGAACATGAACAGAACAATATATTTGCTATATGGTAATCGGTAAATGAAAACTGTACATGAACGCGTGGTTTTCTATGTGCGAATACGTGACTTATTGTGTACAATACGTGACTCACATGATTACGTAACTGATATCGATTGGTAACCACGATAGGGTTTGGTTGACCAACTGGGAACTGGTAAAGTAAATTAACAATCCGAGCAAACCAAGGTGAGTTCACACTTCTAAGGCATGGGATTCCCGGTGGGTTGGGAATGGGATTGAATAGCTACAACAGAACTTGTACATTTACCACTACTAGACTACTTACCACCGTCCTCAGATTGGGAAGGACGCCAGCGTTAAACCTACGTACTCGCTACGTACCACTGTCCTCGGTTTGGGAAGGGCACTTACGTAAAACCTACGTAATCTCACACTTACCACTGTCATCGGATTGGGAAGGGCACTTACGTAAAACCTACGTATTCTCATACTTACTACTGTCCTCGAATTGGGAAGGACACCTATAGATACAACTAGTCTAGTAATATACAACATGGGAAGCCCCCACTGGATATCGTAAAAAGGTTTGGGAAACAGGGTAAACAGGTAATTAACACGGGAAGCCCCCACCAACTATGGATATGTTTGGGAAACAGGGTAAACTGGTTAATCATATTTTCAACTATGGGGTAAACCCCACGGCAAGTAAGCCAACTAAAGACAAACTATGTTTTCGTAAACAACTTAAAACGAACACCCAACTGTGAACTCGCTCAACTTTGTTGTTGATTCGTTGTTACATGCCTTGCAGGTCTTTAGGTGCATATTGACTGGAACTTGCTGTCTGGGAGGCTGGAGTGGTCATGGGTCGAGATACATGGAAACATAACACAACACAAATGGCTTTTACATGTGGTTATAAACTCTTAACGAATGAATTATGCTTCCGCTGTAAACTGTGAAATATTGTAACGTTGTAACACTTACTGTTAATCAAGGAAAGTTTTATTTACATATACCTATGAGTTCAATGTGATTGATGGCTAAGATCCTGGTATGTCACACGCCTCGCGGGGGTTTTCCTCGTGTGGTATTTTGGGGGTGTGACAGATTGGTATCAGAGCCATTGGTTATAGTGAACTTGGTTTTAAAAAGGGGAAAATGTTTTTGTAAAACCAGACTATAACCGAACAGTTCTAAAGACGTGAATACGACCATGACACTCAGCTCCAGATTGCAAGGTTCGTCTCTCATATACTCATTGTACTACATAACTAGTGAACACCTACATACGATATTGCATGTGATTGCACGTTTAGCACAACGATATGAATTCATGTACACTTGCACGTGTTATGTGACTGATAGGGTGGTAAATCCCTAAACCTTCATGACCTATGCTTCGTGATACCCTTTGATTGCTACTCGAGTTTGGGGAACCATTTGACATGAGTTAAGAGGAGCTGAGATGAGCATGCAAATCACAATATTATTGTGGGTGCACACATAATAATAATGTGGGGTGCATGTAAATCCCAGTGAGGCTTAACAAGTGGAAAAGGGGTTCCGTTCCGTTAATTGATCAATGAGAAACATAACAAACCTATAGGGGTTATAGCAGTAATTGTTCCCTACTCAAACTCAAACGTAAACTTTTCATTTATCTTTGGATCCCTTCAAAACTCGATGCTATCGAGTTTTACCTGAACACCCCTCTGAGCTCAGCGAACCGTGTAGAATGTTAGGTGCTTATACGAACGTCCATGTGTTGGATGTCACAGCGTCGAATGATTGATCGATATCTTCCTCACCTTTCTTCGCTTGCTGGAACTTAACGTATTGACGCCTCAGGTTCTGAAGTGCGATCACTTCTGCAACACTCCCGCAACATACTGTGTATTACTCGAACCACTTGCAACATCGATAGACAGGAGGATGAGCGTAGCACTTTACCGACCTCAGTACTTGACGACCCTGATTACCGGCAACGAATACCAGCGAATTGGCTCCAATCAAATCCTTAACTTTTGTCAGCGACCCATGGGAGTCAACTTTTACGAATCGACCGAGGCATAAGTGATGATAATTGACTTTAGTGGGGTATGCATAACTGCCAGCGCCATGAGTAGCGCTTTAGGACGTGGCTCAGAACGTGAAAAGATGGACAATGATGGTGAAGAGCCGTAGGGCTTCGTTTCGAGCAACGACATTGGGAGCAGCAGTCACAGCGACAACAAGGTATTCGTAACCTTAACCTACAGTAAGGAAATAAAGGTGCACACAACACGGATTGGCCGTGGTCAAGATAAGAGGACAACGACCAAAGGAACAACGACAGTATTTGAAATCCTAGTAATGAAGACAGCAACACCAGAAATGATGCTCTGGGAAGGACATTTAGAATTGGCATGGGTGACGTCAGGACTTTCACGACATGGTAGCTAGTATGAGTAGCAACCCACTTCAACTCTGTTTCGTTTGACCCAGATGCTCTTACGAGTTTGAAATTGTTGTGAAATCGGTCGATGGCTAGACAATGGAAACCACATATGATCGTTAGGATACAAACATGACCTTGTGGGACAAGTGTTCGGCATCGACCTTTCTTCTATTATTCTTGACAGATGTACCCTGTGAGGGGACAATTCTGCGTATCCCTCGTGGAGGATTGTTGTATGTTCTAGCGCGCCAGAGTGGTACAGCGGTTAGCGTCATTTCAGCAAGAAAATCTAGGAGCGTTTATGGAAGGATTACCCCGCAATGATAGCACTCGTTACTGATGTCAAGGCTAAGGAAATGAGGATCGAGGATCCACCAATTGCTCGTGATTCTCCCTAAGTACTACCAGAAGAACTGTCAGGTTTACCCTCCCATCGTCAGGTGGAATATCATATCGGTATCATGTCAGAGGTAGCCCTTGTTACTAGTAAATCTTATTGTCTTACACCAGGAAGGTTGCAGGAACTGCCTAATCAACTTCAGGAATTATTGGACTTGAGTTTCATCGGATCTAGTTTTTGCTGTAAGAAGCCCTCGCTATACCCATGAAGAGAAGCCTTTTCGTATGTGTACTGATTATCAGGAACTCAACAAGGTGACAATCAGGAACCGTTCGCATCGACCACGTATTGACAACCCGTCGACCAGCTGCAAGGAACAAGCTTCCATTCGGGGATTGGCTAGTGAACGAACTATCGACAGATGGGAATCCAAGGGGTGAATGCTCTTAAGAACAGCATGTCGGATGTAATGCAGCCATTTCAACGTTATGCACCATGATCATTGGGTTGATCAACACACCAGCAGCTTCAGAGATCACATGTATCGATCGCATTTGTTGACAACATTCTGAATCCTGACTGGGAGAACAGAACGCCATGGATGTCATTTATATCTTATTTTAGAACTCCTGAGGGAAGAGACACTCCGCTCAAAGTCTTGTTGAATGTAATTTTCTGGGTTCAAGGTGTACCTTTTGAATATATAATCAGCGAAGTGGGAATGCACGTGGATCTCGCTAAGATCCGTCTTGGTTGGAAACTGATCGACATCAAAGAGTCCTTCGTGGATACAACAATTTCTTGATCTCGCTTAATTCTATCGCAAGATAAATCACAGGATTTGCGGAGGTCGCGTAGCTTAAATCTCTCTAGCACAGCAGGGTGTTGTGTTCGTGAAAGACAATACAGGAGGACGTCCTTTCAGCTTTCGAATCCCGACTCTGCAATGCTCTGAGCATCGTTTTACCTGAGGATGTGGGTGATTCAGTGGAACATCCTTATGGTCCGAATCAGAGTCCCAGCTGCACATCAACGCAACATGAAGGAGTGATGACGTACTTGAAGGAGTTACAAAGAGGAACTACGCGACACACTCGACTGACGGTGAAAACCATGGCATCGGGATTTTGGATGGAGGCATCACTTGGACGGTACCAGATGCGCTATTTAGACCGATCGCAAGGGCCTCCCATGTGCCGATGTTCAAAAGAGCTAAAGCATGTAATGGCATCGCTGGACGGAACTTCTAGATGAGTGCGACTGCGAAACCTGAACGTACGCTATCGACTCTAACTTATCGAATCAGACTCGCTCTGTTCAAACTGGAGGACTGAAGGAAGAGGAATTTCAATTTGAACCCATGCGGGGCGTGGAGAAGTAATCTTTGACCGGTCGGACGATACTCGCTACTTCCTGAAACGAATGAGGGCCCCATTACACGGCAACTGCCCGGAGCTCGCGTTGAGCAAGCACACCAGCTTCGACATTCTAGCCACCTGGGATCTTAATGAGAGACATTAGGATTTATGAACCTTGTACTGGTCATCAGGTTTGAAGGCCCACCTAGCTAGGTATGGGAATGATGGATTGACTTGTGGGAAAGTCAAAGTGAAGTATCAGCAACCAGCAATACCCACATGGAAATGAGAACAGACTGCCATGGAATTTGGTCGCTGGTCTACCTAAAACTCAGAACGGAAACAATATCACCTGGATGATCGTTGATTGTCTCACGTAACCAGCACACTTTCTAGCCATCAAGGAAACGGATAAGTTTTCTACACTTGCAGTTATCTACCTGAAAGAAGTGGTTGCTAGGCACGGGGTGCCAACCTCCATTATCTCTAATCGCGACCCACGATTTGCATCTGATTTGTGGCAAGCGATGCACAAATCCTTTGGCTCACGTCTAGACATGAGCACAGCATATCATCCACAGACGGATGGGCAGACTGAACTCACCATCCAAACTCTTGAAGACATGTTTCGAGCATGTGTAATCGACTTTGGTAACGGCTGGGAGCAACATCTACCTTTAGTGGAGTTTTCGTATAACAACAGTTACCACACCCGCATCCAGGCTGCTCCGTTCGAGGCATTGCACGGACGGAAGTGCCGATCACCTCTTTGTTGGGCAGAGCTTGGAGACAGCCAAATCGCTGGCCCAGAACTCTTGTAGACACAACAGAGAAGATTGCTCAGATACAACAACGAATGGCGGCAGCTCGTGACCGTCAGAAAAGTTACGCTGATAAGCGCAGGAAACCACTCGAGTTCCAGGTTGGGGATCGAGTACTACTTTAGGTCTCACCTTGGAAAGGTGTAGTTCGTTTTGGTAAACGAGGCAAACTTAACCCGTGATATGTTGGACCTTTCGAAACCACTGAGAGAACTGGCAAGGTGGCCTACAGGTTGAATATACCCGAAGAACTCAGTGGAGTTCAAAACGTATTCCATGTATCGAATCTAAAGAAGTGTTTGTCAGATGAAACTCTCACAGTTCCTTTCAAGGAGCTCACCATCGACGATCAGTTGCGATTTGTCGAAGAACCAGTGGAAATCTTGGACCAGGAGGTCAAGATTCTCAAACGCACCAGGATACCTATTGCTCGAGTTCGTTGGAACTCCCGTCGTGGCCCAGAATTTACCTGGGAACGAGAAGATCAAATGAAACCACTACTGAGGCTGAAGCTACTGCGCAATTTCGGGACGAAATTCCAAACCAACGGGGGGATGATGTGACACCCCAGGAAAACCAGGAAACCATGCAACCTAACTAGCTTCCTCAGTAACTACGTGCTAAATTTCGGGACGAAATTTCTTTAAAGTTGGGGATGATGTGACAACCCGAACTTTCAAGGTTAGTGCCTGCGGTTTTGTGATTTCGATTCCTCTCGTTATTGTCTTTCCTGTGCTTGTTTTAATGAATCTGTTCAAACTGTGACTTTGATAAACGTGTTAGGATATATTGTAATTGACTAAGTATGTATGTGTGTGAGTAATGGGTTAGTTTGTGTTAGAATAATTACGTGTTTAGTGTTGTTGGGCCTATACGGATCCGATCAAATGAAAATTGGGCCGCCACCGTCCTAGATATAGCCTCGGCCTAATCCTGTTTAGTAATCTCGGCCCAATCCACCATGTTTTAGGAGTAAACACAATTGGCCCAACCACTCCTCTCTATATGTTTATGTATACGCACACAAAAATAACAAACCCCATTCCCTACTTTAGTTGCGACGGCTGTGGACACCCCCCCCCCCCCCTTCGAAGCATCATTCTTCCGGGTCAAGCCTCTGGTTAGTGAATTCTTATTCGTGTTGAATCTTGCGTGTTTGATCTTGTTCGTATGTGAATTTTATACAAATATAACGATTAGGTTATATGATTGGCTTGTGAATTGAATGTTGTTTTAGGAGGTTTATGGCTGATTATGCATGTGAATTGTATTGAAAGTGCAGCTAAATTATTGTTTTGCATGTGATGGCATAGGAATTGTCGGCTAGTTTGCATGTGATCACCTCATCATTTTCGGCTAGTTTGTTCTTGCTAGCATAGGAATTGTCAGTGGACATGTGGGGGTTTATGTGTGTGCCACTAATTGTAATCGAATAATATCATATATGTGTGCCACTAATTAATGACTCGCATGAATATTTAGGATTTGATATAATCTGCTAGTGCTCCCATTTATCGAGGATTAGGGTTGCATGATATCATAGATGTTTGCATTATAGATCGATAACCGATGACTTGCTTTTGATTGATCTGGGATAAATGAGAACAATGAGTTGAAACAGAAGGGTTTGCAAGCTATGATATCATCGACGAAACTTATAGATGTTTCGTCATGCAAGGCTTTGACGAAACATGGGTTTCGCCATGAAGGAGGGGCGACGAAAGTTGGGCCTTTCGTCGGCTTGGTAACAACTGAACAGTGTGTGATGTGGTGTATGTTTTTTTTTACAATTATGCTTGCTGCATAAGGATAGACTATCTAGAAATAAGGTACTTGTATATGGACTGTTAAGAGTAGTCAAATGTAAACTGTTTAATGTGAATAACTGATACTACTGGGAATGCTGATGCATGATAAACATGGGTGGAGAACATGAACAGAACAAGATATTTGCTATATGGTAATCGGTAAATGAAAACTGTACATGAACGCGTGGTTTTCTATGTGCGAATACGTGACTTATTGTGTACAATACGTGACTCACATAATTACGTAACTGATATCGATTGGTAACCACGATAGGGTTTGGTTGACCAACTGGGAACTGGTAAAGTAAATTAACAATCCGAGCAAACCAAGGTGAGTTCACACTTCTAAGGCATGGGATTCCCGGTGGGTTGGGAATGGGATTCAATAGCTACAACAGAACTTGTACATTTACCACTACTAGACTACTTACCACCGTCCTCAGATTGGGAAGGACGCCAGCGTTAAACCTACGTACTCGCTACGTACCACTGTCCTCGGTTTGGGAAGGGCACTTACGTAAAACCTACGTAATCTCACACTTACCACTGTCATCGGATTGGGAAGGGCACTTACGTAAAACCTACGTATTCTCATACTTACTACTGTCCTCGAATTGGGAAGGACACCTATAGATACAACTAGTCTAGTAATATACAACATGGGAAGCCCCCACTGGATATCGTAAAAAGGTTTGGGAAACAGGGTAAACAGGTAATTAACACGGGAAGCCCCCACCAACTATGGATATGTTTGGGAAACAGGGTAAACTGGTTAATCATATTTTCAACTATGGGGTAAACCCCACGGCAAGTAAGCCAACTAAAGACAAACTATGTTTTCGTAAACAACTTAAAACGAACACCCAACTGTGAACTCGCTCAACTTTGTTGTTGATTCGTTGTTACATGCCTTGCAGGTCTTTAGGTGCATATTGACTGGAACTTGCTGTCTGGGAGGCTGGAGTGGTCATGGGTCGAGATACATGGAAACATAACACAACACAAATGGCTTTTACATGTGGTTATAAACTCTTAACGAATGAATTATGCTTCCGCTGTAAACTGTGAAATATTGTAACGTTGTAACCAATGTTGTAGAAGGCGCTAGGCGCTAGTCGGGCGGTGAGGTACAGCCTAGGGATTAATCGGGATTAATCGGAATGGGATTTTTATATGTATTTTTTCAAAATTATATATATATACCCAATAATATAAAAATAATACTTCAAAATTCACATAAATACTTCAAAATTCACATAAAAATTCAAAAATTAACCAACTTTTGACCAACTAGGACCGATTAATCCCGACCAGGACCGATTAATCCCGACCAGGACCGATTTTCCATGGTCCGATTAGACCGATTAGGACCGACTTTTGACCGACTAGACCGACTTTTGACCGACTAGGACCTGGACCGATTAATTGACCGATTTGCTCAAATTTAGGCGATTACTAGCCGACTAGCGCCTAGGCGGCGATTAATCGGCCGCCTAGGCCGATTTCTGCAACAGTGGTTGTACTGTTAATCAAGGAAAGTTTTATTTACATATACCTATGAGTTCAATGTGATTGATGGCTAAGATCCTGGTATGTCACACGCCTCGCGGGGGTTTTCCTCGTGTGGTATTTTGGGGGTGTAACAACGACGAAGAGAAACGATTCCGACTGAATAACCTTGGTACTAGTATTGATATTGTCTAAACTGGAACCGATATTCTTTTTATGGTTTTTCAATCAATATAAAATACGTGTCGGTGGCTTCTTGGGACATATCTCTTTCGGTTCCTATAACACGTATCGATATCATATTTATTATAACAAACTAGATTGATAACAGACGAATGCCTGTCACAACGCATGGGAAATCTAACTAGCTTATAAACAAACAAGGCTCAAACTAGCCAACCCAAAAATGTGTTTTTGTCCTATGTGCATACCCTGCAGTGTTGAGCTGTGGCCAAAGCGCGACGTTTTGGTCCGGTCAACCAGACAAAGACTGACGGGTGTCTGACGGGTCTGTTGACCGGACCAAAACGCCGAGCTTTGGCCGCGTTTTGGTCTTGTCAAGCAGACCGGGTGTCAGTCTTTTGTCTGGTTGACAAGACCAAAACGCTGCCAAAGCTCGGCGTTTTGGTCCGGTCAACAGACCCGTCAGACACCCGTCAGTCTTTGTCTGGTTGACCGGACCAAAACGCCGCGCTTTGACCACAGCTCGACACTGCAGGATGTGCATATAAGAAAAAAAACACATTTTTAGTGTGACAATAGGCAAATGGGTGTGGAAATAGATACACCCATAAACAATCATCATATGTCATAATTTGTCAAGTTACTATTTATCGTTGCTTTTTTAACACTACAGAAAAGAGTTATAAAAGTTAATTCTATTCTAGATGTATAATAATTTAAGCGTTACTTATCTAATTATTGGCCCTCATAAAACAATAGTTTATTAAAAGTTAGTTTCAGATATTTTATCAAAAATGCATTAAAAAATATTGAAAAAGGATGCAAAATTGGGATATAACCAAATTACACGTGAGGTTCGTCAACACGTTTCTGTATATGGGTCCACGCTTAACAACTTCTCTTCAACTCACGCTCCGCCACCTCTCTGGCTGTCCACCACCATTCATTCCTGTTATTCACTCACGTGTTCATATCTGGGTTGTCAAATGACAACTTTACCCCTGCCAACTACAATTTTTTCTATATTTTTGACAGATAACTACATTTATGTTTTCCGTATGACCAAAACTAGGTCATACGCATGATTTCAGTTTTTGTTCGTAAAGTCAACTATCGAAGGATTCTTGGTCAAGGCTTGACAACTAATTATTCTCGATCCACAAGTTACTACACATAGGGAAACTCTTTGATGCAAGACACGATGAACGCTTTTCTAGCTCTTTGGTTAATTTTTAATTGAAGAATCGAAGTTTTAAATGTAGTAATAGATCGTAAAGATTATGGATGAATGATCATTGTGAAATCGATGTTTAGATTTATTAATGAGAATATATTGTAAGATTAAATATATTATGTATTAATATTTAATCTATAGCCATTATAATCATTTACATAATATAGATCAAAATATATAATAACCTATTAAATAATTAGTTGGTAATTGCTGATGGACCATATTACCCTTATTAACTAATTAGGTTTCATCCTGGGTGCTTATATAAGGAGAATTATGTGGAGGTTAAGGGGTTAGACAATTACACATTAGAAACACCCCATTAGTCATAACATCACATTCGACCTCCTCTCCTAAGCCGATATCCCTTTTCGGTTTTCTAAGTCCCCATCATCAGTCAGCACCCTAAGGAGGAACCAGATCAAGATGACAAGCATGTCGAACTCCATTACTGGATTCTCCACTGCACTGTCTGCTGTAACAGGTATGTTTTAATGTTTTCCTTCATGTATAAACAGAACTGAACCAACATGTGGTATCAGAGCATATGTTGATTAGTCAGTTCTGTTTTGTATCCGTAAATCTGGATTAAAGCAGGAAAACAGGTTTTTAAAACCATAATAAAATTCGTTTTCATCATCCGAAATCATTACTGTTCGATTTCTATCATCCGGAATGGCATCTCGGATGACATGGGCTCATTCTTATGTTACTGTTCCGAAATCTGCATGTTCAAAATATGTTTAAATGTGTAAAATAATTCCAGATTTCGGATGAAGTTTGAATAATTTTGTTTAGGGTTCATAATGTTCTTAGTCAAAATTCGAAATTTCCTTTAAGTTTTGGAATGTGATTTGAATTGTTAAATGTTTCCCTAATTTTGATCTAATTTTGTCTATTAAGTTTTTTCGAAATCTGTTAAAAGGATAAACAGATTATGATTTCGAAATTTTATGATAAAATAGATCAATGTTATAATTGGAAACTATATCACAATTCTTAATTTTCGAATTTTCAGTTGTTATAACAATAAACAGCAACTGGATCGCACAAGATCGGATCACATAAGAGATGATCTGATCGCATAAGATAATCGCACAAGATTAGATCACATAAGAGATGATCTGATCGCACAAGACAGTCGCACAAGATTTGTACAACTAAATAAGCACATTGTACAAGTTGAGACTGCATAATCACACAAGACTTGTGGATCGCACAAGACTTGTGGATCGCACAAGACATTACTGATCACACAAGTTTTGGGCCTTATTGATCGCACAAGTTTTGGGCCTCACTGATCGCACAAGTTTTGGGCCTTATTGATCGCTATTAAATAATTGGTTTTGTAATTACTTAGTTAATTAATCAGAATCAGATAATGTTTTACAAAACCAAAATAGCTTAACTTGAATGAACTTTTGATATATCATTTCTGGCCAAAGCTGACTTGATACATCTACTTATAGTTCAAGTATTACGAAAGCTATGTTGTGTGTGCATCATAAGCATGAATGTCTTAATTTCTGGCCAAAGCTGATTTAATTCATTCATAGATGGCATACTCAACAAGTGCATAACTAAAGTGATTGTTTCAATTTCTGGCCAAAGCTGATTTGTTACAACCACTTTGCACATATGCTTAAATGATTACACTTCTGGCCAAAGCTGTTTTGTCTTTGTTTAAGTAGAATTTTTTAGCTAAGTCTATTATTTTGATGTTAGTAATAGACAATATCATAGCTTCATAATGTAAAATGGTCATTATTTATGCCTGCCTTAGTTTAACGTGCCCTTAGATCACATTAGGACTTCTTCCTTAGTATCATAACTTGCTCATCTTATTTCCACTATCAGCGCCCAATTGCGGGATTCCACCTTTGACTGGTGATAACTTTGCTGCATGGAAGGATGCTCTCATGCTTACACTTGGATTGCTGGATTTTGATTATGCTCTAAGAGAGAATAAGCCAGCGGACCTTACCACTCAAAGTACTGCTGCTGAGCAGTTAACTCATGATAAGTGGACTAGGTGTAACCACATGTCTCTCATGTTCATGAAGCAGTCCATAAGCAATGCAATCAGGGGAGCTATTCCTGATTCTGAAGATGCTAAAACCTACTTGGAACATGCGGAGGCGCAGTTCAAGGGGACGTCTAAAGCACACGCTAGTACTCTTATTCTCAAGCTGGTGACAACTAAGTATGATGGGAGGAGCGGCATTCGCGAGCACATCATGATGATGAATGACATGGCCAATAAACTGAAGGGGCTGGAAATGGAAATCAGTGATGGTTTCTTCGTTCATTTTATCATCACTTCGCTTCCTTCGTCCTTTGAAGCATTCAAGATCAATTACAACACTCAGAAAGACAAATGGACGATGAGTGAGCTGGTCACCATGTGCGTACAGGAGGAAGAGCGTATGAGGATGGATCGCCCTACCGATGTTGCAAACTTCACCACCTCCAATCCTAAGAAGAGGAAGAACAATTATCAGAGGAAGGATGCTTCAAAAGTCCAAAGGCCTAATCCTAATCCTAATACAAGTGCACCTTCCAGCTCTAAGAACTCCTTAGGCAGTATCCGCTGCAAATTCTGTAAAAAGACAGGACACATGCAGAAGGAATGCCCTGACTTTAAGGAGTGGCTGGCTAAGAAAGGTAACGGTTATTTTATGATACTTGAGTCCTATAATTTAAGCGTTCCTGCTAATTCTTGGTGGTTTGATTCTGGTTCTATGGTTCATGTTACCAATTCAACTCAAGGATTCCTTTCAATCCGGAAGCTGGAAAGAAACCAAAGAACGCTTAAGGTTGGGGATGATCGAGAATTAGAAGTGAAGGCCATTGGAACATTACAATTAGTTATGAAAACTGGTTTATGTATTAAACTTTATGATACCTTATATGTTCCTGAGGTAACTCGGAACCTTGTATCAGGACCAAAGTTAGACATGGACGGTTTTATTGTTTCCCATGGTCATCGCAAACTCTCTATCCTTTATGATTCTATTCTTTATGGTACTGGTATTCTGGATGGTGGTCTCTATAGATTAGAACTAGAAGATAACTTTTCCAAATCTTTGTTGTCATATAACATTAATGAATCACTCACAAAGATGGAAGAGAAACGAGACTTAGAGACTTCATCCATGTTGTGGTATCAGCGTTTAGGCCACATTTCAAAAGAACGATTAAATCGTCTTGTAAAGGATGAAGTCTTACCTCCTCTCGATTTCTATGATTTTGGAACATGTGTCAAATGTCTTAAAGGTAAAATGACATTAGCGAATAAGAAAGGTGCCACTAGGAGCTCTAATTTATTAGAACTCATTCACACTGACATTAGTGGTCCCTACCAAATCGCTGGCATAACAGGACATACTTCATTTATCACTTTCATTGATGATTATTCTCGTTACATGTACTTGTATCTTATTAAGGAAAAATCTGAATCTCTAACAACTTTTAAAGATTATAAGGCTGAAGTTGAAAAGCAATTAGATCGTCAGATTAAAGTTGTGAGATCAGATAGAGGCGGTGAATATTATGGAAGACATACTGATGTGGGTCAAGCTCCTGGTTCATTTTATGAGTTTTGTAAGGGCCAGGGGATTGTGAACCAATACACCATGCCTGGTACACCTCAGCAGAACGGTGTAGCTGAAAGACGAAATCGTACCCTTATGAACATGGTGCGCAGTATGTTAGCCAACACTAATTTACCATTATTCCTCTGGACTGAAGCGCTAAAAGCAGCTGTTCATATACTCAATAGAGTTCCTTCTAAGTCTGTCCCTAAAACTCCTTATGAAATTTGGACAGGAAGGAAACCGAGTCTTAAATATATGAAAGTATGGGGCTGCATTGCTGAAGCGAAACTTTACAATCCTTTCCTAAGGAAACTTGACCCTAAAACAGTTACCTGTTTCTTTATCGGGTATCCTGATAATTCTAAGGGTTATCGTTTCTATTGTCCTTCCCATGTCACCCGTATTGTTGAAACCAAGCGTGCTGCGTTCCTGGAGGATTTCAAGGTCAGTGGGAGCAGTACCAACCCTTACGAAGAATTGCAAGAAGTACAAGACGCGGGGGGGGGGGAGATACTCGTCGCTTACCATTACTCCGATTACTCCTCTTGTACCCAATGCAACTACTGTACCTGAAGCTACTGCACCAACTCCAAATTCACCTCTACAATCAGAACCCATTATACCTCATGACGAAGGCACATCAAACACTCAAAACCAAGACAACGCTGAACCCGATAATCCACTCAGGAGGTCATCTAGGCAAAGAAGGCCTACTAATTGGGATGATTATGTTACCTACCTGACTGAAATGGATCCCGGAAAGCTCAATGATCCTATCTCTTATAATGAAGCCATTAGCAGTGATCAATCTTCTGAATGGAATAAAGCAATGATTGAAGAGCTTGAATCCATGAAGAAAAATGACGTTTGGGATTTGGTAGAATTACCCAACGGAGTCAAACCCGTAGGATGCAAATGGGTGTTCAAAACAAAACTGGATCCGAATGGGAACGTTGAACGCTACAAAGCGAGATTGGTTGCAAAGGGCTACACTCAGAAAGAGGGAATTGATTATCAAGAGATGTTTTCACCTGTCTCTCGTAAAGATTCCTTAAGGATCGTCATGGCCCTAGTAGCTCATTTTGATTTGGAGTTACATCAGATGGACGTTAAAACCGCTTTCCTTAACGGAGATTTGGACGAAGATGTTTATATGAAACAACCTGAAGGCTTTAAACCTGAATGTCAGGAGCATTTAGTCTGTAAGTTGAAGAAATCCATTTACGGGTTAAAACAAGCATCACGTCAGTGGTACCTCAAGTTTGATGAAGTCATGAAGAAGCAAGGTTTTATGAAGAATCAAGTGGATCAATGCACCTACCTCAAGATGAGTGGGAGCAACTTTACTATTCTTGTCCTTTACGTAGATGATATTCTATTGGCAAGTAATAGTTTAGACATGTTGCATGAGTCGAAGCGGTTACTCTCGCATAACTTCGACATGAAGGATCTTGGAGATGCTTCTTACGTCATTGGCATCGAAATTCACCGAGATAGACACAAAGGGATCTTAGGATTATCCCAAAAGGCTTACATAGGTCGTGTCCTTACACATTACAACATGCAACAGTGCAAACCCTCCGTCGCTCCAGTAGTTAAGGGAGATGTTTTCGGTTCATTCCAGTGTCCGACAACAGAAGTTGAGAAGGAGCAAATGAGCCAGATACCTTACGCGTCAGTAGTCGGGAGCCTGGTGTCTGCTCAAGTCTGTACTCGCCCAGATGTCGCTTATATTGCTGGAATGCTAGGCCGTTATCAGACTAATCCTGGCCTAGATCACTGGAAAGCAGCTAAGAAGGTACTTCGATATCTGCAAGGGACGAAAGACTATAAACTGACTTAAAGTGATCATTTATAAGTGGTGGGCTATTCTGATTCTGACTTTGCCAAATGCAAAGATGACAAGAAATCCACTTCGGGCTATATCTTTATGTTAGCAGGCGGCCCTATCTCATGGAAGAGTCATAAACAACAGTTGACCACAACTTCCACAATGATGGCAGAGTACATTGTTGTTTATAACGCAACCTGTCATGGAATGTTGCTTCGAAATCTGATCACTGGACTCAAAATCGTTAATTCCATTTCTAGACCATTGAAGCTTTATTGTGATAATTCAGCTGCCGTTAGTTTCTCAAACAGTAACAGTTCGACTAGAGCTGGTTTATATCTCGATACAAAATATATGTTCGTACGTGAACGAGTTGAGGAAAATAATCTTTGTATCGAGTATATTAGTACTAAAGATATGCTTGCGGATCCGATGACTAAAGGTCTCCCTCCTAAGGTTTATGAAGAACATGTTCGGAATATGGGATTTAGTAAAGACCTTATTTGAGCATATTGTACTAGCTTATGTTTTATGTTAATGAAATTTCCTCAGTTTGATTTTGTATGTCTCTTAGAATATGTTCAACCGGTATAATGGCATATAGACAAATAAAGTTACAAATCAAACATAGGGCTTATGCGTATTTTGATCATGACGATTAGGTTTTAAATTAAGGCTATAGTATGATTAATGGGGGTCCTGAGTCGCATAATGATTCAACGGCTGTATTTCTCTGCTATAGTACTTGTTTAAGGCTAAAATGAGTGTTAACTCCTGATCAGGCTTATCTAATACTCATAGTAAATGATTACTCGGCTAAGTAGGAGAATGTAAGATTAAATATATTATGTATTAATATTTAATCTATAGCCATTATAATCATTTACATAATATAGATCAAAATATATAATAACCTATTAAATAATTAGTTGGTAATTGCTGATGGACCATATTACCCTTATTAACTAATTAGGTTTCATCCTGGGTGCTTATATAAGGAGAATTATGTGGAGGTTAAGGGGTTAGACAATTACACATTAGAAACACCCCATTAGTCATAACATCACATTCGACCTCCTCTCCTAAGCCGATATCCCTTTTCGGTTTTCTAAGTCCCCATCATCAGTCAGCACCCTAAGGAGGAACCAGATCAAGATGACAAGCATGTCGAACTCCATTACTGGATTCTCCACTGCACTGTCTGCTGTAACAGGTATGTTTTAATGTTTTCCTTCATGTATAAACAGAACTGAACCAACATATATTATTTATGGTTTACTTGTAATGATCATATCATTCTTTCTTATAGAGGTTTTAATTAGTATACAAGATATCAAAGCTTTAAGGGTGGAAGGGGTGCTCTCCTAATGGTGAGGGTATATAAAAACTTGTAAATGTCCTTCAGTGTCTCTATCGACACTAGTGATGGGGGTATGTAAAAGGTCGGTGGGTATCGTGCACGCCACCCTTTCAACGACGGGTGTAGTTTCTTCGGTGGCAAAAGGTTGCCAAAACTCAAACCAGCATCACATATACCCAGTAGCTTGCTTGTCAATGCTCTGTCGCCAAGAGGGTATATAAAAACTCGTAAACGCGTTTTTAAGGTCGGTAAGCGTTGCTACACCCCAAGCTTCTATTTCTTCTTATGCTGGTTTGCGTCTCCAGGAGGAGAAACCTTCTCCTTGCGTTTATTAGAGGGGTGTCTCGCCACCACTCGTGGAGGGGTGCCACCATCTTCGCTAGAGTCAAATATACGCCGAGACACGTTATCCTTGCGCTTCTGTAGAGACCTTGTCCCTACATTTGTATGGAAAATAGCTAGTTTTACAATTTGCAACATCTAAAAAAAATACTAAAACCACTAATACAGAAACCAAACTTTTTTACCTGAGGTAACGCATATCACATCTGCCTTTAGATTTATCTTATGTTTGCTCCGGCTGGAGTTGCGCGTCGTAGCTTGTCACATCCTCAAATACCACATGCGGAGTATCACCGCGAGGCGTATGACTGCCCAGGATCAAGCCACCAATCACATTGAACATTTATCATAAGTAAAATAAAACCATCATCAATATGACTAGTGACATAACGTTTAAGTCTAAAACATAGTAGGTTTGAAATAAAGTTCCAAAACATAACAAGTTTAACAAAATAAAGTTCGAATGTTTAGCGAAAGAATTAAGTTCATAAGTAGTTTAAAACATAAGTTCAAATGTAGGAATCCGATGACGGATTCTTGGCGACCACCACAACGCTCCAAGCAAACTCCAGCGCGACATCTACGGACCTGCAAGCATGCAGTAACATGTCAACATAAAGTTGGCGAGTTCATGGTTTTCAAAAAGGTTTTACTTGTTTTTCCCAAAACGTCATTATATGAAGTTACCATTGTAATCAACACATGCCATGGGGAGCTACCCCATTTGTATGTATATACGTATGAATAAACCACTAAACTGTGCAGTACCGAAACTTTTGACCTAATTGTTATTTCTCCCTTTTGGTCAATGTCTACCGTCATTGACCAGATTCCTAGATAATGGTTCACGTCCGTCCTCCTCCAGAGGCACGGTGTGAGGTTGTCAACCTAATAGCGCTATCAACTAGTATCTCGTCCGACTCGAACGACGATTAATCGGTATAAGTGACAAAGGGACTTTTATGGTAGAGTTTCGTTTAGTGTATGAAGTTCCCAACTACCGGGAATATATGAAGTTCCCAAACCATCGGGAATATATGAAGTTCCCATCCCAACGGGGATATATGAAGTTCCTAACCCACCAGGAGTGCATACTTTTTGTTTTAGTGTGAATTCACCTTGGATTGCTCGATTAGATAGAGTATCGGTTAACCTTGCCCTATTAAGGTTACCATTTGTTAGGATTGTATATAAATGAATCACGTATTTTTCAAATTTTTCACGTATTTCACAAGCAGTGTACAAGGAATACCTATCATGTATTTTGTACCATCATGTATAACACAATTATTGCATGTTATAGCAGTAACAGTTTGCACAAATAGGGTAAACAGTGGGGTGAGTGTGCGGCTTATGAGGTATTTGGGCTCATATAGTGTGTCATCTAAAATAAGTATGTGTGGCCCACTAAGATAAATTCAATAGATCATGTTGTGCGGTCCACTGAAAACATGGATCCATATATAGGCATCCCAAGTGTGCGGCCTTATGAACACACAACCCAAAGCATGGGTGTGCGACTGGGATTCAGGAGCATGTTTCGGATTAGTGTGCGACCTCTCCTAAGAATGTGGGATCTTATAATTATGCGGCTCAAATGGGGTTTAGGTAGCACAACAGTGATGTTCAAAAGTGGACTATTCAACTAATTCAAGTGTGCGATTAGAGATTGGTGTGCGACATGTGTAGGTGTACGGTTTCGATTCTCATTTAATTGGTTTGTGAATGTACGACAATTTTCATGAGTGGCCCCCACCACACCTACTGTGCGGGGTCCCAAAAATCCATTCAGTGTGTGACATGAATATACCACACATATAAGATTCATCCTTCAAATCACATCAAATTGAGAATGAGTTGTACCCTATGCATGAACACTTGTACACTTTATATAAACGCAGCATCAAATTTCCAAATGGCAGACACCCACATTGAGATTAAAACAGATAAGACAAATTTCTCTTAACATTCAATCAACCAAAACCCAGTTCCTTGCCATGAACCCCATGCTTATATTTATAATTCATTTTATCGGATTATTTGTTTAAATCGTCAATCTCGCACAACCGACAGCATTATCATTATTCTTAACAACAAGCAAAAATCATCATCATCGTTTAAAGCAAACTAACAGGGGTTATCATAATCATCATTTCGAATATTTAACGGAAATCGGCAGCATTCTCATCAATGGCTTAAAACATTCAACGGATATCGTCACTTAGAACCATAAATCAGAAAACATCATCCTATAACTTTCTAAAACAATTAATCAGATTCGAACAATGAGCATACGAGTGTCATGCGTGTGTCGGAACAAATTCATTTTCATCGAGTTCACCATTCAACGGAAAAATCAACATAGTTTCGAGTAGTTTAACATAAATCATTTAAATCAACTTATTTCATTGTATAATTCAATCATCATGAAAACATCCTTTAACATCTAAGTCACCAAACAAGTAAGCATCTTTATTATGTTCAATCATCCGACTATAGCTGATATACTAACCGTTTAGTGTACAGATGTACGAGTGTGTAGAAAGATTGAGAATAAGCTTCCGAGAATGACGAATGATGATTTCTTCCGACTATGAGAGCTGCCGTCGAAAACCAGGAAGAGAGGAGGAGGAGGTGATATCGCCGGAGGTCTCCAAGAAATGAGGAAATGGTTTTGTGTTGCAGGTTTTAGAGAGAGAAGAGTTAGTGAGAGAGAGGGGGAGAATGATACGTGGATTTGTGCCCTAGAATCTGGCTGCCATCAATTCCAAGTGACAGCTGTTGATGAGGTATTTAAGCAAGGCTTTAGGGATCGCATACTGGGTGCGTGGTCTCTGGGTAGTGTGCGGACAACTAGGTTAAATGCCGGGCTTCTCCATGTTGGGCCTGAATTCCAAACGAAGAGGTATGCTGGCCCAAGGAAAGAAAATAGGTGTACGAGCTTCATGCAGTGTGCGGCTAATCGGTTTGTGCGAGTGAGAAGTAACATGCAACACATATATCCGTTATGTACATATATATATATATATATATATATATATATATTAATTACAACAATAACATACATCCACATATAATTCAAATATAAAACCCTTTTTATATTAACGTCACATATTAACTAACGGGATTACATCGTAATTAGAAATGATATGAAACGGAACGGAACGTGCGAGTTGTCACATTATCCCCATGTTTCGTCCCGAAATTCAGTGTATGGATACTGGACAACTGAGTGTTCTTATGGGGTGACACATCATCCCCCACTTAATTAGGAATTTCGTCCCGAAATTGCTCAGTAACTTCATTACTGGAACCCTTGTTCTTAAACAGTTGAGGGTACTTGCGCATCATTTGGTCTTCTCTTTCCCAGGTAAACTCTGGGCCTCGACGAGAATTCCAACGAACACGGACAATAGGTATCTTGTTGCGCTAAGTGTCTTGATTTCCCAATCCATAATTTCAACTAGTTCCTCGATGAAACGTAGCTGATCATTGATAGTGAGTTCCTTAAAAGGAACGATAAGAGTTTCATCTGACAGACACTTCTTTAGGTTCGACACGTGGAACACGTTGTGTACCGCACTCAGCTCCTCAGGCAGATTCAGTTTATAGGCCACCATACCGATCCTTTCGGTGATTTCAAAAGGTCCGACATATCGCGGATTAAGCTTGCCCCTCTTGCCAAAACGTACCACACCTTTCCAAGGTGAAACTTTTAGTAGAACACGGTCCCCAACCTGGAACCCCAAGGGTTTCCTACGCATATCCGCGTAGCTTATCTGACGGTTGCGAGCTGCCGCCATGCGTTGTCTGATCAGGGCAATCTTTTCCGTCGTGTCGACTACGAGTTCCGGGCCAGTAATTTGGCTTTCACCAACTTACGCCCACCACAAAGGAGAACGACATTTACGTCCGTACAATGCCTCAAGTGGAGCTTCCTGGATGCTAGTGTGGTAACTGTTTTTCTAAGAGAATTCTACTAGCGGTAGGTGTCTTTCCCATCCATTACCAAAATCAATAACACATGCTTGCAGCATGTCTTCGAGTGTCTAGATGGTACGTTCGGTTTGACCATCACTCTACGGGTGATAAGCAGTGCTCATATCTAAGCGTGAGCCAAAGGATCTATGCGTAGCTTGCCATAACTCGGATGTAAAACGTTGGTCACGGTCGGAGATGATAGAAGTTGGCACGCCGTGTCTGGGAACTATTTCTTTCAAATAAATGGGTGCAAGTTTCGAATACTTGTTTGTTTCTTTGATCGCGAGGAAGTGTGCAGACTTGGTTAAGCCATCTACGATCACCCAAATGGTATCGTTTCCGCTTTGTGATCTTGGTAAGCCTGTAACAAAATCCATGGAAATCTATTCTCATTTCCAGGTTGGCAACTGAGGTTGCTACAGTAGTCCAGACGGCTTCTGGTAACTCGAAGTAATGATACATATGAACATGTGCATGGATAACTGTTACTAGAAAAAAAACTTTTTTTTTGGTAACGAAATATAGCGATTTTATAAAAAAATAGTAAAAAAAAATTTGAGTGTTTTTTTGATTTTTTTTAGATTTTATTTTGTGCTCACATTGGTTCTCGCGGTTCTCACAATAAAGATGGTTCTCAAATGAAGTTTACCCTATATATAGGGTCGGGATTTAGAGAAAACGGTAGAAAGTGTGAGAACGGTGAGAACGCTTATCGATCGTCCGATCAAAACAATCTATGGAATAGATTGGCGCGGTGGCATTTTCATAAATAACATCAATTTTATTACGTGGACGCGCTTCATTAAGGGTAAAAGCGTCTTTTGACTACTCCAAACAAAACGCCATCTCATGAAAATAAAACGCCAAAACAAAAATCACACAGCATTCTGCTAAAAACGCCATTAGATATAAAACACCAAACTTAATTATAGTAAAATCCCGCCTAAAAAAAACCACCAAAAAATCCTATATATACAACAACTCAGACCTTCAATTAAAAAACACAAACAAAAACCCCAAACGCCATATTTAATATATACCATTCGACTGATAAATGCCAGAAAACCCAAATATCAAATATATTGCTGTCAATAAACTGTAGCTGTATGGTTTAGACAACATTGTCAGTTATCTTTCTTAACTGAGGATTAACATTGTTATCCAACACCATACAGCAACACTTTATTGATTTTAGCATGATCAAATTTACAGTTTTAAGATGGTTTATTTTATGGCGTTTTTTTTCTCGGTAAAACCCCAAAAAAGGTAACATTTTGGCTGAAAGGGTGTAAACTCAATAACATTTTGCTGCATAAGATGGACAAAAATTATAGAAAAAGAGGTTGATTTCATACGAAAGTCGAAACAGCCAGTGAAGATGCTTCAAAAGAAGAAATAGACTGGTGACAGTGAAGATTTGAAGATCAATATTTATTTTGTTTAATTTTCTTTTTCAGTTGATTGTTATTTAATAAACAACGCCATATCTAATAAAAACGCCAAAGAGGCAAATGTCTTACACCTTTGGCGTTTATCAAACCATCATAAAATTACTTTGGACAAGTATTATAAAAAAACTTTTTTTATGAATTCTTTTTTTTTATTTTCCTTTTCAGTTGATTGTTGAATAAATAAAAACGCCATATATAAGAAAAACGCCAAAACAGCCAAAATGTTTGTTTAAACGATATCATCATGTTAAATGCCCCCAAAAACTCCAAAACTATTATAAAATTAGTTTCAAAAAGTATTATAAAAAAACCCAAAAAAAATAAAAAAAATAAAAAATAAATAAAAAACAAACTTGAAAATGTAACTAGAAACGGTAACTTCAAATCAGAAAAACTGAAGATAGGGGAAATTTATTATATTAGAATATAAAACGCCAAACTTGAAAGATGGGACGTGTTACAGACTTCAGAGATAATGCTTGTGAAAAACAAAAATTACAAACAGTAACTGAAAAGATGAATACCTTATTATAATAACCCACCGCCTAACTTAGGCGCCAAAAAGAGATCCTATAAAATGATACATCTCAGCAACTTCCATTTGATCAAACAAAAAAAAAACAAACGCCAATACTACTAAATACCACTCACTGTAAAACGTCAAAAACAATCAAAGATGGCTAATATGCTTTCTTGGATATTCAGTATTGTTATTCGTCAAGTTTCACTGAATGAATTGTTAGGGGAGGCGAGTAACTTAGTAAGATTTTGCTGCATGAGATGGACAAAAATTCAAGAAAAAGATACTAATGCCCGTCATATGGCATTTTGTATTTTGTGTTCTTGAAGAAGGCGTGGATGAGGAGAAGAGATCAATGACAATGAAGAGTGGGATGATGATAAAGATGAAGATCAACATGAAGAAAAAGAGAAAAACCCACCCACGCGTCATTGATCTATGTCCCCAAACATCCACAAAAAAAGCCACTTCAACAGACGAGCAGGGAAAATAATCAAACCGATGGGTTTGTTAAGTTTTACATAAAACGCCATATTTTGGTGTCAGTTCTTGTACTATTAAAGAACAAAGAGACTGATGACAGTGAATATTGTGAAGAGAGATCCGATTAGTATTTTTATTTTATTTTCTTCGCTTGTATTTTTTTACTGTGGCTGAAATATAATCCAACAATTGTAAAACGCCAAGATAACCCAAACGCCAAAATGTTAAAAAAAATAATAGAACAATGGGCCATCTTGTTTAAAACCCCTTGAAAAACGCCATTCAAATAGATTTCCTGCCCCCCTGGGTTCCAATGGCATACGATGTGAATAAACGCCATAAACACCAAAATGTTGATACAATGAAACCATTAAAACGCCATAAATTATTGAATTTGGTTAACGCCAAAAATCTTAAAAACCAAAAATTAAAACAATATCGGGAAAAGCGGAACTGGAAAAGCAGAAGATGAAAGGACAAAAAAGCCCCTCCGCCCTTCTCTAAGCCGGGTGACACGTGTTGGGCCTGGAAGCGTTCTCACCGTTCTTACACTCTCCACCGTTTTCTCCCGATCCCGTTTCTATATATATATATATATATATATATATATATATAGGGTCGGGATTTAGAGAAAACGGTGGAGAGTGTGAGAACGGTGAGAACGCTTATGGATCGTCCGATCAAAACAATCTATGGACTAGATTGGCGCGGTGGAGTTTTCGTAAATAACATCAATTTTGTTACGTGGACGCGCTTCATTAAGGGTAAAAGCGTCTTTTGACTACTCCAAACAAACCGCCATCTCATGAAAATAAAACGCCAAACAAAAATCACACACCATTCTAACTAAAAACGCCATTAGATATAAAACACCAAACTTAATTATAGTAAAATCCCGCCTAAAAAAACCGCCAAAAAATCCTATATATACACAACTCAGACCTTCAATTAAAAACACACACAAAAACCCCAAACGCCATATTTAATATATACCATTCGTCTGATAAACGCCAGAAAACCCAAACATCAAATATATTGTTGTCAATAAAGTGTAGCTGTATGGGGTGGACAACATTGTCAGTTATCTTTCTTAACTGATGATTAACAATGTTATCCATCACCATACATCAACACTTTATTGATTTTAGCATGATCAAATTTGTAGTTTTAAGATGGTTAATTTTGTGGCGTTCTTTTTCTTGGTAAAACGCCAAAAAATATAACATTTTGGCTGAAAGGGTGTAAACTCAATAACATTTTGCTGCATGATATGGACAAAAATTATAGAAAAAGAGGCTGATTTCAGACTTTGTGTTTCCAAACGGCGACAAAATAACTACTTAAAAAAACAAAAATAAAAAAATCATACGAAAGTCGAAACAGTCAGTGAAGATGCTTCAAAAGAAAAAAGAGACTAGTGACAGTGAAGATTTGAAAGATCAATATTTATTTTGTTTAATTTTCTTTTTCAGTTGATTGTTATATAGAAACGTCATATCTAATAAAAACGCCAAAAAGCCAAATGTCTTACACCTTTGGCGTTTATCAAACCATCATAAAATTACTTTGGACAAGTATTATAAAAAACCAAAAAAATATAAAAAAATAAAAAAAAATAAAATAATAAAATAAATAAAAAACAAACTTGAAAATGTAACTAGAAACAGTAACTACAAATCAGTAATACTGAAGATAGGAAAAATTTATTATATTAGAATCTAAAATGCCAAACTTGAAAGATGGGACGTGTTACAGACTTCAGAGATAAAGCTTGTCAAAAACAATAATGACAAATAGTAACTGAAAAGACTAATATATTATTATAATAACGCACCGCCTAACTTAGGCGCCAAAAAAAGATCCTATAAAATGATACGTCTCAACAACTTCCATTTGATTAAACCAAAAAAAAAACGCCAATACTACTAAATACCATTCACTGTAAAACGCCAAAAAAATGAAAGATGGCTAATATGCTTTCTTGGATATTCAGTATTGTTATTCGTGAAGTTTCACAGAATGAATTCTTAGCGGAGGCGAGTAACTCTGTAAGATTTTGCTGCATGAGATGGAGAAAAATTCAAGAAAAAGATATTGATGCCAGTCATATGGCATTTTGTATTTTTTGTTCTTGAAGAAGACTTGGATGAGGAGAAGAGATCAATGACACTGAAGAGTGAGATTATTATTGTAACAACTCTCATTAAAAGTCATATTTATTAAATTAATTTGTCCAATAGGAAACCCTAATTGAGACACCCAAGTTATTCTGTACAAACCCTAAAATTTTCAGAACAATCGGAATCAGGATCAGGGCCCCTAAAACTCAGGGGGGGTAAACCCTAGTTACGATTATCTTAAAAATTCGTTGTCAAATATCGAAATTACAAAACTGTCAATTCATCAAGGCTAGTCTAGGACGTGGCTGACCTAGGGTGAAATCGTGTCCCTTGCGCACCGCAAGGATTGATGCTTACGGTGTGTCACACCCCGACCGCGTAAAACAACAAATCGCGGCGGAAACATCGGGGCGTGTTGCAACAGAATTAATGTTTCATAACCATGGATACCAAAAGTGTTTCGTTTTATTAAACATTGAATAATTACATCGTCTTGAAATCTAAATACACTATTTAAACATAGTCTATCATTGTTATTGAGTCACTAAGGCCTTGTCCAGTCCTATGTGAGCATGCATCTTATCAATTGATATCATCCAACAATACCTGAAACATATGTGAAAACGAGGTCAGCAAAGAAATGCTGGCGAGTACATAGGTTTTGTAGGAGTGTCGAAATCATGGCTAGTTTAGACGTTGCAATACTTTATTTAAAAACCTTGTTTTGAAAAAGAGTATAATATTGCAACTTAATTAACCAACTTAAATCAAGCGGGTTATAATTTGTAAAACCTTGTAGCCATGACTCTTAACCCAAAAACATTTGTTTTAGTAAACTATTTGAAAAACAATGATAAGTTCAGGTGATATGTATACATAAGAGAATAATGCATGATTAAATGAATAACCATGTAAAAATGAATTTGTATAAGATAAGTTGTTTGTAAATAAATGTCTTGTGAAAAGTATGTTACTTGTATAAAATGTTCTATGTCTCAAACTGAAATGATTCAAATAACGCTACCATATGTAATACTATACAAACACTTATATATAGGAAGTACCAGCGGCGTATCCACCATGCTTGTATCATATTACATACGCATCGTTACTTAATCACTTAATCAACCAAACCAAACAATGTAAAATGTTCATGTCAAGATGTAAATCGTGTAATATGTATAAATGAATAATATCGTATATCGCTTTGAAACCAATCGTTTATCCAATCGTTAAAACATCGTGTGAAACCCAATCGTAAATCGTTTAATTCGTTTTAGGTCGTGAAACTACTTAAATGATCGTCTCGCTAATAACATCCAAACCTTCGTGACTCGCATTAATAAACCCTTACCAAAGGATAGATTAACAATTCGCATTAATAAACCCTTACCAAAGGATAGATTAACAATTCGCATTAATAAACCCTTACCAAAGAGTAAATTAACATTTCGCATTAATAAACCCTTACCAAAGAGTAAATTAACAAATTACAGATTCAGTCGCTACCCACAACACCCACACATAACTACGGGTGTAGTAACTAACGGGATTTGTCAGATCCTATGGTACCATAACCTAATACTGGTCGGCTTGATCATTGCTAATGAATGTCATTTGTTATGTAAACACAACCAACAAGTTTGTTCACTTTATGAAATCGTTATTAGTTTTGTATAAATCGTCTTAATCGTTTTTGAAACCATCGTTATAACATCGAAAACATTTAGCACATATGAGTCACCCCAAAACAATTGAAAACAGTAAAATAGGGGAAGAATGTACTCACCTGTGAGTGCTTAGGAGTCTTGAACAACTACCAAGTAAGCTAGAGGAGTCCCGGAAATCAAACGGTACCTAATATAGGTAACTACATAATTAACCCGGACCTAAATCGGAAGATTGGGTAGCATTAGGGTTTGTAAACCAAATGAGTGTCGGAACTCACGTGATATGGTTTAACAAAGCCTACATGCTAAATGAAACTTAACATAATTGTTTACGACCCATTACGACCCGTTTAGGAAGCTTATGCTATTTTAACGCGTCGTGCGCGTGAAACGCGTTCGGACCGTCTAACTAGTCCTATGACAAGTGTTATATGCCTAAACATGTTACATAATCAGTTATGTGACAAAAGTTTAGGTTACATATGCTAAATTACCAATTATGTATGAAAAGGGTATTCTGGTAATTTACCTAAGGCATATAAACTACCTATCATACAACTACTTAAACGTTGTGACCATAAGGTATAACCTCGGAAGGTTATTCCCTATACTATGGTCACCTAATGTATTTGGTCGGATCCTAATGATCGACCAAACTGGGTCGGGTTCGAAGGTATAGGCGATTTATTAGATCGCCTACCCTACGACCCTAGACAACGTGGTAATCAGTAGGCATAGTCCCAAGGGACTATGACCATCGTGATTACAATCACGTTGCGAAGTTCTAACGAACTTCGCATTGACCATTACTGGTCAACGCTGAAAGTCAAACAAAGTTTGACTTTCTGACTCGAAAAGCAGTAAAAATAAGGAAAAGAACGAAAGAATACTTACGAAGGGTCCAAGAATGGAAGGTTTGGATCCGAACACCCTCAGGTATGAAGTGTTAAACACGACAACTTAGAGAGCAAGTTCAGATTCAAAGGTGTGAGTTTTTGGGTGTGATGTTGGTGGGTATTTATAGGAAATGGTCCACCGCTAGGATCGTTTCTTGGAGAAGGAGGCAACGATCAAGGCCGTACACTTGTCGGAATGTTATGGTGCTTAAAATGCCACTAACCATAGGGTTTTGACATGTGGAAGAGGGATTGGAGGTGCTAAACAGCTGCAACCAGCTGTTAAATGCAGTTAATCTGGTCTGATAGTGGGAAGCGGCCCGCTTCAGGATTAGCCAAATACAATGCGGGCCGCTTGGGCCTTCTGATCCGCACAAAACTTTCAAAAATGGCAGTTTCAGTCCCTGCACGTGTTTAAGGCCATTTCCGACACTTCTAAGGCCCGTAAAGCCAACTTTAAGGCCCTAAAATGTTGCCTAAACATTGTGGACATGAAACATGCTCAAAAATATGTCGGATGATGGTTCGTTTGGCCGTACGAACGCGATGTTCGCTTAATTACGACGAAATGCGCACAAGCGCGAAAAACGATCCAAATGACGCAACGAATGGATTTTTCTTAAGGCGAACACTAAAATATAATGTAGTCATGCTTTCATAAATTTTTGGATGTCCAGATGTATTCAGAACGTAAGTTATGCGCGAAAATGCAAACTTGTGCACTTTTTGACACTTTTAGTCCCTGAATGACCCAAAAGTTTATTTTAGCACACCGAACCCCTCAAAGCCTATTTCTAAGCTATGTAAAGGATATTTATGGTATGTTTAACTTATGGTCATGTTCCGGAATGTCTGTTACAGTTCAAATTGGCATACTTTCGCAGTTTGTCAACTTTAGTCCCTGTAAGCGATTTAACTTGATTTCACCACACCAAACCTTCCAAAACTTATATATAAGTTATGTAAAGGTTATTCAAGGTATGTTAAGCCTATTTCACTATTCCGGAGTGTTTGTTGGATTAAACTGGTTATATTTACGCATTAGTGCGCGTATAACCTTCCAGAAAGCGATTTAGAGTTTGAAATCGAACAAGAGTTGATATGTGCAAAAGATACACATATTTATACAAGTCCAAAGTATGAAATACAATATTTCATTGGTTTGGCATTTGTTTGATGGTCGTGGAGGCACAGGTGTTACAGTCTCCCCTACTTTAGGAAATTTCGTCCCGAAATTTATTTAGAGGAAACTTGTGAGAGCTTGTAAACATGAAATTGAAAAGATCGAATAACATTGGTTAGGGTTCTGAACTTCTAGTAACCTTTAATAACATTATGTTTGCAATGTAAGAGGGACACTTATATACAAGTATATGAAGCGTCATTGGTGCGTCCACCATGCCTCCATTACATCGTTCTCATTTTGTTATTGTTGTCACTATCGGTTCCTTCACATAATAAGTCTTACTGGATTTCTGTGCAATAAATTTCATAATTATGTGCGCATTCATAATTAGAGAATTCCTTGCACAGTTCACACAGTCTATTTTATAATGTGTAGGGTAAAACCAAATGAACAATCCTGTGATGAGCGTGACTTAGACTGCCATAGAGTCCTTTAGACTAAATCAATAAATGATTTAAATAGACTATCAAGGAGTCTATCCAGCTACATCACTAGATGTCATTCTTTAACCAGATTGCGAATCAATCTTTTGACTAGACCACTAAAAAGGGTCTGGAGTGGTACTATAAAATCCAAGGGTCTTAACTACAACGTAGAAGCCCATTGAGGATTTAAAGTAGTACCTTTTGAATATCCTACTATGAATCCCTCATATAAAGATACGAAAGATTCTATGAGGATTTGAAAATTGGATCACACAAAACATAGAGGAGAACATATACCACATAAACACATAATCGCATAATTGTATAATCGTTTAATCGCAAAATCGTTTAATCGTATAATCGTTTAATTTGTTATCTTTGGATAAGGGTATTTAAAGCATACTAGGAATCCAATCCGTGGATTTCACTTGATACTTTAAATATTTTCAAGAATCTAACTATGAAAATAGGAAGATCTAAAAAGGAATTTGGCTTGTCCTGATTGAGTTGTAATGTACATATTAATGTGTACAAGGAATCTAATCAGGCTCCGAAATCAACGAAGGTGTTGATCGTGGTCGGCTCGGGACTTTGAATAGATCAAGATGTCATCAATAAAAACAATGACGAACTGATCCAAATAAGGCTTGCAGACCCTATTTATTAAGTCCATGAAGATGGCTGGAGCATTTGTCAAACCAAAAGGTATGACTGTAAACTCGTAATGGCCATACTTCGTGCAGAAAACCGTTTTGGGAACATCTTCTTCGAGAATACGAAGTTGATGATACCAAGAACGCGAATCGATCTTGGAAAAACATGAAGTACCCTGCAGATGATCGGATCATTGATTTAAGGTAGGGAATATCGATTCTTGATGGTAAGCTTTCTAGGCTTACGTTAATCGATATATATTTGAAAAGATCCATTTTTCTTTTCACAAAGAGAACAGGAGTTTCTCCAAGGTGAAAAGTTCGGACGGATGAATCCTTTATCAGACAACTCTTGAAGCTGTTTTGATAATTCTTGCATCTCGAATGGTACAAGACGATAAGATACTCTTAGATTTAAAAGAAACAAGTGTTTGAGGTTCTTAGGGAGATCACAAGTGATCATATAAATGACATAACCACACGAGTAGTTTTGTCTTTGTGTTAACATCATAAGGTTGGATCAAACATTCATACAATTGCATTAGTTAAAAATAAAAACCACAAATTTTTATTTATATAGCAACCGCATTGTCTTTAAATGTTACAAGATAACAACCAGAGGAAATACAAAATACTAAAAGTTCACTTCTTCATCATCGATTGCCTCATTGATGTTAAACACTCGACCACGTGCTGGATTCACATTGACGTGAACGTTCGCATTCGGGTTTGCGTTAGCATTTGCATTCACCAGTCTCGGACAGTTGGGGCGGAAATGACCAAACTCTCCGCAGTTGAAACATGAACCCAGTGGGAATCTCGCAGCATTCCCTTGAACCGGGGCTTGAACCTGAGCAGCCTGATTTTGTCCCTGACGACAAGTATTGGCCAAATGCCCAAGTCTACCACACGTTGTGCATTTCTTGCAATCTTGTTGTGCAACGTGATGACCGTTGCAACGGGCACAATGAGGTGCGGTACCGGCATATGCTTTCTTTGCAGGTGGCTGAGCTGGTTGGTTCCGCGGGTACTGAGCAGTCTGTGCTGTAACAGCAAAGTTCTGAACATCCTTTCGCTTTCTTGATTTCTTTGACGTCTCACCTTCCTTACCCTTCTTGTTTTGACCTTTCTTGCTATCCTCCATGTCAGCTGTCTGTTTCTTGCCCTTGTCACCCTTCCTGTGTAACTTGTTCTTCCGAATCTGCGACTCAGTCAATGTCGCTGATAACTCGATCGCCTGACGGAGTGTGGCAGGGTTACTACCAGTAAGGATGTCTTGTACCGAGTCAGGTAGGCCGTCGATGTACCTTTCGATAGCTATGTCAAGTGGGGTAACCATTGTCGGGCAAAGCAGACTCAGCTCCTCAAACCTATCAGTATAAGCCCTGTGCTCACCACTATCCTGCTTCAAATCATCAAATTCCTTCTCTAAGGATCGCTGCTCATGACGAGGACAGAATTCCCTCATCATAAGAGCTCTTAGTTCAGCCCATGTCTGTGCCAAGGCAATCTCAGCACCCCTATCTCTCATAACCCCATTCCACCATGTCAAAGCCCTCTTCTGAAATACGCTCGAAGCAAACTCGACCTTGCGATTGTCAAGACACTGCACGTGGCGAAAAGTATTCTCTATGCTTTCAAACCACTGAAGAAGCCCAGTCGCTCCTTCAGAACCACTAAACTTGAGTGGTTTAGCCTGGTTAAAATCCTTGTATTTGCATGGAACATTGTGGTTGTTGTAGGCTTGGATCCATTGAGCAAAGAGGTTTGGGAATTGAGCAGCCATTTGCTGCGCAATGATTTCTGCCAGCTCGGCAGTCTCTATCTGGCTTTCGCGTCGAGGAGGCATTGTCTAAAAGAGGAAACATGAAAGGAAAAGAGTGAGAGAATTTAGACGAAAAGAATGAGATGAACAAATCTGATGAAAGCAAGGATAGTGGTCATTTGTTTGTTACTACAAAGCAACAAACGACACACAGAACTAATCAAAGTAAATGGGTAAAAATAATGTATCGCGAAGACATGCTCGCCTATAAGTGAACACTCATCCCAAGAATTCCCAGGTAAGCACAACTGGTCTCGCGTCTGATGAGATGTATACGAAGTGCTTGCCTAGACAGAAAACCCAGAATACAGGCATTCACCCTTCCAGTTTGCACGTGTTCACATTATTTAAAACCCAAAATCTTGACGAGATTTTGAAAATTCGAAGGAGTTCAAAACCTTATAATCAATCATCTTAGAACAGATGATTAGTTTTCAAAGCGGTTTTGAAATTTATGTTCTTGTTGTAGTTGTCGCCTAAGGATAGGTGACGGTATTGTTTTATGACTAAACGCAAGTAAACTCGCGTTAGGGTCCTAAGAAGGTTATAGACTAGGTCAAAGCATTTCTAATTACTAATAACCTAATTCCCTATAACCATTGGCTCTGATACCACTTTTCTGTCACACCCCGACCGCGTAAAACAACAAATCGCGGCGGAAACATCGGGGCGTGTTGCAACAGAATTAATGTTTCATAACCATGGATACCAAAAGTGTTTCGTTTTATTAAACATTGAATAATTACATCGTCTTGAAATCTAAATACACTATTTAAACATAGTCTATCATTGTTATTGAGTCACTAAGGCCTTGTCCAGTCCTATGTGAGCATGCATCTTATCAATTGATATCATCCAACAATACCTGAAACATATGTGAAAACGAGGTCAGCAAAGAAATGCTGGCGAGTACATAGGTTTTGTAGGAGTGTCGAAATCATGGCTAGTTTAGACGTTGCAATACTTTATTTAAAAACCTTGTTTTGAAAAAGAGTATAATATTGCAACTTAATTAACCAACTTAAATCAAGCGGGTTATAATTTGTAAAACCTTGTAGCCATAACTCTTAACCCAAAAACATTTGTTTTAGTAAACTATTTGAAAAACAATGATAAGTTCAGGTGATATGTATACATAAGAGAATAATGCATGATTAAATGAATAACCATGTAAAAATGAATTTGTATAAGATAAGTTGTTTGTAAATAAATGTCTTGTGAAAAGTATGTTACTTGTATAAAATGTTCTATGTCTCAAACTGAAATGATTCAAATAACGCTACCATATGTAATACTATACAAACACTTATATATAGGAAGTACCAGCGGCGTATCCACCATGCTTGTATCATATTACATACGCATCGTTACTTAATCACTTAATCAACCAAACCAAACAATGTAAAATGTTCATGTCAAGATGTAAATCGTGTAATATGTATAAATGAATAATATCGTATATCGCTTTGAAACCAATCGTTTATCCAATCGTTAAAACATCGTGTGAAACCCAATCGTAAATCGTTTAATTCGTTTTAGGTCGTGAAACTACTTAAATGATCGTCTCGCTAATAACATCCAAACCTTCGTGACTCGCATTAATAAACCCTTACCAAAGGATAGATTAACAATTCGCATTAATAAACCCTTACCAAAGGATAGATTAACAATTCGCATTAATAAACCCTTACCAAAGAGTAAATTAACATTTCGCATTAATAAACCCTTACCAAAGAGTAAATTAACAAATTACAGATTCAGTCGCTACCCACAACACCCACACATAACTACGGGTGTAGTAACTAACGGGATTTGTCAGATCCTATGGTACCATAACCTAATACTGGTCGGCTTGATCATTGCTAATGAATGTCATTTGTTATGTAAACACAACCAACAAGTTTGTTCACTTTATGAAATCGTTATTAGTTTTGTATAAATCGTCTTAATCGTTTTTGAAACCATCGTTATAACATCGAAAACATTTAGCACATATGAGTCACCCCAAAACAATTGAAAACAGTAAAATAGGGGAAGAATGTACTCGCCTGTGAGTGCTTAGGAGTCTTGAACAACTACCAAGTAAGCTAGAGGAGTCCCGGAAATCAAACGGTACCTAATATAGGTAACTACATAATTAACCCGGACCTAAATCGGAAGATTGGGTAGCATTAGGGTTTGTAAACCAAATGAGTGTCGGAACTCACGTGATATGGTTTAACAAAGCCTACATGCTAAATGAAACTTAACATAATTGTTTACGACCCATTACGACCCGTTTAGGAAGCTTATGCTATTTTAACGCGTCGTGCGCGTGAAACGCGTTCGGACCGTCTAACTAGTCCTATGACAAGTGTTATATGCCTAAACATGTTACATAATCAGTTATGTGACAAAAGTTTAGGTTACATATGCTAAATTACCAATTATGTATGAAAAGGGTATTCTGGTAATTTACCTAAGGCATATAAACTACCTATCATACAACTACTTAAACGTTGTGACCATAAGGTATAACCTCGGAAGGTTATTCCCTATACTATGGTCACCTAATGTATTTGGTCGGATCCTAATGATCGACCAAACTGGGTCGGGTTCGAAGGTATAGGCGATTTATTAGATCGCCTACCCTACGACCCTAGACAACGTGGTAATCAGTAGGCATAGTCCCAAGGGACTATGACCATCGTGATTACAATCACGTTGCGAAGTTCTAACGAACTTCGCATTGACCATTACTGGTCAACGCTGAAAGTCAAACAAAGTTTGACTTTCTGACTCGAAAAGCAGTAAAAATAAGGAAAAGAACGAAAGAATACTTACGAAGGGTCCAAGAATGGAAGGTTTGGATCCGAACACCCTCAGGTATGAAGTGTTAAACACGACAACTTAGAGAGCAAGTTCAGATTCAAAGGTGTGAGTTTTTGGGTGTGATGTTGGTGGGTATTTATAGGAAATGGTCCACCGCTAGGATCGTTTCTTGGAGAAGGAGGCAACGATCAAGGCCGTACACTTGTCGGAATGTTATGGTGCTTAAAATGCCACTAACCATAGGGTTTTGACATGTGGAAGAGGGATTGGAGGTGCTAAACAGCTGCAACCAGCTGTTAAATGCAGTTAATCTGGTCTGATAGTGGGAAGCGGCCCGCTTCAGGATTAGCCAAATACAATGCGGGCCGCTTGGGCCTTCTGATCCGCACAAAACTTTCAAAAATGGCAGTTTCAGTCCCTGCACGTGTTTAAGGCCATTTCCGACACTTCTAAGGCCCGTAAAGCCAACTTTAAGGCCCTAAAATGTTGCCTAAACATTGTGGACATGAAACATGCTCAAAAATATGTCGGATGATGGTTCGTTTGGCCGTACGAACGCGATGTTCGCTTAATTACGACGAAATGCGCACAAGCGCGAAAAACGATCCAAATGACGCAACGAATGGATTTTTCTTAAGGCGAACACTAAAATATAATGTAGTCATGCTTTCATAAATTTTTGGATGTCCAGATGTATTCAGAACGTAAGTTATGCGCGAAAATGCAAACTTGTGCACTTTTTGACACTTTTAGTCCCTGAATGACCCAAAAGTTTATTTTAGCACACCGAACCCCTCAAAGCCTATTTCTAAGCTATGTAAAGGATATTTATGGTATGTTTAACTTATGGTCATGTTCCGGAATGTCTGTTACAGTTCAAATTGGCATACTTTCGCAGTTTGTCAACTTTAGTCCCTGTAAGCGATTTAACTTGATTTCACCACACCAAACCTTCCAAAACTTATATATAAGTTATGTAAAGGTTATTCAAGGTATGTTAAGCCTATTTCACTATTCCGGAGTGTTTGTTGGATTAAACTGGTTATATTTACGCATTAGTGCGCGTATAACCTTCCAGAAAGCGATTTAGAGTTTGAAATCGAACAAGAGTTGATATGTGCAAAAGATACACATATTTATACAAGTCCAAAGTATGAAATACAATATTTCATTGGTTTGGCATTTGTTTGATGGTCGTGGAGGCACAGGTGTTACACGGTGCGCAAGCTTAGCCAATTTCTGGGTATAAATAGAGGGCCTTGGGACTCGACTTCTGGAGTTCAAACGACGTAAAACTTCGATACATGCACTGAGATACATTCTGTTTACCACAATTAACACACACGGATCACTAATCGACGCCGCAATCAGGGTAATAACTCGATCGCTGATACGATTCAATGTCCGATCGATTAAACTATCCAATGGATGTTTAAGTGCTGCCCACATTAGGGTTTATGCTTTGTCATTCGTCGTTAAATCGATGGATGTTTAAGTATCGCACTTTGTCATTCGTTGTGAAGGTGTTAATCTCGTGAGTTATCGTAAATGTTGTATTAAGTAACTAACTTAATTGTGTGCTTGTTATAAATTTAGGTTAAAAGGCTAATCAGTAGGCTAGGCTCTGCTCAAATTAAATCTGCAATGTGAGTCATTCTCTTTTTATCAAATTTGATTACAAAAAGTATGTTTATTTTCAAGATTATAATTACAGTGATTAAGTTTATGTAGTCACCAAATTACAGCCGGTATGTGGGGTATTGTGCACATTACTATTGTTTTTATCACTTTAGGTGGGCGAACCTAATTAGTGATACTCGTCATTATTGGGTGAACGGACTCAATAGTGATATGACCACAGTCACGAAACGAGTCGATGACAAGTACTGTGGGTATTTGGTAGAAATAAACATTGTAATCTCTCTTAATACTGTGAATTATAACAAACGAGTCATTTTCATAAAAAGAATGATTCACTCAGTATTTCCCGCTGACAAAACATTTTTCAAACATGTTTCAGGTGATCTGTTGTGATCCAGGAAAAGTGCCGAGAAGCACTACAAGCTTAAGGAAGTGGCTCAGTATAAAATAAAGAAACATGTATTGTAAAATAAAAGATTTCTTCATGAAATCTCAAGATTGTAAATTACCGGGTTTTATCCCGAGTTGTGAAATAAAATAATCGGGAAATATTTCAAGTTTTAAAAAGATCCTGATGATAAACTTCCGCTGTTAAACTCAATTAAATAAATACCACGGGATTTCTGTCCCGCGGCTCCTGAAACGGGTCAAACCGGGTCGGGGGCCGTGACAGAAATAAGGTGGTATCAGAGCCATTGATTTAAGCCTATTAAGTATTTAGAAAATATTTAATTTTACTGATTGCCATTTTGTGATTATGTGTTTTATTAACTGACTATTTGCTAGTTACAGTATGGGTAAGCAAAAGCTTTCAAATATCTATCTTAAATTAGATAGGTCATCCAATGAAATGGGAAGTTCATCCCAAACCAAACCCTCAAATCACCTTGCAATCCCTGAAGAAGGAATATTTGTGCGAAAGGCACACTATGAGGAACCACTTTCTCCTAGTAAAAGAAGTCTGATTATTAGAAAAAGTAAAGAGAAAATAAAGAAAATCCGAGAAAAGAAAGTTAAACAGGAAATCCAGGAATTAACCAATAAAACACCTTGGGAGGACAAGTTAGATGAGAAATGGGCAGATCTGTATATGCTAGCTACAGTAGCAGTAAATGCAAATCTTTAATAATTTTGACCCAAGTTTTAGCACCTTTATCAATTTCAGTCTAGAAACCTTATTTCAGTAAATAAATAAATTTACAACAAAACCTAGTGTGTTTTAACTTTTCAGTTATTTTGTAGTTACCCAGTATGAAATAATATTTAAAGTTTTTCTATGAAATTTGGTATAAATTTTTAACTTAGTATTTGTGTAAAACAGCATGAACGACTTGTCTGACGCTCTTCAAAACTTAAATCTCTATCCAGTAAAAATAGAGGTTTCCAGAGATTTCAATAGGTATATACCAGACATAGAAGAACCTATTGAATTTAATGCTTCACCACCTCCAGAGAAACCCAAGCCCAAGAAAAGGAGGAGATTTGTAGGATGGAGACGTGTGCGTAGGAGGAAACCCGTCCCTAGAAAGATTCCCAAAATTGAAAATCCTTTAAATAAAGGGAAGGAAATTGAAGCCGGGGAAGAGTCTAGGCAAATGGAGATACAGTTTGATGAATATTCAAGGCAGATAGAAATAGAGACTGGAGGAGGATTTAATCAAACAAAGATAGAAATGGGAGAAAGCTCTAAGCAAAATCAGGAAATGACATTGCAAGAAGAGCTGGATTTTATATTGGCAAGCTGTGATACTATTCAGCCTGTCAATAGAAATGTTTTTACTCAGCCTCTTGAATCTCAATTAGCAATAAACTTAGAACCAGCAATCCCAGAACCTATAGTCCATACCCAACCTTTAGGAATGGAAGAATGGTGGACGAATGACTGGCAATTCCAAAACCTGCTCAACAGTCCTAATTTCTTTCTTCCTCAGTTCGACCCGGAACCATTACCAAATCCACCCATGAGTAACGAGAATTTAGCAGAACTTCGCCATTTTGGCGAAGAGTTAATGGATGCGGGAAATAGAATCCGGGAGATAGGGGGACAAATTGCATGGAAGTATGATGAAAGGGAGCTTCGTTTTTAGGAAAACAAATGACGAAAGATAGTAGGTTTATGAAACTGTTGTTGTGTAATAGTAACAATAAAATCAGTATGTGTAAAATAAATAATAAAACGGTTGTATATAGAAGTATGATATAATCTATAAAACAAATGAAATTTTAGAAAATTTACAATTTCGTTTGTATATTTGTTTACATGATTATATGCAATTAATTGTGACATTGGATTATTTCTTTTATACTAATAATTTATCTATAAATTAATTATCAGATGGAAAACGCTAATAATGAACCAGTTAATGAGGTTAATCAATCTGAGCAACAACCGGGGGATCAATATATGACTAGGCAGGATATAGAAAATATCGTTGCTCAAGGGATAGCCAATGCTATTCCAGCAATCGTTGCTGCTGTTAAAAATCCAATAGAACCGCAACAAATCGTTCCAAGCAAATGTATTTCTGAAGATAACTTCAGTAATAGTGTAAACGGAGGCAATAATCATGTTAATCATGATAATGAACCACGGCAAGCTCCGCTCCCTAAGAAAATGAAAGCCGCAACACCTGGTTGCACTTTCAAAGAATTTATTGCTTGTAAACCATCTGAGTTTGCAGGCAATGAAGGAGCAACTGCGGCACTGCGTTGGTTAGAGAAAACCGAGGCAGTAATTGCCATAAGTAAATGTGACAAGGATGATCAGGTCATGTACGCGTCAAATCTTTTTAAAGAAGGGGCGCTAGAATGGTGGAACACGGTGCTACAGGCTAAAGGAAGAAATAAGGCTTACGCCATGAACTGGGAAGAATTTAAAGGTCTTGTAGAAAGAAAATTCTGTCCCGAATATGAAAAAGATCAAATGGCAAATAAGTTTCTAAACCATAGAATGATGGGTGTAGATTGTCGTGGTTATACTTCGACATTCTTTGAATATGCTAGAGTGGTACCAACACTGGCTTCGTCAGAACCGGTACTCATTTCTCGTTATATTTGGGGATTAATTAGTGAAATCCGCAATATCGTTAAAGCTGCTAGACGTATTGACGATGCGGTAGAATTAGCTAACACCCTAACCGACGAATTAGTACGCACGAAATATGAAAATAGGAAAAAGGATTTGGCTCAGAAAATTACCCAAGGATTTCGGGTGGGTAATAATAGCAACTTCAAGAGGAGAGGAACAGGGCAATCTTCAACTCCACCGTTCTGCAGGAATTGCAGAAAGAAACATTTTGGAAGATGTAGTGTAACCTGCAATTTTTGTAAAATGGTAGGACATCGTGAAGAAAACTGCAGGAAGAAATCCACAATCTGTTACAATTGTGGAGAAGTAGGACATTTCAAAACAGAATGTCCTAAATTGGTCAAACCAGCAGACAACAAAGCTAAACCAGTTGACGGAGCTACAAAGAAGAATGTCAGAGCATTCCAGCTAACTACTCAGGAGGCAGAATTGATTCCAGATGTGATAGCTGGTACGTTTCTAGTTCACAACGTGTATGCAAAAGTATTATTTGACTCTGGTGCAAACCAAAGTTTTATCAATACTTCATTCTGCCAAGCTCTTAATATACCCATAACCAACATTAGGCAAATTTTTACAGTCGAAACGGCTGATGGGAATTCAGTTAAAATAGATAAAGTTCTGCAAAATGTAGAAATAGAACTTTTAAGTCATAAATTTTCTGCAACTTTATTGCCTATGAAATTAGCTGAATTCGATATTGTGTTAGGAATGGATTGGTTAGTAACCAACCATGCTCGAATTCTTTGTGATAAGAATTCCATAGAAATTCAGGCATCCACCGGAGAAGTAATCACGATTACAGGAGATAAACCACGTAAGCCCATGAAATTCATATCAGTAATGAAAGTTTCTAGTTATGAACGAAAGCAAGGAATAGTGTATATGATTTCGATAATCATTAGCACTAAGGGTAAAGAACTTAAGGAAATTCCTGTAGTCTCATAATACCCAGATATATTTCCCGAAGAGTTACCAGGATTACCACCTGATAGGGAAGTAGAATTTAGAATTCATCTAATCCCAGGAACTATACCAATAGCCAAAGCACCTTATCGGTTAGCTCCCATAGAAATGTTAGAATTGAAAAAGCAATTAGATGAATTACTAAGTAAAGGTTTCATACAACCTAGTTCATCCCCGTGGGGAGCACCAATGTTGTTTGTGAAAAAGAAGGATGGTTCCATGAGAATGTGTATCGATTATAGAGAATTAAATAAGGTTACAATTAAGAATCGATACCCATTACCTAGGATTGATGATCTTTTTGATCAACTTCAAGGAGCTAGATATTTTTCTAAGATTGATTTACGCTCCGGATATCATCAATTAAAAGTGCAAGAGGAAGATGTACCTAAGACTGCTTTCAGAACTAGGTATGGTCATTACGAGTTTACAGTCATGCCCTTTGGGTTAACGAATGCACCTGCAGCATTCATGGACATGATGAATAGGATCTGTAAACCGTATTTGGATAAATTTGTGATTGTTTTTATAGACAATATACTTATTTATTCAAAAAGTCAGACAGAACATGGTCAGCACTTGCATATACTCTTAACTTTGTTAAGAAAAGAAAAGTTGTACGCCAAATTCTCGAAGTGTGAATTTTGGTTACAAGAAGTGCAATTCTTAGGCCATATGGTAAATCATGAAGGTATTCATGTAGATCCTGCTAAGATAGAGGCGATTATCAATTGGAAGGTTCCACAAACTGCAATGGAAATTAGAAGTTTTATAGGTTTAGCTGGCTACTATAGACGGTTTATTAAGGATTTTTCCAAGATAGCTGTACCATTAACTAAGCTAACCTGTAAAGCAGTTAAGTTTGAATGGGGACCTAAACAAGAAGAAGCTTTTAGAATCTTGAAACGGAAACTAACCAATGCTCCAATCTTAGCCTTACCAGAAGGAACAGAAGATTTTGAAGTTTACTGTGATGCTTCAAAACTAGGATTTGGATGTGTGCTTATGCAGCACAAGAAGGTAATTGCGTATGCTTCAAGACAATTGAAAAAGCATGAAGAAAACTATACGACTCATGATTTAGAATTAGGAGCCGTAATTTTTGCCTTGAAAATCTGGAGACATTATCTTTACGGAAGTAAATTTACTGTCTATACCGACCACAAAAGTCTAAGATATATATTTGGGCAAAAAGAGTTAAATATGAGGCAAAGAAGATGGATGGAAATCCTAAGTGACTACGACTGTGATATTCAATATCATGAAGGAAATGTAGTTGCAGATGCCTTAAGTCGTAAGTATCATGAAAAACAACGACGAGTTCGTGCTCTCAGGTTAAATCTACAATTAGATTTAATGGAACAAATAAAGAATGTTCAGGAAACAGCAATCAAGGAAGATGCTGAAGGAATGAAAGGAATAATAAAAGAGTTAGAACAAGGATCTGATAGAATTTGGAGATTCCACAAAAGCAGAATATGGGTACCTAAGCAGGGAGAATTAAGAGATAAGATTTTAGAAGAAGCTCATAAATCTAGGTATACCATACACCCAGGAAACAATAAGATGTACCAAGATTTAAGAAAGAATTTCTGGTGGATAGGCATGAAGAAGGATATAGCTAGATATGTTTCTAAGTGTCTTACTTGTTCACAAGTTAAAGTAGAACATCAGAAACCTTCAGGTCTACTACAACAGTTAGAAATGCCGGTATGGAAATGGGAACTCATAACAATGGATTTTGTTACTAAGTTACCCAAAACCAGAAAAGGCAATGATGCGATTTGGGTAATTGTGGATCGATTAACCAAATCTGCTCACTTTCTGCCTATGAAAGAAACCTTTAGTATGGAAAAATTGGCAAAGTTGTATGTAGATAAAGTCGTATCTCTACATGGAGTTCCATTCTCCATTGTATCAGATAGAGATAGTCGTTTCACTTCTCATTTCTGGAAAAGTTTCCAAGAAGCAATGGGAACTCGACTAAACCTAAGCACTGCATATCATCCACAAACAGATGGGCAAAGTGAAAGGACGATTCAAACTCTAGAAGACATGCTCCGAGCATGTGTAATAGATTTTGGTGGCAATTGGGACGACCATTTACCATTAATTGAATTCTCCTATAACAACAGTTATCATTCAAGTATTGAAACTGCCCCATTCGAGGCACTGTATGGAAGAAAGTGCAGAACTCCGGTTTGTTGGGCATAAATAGGAGAAAGTCAATTGTCAGGTCCTGAGATAGTGCAAGAGACGACTGACAAAATTTCACAAATCAAGGAAAGGCTGAAGACGGCTCGAGATCCCCAGAAAAGTTATGCAGACAATAGATGTAAGCCGTTAGAATTCCAAGTTGGAGACAGAGTACTGTTAAAAGTTTCTCCTTGGAAAGGAGTGGTTAGATTTGGTAAGAAAGGAAAGCTAAGTCCAAGATACGTAGGACCATTTCCAGTAATCCAACGTATAGGACCAGTTGCTTATCGTTTAAAACTACCAGAAGAGTTAGCTGGAGTACATGATGTATTTCATGTATCCAACCTCAAGAAATGTCTATCAGACGAATCTTTGGTAGTACCTCTCCAAAATATAGAAGTAAACGAAAAGTTAAAATTTGTTGAGAAATCTCTTCAAATAGAAGACAGAAAAGTAAAGTTTCTCAAGCACAAACGACTAGTGCTAGTTAAAGTAAAATGGGATTCAAAAAGAGGAGCTGAATACACTTGGGAGCTGGAATCTGAGATGAAGAAAAAGTATCCTCAATTATTCCAGTAAATCTCGAGGACGAGATTTCTATTAAGGTGGGGAGAATGTAACAACTCTCATTAAAAGTCATATTTATTAAATTAATTTGTCCAATAGGAAACCCTAATTGAGACACCCAAGTGATTCTGTACAAACCCTAAAATTTTCAGAACAATCGGAATCAGGATCAGGGCCCCTAAAACTCAGGGGGGGGGGGGTAAGCCCTAGTTACGATTATCTTAAAAATTCGTTGTCAAATATCGAAATTACAAAACTGTCAATTCATCAAGGCTAGTCTAGGACGTGGCTGACCTAGGGTGAAATCGTGTCCCTTGCGCACCACAAGGATTGATGCTTACGGTGCGCAAGCTTAGCCAATTTCTGGGTATAAATAGAGGGCCTTGGGACTCGACTTCTGGAGTTCAAACGACGTAAAACTTCGATACATGCACTGAGATACGTTCTGTTTACCACAATTAACACACACGGATCACTAATCGACGCCGCAATCAGGGTAATAACTCGATCGCTGATACGATTCAATGTCCGATCGATTAAACTATCCTATGGATGTTTAAGTGCTGCCCACATTAGGGTTTATGCTTTGTCATTCGTCGTTAAATCGATGGATGTTTAAGTATCGCACTTTGTCATTCGTTGTGAAGGTGTTAATCTCGTGAGTTATCGTAAATGCTGTATTAAGTTACTAACTGAATTGTGTGCTTGTTATAAATTTAGGTTAAAAGGCTAATCAGTAGGCTAGGCTCTGCTCAAATTAAATCTGCAATGTGAGTCAATCTCTTTTTATCAAATTTGATTACAAAAAGTATGTTTATTTTCAAGATTATAATTACAGTGATTAAGTTTATGTAGTCACCAAATTACAGCCGGTATGTGGGGTATTGTGCACATTACTATTGTTTTTATCACTTTAGGTGGGCAAACCTAATTAGTGATAATCGTCATTATTGGGTGAACGGACTCAATAGTGATATGACCACAGTCACGAAACGAGTCGATGACAAGTACTGTGGGTATTTGGTAGAAATAAACATTGTAATCTCTCTTAATACTGTGAATTATAACAAACGAGTCATTTTCATAAAAAGAATGATTCACTCAGTATTTCCCGCTGACAAAACCTTTTTCAAACATGTTTCAGGTGATCTGTTGTGATCCAGGAAAAGTGCCGAGAAGCACTACAAGCTTAAGGAAGTGGCTCAGTATAAAATAAAGAAACATGTTTTGTAAAATAAAAGATTTCTTCATGAAATCTCAAGATTGTAAATTACCGGGTTTTATCCCGAGTTGTGAAATAAAATAATCGGGAAATATTTCAAGTTTTAAAAAGATCCTGATGATAAACTTCCGCTGTTAAACTCAATTAAATAAATACCACGGGATTTCTGTCCCGCGGCTCCTGAAACGGGTCAAACCGGGTCGGGGGCCGTGACAATTATAAAGATGAAGATCAACATGAAGAAAAAACGAAAAACCCACCCACACGTCATAGATCTATGTCCCCAAACATCCACAAAAAAACCACTTCAACAGACGAGCAGGCAAAATAATCAAACCGATGGGTTTGTTAAGTTTTACATAAAACGCCATATTTTTGTGACAGTTCTTGTACTATTAAAGAACAGAGAGACTGATGACAGTGAAGATTGTGAAGAGAGATCCGATTAGGATTTTTAATTTAATTTCTTCGCTTGTATTTTTTTTACTGTGGCTTAAATAAAATCTAACAATTGTAAAACGCTAAGATACCACAAACACCAAAATGTTTATAAAAAATAATAGAACAATGGGCTATCTTTTTAAAACGCCTTGAAAAACGTCATTCAGATAGATTTCCTAACCACCCTGGGTTCCAATGGCATACGATTTGAATAAACGTCATAAACGCCAAAATGTTAATACGATGAAACCATTAAACGCCATTAATTATTGAATTTGATTAACGCCAAAAATCTTAAACCCCAAAAATTATAACAATATTCGGAAAAGCGGAACTGGAAAAGCAGAAGATGAAAGGACAAAAAAGCCCCTCCGCCCTCTCTCTATATATATAGGGGAAGGTTTAAATTAGAAATCTAAATATTGTGAGAACCGTGAGAACAAATGAAAAAACCGCGAGAACTTGGTCAAAAACAATTCAAATTCAAATTTTTTTCTACACTTATCATTATTATTCGAATACAATGTTAGAAATTTTATTTACACGTTAAAATTTACGTGAATTCGTAAATAAAGAAAATTTACACATGTGTAAGTTTGCCATTTACACATGTGTAAATCTGTTATATTTACACATGTGTAAAAAATTTAAAAAGAGTGATTTTAAAAGGAGAAATGAATTATTTGATGTTGTAAATTCTTTTTTTGATGTTTTATCTTAATTATAATGAGGTTTGTATTAAAAAAATTGGTTTTGATTGGTTTTTTAATTCGTTCTCACGGTTCTCGCAATATTTAGCGTTCTCAATATAACTCTCCCCTATATATATATATATATATATATATATATATATATATATATATATAGGATAAGGTTCATGCGAGAACCACCTTTATTGCGAGAACCGCGAGAACCAATGTGAACACAACCTAAAATAGCTAAAAAAACCTAACCCCCACCCCCCCCCCCCCCACAAAAAAAAAACCTAACCCCCCCCTCAAACTAAAATGCTAAAAACTAAACCCTCAAAAAACCTAAAAAAAAAAAAACACACACACACATTTTTTTTAATATTTTTTACATTAAAATCGCTACTTTGAGTAGCCAAAATTTTTTTTTGCTACTCAAAGTAGCGATTTTTTTATAAAAAATGTTAAAAAAATTTTTTTTGTGTGTTTTTAGGTATTTTTTGTTGTGTTCACATTGTTTCTCGCGGTTCTAGCAATAAAGGGTGGTTCCTAACAGATCCTTCTCCTATATTTATACATATAATAAAAGAAACCACTTTGAGGACACTTGTCATCATATTAGGTCATGTCTTATGGATAATTATAATTTAACATTTTCTAATTAATTATAGATAATCCTCCTACTAAATATTATTTAGTTTAATTATTACTTTTATATTTATCTATTTACTTCAAATTCAAACTTAGTTATCTAATTTGATATTAGAGTAAATTACGAGTTTGGCCCATGTGGTTATATCACTTTTACCCTTTTAGCCCAAAAATAATTTTTTTAACATCTGAGCCCTCAACGTCTTTTTTCTAACCTTTTTGGACCCCAACTTCTTTTTTTCTAACCCTTTTGGTAGGGGCCAAAAGGGTTAGTAAAAAAGACGTTATGAGCTCAGATGTTAAAAGATTCGTTTTTTGGCTAAAAGGGTAAAAGTGATATCACCACAGGGGCCAAAATCGTAATTTACTCTTGATATTAACTATATATTTGAACGTTTTGTTTAGCTTGGTATCAAATAGATTTTACGAAACTTAAAATAAAATTAACTAATATTATTTATCATTTCTACATTTACAAGTTTTAAATAAATGGTTAAATTTATTGAGACTTCGTTACATTTACAAGTTTTAAATAAAGGCTTAAATTTATTGAGACCGTGTTAACAAATTTTCCTTCAATATAATAATCTATTTATATCAATATAAATATATATTTATACTATACTATATAATAAAACATTAATGTGTAACACCTATCATTCATTATAAGCATTTATTTTATAATTTTCACGCCTCACTTCCAAACTTATCTTATATTAATTAAATAAATAAATGAATAATGAGCTAATACTAAATTTCATCCTACTTTAAATTTTGAATACCATTCTTCTATTTTTCTAATAAAATATGATTCTAAAATTTAATTTGTTAATTTAAGATATTTTTAAATAAAACAAATTATTTATCACGAAAACCAAACTTTGTATTAATATATGAAATATTTTTATTTTCATTACTAAAAAAATTATTATATCAATTTTATTACATAATTTATAAATCAATTTGTCGGAATTTGTTACAACATTTTATCACTCAAATAGATGTTGATTTGCTTCTTGAATAACATATCTTCTTTTCAAGAACCATCTTCACAATCTCCATATCCATCACGTATCGAGTATTATCCATTAGTATATTGAAAGATATGACTTTTTTATTATTGGTATATAAAATTAGATTTATTAAACCCGTGTAATACACGTGGTTTTTTATAGATATGCCTTTTTATTATTTACTATACAAAATTACATTTATTCGACCCGTGTAATAGATGAGGTTTTCTAAGATATAACTTTTTATTATTTGATATATAAAATTAGATTTATTCAATTCGTACAATACACGGGGTTTTTTAAGGATATATATTTTTTATTATTTAGTAACGGAAATTACATTTATTCAACCCGTGTAATACACATATTTTTAAAGATGTAACTTTTTTATTATTTGGTATATAAAATTACATTTTTTCAACCCGTGTAATAAATGAAGTTTCTTAAAGTTGTATTATTTTATTATTTGGTAAACAATATAACATTTATTCAACTCGTGTAAAACAAGCGGTTTTAAAGATACAACTTTTTTTATTTGGTATATAAAATTATATTTATTCAACACGTACAATATGGTTCTTATAGATATAACTTTTTTATTATTTAATATATAAAATTATATTTATTTAACTTGTGCAATAAAAGAGGTTGTTAAAAATATATTGTTTTATTATTTAGTATATAAAATTCATTTATTCGACCCGTGTAATACACGGGGTAATAACCTTAGTATATATATATATATATATATATATATATACTGCGACAATCATAGGTCTTGTTGTCTCATTTCTAGCTCACGTCACCATGCCAACATAATCAAGCCCTTGTGATATAGTTGTAATTCCTCTTTAATTATGGAAGAGTCTTACCTACACGTATTAGTTAGGGTTTATTGTTATTGTTTTTACGTAGTACATAAGATTTGATTAACTTCACATTTTAATTATTTTACCATACTTCTATGAATAGATTATTAATAAAACACAATTTTTGTTTTGATTTTTTTCTATATTTTATAGTATTAGAGCATTCGCAATGAATTCCTTATCCATAGTCATATATTTACACTAAAAACAACTTTTTTTTCTCTTTTGTTTTCAAATAAATAATATTTTTTATACTTTTATTATTATCTTTTCTTTCCCTTCTACTCACAACTATTTCTAAAATTATTAAAAAAATTATAAAGTTTTCTCTCCATAGATTTTTTTCCCATATATTTACACTAGGTTTTTACCCGGGATTGCTTCCCGGGCTCGGGAAAGTTATTTAGATTAATTACTATTTGTTGGAACAACTGGTGTTTCAACCACTGAAGCGGTAAGACCTGTGTGCAAACACGGGTCGATTCTTAGAAAATTATGCATAACATATATTGACAGAATATATAGATATGTGTATAAATATTGTACCAAAACATGTTATTTATTATAGCTAAAAAACAACTATAAGTAAATATAAAAGATATTTAACATGCATAACATATATTGACAGAATATATAGATATGTGTATAGCTTTGATCATTTAAACATACCTTTGCCAATATTACAGTGCTGAAAATAAAAACAGTAGCTGATTATAACTATCAGTGGATTAAAACCCTGAGCACAATCCTTATATAAACAGTGATTCAAGAATCTTACTGCTAAAAAAAAAACAATATTTTAACCCATCAGCCATTTCAATCCTCTTCAACCTCCACAAAACACTATTTTAACCCAACACTGATTTTAAACCACCATTTTAACCAAACAGCGGTTTCAACCACAGTTTTCTCAACAGTAGTTCCAAACATCTGTTTTCATCAATCTGTTAACCAAAATCAACAGATGTATCAACCACTGTTTTATTTTCAAACATATGTTCCCAATAACAGAGCTTTGATCATTTAAACATACATTTGCCAATACTACAAGCTTTTACACTCTTAAACCTAAATATTTATTTACTTAATTTAAATAACAAACATGGTTAATATTTTTAACACAACTAATTATATAAAAACTACAAGTTTCCAACAGCATACAAAGTTCATCCATCTGTTGACCCAAGTCAACAGATGTATCAACCACTGTTTAATTTTGAAACATCTGTTCCCAATAACAGAGCTTTGATCATTTAAACAGACCTTTGCCAATATTACAAGCTTTTACACTCTCAAACATCAATATTCATTTACTTAATTTAAATAACAAACATGATTAATAATTTTAACACAACTAATTATATAAAAAAATACAATTGTCAAAACAGCAAATAACATTCAATAAAATACAGGATCCTAATTCCTAATCAATTGGTGAAACAGTAGTTTCGATAAGTAAAGCTCCTTTCGGACCATTGTAGTTGTCAACATGTTGGAGGTATTTCAGAAGTTCATTGCTCAGATCAACTTCAATCATGTCCCCCCAGATGCTTCTTATCAGCCACATGTTGTCTTCAATTATATTAGTACTTCGACGACTATCTACATAATTAACTACACGAGGATTATTGAAAACAAACACCTTCATCCAGCCTTCTTCTTCATATCTGAGCAAATCAGCAGTTAGCTCAGCAGACTTTCCAATAACAATCAAATGCAACCTCTTTCCGATGGTCAAAAAATGCCCTTGGCAAGGATTGATTACAATACTCTCGGGAAAATGAAGCATTCTGAAAGTCTCACTAAGAACATCAAAAGCAACAATGTTCCTCTCACCTAGTGTATACCAATAATTTGAAACCATAAAATATATGGTTTTATCAACATAAACTCCTGTAGACCATGAATAATGACTTGAACCATAATTGTTTACACTACCGAAATGAATTGTTCTCCATGACTCACGACGTCGTGAGTAAACACGAGCAGCAGTTACATTACGGTAACATCTGATGTTCAGCACTTTCAGATCATTGAACTGATCAAAATAAATTCCACCAGTATTAGAGTTTCGATGATGATTGTAATTGAAGTAGTCATCACACAAAACCTTATACCGCCTGATAGTTGGATTCCAAAGAATCAACTGACAGGAAATCCCTTCATTGCAAACTAACAACAAACCATTAAATGAAGATAGAATACGTAAGAAGCTAGGGTGCACGTTGTTAGGAAAACTTATGGTTTTGCTTCTAACAACATCCAAATTACCACCAACTACGTCGTCAATGACAATTGACGTGTCTTTAAAGGATAGTAGTTTCTTTTGTACTGAATCTCCACTTCGGATAACATGCATCATCTGAAATGCATGACTTGACAATTCCCTATAAAAATTCTTCGAAAGACATTTGAAACGGCCAATATCTTCTGCAGAAAGCCTTGTGAAAATCTCGTCAACAATTACTTGAAACCCAAATTTTTCCATTCGGCAGAGAGCCTTGTGAAAATATCGTCAACAAAATTTTTGAAGATGATTTAGTAGATGGATGAAAACGGTAATGACCAAAACCTCTGCCCAATGTATTTTATATACCCAATGAAGGCGGTTATAACTAAATACATCGTCAGACGAAAGAATATGAAGCGACACTCGTTAGGCTTTTAATGCATTTACATGGGAAAAATATAAAATTAAACACATTATTATAATTGCAATTAACCTATTCATTTACCTATAAGACGCCTTTACCATAAGACAGAAGTGATTGCTTGACGTGCATTAATTGCAAAGTACATATCCCAAGGCATTTTGAATTTGAAATTACCGGCAATTTCAAAACCACTGCTATGGTATATGTTTGCCAAAGGAAACATCTGCTAAGTTATACTTTCTTGGCTTTAACAGTGCTTTGTCTTCAACAGTGCATAGGCCTCATGAGTCAATAAGCCCACCAGTCTTTATAAGGAGCAGTGGTTAATTATAACAGTCCTTAGCATGATCAGCTGTTATAACCACACCATAACCCTTTGAGAGGAAGCAAGTGTCCGTCTATTCATTTGAGAGGACTCGTTGCATTACATCCCTGTTGAAAATGTGAGCAGTGGATGTTTTTTAGGAAAACCAATGATTCTCAATATCAGTGGATTTCAACAATAAAAATGTGAGCCGTGACTATTTTTTAACTATCAGTGGATAGCCAACAGTGATTGAAACACAGATGTTTGGTCAGTGAGTGGTCAACATGAAGAATGAAGAAACAGAGGTTGACCATCAAACAAATCCTTGAAACTATTAAACCTCTGTTGACTTACCAAACAGATATTCAGACACAATTCAACATCAACATAATCTAAATATTACTGAAACACTAAATAATAAGTAAAAATAAAACACAACATAGATTCATAAAATTAAATTTATTCATTTATTCATGACCTTAAAACTAAAAGTCCAATTATTACATCACATACTGAACAATATTAAAGTTCAAATCTAAGAATAATAGCAAGAATTAAGAAACTTTAGTTTCAACTCCATCGATTGCTGAACCTCTCGATGTATGTCCTTCAGCATCGCCATGAACTGCACGTCACTATCACCGCACTCTATATTACTGACAACACAAATAAGAAATAAACCTAAAATGCAAAGGTATCTTCTCAACTGTTGTAGCACATCTGAGTTTTCATGATATTGCACGAATCTATACTTTCTATAAAACCAGAAAATCTTCCTGGCGCAAGAAAACATGACTTTCGATTTAACGAAAATAAAAAAATGCAACTCTCCCATCAAAGAAGATAGCACATGCAACTTTTCAAGATAGAAGATACATATCGTCCATTCAAGCTGCAACTCTGCCATCAAAAAAGGTAGCACATGCAACTTTTCACGATGTTGCAACAATGATACTGCAGCATCAATATTGAAAGGTTGATGTGGGATGCGAATTTTCATTGAAACGACGATGTTGGAACAATGATACTGGAACGATAACATGTAAACATAATCAACAAATATTCGAACAAAGAAGTGTAACCGGAGATAAGCAGCTGAATCATGAGAAAGATGCATTTGAGAGAGAAAGATACGCTCACATATATTAGCGAGCGAGATTTGAATGTGAAACCAGATAATTATATCTTATTTATAAGATAAGAATATATGGTTTGAATTTTGAATTTCAAAATTACTGATATTATTAGTAATTACTGATCTGATTTGAAAGCAATTGTCATGATGTTTAATGGGAACTGAAAGGTAAGTAGTGTATATCTTTATATCCTGCTTTATTAAACTAATTAAATATTATAAATGATATGCAAAGTAGGAAAAAAAAAGTGAACGTCAATTTTAAATTACCATTTTGCGTATTTTTAATTTTAAAAATTACTGATATTATCAGTGATCTGATTTGAAAGCAATTGTGATGATGACTTTTCTAATTTTTATCTTAACTTTAATAAGAGATAATAACCGTCAGTTTGAAATTCACATTTTGCATATTTTAAATGTCCAAAGCTCAAGAAATTAGCATTAATTACTGATTTGATTCGGAACAAATAGTCATCAAGTATTTTTTTTTTATTTTTTTAATTTAACTTTAAATTTTATCACGAAAACAATGTTGGAGGAACTCTTATCTCATTGGAATGTAACGATTAGGTAAAATGGTAATTTCATTGTAATTCTAGTTTTTATTTGATAATTTCAATCTATCACTAATTAACACCATCAATAATAAAAATGTGAGCAGTGGCTGTTTTTTAGGAAAACCGTTGATGGTCAATATCAATGGATGTCAACAATAAAAAAGTGAGCAGTGGCTATTTTTTCCTATCAGTGGATACCCAACAGTTTTTTAAACACTGATGTTTGGTAAGTCAGTGGCCAACACGAAGATTGAAGAAACAGAGGTTGTATTTCAGCAGTGGATAACTTTTAACAATCAAATGTTTCAACCAACACAGTGGTTGTAACAGGCTTTTAAAAAAGATGTTGGGGCTTAAACAGATGTTTCGCCTTATATATCAGTTGTCTGGACTTAAACAAAAGTTTGAACTTAAACAGATGATTGCCCATAAACAGAAATTTGGCCATAAACAGATTTTTGGCCTTAAACAAATCTTCGAGCTTAAACAAATGTTTGCCCATAAACATCTGTTTGCAAACATTGTTCCAATTTCAAGAATACTATACCCAAACAATCAAAATGAGGAGCTTAATAATCATCCAAGTGTACTTTATTTTTATTTATTAGTATAAAAATGAAACAACTGTTCAATTTATAGTACATATCAAACCAATGAAGTGATGTGATAAATACTGTTACAAATAAAAACTGTTGGGATAAACAGTGTTACATATAAACACTGATGTCATAAAAATTGTTACATATAAAACACTGAGGTGATGACATCTAACAACCTAACAGACTATAAAACACTGATGTGAAAAACACTGTTACATATAAACACTGTTAACATAAACAAAGGTCTAAGCTTAAACAGATGTTTGCCCATAAACAGAAGTTTGGCCATAAACAGATGTTTGCCCATAAACATCTGTTTGCAAAAAAAGACCAATTTCAAGAATACTATACCCAAACAATCAAAATGAGGAGCTTAATAATCATCCAAGTGTACTTGATTTTTATTTATTAGTATAAGCATGAAACAACAATGTCTTCAAATCACCGGATTAGATCATGAACCCATATTAGAGGTCAAACAAAACAACAACAGGACCACATGAATAATATCATTTCCACTTTTACTTCAATTCACTTAAATGATAGGGTGATTTGGGATTTTGTACTTGTTTAAAAAATAAGATATTGACCAAAATTCAAACAGATGTTGACCAAAAGTCAATCAAATGTTGGCCAATAGTGAAATAGATGTTGACCTTAAACAGATGTTTGGTTTAAGGCCAAACATCTGTTTAAGGTCAAACATCTGTTTAAGTCCAAATATCTGATACAGAAGGCGAAACATATGTTTAAGGTAAAACATATGTTTAAGGTCAAACATCTGTTTATGGCCAAACATCTGTTTAAGGTCAAACAACTGTTTAAGTCCAAACCTCTGATATAAAAGGCCAAACATCTGTTAAAGGCCAAACATCTGTTTAACCATGAACAGATGTTTAAGTTAATATGATCTACTGTCTTCTCACACTGTTTTCCTCTTAAAAACACTGTTCAACCTAACATGGGTTTCCATTATCTATTGACCTCAATGCAAACAGATGTTCAAACTAGTGTTTGTTATTGAACTTTACAAAATTACATAGAATTCAAGAAAACGAAACTAAGAAATTTACGAATCTAAAAGCAACAATTTAAAATCTAAGAACAACACCAAGAAATTTACGAACCTAACAGCAAAAATTTAGTGCTTTTAGCTTAAAATTTAGTGCTTTTAGCTTTAAACTCCATCAAAGTATATCTTCGACAATCGCCATGAACTCCACGGAAGTACTCAATGCATCAACAGCATGATTTATAGAAAGCTGATCTCCCGTGAACAGACCAAGATGCAGTACATGAAAACACTTCTTCAGCTGTGGAAGAGTAGCCCTGTCCTCATATACTTAATACTTAACTTTGTTCATAAAGAGCTGCTTTAAACCAAACTTTATGATTCTTTTAATACAAAAAAGGCAGGAAACACCATTACTCTAGTAAGATAAAATCTTATCTTACAGCAATAGCAGATGCTTTCTTGCGTTTAGTAGGAACTACTGCGGCTTCTACATCATCATCATATGCCCAGAGTCACATATAATCATCATTTAGTCACCAGCAAAAATCATTATAAATGTAGATTTAAAAATATTTCTTTGTGTTTAATTTAACTTTACGCTTCTTTAATACAAACCTATAATAACCCACAGCAGATTGTATGAATTTCAAACAACTGTGATTAGACTGAAATATAAAGCAAGAATTAGAGTATATCACTTCAAAATAAAAAAATAAAAAAATCAAAATTGGAGTAGCAAAACACACATACTTTAAACGATGTTGGAACAATGATACTGGAAACCGTAGAACAATCATCATCATCATCATCATCATCTGTAGCAGATCATTCACAATCATCATTTAGTCACAACTAAGATAACAAAACTTGAGTAAAAATAAAAAACAAAAACAAATACCATATCAAGGGAAACTACATATCAACAATTTTTTTTCTTCTGAAAATGGGTTAGAGAGAGCTTCAGTTTTCTCTTATCCTTTATGAACAAATGCCGAGTATTGAGAAGAAGAGATACATATCGTCCGTTCAACTTACAACTCTCCCATCAAAGAAGGTAGCACATGCAACTTTTTACGATGTTGCAACAATTATACTGCAACATCGATATTGAAAGGTTGATGTGTGATGGGAAGCTTCATTGAAACGACGATGTTGGAACAATGATACTGGAACGATGATTATATAAAAAGCAGTGGTTAGTTATAACAGTCCTTAGCACATTCAACTTTAACAGGGATTTGTCATCAACATTGGATAGGCCCCATCAGTATTTAAGTCCATTAGTCTTTGTAAGGAGCAGTGGTTAGTTATAACAGTCCTTGGCATGATCAGCTGTTATAACCATTCCATAACACTTTGAGAGGAAGCAAGGGTCGGTCTATTTGATTGAGAGGAATAATTGCATTACATCCCTGTTGAAAAATAGAATTGATAAATTTAGGGAAAGTGAGGTTGAAAGATGATAACCCAACAGTGGAGGATCTCATTCTACAACTTCGATAAATTAAGGGTATTCTCATATAATGGTTCCTGGCTGCTTCCAAAGAATCCGCAGTTTGGACATCTGTTGTTCTTCAAACATCTATTATCTATTTTATTTATTATTATCTATTATATATAATAGATAGAATATATAATAGATAATAGATAATAGATGTTTGAAGACAACAGATGTCCAAAGTGCCACTTCATTGGAAGCATATAGGAAGAATTATATGAGAATACCCTTAATTTATCGAAACTATAGAATGAGATCTCCACTGTTGGGTTAACATCTTTCAACCTCACTTTCCCTAAATTTATCAATTCTATTTTTCAACAGGGATGTAATGCAATTATTACCTTATTTAAGATACCTTCAACTGCATCTTCTGATAAATCAACATTCATTTCACTCAAATGATCCCTTCAACTGCATCTTCAATCATGAACTATCTAAAGAAATGGATGAAATCATCCAAAAATACCCAAAATAAAACTAAGTAAACCATCCAATATTCTTGAGTACTCACCATTAATGTGATGACCAATATAAAATCAAACCCTAAAAGCATACAAATCATAATGAAATATGAAAGAAACAAACAAAAAAACTTGTTGGGCGATTAAAATTAAAAAGATATCATACGCAATATTCAGATAATTAGAATGGTCATTTTTACCTTACTTGACAACAATAGCAAACAACATCAAACAATAATAGCAAACAACATCAAACAATAATAGCAAACAACATCAAACAACAATAGCAAACAACATCAAACAATAATAGCAAACACCTGATGTTGAATCCACTGTAGATGTTGAGCCCACTGTAGATGCTGAACCATTGCTGTTACAAACAGATACTTCCTCGGGAACTGGAAATTTAAAAGGATCGGCTTCAAAGGCTTCAACAATCAGAAGATTCAAATCTCAAGCAAATGAAACCCTAATTTCAAAAAGAATAATCGGTAAACATATTCAAAGATCAATAATCAACAGATGTTGTACTCATATCATCACCGTTAAGAAAAAAAACCCTTACTTTCTGAACATATTCAAACATACCAGTTCATGGCGGAAATCTATCCGCAGGTAAGCGGATTTCAACTTTGATGACCATCGATGACAACAACCCTGGAACCATATGATGAGATTACAATTAGAAATTAGGGTTTAATTAAAACTTTGTATGAAAATAAGAAGAAATCAACACAGATCTATAAACATACAAATCAAACCTCAAATGGAAGAACCTTGCCGACGAAGAAGATGAAAGAATCTTCCCAACTATAGCTCGGGTTGATAATTACAAAAGCCAGATATTACCTCTTCATGGTATAATCAGACATGAAAATTACAAAGGCTGAATGATTCATGATGAGATTATTTGCTTTGATCTTTGATTAAGAAGGAAGAAGAGTACAGGAGAAGAAGATTCAGATTCAGGGTTTTGAAAAGGAAAAAAGGAGACGGAGGGAGTATAAAAGGGATGGAAGTGTGGTACTGTTGGGCGGGAAAACAGAACTGAGGATGCCCTAATTTACTGACACGTGGCCCAAATAACTTTCATTTATTATATATAATAGATAATAGATATAAACAATAACTTTCCAATATATTTTCTCTCTCTTCCACTTATAACCATTCAAAAATACTAATAACCATTCCTTATAATATAACTAAACTCACTCACATATTTTTTAGGGTCATCATTGTGAATGCTCTTATATATACTAATTAAACGTCTATGATGGTGGGTTTTTTCTTTTTTATTTTTATATTATTTTATTATTATATTTTTTTTGTAGATTATGTTTTTTTACAGTTTTTAAATATGTGTTTTATAAAATTATGAGTATGCTATGATGAAATGCTTATATTTATCTACGTCTAGATATAAAATTCACGCTATACCAAGTTGTAAATTGTTGCGTACAAGTGATCGAAACACAAAGATACACGTCAACAAAACACGTTTACCCTTTTTGTTATTTTAATAATATAATATAAAGCCTTATAAGTTTCGAATATATCATTAAGCCGTGATTATTTTTTTCTACAATAATGGTCAAATATAGTTGATTTTCTCTATTAGCCGTTAGAAACAAATCGATATCGTTCAAAGAATTCAGTACCGGTACTGTATACGTTTTTTATTGGTTTATTGACATGGCGTATTTTAGTAATATTATATAACGTATTATAATTTTCAATACACCATTGCTCATGCTTATTTTTATCTACGATTTGAAATATAGATAATTTTTTTTCTTTACAGTAAAACACGTGTCGGTATCCTGGCGGAGATGTTTCTTTCGGATGCTTTTTGCTAAAGCATAATCACGATTTTTGGAGTGCAATGTAAATACAAATCATTATCATACTACATGTTTGGAAAAGATTTTGATTTAAACGGGTGATTTTACTATATGGTGTACAATAATCATTGTTTAAACATCACCGTTAGCAAAGGTTTTGGTCGAACATTGGATTATTTATATCAAACAATATTTAAGATAAAGTAATTTTGGAGCGATTTCGAGCCAAGTCATATAAAATACTGTGGTAAGTTTCCAAATTCCAAGACACCAAAGACCCCTGTGAGTGTCCATGGACTAGAGACGCGTTAATGGATATTCTCAGGCGAGCAGGGATCTCGGCAAAGAAAGAGACACCGGTTAATTTTCTTACAGACCCGACGGAGGGGAGGTCCACCTTACGCCCAGCTGACGTGCTAGTTTTTGGTTGGGAGGGCGGGAAACATGCTTGTGTCGATCTCACAGGTGTATCCCCCCTAGCCGGGTTTCGGGAAAATGGGTTTGTGGCGGGGCAAGCGGTACTGAAAGCAGAGTCAAAGAAGGTGGAAAAGCACGCGAAAGCTTGTGAGGATAATTAGCATGCCTTTGTCCCCCTGGCGTTTGACACGTTCGGCTCCTTGGCGCCGGAGGCAGTTCGGTTTTTGGCTACAGTTCAGCGTGTGGTCCACGGTAACTTTTCGACCCCTCAGGGGCGAGACTTTGTTTTTAGTAGATTAGAGTTTTCTATTTAGAAGGGGATGGTGGCGCAGTTTGTTACTCGTCTACCTGTTATCTTTATGTAATTTTCCCTGGTGATTGAAATGAAATACTAATTTAAAAAAAAATTAATGGTTAAACCATTGTTAAAATACAAACTTTATTTTCTTTATTGTATATGTTTCAAAAGATGGAACAATATTAGGCATGTGTGTACAAGTTAATGTGTTTTGGCTTTTGCAATAAAAGTAAGGGAGGGAGCTTCCATCTCCTAATAGTTTATTCATGCATCTAGAAAACCCAATAAACTAATGTTTATTTTGATTTGGATAATCATTATTACAAAGCTAAACCATGTTGTGCTTGTGCGAAAAGCAACACGGATTTTGAGTACAAACAAATAATCTATTCTACAACATTTTTGGAGAAATCAGCTAGTGCTAAAACAAATGAGGAGCATGCGTTACACTGTAGAGAGTTGCCGGGGTTTAAGTATCGCTATGACTTTGTTCGAGACGCGTTAATGGATATCCTTAGACGAGCAGGGATCTCGGCAAAGAAAGAGGCACCGGTTAATTTTCTTACAGACCCGGCAGAAGGGAGGTCCACCCTACGCCCGGCTGACGTGCTAGTTTTTTGTTGGGAGGGCGGGAAACATGCTTGTGTCGATCTCACAGGTGTATCCCCCCTAGCCGGGTTCCGGGAAAATGAGTTTGTGGCGGGGCAAGCGGTACTTAAAGCAGAGTCAAAGAAGGTGGAAAAGCACGCGAAAGCTTGTGAGGAAAATCAGCATGCCTTTGTCCCCCTGGCGTTTGACACGTTCGGCTCCTTGGCGCCGGAGGCGGTTCGGTTCTTGGCTAGAGTTCAGCGTGTGGTCCACAGCAACTTTTCGACCCCTCAGGGGCGAGGCTTTGTTTTTAGCAGATTAGGGTTTTCTATTCAGAGGGGGATGGCGGCGCAGTTTGTTGCCCGTCTACCTGCTATCCTTATGTAACTTCATTGTTGAATTTTATAAATGAGGAGCTAGAAAATCAATATGTACCAAGACAATGGATGTGGGCTTGGGGACGACATCAGGGAGCTGATGTGGCTCGTTTTCCGTCAGAAAACACCGCCTCCTGTTCAGGTTTTGGTGAGTTTGAGGACTTACCCCGTCTTACCCGATGAAAAAAAATTCGACCGTTTGAATTGGAGCCATTGGGAACATTAAAAAAAATAAATAAATAAATAAACTAATTAATAAAATCCTATTTAAACCCTTTATCAATTTTAAAAATCACAAAACTCAAATCCTTTTCCAATCTCTTTACCAACCTTCACTTTATACAAAAAATGGATACGAGCCGACCGAACCCGGCTCCATTCTTTCGCAACACACCCGCTACTCTCTCGACCCAACCACCACTCGTATACCACACGACACCGATGGATCCGTATTCGTTTCACGGTTTTAGTCAAACTCAAAAAGCTTGGCAAATGCAATAGCAACAACAACACCATGCTATGCAAATACAATAACAAGCAATACAAATGCCATCGTCCCAACCATTGACTCAAACCGGACCCGAGCACGATTTCGTTTCTTTAGCCGTAGACGACGATGTTATACCCCAAACACAACCACAAACCACGAAGCTTAAGAAAGGGAAAAACGAGTACAATGAGGAAACTAAGGACAACCTCAAGAAGAGGGAAGCGGAAAGACGCCAAGAATTCCTTTGATCCCGGACGAATTGGAAGCGCTTGCACGAGTGTGGGTTAAAGCTTCTACTGATCCAATTATAGGTATATTTTTTATTTTATTTTTAAATAAAGTAATAAAATTAATTTTTGTATTTTATTTATGAATAATGATTATATTTTTAAAATTTAATGTGTAGCCACTAATCGAAAACGTGAAGGCTTTTATAACCAAATTTGTAAAGAATTTTTCTAATTGATGCAACACACTACGTCAAAACTTGTCTTTAGTCACACTTTTTCAAAAACAGGTCTGCCACAGTTTTGATTAAATGTGTGGCTAAAAGTGAGTTTTAATATTTTAAAACCCTTTTAGCCACACATTTTATTATTAATGTGACTATTGTATAACAACTCAAAACATTTAGTCACACATTTGATTATGGACGTGACCATTGTATAACAAATCAAAACATTTAGTCACACATTTGATAATGAACGTGACCATTGTATAAAAAATCAAAACTTTTAGTCACATTTTTAGAAAAAGTGTGACATTAACCAGACACATATAGAAAAGTGTGGCCAAATGTGTAACACCCCGGCCGGAGGCGGAAAAGCCAAAGGTGTCACGAAACTTGATAGAATGCATTTGAGCACATGGAGATTAAATTAAGTTGAAATATGATTAAGATTCAATTATGTAGATTGCATTCAAATCTGAAAGAAATACAAGTACAAAAGCAAATTACAAAATAACAAATTGTTTAACAAGCATAATTGATTCGGATTAAATCTAAGGCAATAAGTCTTGATCCATCCTATGTGAGACATTCTTGCAATTTATAGCATCACACATTGTCACCTGAAACATATGTTAGGAGTAAAAGGATCAACAAAGGTTGAGTGAATTCATAGGTTTTGTTCCGCAAAAATTGTCAATGTGATATAGATATAGTTTCAACAAAAGTGGTTGTCGATATGTCTTTATAGCAAAAGAGTAATACATGTAGTTACTTAGTGGTACATTCAAACCTATGACGATACTCAGTAATATCATCCATCCTTCCTTGTATGTATGTATGTGGCTCCAAGAAAAAATAACAAAATTGCAAAGTTGGAAGTCTGGATGGGGTGTCAATCCTATAGCGCTATAATACAACCGATGGGCTTATGCAAGTTGATGAACGTAAACTTCTTAAAGCAAACAACAAAGTATTAAGCAAATGCAAAAACAATCGGGGGAACCACAAATAGCAAATAAGTTTGAATCACATCGTATCATATGTTTCATCCCAAAAATAATGTAAAAAGGGACTATGAACTCACCTTGATCTCGGGTAAGTCCAAACAAGTATGCAAAGTGTGAGAGTTCTTGGAATTAAGATTCCACGTCACTCTAATTGATTGAACATGCAACAATATGGAATATGTATTAACAATAATGTTTAATTGGATAATTGGAAATCCTAAATCTATAGGATTCGGTAGTGTTTTGTTTAAATGGTAACTATAAGGTTTGGATAACCTAATAGAGAACTCGGAAAATGAATAAGGAATTATATATGAAAAATATTTCCTTGACATAAATAATTAAATTATATACGTACATAATTGAGTTACTATAAACATTTTAAAATAATGAGTCAATTATATTCGATTTGTATAATTAGTTTAACATAAATAATTATACCAAAATATTTCATAAGTGATATAATTAATTTATAACTTATAATTGAATTTAGTAGTACAAAAATATATAATTATTTGGTAAATGATAATTATATAGTTTAAAGAATAACTATGATAATTATATAACTAATTATCAAAATAATTAATTTAAATCAGAATAATTAAAAATAACATTTTTAATTATTGAACTTTAATATTACTAATTTAAGATAATTATTACAGTTTTGAAATCATTTTAAATAAATAGTATGAATTAAAATGATTAAAATAACAATAAATAAGTTTACATAAGTTTAATTATCTAAATAATTAGATGTAATAAAATTTCAGATTCTAAATTTATATAAACTCAGAATAATGTATCTTTTGTCATAAAAATAGTCTTGGATAAAATTTATATAGTTATATAATTTATTTATATAAAATGAAACTAAACTTTTAAAGTGTAAACACTGTTTTAATTTCAGAAATATCAAAATTATGTGAAATATTACCAACAATATTATTTCTCTAAAGTCCAACATATAAAATAATTACTATAAAAATTTCGATAATTAATTCTTTAATTTCGATTTATTATAATTTTTGAAAGGTTAATACTGTTTTTAATATATAAAAATTAGTTTAATAAATATTTTGACTTATATTATATTTTTAATATAAGTATCAGTGGATAAAGTATATCTGATAAAATTTTCGGACTTAAACTGATTAGTCTCTAATTAATATATATTAATTAAAAATCTGTTAAATAGAGTGAATAAATAAAAAAAATAGAAGATGAACATTGTTCATCTTCTTCTTCCCCAATTCGGTCAACGAAAGTCAACAGCCCGATTACTATGTCAATACTGGATTATAATGAAATTAATTTTACAGAAACATAATACGAGTGAAATCATACCGATTAGACGAATAAAAAGTGACCGGTATCGATCGGATGTGCGGTTTCGACAAAATCCGGCGACCGAACTCCGGCTAGATTTGCAGGTTGAATTTCCGGCATTTTTCGATATGTTTGAGCAATGTGAAAGGTGTACAAGCTTAATGGTGATCTAGGGAACTTAAATAGGGGTCCAATTCGATCTCAGATCCGACATTTGCTAGTGATTTCGATCCACTTTAGAATATTAAAAAAAAAAACTGGTAATGATGACGGGGGTAGCCCAAGATCGAATAAAATGGCTAATTACGTAAATGCTTAAAAGGTTAAATGGTTCAAGGCTTAAAAAGCTGTGAGAAAGGAAAAAGCAACACGGAAACAGTAGCCAGTCACATCTGGAGATCACTTCACCAACCCACAGCCGCAAAGGCAATGCAGGTCTGCACAATGCACGCTATTATCCGGGGGACAAAAGCCTTCAACCCCCAAAAGGGGAAACCCTCCACTGCAAGCGAGGTTGCTAGTCTAATCCATTCCACTTCGGGAGATACGTTCTCTTATAAAATGACACTTCATTTACTTCAGAGAGGACACCCGGACCAGCTCTGATTCCCCAATCTCTGGTCATTCACATCGAATGCTTGTCTCGCACAAGTCATTCCCTTTCACATCCAACACACATTCCCTTTGCTTCCACTTCCGAATCTGAGCACAATTCAGAGGAGGATCCATAGCAAAGAATAACAATAAACTAGTAAACCTCCTTCCACGTCTCGCAAACGTGGGGGGACCCCACGACCTGCGTTAGGCAAGGTTGAACCCTTCAACCATTCTGCCTAGCCAGTCCAGCTACCACCGTTGGTCTTGTATTTGTTGTATCAACAAGTTGGCGCCCACCGTGGGGCTACGCCACTATTTCTTCTCAAAAAGACCTAGTAGTGTAGCTCTCTTCACTTAAAACCACCATGTCTGAAAGTGGATCCCCGGGAGAAGTAAATCAGATCCCAAACACTTCTACTCCGGGTAGTAGTCAAGCTTATTTGGCTATACCAACTTCCTTCTCAACTCCGGGGAGTACACCCGAGTTCCTCACCTTCAACACACCAACTCCGTCTAGATCCGGAGCTCCTTCCCCCAATGTCGGTGTCTCTGACACCCCGGCACGTGTTGAACTTACCCCCGAGGGGGTTGCCAACAATTTCCTGGAGTTGAGGTCTCTCCTCAACCAGCACATGGTTAGAGAAAGGGAAAAGGGGGTGAGAATCCGTCTAGATTATGACGAGCCAGAACCAACGTTGTCTCCTGGACCACCTCCCCCTCCTTTTACAACCCGGAATGAGGCTGGTCCCAGTGATCCTCCCAACCATCACCCTTACCTGTCCACAATGACAAACCCTACGGTGCACCCTATCTTCTCTTCCCAACCAATTACTAGTGGTGCTCCTTTGGGACATGAGCTTACTCTTGACCAGCTCCTACGGTCCCCAGTAACAAGCTTTCCAGCATCCACAACAACTACATGGGAACAAGCTCTGTCAGTGCTTCCTTTGGCATGAAGTGCTGCTATGAGCACTCCCCTCGGAATGAACTGCTCAGTCGCTCCAGGAAGCCTTCAAGGCTTCAACCCCATCCCCGGCATGATGACCCAGATGATGGCCAACTTCCCATGGCAACACTTCATCAATCAAGTGCTTGTGTCACACCCTGGCTTTGCGGAAGCGTGGTTAATTTTGGTGTGACTTCTTAATACCATAGCTTAATCATACCAAAGCTATATGAGTTAAAAACATGCAAGATCATCCATTAAGTTTTGAAAACCAAATACAGTACCATTGTTTTAACCAAATACCATAACCTTGTTCAACAGACATTACAACTTTAAACATAACATAAACATGGTTTAAGGATTGTGTCTTGTCCAGGAAAGAGACACATCCCCTAAACCCCGGATGACCTCGGAAACTAGTGCAGCGGAAAACATGCCATACCGTGCCAGATCTCGTTAATTTCCTGAAATACATGTAAGTTGAAAAATCAACAATAATGTTGAGCGAGTTCATGTGTAAGTGAGTATGTAAAACACTTGTGAGTATAAAAGTTCCCTGGTATGTAGCAGTGTAAGAGGACTTGTGATCACCAATGGTTTGCAAGGCCATTAGCATGTTGTGAAATGCAAGTAGGAAGATACAAACCTAGCGTATTTGGCGTTGGGGCACAAAGTCACCACCTGGTCCATTATGCGGGCTCAGGGGTTGGGCTCGCTACACCCAGATAGATCTACCGCTTAAGTCCCTCGGTGTTCTAACTACCCATTCACATGATCTAAAACCTCCTTACGTTAATCATACCGTGTATAATAGTACTTGTAAACAAAGTAACATGTATTTCACCCCCGCAGTTAAGAAAACTGAAAACAGTTAGAGAAAAGGGGGACATGAACTCACAGTGAATGCGCGTCTCTACCAAGTGTCTCCAATACAGTAAGCTGTGCAACGACCTACAAGTGCTAATTCTATTAGACGGACGGCCGTGCTTTAGCTTTATAGTTTAAGCCTTTGGGAAATAGTTAGACAACTATTTCGTGTTTATGTTCCGTATACACTTGGTAGTTATTCTTCTTCCCAAGGATGGGGGATACAATACATGTGCGTAAGTTACGTTTTATCAATCTTGTGGTAATGTAATTACCGGTGTAACTTATATGTTTGTGGAAGCGTTCGTAAAGTTTTGGAATCATTAACGCTTGTAAATATTATTTTCACTCTAAAATAATATTTATGTATTTCACAAAATAATCATAAACAGTGTTGTGACAAATATATTTATCACGTTAATCTTTGTGAAAACCCCACCTCCGAATATTTAGTAAAATATAGTGCCGGCGAAATTTATGTTTTGAAAATATGTCCAAAAATAGTTCTAACACTTGTTGTGTAAATAGTTCTAAGTGTTAGGTTTTTAGAAAATTTCGCCAGAGTTTCCTCTGTAACTGGAGGTGGCCACGCTTTCAAGCGTATCATTTTCTTTTAACAAATCAATTCAACAACTTCTTTATTCAATCAAACAATTTCCGACACATCAAACTAGTCGACAAGTATGTAAATCGCATAATCGCATGAACTTGCAGTTTTTCCGAATCTATAGTGTAAATCCCCTTTTATATACGTAGATCTTTATATAAAGTAACTTTAATCTTGTAAAAACCTCGTGTTCAGAGAAATCCGTCTTTACAACTTCTAGTCACCTTTCCCAAAATAGTTATTTGTCGGATCTTTTCATTTCACAAGTGTCTACACACTTGTGGTTTATAAAATCATGTTGGTTAGTGTAAGATCCCTTCTTTAAAATACATGATTTCTTAAATGTGTGGTCCTTCAAAAATACCACTTGCAGATACGTAGATCTGCTAGTTTTAAACTCCATTGTACAAGTTAAATTACTTTTACACAAGTAAAATATTTCTACACAAGTTCATGCATCTTGTGTGGTAGAGTTTCGCCTTTTAACCCTTGCGGTAACCAAAAACGAGCTTATGTGAAGATACATGATCTTACAAAGTCGGGTTAAACGGAGATCCGAGCTACCACATCATAGATCGGGTCTAGATAAACACAAATCTCAAATACTACAACTTTTACACAAGTTATGAGCTATTAACCACCACTTTTAGTATTTTTACTAGACTTTAATGCATCAAAACATAAGTTAACGGTATTTAACCGACAAAATTCCTTTTAACCACTTTAGATACGCTTAAATATGAGATTTAAGTGATATACCTCTAGCTCGGGGCTAGGGAAGATTCTAGGCGAAAATGTGGTGGATAAAAGCTAACAAACGAGGTCCTTCGCGTTCCGAGTGCACAAGAGCTCCTAATATGCGACCTTTGATATGTGTATCACCTTGGAATTGCAAGATTGAAACTCGAAAGTATGATGGGTGGGTGTGTGAGGTTCGGCCGAGAGGTAGAGAGGGCAAGAGAGTGTGAGTAAGTTTGGTTTATGTTGAAGTGATTAGTGTGAAGTAATCTTTGGAACTTATAGACAAAAATAAGGGTTTTAACCAATGGTTTACATGTCACCAAGATCCTAAACATAATCTTAATAAAATATTTAACTTGTACTTGTGTGTCCCCTTGATTATGGGGCCGGTTATGAGAAAAAGGGGGGGGGGGGGGGTTCGATCCAAACTAGATAGTTAGGATATAGTTTAGGTTAAATAGGTTAGTTTAGTGTTTAACCTCGTTAGTGATATATAGCGTGTTATGACGGGTGTTAGGGTAATCAGGGACCCTAACTGGCTCAGAAAAATATAAATAGTGAAAATGGTAATATTTTCTTGTTCCGGGTAAAGTCCGGTTGTTCGGTTGGATAGTAATCCGTTAAAGCGTTACAAAAGCTTTAAAGTGTCGTTATTGTTATTTTTAGTGACACAATTTGTTTCCCCGACACTCTAGAAAGTGTCTAGTGTTATTTTCTCATTTTCTGGCACTTTACTAGTCAGCTAGAAGCTGGATTTATTTTTAAAGTGCTGTGTTTGGTACTTAAAGTACGTTTTTGGCACATCCGAATCAGTGTATCTTATCTCTAGAGACGCGGTACCACAACCCTTATATCCCTACACTCACTACCAGTGTAGCCAAAATATTTGAGGCTCTTAACAGGCCTTAGAGGCAGTGTCTGCCTGATGCTGGTCATATCAGCATGTTCGCCGTGTATCCGTTTAGTGCTACTGTGCTTTTTGTGCATCAGGTTTGTCACTAGGGTTCAGTATGTAATTAATGTAGTGACAGCAAATAAAGTATGATGCAAGTAAGTGCATGTATCAGTATGCAGGTAGCAGTTTATCAGCTAGTTCAAACAAGCACAGTAATCAAGTAGTAATTAATCATTAATTAAGTTGTACGGATACCCGGTTTAGTGCGGGTTGTCACAGCTTGCCACTCAGGGAAACAACGGCAACGGCAGTGGTGTGGATGCAAGGACAGAAGAAGACCTGGCAAAACCATACAAGCCAAGTAACCTTTCATGCTTTTCAAGGCAGATAGCCGATTAAGATTTCCAGTCAAAGATCAAAATGCCGGCCCACATCAGGACATATGATGGGACTGAAGATCCTGAGGACCATCTTCAGATCTTCACCGGTGCAGCTCGGATAGAGAAATGGTCCAACGCTGAGTGTTGCCTAATGTTCATGCAAACTCTTGTTGGATCCGCCAGGATCTGGTTCAACGATTTGCCTGCTCAAAGCGTTCGAAGCTTTGACGATCTTAGTAAAGGTTTCCTGGCCAATTTCTCCCAACAAAGGCGATATGTCAAAGACGCAACAGTGATCTTTCAGATAAAACAACGTGATGACGAAATTCTCCGTGCTTTCATTGAACGATACAAGAAGGAAGGTCTGACTTATGTAGGGGCCGATGAGAAAGTGAGGGTGGCTGGCTTCATGAATGCCATCACCTCTAAGTACCTTACAAGGGATTTCAACAAATCTCTACCCAAAACCTTAGAAGAAGCTCTTGAAAGGGCTGAAGCCCACATCCGGGGAGAGGAGGCAGTAGACATTAAGGAACAAAGAAAAAGAGGGTCCGGCTGGAGAAGCAACAGTCCAGCCAGAAAAAGAGGGAACTTCAACCCCTATGACAGGCGGCCAAAGGGTTCAGATCCTCGAAGGTCTGAAGGTCGGAACCTTTCGAGCAGGGAGAAAGGCATAAGCTTCACGCCCCTCACAAAGACCCCTCAAGAAATCCTTGCAACAGAAGAAGTTAAACAAAACTTTCGGCCTCCTAGACCTCTCCCCAAAAGCAGGAAAAATGAGAACTCCACCCAATACTGCGAGTTTCATGAAGAAAAGGGTCACCACACCAATGATTGCTTCCAACTCAAGAAAAGAATAGAAGAGGCTGTTAAATCCGGAGAACTCGCTCATTTGGTAAAGGGAGTCCGGGACAAAATGGCTGAAGGAAAGGGTAAGGAAGTCAATATGGTAGATTTCGACGGAAAGGTTCCTCACAAAAGACAAAGGTTGGAAGCTTGGGAGCTTCAATGTGTCTGTTTCCCCCCTACGGAGAATGACCCTCTCTCTAGCCCTCTCGTGGTAGAGGCCACCGTGGGAACGTTGCAAACATGCAAGGCATACATAGACACGGGTGCAGCCACCGAAATCATGTTCGAAAAATTCTTCAACCAATTGAGCAATGAAGAACGTTCAAGGCTTCAACCTTCTGGAACCTCTATAAAAGGTATCGCTGACATACCCCTCAAGCCTTTAGGGCAACTAACACTTAATGTTCGTTTTAGTGAAGGTTCAAAAGAACGAACCCAACCACTCACCTTTGTGGTTATCAACATCCCCTCAAGCTATGATGTGATCATCGGAAGACCAGGACAATGTGCATTTTACATGGCCGTGTCTGTTGGCCATGGCACAGTCAAATTCCCCACCGAAAGGGGCATAGCAACCCTTCAACCCTCTCAGGAGGCCTACATGGTTGAAGGTGAAAGTTCAAACAGTGAAGAAGACAGGCAAAGGTTGGTCATAAACCATAAATACCCGGAACAAAGGATAAGGGTCAACCCTGACCTTTCTCAAGAGACCCTTTCATACCTTGAAAAATTGCTAACACACTACAGTGATGTATTCGCTTGGTGTCCTGAAGATATGACCGGGATCCCCCGGGATATCGCTGAGCATGAGTTGAGAATACCACCAGAGGTCAAGCCTGTGGTCCAGAAGAAAAGAAGCTTGGCACCTGAAAGAAGTCTGGCAGCCTGCCAAGAGGTTGAAAAGCTTGTGTCAGCCGGCATCCTCCGAGAAGTCAAGTACCAATCATGGGTTGCAAACCCAGTTATGGTCAAAAAACCAGACAACTCTTGGAGGATGTGCATAGACTTCAAGGATCTTAACAAAGCTTGTCCTAAGGATTGCTATCCACTGCCAGAGATTGATCTCAAAGTTGACTCCCTCACCGGGTACTCGTTCAAATGTTTTCTTGATGCATACAAAGGTTATCACCAAATCCTCATGAAGGAAGAAGATGAGGAAAAAACAGCTTTTCACACGGACAAAGGAATCTTTTGCTATCAAAAGATGCCTTTCGGCCTCAAAAATGCAGGAGCAACCTATCAACGGCTCGTTGACAAAGCCTTCGAGAGCCAAATTGGCAAAAACATGGAGGCATATGTCGATGACTTGGTTATTAAAAGCAAGACGGAATACCAAATGCTCGATGATATTCAAGAAACTTTCAAGAACCTCAGAAAGGTTAACATGAAGCTTAATCCAGAAAAGTGTTCATTTGGATTCGAGGAAGGAAAATTTTTGGGCCACATTGTTGGAAAGCAAAGCATCAAAGCCAACCCTAACAAAGTAAAAGCCGTCCTTGAAACCAAGCCACCAAAGACCAAGAAGGAGGTTGAAAGCTTGAATGGGAAGCTTGCAGCCTTGAAGCGTTTTACCTCCAAGTTAGCCGAAAGATCTCTGCCCTTCTACAAAACGCTCAAGAACTGCTCAGATAAAAAGGATTTCAAATGGACTGAAGAAGCTGATGAAGCTTTCAACCAGATGAAGCAACATCTAGCTTCCCTACCAGACATTGCGGCACCAAAAACCGGGGAGTTAATATCGGTGTACCTCTCAATTACGGATGAGGCCATCAGTGCAGTCCTCACCATTGAGCGAGACAAGGCCCAGGTACCCGTTTACTTTTTCAGCAAAACTTTAAAATTAGCTGAAACGAAATACCCTCCCCTTGAAAAACTTGCCCTAGCTTTAGTTCAAACAGCTAGAAGGCTTCGAAGGTATTTCCAAGCACACCCCATACAAGTGGTCACCGACCAACCAATTAAGAGTGTGCTTGAAAAACCTGAAAACTCGGGGCGATTAGCCAAATGGGCCATAGAACTGGGTGAACATAACATCACCTATGTCCCAAGGAAAGCTATCAAGGCTCAAGTCTTGGCCGATTTCATTGTGGAAGTCCCAAACCAAACACTTACTGAAGTAAACACTGCCACCACTGAACCTTCCAACCCTGAAGCCTGGAAGCTTTTTACCGATGGGGCTTCAAGCGTTGAAGGGTCAGGGGCTGGATTAATTTTGATTAACCCAAAAGGTTTGGAGTTCACATATGCTCTTCGATTTGATTTTCAGACCACCAATAACGAGGCTGAATACGAAGCACTAATAGCCGGCCTAAGGCTGGCCAAAGAAATGAAGGTCGAAAAGCTTGAAGTGTTCACGGATTCGTTGCTGGTCTCAAGCCAAGTGAATGATAGCTACATAGCTAAAGAGCCCAACATGAAAAAATACAGAGAAAAATCAAAGGAACTAATGAGTACCTTCCAAGCATGCAACATCAAACAAATCCCCAGATCTCAAAACAAAAAGGCCGATGCCCTAAGTAAGCTTGCATCTCTCACTTTTGCCCACCTCACCAAGAAGGTACTGGTAGAAGTGTTGAAGGCCCCATCCATCAATGAATTGGAGGTTCAAGATGTGGTTACTGAAGAAGAACCAAACTGGATGACTCCCATAAGAAAGTTCCTCAAAAATGGTGAATTACCTAATGATCAAGTGGAAGCTAAAAGGGTTGAAATCAAGGCAAGACAATACATGCTGCAAGGAGAAACCCTTTACAAAAAGGGTTACCTTGCTCCCTTGCTAAGGTGTGTCGGCCCCGAGCAAAGCAAGTATTTGATCAAGGAAATTCATGAAGGAGTGTGTGGAGCTCACTTTGGAGCTAGGTCGGTAGTTGCAAAACTCATGAACCTCGGATATTTCTGGCCTTCAATGCATCGCGACACAGCCGAAGAATTGAAGAAATGTGATGCCTGCCAGATCCATGCACCAATCCCAAAAAGTCCCAAGCATGATTTAGTCCCAATAACCCCGGCTTGGCCATTCCATAAGTGGGGAATGGACATCGTTGGTCCATTTCCCCCAAGCAAAGGGGGAGTGAAATTCCTACTGGTGGCGGTAGACTATTTCACCAAGTGGCCCGAGGTCAAACCACTTGCCAAGATCACAGGAAAGCAAGTCATTGACTTTGTCTGGGAGAACATCATTTGCCGTTATGGATTGCCAGGAGTACTTGTCACCGACAACGGAAGGCAATTTGCTGAGAAGCCTTTCAGCGTTTGGTGCAAAGAATACAAAATCGATCAGGTTTTCAGCTCAGTGGCTTATCCACAATCAAACGGGCAGGTTGAGAGAACAAACAGAAGCATAGTGGAAGGAATCAAGACAAGATTGGGAAGATATGAAAGCAATTGGCTTGAAGAATTGCCTAGTGTTCTATGGGCAATTAGAACAACGGAAAAAACAAGCCATAAGAAAACACCGTACAGCTTGGTATTTGGATCCGAAGCTGTGATCCCTGTCGAAATAGGAGTTGTAACCCAAAGAATTGTCAACATGGATCCCGAAGCAAACCAAAAAGAGACCATGTTGAATTTACAACTCCTAGAGGAAGCAAGAGATCAAGCCGCAATCCAAGAAGCCAAATACAAGCAACAGATGGAAGCTTACTACAACAAAAAAGTCAAAAACGAACGTTTCAAGCCAGGGGACCTAGTCCTCAGAAACAACGAAGCCAGCAAGAAAGAAAATCAAGGAAAGCTTGGCCCAAAGTGGGAGGGTCCATACACCATCCTTGAAGCACACAAAGGTGGATCCTACAAGCTGGCTGATTCAGAAGGCAAAAGGCTTCCAAGGCATTGGAACGGCAAAACATTGAAAAGGTTCCATGTTTAAACGAAAAGTTTGGTTTGTATCAAAATGTATTTCAAGCAGGATTATGAATACCTTTTGTAAAAAGCAAGTATTGCTTTAATGAATGAAGTTGTTTTTATCAAGCTTGTCTTTCTATCCTAAAATCAGGTTGAGAACCTAGCAAAAAACTCCATGGCAAGTGCCATGTAAGGGGATGAGCTCCCAGGCCACATCGCTCAATAGGTTCAAGGGTTGAATGAGCCTATATAAGGGGTGAGTTCCTAAATCAATACAACTCCATGAGACTTGTCGAGAAAAAATAAAATTGTCTCATAGACGGGTATAAGCAGCCTACACCAAATGTTCCCTAAGTTTTAGAAACACAGTCTACAAAAAGGCTAAAAAACCAAAAGAAATGATTACAAGGATAGGTGCCATCTCTTCTTGCTAAAAATGCCAAGGCTAAGTGTCTGCAGCACTGAACCCTTTTAGGTATAAAAAGCATAAGGGCAGCACAAACCCGACAAAGACAAAGTTACAAAGAGAACAAAACAAGTCCAAAAAAAAAAAAAAAAAAAGAAAAGAACAAAGTCAATTGGACAAAATCACAAAGGTACAAACCAAGCCAGGACGCAAAACCCAAAAAGCCTTCAAGGCTTCAAGCCACCCGGGGCAATACCTCGAAACCTTAAAGGCTTCAACCTTTTAAAAGATAGCCAAAAGGCTTCAACGGTTAAAAACCAAATGAACTGCCTTGTCCAAAAAAGGCACAAGCACAAAACCATAATAAAAGAAAATAGTTAAAACATCACATTATAAGAAATCCTAAAAAGACTTCCAAACATAAGTTAAGGCAAGTCCTAGTAACTTGCAAATCTAATCATTGTTCAACGGCCATACAGGCCTTCAACATAACCAAAAGGAACCTTAGGGGTTCCTGAAAACCTAATATTGTTCAACAGTCACAAACCACGAATTGTTTTAACAAAGTGCTAAGAAAGCTACGAATTTTAGGCATCAGCAGAAGGCTTAGTAGCCCCAGAAATGCTACCCTTGGCCTTCTTAGTCTTCTTAACCTTCTTAGCCTTCGGACCTTGATCATCAACAGCTGAAACTTCCAAACTAGCATCCTTCGGAACATCGGCCTCCCCAGGAAAACTATCCTCACTATCCCCCGAAAAGGAACGTTTCCTCGACAGGGAGCCAAGCAGTTCAGCACATAACTTGTCATTCAAACCATCCGGCTTCAGTTCCTGTAAAGCAGAGAGAGGCTTACCATAACAAGAGGAAACTTGACTGACATACGGGTAGGATAACCTCTCCATTTGCTCCACGGAACTCTTAAAGACCTCAGAAGCTTTGGGACGGTATAGAGGAGATTGCTCCAAAGGGTTGCCAGACTCACAAAGCTTATAACCTGCAATAAGGCCTTGGTGTTTCCCCAGGTTGAGCAGCTTAGTGTAGACATCACCGAGAGCGGAGTTAAATTCCTTAGAGTGCAAGAGATAGGTAACCACCTGATGAAACCCATGTTCAATAAGCCATTGGTTATCCCCGGTAGTTTGGGCAACCAAAGCTTTCAAACCATCCTTCTCCTTATCAAAAGCCTTCTTTTGCACAGCCAAGGTTTCCCGGTCAGACTTCAGTTTCAATAAGTTAGCTTCAAAACTTTTCCTAAGATCACCCATTTCTATGTCATGCCTTTTAGTTAACTCCTCAATCTTCTTGCTCCAACCCAACTCCTTCTCAGAAAAGCTCTCAATTTCCTTCTTCATGGCAGCAATAGAAGCCTTCATTTTCTCCTTCTTCTTGGAAGTCTCTTCATATTCCCGCATCCCTTTGGCAAAACGGGTGACACCTTCAGCCAAAAAGGCAGAAAGGTTGCAGGAACTGAGCATCATCCTTGAGATAAGATGATCACCCTCCATCTCAGATATGGCATCTCGAACACCAGGAGGAGCAAAATGAGCCAACGCTTCAGCACACACAACAGGATCCTTAAAATTATCACCAACCTTAACCTTCCAATTGGGCACATAAATGTCATCTGAACCCTCGAAGCTTTCAACACTCTTGGCCGATGAACCTTCAATAGCAGAAATAGCACCCTTCTTGACCAATTTCTTCTTCTTGCTCGAAACGATCAACTCCTTTTCTTTGCCTTTACCAACATCCACAGCTTGATCCTCTGATGCTTCGATGTCATCACTAACGTCAACAGGCTCTGAGCCAGAGGGATGATCGACACCCTTCAGATGACGTTGAGAACGACGAGTAGAACCTTTGGACACAGTAACCTTGGTGAAGCCTTTGACATTTGGAACATTGACATAACCAGAACCCTCAAACCTATAGTCAGCACCCTTAACAACCGCATTCTCACCAGGGGTAGCAGAAGCATCACCAAAAACAACGTCCGAGGTATCATCACTCCTAATAAAATCCAAGGCAGACATAACTACAATACAAAATATAAAAAGATATAAGCAGACAAATAAAAAGAAATAAAAAACAGGAAAGGGAAAAAGGCATACCCTTCCCATCTCTAATAAGCACCGGGTCCTGGTTAGCATTTTCCCAAATTTTACTTATACCCAATAACACCAACAGATGCTCAGGAAAGGGACGAAGCCTCGAAGGGCATTCCCTAAGAATTTCTAAAAAACGGGTGTTTATCTCGGAATCAGAAGGCTCCGGCTCGTTCAGAACAGCATCCGGGTGTCTCCAAATAAGTTTGAAAGGAACAATTTCCTCCGACACCCAGAAAAACCGATCCTTCCAAACCCCAAGTGTAGAAACCATGGACGAAATCAAACAAGTATCAACTTGACTGGTTTCGAAGGTAAACCAATCACCATTTTTGGCAAGACGAAAGAAACGACGGAATGATAGAAGAGTAGGATCATACCCACAAGCCCGGCACAGAATTTCGAAATGCAAAACCCTAGCCATACCCAGGGGATGAACTTGACCGAAGGACACTCGATAATATTCCAACACATTCAACACAAAGTTTGAAAACGGATAACGGAGGTTTGAAAACTCAAAATGACGACAATACAAGGCAATCATACCAGAAGGACAAGCATTGACAGATTTATCACAAGCCGGTGCAACCGGTCTATACTTTGTCCCTATTCCCCATTCGGCACAAAATAAATCGACTTCCTCCTGGGTCAGTCGAGAGAAGGATTTTGCCATATCCTTCCGAGCACCCATAACTATGAACAATTAAAGAGAAAGATTAGATAAGGGGAACTAACCTGATTTTCGAAGAAAAGAGGGAAAACTTGAGAGGAAAAAGAAAAAAGTGATGTTTATCCAAAGATTAGCTGTGTAAATAAGTAAGATATAAAATAATATATAGGGGTAATAATGGCAAACAGTAACTGCCACCCTAAAAACTGCCATACATCAATCACATCAACCGTCAGTCATTTCAAAATTCAAATATTAACTGAACACAACCTTTCAAGCCTTCAAGCATGGAACCCTTGAAACTTTTAGGCAGTAAAACACGCGTATAAAGTCAGAAGTCTTTGAGCTCATCTCCCAAAAACCTCTGACTTGGGGGGCTGATGACGGGGGTAGCCCAAGATCGAATAAAATGGCTAATTACGTAAATGCTTAAAAGGTTAAATGGTTCAAGGCTTAAAAAGCTGTGAGAAAGGAAAAAGCAACACGGAAACAGTAGCCAGTCACATCTGGAGATCACTTCACCAACCCACAGCCGCAAAGGCAATGCAGGTCTACACAATGCACGCTATTATCCGGGGGACAAAAGCCTTCAACCCCCAAAAGGGGAAACCCTCCACTGCAAGCGAGGTTGCTAGTCTAATCCATTCCACTTCGGGAGATACCTTCTCTTATAAAATGACACTTCATTTACTTCAGAGAGGACACCCGGACCAGCTCTGATTCCCCAATCTCTGGTCATTCACATCGAATGCTTGTCTCGCACAAGTCATTCCCTTTCACATCCAACACACATTCCCTTTGCTTCCACTTCCGAATCTGAGCACAATTCAGAGGAGGATCCATAGCAAAGAATAACAATAAACTAGTAAACCTCCTTCCACGTCTCGCAAACGTGGGGGGACCCCACGACCTGCGTTAGGCAAGGTTGAACCCTTCAACCATTCTGCCTAGCCAGTCCAGCTACCACCGTTGGTCTTGTATTTGTTGTATCAACAGGTAACATGCTGTTTGATATTCAATGTATCGAATTAATGAGTGAATTGAATTGGGTATGGGTCGTGGGTCTCGTGTGAATGCTTTACAGATAGAAAATCAATTAAACAATCGATTCTTGATTGTTTCCGACAACAACAGTGCGATCTGTTGCTGTTAGTATATATATATAATATCTAATATGTGTATAAATATAATGAAATCTAGAACTATAAATAACGAAGCTGGTAGTCCAGCCGGTTATGCATGCGTGTGTGTATTCGAGGGGCGCGGGTTCGATTCTGATTTGGGGCCGGTTCTTATAAGGTTTTCTAAAAAACCTTTTTAAACATATTAAATGTAAATTTTCATTTTGGTCCCTGTGGTTCTATAATTACATAAATAGTCCTTGTAATAGTACCGTTACATAATTAACTAGGTTAAGTTCTTAAATAAGAATCCTTTCCAAAATAGTTAACCCGGTTAGAGTTTATTGTTAAAAATAGTTTCAAATTGTCTAAATTGGTCCCTGGAGTTCAAGTTTAAATAAATGACTAAATGATCCCTATACTTTTATTTCAAAAATAAATATCTTTATTTTATTTGAAATATAAGTTTTAAAAATGACAATTAGGACCCTAAACTTTTGAGTTTTCAATATTTACATTTTTAACCCGAACTTACAAGATTTCAAAAATGACTTTTTAGTCCCCGGACTTTTGTACTTTCTAAAAATGACGGTTTTAGTCCTCGGACTTAAAATCAACGTTTTAAAGAAAGTTTTAAGGAATGACAAACAGATCCCTTAGATTGTAGTTTCACAAAATGTCACAATAAGACCTTATAGTTTATGTAATCTTGTTTTAATAGCATAAAACTCAACAAATTTGTAATTGTTTCACGTGTTTGTATTGGTATAAGCATGTATAAGCACAAAGTAAGTATGTTCAAATAAGTTTCATTCCAAATACGATATTTGTTACCATGCAAGTCGGAATAAATGCGAGTGTGAAAACCAGGGTGGTTACAGTCTCCCCTACTTTAGAAAATTTCGTTCCGAAATTTATTCGAAAGAGACCGTAGAACGTAATTGTAATGATTAGAAAATAATCAAATCATTGTTTGATGCTGTAAAATTTTGAGGAATTTACAAGGATCATTGTATAGAAATTGTGTTGCATGGCACTATGTCATGCTGGATTTGTAATAGAAATATTATGCAAACAAATGTGTGTATAAATAAGCAAATAATGGATAATCACATAACTACATAATGTTTTTATATGTCACCATTCTTAACAAGGCTTACTATGATTCTCATGCGTCGAACCTCGTAATTAAGTGTGCACCCAAAATTACGCGTTTCGTTGCATGGTCCACATAACACTTCTAGTTGAGTGAGGAAACAAATAAAATTGAGGTATTGTTTAAATCAAACAAGCATCAATATAACATAACATCAACTTAATCAAAACGTATTTCACATTAGCAATGATAGCATTGTTTGTTTGACAATCTATTGAACAAATTTACATTTGAAATAAGTTATGTAATGGCTCAAATTCAGGATTATAAGGTGGTGGAGGTGGTAGAGGCAGTTGCATATGATCAGTTATTTGTATCAGCATGCTTTCCAACCTTTGATTTCTTTCTGTCAACCATCTTATTTGTTCAGACAAATTTTGAACTTGATGGTTTAACCTAGTCACTTCGTCTCCCAATGAATCTGGAGGTAGATTCATTTGAGGCATCGTACTTGGGCCTGCCATATCAGTTGGCAGTTGTTCTACTTCGTTCAACAGTGACTGGAAAGAATGTGGCAGTAATGGTGCTTGCAAAAAGGGTTCTGATGCTAACTGCTCTGGAGTCACCATGTTTTCATCAAACCAAGTTCCTTGCATCGTTGAATTCTCCTCGAAAAATGACGGTGGGAAGCTTGGTAAGACGTTCGGTGTTAAAGGTTGGAATAAGTTAGTTGTAATAGGTTCTTGTATGTATGGCAGCGGTGGTTGTATATCAAACCGATAAAAAGACTGTTGAGGAAAATTGCAAAAATGATTGTTGTAAATTTTGTGGGAAGGTATTCTCTAAGATAACTGGAGCTCCCTCCGACTGTGATAGTTGTGTTAGTGTACCAATATGAACAGGAGTTAGCCTCATGGTGTAAGGATTTACAATCCCAGGTGCCTTCGGTGGAGATAATCCCTGGATAATCTGGTCACTTAAGATACCTAATGATTGTGCTATTTTTGTAATGTAAGACCCTCCCATGAGACTTCTCAGAGGATTTGATTGTTGACTAGAAAAATATTCAGCAAGCTCGTGGGCAATATTACTGGGAACTTGCTCAAAAATACTATACAAATAGAAAAGTTCGATTGTTTTAACCCTGTGTAGATTATGTTTGCGCCCCGTGATAGTGTGGGCTAAAACACGGTGCATATATTGATAACAAGGGTCTATGAAGCTTGTAGAATTATTGTTGATACACCATTCTTTTAATGAATGGTATTGCCAATAATTTACCATATTCGCGGAGGAACCAGATGTTGATGCCTCCGTAAAAATGGGTTGTTTGACTTCTTCATCTGTATATATGCCCAGATGAACTGCGAATTCTGTTAATGACATAGTATGAAGTTGCCCACAAAGTTGAAAATGAATGGATTCATTGGCAAGATTTTCATTAGATTTGTAATAGAAAGTGGACAAGAACTCATACACTAGTTCATCATATGATGGTTCTAGGATGTCGAAGAAACGGCGCCAGGGTGTATTAGGTTGTAGTGATCTTGCCAGCAAACCACTGAAATCAAACATTCCTATTCGTTGCCAATCAATACTGCTAATAGTAAGAACTTCTTTATGCTTGAGTTTTTGATATCTCTCTTGATAGTGTAAAGTAGTAAACTGAAGGAAGGGATGAATTTTTGCTGCATTTGAAGATTCAGCATATGCTGTTGGGAGATTTGCCATTTGGATATGGGGTTTTGTTGAACTAAGAAAGGTTTGGGTATGTGTTGAGTTATATCAGAAGTTTGTAGTAGTTTGAAAATTTGAATCTGACAGGTATGGTCTCGAGAAAATTTTGAAACTTTGAAAAGAAGGGAATCGTATCGTAATAAATTGATAATAGTACAATGTAGGTTGATTAGGGCTTGGATTGTTTTGAAACGGAGAAAAGAAAAAAAATCCTTTTGAATTAGGGTAACATGCCTTGAGCCGATAGGCGTACTGTACTCTCATCGGTAGTTCCCAGGTAGGCAAACGTGTGTCTCGTCATGGAGGCATTTTCTGAAGGGAAGATTATAGTGATTTCATAATGTGGTAAAGTAGTTTCATAAAGTCAATGAGGATAAGAGAAAACACGTAACAAGATGGATATCATTTACTCCACGAATAAACGACATCAATGACAAGTCAAAGTAATTGGGTTCTTATAACTTGGTGAAGTCATGCTTTAGCCTATAAGTGGATACTCATCCCAAGAATTCCCAGGTAAGCACAACTGGTCTCGCGTCTGATGAGATTTATACGAAGTGCTTTCCTAGACAGAAAACTCAGAATACAGGCATCCACCCTTCCAGATTGCACGAGTTCGTTATTAGAGCCCAAGACTTTGATGAGAATTTAAAAATCAGAAGAGGTTTTGAAAATAATCACCTAAGGATAGGTGATGAGCATTTGTAAAATCTAAAGATAAGATCTGTGGTGACGAGGCATTGGTTACAAAAGATAAGAATAGAGATGAAGACAAGGCAAAGATAACGGAAGAGTTACTAATGGAAAGTGTCCTAGGTAAGTTATTGTGACAACTCGTAATTTAGAACCCTTCATTGTATCTCGATGTAACATGCTTGAACGTTATGTGACTAGTTAACATGTTGGTTTAATGAATGTTATAAGTGAATATTATGTGAATACGTGCTGTGCTTATATGTATGCGTATATTTGTGTGACCCGAGACACAAGGACCCGACTCGAGACCACTCGGTCTTGAGTAAACAGTAACAGTTGGGCCGGTTGGGCCATGCACCTCCTTTAGTCTACCCGAAAGCCCATTAGGGTGCACCAACTTAGAACAAGTATATAACCCTTGTTGATAACCAACCTTGCCATTTCTTTGGGCAACTCACACTCACTCTCACACACACTCTCCCTCTCTCTCTCACTAAAACCCTAAGTCTCAACATCCTTCTTCCCTCATTCTCGGATTCAAACCGGCAACACTAGGACCCTCGGTTCAAGCTTGGAATCGTCAATCGGATGTTCACCCTTCATACCCTCTAGCCGGTTAGTATCTCCTTTAGTTGTTTAATAACAAATACATGAGAAATTGTTGATAAAGGTGTTTGTTTGATAGAAGATGGTTAGTTGTTATTAAATGATGTTTATTTATTGAAGGATGCACATGTTTTTGTATAACACGCATACTCTTATGTGGTTAGGAAGATTGAGGTGAATTAATGATTATCATGCTAACTTGACAATTAAGTTGGGTAGAAATGAATAAGTGGACGCAAGCATGTTCTTGAATAATCGGATGTTGATGCACTAGCTAAGTGCGATATGTTTGAACAATTTGTTTTAGTGTATGTGTTTTAAATATGATAAATCTTATGTAAGCATGCTATTGTATTGATTGAATATACTAGATTTAGGAGCCGATGATATCACTAACTTGAGTTCATGCTAGGATAGACTTTCTTGATGAAACATGTTGCTATGATGAAAACCCTAAAATGATGAACTATTTGAATGCATCATGAACATGATATGAAGATTTGAATTGTATGTTTTGATCTGTTTGGTATTAAGATTAGACAAAAAAACATGTTGGTGAAATTGTATTGGTTAGTACTAAGGATCATGAACATGAAATTTCATTGGATAGTACAAGTGGACAGATTCTAGAAGGTTTCGGTTACCAGGGATACAAGTCGAGATCACTAGTCTCGACTCGAGACCATATATGTGACGACACGAGACTGCGGTTGCGACACCGGTTACGAGTCGAGAACCCCTAGTCTCGACTCGAGACCACGCATTACCAGCACACAAACATCATGACTCGAAACCAGGTTGCTGGTCTTGTTGCGACTCGAGACCACCAGGTCTCGAGTGATGAAGGCTACAAACCGAGACAGCACCGTCTCGACTCGAGATCTCTAGTCTCGACTCGAGACCACTTGATTATGTATATTCTGTTTGGACCTGCATGGGTACAGGCCTAAGTAATTGGGCCGAATATATGGACTTTATGTGTATTGGTAATTGTGTATGTTGTGCACTGTTGATTGGACTGACATGAATAACACCTGTTTGCAACGTGCTAGTATACATGTAGAAAATGTACGTGCATTACTTAGTTTGTATCTGACTTGTGTGGTAACCATACTAGGACGTGGTTGACCATAATTAGCTTGATTTGACCCTTTGTTTATCTGCCGAGCAAACCAAGGTGAGTTCACACCCTCTACAAAGCATGGGATTCCCAGGGGTTGGGAATGGGGTTAAGGAACATGGATTCCTCGTCCTTTATTGGGTAGGACAGTGTTGGTTCAGGAATATAATTCCTCGTCCTCTTGGACAGATAACTCTCACTAGGCCAAAACTCTATCACGAAGTCCCTCCTTTTTATATCGACTTAATTGCCGGGCCAATGGCGAGCGGGTCATTAGTTAGATAGCGCTATTTAGGTTTGACAAACCTCACACCGTGCCGCAGAGGACGGGCGTGAACTAATGGATCTGGGCACGTCAATGATGATAGACATTGACAGTTCAGGGCACATAAACATGACTACAGTCAGCAGTCGATATGGTAACGAGTCTAGTAACGAACATGGGGTAGCCCCCACGGCCGTAGAGCCAGATAATTAAACACGGGGTAGCCCCCACGACTGGATAGCCAGAGCAATTGGGTTAAACAAATCACGTTTTCAACTATGGGGTAACCCCCGCGGCAGGATGCCAGATAAAGGAAACTGTTTTCAGAGCAACTTAAAACAAACACCCAACTGTGAACTCGCTCAACATTATTGTTGACTCGTTACTACATGCTTTGCAGGTCAATAGGTACTTAGCTGGAGCTTGCATGGAAGAGAGTCGTTGTGGGACATGGACAGCTGTGTGCCATGTTAAACCTTGAAACAATTAAACTTATGTTTTGGCTTTAAACGTTATGCTTCCGCTTGCAACTTAAACTATGTTTTGTTTGGACACCAATTGTATTGGTTGGATTTTATAATCACTTACATGCTTGTTCAATATGATTGGTGGCTGGATCCTGGTTAGTCACGCCTCCAAGCGGTGGTATTCCGCAGGTGGATTTTGGGGGTGTGACAGATTGGTATTAGAGCCATTGGTTATAGTGAACTTGGTTTTAATAAGGGGAAAAGTTTTATTAAAATCAGACTATAACCTGTACAGTGCTCTACGATCACAACGACGCTTCACTCCACATGCAAAGCTCGACATTCTAGGTGATATGATCTGTGTATATATTGCCTACTTGTTAGTTACATAGTACATCGCTCATGGTATGCCTGGTTAGTATAACTACTGTTGCTTGAACACGTGTGTGCTTACTCTCTTCTGACATCGCACTTTCACGAACCTCTCTCACCCATGTTTCCCTCTTGTATGAAGATCATGAGTGGACGCGTTAACATGACTCAAGCCCAGTTGACGGCTCTGATTAACGAACGGGTTGCTGCGGCACTTGCAGCTGCACACGCAGGAGGTATATGCTGCAGTCCAAACTCATTCTAGGATCTTTAGATCCTACTCTCGTGAACCAACCTTTGTGTTAAACTCTGTCCTTTCTTTCACCCACAACAGGTCAACATGCTCAGCCACCTGTGTGCACCTTTAAAACTTTTATGGACTGCCGACCCACTACTTTTAGTGGCACTGAAGGAGCTGTAGGTCTCCTCCACTGGTTTGAGAAGCTCGAGTCAGTTTTCGAAATGTGTGAGTGCCCTGAGGCGCGCAGGGTGAAGTATGCTACCGGTACTCTCGAGGGTTTAGCTCTCACATGGTGGAATGCTCAGGTCCAAATGCTAGGGTTGGTTGCTGCTAATGCCACCCCGTGGAACAATTTTAAAGAGATGATCAAGGAGGAATACTGCAGTCGTGACGACATTCATAAGCTGGAAGTCGAGTTCTACAACCTCAAGATGACGGGGTCAGAAATTGAGGCGTATACTAAGAGATCGAATGAGCTTGCATTATTGTGTCCTACTATGGTGGACCCTCCAATTAAGCGTATTGAACTCTTTCTCAAGGGCTTTGTGCCCGAAATCCAAAGTCATGTGACTTCAGCAAACCTCGCCACCATCCAGCAGGTTGTTCAGTTGGCTCACCGTCTCACTGATCAGGCGGTGGAGCAGAACAGGTTACCAAAGCGTATAAGTGCTACAGCTACTTCAGATGCTCCTAGTGACAACAAGAGAAAATGGGATGGAGCTTCAAGCAAAGGTTCAACTTCTGTGCAATCTCAGTCTCAGCAAAGAAAGACTGATGACTACAAGAGCCCCAGTCAGCAATCATCTGGTGGTCAAGGTCATGGTGGGTACAAGGGGAGTCACCCCAAATGCAATCGCTGCAATCTACACCACAGCGGGCCATGCACCAGGGGTAACTGTCATCGGTGCAACAAGCCATGTCACGCCGCCAAGGACTGCAGAAGCTTGTACCCCGCAAACCAGAATCGTCAACAACAAGCCCCACAGAACCAGCGACAGCAGCAGCAGCAAGGTATCAACAAAGGGTGCTTTCAGTGTGGAGCCGAAGGCCATTTCAAGAAAGATTGCCCCCAACTGAACAGGAACCAGAACAACAACAACAACAACAATAATCAGGGGAATGGTAACAATGGGAACAACAATAACAACAATGGTGCCAGGGGGCGGGTGTTCGTGATTGGTCAAGGTGAAGCGAGGAATGACCCCAATGTTGTGACGGGTAAGTTCCTTCTTGACGACTTTTATGTTACAGTTTTATTTGATTCGGGTGCCGATACTAGCTACGTGTCACTAGAAGTTAGTCGAATGCTTAAGCGTATTCCAACACCTTTGAATAACAAGCACACTGTAGAGCTAGCAAATGGTAAGAGTTTAGAGGCCGCACACGTAGTCAAAGGGTGTAAAATTATTCTTGCTAACCAGACCTTCTCTATCAACCTCATTCCTATCGTCTTGGGTAGTTTCGACGTTGTCATTGGGATGGATTGGTTATCCCAACACCGAGCAGAGATTCTTTGCAACGAGAAGATTGTTTGTATTCCTGGTTCCGGTGACGAACCTCTCATGATTCGTGGCGACAAGAGGGGTGCTGTTGAGAACATCATCTCTTTCCTTAAGGCCCAGAAGTGCTTGCGAAAGGGCCACACTGCCATTTTGGCTCTCGTTACTGACACCTCGGAGAAAGAGAAGAAGATAGAAGATTTTCCAATTGTACGCGACTATCCTGAGGTATTTCTTGAGGAATTACCTGGCCTTCCACCTCATCGCCAAGTCGAGTTTCAGATTGAACTAGCTCCTGGAGCTGCGCCTATAGCTCGTGCACCTTATCGTTTAGCTCCATCAGAGTTGGAAGAACTCTCTACGCAACTACAAGAACTCTTGGATAAGGGTTTTATTCGTCCTAGCTCATCGCCCTGGGGAGCTCCAGTGCTATTTGTGAAGAAGAAAGACGGTACCTTCAGAATGTGCATCGACTACCGGGAACTCAACAAGGTGACCGTGAAGAATCGTTATCCACTACCACGTATCGACGACTTGTTTGACCAACTGCAAGGGTCGAGCTACTATTCAAAGATTGATTTGAGATCGAGATATCATCAGCTGAGAGTCCGAGAAGAGGACGTCTCCAAAACAGCCTTTAGAACTCGATACGGCCACTATGAGTTTTTGGTCACGCCTTTTGGGCTGACAAACGCACCTGCGGTCTTCATGGATTTGATGAATAGAGTGTGCAAGCCTTACCTGGACAAGTTTGTCATAGTTTTCATCGACGACATCCTGATCTATTCGAAGAGTTAGGAGGAACACGAGTGTAACACCTGTGCCTCCATGGCCATCAAACAAATACCGAACCAATGAAATATTATATTTCATACTTGGGATTTGTAAAAATGTGTGTATCATTTACACATATCAATTCTTGTTCTATTTCAAACTCTAAATCGCTTTCTGGAAGGTTATACGCGCACCGATGCGTAAATATAACCAGTTTAATGCAACGAACACTCCGGAATAGTGAAATAGGCTTAACATACCTTAAATAACCTTTACATAACTTAGAAATAAGTTTTGGAAGGTTTGGTATGCCGAAAACAAGTTAACTCGCTTACAGGGACTAAAGTTGACAAACTGCGAAAGTATGCCAATTTGAACTGTAACAGACCTTCCGGAACATGACCATAAGTTAAACATACCATAAATATCCTTTACATAGCTTAGAAATAGGCTTTGAGGGGTTCAGTGTGCTAAAATAAACTTTTGGGTCATTCAGGGACTAAAAGTGTCAAAAAGTGCACAAGTTTGCATTTTCGCGCATAACTTACGTTCTGAATACATCCGGACATCCAAAAATTTATGTAAGCACTAAAATATTTTATTTTAGTGTTCGCCATAAGAAAAATCCATTCGTCACGTCATTTGGATCGTTTTTCGCATTCGGGACCAGATTCGATGTATTAGCCGTTGTTTAATTCACAACCACACATTCTAACAATGCTTAGTCAGCGGATAAGGATGGAATTTAAACACCTAAACACCATGACTTTGCAACACATGTATGGATGGAATTTAAACACCTAAACACCATGACATTTCAACACATGTATGGATGGAATTTAAACACCTAAACACCATGACATTTCAACACATGTATGGATGGAATTTAAACACCTAAACACCATGACATTTCAACACATGTATGGATGGAATTTAAACACCTAAACACCATGACATTTCAACACATGTACGGATGGGATTAAGGCACGTTTTCCATGAAACGATCTTAACGGTTCGGGTATTCCTATAAATACCCATCCACCCCCATTGCTAAAATCACTAGAAATTTGATTTGAGAAACTCTAAGTTGAAACTATTGTTTCATACCCGAGATTTTTGAATCGAGGTTAGCATTCGGGGACCCTTCGTAAGTATTCTTTCGTTCTTTTCCTTATTTTACTGCTTTTCGAGTCAGAAAGTCAAACTTTGTTTGACTTTCAGCGTTGACCAGTAATGGTCAATGCGAAGTTCGTTTGAACTTCGCAACGTGATTGTAATCACGATGGTTATAGTCCCTTGGGACTATGCCTACTGATTACCACGTTGTCTAGGGGCGTAGGGTAAGCGATCTAATAAATCGCTTATACCTCGAACCCGACCCAGTTTGGTCGATCATTAGGATCCGACCAAATACATTAGGTGACCATAGTAGGTAGAGAATAACCTTCCGAGGTTATACCCTATGGTCACATCGTTTGAGTAGTTGTATGATAGGTGGTTTATATGCCTTAGGTAAATTACCAGAATACCCTTTTCATGTATAATTGGTAATTAAGCATATGTAACCTAAACCTTTGTCACCTAACTGATTATGTAACATGTTTAGGCATATAACACTTGTCATAGGGCTAGTTAGACGGTCCGAACGCGTTTCACGCGCACGACGCGTTAAAGTAGCATAAGTTACCTTAATGGGTCGCGATGGGTCGATAATACTTAGGTTAAGTTTCATTTAGTATGTAGGCTTTGTTAAACCATATCATATGAGTTCCTACACTCATTTGGTTTACAAACCCTCCTGCTACCCAGTCTTCCGATTTAGGTCCGGGTTAATTATGTAGTTACCTATATTAGGTACCGTTTGATTTCCGGGACTCCTCTAGCTTACTTGGTAGTTGTTCAAGACTCCTAAGCACTCCCAGGCGAGTACATTATTCCCCTCTTTTACTGTTTTCCAAACTGTTTTGGGGTGACTCATATGTGCTAAATGTTTTATCAATGATTTCAATAACAATTACTATGTGGTTTCAAGAACAATAACAATTATTTCAAGAACGCTAACAATGATTTCAAGAACGAATACAATGATTTCAAGAACGAATACAATGATTTCAAAAACTAATAACAATTTCAATAAAGTGAACGAACTTGTTGGTTGTAGTTACATGACCAATGACATTCATTAGCAATGATCAAGCCGACCAGTATTAGGTTATGGTACCATAGGATCTGACAAATCCCGTTATTTACTGCACCCATTGTTATGTGTGGGGGTTGTGGGTAGCGACTGAATCTGTAATTATTAACTTATCCTTTGGTAAGGGTTTGTTAAGAACGAGAGCGAGAGCGAGATGGAGCGAGGAACGCGTCAAGAAGGTTTGAATGTTATTAGAGAAACGACCATAAAGTAGTTTCACAATTAAAACAAGAACGACCAGAACGATTTTACAAAATGGGTTAACGATTGGGTAAACATTTTAACATGATTGACATTTGATCATGCGTTTCCCACAAAGCATAACTTTGATTTAAACCAAGTTTTACTTCAATACTTTGTTTTTGTGCATATGGTTTAGTTGAGACATTTCACTTACCATACATGGATATTTGACATAGACATTTGACATGGATATTTGACATAGACATTTGACATGGATATTTGACATAGACATTTTACATTGTTTGGTTTGGTTTGATTAAGTGACTAAGTAACGATGTGTGTGTAATATGATACAAGCATGGTGGATACGCCGCTGGTACTTCCTATATATAAGTGTTTGTATGGTATTACATATTGTAGCGTTATTTGAATCATTTCAGTTTGATACATATAACATTTTATACAAATAACATACTTTTCACAAGACATTGTTTTACAAAACAATTTATCTTTTAACTCATTTAACTTGGTTATTCATTTAACCATGCATTATTTTCTTATTTATACATATCATCTGAACTAATTGTTTTTCAAATGATTTACAAAGACAAAGCAAATTACAAGGTTCATGACTAAACATTTTCTTAAAACAGAAGTCATGAATCTTATTTTCACAAAACCTATGTATCTCGCCAGCATTTCTTTGCTGACCTCGTTTTCACATATGTTTCAGGTATTGTTGAATGATATCGATTGATAAGATGCATGCTCACATAGGACTTGACAAGGCCTTAGTGACTCAATAACAATGATAGATTATGTTTAAATTGTGTATTTAAATTTCCAGACGATGTAATTATTCAATGTTTAATAAAACGAAACACTTTTTGGTATCCATGGTTATGAAACATTAATTCTGTTGCAACACGCCCCGATGTTTCCGCCGCGATTTGTTGTTTTACGCGGTCGGGGTGTGACAGAAAGATGGTATCAGAGCCAATGGTTATAGGGAATTAGGTTATTAGTAATTAGTAATGCTTTGACCTAGTCTATAACCTTCTTAGGACCCTAACGCGAGTTTACTTGCATTTAGTCATAAAACAATACCGTCGCCTATCCTTAGGTGACGACCACAACAAAAACATAAATTTCAAAACCGCTTTTGAAAACTAGTCATCTGTTCTAGGATGATTAATTTCTAGGTTTTGAACCCTCTATTGTAAGGTTTTGAACCCTCTGTTATATGGTTTTGAACCCCTTTGAATTTTCAAAATCTCGTCAAGGTTTTGGGTTTTAAATAATGTGAACACGTGCAAACTGGAAGGGTGAATGCCTGTATTCTAGGTTTTCTGTCTAGGCAAGCACTTCGTATACATCTCATCAGACGCGAGACCAGTTGTGCTTACCTGGGAATTCTTGGGATGAGTGTTCACTTATAGGCGAGCATGTCTTCGCGATACATTATTTTTAACCTATTTACTTTGACTAATCATCAAGGTCGTTTGTTGCTTTGTAGTAACAAACAAATGACCACTATCCTTGCTTTCATCAGATTTGTTTCATCTCATTCTTTTCGTCTAAATTCTCTCACTCGTTTCCTTTCATGTTTCCTCTTTTAGACAATGCCTCCTCGACGCGAAAGCCAGATAGAGACTGCCGAGCTGGCAGAAATCATTGCGCAGCAAATGGCTGCTCAATTCCCAAACCTCTTTGCTCAATGGAACCAAGCCAACAACAACAACAATGTGCTATGCAAATACAAGGATTTCAACCAGGCTAAACCACTCAAGTTTAGTGGTTCTGAAGGAGCAACTGGGCTTCTTCAGTGGTTCGAAAGCATTGAGAATACTTTTCGCCACGTGCAGTGCCCGGATAATCGCAAGGTCGAGTTCTCCTCGAACGTGTTTCAGAAGAGGGCTCTTACATGGTGGAATGGGGTAATGAGAGACCGAGGTGCGGAAGTTGCTCTCGCACAGACCTGGGCTGAACTTAGGGCTCTGATGATGAGGGAATTCTGTCCTCGTCATGAGCAGCGAGCTTTGGAGAAGGAATTTGATGAGTTGAAGCAAGATAGTGGTGAGCACAGGGCGTATACTGATAGGTTTGAGGAGCTGAGTCTGCTTTGCCTGACAATGGTTACCCCACTTGACATAGCTATCGAAAGGTACATCGACGGCCTACCTGACTCGGTACAAGACATCCTTACTGGTAGTAACCCTGCCACACTCCGTCAGGCGATCGAGTTATCAGCGACATTGACTGAGTCGCAGATTCGGAAGAACAAGTTACACAGGAAGGGTGACAAGGGCAAGAAACAGTCAGCTGACAAGGAGGATAGCAAGAAAGGCCAAAACAAGAAGGGTAAGGAAGGTGAGACGTCAAAGAAATCAAAGAAGCGAAAGGGTGCCCAAAATTTTGCTGTTACAGCACAGACTACTCAGAACCCGCGGAACCAACCAGCTCAGCCACCTGCAAAGAAAGCATATGCCGGTACCGCACCTTATTGTGCACGCTGCAACGGTCATCACGCAGTACAACAAGCTTGCTGGCAATGCACGACATGTGGTAAACTTGGGCATTTGGCCAAGATTTGTCGTTTGGGACAAAATCAGGCTGCTCAGGTTCAAGCTCCGGTTCAAGGGAATGCTGCGAGATTTCCACTGGGCTCATGTTTCAACTGCGGAGAGATTGGTCACTTCCGCCACAACTGCCCAAGACTGGTGAATGCTAACGCAAACCCAAATGCGAATGTCGACGTCAATGTGAATCCAGCACGTGGTCGAGTGTTTAACATCAATGAGGCACTCAATGATGAAGGAGTGAACAATTAGTATTTTGTTTTTCCTCTGGTTGGTATCTTGTAACATTTAAAGACAATGCGGTTGTTATATAAATAAAAATTAGTGGTTTTATTTTCTAACTAATGCAAATTGTATGAATGTTTGATTCAACCTTGTGATGTCAACACAAAGACAAAACTACTCGTGTGGTTCTGTCATTTTTACGATCACTTGAGATCTCCCTAAGAACCTCAAACACTGGTTTCTTTTAAATCTAAAGTATTTTATCGTCTTGCACCGTTCGAGATACAAGAATTATCAAAACAGCTTCAAGAGTTGTCTGATAAAGGATTCATCCGTCCGAACTTTTCACCTTGGAGAAACTCCTGTTCTCCTTGTGAAAAGAAAAATGGATCTTTTCGAATGTATATCGATTAACGTAAGCCTAGTAAGCTTACCATCAAGAATCGATATCCCCCTACCTTAAATCAGCGATTTCTCCAATCAACTACATAGCGTTTCATGCTTTTTCCAAGATCGATTTGCGTTTTGGGTATCATCAACTTTGTATTCTCGAAGAAGATATTCCCAAAACGGTTTTTTTTGCATGAAGTATGGCCATTACGAGTTTACAGTCATGCCTTTTAGGTTGACAAATACTCCAGCCATCTTCAAGAACTTAATAAATGGAGTCTGCAAGCCTTTTTGGATCAGATCGTCATTGTTATTATTGATGACATCTTGATCTATTCATGTCCTGAGCCGATCACGATCAACACCTTCATTGACATCGGAACCCTGATTGAATTCCTTGTACACTTTAAAATGTACAAAACAACTCAATTAGGACAAACCGAATTCCTTTTAAGATCTTCCTATCTTCATAGTTAGATTCTTGAAAATATTTAAAGTGCCAAAGGAAATCCACGGATTGGGTTTCTGGTATGCTTTAAATACCCGTGTCCAAAGATAACAAATTATAGGTCAAATTGAACGATTATGCGATTGAACGAGTATGCAATTATGTGACTATGTGTTTATTCATCTTATGTTTTCTTTTATGCATTTTTTTGTGTTTTTAATACTCTGGATATTCGTTATCCAAATCCTCACAGAATCTTTCATATCTTCATATGAGGGATTCGTAGCAGGATATTCAAAAAGGTACTACCTTAAATCCTTAATGGGCTTCTATGTAAGAGTTAAGACCCTTGGATTATATAGTACTACTCCATGATTCATAAGAGACCCATTAGTGGTCTAGTCAAAAAAAAAAAGATTGATTCACAATTTGGTTAAAGAACGACATCTAGTGATGTAGCTGAACAGACTCCTTGATAGTCTATTTAGATCATTTAATGATTTGATTAAAAGGATTCTATGGCGGTCTAGTCACACTCATCACAGGATTGTTCATTTGGTTTCACACTACACATTATAAAATAGACTGTGTGAACTGGGCAAGGAATTGTCTAATTATGGACGCGTACATAATTATGAAATTTAGTGCACAGAAACCCAGTAAGATTTATTATGTGTAAGAATCGATAGCGACAACAATAACAAAATGACAACGATGTAATGGAGGTACGGTGGACGCACCAATGACACTTCATATACTTGTATATAAGTGTCCCTCTTACATTGCAAACATAATGTTATTAAGGTTCCTAGAAGTTCAAGAACCCTAACCAATGTTGTTCGATCTTTTCAACTTCATGTTTTCAAGCTCTCACAAGTTTCCTCTAAATAAATTTCGGGACGAAATTTCCTAAAGTAGGGGAGACTGTAACACCTGTGCCTCCACGGCCATCAAACAAATACCGAACCAATGAAATATTATATTTCATACTTGGGATTTGTAAAAATGTGTGTATCATTTACACATATCAATTCTTGTTCTATTTCAAACTCTAAATCGCTTTCTGGAAGGTTATATGCGCACCGATGCGTAAATATAACCAGTTTAATGCAACGAACACTCCGGAATAGTGAAATAGGCTTAACATACCTTAAATAACCTTTACATAACTTAGAAATAAGTTTTGGAAGGTTTGGTATGCCGAAAACAAGTTAACTCGCTTACAGGGACTAAAGTTGACAAACTGCGAAAGTATGCCAATTTGAACTGTAACAGACCTTCCGGAACATGACCATAAGTTAAACATACCATAAATATCCTTTACATAGCTTAGAAATAGGCTTTGAGGGGTTCGGTGTGCTAAAATAAACTTTTGGGTCATTCAGGGACTAAAAGTGTCAAAAAGTGCACAAGTTTGCATTTTCGCGCATAACTTACGTTCTGAATACATCCGGACATCCAAAAATTTATGTAAGCACTAAAATATTTTATTTTAGTGTTCGCCATAAGAAAAATCCATTTGTCACGTCATTTGGATCGTTTTTCGCATTCGGGACCAGATTCGATGTATTAGCCGTTGTTTAATTCACAACCACACATTCTAACAATGCTTAGTCAGCGGATAAGGATGGAATTTAAACACCTAAACACCATGACTTTGCAACACATGTATGGATGGAATTTAAACACCTAAACACCATGACATTTCAACACATGTATGGATGGAATTTAAACACCTAAACACCATGACATTTCAACACATGTATGGATGGAATTTAAACACCTAAACACCATGACATTTCAACACATGTACGGATGGGATTAAGGCACGTTTTCCATGAAACGATCTTAACGGTTCGGGTATTCCTATAAATACCCATCCACCCCCATTGCTAAAATCACTAGAAATTTGATTTGAGAAACTCTAAGTTGAAACTATTGTTTCATACCCGAGATTTTTGAATCGAGGTTAGCATTCGGGGACCCTTCGTAAGTATTCTTTCGTTCTTTTCCTTATTTTACTGCTTTTCGAGTCAGAAAGTCAAACTTTGTTTGACTTTCAGCGTTGACCAGTAATGGTCAATGCGAAGTTCGTTTGAACTTCGCAACGTGATTGTAATCACGATGGTTATAGTCCCTTGGGACTATGCCTACTGATTACCACGTTGTCTAGGGGCGTAGGGTAAGCGATCTAATAAATCGCTTATACCTCGAACCCGACCCAGTTTGGTCGATCATTAGGATCCGACCAAATACATTAGGTGACCATAGTAGGTAGGGAATAACCTTCCGAGGTTATACCCTATGGTCACATCGTTTGAGTAGTTGTATGATAGGTGGTTTATATGCCTTAGGTAAATTACCAGAATACCCTTTTCATGTATAATTGGTAATTAAGCATATGTAACCTAAACCTTTGTCACATAACTGATTATGTAACATGTTTAGGCATATAACACTTGTCATAGGGCTAGTTAGACGGTCCGAACGCGTTTCACGCGCACGACGCGTTAAAGTAGCATAAGTTACCTTAATGGGTCGCGATGGGTCGATAATACTTAGGTTAAGTTTCATTTAGTATGTAGGCTTTGTTAAACCATATCATATGAGTTCCTACACTCATTTGGTTTACAAACCCTCCTGCTACCCAGTCTTCCGATTTAGGTCCGGGTTAATTATGTAGTTACCTATATTAGGTACCGTTTGATTTCCGGGACTCCTCTAGCTTACTTGGTAGTTGTTCAAGACTCCTAAGCACTCCCAGGCGAGTACATTATTCCCCTCTTTTACTGTTTTCCAAACTGTTTTGGGGTGACTCATATGTGCTAAATGTTTTATCAATGATTTCAATAACAATTACTATGTGGTTTCAAGAACAATAACAATTATTTCAAGAACGCTAACAATGATTTCAAGAACGAATACAATGATTTCAAGAACGAATACAATGATTTCAAAAACTAATAACAATTTCAATAAAGTGAACGAACTTGTTGGTTGTAGTTACATGACCAATGACATTCATTAGCAATGATCAAGCCGACCAGTATTAGGTTATGGTACCATAGGATCTGACAAATCCCGTTATTTACTGCACCCATTGTTATGTGTGGGGGTTGTGGGTAGCGACTGAATCTGTAATTATTAACTTATCCTTTGGTAAGGGTTTGTTAAGAACGAGAGCGAGAGCGAGATGGAGCGAGGAACGCGTCAAGAAGGTTTGAATGTTATTAGAGAAACGACCATAAAGTAGTTTCACAATTAAAACAAGAACGACCAGAACGATTTTACAAAATGGGTTAACGATTGGGTAAACATTTTAACATGATTGACATTTGATCATGCATTTCCCACAAAACATAACTTTGATTTAAACCAAGTTTTACTTCAATACTTTGTTTTTGTGCATATGGTTTAGTTGAGACATTTCACTTACCATACATGGATATTTGACATAGACATTTGACATGGATATTTGACATAGACATTTGACATGGATATTTGACATAGACATTTTACATTGTTTGGTTTGGTTTGATTAAGTGACTAAGTAACGATGTGTGTGTAATATGATACAAGCATGGTGGATACGCCGCTGGTACTTCCTATATATAAGTGTTTGTATGGTATTACATATTGTAGCGTTATTTGAATCATTTCAGTTTGATACATATAACATTTTATACAAATAACATACTTTTCACAAGACATTGTTTTACAAAACAATTTATCTTTTAACTCATTTAACTTGGTTATTCATTTAACCATGCATTATTTTCTTATTTATACATATCATCTGAACTAATTGTTTTTCAAATGATTTACAAAGACAAAGCAAATTACAAGGTTCATGACTAAACATTTTCTTAAAACAGAAGTCATGAATCTTATTTTCACAAAACCTATGTATCTCGCCAGCATTTCTTTGCTGACCTCGTTTTCACATATGTTTCAGGTATTGTTGAATGATATCGATTGATAAGATGCATGCTCACATAGGACTTGACAAGGCCTTAGTGACTCAATAACAATGATAGATTATGTTTAAATTGTGTATTTAAATTTCCAGACGATGTAATTATTCAATGTTTAATAAAACGAAACACTTTTTGGTATCCATGGTTATGAAACATTAATTCTGTTGCAACACGCCCCGATGTTTCCGCCGCGATTTGTTGTTTTACGCGGTCGGGGTGTGACAACGAGCAACACCTACGACTTATTTTGGAACTTCTTCGAGCAGAACAGCTATACGCCAAGTTTTCAAAATGCAACTTCTGGCTTCGTGAAGTCCATTTCCTAGGCCACGTGGTGAACAAGGATGGGATTCACGTTGATCCATCCAAGGTAGACTCAATTAAGAACTGGCCTGCACCTCGTACACCAACGAAAATTCGCCAATTCTTGGGTTTGGCAGGTTACTACAGGAGGTTCATTAAGGATTTTTCCAAGATTGCACAGCCTCTCACCTCACTAACGCAGAAAGGAGTTGTTTATCGATGGGGAAATGCACAAGAATTGGCATTTCAGCATTTAAAGGATAGACTTTGCAGCGCACCTATCCTTTCATTGCCAGAGGGCACAGACGACTTCGTGGTCTACTGCGACGCATCAATTCAGGGTCTTGGTTGTGTATTGATGCAACAAGATAAAGTTATAGCCTACGCCTCACGCCAACTTAAAGTTCATGAAAGGAACTACACTACGCACGACCTAGAGCTGGGAGCTGTTGTTTTTGCACTTAAGATATGGCGACATTACCTGTACGGTACCAAGTGCGACATTTACACCGACCACAGGAGCCTCGAGCATATCTTCAAACAGAAGGAACTGAATATGCGACAACGATGATGGGTCGAACTACTGAATGACTACGAATGCTCGATCAGGTATCACCCGGGCAAGGCCAATGTTGTGGCTGACGCCCTCAGTCGAAAGGACACCGCGCCTAAGCGCGTGCGAGCTTTACAACTCACTATACATTCTAGTCTTCCTTCCCAAATACGAGACGCTCAGGTAGAAGCATTGAAACTAGAAAACGTCAGGGCTGAAGCCCTACGCGGCTCAAAGCAACGCTTAGAACAAAAGGAAGACGGTGCTTACTACGTAACGGGACGCATTTGGGTCCCACTCTATGGCAACCTACGAGAGATTGTGATGGATGAGGCACACAAGTCTCGCTACTCGGTACACCCTGGTTCGGATAAGATGTACCACGATATCAAAACTACGTATTGGTGGCCTAGCATGAAGGCCCACATAGCAACTTACGTCAGCAAGTGTTTGACCTGTGCGAGGGTCAAGACTGAATACCAGAAACCCTCAGGCCTACTCCAACAACCAGAGATACCACAATGGAAATAGGAGCAAATTTCCATGGATTTTGTTACGGGCCTGCCTAGATCTCAACGTGGTAACGATACTATTTGGGTGATCGTGGATCGACTCACAAAGTCTGCACACTTCTTGGCTATCAAGGAAACGGATAAATTCTCCACTCTAGCAGAAGTATACCTCAAGGAAGTTGTCTCGAGGCACGGGGTGCCCACCTCTATTATCTCGGATCGAGATGCGCGTTTTACTTCAGAACTGTGGCAAGCAATGCACAAATCCTTTGGCTCACGTTTACACATGAGCACAGCATATCACCCTCAGACGGACGGGCAGTCTGAGCGCACTATTCAAACCATAGAAGACATGCTTCGTGCATGTGTAATCGACTTTGGCAACAGCTGGGAAAAGCATCTGCCACTTGTGGAATTCTCGTACAATAATAGCTACCACACTAGCATTAAAGCTGCTCCGTTTGAGTCATTGTACGGGCGTAAATGCCGGTCACCTCTTTGTTGGCCAGAGGTGGGGGATAGTCAGATCACTGGTCCAGAACACGTGGTAGACACAACCGAACGAATTGCTCAAATACGACAACGTATGGCGGCAGCTCGTGACCGTCAGAAAAGCTACGCCGACAAAGACAGGAAACCACTTGAGCTCCAGGTTGGGGAGCGTGTACTACTCAAAGTTTCACCCTGGAAGGGTGTGGTTCATTTTGGCAAACGAGGCAAACTTAACCCACGATACGTCGGACCTTTTGAAATCATCGAGAAAATAGGCAAGGTGGCCTACAAACTGAACTTACCAGCAGAACTCAGTGCAGTTCACAACGTTTTCCACGTGTCGAATCTGAAGAAGTGTCTGTCAGATGAGACCCTCATAGTTCCTTTGAAGGAGCTCACCATCGACGAACAGTTACGATTCGTCGAGGAACCAGTTGAAATCACGGACTAGGATGTTAAGGTCCTCAAGAACACTAGAATACCCCTCGTTCGAGTACGTTGGAACTCACGTCGCAGCCCAGAGTTCACCTGGGAACGTGAAGATCAGATGAAACAAAAGTATCCCCAACTATTCGTAAATAGTACAACCACTACTGAGGCTGAAGCTACGGAATTTCGGGACGAAATTCCAGATCAACGGGGGGAAGATGTGACACCCCAGGAAAACCGGGAAAACCATACAACTTAACTAGCTTCCTCAGTGAGTACTTACCAAATTTCGGGACGAAATTTCTTTCAACTTGGGGATAATGTGACAACTCGTAATTTAGAACCCTTCATTGTATCTCGATGTAACATGCTTGAACGTTATGTGACTAGTTAACATGTTGGTTTAATGAATGTTATAAGTGAATATTATGTGAATACGTGCTGTGCTTATATGTATGCGTATATTTGTGTGACCCGAGATACAAGGACCCGACTCGAGACCACTCGGTCTCGAGTAAACAGTAACAGTTGGGCCGGTTGGGCCATGCACCTCCTTTAGTCTACCCGAAAGCCCATTAGGGTGCACCAACTTAGAACAAGTATATAACCCTTGTTGATAACCAACCTTGCCATTTCTTTGGGCAACTCACACTCACTCTCACACACACTCTCCCTCTCTCTCTCACTAAAACCCTAAGTCTCAACATCCTTCTTCCCTCATTCTCGGATTCAAACAGGCAACACTAGGACCCTCGGTTCAAGCTTGGAATCGTCAATCGGAAGTTCACCCTTCATACCCTCTAGCCGGTTAGTATCTCCTTTAGTTGTTTAATAACAAATACATGAGAAATTGTTGATAAAGGTGTTTGTTTGATAGAAGATGGTTAGTTGTTATTAAATGATGTTTATTTATCGAAGGATGCACATGTTTTTGTATAACACGCATACTCTTATGTGGTTAGGAAGATTGAGGTGAATTAGTGATTATCATGCTAACTTAACAATTAAGTTGGGTAGAAATGAATAAGTGGACGCAAGCATGTTCTTGAATAATCGGATGTTGATGCACTAGCTAAGTGCGATATGTTTGAACAATTTGTTTTAGTGTATGTGTTTTAAATATGATAAATCTTATGTAAGCATGCTATTGTATTGATTGAATATACTAGATTTAGGAGCCGATGATATCACTAACTTGAGTTCATGCTAGGATAGACTTTCTTGATGAAACATGTTGCTATGATGAAAACCCTAAAATGATGAACTATTTGAATGCATCATGAACATGATATGAAGATTTGAATTGTATGTTTTGATCTGTTTGGTATTAAGATTAGACAAGAAAACATGTTGGTGAAATTGTATTGGTTAGTACTAAGGATCATGAACATGAAATTTCATTGGATAGTACAAGTGGACAGATTCTAGAAGGTTTCGGTTACCAGGGATACAAGTCGAGATCACTAGTCTCGACTCGAGACCATATATGTGACGACACGAGACTCCGGTTACGAGTCGAGAACCCTAGTCTCGACTCGAGACCACGCATTACCAGCACACAAACATCATGACTCGAAACCAGGTTGCTGGTCTTGTTGAGACTCGAGACCTGACTCGAGACCACCAGGTCTCGAGTGATGAAGGCTACAAACCGAGACAGCACCGTCTCGACTCGAGATCTCTAGTCTCGACTCGAGACCACTTGATTATGTATATTCTGTTTGGACCTGCATGGGTACAGGCCTAAGTAATTGGGCCGAATATATGGACTTTATGTGTATTGGTAATTGTGTATGTTGTGCACTGTTGATTGGACTGCCATGAATAACACCTGTTTGCAACGTACTAGTATACGTGTAGAAAATGTACGTGCATTACTTGGTTTGTATCTGACTTGTGTGGTAACCATACTAGGACGTGGTTGACCATAATTAGCTTGATTTGACCCTTCGTTTATGTGCCGAGCAAACCAAGGTGAGTTCACAGCCTCTACAAAGCATGGGATTCCCAGGGGTTGGGAATGGGGTTAAGGAACATGGATTCCTCGTCCTTTATTGGGTAGGATAGTGTTGGTTCAGGAATATAATTCCTCGTCCTCTTGGACAGATAACTCTCACTAGGCCAAAACTCTATCACGAAGTCCCTCCTTTTTATATCGACTTAATCGCCGGGCCAATGGTGAGCGGGTCATTAGTTAGATAGCGCTATTTAGGTTTGACAAACCTCACACCGTGCCGCAGAGGACGGGCGTGAACTAATGGATCTGGGCACGTCAATGATGATAGACATTGACAGTTCAGGGCACATAAACATGACTACAGTCAGCAGTCGATATGGTAACGAGTCTAGTAACGAACATGGGGTAGCCCCCACGGCCGTAGAGCCAGATAATTAAACACGGGGTAGCCCCCACGACTGGATAGCCAGAGCAATTGGGTTAAACAAATCACGTTTTCAACTATGGGGTAACCCCCGCGGCAGGATGCCAGATAAAGGAAACTGTTTTCAGAGCAACTTAAAACAAACACCCAACTGTGAACTTGCTCAACATTATTGTTGACTCGTTACTACATGCTTTGCAGGTCAATAGGTACTTAGCTGGAGCTTGCATGGAAGAGAGTCGTTGTGGGACATGGACATCTGTGTGCCATGTTAAACCTTGAAACAATTAAACTTATGTTTTGGCTTTAAACGTTATGCTTCCGCTTGCAACTTAAACTATGTTTTGTTTGGACACCAATTGTATGGGTTGGATTTTATAATCACTTACATGCTTGTTCAATATGATTGGTGGCTGGATCCTGGTCAGTCACGCCTCCAAGCGGTGGTATTCCGCAGGTGGATTTTGGGGGTGTGACAGTTATAGTCTAGGTTAAAAGTAATTTCTAATAACCTAAATCCCTATAACCATGGCTCTGATACCAATCTGTAACACCCCGGCCGGAGGCAGAAAAGCCAAAGGTGTCACGAAACTTGATAGAATGCATTTGAGCACATGGAGATTAAATTAAGTTGAAATATGATTAAGATTCAATTATGTAGATTGCATTCAAATCTGAAAGAAATACAAGTACAAAAGCAAATTACAAAATAACAAATTGTTTAACAAGCATAATTGATTCGGATTAAATCTAAGGCAATAAGTCTTGATCCATCCTATGTGAGACATTCTTGCAATTTATAGCATCACACATTGTCACCTGAAACATATGTTAGGAGTAAAAGGATCAACAAAGGTTGAGTGAATTCATAGGTTTTGTTCCGCAAAAATTGTCAATGTGATATAGATATAGTTTCAACAAAAGTGGTTGTCGATATGTCTTTATAGCAAAAGAGTAATACACGTAGTTACTTAGTGGTACATTCAAACCTATGACGATACTCAGTAATGTCATCCATCCTTCCTTGTATGTATGTATGTATGTATGTGGCTCCAAGAAAAAATAACAAAATTGCAAAGTCGGAAGTCTGGATGGGGTGTCAATCCTATAGCGCTATAATACAACCGATGGGCTTATGCAAGTTGATGAATGTAAACTTCTTAAAGCAAACAACAAAGTATTAAGCAAATGCAAAAACAATCGGGGGAACCACAAATAGCAAATAAGTTTGAATCACATCGTATCATATGTTTCATCCCAAAAATAATGTAAAAAGGGACTATGAACTCACCTTGATCTCGTGTAAGTCCAAACAAGTATGCAAAGTGTGAGAGTTCTTGGAATTAAGATTCCACGTCACTCTAATTGATTGAACATGCAATAATACGGAATATGTATTAACAATAATGTTTAATTGGATAATTGGAAATCCTAAATCTATAGGATTCGGTAGTGTTTTGTTTAAATGGTAACTATAAGGTTTGGATAACCTAATAGAGAACTCGGAAAATGAATAAGGAATTATATATGAAAAATATTTCCTTGACATAAATAATTAAATTATATACGTACATAATTGAGTTACTACAAACATTTTAAAATAATGAATCAATTATATTCGATTTGTATAATTAGTTTAACATAAATAATTATACCAAAATATTTCATAAGTGATATAATTAATTTATAACTTATAATTGAATTTAGAAGTACAAAAATATATAATTATTTGGTAAATGATAATTATATAGTTTAAAGAATAACTATGATAATTATATAACTAATTATCAAAATAATTAATTTAAATCAGAATAATTAAAAATAACATTTTTAATTATTGAACTTTAATATTACTGATTTAAGATAATTATTACAGTTTTGAAATCATTTTAAATAAATAGTATGAATTAAAATGATTAAAATAACAATGAATAAGTTTACATAAGTTTAATTATCTAAATAATTAGATGTAATAAAATTTCAGATTCTTAATTTATATAAACTCAGAATAATGTATCTTTTGTCATAAAAATAGTCTTGGATAAAATTTATATAGTTATATAATTTATTTATATAAAATGAAACTAAACTTTTAAAGTGTAAACACTGTTTTAATTTCAGAAATATCAAAATTATGTGAAATATTACCAACAATATTATTTCTCTGAAGTCCAACATATAAAATAATTACTATAAAAATTTCGATAATTAATTCTTTAAATTCGATTTATTATAATTTTTGAAAGGTTAATACTGTTTTTAATATATAAAAATTAGTTTAATAAATATTTTGACTTATATTATATTTTTAATATAAGTATCAGTGGATAAAGTATATCTGATAAAATTTTTGGACTTAAACTGATTAGTCTCTAATTAATATATATTAATTAAAAATCTGTTAAATAGAGTGAATAAATAAAAAAAAATAGAAGATGAACACTGTTCATCTTCTTCTTCCCCAATTCGGTCAACGAAAGTCAACAGCCCGATTACTATGTCAATACTGGATTATAATGAAATTAATTTTATAGAAACATAATACGAGTGAAATCATATCGATTAGACGAATAAAAAGTGACCGGTATCGATCAGATGTGCGGTTTCGACAAAATCCGGCGACCGAACTCCGGCTAGATTTGCAGGTTGAATTTCCGGCATTTTTCGATATGTTTGAGCAATGTGAAAGGTGTACAAGCTTAATGGTGATCTAGGGAACTTAAATAGGGGTCCAATTCGATCTCAGATCCGACATTTGCTAGTGATTTCGATCCACTTTAGAATATTTAAAAAAAAAAAAAACTGGTAACATGCTGTTTGATATTCAATGTATCGAATTAATGAGTGAATTGAATTGGGTATGGGTCGTGGGTCTCGTGTGAATGCTTTACAGATAGAAAGTCAATTAAACAATCGATTCTTGATTGTTTCCGACAACAACAGTGCGATCTGTTGCTGTTAGTATATATATATATATATATAATATCTAGGGTGGAGATACAATAGGAAGTTAATTTAGCTAGGAAGGATAGGAAGTGATCTTGACCATCCATTAAGTTAATCAAGGGCTAAGATTAAATCAGGGAGATTGAAAGTAAGAAAAGAGGCGCGTGACTTTTTTCAGGGGCATTCTAGTCAAGTAAGCCAATAGTTTCTCTCTCCTCCAATTCCCCCCCATTTTTTAAACGTTAATAACTCTTTCATACGACATTATTTTTTTATAAAAATTGCACCAAAAAAACGAGCGTTTTTTTATCTTTAAAACGAGTATACTATTGCTATATTTTCAAAAAAAAAAATTCAAAACCCAGTTGCGTAAAACGCAATAGAAAAACCCCCAGTTACGTAAAACGCAATGAAAAAAAAACCCTAAAAAATGACATTTTTCTAAAACGCAATGCACCAAAAACACAAAGAAATGACTTATTTGTAAAACGCAATGGCCAGAAAACACAAAGAAATGTTTTATTTCTAAAACGCAATAGCCTAAAAACTCAAAAGAAAATGTACTTTATAAAACGCAATGGACTAAAAACCCATAAAAATGTGTTTTACCTAACGTTTGTGTTTTACGGAAGCTCTTGAATGAATTGCGTTTTGCTGTTAAAGAGAGCTATAGGGAATTTTGAATATGCAGAATGTGATTACGATCTCTCCATATTTGCAGACTCACCAAACTTTCCAGATACAAGAATACTAGGTTATGTTTTTAAGGTGATTTGAGATTTTAACCATGGCAACTTTGTCACCCAATTGTTTTTTCATCCAATCACAGTTATATCTTCATTCTTGCTCGTTACTGAATAGCCAGAAAGGACAGAAAACACATAAAAAGTGTTTTACCTAAAACGCAATGCACAAAAAACACAAAGAAATGTCTTATTTGTAAAACGCAATGGCCAGAAATCACTTAAAAATGACTCATTCTAAAACGCAATGGACTGAAAACACTTCAAAAATGTGTTTTACCTAAAACGCAATGACTAAAAACACTTAAAAATATGTTTTTTCTAAAACGCAATAGCCAGAAAGGACTTAAAAATGACTCATTCTAAAACGCAATGGACTGAAAACACCTAAAAATGTGTTTTACCTAAAACGCAATGACTAAAAACACTTCAAAAATGTGTTTTACCTAAAACGCAATGACTAAAAACACTTAAAAATATGTTTTTTTCTAAAACGCAATAGCCAGAAAGGACTGAAACTGTCTGGGACTGTGAAAACACTCTTATTTCTAAAACGCAATGGACATATAAAACTGTCTGGGACTGTGAACTGTCTGAATTGTCTACGAATTATTGTCTTCGAAATGAGCCAATTTCTGGAAAATTAATTTTTCTGAGCCAGGGGCTCTGCCCCTTGGACCCCGCCAGGGGCTGCCGCCCCTGGGACCCCGCTACCGGGGGCTGCCGCCCCCGGACCCCCGCCATGATCGTAAAACGCAATAAGTAAATCAAAAACCCAGATCGTAAAAATGAAATTAAAGAATTTCTTACATGGATCGAAGTGGTTTCTTCAACAATTGATGAATTTTGAATGATTGAAACACTTATCAACGCTTGAATCGAACGAATCGAGTGATTATCTCCAAAATCACCGGAAAAAACGAGATTTTTTTATGAAATTAAACTGGGTTTTCTTCAAAAAAAAGCTGAAGAACACGTTGATCGGGTTCTGAATCATTGATTTGTGATGAAAATCGCACTATAATGTAGTGATTATTGAGATAGAAAGTGAAGAAATAGTTGAAGATGGTGGGTTTTGAAAATGATGGGTTTTTGAATTTACTGGGTTTTGAAAAAGGAAGAAGAAGGAGTTGGATTGACTAAAATACCCTTTCTCTTTATTTTAAAATTTGCCACATGTCATAATCCTATGGCTTCCTATCCTTCCTAGTGAAAATTAACTTCCTATTTGATCTTTACCCATAATATCTAATAAGTGTATAAATATAATGAAATCTAGAACTATAAACAACGAAGCTGGCAGTCCAGCCGGTTATGCATGCGTGTGTGTATTCGAGGGGCGCGGATTCGATTCTGATTTGGGGCCGGTTCTTATAAGGTTTTCTAAAAAACCTTTTTAAACATATTAAATGTAAATTTTCATTTTGGTCCCTGTGGTTCTATAATTACATAAATAGTCCTTGTAATAGTACCGTTACATAATTAACTAGGTTAAGTTCTTAAATAAGAATCCTTTCCAAAATAGTTAACCCGATTAGAGTTTATTGTTAAAAATAGTTTCAAATTGTCTAAATTGGTCCCTGGAGTTCAAGTTTAAATAAATGACTAAATGGTCCCTATACTTTTATTTCAAAAATAAATATCTTTATTTTATTTGAAATATAAGTTTTAAAAATGACAATTAGGACCCTAAACTTTTGAGTTTTCAATATTTACATTTTTAACCCGAACTTACAAGATTTCAAAAATGACTTTTTAGTCCCCGGACTTTTGTACTTTCTAAAAATGACGGTTTTAGTCCTCGGACTTAAAATCAACGTTTTAAAGCAAGTTTCAAGGAATGACAAACAGATCCCTTAGATTGTAGTTTCACAAAATGTCACAATAGGACCTTATAGTTTATGTAATCTTGTTTTAATAGCATAAAACTCAACAAATTTGTAATTGTTTCACGTGTTTGTATTGGTATAAGCATGTATAAGCACAAAGTAAGTATGTTCAAATAAGTTTCATTCCAAATACGATATTTGTTACCATGCAAGTCGGAATAAATGCGAGTGTGAAAACCAGGGTGGTTACAAAATGTAACCTATTGCTACTTTTTTTGTTTGATTTCTTGATTCATGTGACGAAAACACAATCTTTAGTCACACATTTAATAAAAAATTAGCAATCACTGGCTATAGTAAAAGAGTGTGGTCATCTGTAACTATCTAAGTGAGTTGATTTTTAATGTTATGACCAAAAAATAATATATATAAATAGCCACTTATAATTTGTGTGACTAAAGCGACCAACTGCTATGTTATTATTTCACGATAAAAATGTTTGTGTGGCTAGAGTTGGTAAATGGACACAAAAAAATTTATGTGTGACCAATCTTTTCCTTCTTCCTCAGAACTCCCATAATTCCCCACCTCCACAAAACCTAAATTAACTCCACTAAGGAGATCTGCACCACAACCACCGCCAATTCCAACTTTCACAAAACCCTAACCAGTTTTTGTTACCAACACTCTCCTCTCATCTGCTCTCCTCTGCTGCCCAAATTAAGCGTATGATTCAGTTTGAAGCAAGCTAGAATGAGATTACTCAGATCAATTTTCACTCTCCCCCTCCTCCGGATGCAGGCGAGGTAATTCGGAAACATCTTCAGTGGAGAGTCAGAGAGATCGAAAGTCCAATGGTATTTTATTTTTACTCAGAAGGAATATTGTAGTTTTAGTTTACAATTTGATGTAAATTAGGTTAAACATGAGTGATATTGTTATGATTAAAGCCCTAAGATGTTAATTGGACTTGACATTTGTGATTATTGCTGGTCATATATGGATTCTGAGTTTGAATTGGAGGTTAGTGAGCCATTGGTTGTGGTTATTTACACCAGTTTTGGTTGTTTGGAGGTTAATTAGGTTAAATATGAGTGATTTTGTTATGATTATAACTTCTTGAATGTTCAGGTGATCCCACCCACACATTTCTAACATTTTTAACCTTCTTTCTTTCTTTCAGGAACTTCAATGCAGCGACTGGTCTCTACGTCCTCTTACACAAGACCAAACTACTTACACAGCATTAGACACTCTTTGTTTGATTCACATTTTTTGATGTTTTTCAGCAAAGACTTCTCAAACAAGGTTTTCATTCTCTTTCTATATTCTAATTGTTTGCTAGTTGGCCTAAATGAAAATATATACATTACTTTGTTGTTAATGGCTGCTGGTGTATCCCTATCCAAAGCCATAAATAACAGGTAATTTGTTTTTTTTACATTTTGTATACGATTTGGAGTTAGTTTTGCATTAAACAAGATGCGTGCTTGCTGCTTATTTGTATTGAATTTAATTCGAGAGCTTTAATTTTATTGGTTGAATGCTGATTGGATGAGTAGGGTGACCTGGAATCATGTTTGTTTGTCACATGTATGCTATTAATGTTGGATATTAAGCAAAAGTGCTATCATTTTGTTAGCTAGGAACCAAATTAAAAGTTGGTCACCCAAGGCCCAATATATTGCAGCAGCTCATGGGAGTGTCAATGTGAATAGATATAATGTAGCAAACAGATATATATATTTACATTTCTTGTTCGGCTGGTTCACATCGCGTACATTATTTCACTGTAATAAACATGGAAGCATAATCAATATTATCCTCTACTAATAGTAAATAAATATGATTATATTAGGGTGCGATTGACTAACACTGTGACTGTGTGTCCACCAAAAGTGTATAGCATATTAAACTACAACACGAGCTTTGTAGGACCACAATGAACCACACCTTGATTCTTGCCATGGACCAAGGCTGCAATGGATAGGTACCAGTCAGTGTAGTCATGTAGATGGTCGAAAAGATCAAATATATATGCCCATATATATTCCGTAGTTATCTAGTATGTATTGATGCATATATGATGTATCATACAATATATAACCACACTTTTTGACTAAAATTAAAAAAATGTAATGTTTTGGAGTATAGTTTGGAAGATGGTCAATAAAACAAGCTGACCTTGCACAAACAGAGCCAAATAGAAGAAACTGGCAACCTGTGCTTTTAAAGTATACAGAATTTTCGAAACTTTGTTAGCAAGTAGGCTCGATCCCGAAACCTGTGCTTTAAAATTCCACCATCTAACCATTAGACCCTTCTTCAGTTTATTGTACAGGTTCACTTCAGATTTTATTAATGGGCTCATTCCATTATAACCTCTCAATTAAAATTTTGAAACTCAGTGGGTTCGGGTGAACCCAGACCTATATATAGAGGTCTGCCCCTGCCATCGAGGATGGAAAGTTCTTTTGTCGGACTGTAAGCTTGCACTTGAATCTAGTAACATCGCTAAAGTTATTCATGGTTGCGAACAAGATAGTGTGCTTTTTAACTTACATAATTGTCTTATTGCATTTTTATTCTTTCTTGGTGTTTGCAGGCCTTCTATTTTCTTATGAACATGTGTGAAAAGGGTAGAATCATATGGAGCGCGGTTCTTTTCAAAACCGGTGGCTCACATGATTACTATTTTTCTTAAAACATATGTCAACAACATGGCTAGATTTGTCAAGGGTCATCAATGTATTTCATTAACCTTTTTGGTCGTTTCACTCACTAACGGGTCAATCTCGTAATATTGGTAAGTCATTCTTAGGATCGTATCCAAAAAGTTTTTATGAAAAGGGCCTCCATTTTAGATTTGCTCTGGCCCCAAATTGCTTGGGTCAGCCCTGCTGGTTCGTATTCTATAATCATGACTGCATATTTATTTTATGGTTAAGCGTCTACTGAAATTATATTCAGTTTGCTGGAGTTACTGCAGTTGAGGACACATTGAGATCCCACTATTAAGTTTGTACCCGGAACTCTAGAGGTGCAAACGAGCCGAGCAACTCGCGAGCTACTCGAGCTTAGCTCGAAAAAAGGTTGAATGCGCCGAGCCTAAACGAGCTCGAGTCCAAGCACGAGCTTAAAAAACAAGCCTGAGCCCGAGCTTCGCTTATCAAGCTCGAGCCGGATCGCTAGCCTATTGTCTATATAAGTTTTTATTAGTATATCAAATATATATTTAAATAATAAAGTAATGAAAAAATAACTAAATTATATATAAAATAATAATAATTATAATAATAATATATAATAATAAATCTATTAAAATATGATTGTTGGGAATAGTATATATACCTTTTATTTTGATAGTTTATCATGTTTAGGCTTCTGGTCAAGTCGTTTCTATTAATTGTTTGCCCATAATGGGCGCTCTTTTATTTTTTGGCGCCACACGTGTCAGTAATTGAAGTCACACACGTCTCCATCAGACTATTACATGACATGACTTTCATCTTCCCTGCAGCCGCAGCCTCTTCATAGGAAGATGGATGGAGTACTCAAAATAGGGGTTTGGAGAGGAAAGGGGGCCATGCCGCTCTTCTGGTAGCTTCCCTGGTCGTCGTCGACATTAGAGACAGCCGGAACGACGATGATAAACACCGGTCGTAGTTCGCGACAAAGGGCGGTGGCGGCTATAGGGTTCCCGCTGTTGAACCCGCCAACGGTTCCGCAACGGCAACAGACATTTTAGTTTACTGATGTGATGAATTGTTTGAATTTGGGGTTTGGTGGGATAAGTTAGGTTATCAATTACTTGATTAAATTTTGTCTAGCTCTTGATAGTTTTATATCTAATTTAATTAACCAACTTGCACCCTTGGCAAACAATGATGTATGTACTCGAGAAATATGTTCTCGACAGAAATGCAAGATAAGACTTATCACATTTGGAACTGGAATGTTACATGTGCTTTCATAGTTTTAGTAAAATTATGTAGTTTTGTTCCGTTTCTATATGCAAGGTTGGGTATACTTTTACACTCATGTAATAAATCAGCTATGAATTACAAACTATAAACTCTTTAGACAAATGAAAGGTGATTATCAAAACTATGAAAGTGTATGGTTTGAGCAAAGAAGTGTATATGTCCTTTCCTAACGAACCAAACCATTTCCTACCGAACAAGAGTTATCAAATGATGTAAATCATATTTTGATATTCGCTTGGTCATATTCATCATTTTATTTATTTACTTTTCCTTTTTTGGTTGTCATAATGAGTGTCGGTACCCTAACGAAACAAATAGATACCAACCAAATTTTCGTCGCGTGGCACGGGGAATCCCGGTGCCGGTTTAATAGCACTAGTTATTATAAAATAAATTAACTAAGAAATTGAAAACGAGCTGAGTTCGAGCTTTAAAAATAAAACTTGAATCAAACCGAGCAAGAACTCTCATAAGTTAAATGAGCTCGAACTTGAGCTTATTCGGGCTCGACTTGCCTTAGCTCGTTTGTACCCTGGCCGGAAGGAAGGCATATAAAGCAGTACTTAAGTTCTTTAAAATTTGTCGAAGTATATATCGACAAACAATATTTTTGTTAACTTTAAAATATTTGTAGTATATTTGATTTATGATTGTGAAATGGATTGTTTTGATATATGAGTATTTTGTTATGAAATGGATCACAATGAACAATAGTAAGTCATAGATGTCTTAATCGCCTATATTGGGTCTTAGTCGATCACAATGATCAATATTGGACCATACTGGATCATATTGGGCCTTTATGGACCACGATGGACAATTGTAACCATATTGGGCCTTGATGAACCACAATGGGTAATAGTAGATCATACTGGGTCGTTTAATGGACCATGTTGGGCCTTAATAGATTACAATGGACATAAGTAGATCATATATGTATTAATGGGCCTTATTGGATCATAATGGACAATAGTAGATCATGTATATCTTAGTGGGTCATATTGGGCCTCAATGAATCAAAATAAACAATAGTAGATCATATTTGTTGTTTAATGGATCTTATTGGCCTTTAATGGATCACAATACAGAATAGTAGATCATACTTGTCGTTCAATGGATCTTATTAGGCTTTAATAGATCGCAATGGAGAATAGTAGATCATGTATGTTGTTTAATAGTTCTTATTGGGTTTTAATGGACCATAGTGAATAATAGTAGATCATATTTGTCATTTAATGGATCTTATTGGGTTTTAATGGATCACAATCACAATGAACATTAGTAGATAATATTTGTCATTTAATGGATCTTAGTGGGCTTTAATATGTCACACCCCTTTCTAAGGCGGAAGCATGAGGTGTGATCATGAAAGGTTTTCATTGCATACGATTGGTAAACATACTACATGCTTATAAAAATAACTTCAATCACCATTAACATAACATAACTGAAAACATAGTTTAAGTGTTTACATCACTTCACAAAACGTTGTCTGAAAAGTTTACAACATTATTCATAGATAACATAAACGACATCCAGGAGCATGAGTAAGACCGCGCGCACATCCACTTTAGTTTCCTGAAAAACATGTGAGTTTTGGAAAAACGTCAACATAATGTTGGTGTGAATTCATGCAATTTTTGTATTTCACGCTAGTATACTTTGTATGAAAACGTGATATGTGTCTTGTAAAAATAAAGTATTCTTGTGTAAATAAAGCATTCTTGTATAAATAAAGTATTCTTGTGGTATGAACCAAATAAAGTATTCTTGTGTACGAAACCTCGTACAAATAAAGTATTCTTGTGTAAATAAAGCATTCTTGTATAAATAAAGTATTCTTGTGGTATGAACCATAAAGTATTCTTGTGTAAATAAAGCATTCTTGTATAAATAAAGTATTCTTGTGGTATGAACCAAATAAAGTATTCTTGTGTACGAACCTCGTACAAATAAAGTATTCTTATGTAAATAAAGCATTCTTGTATAAATAAAGTATTCTTGTGGTATGAACTATAAAGTATTCTTGTATATATGATGTGCGTGAAAGTGTTACTTATATTAGGTGTATATTTTAAGCCCTTTTTAACACTTATTTTAGCCAAGTTTTAAATTTATAAAACATGATATTTTACTAACACTAAACACACATATGGGCAAGTGCACCTATCGTTGAGCGTAGTATAGCGTTGGTAAGATACCGAGGTCGTCCAAGGACACAAGAGCTTTTAGTACCGGTTTATCCTCAACGTCTAATCAAAATAAAAAGTTTAGAAAAATGTTTTAAACTAAGAAAAGTAAAAACTAACTAAATGCTGAAAATAAAAATATAAACAGATAGACAAGATGAATCACTTGGTTCCGACTCGTATCTAGTATAACCTTTGATTATTTCCGCACTTTTGCACATAATTAAGAGATTATCTTAGTTATTGTAGTAGGCCCCTCTTTTGAAGGTGACGTTACCCTCACCCCAGTAGTTTGAGTCAGCAAGGATACAATCCTAAAAGGGTGGATTATTGGAAGATAATGAATTAAGTTATTAATGCAGTATTATGGTAGGCCCCGCTTTTGGCGGTGACGTTACCCTCGGCTAAGTAGTCTGAGTCAGCAGGGATACAGTCCTAAATAGCCGGGTTATAGTATTAATAGTAGTTAACTTATGAGGGGATCAAAGAGTTTGGACCCCCGCCATCCAATACCGTGAAGCATTGAAGGAGGTCCTACTAAATTTGACCCAGGTCCATTGCAGGACCTCTAAACGCTGAATAATGGCAAGACCTTTACCAAACCGTTCCCTTAACCCCCGACCAGGTAGCCAACATACCTCCATATAGACCGTGGATATATGAATGGTGAAAATCCTTTATTTTATATAGACAGTAAAATAATGCCAAGACACCACGGACAAACGATAAGGAAAGATCACCTTCAACATAAGTAACTAGTTATTAAAGTCATTAATACAAAACCAAATAAAAAGTGCAAAAGATTAGAAATAAAAAGTATTATACTAGACACTTTGTCTTCACCAAGTGATGTAAGAGACTTAGGCAAACATGGCCTTGATTGTCAAGAACTCTTACGATCAATCTTGGATCCCGAGACGACTCACACACTCTATGATGGACAATGGATGATGGTGGTGGATGATGGTGTTGTGATGGTGGTGGGTGGTGGATGAAGTGTGAGAGAGGTGGTGTGCCAAGGGATGAGATGAAATGAATCCAAGCACTCCTATTTATAGGCTGAACAGAGAGCTGGGCACGGCCCCGTGCCTGTCTGACACTCTCTCTCCTCATTAATTGTAATTCGCAATTACAATAAATGCGCCTGCTGTACTTTCGACACGCCCCCGTGTTCACTGGGCACGGCCCCGTGGTGGGCAATAGAAACTTCTATAGGTTTGTCTTTTCTGCTGCTTCTTGGGCACGCCCCCGTGCTGGCTGAGCACGGGGCGTGTTCAGTGTTCTGCCTTCTCTATTTTGCTTGGGAGGATGCCGTTGAGGGGTCGGGCAATCCACTAATGTTCCTTTCCTTGTATTTATGTTGGATTTAGCTGTCTTTTTGCTTCTTTTGTGTTTTTGAGCTCATTTAATCCTGAAAATACAAAAGGAAGACAAAAACGCTCTTTTTCCAATATTTGTACTTAAAAAGGGTTAGTTTTATGCCTTATTTGATGTAATTTATATGTTGCATTTTACACACATCAAATACCCCTACACTTGAACTTTTGCTTGTCCTCAAGCAAAACTCTTTAATATGTGGCTTACACTCCCAAATGGAATGGGTAGAAGAGAAGGTTTTTGGCTTGTCGTAGAGTGTTGGGAATCCAAGATCTTTTTGGGTTTTATCTTTATTTATTTACAATCCTATTCGTAATGATTTATTTAGAACTTTTCATAGGAGAAATTACTTATTTGGGCATAACATGCCTTTTTTAAAATTCCATTTATATACAAGTTCACATACCTCACGGGAGAAATCACTCACACTCGGCCGAAGGTGTATTTTTAGTGAATCACTCGAGAGCGGCATGGAACTTATTCCTACCATAAGCTTGCCAAGCAATCAATCCTCCTCCTTTTTAACTTTTATACCTTTGTAAATATCAAGAGGACTTTGTGGGTTAAGGGTTAGGCTTGGGTTAAAGGTAGGTGGTTGGGATAGTGGTTAGTAGAAAAAGGGCGAAAAAGAGTAACAAGTGTCGGTTTTCGTAAGATTTTCTATTTTTGTAACTTTTTATTTTGATGAAGCTTTTATTGAACAAAGTTATTTTTGATGAACTTGTTTGTTTATTTTCTTTTTGCTTCATCAACAACACACATTTTTTTTTTACGAAAAACCGAACTTGTTACTAAAACAAAGGGTTAAAAATAAAAAGGTTTTGGTGGGTAAAAGGGTTTTTTGTTTGGGTGATGAAATGAAAAGGTTTAGGCTCAAAGGGGTTAACTAGGGGGATTTTTGGGTAGGTGGTAAAAGAAAAAGAAAAATAATGGTATAGAAATAAAAAAGGGTTAGTCCTAATGCCTCCATCATTTACTTACTCGGGTTTAAGTTGATAAGGACCGGGAATGTATCGTCAAGGCAAGTTCTAGAGTTGTAAGAACCAAGCGGCTATTCACACAAGAAACGAAAAATGAGCATTTAGTCTAAGGATGTAAATTTGTATGCTCAATAAAGGCTCAAAACTCACTTTTGTGGGAATGGGTTTTTATGTGATCAAGTATATATAATCAAATTTTAACTAAGTTTGCCATGCCTTTTCATAATTTTCTTATGTTGGTTCTTTTTTTTATCACTACGCTATCGGTTGTAAATTCGTAAAAATATAACCTTTTTGAGAACTTGAATTTCCCGAGTTAAACCTAGACAAGTAAGAAAAATGAAATTTTTGAAAAAAATTTGGGGTGATTAGCGGTTCCAATAGAGTTTTGTGTAAGGCTTGTATTTAGGACTTGCAAAATTCAAGGTTTTAGCAGCCCCCCCACACTTAAATTACACATTGTCCTCAATGTGTCCCAAAAATAAATTTTTAGGTTGATTAGATGTGTAAAATAGTGTTTAAAAGCAAAAATTTATGTTACTGGTAGTCTGGGCACGGCCCCGTGTCCACTGGACACGACCCCGTGGCGAACTGCCAGTAACAAGAACTTACAGAAGGTGAACACGGCCCCGTGTCCACTGGACACGGCCACGTGTCTGACAAAAATCTGCAGGACAGTAGCTAAACAGCAGGTATGGGAGGTGAGCACGGGGGCGTGTTGGCTGGACACGTCCCCGTGTGGACAGTCTGAAAGCCTGAAAAACAGGTTTCTTCCTCCGGTTTTTCCATCCTGGCCCTGTAAGTGCTGAGGCTTAGCACCCCAAGCCTTGGTTTGTACCTGTTTCATCACTTAATACCACACCAAGCAACACAAACATCCTAGATTACCATAGTTAATTGTTCCAAGCATAAAGTAAAAGAAAAAGAAAAAAAAATGCAGAAAATAGTTAGGAAAAGTAAATTGTCTAACACTTGGCACGCGGGCCATCAATTGTTCAAGATTGCAAAGGGTTAACCTGGGGAGTCATCAATCAACTGCTTCCTCCTATGCTCCTCCCGCCTACTCCATAGCATCGTCATCATCATCATCGTCATCATCCCCTCCATGGCGTGCAATGTGGTCTTGTATGTATCCGACATCGTCTTGTATCTCGGATAGGTTTCTCTCAATAGCTCCGACCCGGTGGTAGGTGTTGCTCGCCATGTTATAGGTGTTCCGAGTACACATGAGGTTTTCCTGCAACAAATCATGCAAACTTTGAAAGTTAGGAAAACCACCTCCCGAGGAGGATGATTGGCCCGGATCACCGTGGGGTTGGTAGTGGTATTGATGATGTTGCGGAGCTGGGAGGACAAGCGCTTCTTACGGGTTCCATGCATGACCTTGCATCCTTTGAAAGGTTACCGTCCCGTCCTCTGCTTCATAAATCAGGTTCATTGAGCGGCATATGTGAATATCCACCGTACCCGACCATGGGCTCCTCTCAAATGACCTAGGTATGTGGGCGAAGTGCTTGAAGAGACGGTACACCCATTCCCCCGAAGAAAATAGGAGTTGGTGCACTAGCAAGGCTGTTGTGATGCATGTTTCGGAGCATGAGGAACGGAACATCGAGCGGCCTGCGGTTGTGAATGCAGTGGAGGACAAGCAAATCTCTTAACCCAACGACGCCACCACTGTCATGCCTTTGGCTAAAAGAGTAGCCGAGGAGCCTATGAATGTATCTGTATAGCGGATCCCTCAGCTTGGTACTCTTTGTGACAACTCGAGTTTCCGATTTTCACTTACACATTTATTACACGTTGACTTTGACTGTGTAGTTGTTTGACTTGTTTGATTTGTAACCATACATGTTATGTTTTAATGAAACGTGTTATGTTTGTGCATATATGTGATTTATTGTTGTTGTAAAATATAACATGGATGATTATAAAAACACTTAGAATGATTCACCATCAAACAACTCGACGAAACAGAGTTGTGATTCGCCTTGAACATACTCGACGAAACAGAAACTGTTTCGCCGGCCCAAACCATTTCGCCGAAGCCCAATTGTGGCCCAACATGTTACGTGACTTTATATCCTCGGCGTTCTGTTTATTCGCCACTCTTGGCAACCGAAAACCCTAGAGCCCTATTCTGTGTGACGGCAGTTTGGAATTCTCGAGGTCCTTTCTAGCGATCAAAACATCATCACCGATATCTCGGTTAGTTACGCGTTCGTTAATCAGTTTCATGCTTCTGTAATATCTCGATTCATGTTTGTGTATATGATTGATGTGTTACTGCTGTGATTATAAGAGTATGATAATATAGATTTCGATATGCATGATATTGAAAATGATAGTGGATTGTTAGTGTATGATTGGGCCACTCAAATAAGGATCTGAGATTTCACGTGATTGAGTAATTAATATATGTCAGATGAGCATGAACCTCAACATCACATGCGCTGCCATTGGACCATATGTGTTGTGGATAACTTTTCATTGTTTGAAACTTGGACTACATGATATTATAATTGTTGGTTGACTTTTTAGTGCATAAGAACAAGATGCTCGAAATTGCTGAATGATACATGTATATATATGCGATTAGGTCATGAATGATTATACATGTGCTTTATATCGAAAGTGCAGCCAAAGTGGATTCACTTAATATTGTTGGACATAGCATTTATTATTGCACATGGATTATTTCAGAAAGCATGTGATTGTATTTGGTTTTCAATTTTGATTATTGTTTATCATGATGATGAGGATGAACCGATAACATGTCATGTGCCGATGACCTATTAGTGAGTGATTCTGATATGATCGATTATGTGTATTCATGATTAGATCTGATGTAGCAAATGATTACTTGCAGCTGTTGTCTCGATTTTGTTGCTGAGAGTACTTAACTGTTGATGATAATGATGTAAACTTGGTCCCAACGAAAACACATATCCAACGAAATCACTTTCTGATTTCGTCATCTGGGTGTTTTCGCCCAGAAAAGGGTGATTTCGTGACATGTCTTAGTCCAGTTAGATAATTAATGCTGCTAGTTTGTAACTCTGCCAAATTGATCATGCTATTAAGTTTATTAACTCCTGTTAAGTTCATAACTCTGTTTAGTCCTTTAACTGAGTTAGGTTATTAACTCTATTAACTTGATTAACTCTGTTAAGTGAGTAACTCTACTAGTATGCTAACTCTGTTATATTAACTATGTTATGAAAGTTAACTGTGATATGATCTGATTAACTCGGTTATGCATGTGAACTATGCAAGGTGTGTTAATCCAGTTAAGTGCAGTAACCTTGTTAAACCCATTAACACCGTTAGTTATGTTAATGAATGATAGGGTTAGATTAAAATGAGAAAGCCCTTATGTGAAACATGGATTGAATATATGTGATCAGCTGTTGTGTAATGCATGATGTTAATTTCCAGATGCACCTTGTAGTATTAATTGCATGAGAATCTTTAAGTACATGAACTGATTATATACACGTGCGTCCTATAGGTCGTGATTGATTAATTGTGAACGTATAACCCTTTTAGCATACCGAGCAAACCAAGGTGAGTTCACACAGCCAAGGCATGGGGTTCCCAGGGTGGGAATGGGTTTGGATTATTTACTTGTACTTACCTAGCTTATGGAACTTAGTTATATGGTCCTCGGGCGAGGAAGGATTATTGATAAGATACGACTAGACTAGTGATACTAATAGAACTGATCTTCGCACACACGCCGGGGTTGGCCGCGATAATATGACTGATCTTCGCACACATGCCAGGGTTGGCCGCGATAATATGACTAATCTTCGCACACATGCCTGGGAAGGCCGCGAACTATACACTAAACTTCGCACACATGCCGGGTGGCCGCGATACAAATATACCTAGTCTAGAATACTCGGGAAACATTCCCTAATCTTCGCATACATGCCTAGAGGGCCGCGATACGAACTAATACGATACATGACTTAAAGAACGAACCCAAGGCTCACTATACTATTACAATTACCGAACTATTAACTGTGAACTCGCTCAACTAGTTGTTGACTCTCTGCTGCATGCCTTGCAGGTCCTTAGGTACATATGGAGCTTGCACAGGGAGGAGCAGGTCGTTGTGGGACATAGATCGAGGATGCCATGTTTAATATTTAAACATTTGAACTTATGATTTACATTGGGTTTACATACGTATGCTTCCGCTACACACTTGTTTATGTTTGGTTTTGAAAACACCTATCGTATTGATGAATGACTTTTACTATTTACTTATATGTTCAATATGATTGGTGGCTTGATCCTGGTTAGTCACGCCTCCAAGCGGTGGTACTCCGCGTGTGGATTTTGGGGGTGTGACAGATTGGTATCAGAGCCATTGGTTATAGAGAACTCGGTTTTAATAAGGGAAAAACGTTTTTATTAAAACCAGACTATAACCAGAACAGTGCTCTCAACGATCCACAACGACGCTTCGCTCCACGTGCAAGACTCAACATCCTAGGTAATATGGTACATGTTTTATTGCCTACTTGCTAGAATTACATAGAACTTTGCTCATGGTATGCTTAGATAACGTAACAACTGTTGATTGAAAAACTTATGTGCTTACTCCCTTCTGTCATCGCACTTTCGCGAACCTCTCTCACTCATGTTTCCTTGATATGAAGATCATGAGTGGACGCGTTAACCTAACTCAAGCCCAGTTGGCGGCTTCGATCACTGAACAAGTTACTGCAGCACTTGCAGCTGCCCAGGCAGGAGGTGTAACCTGCCATCACCACTTACTCTAGGATCTTTAGATCCTACTCTCGTAAACCAACACTCGTGCTTAAGTATATTTACTCTTACGCATACAACAGGCCAGCATGCTCAGCCGCCTGCGTGCACATTTAAAAACTTTCATGGACTGTCGTTCTAGTACTTTCAGTGGCACTGAATGGGGGCCGGTGGACTCCTCCACTGGTTCGAGAAGCTCGAATAGGTCTTCGAAATGTGTGAATGCCCTGAGGCTCGTAGGGTGAAGTACGCCACTGGTACTCTCGAAGGCACTGCGCTAACTTGGTGGAACGCGCAAGTTCAGATGCTGGGGCTGGCGGCTGCTAATGCCACCCCATGGAATGATTTTAAGGAACTGATCAAACGTGAATACTGTAGTCGTGATGACATCCACAAGCTGGAAGTGGAGTTCTTTAACTTGAAGATGACGGGGTCAGAGATAGAAGCGTATACGAAACGATCCAACGAACTGGCAGTGTTATGTCCAACTATGGTGGATCCTCCCATCAAGCGCATTGAGCTGTACCTCAAAGGCTTAGTACCAGAGATTCAAATTCATGTGACTGCTTCTAACCTTGCTACTATTCAAGATGTTACTCGTCTTGCTCATCGTCTCACGGACCAAGCAGTGGAACAGAACAAACTGCCTAAGCGTATAGGTGCTACTACTACTACTACTACTTCTGCTACTCCCAGTGACAACAAATGAAAGTGGGATGGAACCTCCAGCAAGGGTTCAACTTCAGTTCAGCCCCAGGCACAGTAGCGAAAGATTGATGACTATCAGGGCCCTGGTCAGCAGTCTTCTGGTAGACAAGGGTTGTAACCTCGTCTTAGCTGGTCAGACTTTCTCTATCGATCTCATTCCTATAGATTTGGGTAGTTTCGACATCGTCATTGGGATGAATTGGTTATCCCAACAGCAAACAGAGATCCTATGCAAGGAGAAGGTCATTCGTATTCCCCGTTCTGGCAAAGAACCTCTCGAAAGTCAAGGCGACAAGAGTGGTGTCGTGAGTGGCATCATCTCCTTCTTGAAGGCTTAGAAGTGTTTGCGAAAGGGCCACACTGCTATATTAGCACTCGTTACTGATACATCGACGAAAGAGAAGAAGTTAGAGGATATTCCAGTTGTACGCGACTTTCCTCAAGTGTTTCCTGAAGAGTTACCTGGGCTACCGCCTCATCGCCAAGTCGAATTTCAGATCGAGCTAGCTCCAGGAGCAGCGCCTATAGCTCGAGCACCTTATCGCTTAGCTCCAGCTGAGCTGGAAGAACTATCTATGCAATTGCAAGAACTTTTGGAAAAAGGGTTTCATACGTCCTAGCTCTTCGCCCTGGGGAGCTCCAGTATTATTTGTGAAGAAGAAAGACGGTACCTTCCGCATGTGCATAGATTACCACAAACTGAACAAGGTGACTGTGAAGAATCGCTATCCTCTTCCACGCATCGACGACTTATTTGACCAGTTGCAAGGGTCGAGCTATTATTCGAAGATTGATCTGAGATCAGGTTACCATCAGCTGGGATTCTGTGATGAGGACGTCTCCAAAACAGCATTCAGAACTCGCTACGGCCATTACGAGTTTCTGGTCATGCCATTCGGGCTAACGAACGCGCCTGCGGTTTTCATGGACCTTATGAACAGGGTGTGCAAACCTTATCTTGACAAGTTTGTTATTCTTTTCATTGATGACATCCTGATCTATTCGAAGAGTCGGGAGGAACACGAGCAGCACTTACGACTTATTTTGGAACTCCTTCGAACGGAACAACTGTACGCCAAGTTTTCAAAATGTGACTTCTGGCTTCGTGAAGTCCACTTTCTAGGCCACGTGGTAAACAAGGATGGGATTCATGTTGATCCATCCAAGGTAGATTCGATCAAGAACTGGCCTGCACCTCGCACACCGACAGAAATACGCCAATTTTTGGGTTTGGCGGGTTATTACAGACGGTTCATCAAAGACTTCTCAAAGATTGCACAGCCGCTTACACTACTGACACAGAAAGGTGTTGTTTATCGTTGGGGTAATACACAGGAAACAGCATTTCAGCACTTAAAGGATAGACTTTGTAGCGCACCTATCCTCTCATTGCCTGAAGGCACGGACGATTTTGTAGTGTACTGCGACGCATCCATCCAAGGTCTTGGATGTGTATTGATGCAACGGGATAAAGTTATTGCTTATGCTTCGCGCCAACTTAAGATTCATGAACAGAATTACACAACACACGATTTAGAGCTGGGAGCGGTTGTTTTTGCACTCAAGATATGGCGCCATTACCTTAACGGTACCAAGTGCACTATATACACTGATCACAGGAGTCTCGAACATATTTTCAAGCAGAAAGAATTGAACATGCGACAACGTAGATGGGTCGAACTACTGAACGATTACGAATGTGCTATAAAGTACCATCCGGGCAAAGCCAATGTGGTGGCCGACGCCCTCAGTCGAAAGGATACTACGCCTAGGCGTGTACGAGCATTGCAACTTACTATCCAGTCTAGCCTTCCTTCTCAGATACGAGATGCTCAGGTAGAAGCATTGAAACCAGACAACGTCAGGGCTGAAGCCTTACGTGGCTCAAGGCAACGATTAGAACAAAAGGCAGACGGCGCTTATTACGTAACAGGACGCATTTGGGTCCCACTCTATGGTAACTTACGCGAGCTTGTAATGGATGAAGCTCATAAGTCCCGTTACTCGGTACATCCAGGTGCAGATAAAATGTACCACGACATCAGAACTACATATTGGTGGCCTAGCATGAAGGCCCACATAGCCACATACGTTAGCAAATGCTTGACTTGTGCGAGAGTCAAGGCAGAATATCAGAAACCGTCAGGACCACTTCAACAACCTGAGATACCACAATGGAAATGGGAACAAATTTCCATTGATTTTGTTACTGGCCTACCTAGATCTCAGCGTGAGAATGACACTATTTGGGTGATCGTGGATCGACTCACAAAGTCTGCTCACTTCTTGGCTATCAAGGAAACGCACAAGTTCTCCACACTAGCAGACGTATACTTGAAGGAAGTGGTCTCAAGGCACGGGGTGCCCACCTCTATTATCTCTGATCGTGATGCACGTTTTACTTCAGAACTGTGGCAAGCAATGCACAAATCTTTTGGCTCTCGTTTAGACATGAGCACAGCTTATCACCCTCAGACGGATGGGCAGTCTGAGCGCACTATTCAAACTTTAGAAGACATGCTTCGTGCATGTGTAATCGACTTCGGCAACAGCTGGGAAAAACATCTCCCTTTAGTGGAGTCTTCGTAAAACAACGGTTACCACACCAACATCCAAACCGCTCCATTCGAGGCATCGTACGGACGTAAATGCCGGTCACCTCTCTGTTGGGCAGAGGTGGGGGATAGTCAAATCACAGGTCCAGAACTCGTAGTTGATACTACAGAAAAGATTGCTCAAATACGACAACGCATGGCGGCAGCTCGTGACCGTCAGAAAGCATACGCTGATAAGACAGGAAACCACTCGAATTCCAGGTTGGGGATCGAGTGCTACTCAAAGTTTCACCCTGGAAGGGTGTGGTTCGTTTTGGCAAACGAGGCAAGCTCAATCCGCGATACGTCGGACCTTTCGAAGTCATAGAGAAAATAGGCAAAGTGGCCTACAGACTGAACTTACCAGCTGAACTCAGTGCAGTTCACAACGTCTTTCACGTGTCGAATCTGAAGAAGTGTCTGTCAGATGAGACCCTTATAGTTCCTTTGAAGGAACTCACTATCGACGAGCGGTTGCAGTTCGTCGAGGAACCAGTTGAAATCACGGACCGGGATGTTAAGGTCCTCAAGAACACGAGAATCCCTCTTGTACGAGTTCGTTGGAACTCCCGTCGTGGCCCAGAGTATACCTGGGAACGAGAAGACCAAATGGAACTCAAGTATCCCCAGTTATTCGAAACCAATGCAACTACTACTTAGGCCGAAGCTACTACAGAGTTTCGGGACGAAATTCCAAACCAACGGGGGGATGATGTGACACCCCAGGAAAACCAGTAATCTTCGCAAACCTGCTCGGGGAGCCGCGATACGATACAGGTAAACAACTTCACACCACTAGCTTCCTCAGTAACCGCATGCTAAATTTCGGGACGAAATTTCTTTCAAGTTGGGGATAATGTGACAACTCGAGTTTCCGATTTACACTTACACATTTATTACACGTTGACTTTGACTGTGTAGTTGTTTGACTTGTTTGATTTGTAACCATACATGTTATGTTTTAATGAAACGTGTTATGTTTGTGCATATATGTGATTTATTGTTGTTGTAAAATATAACATGGATTATTATAAAAACACTTAGAATGATTCACCATCAAACAACTCGACGAAACAGAGTTGTGATTCGCCATGAACATACTCGACGAAACAGAAACTGTTTCGCCGGCCCAAACCATTTCGCCGAAGCCCAATTGTGGCCCAACATGTTACGTGACTTTATATCCTCGGCGTTCTGTTTATTCGCCACTCTTGGCAACCGAAAACCCTAGAGCCCTATTCTGTGTGACGGCAGTTTGGAATTCTCGAGGTCCTTTCTAGCGATCAAAACATCATCACCGATATATCGGTTAGTTACGCGTTCGTTAATCAGTTTCATGCTTCTGTAATATCTCGATTCATGTTTGTGTATATGATTGATGTGTTACTGCTGTGATTATAAGAGTATGATAATATAGATTTCGATATGCATGATATTGAAAATGATAGTGGATTGTTAGTGTATGATTGGGCCACTCAAATAAGGATCTGAGATTTCACGTGATTGAGTAATTAATATATGTCAGATGAGCATGAACCTCAACATCACATGCGCTGCCATTGGACCATATGTGTTGTGGATAACTTTTCATTGTTTGAAACTTGGACTACATGATATTATAATTGTTGGTTGACTTTTTAGTGCATAAGAACAAGATGCTCGAAATTGCTGAATGATACATGTATATATATGCGATTAGGTCATGAATGATTATACATGTGCTTTATATCGAAAGTGCAGCCAAAGTGGATTCACTTAATATTGTTGGACATAGCATTTATTATTGCACATTGATTATTTTAGAAAGCATGTGATTGTATTTGGTTTTCAATTTTGATTATTGTTTATCATGATGATGAGGATGAACCGATAACATGTCATGTGCCGATGACCTATTAGTGAGTGATTCTGATATGATCGATTATGTGTATTCATGATTAGATCTGATGTAGCAAATGATTACTTGCAGCTGTTGTCTCGATTTTGTTGCTGAGAGTACTTAACTGTTGATGATAATGATGTAAACTTGGTCCCAACGAAAACACATATCCAACGAAATCACTTTCTGATTTCGTCATCTGGGTGTTTTCGCCCAGAAAAGGGTGATTTCGTGACATGTCTTAGTCCAGTTAGATAATTAATGCTGCTAGTTTGTAACTCTGCCAAATTGATCATGCTATTAAGTTTATTAACTCCTGTTAAGTTCATAACTCTGTTTAGTCCTTTAACTGAGTTAGGTTATTAACTCTATTAACTTGATTAACTCTGTTAAGTGAGTAACTCTACTAGTATGCTAACTCTGTTATATTAACTATGTTATGAAAGTTAACTGTGATATGATCTGATTAACTCGGTTATGCATGTGAACTATGCAAGGTGTGTTAATCCAGTTAAGTGCAGTAACCTTGTTAAACCCATTAACACCGTTAGTTATGTTAATGAATGATAGGGTTAGATTAAAATGAGAAAGCCCTTATGTGAAACATGGATTGAATATATGTGATCAGCTGTTGTGTAATGCATGATGTTAATTTCCAGATGCACCTTGTAGTATTAATTGCATGAGAATCTTTAAGTACATGAACTGATTATATACACGTGCGTCCTATAGGTCGTGATTGATTAATTGTGAACGTATAACCCTTTTAGCATACCGAGCAAACCAAGGTGAGTTCACACAGCCAAGGCATGGGGTTCCCAGGGTGGGAATGGGTTTGGATTATTTACTTGTACTTACCTAGCTTATGGAACTTAGTTATATGGTCCTCGGGCGAGGAAGGATTATTGATAAGATACGACTAGACTAGTGATACTAATAGAACTGATCTTCGCACACACGCCGGGGTTGGCCGCGATAATATGACTGATCTTCGCACACATGCCAGGGTTGGCCGCGATAATATGACTAATCTTCGCACACATGCCTGGGAAGGCCGCGAACTATACACTAAACTTCGCACACATGCCGGGTGGCCGCGATACAAATATACCTAGTCTAGAATACTCGGGAAACATTCCCTAATCTTCGCATACATGCCTAGAGGGCCGCGATACGAACTAATACGATACATGACTTAAAGAACGAACCCAAGGCTTACTATACTATTACAATTACCGAACTATTAACTGTGAACTCGCTCAACTAGTTGTTGACTCTCTGCTGCATGCCTTGCAGGTCCTTAGGTACATATGGAGCTTGCACAGGGAGGAGCAGGTCGTTGTGGGACATGGATTGAGGATGCCATGTTTAATATTTAAACATTTGAACTTATGATTTACATTGGGTTTACATACGTATGCTTCCGCTACACACTTGTTTATGTTTGGTTTTGAAAACACCTATCGTATTGATGAATGACTTTTACTATTTACTTATATGTTCAATATGATTGGTGGCTTGATCCTGGTCAGTCACGCCTCCAAGCGGTGGTACTCCGCGTGTGGATTTTGGGGGTGTGACACTCTTAGTGCTGCTCGGATTGTAGAACCCTTCCCCAATCTGAGCCCACATGGCTTGGCGTTCGTTGTCTTCAATCTCTCTCAATCCCCCTGTATTTTCTTCGTTTCCCGCATCCTCTTCCGCATACAACCCAATAATCGGCCCGAATTGTGCCATAGAGATCGAATACCTCGTTCCGCCACACCGGAATGACACCCCGTCATTATCGAACGGGTCACACCTTGAAGTGAATGCAAAGGTGCTGTAAAATTCCAAGGTGCATTCATGGACGGAACGGAGTCGGGTTGTTAGTGCGACTCTGAGTGGTCCCGTGACAATGTTGTTGAAACGGTCAATTTGATTCACCATGGTTAGCAGTTCTGTGCAAGCCTGCCTCGGGTATTCCTCCGGCCTTGTTTGAAGAAGCTCGTATCGAGCTCTTGCATCTAGCTCATTGGCGTTGAATCTTGTAAACTTCCTGGCCATCTGCAAGAATACACCAAAAGTTAGCACGAAACAGAAATATTTTCGGACAAAACTGCAAACAGCAAGCTGGACACGACCCCGTGTTCAGCGGACACGGCCCCGTGTCCAGAGGTCTGTTACTCAAAAATCCCATTTTTCGACCCGGTTTCGAAAACTTGATAATTTTTGGTCCAATAGGTGCGGTTTCCCCCGAAAATGAAACCCTAAGTGCCGTTTTTCCTAAAATATCCCGTTTACCCTATCAATTTCATCTTTTTTTTTTTTGGTTCAAGAACAAGGGTTTGGGGTTTTTGTAAGAAATCGGGTGAATCTATAAACAATACAAGTGTATTTACTTCCCTTAACACTAATCTAACTAAATGCAAACAGATCTAAACAAAAATTTGAGGTTTGATCCGGATGAACTTCAAGAACCCTAGATTTTTCCCCAAATTTTTGGTGTTTTAACTACATGCAAGTAACTAATCTAACTACTAAGAGTGATAGAATCATACCTTGACGTTGTTAGATTGATAGGAGACGTCGAAATTTTTTGAAAAATCGCCTGGAACCAGAGCTTTTGTGGGGAAACGGGGCGTGTGGAATGAAGAAACTGTTTTGAAAAAAAGGGTTTTATCCCGTCTGCAGCGCGAACACGGCCCCGTGTCCAGCGGACACGGCCTCGTGTCGAGCCTTTTTTTTTTCTTTAGTGCACGTGTGAGTGCCCCTTTTTCCCATAAGCTATGGTTAGAAAACTTACCGCTTTATTTTGTCGTCCCAATCGTTCGTAACTTACCAGGCACGATGTTTTTATTCTTCCACTGTTTGAAACGAGATCTCTTCTTCCTCATCCTCAATAAATCCTTGATAGAGTTTCAGCCGTTGGCCATTGACCTTAAATGGTGGCGCATTTCGAGATTTAATTTCTACTGCGCCGTGTGGAAAAATGTGGGTGATGGAAAAAGGTCCTGACCACCTAGACTTTAATTTACCAGGAAACAATCGAAGTCGTGAATTAAACAAAAGAACTAGATCCCCTACCCGAAATTCATTAGGTTTAATATGTTTATCGTGCAAATTTTTCATTCTTTCCTTATAAATTTCAGAGTTTGAGTATGCATAATTCCTAAGCTCGTCTAATTCATTTAATTGACAAAATCGATTTTTACCAGCAAATTCTAAATCTAAGTTTACATTTTTGATTGCCCAGTAGGCTTTGTGTGCAATTTCTACTGGCAAATGACAACTTTTTCCATAGACTAGCTTATACGGGGTTGTACCTATTGTTGTTTTATAAGCTGTTCGAAAAGCCCATAAAGCATCATCTAATTTATCAGCCCATTCTTTTTTATTTAACCCTACGGTTTTTTCGAGTATTCGTTTTAAACGTCTATTAGTCACTTCGGCTTGCCCGTTTGTTTGAGGGTGATATGCTGTTGAAACCCGGTGATAGACCCCATATCTTGTCAAAATTTTTTCAAGTTGATGGTTGCAAAAATGGGTACCTCTATCACTTATTAAAGCTTTAGGTGTGCCAAAACGAGAGAATAATTTTTTCAGAAATCTTACCACGACTCTTCCATCATTTGTTGGAAGTGCCTCGGCCTCGGCCCATTTAGACAAGTAATCTACTGCCACAAGTATATATTTGTTTCCTTTCGATGGTGGGAAGGGTCCCATAAAGTCGAGTCCCCACACATCAAAAATTTCACAAACAAGAATGCCATTTTGTGGCATTTCGTTTTTGGAAGAAATATTACCTGTTCTTTGGCAAGCATCACATGTTTTTACAAGACTTTGAGCGTCTTTGTAAATGGTTGGCCAATAAAATCCTGAATCGAATACCTTTCGTGCGGTACTAGCAGCACCATGATGTCCTCCGTATGGACCTTCATGACAATGGCAGAGAATTCTTCGTGCTTCACTACAATGTACGCATTGTCTGACGAGTTGGTCGGCACACATTTTGAAAAGATATGGATCTTCCCAAAAGTAGTGTTTCACATTGGCAAAGAATTTTTTTCTTTGATGATGTGGCCATCCTTTTGCGACTATACCGCTAGCGAGGTAGTTAGCATAGTCGGCGTACCATGGTTCTTCCTTGTATTCCACCATTTCCAGGGACTCAGTTGGAAATTTTTTGTTGATTTGCTCGTCCCTGGTTGCCTCTAAAGCTGGGTCTTCTAAGCGTGAAAGATGATCTGCTCCGGTATTTTCTGCTCCTCTTTTGTCCTTGATTTCAATGTCAAATTCTTGGAGGAGTAGAATCCACCTAATCAAACGTGGTTTTGCGTCTTGCTTCTTGAAGAGATATCGAATGGCTGCATGGTCTGTATAGACTATAGTTTTAGAAAGAACAAGATAAGAATGAAATTTATCAAAAGCAAATACCACAGCTAGTAACTCTTTTTCAGTTGTTGTGTAATTTTCTTGTGCATCGTTGAGTGTTTTACTAGCATAATAGATTGGGTGGAAATGCTTTTCTTTTCTCTGTCCCAAGACAGCTCCAACTGCAAAGTCACTAGCATCACACATGATTTCGAAAGGAAATTTCCAATCAGGCGCTATCATGATAGGTGCATTGACCAACATTTCCTTTAGGGTAAGAAATGCTTGATTGCAATCCTTGTCAAAGATGAATGGAGCATCTTTTTCAAGTAACTTCGTTAGAGGCCTTGAGATCTTTGAAAAGTCTTTGATAAATCGCCTATAAAATCCGGCATGCCCTAGGAAACTTCTGATAGCTCGTACGGAGGATGGAGGTGGTAATCTAGAAATGGTATCTATTTTGGCTCGATCCGCCTCCATTCCTTCGCTTGAGATCTTGTGACCGAGTACTATTCCCTCCGTTACCATGAAATGACATTTTTCCCAATTAAGGGCGAGGTTAGTTTCCTCACATCGGGATAGCATTCGTTCAAGGTTATCGAGGCATTGGTCATATGAATCCCCAAAGATAGAAAAGTCGTCCATGAAGACTTCCATTGTCTTTTCTATCATGTCATGGAAAATAGCTACCATGCAACGTTGGAATGTTGCTGGGGCATTACATAGACCAAACGTCATGCGTCGATAAGCAAAAGTTCCATAGGGACATGTGAAAGTTGTCTTTTCTTGGTCTTCGGGCGCTATCGGTATTTGAAAGTAACCTGAAAAACCATCCAAGAAACAATAAAATTTATGACCAGATAATCTTTCTAACATTTGATCAATGAAGGGTAAAGGAAAGTGATCCTTTCTTGTTGCTTCATTTAATCGTCTATAATCTATACATACTCTCCATCCTATGACGGTTCTCGTTGGTATTAGTTCATTCTTTTCGTTAGTAATTACCGTCATACCTCCTTTCTTTGGAACTACTTGAACGGGACTTACCCAAGGACTATCGGAGATAGGATAGATAAGTCCGGCGTCAAGTAGCTTGATGACTTCGTTTTTAACCACTTCTTGAACATTTGGATTTACTCGACGTTGTGGTTGTATGACCGATTTGTAGTCATCATTCATCAAAATTTTGTGTGTGCACATAGAAGGACTAATTCCTTTTATGTCTACAAGTTTCCAAGCTATTGCGTTTTTGTATTTTTTCAAAAGATTAATCAATTTTTCTTTTTCTAAGTTATCTAATTTAGACGAAATAATTACAGGTATATTGCCATCTTTGTCTAGAAAAGCATATTCCAAACCTTTTGGAAGTTCTTTGAGCTCAAGTGGTGGGTCTTTAGGAGACTCCTTATTTGGTTGCTCGATCCGATCAAGAACTTTAAAAGTTTATTCCATGGCGACCTCTTCTTCAACAAAGTGGTCAATCTCTTCACTTGTATCGGGTGGTTCATCTTCATCTTCAATTAGGGGGTCATTATTGCCGAATGGATATTTCATTGATCGTTCGAGATCGACACTTCTTTTAAATGCCCCTAATTGAAGAGGTAGATTATTGAACTTCCGGTTTTTCAAAGCTTCGTGAGTTTTTACAAATGGTCGTCCCAACACTAGAGGAGCGTCATCAAGGATGACAAAGTCGGTTGGGATTACCATTTGATTTGTTTGAACCAAGACATCTTCAACTATACCGATTGATTTTATTACTTTCCGATTGGATAGAAAAATGGGTATTTGAAGTGGAGAGAAATCACTAATACTTAATTTTTCGAAAATGTAGTTAGGCATTATGTTAACACAAAGATCCTTATCGATTGTGACATTACTAATAAACGAATTTTGAAAGAAACATGGAACCGGTGTGATGTTAATTTCAAATGGGTCTTCTTTTATTAGCGAGGTTTGATCATTAGTTAACCTAACACTTACCGTTTCGTCAATTTTAGCGTTAGTGTTTAACTCTTTTAAAAACTTAGCATGAGTGGGTACTAAACAATGGTTTTCGAAAGAAGGTGTCAAGAGATTAATTTCTTCAAAATTAGACTCTTCTTGGATTTTAACGTTGTCGGACTCACCTTTTTCGTTGTTTAACTCATGTGTCGGTTTTTCACTTATTTGTTCTTCCATTTTTACATTTTCAGTTATCTCTTCCTTTTTTAATTCTTCTCTTGCGCGGGACTCCTCTTCCTTTGCGCGAGCTTCTTTTATACATCGATCGATAACTCTAATGTGTTCTAATATCCTATCGGTCACTTCGGTTATAGAAAAAGAATCGGAATTTTCTAAGCTTGAATCCGGTTGTTCGACCCTTTGTTCCTCATAATACTCATATGAAGTCGATGGTTCGCACCATTGTTCTTCATTGTAAGCATATGATGGATAAGGTTCGTAATTTTGTTCTCCATAATACTCATATGAGGTGGGTTGTTCACACCAAGGTTCCTCATAATAAGGATACGAAGGTGGTGACTCATATCCTGGTTCCTCAAAGTATGAGTATGAGGGCTCATACCTTGGTTCATCAAAATATAAGTATGAGGGAGGAGGTTCATACCTTTGGTCTTCATAGGATGTGTATGAAGTTGATGGCTCGTACCTGGGCTCCTCATAGTAGGTGTATGAATTGGATGGTTGATATGAGTGATTATTTTGAATCGAACGTGCATTACGACAATTAGTGCAATAATTACCCCTATAATCATCCTCCTCATAGGTGTAGTTGTAACCTCCTGAGTATTGATCCATAAGAATCACTCAGCTGACCACAACCGAGTCTCGAGATCAGAAAACAAGAATAAAAACGGAAACAGAGGCTGGACACGGCCCCGTGTTCAGTGAGCACGGCCCCGTGTTCAGGATCTGTATCTGGGCGTTTTAATTAAATTTACTGATTTCGTTGAGCACGGGGCGTGTTCAGTGAGCACGGCCCGTGTTCAAGCTTCTGTTACTGGGTGTTTTTATAAAAATGTGCAGCACGGCCCCGTGTTCAGTGAACACGGCCCCGTGTACAGGTTACTGTAAATGCTAAATTAAACTAAAATGCAGAAAAATATGCGCGCGTTTTAAAAACGTTTTGAAAAACTGATTAGGCCGTCGATTTTAAGCTTTCTTAAAATCCTTGTGTCCCCGACAACGGCGCCAAAAACTTGATGTGCGTGAAAGTGTTACTTATATTAGGTGTATATTTTAAGCCCTTTTTAACACTTATTTTAGCCAAGTTTTAAATTTATAAAACACGATATTTTACTAACACTAAACACACATATGGGCAAGTGCACCCATCGTTGAGCGTAGTATAGCGTTGGTAAGATACCGAGGTCGTCCAAGGACACAAGAGCTTTTAGTACCGGTTTATCCTCAACGTCTAATCAAAATAAAAAGTTTAGAAAAATGTTTTAAACTAAGAAAAGTAAAAACTAACTAAATGCTGAAAATAAAAATATAAACAGATAGACAAGATGAATCACTTGGTTCCGACTCGTATCTAGTATAACCTTTGATTATTTCCGCACTTTTGCACATAATTAAGAGATTATCTTAGTTATTGTAGTAGGCCCCTCTTTTGAAGGTGACGTTACCCTCACCCCAGTAGTTTGAGTCAGCAAGGATACAATCCTAAAAGGGTGGATTATTGGAAGATAATGAATTAAGTTATTAATGCAGTATTATGGTAGGCCCCGCTTTTGGCGGTGACGTTACCCTCGGCTAAGTAGTCTGAGTCAGCAGGGATACAGTCCTAAATAGCCGGGTTATAGTATTAATAGTAGTTAACTTATGAGGGGATCAAAGAGTTTGGACCCCCGCCATCCAATACCGTGAAGCATTGAAGGAGGTCCTACTAAATTTGACCCAGGTCCATTGCAGGACCTCTAAACGCTGAACAATGGCAAGACCTTTACCAAACCGTTCCCTTAACCCCCGACCAGGTAGCCAACATACCTCCATATAGACCGTGGAGATATGAATGGTGAAAATCCTTTATTTTATATAGACAGTAAAATAATGCCAAGACACCACGGACAAACGATAAGGAAAGATCACCTTCAACATAAGTAACTAGTTATTAAAGTCATTAATACAAAACCAAATAAAAAGTGCAAAAGATTAGAAATAAAAAGTATTATACTAGACACTTTGTCTTCACCAAGTGATGTAAGAGACTTAGGCAAACATGGCCTTGATTGTCAAGAACTCTTACGATCAATCTTGGATCCCGAGACGACTCACACACTCTATGATGGACAATGGATGATGGTGGTGGATGATGGTGTTGTGATGGTGGTGGGTGGTGGATGAAGTGTGAGAGAGGTGGTGTGCCAAGGGATGAGATGAAATGAATCCAAGCACTCCTATTTATAGGCTGAACAAAGAGATGGGCACGGCCCCATGCCTGTCTGACACACTCTCTCCTCATTAATTGTAATTCGCAATTAAAATAAATGCGCCTGCTGTACTTTCGACACGCCCCCGTGTTCACTGGGCACGGCCCCGTGGTGGGCAATAGAAGCTTCTATAGGTTTGTCTTTTCTGCTGCTTCTTGGGCACGCCCCCGTGCTGGCTGAGCACGGGGCGTGTTCAGTGTTCTGCCTTCTCTATTTTGCTTGGGAGGATGCCGTTGAGGGGTCGGGCAATCCACTAATGTTCCTTTCCTTGTATTTATGTTGGATTTAGCTGTCTTTTTTGCTTCTTTTGTGTTTTTGAGCTCATTTAATCCTGAAAATACAAAAGGAAGACTAAAACGCTCTTTTTCCAATATTAGTACTTAAAAAGGGTTAGTTTTATGCCTTATTTGATGTAATTTATATGTTGCATTTTACACACATCAATATATCAGGGTTGTTAATGGGTTGCAAGGCCATTAACATGTGACACGACATAGGAAGTCACCAAACCATAGGCATTTTTCTAGTTGTCGATTCACGACGGAGACACAAAAGCACTACTCGGTACTAGTTTTCACCAAGAGTGTGGCTGCCCGGTCACCCGTTAGATCTAACGTTTTGTTCTGCGGTCTAAGTATGTACACGATTAATGGTGCTTATGGTACCCTATTCGTGACACGATTTCTCGTATCATTCCTCAAAACGCATCATACTTGGTACTAGTTATCACCAAGAGTGCTTCTTGTTTTTGTATCCATCATACCATTTATAAATATTGTAACATTTGTAACATGTATTTCACCCCCGAAGTTATAAAACTGAAAACAGTTAAAAGAAAAGGGGGAGCATGAACTCACAACTTTGCGTTCCTTGCGCCGTAAACTTCACCGGTTTTTGCTTATCTAGCGTCGTGACCTAAACGTGTTTTATTAACGTTAGTCACTAGACTTGTATCGCACAAGTACAAGTCACTATCTTTTGTATATGTGTTCTTGTGTTAAAAATAATTTATATTTTTAACTATTTGTCTTACTTATATTATTTTCTCAAAAATAAATATAAGTATCTTGTATTTTTCACCCGAATTATGTATTTTGTTCAATACTTCATTTAATGTTCATAACTTGTCCAAGTTATTTATTCTATCAAGTAATATATTTTCAGAAATATATTCTCTTGTATTTGTCTAAGTATGTTGTATGTGTATTTTTGTATCTTCACTTCTTACGAGTATTTAGTGTATCTTCAAGCCCTAATACACTATTACATGCAATACATACTACATACACTTAGCACAAAATTTGGTGATCAAATATATATATTTTTCTCACAAATATACATACTTAATATCCATTTTTATTCTTGAAGAAATCCTCATTTCTTAACACAAAAGTTTGGGAAACCTTGGTAAATGTTTTTAGATACATTTTTAGGGAATAAGTTTCTCAAAAACTTATATTTTTCTAAGTGTCAAAATAAAATTTATAAAAATTTTGATATAGGTTCCCCTAAAAATGGAGGTTTCCCATTTTTCAAAACATGTGTTTATTTTTTTTTTTAAATCATCATCAAGCATCAACAACTCATTCAAGTCTTACTACAAGCTAAAGTCATGTAAATCACACTATGTCATGAACTTGAAGTTTTTGTAACAACTTGTAGTAACTTACCATGTTATTTAGTAGGTTTAGTTACCCTTAAAAACATGGTTGTTTGTTTGTAACTCACATTATTAAAAGATTTGGTTCTTTACAACTTGCAAGATGATTTTTCCAAAAATATTTCTTTTGTATTTTTCTTGTTTCATAAGTGTTCATACACTTATTTTTCTAATAAAAATAGTGTAGGTTTAGGTAAAAACCAAGATCTTTTAAAAATCACATTTTAAACTTGGTTCTTTTGGAGAACCACTCATGAATCTTAGATTCACAAGATTTACTAGCTTGCTTTGTTTAATATTTTTCCAAGAAATCATTCATTCATCAAGTTCATGTCTTAACAAGAGGATGATAATCTTATGTTAGCACATAATCAACCCTAAGTTGCTAGATCATGTGTTTAATCACAATCTAGCAAGCTTCATGTAATGATCAACATCAATATTTCTAGTAATCAACAAACAAACATTATATATCTACTAAACAATATTATTTCATCAAGATATCATCATATTTCACTTTGTATTTCAAGATTCATGTGTATTTCTTTTAGTGTTCTTATGATAATCAACAAGTTATATCTTTTAACGAACTAAAATGGAAGTAAACAAGATCAAGAGAGCCTTACCACTAGCTTCAAGCTAGGGAAGAAACAATGAAGAAATCAAGTGGATAAAAGCAAACGGGTGAGGTCCTTCAAGATCCGAGACCACCAAACCTTCTTATCTTGTATCTTACACCTTGTGTATACTTGGAAATGGATGAGATTGAAGCAAAAATAATGGTGGTGTGGTGCTTGAGGTTCTGCCGAAAGGTGGGAATGAGGGAAGAAGATGGTGGTGTTGATGAAGTGTTGGTGATTTATGATAGATTGTGATCTAGTGTGTTGTTCATATAACCCCCAACATGTGCTTTAACCAAAGGACCTTATGTCTAATAAGTACATAGCATATCTTACAACCAAATCACCAAGATCTTTTACCTAGGCCATGTGGCCGATTTTAATAAGATGTAGGGAGGGGTCTAAGTGTAACCTTTAGTTATAAAATTATCTTGTAATCCAAATCCAAGATTATGATCTTTAAGAGATGTTGTAAGATCATATGGAATCCAAGAAAGATCATGTAGGATTTTGGCAATATTATTAGATATTTAGCACAATTTGGTGGGACCACCCTTATGGTGACCGTCCACATATAGGGGGGGGGGGTAAAGTGAAATTCCAATCCCTAATTACAATAATAAGTTAGGTCTCAAGTGTCTCGGTTAGGGATTTAATGTGTTGTTACGTTATAAGGGGTGTTATGGTGTTCGGGGACCATAACTAGTTCAGAAACATTAACACAATGCTTCTAATAATATTTTGATGTTCCGGGTAATGTCCAGTTGTTCGGTTAAATACCGGTTCGTTAAAGTGCTAAATTGCACCGTTTAGTGTCCTTTATGTATCCTTTTGTAACACTTTCAATTCCCGACACTTGGGGAAATATTCTGGATGACAATTCATGAATTCTGCATAATATATCAAGGTTAAAATGCTGAATTATGGCTGGTTAGAACTGAATTTAATAAAATTCTGCACTTAAAGTGCGTTTCGGGTGCTTTTTAGTGCATATTTTAGCTTTCAGAATGCTTATATGTTAACCCTTGTATGTACTCTTGGGTTTTAATGTATTCTTGACATTGGACCTACACCTAAGCTCCAATTCTATTGTCTAACTGCTTTCTGCAGAATTGTTGACACAATGTGTCTTACCGGTGAGTTTACTAGTATTTCTGACGCAACGCTATCATAAAGTAATTCTTGTAGTATAAAACGTGCATGAATTCACTTGTATAGTATGAAATCAGACAATGTTGACGTTTAAGCACATAATTGTAGTCATTAAATAATAATTAAAGTGTACGAAAATTACCGGTTTGGTGCCAGTTGTCACAGTCTCCCCCCGTTAAAAGAATTTCGTCCCGAAATTCAGTCTGAGCTGACTCTTGCAGGAGTCTTCTTGAACAGGTGGGGGTACTTTTCTTTGAACTGGTCTTCACGTTCTCACGTGTACTCGGGTCCGTGCTTAGAGTTCCAACGTGTCACACCCTGGCTTTTGCGGAAGCGTGGGTTTATTTGGTGTGACTTCTTAATACCATAGCACAATCACAACAATGCTATATGAAAATAAAATGCATGATAGTCATCCATTCATCAAGTTTTAAAAGTTACCACAACAACATTATTTTAAAAGTCGACACATAAAACAACATACAACCATGACGTAATTAAAAACATGTTCATACGACACGACAAAAGACTTGACTAGTAATACGGTTTAAGACTTGTAACCCGTCCAGGCAGGGGTCACACTTCCTAAACCTGGATGACATCATTATTCCTTACGCAGCTTGACGAGATTGCATACCTTGCCAGATCCACTAATTTCCTGAAATACATGTAGTTTGAAAAATCAACAAAAGTTGAGCGAGTTCATGTAAAAGTGAGTATGTATAAACCTTTGTAGTATGTATGAAAATCCCTGGTATGTAGCAATTAAGGAAAAAGAGATCACCACTGGGTTGCAAAGCCAATGATATGTGTGAAGTGATGCAGGAAGACTCAAACCTAGCAGATTTTTGCGTCGGGCTCAAAGTTACCCCATGGTCCATACAGTGGACTCAGGAGTTGGGCTCGCTACACCCAAATAGATCTACCACTCATGACCCTCGGTCCTACAATGAGGATTAATGGCCCCAAGTACCACCTACCCACTCACATGATCTAAGTAGTATACCCTCCTTAAGCTAACCATACCATGTATAAAAGTGTCTATAATTACTGTAACATGTATTCAACCCCCGAAGTATAAAAACTGAAAATAGTTAAGAGAAAAGGGGGACATGAACTCACAGAAGTGCGTATCCCGAAACGTAAGTCTCCAACTCAACCTGCTGCGTAACGACCTACACGTACTAATGCCTATTAGACGGATGGCCGTGCCTTGGCTTAGGGTTTAACTTTTTTGGAGAAATAATTAGGTAACTATTCCGTATTCACACTTCTTATTTATTTTATATTTCCTTCCCAAGGATGTGGGTTTTTATACATGTACACGTTATAATTCCGAATAATATATTTTAAGTCCCACTTAGAAAATATATTTCTAACCACTTGTCTAAAATATTTTAATTCCAAAAAATATATATATTTTCCCAAAAATATTATATTTTACTTTATACTTTTTCCACATAATACTTTATCAAAATATACGTATGAGAGTATTTTCCGGAACATACATAAGTTACATTTTAGAGTTCGCGTTGTAATAACAATACTGGTGTAACTTAAATATTTATTTGTGAGAGTATTAGTATTATTCTGGTGTCGTAATATCATGGTGTTATAAGTTATATTATTTTTACTCTAAAAATAATATATTTAGTTCTTCAAAATAAACAACTAATCACACAAGAGTTTTAGTAATAAATATATATTCTAAAAATATATTTATCAAATTTTATTTACGAAAATCATCCTCCGGCACTTTAATATTTTTGTAATAAAAATCATGGCGAAGTTTATTTCGAAAATAAAGTTAAAAATATATTTGTAAATACTTGTTAGAGAAATATTTCTAAGTGTTAAAATTCTAGAAAAATTTCGCCAGAGTTTCCTTTGAAAATGGAGGCTTCCACGCTTACTAGCGTATCATTTTCTTTTGTAAAATCAATCAAATAATTTAACAATCAACAACATACAATTTTTGATCATCAACTTTGACAAAAGTAAACATGAACCATAAACTTATGAACTTGAAAGTTTGTAAAAATATGTAGTAAATCACTAACACACTTAGTAGGTCTTGTTATCTTTAAAATATGATTTAGTTTCTTAAAAACTTTTATTTTTAAAGAATATGTATTTTCACAACTTCTAGTCATGATTTCCGAAAATATTTCTTTGTGGGATTTTCTTTCTACACAAGTGTTCATACACTTGTTTACTTACTAAAAATGTTTTTAGTTCATACAAGATCCGGGTTTCAACATAACTAGTATTTTTCACTTGGTTCTTCCAAAAAACCGCTCATAGATCTTTAGATCTACAAGTTTACATCTTTATTTTTCAAGAAAACTTATATTTATTCAAGTTCAAAGTTCATGTGTGGATGGTTTCATCATCCTTCATATCTTTAACCTTTACATCTTACTAGTTCATGTTCTTAAACATGATCTAGCAAGTATAGATGATGAACCATCTTACTTCTACTAACCAACATCATCCAATAATCATAACAACACAAGATCAACATGATTTCAACATCATTTAACCCTACATCTTCCCTTTATTCACTCTTTATCCTTTATGTTTCAAGATTAGTTTATGTTCTTTAGTGTTTCTTAATATTTCACCATTCAATCACCTATTATCCACTAAAAATAAGAACAAGATGAAGATTTGAAGCACTTACTACTAGCACAAGGTTAGGGAAGTTTCAAAGCGTAAAAGTGGTGGATAAAAGAAAACAAGAGTGGTCCTTGAGCTTCCGAGTGCACCAAGCTTGCTTGTTGGACCTCTAACACCTTTGGATGTATGGAAAATGGCTTGAACAAGACTTGATGGTGGTGATGGGTGGCGGCCGAAAGTGAGGGAAGAAGGAAGGAGAAAGCTTGTGTGTTTGTGTGTTGTTGAGAAGTGAGAGAGTGGTTAACCTTGGTGTTTATTTATAATCCATTATCCTCTTTAACCACCATGTATTATGCTTCTTAATGTCCAACACTAGCAATTATAATAATCAAAAGAATGCAAGGGTGGGTCACCCTTATGGTGACCGTCGAGTGGGGGGGGGGGGTTATGGGGTTGGGATGCAATTGATCTAGTTACTTATTTAGTTAAGTTCCAATGATATACTTAGTGTGTTGTTGTGTGTTATATAATATAAGGTGTGTTAAGGTGCTCGGGGACCCTAACTAGCTCAGAAAAGTAAAAACAATATGTTTGGCAATATTTTCATGTTTCGGGTAAAGTCCGGTTGTTCGGTTGGATGTTGATCTGTTAAAGTGATAAATAAATCTTTAAAGTGTCTTTTATATTATTTTTAGTGACACAATTAATTCCTGACACTTTGGAAAGTGTCTAGGACTATTTTGCCAAGTTTTTGCACCTTACTAGCATTGTCAAATGCTGAATTTTGGTATTTTAGTGTAGAATTCTGCATTTAATGTGTGTTTTAGGCACTTCCGGGCACTATAACTATCACCTAGTGACGCAGTTTTATGGTCCTCACTTCCCTACACTCCCTACTAGTGTAGTACTCTATCTCTGGCTCATACTGGCCTCAAAACATTGTCTGTCTAGGTGCTGGCATTGTCAGCATGTTTTCTGGGTTATCCGCTCACTGTGCTAACTGTGCTTTGTGCATCATTGTTGTCACTAAAGTTTGTGTGTAATAAATGGAGTGACAGTATAGAATGTGATGCATGTGTATGTATGTAACAGAATTCAGTAAGCAGTTTAATCACAGTTGTAATCAAGCACAGTCATTAAGCACAAATCAAGAATTAATTAATTGTACGGATACCTGTAATTGTGAGGGTTGTCACATTCTCCCCCCGTTAAGAAAATTTCGTCCCGAAATTTTAGGTTCTGCTTCTAGTTTCAGGGGTCTGGGGAAATAGATGGTGGTATTTCTCCTTCATGCGATCCTCACGTTCCCATGTGAATTCTGGCCCATGTCTTGCATTCCAGCGAACTTTGATGAGCTTGACACTACTCCTGCGTGTCTTGTTAACCTCAACGGGTTCTTCAGTGAAGTGGAGCGTGTCATCGACATGAACTTCGTCCGCAGGAATGATCACTGTCTCTTGTGTGGGACTCTTTTTCAAATTTGATACGTGAAATGCATCGTGAACGCCATTAAGTTCAGCAGGCAGGTCCAACTTGTATGCTACAAGCACAATCCTTTGCAGGATTCTGAACGGGCCAATGTAACGCGGATTCAACTTCCCACGCTTCCCAAAGTGTGCCACACCCTTCCACGGTGAAACCTTCAATAAAACCATATCCCTAACTTGAAACTCCAAAGGTTTCCTCCTTTGATTTGCATAGGCTTTCTGTCTGTCGCGAGCCGCCTCGATGCGCTTTCGAATTTGAAAGATCTTGTTTGTTGTTTCTTGGACTATTTCGGGACCAACAAGCTGTCTATCACCCGCGTCAGCCCAGCATAGTGGTGATCGACACTTGCGTCCATAAAGAGCTTCAAATGGCGCGGCTCCAATGCTTGTGTGGTAGCTGTTGTTGTACGAAAATTCGACCAATAGTAAATGATTATCCCAGCTACCACCTAGGTCCATTACACATGCTCTCAGCATATCTTCCAATGTCTGAATAGTTCTCTCGCTCTGGCCATCAGTTTGTGGGTGAAATGCAGTGCTTAGATTCAACTGTGAGCCAAAAGCTTCTTGGAAGGACTGCCAAATCCTTGACACGAAGCGTCCATCTCTATCAGAGATAATCGAGAGAGGCACTCCATGTCGTGCAACAATCTCTCTCATGTATATTTCCGTAAGTTTACTAGTGTTGTCCTTTTCTTTGATTGGCAGGAAGTGCGCAGACTTAGTTAGACGGTCTACTATTACCCAGATTGTATCGTGGCCTCTGGGCGTCTTTGGCGATTTCGTTATGAAGTCCATTGAGATCTGCTCCCACTTCCATTTGGGTATTTCAGGCTGCTGCAAGAGACCTGAAGGCTTCTGGTACTCGGCCTTAACCTTGGCGCAGGTTAAACATTTACCAACATATATCGCTACATCGCCTTTCATCCTTGGCCACCAGTAAAAGTCTTTTAGGTCCTGGTACATCTTATCCGCCCCTGGATGGATTGAGTACTGCGACTTGTGGGCTTCATCAAAGATAACCTTTCTCAGTCCACCAAACAAGGGAACCCAAATTCGTTACATAAAGCATAAAGTTCCTTCCTCGTTGGGTACCAACTGCTTCTCCATCCCACGGAGATACTCATCCTCAATATTCCTTTCTTTAAGTGCTTCTCTTTGCGCGGCACGAATGCGCAAAGAGAAGTCTGTCTGGACAATCATTTCCAAAGCCCTAACCCTTATGGGCTTGATCCTCTCTTTTCGACTCAGGGCATCAGCGACCACATTCGCTTTTCCTGGGTGATACTTGATCTTGCAATCGTAATAATTCAGCAGCTCTACCCAACGTCTTTGCCTCATGTTAAGTTCTTTCTGATCGAATATGTGCTGTAAGCTCTTGTGATCAGTGAAGATTGTACATCGCGTACCATACAAATAATGTCGCCAAATCTTCAACGCAAATACCACCGCGCCTAACTCCAAGTCGTGCGTGGTATAATTTTTCTCGTGAATCTTCAACTGACATGACGCATATGCTATAACCTTCTGGCGCTGCATCAGCACGCAACCCAAACCTTGACACGAGGCGTCACAATACACCACGAAGTCGTCCGTTCCTTCGGGTAGCGATAAGATCGATGCGTCACAAAGCTTGTTCTTCAACAACTGAAACGCTTCTTCTTGTTTGTCACCCCAATCAAACTTCTTGTCTTTCTGTGTGAGTGCGGTAAGAGGTTGAGCGATTTTAGAGAAATCCTCAATGAACCTTCGATAATAGCCAGCCAAACCTAAGAACTGTCGAATCTCGGTTGGCGTCTATGGAGTCTCCCAATTCTTGATCGCCTCGATCTTTGTTGGATCCACATGGATTCCATTTCCATTAACCACATGTCCAAGAAATTGGACTTCACGCAGCCAGAACTCGCACTTCGAGAACTTAGCGTATAACTTCTCCCTCTTAAGTAGCTCTCGAATAGCTCTTAAGTGCTGTTCGTGCTCGTCCTTTGTCTTCGAATAGATCAAAATGTCATCAATAAATACGATCACAAACTTATCTAAGTACGGCTTGCAGACTCTGTTCATTAGATCCATGAAAACTGCCGATGCGTTTGTCAACCCAAATGGCATAACCAGGAACTCGTAATGTCCATAACGAGTCCTAAAGGCCATTTTCGGGATACTTTCCTCTTGTATCCTTAGTTGATGATATCCTGATCGAAGGTCGATCTTTGAATAAAAACTTGAGCCTTGCAGCTGATCAAATAGGCCATCGATTCTCGGCAGGGGATATCTATTCTTGATAGTCAGCTTATTAAGCTCGCGGTAGTCTATACACATACGAAAACTACCATCCTTCTTTTTGACGAACATAACTGGAGCTCCCCAAGGTCAGAAGCTTGGCCTGATGAATCCTTTGTCCAATAGCTCCTGGAGTTGTGTTGAAAACTCCTGCATCTCTGAAGGCGCAAGTCGGTAAGGTGCCTTAGCCACAGGTGCGGCGCCTGGGACTAAGTCAATGTGGAACTCGACTTGTCTTTGCGGCGGTAATCCTGGCAAGTCTTCTGGAAAGACTTCAGGATATTCTTTTACTACTGGAATGTCTCCGATCTTTGGTTCAGCAGCTTCTTTATCCACGATGTGTGCCAAGAAGGCAACACATACTTTCTGTAAACACTTTCTAGCTTTCAGACAACTAATGATTCTTAGAGGCGTATCGCGTTTTTCTCCATGAACTACGATCGTCTCTCCATCTTCTATTGGGATGCGGATGGTCTTTTCGTGGCAAACAATCTCGGCTTTGTTGCCTGATAGCCAATCCATCCTGACCACCACGTCGAAACTTCCAAATTCGACTGGTAGTAGATCCAAAGTGAACTCGTGTTCTCCTAGCTCAATCACGCATCCTCTGATGACTTCACCCGTTTCAACTAGTTTCCCATTCGCCAATTCAATCGAGTACGGAATGTCTAACTTACTAGGTGTCAACCCAAGTATATTCTTAAATTCTATCGATACGAAACTATAATCGACACCAGTATCAAACAGAACAGATGTAAAGCGTTGGTTTATAGGGAACGTACCAGTGACTACGTTTGGATCCTGGCGCGCTTCCCTTGCGCCGATGTTAAAGACTCTTCCCCGTGCTTGGTTCAGTTTTGGGCATTCCCTCTTAAAATGCCCGACGTCTCCACAATTGAAACAACCGGGTCCACTACCATTTCCATTCCCATTTCCACCTTGAGCGTTGTTTTGGTTGCGATTTCCACTCCCAGCTTGGTTTGCAAAGTTTCCACGGTTTCCACTTCCGCCATTACCTCCTTGTTGGCGGTTTCCATTACCATTCCCATAACCTCGATTACCACCACGCCCAGTACCAGTTCCGGCCCAACACGTATCCTTCGAGTGGCCGTTCCTTCCATATGACTCACATTTTCTTAATCCGCATTGGCCAGAATGATGGCGCTGGCATGTATCACACTTGGGCAGAGTACCCATATAACCTATTCCTTTGCTTTCAACACCGGTTTTGGCCCTAGCCGGTGTGCTTGACTCACCCCTCTTGCTTACAACGTTGGTACCTTGCTTGAAATTGGAAAATTTCCGTTTGTTTTCACCAGACGACTCCACATGTATTTCCTTTTTCTTCTGATCAGAAATTGAGAACTTGTTCAACCTAATGGCCTCTTCAGTAAGCGCCACACTGAGGTCTATGGCTTCCGTGATCGTTGCAGGTTTGGACGTGGTAACCATACTCATTATCTGGGGTGCCAGTCCCCAGATAAAGCGCTCGACACGTTTAAATTCGGGCGTGACCATGTACGGCACTACATGGGACAAATCATGAAATCTCTGAACATACTCTGCAATCTTAGGACCATCCATTCTTAGATGCCAGAACTCAGTTTCCAGCTTCTGTATTTTAGCACGCGAGCAGTACTTCCTTCTCGTTAGCTCTTTTAGCTCATTCCAGGTTAACGCATAAGCAGCAGCTTCTCCTAACGTCTGCACTTGCAGATTCCACCACGATAGGGCACCATCCAGAAACAGCCCTGAGATGTAGGTTACTTGTTGCTCGGGAGCGCATTTGCTCATTCTTAGGACATGGTCTGTCTTTTCAGCCAACCTAACAAACGCAACAGCACCTCCAGTGCCGTCGAAATTCACGGGCTTACAGTCAAGGAACTGCTTGTAGGTGCACCCTGCACATACGTTGGAATTTACAAATGATATTAGCGGTCGTGCTATAAATATCCAAATGTATCGTAGTATATCTCAAACGACTTAACATTACCATGGGGTGGATTGTTATTGCCGTTGTGGTTGTTGTTGTTGTTCGAAGTGTTCCTGCTCGTTTCTGTTTAGGAGGCCGCATACTGTGCTATAGCTGCGGCAATTATCCCCTGGAGTTCCGCCTCGTTAGTAGGCATGCGTACATCACGTCTTGGAGGCATCTTCTAAAAGATGATCATGTTGGTCAGGTCATAGTAGGTAAATAATATGCGTACGTAATAACATCCATCAACACGATAACACATAACATCCCATGTCATAATCCATAAACAAATAAATCAACAATGCATGTAATGAGAATACTGCGATTGAGCTATTATATAATCAAGACCACAATACAAAGTTTACAAGTTTTACATCAGTATCATCCATCAAAAGCGACTAGGGGCCACATCACCCCTGTCGAAACTAGCTAGTAATATACCACCACCAAAAATCACATATCAAAAGTCATGATGTCAAAATGCGGTCTTCAAAATGCTGTGTAGTCGGCTCAATCGCGGTCTTCTCACCAAAAGTGATCACTACCTGCAACAGACAAAAAATGCCTATGCTGATGGCGGTGGAGGAGGAGGAGGAAGAAGAGAGAATAGCAAGCGATGCATGTGTAACCAGTCCTCCTCTAAGGCACGAAAGGCGCGCAGCAAATATGCAATCTGCTGCTCAGATGTCAAGAAACGAACGTCTGAATCAGGGGAAAGCGGACGGGGAGCTTGTGGTGCTGCAAAGGGGGTCTGACAGTGATAAACCGGACGTGGAGCTCTCTCCAAATCCTGAATACGACGGCTCAGCGCGTCCTGCTGTAGCTGCAGCGACACAAGTATATCCTCTGTAATGTGCCCCACATGAAATGGGTGGTACGGGTCAGACAATGGCATAACAAGGGGTGTAGTCCACAAAAATGGCTCGCTCGACGGTATGAAAGATGGTGCAGTAGGTGGCGCAACATGAGGAAACTGTGACATGACCGGATCCGATGTCGATACAGGTGGAACAAAAGTAGGATGAGAAATCTGTGGTATAAACTGGCCGCCTCCTGACATGAAAGGTACGTGACCAAAAGGCTGTCGCGATGAACCCTCCCCAGGATGTGGTGGAGGGATGTCCTAGAGAAAGGTAATCGGAAGATCGGTATGATGGACATCGGTCGTGTGTGTGTAGGTCCCGTGAGCCGTATGGATCGTAACAGAATCGTCGATCTAACCTAGAGTGCGGAATCCCCTAGATCAGATTTCACAGAAAACGTGTAGAAACAGAAATCACTTTAAACCCGATATTTATTGATTAGCTTCAAACGATTACAATCAATCAAGATCTCCAAATTCGTCCAAGCCTTTCTCTTTTACGAATTCTCTCTAAAAGCTAATTAGGTGATTAGATGATTAACCTAAACCCTAATGCTAAGCTTTGTTTATATAGGACAAAGCTTTGCACATGGGCTAGGCCCATTTCGCCTACCATCCCCCTATGTGGGTTTGGTTTGGCCCAATCACTCTTAATTAACTATTACAAAGCTAAACTCGCTAACTGTTTATCGTTTTACTAATTACAAGATATCCAAAGACCAAATCTAAGCTGTTGTCACAAATATGCACCAACAAACTCCCCCTTGACAATAGCTCGCAAAGGTAACTTCAGTCTTTAGAATCTCACAGTCTTTTGGTCTTTGGATAGCTTCAGCTTTAATAACTTCTGTCAGCAACAGACTCCCCCTAAGCTGATGCATCCAATCACCAAATCTTCAAAACCTTTAGCACTTGAGTAAACTCCAGTTCAGCTTTTGTATAGCACTCTTCAAATCTTCAACTTTGTCTGCAATGTAGAAAGGAGGTTCTACCATGCATCCAATCAAACTCTCATCTCCACACAGTAACTTCTCAGCAACACACTGCTTCAATCTGTATACTATAAAACAAACATCTCGAGAAACCATAAGAATTTTTCAACATAAGTTAAACAAATTATTATTATTCAAGAGATTAGTTAAACCGTATAACAGATTAAGCACTTTCCAATTCAACACCAACACGCACAAATTTTAAACAAACACCTTATAACCTGCATGATTTAAAAATTTTGAACCCACTTACTAACACTGTCTCCCCCTATCGGTAACAACTCCTCCACAAATAACAGTTTTCCGTACATTGAGAATTTTAACAGAAAAAGACACTATATTTGTATTTTTGTATTTTCTGAAAGCAAACAAATACGAAAAGCAATAAACACTCTATTTTTGTGAGAATGACCGGTAAGAAGATCATATCAGCACAATCAAACTGTTTCACACCATTAGTTAATCTTTACGTGATTTTTCGTGAAAAGCAGTTCAAGATGATTACCAGTATGTTTGTCCACCTAAACAAAATGCATGAACATTTCAAGTACCGTTACCGTATGATACGTTAAGGTAATATTAATTCTGATCTATTAGCGTGTCCCACTTCAGGATGTACCTCCGCGATCAAGGTATGCACAAAGATTCATCGTAGTAGGTGAGTATACTGAATTCATCCGTTTTGTTTTTCAATGTTTAGATAATTGGTGAACAGGTCAGTACTTCCGTACAGCAGAGAGACCAAAATATCTAACGAGGGCTAAGACAAATACCATTTTTGGTACGATTTATGCATTTTGCATTTTTGAATGACTCTCTATGAGAGCTTCTTCATTGAGGGTTTTGGCATTTTTAGCTCTTTTAAGATATCCTGGTTGTGTCTAGGTCAGCATGTATCTGGATGCAGCAGAAGGACAACCATGATATCCCTAGATGAAATAACAGTATAAAGACCCAAAACTTCAGATTTTGGCAATCTATCAACGCAAGAATTAAGGTCATTAAACCATACACCACTGATATGTTCCCCACTCATACTCGGTGCATTTAGGTTTATATCACATTGGTAAGTTGATTATTTCATGCTTTTGCCTACTGGTACATCATATGATGAAGCTGCTATCACACTTAAGCATTTTAAATCAGTTCGAGTGTGACAGTCTAACTTGCTGATGTACTATCATTTCTTCTTTTTCACACAGTGAAAACTCATTTTTGTTTTTCTATTTTTTTTATGTTTTTGATTTTTCAATGTTTTTGTATTTTTGATTTTTAAGAAAGTAGTAAACTATTTACAAAATTCTTATGAAAACCAGTTATTCAGGATTCCTCATCCCGTTGAGTTCGACTAAGTGTTCAAAGCGAGCTCGATCAAAAGCTTTAGTGTAAAGATCAGCAAGGTTATCGAGTGTGTCGACTCGATGTAATTTAATTAGTCGTTTTCAGCACAATCCCATATAAAGTGATGACGTATGTCAATATGTTTAGTTCTACTGTGCTTTACGGGATTGTTTGTGATTGATATAGTGGCATTATTATCTATCATAATAGGAGTATGAGTGAAATCCAAACCGTAATCGCGTATCTGCTGTTGAATCCAGAGAACCTGAGAGCAACAGCTACCCACAACAATATATTCAGCTTCACACGTAGATGTAGACACACAGGATTGCTTCTTGCATTGCCAAGACACGATCCTGCCTCCTAAGAATTGACAACCACCTGTTGTAGACTTTCTGTTTGATTTGCATCCTCCAAAGTCTGAATCAGTGTAAGCAACTAACCTCAAATCACTATCAGCTGGATACCACAACCCAAGTTTAGGTTTCCCCTTCAAGTAACGAAGAATACGCTTCACTGCTTTCATGTGTGACTCTTTCGGATTTGCTTGATATCTGGCACACAAGCATACGACAAACATGATGTCGGGTCTTGAAGCAGTCAAGTACATTAGAGAACCAATCATCGCCCTGTATTGAGTAGGATCAACATCTTCAGTGCTTTCATGGTCTGGGCCAAGATTGTGATTTTCGCAAATGGGTGTGTTGAAAGTAGAGCAATCATTCATTTTGAACCGATCCAAAATGTCATACACATACTTCGTTTGATGAATAAACATCCCATCCTCCTTCTGTTCAACTTGTAATCCCAGAAAGTAAGACAGCTCCCCCATAGCGCTCATTTCAAACTTGCTCTTCATCACCTGTTCAAATTCCTTACACATGTTCTCATCTGATGACCCAAAGATGATGTCATCCACGTATACCTGTACCAGCAGAAAATATTCCTTCTTTCTCTTTATGAACAGTGTACTGTCAATCTGACCTCTTTCAAAACCATTCTTGAGCAGATGTGTAGACAGTGTCTCGTACCACGCCCTGGGAGCTTGATGTAACCCATACAAAGCCTTATCAAGTTTGTAAACTCGATCTGGATAGTCTGGATCAACGAACCCATCTGGTTGTGAGACATACACCACTTCTTAGACTTTCCCGTAAAGAAATGCACTCTTCACGTCTAGTTGAAAAACTTTAAAGCCCTTGAATGAAGCAAAAGCCAGAAATAAACGAATTGCCTCCAACCTTGCCACTGGTGCAAACACTTCATTGTAATCTATCCCTTCTTGCTGATTGAAACCTTTTACTACTAACCGAGCCTTGTTGCGCGTGACAATACCTCTTTCATCCTTCTTGCACCTAAATACCCATTTAGTGCCAATCTCTCTTTCACCTTTAGGAAGGTCCACTAACTCCCATACCTTCAACTTCGCAAACTGGGCCAATTCTTCTTGCATAGATTCAACCCATGAATTGTCTTTAAGAGCCATATGAATGTTCTTCGGCTCCTCTTGGGAAATAAAGCAACTATACAAGCATTCATTCACTATCCCAGTCTTCTCAATCGAAACAAATAACCCAGAATTCGCAGCTATGCTTCTTCTAGTCTGAACAGCTGCATTAGGATCTCCAAGTATCATGTCAACCGGATGATCTCTATTTGCTCGTGTAGTAGCAACAGCATCGAATTCTAGATTATCACCCAGGTTTGATCCAACCTCCCCATGAATATTCTGATTTGCAAACGGATTAATGAAATCCTCCCCCTGATTGGGTTCAGGTTCATTATCACTTGAATCAGGATCAGCAGCACCTTGGGAAGGCATGAACTCGCCTTCATCGTCTTCACATACCACTGTTTGAATCAGCTGAGAATCATCTGCATCAGAAACCTCAAGAATATTAAATGATTTAAACACACTTTCATAATCATATAATATAGCAGGACCACTCGTTGATTGTTGAGGTTTGTAGGAAGTAATTTCCACATTAAAAACAACCTCAATTTTACCAGTTTTGAGATTAAAAACCCTTTTATTCGGTGTGCCAGACACGTAACCTAGAAAGTAGCCTTCGTCAGCCACCTCATCGAATTTTTGTTTATCTTTGTTTCGCACAATAGTGCAGGGTAATCCAAATGGTTCAAAGCCTGTTAAGTTCGGTTTTTCATTAAACATAAGTTCATGACAAGTTTTGTTAAAACGTTTAACGGTCAAAACTTTGTTTAGGACATAGCAAGCTGTATTCACAGCTTCTCCCCAGAAAAGAACTGGTAGCTTTGAATCTGAAAGCATAGTCCTAGCGGCTTCAATCAACGTCCTGTTTTTCCTCTCAGCAACTCCATTCTGTTGAGGAGTATAAGGAGCAGAATATTGATGTTCAATTCCCTTTCGAAGACAGTAGAGATCCAGAATCCAATTCTTGAACTCCGTGCCATTATCACTCCTTATCCTCTTGATCCTTGCATCATGGACGTTTTCCAGTTTTGTAAAAAGATCTATCAACATCTCTGCTGTCTCATCTTTTGTACCTAAAAAGAAAACCCATGAATAACGTGAGTAATCATCAATGACAACCAGACAGTAGTACTTTCCACCTATGCTCCTCACGTTCACTGGACCGAATAAATCCATGTGAAGTAATTCATAAGGGGCATCTATGGAATTTACTGTTTTAGACTTATGAGGTTTCTTGTGTTGTTTTCCCTTTTGACATGGAAGACATTTATCTTGCACTTGAAACCTCAGCAATGGAACCCCTTTCACTAGCTCATTTTTTATGATATAATTCATTTTGCGGTAATGAATATGGGCCATGCGTCTGTGCCACAACATAGATTCAGCTTCAGATGCTTTTGACAGCAAACACGCCACCGCTGCAGTCGGATCCTTGGTACCCATGTCTATGACATAAGTATCATTTCTCCTAGGTGCACGCATTACTATCCAATCGTCCGGAATGACCAAACCTGGTTTCAACACCAATGCTTCAGACTTAGTAAAATGGACCGAGTGACCCTTATCGCAGACTTGTGACACGCTAATCAGATTGTGTTTAAGCTGCTCAACATAGTTCACTTTGTCCAAAGTGATCTTCCCATTCGTCACTTTTCCTCGTCCAGTAATCCTACCACCTTTAGCACCAGCAAAATTAACTTCTCCACCATCATATTCTTCAAATTCAGAAAACAACCTCGCATCCCCCGTCATGTGCCTGGAGCAGCCACTATCAACATACCACAAGTTGATAATCCTCCTTAGCAGCTCCTGCACACACCAACCAAAAAATTAGTTAGATTGGGGAACCCAAGCCTTAATGGTCTTGGGTCTTCCAGATTCATCAACTACAGGAACATCCATCCAGTATCCATCACTCCTAACTGGAGTCTTGGATCTTGGACCTGTTGATGGAAATGGGTTTTGATTTCCATAAGGTCTTTGGTCCTGAGGGTACCTATTTGTATTTGGACTATGTGACCTTTGAAATCTTGAGTTTTGATTCCAAGAAGCTTGATTGTTGTAATTTCTAAAGCCATTGTTATAAAAAGTTTGACCACCATTATTTTGGTATCGATTTTGATATTGACCTTGACTTCTGAAATTATTTGAATTTTGGTTGTTCATTCTTGGTGAGCAACTTCTAGGTCTTTCATCTCTGCCTGATGTAGATTCAGGCTGAAATCTTGGTTGCTTTCTTTGAAAACGAGGAACTTGTGGAGTTCCTTTTTCAGCCTTATCTACACCACCTACAACACCCTGTTGTTGCTTTGGAGCATATTTCTTTGGAGAATTTGTGACTTTCTCCTCATTATCACCTTTCTTCTCTGGTGATTTCCGTCTTTGTTTCACACTAACTTGAAGCACGATCTCTTTTTCGAAGACTTCTCAACTGAAGCCTTTGAACTAGATTCTGGTTTTGATGATGATGCCTTAGAAGGATTTGGTTCATTTTGCTTAGTTTCAAGATTTTCTATGTTTTTGTTTTTCGCAAACTCTATATTTGATTCAATTTCAATAACAGCTGTTTCATATTTCATGTCACTTCCTTGAACAAAATTAACCTTTTTAACAAAAGTTGGATTTTTATTCGTAGGATTGGAATTTTTCTTTTTCAAAACAGGTTTGCTGTTATTATCCTTCTTAGCATCATTATCTTCAGACACATCACCTTGACTAGATGTGAAACTACTTGGTGATGTTGATAGAAAGTCTGTGAACTCATCTTCATCAGGTAGGAAAGAATAGTCATGACTAAGAGGAGGTGGGACTTCATTAAAGCCCTTGAATCCCACACTTGTCTTGTCATTACTCTTCTTTAACCCACCCATCATGTGTTTCATAACAAAAGTAGAATCCCTGAATTGACCTAATTTCTTTTCAAGTTCAACAATTTTGAGTTGTGCATCTGACAACTCTTTGCATTTTTCAGAAATCTCTTTTGTTTTCTCAGCCATCATGTCATGAGCTAAGTCTATGACTTGAAGTTTTTCGTTTAGTTTGCAGGTTAAAACTTCAATTTCAGCTTCATAGCCTTTTTATCCTTTTCAAATATGATGACTCGTTTCTTTTAGCAAAGAAATTTGATTCTTTTACGTTAGATATTTCGCTCACCAGACTTTTGTTTTGAGTTGACAACATGTCAACCTCACCCTGTAATTCACGACACTTTAAACAAACCGAAGTAGCAGAGTTACTTACCTCTCCTGTCGATTTGTCTGAGTTGGCCAAAAGAGCAGCAAGTTGAGCTTCCATTCTTTTGATGATTTCATCGTTCGCTTCATCTTCCCTTTTATGCTCAAACTTTGGCTTTTCTTTTTCAGCATCTGTTGTCTGATCAGCTTTATCTACCTCTGCTTCACTTTTCTTCTCAACCTTAGCATCATCTACTGTAGCTTCACCTTCATCAACTGGCACAATCTCTGCCATGAATGCCTGAGTGACATTCTCATCATTTTCCAAGTGAATACTCCAGTCATATGAACCCTCTCTTGCAGTAGAGATCAACGCCCTTGAGTTAGAGTTGTTTGATGAACTTCTATTGTTTGAACTCTGACTCGAAGTCTCATGCTTTTGTTTCTGACATTCCCTAGCGAAATGACCATAACTTTGGCAGTTAAAGCACCTGACTTTGGCCTTGTCAAAACCAACGCTCTTTCCTACAAACTTCCTTCCAGTTCTGTTCTTGAACCTCTTCACACGTCTCGAAATCATGGCCATCTGCCATTGCAAATCCATCTCTTCTAGATCGTCAAGGTCAATCTGATCATAATCTTCATCTAAAGTAGAAGGATCAGATATCTTCCCCTGAATGTAGTTCTCATAAGAAGCAACGAATGAAGCAAGTAGAGCAAGATGTTCTTCAGCAGACTTCACACTCATTGGCATCGACTTTGTACTACTACTTTGCTTAGCGGCTGATGTTCTCTTGACTCCTGTTGATCCTCCTGAAGCAGCTACAAAACATACATCACCATCCTCATTTACTGTGACCTGCTCATTATCACACGAAAGAAATGCAGTAGCAGAGTCGCTAGAAGCATCATGAGATGAAGAAGATGTAAGCCCATTGTAGATCCCTGGATCTTGAACCTGATCATATCCAGTGTCTTTCTTCTTCATGCTGAGCTCATAAGCTCTTAGCTTTCCAACTACTTCTTCTAGCTCCTTTGTGTCATAATCTGCTTCCCCCTTAATCATGAGAGTGTAGATATCCCATTTAGCAGGTAGAGCATCAGGCAGCTTGTCATTTTTCTCTATGTCAGCATAGCAATCTACATCATAATTATCCAATTTTGACATCAGATGATAGTATCGAGTGATGATGTCCTCAAGTGACTCATTTTTTATATACTTGAACACAGCAAACTGCTTCTTCAGTATATCAACTTTGTTCTTCTTGACATCAGGATTTCCCTCATATCTCTTCTCTAGTGCATCCCACATTTCCTTTGAAGTAGTGTACTTCTTAAAGGTATGTTTGATGCTGTCAGGTAGAGACATCTTGATAGCAGCCAAGGCTCTCTTTTCAGCCTCATACATCTTCTTATCATTCTCTTGCATCTTCACATATGCTGTGACACTAGGTCTGCCTTCAAAGTCATGTGTAGGGTTTGTGTCCCGTCAACAATACAGATCCACATGCGAGTGTCCTGATATTCAATGAAGGATTGAAATCTATCCTTCCATGTCAAGTAGTTCTCCACCTTCATCATCTTAGGTGGTTTGTTGGTTGTGACAACCTCATGTTCCATCCTTAAGAGTTCATTCAATTTAGTCATGTTCGACATTTTAACGTAAGCAGACTGGTGAAACCGTACAATTTTAGTCCGAAACCTGTTTTTACTAAGTTATACCGTTAGATTCGTCTCGAGATTACGATTCCAATGATATATAATGTCGAAAACCTATTTCGGGATTTTCCACCTTCATCATTTTTTGTCCTAAAAATCCAAGGATTCCAACGGTGCAAACGGTTTCCTGTGACGAGTTACGGATGATTTTCTAAACACGAATCAGTGAAATTTTTCTTACGCACGGCAAGAAAAATTCCACCACTTGTCCGAAATGGTTCCAAGTTCGAAATGGTTATCCGGAATGAACTATATTAATCCGAAATGGGACAATCTGATCCGAAATCAAGCTTAACTGGTCCGAAATGGATTCTTCAGATCCGAAATGAGACTTAAAGATCCGAAATGAGCAACCCTTAATCCGAAATGATCCGTAATCCCTTGATTTATCCGAAATTCAACTAGTTCTGGTCCGAAATACAGCCTACTGATCCGAAATCAAATCAAACTGGTCTGAAATGCAAGTCAGGAGATCCGAAATGCAGTCAGAGGATCCGAAATAGTCCGAAATTGCTTGAATTCATTCCGAAATTGTTGCTGATTAATCCGAAATGTCTGTTTTCTGGTCCGAAATTGCCTGTTTCAATCCGAAATCCAAGCAGTTTATCCGAAATCACCAGCAGAACACGAACACAGCCCCCAAAAACGTCCAAAACGCTGATTTTCTGCAGGAAACGATTCTGAACCAAGCCAATCAAGAGCCTAATGCTCTGATACCAATTGTAGGTCCCGTGAGCCGTATGGATCGTAACAGAATCGTTGATCTAACCTAGAGTGCGGAATCCCCTATATCAGATTTCACAGAAAACGTGTAGAAACAGAAATCACTTTAAACCCGATCTTTATTGATTATCTTCAAACGATTACAATCAATCAAGATCTCCAAATTCGTCCAAGCCTTTCTCTTTTACGAATTCTCTCCAAAAGCTAATTAGGTGATTAGATGATTAACCTAAACCCTAATGCTAAGCTTTGTTTATATAGGACAAAGCTTTGCACATGGGCTAGGTCATGGGCTAGGCCCATTTCGCCTACCATCCCCCTATGTGGGTTTGGTTTGGCCCAATCACTCTTAATTAACTATTACAAAGCTAAACTCGCTAACTGTTTATCGTTTTACTAATTACAAGATATCCAAATACCAAATCTAAGCTGTTGTCACAAATATGCACCAACAGTGTGGGTGGGATAGTGGAATATCAGTGGGTGCAGAAACAGGTGTGACGGGTACCACATACGGTGGATAGTCGTCATCATCGATCCACCCGTTGAGGGTGTCGGCGTAACGTGGATCTATATGAGTAGCAAAAGGTGCATGGTCAAACAGTACGGGCACGGAATCGGGAAATGGTGCATCAGCAACAGGATCATTTATCAAGGGTGGAGCAACAGCGGGAAGATCAGCAACGGGTATATCACCAACAAGAGGTGCAACGGCTGGTGCATCATCATGGACAGGGTCATTCTCTAATGCAGGGTCAGGAGCAACTACAGGCTCTGGGGCCACAGCAGGCTCCGGGTCAACAAGATCCATATCAAAATCAGTAGGGATGTCAAGCAAAGGGTCAATAGGATCTACAGGCGCCTCTAGGGGCTGATCCATGTGAATAAACTCAATATCGTGGTCAGGATCGAAATCAGGGGGAAAGGCCGGCTCAAAAGCGTCATCGACCTCGTGGTCAAACTCGAACTCATGCGATGGACCCGGTACAGCTGACATCGCCATGTCAGGGTCAGAAGAGTGAGGCTGCACACCATGGACGTGCAAAGATGCAGATGCCACAGACTCCAATGAGTCCGGGACAGGTGAACCAACAGGAAGCTCCTCTATAGGGGCCTCAGCAATGGGAAGAATAACGTCAGCATCAACAGGGGTCCCGCCCTCATAGTCAGCCTCATGCGGATCCTCCTCAAACAGATCGATGTCGTCATCAGAAACGACAGCGAGTGGCATATCTACTACAGGGAAAACAGCAAGCGGAATGGGAGCAGGGATCACCGCAAGAGGTAGATCCCCGGCAGGAATGCCATCAGCAGGCTCAACTCCGACGTCAGGCAGCGCGAACGGCTGGAAATCATCGTCGTCAGTGCTGGTGGTGTCTTATGTGTAGACCTCTCGCTCTAATGGAATCTCGTCATCTGACACGATCGCCATGGGGTCTAGTGTGTCCGATACTCCTGTGTCTGATGATGAAACCATGACGTCTGTAACACAATCACATATATGCACATATATCAATCATAAAGTCAAATAAACATGTTAGCCACAATAAAGCAAACAAGTAATCATCCTAGTCTCCTAGACTACCCTCCCAGCCTCTCAGACTGAACCTCCTAGCCTCTCAGACTAACTCCCTGGTCTCTAAGACCAACCTCCCAGTCTCTAAGACTAAACCTCCCCAACCTCTAAGATTGGACCCCTCAGTCTCTAAGACTAAACCTCCCTCAGCCTCTAAGACTGAACCTCCCCAGCCTCTAAGACTGAACCTCCCCAGCCTCTAAGACTGAACTAATATTTTTGAAAAGTGTATTTGTGCCCTTTTTGTTTGTAAAAATGTTTTGTACCCTGCATCTGGACGTTTAGTGTATGCAATGTAAAATGTTTTCGTGAGAGCCCTAGTGATCATAGTCTAGACTCGAGAAAGAATCCTAGTTCGCTATGATCGATGCTCTGATACCAAGCTGTCACACCCTTGCTTTTGCGGAAGCGTGGGTTTATTTGGTGTGACTTCTTAATACCATAGCACAATCACAACAATGCTATATGAAAATAAAACGCATGATAGTCATCCATTCATCAAGTTTTAAAAGTTACCACAACAACATTGTTTTAAAAGTCGACACATAAAACAACATACAACCATGACGTAATTAAAAACATGTTCATACGACACGACAAAAGACTTGACTAGTAATACGGTTTAAGTCTTGTAACCCATCCAGGCAGGGGTCACACTTCCTAAACCTGGATGACATCATTATTCCTTACGCAGCTTGACGAGATTGCATACCTTGCCAGATCCACTAATTTCCTGAAATACATGTAGTTTGAAAAATCAACAAATGTTGAGCGAGTTCATGTAAAAGTGAGTGTGTATAAACCTTTGTAGTATGTATGAAAATCCATGGTATGTAGCAATTAAGGAAAAAGAGATCACCACTGGGTTGCAAAGCCAATGATATGTGTGAAGTGATGCAGGAAGACTCAAACCTAGCAGATTTTTGCTTCGGGCTCAAAGTTACCCCATGGTCCGTACAGTGGACTTAGGAGTTGGGCTAGCTACACCCAAATAGATCTACCACTCATGACCCTCGGTCCTACAATGAGGATTAATGGCCCCAAGTACCACCTACCCATTCACATGATCTAAGTAGTATACCCTCCTTAAGCTAAACATACCATGTATAAAAGTGTCTGTAATTACCGTAACATGTATTCCACCCCCGAAGTATAAAAACTGAAAATAGTTATGAGAAAAGGGGGACATGAACTCACAGAAGTGCGTATCCCGAAACGTAAGTCTCTAACTCAACTTGCTGCGTAACGACCTACACGTACTAATGCCTATTAGACGGATGGTCGTGGCCTGGCTTAGGGTTTAACGTTTTTGGAGAAATAGTTAGGTAACTATTCCGTATTCACACTTCTTATTTGTAGGATCGATTTGACCGATCAAATGAGTCAATTTGAATGTGTTTACACTATTTAGATGGCGGAAACATCTAAACAGCTTAGAATCAGACAGAAAGGAGTAGAAAACAGAATTGATTCACTTTTAACACTTGTTCTCTGTTATATAATCACTTGAAAAACTGGCAGCACTTCGTTACAACTTCTCGGAATGCGTACCAAATGAGAACTACACTAGCCTATATATAGGCATTAAGATTTCGCTTCAACCTGTCTCAAGCGAAATCTCATCACTTGATTTCGCTTGAGGCTTACATCACATACCCTGAAGCGAAACCCTTACAACACTAAATTAAACTTACATTTAGACCCCTACACTATACATACTTGACACTTTTAGACCCTAGACTTATGACATAGGCTTTAGACATCATGTATCAACAAACTCCCCCTTGGATAAAGCCGGAGTCTTCATTCTAGGTCTTCACATGGACTTGAACTTTTCTTCTCTAGGCTTAGGTTTTCTCAACAACAGCTTCCTAAGCTTTTCATTATCATCAGCTCTTTTCTTTTCTTCAGCAGCTTGCCTTTGAGCAAATGTCTCCCGAAGATATCTATCTTTTTCTTCTCGAGCCTTACGTTCCTTTTCAGCTTTCCTTTTGACTTTCTCTTCCAAAGCCCACCAAGATGACTTCCATTTAGTTCCAGAATTGATATTCTTTTGAAAACACACATTCACAACTCTCTGAAACTGCATTGCCTGATCTTTATCTTTTGGCGAATGATGAATCTTGTTGATGAACAAGCATTCTATATCTTTTGCCGAGCAATTAACCAGCCACATCGGATCAAAAACACGAATTTCTCTAAGTTCACCTCCTGCTCGATACGTGATCACAGCTTCAGTAGACAGACAACTATATACCCAGTGTATAAATCCTTTATAGAATTCTTGTTCCATTGGAGGTACTGGTATAATCTTCATTGTCTTTGGCTTCTTGATATTAAGAATCCTTTCTACAGCACCAGTATCAGGATTAACTCTTGGAATAATCTTTGGACGATGAGGTTTCCAGAATCTGAATCCCTTAAATGATTGAAATCTGATAAACCCCCACATTTTAATGTCATTCTTCCTCACAGGATATTCCAAAGCTTTAACCTGTGATAACTCCTCAACATCCCACCATGGGAGTGACATAAGATCAAACAACTTTTCAAAATACTGAACACCACATTCTCTTCTGACTGCATAAGCATTCACGTGTGGTAGAAAACCCCAACTAATAATATCTCCCAAAGAAATACTTCGATCCCGTTGATAAAACTTCAATGGTCTTTTGAACTTTCTGTCATGATCAACTTTGAACCATTTCTTTTTCTCTTCTTTATCCAGATCTTTCTTTGTACCATCAGGATTAAAATTTTTAAGAACTTCAGCAACTTTTCTTCTCAACTCATCACGATTTTCTTCAGAGAAAAATTCCATCAGTGTAGGCAACTGAGAAGTATCTTCATGTACACTTTCATCATCTTCCCAGTCTTCAACTTCTACTCGATCATATAGATCAGCATCTTCAACATATCGATATTCATAATCATCATAATGATCAGCATCAAACTCATTCAGCTCTCTTTCTAAATCAGAATTCATTTCTTCCTCAAAATCAAACTTGAACTCTGGATGATCTCTTCGAGTCATTTCTTTTATGATTTCCAGCGAATAATTATGAAAATGCTCTCCTTCTTCCCTATAAGTATCCAGTCTAAGAATCAACTTTTCAGCTTGATCAACATTTTGATTATCACCACGCTCCCCCTCACTTGTTGCACTATCATGTTCAACATTTGCATCATCTTGTAATAAATCATCAATTGCTTCTTCAGTTGTTTTCTCAGAAATTTTCAGACCAGAAGCACCTTGATCTTGATCATCATCTCCATCATCATCATCACTACTACTTGCAGAGATCACATCATCTTCTGCATCTTCTTCTTCATCTTCATCATCATCCTCTTCATCATCCTCTTCATTCTCTCCAATAAGAAGATCATCAATTTCAACATCAGCATCAAAAATACCAGAAACTGATGAAAGAGGACGAACATTCAGAATGATATCTTCAGAAACATCAACTGGAATAATAGCTTTTTCTTCAATTTCAGGACCCTTTCCCTTATCCTTCATTTGCTTATCAATTTCAGCCTGTTTCTTAGCTTTCTCTTCATCACGAACAATTTCATTGTATTTCAACTCTAGAGATGTACCCATCAACTTTTCCAACACTTTCTTCATCATTTTGCTTTCCTGTTCATTTCGTGCTTTCATTTCCTCCAACTCTTGATTTTTCAACTCATAGTACTTGAGATGTTCATCCCTATTCTTCTTTTCTTCCAGCAATTCTGCAATCTGAACTTTCATAATATCCATCTCTGCTTCATTAGATTCCAATTTCTTCAGCAAAGACTTGTTTTCAGCTTCAGTTGCCTTTAATCTCAAATCACGAATTTTCTCACGATTCTCCATCTTTTTACACTCAGCTACTAACTTCTTGTTTTCATCAGCTACAACATCAATTCTCTTTTCAACATGTATAATTTGTTCATCTGTTGCAAAGGTAATATTTCCAATATCATCAAGAGAAACATTCTCAGGAATACCAGGAAAAGTTTTATAACTAGAAGAACCAGGTGTAGTTTGAAGGATAGGTTGTGAAGAAGGTGGTGTTTGGATATTAACTTGTGGAGTAGAAATAGGTTCATGTGGTGGTGAGATATGTGGTGGTGAAGTTTGATGTGATGGTGAATGAGGTGGAATAGGTTCAGATGGTGGTATAGATTGACTGGTTCCTTCAGTTGTTTTCTTTTTCAAGACAATTTTTGAAATCTTGATTGTTGGACTAACAACTTGACTCTTCTTCTGAGCAACTTTCTTTTGAGCTCCTCTCTTCTTTTTACCACTATCCGGAGTTTGAGATTCAGATACATGTTCCGGTGAAGGTTCATAAACAGTATCATCTTTCTCTTGTCTCTTTCTCTTTTTTAACAACTTTTCTTTTTCAGTTGCTTCTTTAATTCTTCTTTGACGTGCAACTTCATCAATTGTTTCATCAGAAGAACTAGAAGAACTTGCGTCAACATCTTCAATCACTACATTGTCAGTAGCTTTACTTTGTTCAGGAACAGATTCAGAAAGTCCTTTCAAAAACTCTGTAGATCTTGGAGAAAAATGAATATCTCCTTCAATATTTGTTTCAATTTCAGTTTCAGCTTCAATGTTGATTTCAGCTTCAGTTTCAACATTAGCTTCTGCTACAGCTTCAACTAATTCATCTTCAGGTTCATCAACCAATAGTGTTTTAGCAACCTTCTTACGACGCTTCTTTGGTTGTGAAGACGAACCTTCTTCAACTTGCACTTTTGGAGTTGTTTTCTTACTCATCTTCTTTTGTTCTTTTACAAACCACACACTTCTTGAAAGTTTAAACTTTTCCAACTTCTCCAACTCATCAGCATAACCAGTTTCAGTTCTTTCATCTTCATTCCTCCAGTGTTCATGATTAACTGGATCAGGATCTTGATAATCTGGATTGCTTATAAAACCAAAAAATGCAACTTCTTTCTCTGGTTCAGGATGATTTGTATGATATCTTGCTAATTGAGCAATAGAATCATTATTCATGTGAGCCAGAACCAACAAATCATTCTCCATATTTCGAGCAATTCCTGGATAAGCATGATCAATCATCATTTGAATGAATCTTGGATATATCCAGCTTCTCCTTTTTGATGTCACCTCTTCCACAAGATAATGAAATACAATATGAGAGAAATTGTACTTCTTGTTTAAAACAAGAGCAACTACCATGTTCATGTGATAATCACGCATAGCATCGTAACTACCCTTTTGATGACTTAGAGCAATCAACACTGAATGAATAAAGAATTTGAACGGCTTTGTAAACTTTGATTTCAGAACATTAGCAGCTTTCACATCTCCAATGTATCCTATTCTAAGCAAACATCCTTTTACCATTCTTTCAGGAAATGCTGTTGGTGAATTTTCAGTATCAGGAAAATCTAGAATCTCACGAACATATGCCTCCGTTATCAGAATTTGTTTCTTTTCATCAGCAACCTTAACAAGAGAAGTAATTACTTTGTTTTTCTCATCATACACAGCATGCTTCCAAAAACGTTTGATGTGTGACTCATACACCATTCTTCTATCTGTTAAAGCTTTTTGAATTGGCAATCTTCTCATGAATTCCAGAATACTAGAGAACTCAGACAACTTTGAACTCCTTGTCACATCAAGATCACAACAAGAGTTGTGAAGAGCTTTGAATAGAATATTCGAAGGCTGCACATCAAATATCACAAAAATTCAAACACATTAGATAATTTTTTATAAAATTTCAAATTTACTCATCATTTCAAGCGATATCCATGATTTCGCTTAAAATTCATCTGAGCAAATAAGATCTGTTCAAGTGAGATGATATTTGAACATTTTGCTTGAAGAATCAACAAACATCAATAAATGCTCAAGCAAAATAGTAACAGAATGCTTTGACTGAAGCGACACTAACAACCTCTTGAAGCGACACTGACAAACCCTTGAAATTTTTTTTTTTTTAAACATATGATCAGATTGATCACACAGTCCTGTTCTACTTTCAATTCCGAGTAACCTGATATCAATTTCATACATTTTATCCTACACATCTGTTCTAGATCTAAGATTAAAAAACTGTTCATCCGTCAAATTTCTTAAACACACATATCTGAATCAATCAAACAACACACTATCATCTACACATGATTCCGACTACACACATATGTTTTGATTTGATTTTATTCAGTTAAAAACCCTAAAACTATGTGTTCTAACCCTAAAAGACGCCGACTCATCAAAAATCAACGAAAAACGGTACAAATCTCAGAAAATACTCACATTCACCATGATTATAGTTGAGTTTGCCAACTAAAATCACAAGATCTTGGTGAAATTTTGACAGAGTAACGGTAGAAAACAAAGATTTAGAAGTGTTCGCTTGAAGTCTCTCTGTCAGATCTTGAAGCGAAATGTTTGAAAATAATGACTGAAGCGAAGCATGTTGTCCTCTTATACTTCTGATGATTTCGCTTCAGGCATACTTACAACATCTTGAAGCGAAAACATAACATGAAGGTTTCGCTTGAGGCTTACTTAAAAACCTTGAAGCGAAAACATAACATGAAGGTATCGCTTGAAACAGATTTTAAGCGCAATTTTTCTTGAAGCGAAAACCTTAAAAAACTTGTTTTACATTTTGATTTTATCATCTTTTAATGTCACACCCAATTAACCAAGTCCAAGTTAATGACCTTGGTCAACTGACTAGTCTTACCAAGTCCAACTCAATGACCTTGGCTAACCAAACTATGAAGATACCGGATTTCTTGGAGAAAAAAAAATAAGTTCAAATTAATGAACTTTTGAATCATTTTAATCTTTCAAACTCTTTTTAATCAACAAAAACTTGTACCAATCATTGTACTTCATCACAAGCTTACCCAATCCTCATCAATCTCAGACATGATCTGCACAAGACTTTGAACTTTCGATTCCCAATGTCAATTGTCGAAAATAAAATGAGAAACTAAAATCTTTTTGGATTTTAAACTGAATAAGCTGAAACTATGTACACACAATCTTTTTGTGAGCGTGTTAAGGGATCATATCAGCTGCCGACGAAATACAAGTACCGTTAAGCTGTTATTTCATTTTAAGCATTAAACAATTCACGTAGATTGCCGATATACTGATCCTCTTTAAATTCTCACAAAACTTTCAATCTGCTCAGGATACAGAATTAATGTTTTAAGACTTAAACATCTACATGTGTCCCACCTCAGTATATACTCCCGTATCCAAACCCCAGTATTCAATCTTACAGGTGAGTATACCTAGATGATATCTGTCAGGGAATAAATTATAGTACGAGGGCCGTGAGAGCTCAGGTCGATCTTTCGATACGCAGAGAGATGACGGCTTCGACTTTTGGTGGGTCCCCTTTGGGGATCTTCTTTACAACAGCACATGATTAACAATTTTGCAATGTGTTATCATTTTTTATGCTGAGGGGAGGCTTATATTTCAAAGCAGCGTAAAGTATTCTCCGGGGACTAGGTCAGAAATTCCTTTCAGCAGAAGTCCCGGGATAATAACCCAGATATCACTAAGCATAAAGACCTAGTATCTCAGAATATGGGACCCTTCAAACAGGATTTCAGGGGTTACCTATATATCCTGTAGGTGTTCCCCACGTAAATGCAAGTAAATTTTATGTTTATATCCCAAACTAATCTACTGATTTTGTGAAAACCTATCGGCACATCTTTAGTGAGACTTCTTAATTACATTTTATACATTCCAATTCTTTAGCGTACTGCACCTGTCTAGCTGATGTACTATCATTTCCCTTTTATACACAAACTCATTTTTACTTTTTTCAAATGTTTTTGGTTTTTATAGATTTTATCATGTTTTTGTATTTTTCTGCAAACTTTCTCCCCCTAAAAAGAAAAACATATTCTTGTGTTTTTGTTTTTATCGAAAAGCAGAAAATAAACTGTACAAACAAAATTAACAACTTGACAAAGGTTCACGTCAGATCGCTGTCCAATTCGGCATCACATTCAACAACCCTCCCAGAATGCAGATTTTTCATTCCATTCAATTTTAAAAGATAATAAAACCTCTTTTTGTCAAATGGTTTGGTATAGAAATCCGCTTTCTGTTCATTGGTGTGCACATATTCAATCCGAATTAATTTTTTCTCGTTACAATCACGAATAAAATGGTGACGGATTTCAATGTGTTTTGTTTTTGAATGATGAACCGGATTTTTAGTAATATTAATGGCTGCTTCATTGTCCACGAAAATTGGAGTATCTAAGAATTGCAAACCAAAGTCACGCATTTGCTGTTGGATCCAAAGGATCTGCGAACAACAGCTGGAAGCTGAAACGTATTCAGCTTCACAAGTAGAAAGCGCTACAGTGGTTTGTTTCTTACACTGCCAGGTAACAAGTCGAGTTCCTAAGAACTGACACCCAGCAGTGGTGGACTTTGCGTTCTGTTTGCAGCTTCCGAAATCTGAATCAGGGAAACCGGATAAAGTAAAGTCACCTAATCTAGGATACCACAAACCGACGTTTGGGCAGCCTTTCAAATACCGTAGTATACGTTTCACGATTGTCAGGTGTGATTGCTTCGGATTCGACTGATATCTGGCACATAAGCATGTCGGATACATGATGTCCGGACGGGAAGCTGTTAGATACATCAGGGAACCAATAATTGATCGGTACAATGTTTCATCCATCTTCACTCCATTCTCATCTGGACAAATCCCATGATTTTGTGCAAGAGGAGTGGATGCTGGACTGCAATCTGCCATATCAAACTTTTCTAGCACATCCTTCACATACTTTGACTGATGAATGAAGATTCCGTCGGGCATTTGTTCTACCTGCAACCCGAGGAAAAACTTCATTTCGCCCATTGAGCTCATTTCAAACTTTTTCTTCATCACTAGCTCAAACTCTTTGCACATATCGTCGTTGGTGGATCCAAAAATAATATCATCCACGTAAATCTGCACAATCAACAAATGGTTTTCTTTTTCTTTAATAAACAAAGTGCTATCTACTGTACCTCTTGTGAACCCGTTGTCCAACAAGTATGTCGAGAGCGTTTCATACCAGGCTCTCGGGGCCTGGTGAAGTCCGTATAACGCCTTGTCCAGTAGAAACACCTTGTTTTTGTGCTGTGGATCTGTAAAACCTGGCGGTTGCCCCACATACACTTCCTCTTTGATAGTTCCATAGAGAAAAGCAGATTTCACGTCAAGTTGATATACTTTAAAGTTCTTCCATGATGCAAAGGCCAGAAAAATCCGAATTGCCTCTAGCCTTGCAACTGGTGCGTAGACTTCATCATAATCAATTCCTTCTTGTTGACTGAATCCTTGAACGACCAGTCTAGCTTTGTTTCTCACCACGACTCCTCTATCATCTCTTTTACATTTGAAAACCCACTTTGTCTTAATCAACTTTTGATTCTCAGGCAAATCTACAAGTATCCAGACGCCCAGCTTCTCGAATTGTTGTAACTCCTCCTGCATTGCATTAACCCAGCTCTCCTCGGTCAATGCTTCCCTGTATGTCTTGGGCTCTATCTGCGAAATAAAACATTTCAATGAGACTTCTTTTTGCATATCAGCAATAGATGAATAGAAACATGTAAGAGCTTGATCTATTTGATGTCGAGTTTTGACACCACTTTGCAAGTCGCCGATAATTTGTTCTGAGGGGTGATAGGATAATGTTCGTGGCATTGCACTGTCAGGCACTACAACTTCCGATTCCAGATTTGAAATGTCAAGATCCACGATTTGATCAACAACCTCTTCTGTTGTCTCATTTGGTTCCTCGTCAAAGGTAGGAGCGGGTTCCTCCTCTGAGTCGTCAGAAACGTCAAATGACGGAGCTGGTTCCTCTGGTTCCTCTGGTGGTATATGAACGGTTCCACTTGGTCCGGCTTCATCATCATGAGTACCAACGTTGGGTGTAGGAACATCTAGCGGTCTAGATTCTGGCTCTGACAAATGACTTTGTTGATACAAGTACATGAGAGCTACTTCCTCCTCACTCGGCTCGGATGGCAGATGAAACGATTCCCAGAGTTTATCGTAGTCAAATAGGAATCTTTGTCCGGGAAGTTGAGGTGACGGAGTATGCTTCTGACAATCCACATGAAGGACCTGAATCACCTTACTCAGACATGGTACGAACACCCTTTTTAGTGGGCTGGCGTATCCTACAAAGAAACCTTCATTTGATTTTGCCCCAAATTTTCCGTCTTCATCAATGAACGTACACGGTGATCCGAAAGGTTCCAAGAACTCAAGATTCGGCTTGTAACGATGCAGCAACTCAAAACATGTCTTTCCATACTTCTTGACAGTAAGAACTCTGTTCAGTGTATAGCATGCTGCAGATACAGCTTCACTCCAGAAGAAAATAGGTAGCTTGGAATCTGCTAACATTGTACGTGCTGTCTCGATTAGGGTTCTATTCTTTCTTTCAGCTACGCCGTTTTGCTGTGGAGTATACGGCGCACTGAATTCATGAAGAATTCCCTTTTCATTGCAAAACTCGTACATTCTGTTGTTTTTAAATTCAGTTCCATTGTCGCTTCTAATTCTCCGGATAGGCAATTTGTATACTGTTTCCATCTTCTTGAAAAGTATCATCAAAGATTCAAATGTTTGATCTTTCCGTTCTAAGCACACAACCTAGGAAAATCTTGAAAAATCATCTGTAACCACCTAGCAATACAAATCCCGACTGATGCTCTTAACATTGACAGGCCCGAAGAGATCCATGTGCAATCTCTCAATAGGTAACCTGATCGAATTCATGACCTTCAAAGGATGTGATTTCCGAACCTGCTTACCTTTCTTACATGCAATACAATCATCATTTAAATGAAAATTTTTAAAGTTCACGCCTTCAACAAAATCATTATGAACCAAAAAATTCATTTTGCGAACATGAATGTGGCCCATCTTACGATGCCACATGATTGAATCTTTTTCTGTTGCTTTGTTTTTAGACACAAAACACTGTTTCTGATGAGACGTTGGCGTTGCTGTACTCATATCAAGATAATAAAGATCATACTCCCGTGGAGCACGCAACAACACCATCTCATCAGGGATTTTAAACCCTGGTTTCAAAACCACACATTCAGTTTTTGTAAAATGTACGCTGAAATCTTTATCACAAATTTGTGAAATACTGAGTAGATTGTTTGTCAACTCCACTATGTAGTTTACTTTGTCAAAGGATATCACACCATTTGTCAAAATTCCTTGACCAACAATTCTTCCACCTTGACTCCCAGCAAACCCTACATGACCTCCATTGATGGATTTTACATCATAGAGTAAAGCAAGCGTCCCAGTCATGTGCCATGACGCACCACTATCCATTATCCATTTTGATAGAATTGACTTGGGCAGCCCCTGCAAACATCATAACAAATTTATTCAAACAATGAACTCCAAGACTTTTTGACTTCTGAAACACTTCCAAACACTACATCACACTTTTCATCAATCTTAGGAAAGTCAAATGTGACGTTTGGAACAACAGATTCTACTTTTGATTTTACCATATTTTCTTTGATAGAAAGAAACTCTGCAAGAAACTTATCAAGCTCAGATTCAAATTCTTGTTTATCATTAGCACCCACTTTTGATGCATAAAATTCCTTTGTTCCTTTGACTTTTCTGTCAACCATTTTTCCAAAAATATTTTGAACAGTAGGATTAAAAGCTTTTGAATCAAACTTTAACTCGTTCTCCATTTTCTTTACCTCAACTGATTGTGATTTGATTTCAACAACTTTTGTTTCATTTTTCAAAATGTTTTCCATCTTTTTCTCCTCAACCGATGGTTTTGATTTTACAATCCAAAATTGATTTTCAAAAGTTTTCGTTTTTGGATAAAACTTTGAAGTCATTTGGGACTTTGAAGATTCACCAATATCAAATGTCGATTTAGGCTTATCTTCCAACTTCAAAGATTCTCCTCTTTTCAAAATGCGAATTGGAGAAACCATCGGCTTTTTGCTCTTTGTGTTAACTGGTGACTTAGGTTGATATTTTTTAACAAATGGTTTAATGACAGATTTTTCAAAAACTTTCTTGCATTGTCTTGCCATGTGTCCGATTTCATTGCAGCGGTAGCAAACTCTTTTATCATATTCGACAAAAGTTGATTTAAACGACTCTTCTTTCAGTTTCTTCGCTGTATTGAAATCATCAATCGCTTTTTGACTAAAAATGTATTCCTTTTCTTCATCAACACTTGGACCAGCAACAAAAACATCATTCATTTTATTTTTTGGCTTGACAACCTTCTTAGCCAACTTTTTCTCAAAACCAATTCCTTTGTTTTTAAAGTTGTTACCATTTTTCTTGTTACCATTACCTTCCCATTCTTTTTTCCCAAAGTTGTTGACACGTGTTGTAAAAAATGACTTTTTAGATTTTGAAAAGAATTCTTTGTTATTAACCTCATCAATGTTCATTTCAACCAATCTAAAAACTTTCTCAACATTCTCAATTTTCACATTCTGAAGAGGATACTCGAAATCGGAATAAAGCTTGTCAGTTCCAATCATAGTGTAAACCACCATAATCGAATCATCATTCGCACTCTTGTCCGATTTCGGTATAAACCGTTCCAAGAAATTACTCTCATCTTCAGAATCTGTAACACCTTTCTCAGATTGTGATTTCTCAGAGTTATCAATCTCTTCATCTAACACCTGATCGACAACAGTTTTGATAATCTGTGATTCGTTATCGGTGTCGGATGCAGAGAATGTAACATCGATGCTTTCAGGCAAATCATCCTCAATTGATCTCAATTTGAGATTCAAAGCAGCTTCCACCCCATCTGGATATTTCTGTGTGTAATGATTCCACATTGGGGGTGGAACACTATTAAAGACCGGTGTTTCATCAGGTTGTTTTGGGACAATCTGTTCAAGGACATATGATGAAGCTATATAACTCATCAACTTCTTATCAATTCTTTCATTTTCAATTTTTGTTAACTCCAATTCCTTTTTTAATGAAGCAATTGTGTCCAAATAAAAATTTACTTCCATTTGTTTATCAAAAAGTGTTGCTTTTGCTAATTTTGTGGCTTTATCATTTTCGACACTTTCCTCTTTAATCATTTTAACTGTTCTAGCTAGAGTATCATATGCTTCTTTGACTTGTCCTAGATCAAATTTTAACATGTCAGCATGTTTTTTCAATTCCTGAAACTTAGTGTCTTTTTCAAGACACTCCATGCACGGTTGTAAACACTTTTGGCATGGTGTTTCAGATATTGAATTTACTATCTCATCACATTCTGCTTCATAAACAGTTTCTACTTCTAGTTTACCGACATTTTTCGACTCTGACTCAGACCGTTTGACTGATTCGTTTCCCTGAACTCCAGATTCCTCTCGTTTGACAGACTCATTACTGACAGACTTAGACTCCTCAGATTCTGAGTCTACCTCTCTCAGTTTCGCCATGAGAGCCTTGTCAGCAATTTCTTTCAATGTGTCTTCGGTCATTTCCTTTGTCACATCGATCATTTCTTCAACAAATTCTTTCTTCTCATCATATCTTGGACACAATCCGGTCCTTGGTTCTTCAAAGAAATCTGCAAAAGATTCAAAAATTTTAGGAGGCATGATAGATCTCAAAGAACTAGTTAATACCTCCTGCTCAGATTGAGATTGATGAACTTCAGCAGCTATTTCTTCAAAATTACCTGCTTTTTCAACAGAAACCTCTTCAACAACTACAGAAACATCTTCAGTAACTGTTTCTGGTTCAGATACTACCTCAGAAATTTCCTCAACTTTAGCCATCATTGCCTGTTCATCACTACCAGGAATATATTTATCCCAGTTGAACCCTGCAGCTACCTTCTCATCTTCTTGATTCACAATCATCGCTTTTTCCGGTTTATTCTCAATTTGTGGTTTTTGAACAGTATGCTGTTGATTTGGTCGATGATAGATTGCTTGCTTGTAATAGTCGTTGGTGAACGGGTTTTGATGATTGTTTACTTCACGATTCGGACATTCTCTCTTAAAATGACCACGTTCTTTACACTTGAAGCACGTAACTTTCGATTTGTCGAACCCTAACTTCTGATCAGGACCTGAGAGACTGTTTCTGCCTGTGATCTCCATAAACCGTTGTGCTCTTCTAACCAAACTTGCCATGCCCCATTTTATATCAATCAGTTCAAGTTCCTCCGGATCAATCTGGTCGTAATCCTCTTTGGTCATATCAGGATTACCAATCCTACCCGCCACTAAGCCTTCATAAGCCTCTAGAACGGAAGCAAGTACTGCAATGTGTTGTCTCGCGGCAGTTTCAGTAATTTCATTTCCATTCTTAATATTCACCGCGATATTGCACTGCACCCCAGAAACATAAGCCTGATTACTTGAACTTGTAGAGCTTTGAGGTGAAAACTGTTCTTGAGCTTTGAAGTTTGGGTCACAATTCGCAAATGGTGAAAAATTTCCAGATTGAGGAGTGTTTAAAGAAACACTTGAGGTGTTATCAGCAATGAACCCTGTCTGTATTTTTGGACTTTGATTTGTTGAAGCTGTAGGGTTGTTTTTGTAATACAACGATACATCTTGTTGAACATTAGCTGATTTCATCTTTTTGATCTTCAGCAACTCTAACTCATGAGCTTCAATCTTTTCTATGAATAGGCTAAGATTGTAATTTGCAAAGTCTGAATTGTTCTTTAGCATCATCAGGTATGTACCCCACTCGTCATAAGGTAACGCATCAGCTAGTTTGTCAATCCATTCTTCATCTGTCTTTTCAATCTTTAATCTATTCATCTCAAGCACCAAATGACAATATCTTTCAATTAGTTGCCTTGTAGTTTCACCCTTCATACCGGTAAAAATATCAAACTCTTTCTTGAGCAATGCCTTCTTATTCTTGATCATGGAAGCACTACCTTCAAACTTTGCTTTCAATGCAAACCACATAGATTGAGCATTATCTTCATATTGCAATAATACTAGAATGTCTTCTTTGATAGCCTGCTGGAGAATACTAATCATCTTTTTCTCGGCTTTGAAATCATTCTGTTCTGATTCTGACAGGCTCTGAATATTCTTCTTGTTGTTTAAACCATCAACTGGTGGAACATACTGTTTCACTATTTTCATCCAACATTCAAAATGATTAGCCTGAACCCAGTTCTTAAATCTGCCTGACCATCCTGCATATTCATCTATGTTCATCAGTTTGGGAGGCTTTTGCATTGTTCCCAATTCGTTCTCCATGTTGACGTTCTGTATAACACTACCCGAGGTTTGTCCTGCTACCATACCACTGCCCGAGAAGAAGTTATAAAACTCTTGGTTTTCCATTTTTAGAAATTTACCGAGTAATTTTAAAATTTTCACACACACTTTTCACAAAATCAGACTATCGAACAAGTTCACGAACACTATGGACTATCAGTAATCTCAAGCGAAATCACTTAAACTTCAAGCGAAATCACAGAAGATTTCAAGCGAACCCCACAACTCAAATGCAATATGATTTCGCTTCAAACAACAAGATCTCAAGCGAAATCTATAGTCTCGCTTCAAACAAACTTTTCAACCAAATACAGACTCCTCAAGCGAAATATACGATTTCGCTTCAAGCAACCAGAATATTTCAAGCGAAATCCACGTTTTCGCTTCAAAATACCAACAACCAATCTGCTCGCTCAAGCGAAATCTGGTTTTCAAGTCATTTTTGTCAATTTTAGTCCGAATTTTAATCTGAATTTCTCAAGGCTTTGTTAAAACACACTTTTACACACACTGTGAAAGTCTTAGTCCATTTTGTCCGTGTTTTCGTCCAGAAATCAATTTTTGTGAGTAAAAACCAACTGATTCAAGTGAACACACTCATAACTGGCTCTGATACCAATTGTAGGATCGATTTGACCGATCAAATGAGTCAATTTGAATGTGTTTACACTATTTAGATGGCGGAAACATCTAAACAGCTTAGAATCAGACAGAAAGGAGTAGAAAACAGAATTGATTCACTTTTAACACTTGTTCTCTGTTATATAATCACTTGAAAAACTGGCAGCACTTCGTTACAACTTCTCGGAATGCGTACCAAATGAGAACTACACTAGCCTATATATAGGCATTAAGATTTCGCTTCAACCTGTCTCAAGCGAAATCTCATCACTTGATTTCGCTTGAGGCTTACATCACATACCCTGAAGCGAAACCCTTACAACACTAAATTAAACTTACATTTAGACCCCTACACTATACATACTTGACACTTTTAGACCCTAGACTTATGACATAGGCTTTAGACATCATGTATCAACATTATTTATTTTATATTTCCTTCCCAAGGATGGGGGTTTTTATACATGTACACGTTATAATTCCGAATAATATATTTTAAGTCCCACTTAGAAAATATATTTCTAACCACTTGTCTAAAATATTTTAATTCCAAAATATATATATTTTCCCAAAAATATTATATTTTACTTTATACTTTTTCCACATAATACTTTATCAAAATATACGTATGAGAGTATTTTCCGGAACATACATAAGTTACATTTTAGAGTTCGCGTTGTAATAACAATACTGGTGTAACTTAAATATTTATTTGTGAGAGTTTTAGTATTATTCTGGTGTCGTAATATCATGGTATTATAAGTTATATTATTTTTACTCTAAAAATAATATATTTAGTTCTTCAAAATAAACAACTAATCACACAAGAGTTTTAGTAATAAATATATATTCTAAATATATATTTATCAAATTTTATTTACGAAAATCATCCTCCGGCACTTTAATATTTTTGTAATAAAAATCATGGCGAAGTTTATTTCAAAAATAAAGTTAGAAATATATTTGTAAATACTTGTTAGAGAAATATTTCTAAGTGTTAAAATTCTAGAAAAATTTCGCCAGAGTTTCCTTTGTAAATGGAGGCGTCCACGCTTACTAGCGTATCATTTTCTTTTGTAAAATCAATCAAACAATTTAACAATCAACAACATACAATTTTTGATCATCAACTTTGACAAAAGTAAACATGAACCATACACTTATGAACTTGAAAGTTTGTAAAAATATGTAGTAAATCACTAACACACTTAGTAGGTCTTGTTATCTTTAAAATATGATTTAGTTTCTTAAAAACTTTATTTTTAAAGAATATGTATTTTCACAACTTCTACTCATGATTTCCGAAAATATTTCTTTGTGGGATTTTCTTTCTACACAAGTGTTCATACACTTGTTTACTTACTAAAAATGTTTTTAGTTCATACAAGATCCGAGTTTCAACATAACTAGTATTTTTCACTTGGTTCTTCCGAAAAACCGCTCATAGATCTTAAGATCTACAAGTTTACATCTTTATTTTTCAAGAAAACTTATATTTATTCAAGTTCAAAGTTCATGTGTGGATGGTTTCATCATCCTTCATATCTTTAACCTTTACATCTTACTAGTTCATGTTCTTAAACATGATCTAGCAAGTCTAGATGATGAACCATCTTACTTCTACTAACCAACATCATCCAATAATCATAACAACACAAGATCAACATGATTTCAACATCATTTAACCCTACATCTTCCCTTTATTCACTCTTTATCCTTTATGTTTCAAGATTAGTTTATGTTCTTTAGTGTTTCTTAATATTTCACCATTCAATCACCTATTATCCACTAAAAATAAGAACAAGATGAATATTTGAAGCACTTACTACTAGCACAAGGCTAGGGAAGTTTCAAAGCGTAAAAGTGGTGGATAAAAGAAAACAAGAGTGGTCCTTGAGCTTCCGAGTGCACCAAGCTTGCTTGTTGGACCTCTAACACCTTTGGATGTATGGAAAATGGCTTGAACAAGACTTGATGGTGGTGATGGGTGGCGGCCGAAAGTGAGGGAAGAAGGAAGGAGAAAGCTTGTGTGTTTGTGTGTTGTTGAGAAGTGAGAGAGTGGTTAACCTTGGTGTTTATTTATAATCCATTATCCTCTTTAACCATCATGTATTATGCTTCTTAATGTCCAACACTAGCAATTATAATAATCAAAAGAATGCAAGGGTGGGTCACCCTTATGGTGACCGTCGAGTGGGGGGGGGGGGGGGTATGGGGTTGGGATGCAATTGATCTTGTTACTTATTTAGTTAAGTTCCAATGTTATACTTAGTGTGTTGTTGTGTGTTATATAATATAAGGTGTGTTTAGGTGCTCGGGGACCCTAACTAGCTCAAAAAAGTAAAAACAATATGTTTGGCAATATTTTCATGTTTCGGGTAAAGTCCGGTTGTTCGGTTGGATGTTGATTTGTTAAAGTGATAAATAAATCTTTAAAGTGTCTTTTATATTATTTTTAGTGACACAATTAATTCCTGACACTTTGGAAAGTGTCTAGGACTATTTTGCCAAGTTTTTGCACCTTACTAGCATTGTCAAATGCTGAATTTTGGTATTTTAGTGCAAAATTCTTCATTTAATGTGTGTTTTAGGCACTTCCGGGCACTATAACTGTCACCTAGTGACGCAGTTTTATGGTCCTCACTTCCCTACACTCCCTACTAGTGTAGTACTCTATCTCTGGCTCATACTGGCCTCAAAACATTGTCTGTCTAGGTGCTGGCATTGTCAGCATGTTTTCTGGGTTATCCGCTCACTGTGCTAACTGTGGTTTGTGCATCATTGTTGTCACTAAAGTTTGTGTGTAATAAATGAAGTGACAGTTTAGAATGTGATGCATGTGTATGTATGTAACAGAATTCAGTAAGCAGTTTAATCACAGTTGTAATCAAGCACAGTCATTAAGCACAAATTAAGAATTAATTAATTGTACGGATACCTGTAATTGTGAGGGTTGTCACACAACGTACTTTGACAAGTTTCACACTGCTCCTCCTGGTCTTGTTGACTTTCTAGTCGGTAACCTCAACGGGTTGTTCTGTAAATCGGAGGGCATCATCAATATGCATTTCATCCGCAGGGATGATCACGTTTTCTTGTGTTGGACTCTTCTTGAGGTTGGATACATGAAACGTATCATGTACTCCATTAAGTTCTTCCGGTAACTCCAACTTGTACGCCACAGTACCAATTCTTTCCAAGATTCTGAATGGTCTGATGTATCGTGGATTCAGCTTTCCACGTTTTCCAAATCTTACTACGCCCTTCCAAGGTGAGACTTTTAACAACACTTTGCCTCCCACCTCGAATTCTAATGGTTTTCATCTTCGATCAGCGTAGCTCTTTTGTCGATCTCGAGCCGCCTTAATGCGTTCTCGGATCTGCATAATCTTGTCGGTTGTCTCTTGTACAAGTTCAGGACCAACCATACGTTTATCTCCTGCGTCTGCCCAACATAAGGGCGATCGGCACTTGCGGCCATACAGAGCTTCGAACGGTGCGGCTTTTATACTTGTAAGATAACTGTTATTGTAGGAAAACTCAACTAAAGGTATATGAGTATCCCAGCTGCCGCCTAGGTCCATAACACATGCACGAAGCATATCTTCTAATGTTTGTATAGTCTGTTCGCTCTGGTCGTCTGTTTGTGGATGGAATGCCGTGCTTAGATCTAGCTGAGATCCAAAGGCTTCCTGAAAGGATTGCCAGATTCTTGAGACAAAGCGTCCATCTCTGTCTGAAATAATTGAGATAGGCACTCCATGACGTGCCACGATTTCTTTTAAGTATATCTCAGCAAGCTTTCCAGTGCTGTCTTTCTCTCGGATCGGTAGGAAATGCGCAGACTTTGTTAACCGATCGACTATCACCCATATCATATTGTGCCCTCTCGGGGTCCTGGGTAATTTTGTTATGAAGTCCATAGAGATTTGCTCCCACTTCCACATGGGTATCTCTGGTTGTTGGAGTAGCCCAGATGGTTTCTGATACTCAGCCTTAACCTTAGCACAGGTAAGGCACTTTCCCACATAAACAGCAACATCGCTCTTGAGTCTTGGCCACCAATAGTAATCCTTTAAGTCTTGATACATTTTGTCCGATCCTGGATGGATCGAGTATCTCGACTTGTGCGCTTCATCAAGGATGACTTCTCGTATACCACCATAGAGTGGAACCCAAATACGCTTTTAAAGTATAAGGTTCCCTCTTCATTTGGTACCATGTATTTCAACATACCTCGGAGGTATTTAGCTTTACGGTTTTCCATCTTAAGGGCTTCTTGTTTTGCGTCTCGAATACGTGCAGTGAGATTCGTTTGAATAGTCATTTCTAATGCTCTAACCCTTAGGGTCTTAACCCTTTCTTTTCGACTTAGTGCGCCTGCTACAACATTTGCCTTTCTAGGATGGTACTTAATCTCACAGTCATAATCGTTCAGCAGTTCGACCCATCGTCGCTGGCGCATGTTTAATTCCTTCTGATCAAATATGTGTTGTAAGCTTTTGTAATCTGTGAAGATTGTACATCGAGTACCATATAAATAGTGTCGCCAGATCTTCAAGGCGAATACCACCGCGCCGAGTTCCAAGTCGTGCGTGGTGTAGTTTCTTTCATGCACCTTCAACTGTCTTGAAGCGTAAGCGATGACTTTTTGGCGTTGCATGAGTACGCAACCCAAGCCTTGTCGTGAAGCGTCGCAGTATACCACGAAGTCTTCAGTGCCTTCGGGTAAGGATAGTATTGGTGCATCGCATAGCTTATTTTTAAGTAGTTGGAAGGCTTCTTCCTGCTTGTCACCCTAGTCGTACTTCTTGTCTTTTTGTGTTAGGGTAGTTGGCGGTTGAGCTATCTTGGAGAAATTCTCAATAAACCGTCGATAATAGCCCGCTAAGCCCAAAAATTGTCGAACTTTAGTTGGGGTTTTGGGGGCTTCCTAATTCTTTATTGCTTCTATCTTGGACGGGTCTACATGAATACCCTTCTTTTTCATAACGTGACCAAGAAATTGTACTTCGCAAATCCAAAATTCGCATTTTGAGAATTTTGCATAAAGTTTCTCTTTCTTCAGTAGTTCTAGAATGGTCCTGAGGTGTTGTTCATGCTCTTCTTTCATTCGCGAGTAAATCAGGATATCATCGATAAATACAATCAAGAATTTATCGAGATATGGTTTGCATACGCGGTTCATCAGATCCATAAATACCGCTGGCGCGTTCGTCAGCCCAAATGGCATCACCAGGAATTCGTAATGCCCATAGCGTGTTCTGAATGCAGTATTTGGTACGCTTTCCTCTTGAATTCTTAACTGATGGTATCCAAATCGAAGATCGATCTTGGAATAGTAGCTCGATCCTTGCAATTGATCAAATAAGTCATCAATCCTCGGTAGTGGATACCGATTCTTGATTGTGAGCTTGTTCAGTTCTCTGTAATCGATACACATCCGCAGTGTTCCATCCTTCTTTTTCACGAACAATACTGGAGCTCCCCATGGCGAGAAGCTTGGCCTTATGAATCCTTTATCCAACAACTCCTGGAGCTGTGTAGATAATTCTTGCATTTCGGATGGTGCAAGCCGATAGGGTGCCTTGGCTACAGGAGCGGCTCCTGGAACCAAGTCTATACGGAATTCGACTTGTCGTTGCGGAGGTAATCCTGGCAGATCTTCGGGAAAAACATCAGGGAATTCCTTCACCACAGGAATGTCTTCGAGTTTCGGCTCTTCAGCTTTCTTATCTACAACGTGCGCTAGGAAAGCAACACATCCTTTCCTTAAGCACTTCTGTGCCTTCATACAGCTGATGATTCGTAGAGGCGCGTCTCGTTTTTCTCCATGTATGACGAGAGTTTCATCATTCGCCAGAGGGATGCGAATGATTTTCTCGTGACAAATAACTTCAGCTTTGTTCTTGGACAACCAGTCCATTCCGACCACTACATCGAAGCTACCCAATTGAATAGGTAAGAGGTCGATGCTAAAATTTCGTTCACCAAGTTCTAATGAGCAGCCTCTAACAACTTCGCCCGATTCAACAAGTTTACCATTGGCTAGCTCTATAGAATAAGGAATATCTAATCTACTCGATTCTATTCCAAGCATACGTTTAAATTCCACAGACATGAAGCTATACTCGGCACCAATGTCAAATAATATGGATGCAAAGTGTTTGTTAACGAGAAACGTACCGGTGACCACATTAGGGTCCTCGCGTGCGTTCTTTGCTCCAATCACAAATGCTCGAGCCTGAGCGTTGTTCCCCTTTGGGCAGTCTTTCATGAAATGCTCTTTGCTTCCACAACTGAAGCATCCTTGGTGTCACACCCCGACCGCGTAAAACAACAAATCGCGGCGGAAACATCGGGGCGTGTTGCAACAGAATTAATGTTTCATAACCATGGATACCAAAAAGTGTTTCGTTTTATTAAACATTGAACAATTACATTGTCTTGAAATCTAAATACACTATTTAAACATAGTCTATCATTGTTATTGAGTCACTAAGGCCTTGTCCAGTCCTATGTGAGCATGCATCTTATCAATTGATATCATCCAACAATACCTGAAACATATATGAAAACGAGGTCAGCAAAGAAATGCTGGCGAGTACATAGGTTTTGTAGGAGTGTCGAAATCATGGCTAGTTTAGACGTTGCAATACTTTATTTAAAAACCTTGTTTTGAAAAAGAGTATAATATTGCAACTTAATTAACCAACTTAAATCAAGCGGGTTATAATTTGTAAAACCTTGTAGCCATGACTCTTAACCCAAAAACATTTGTTTTAGTAAACTATTTAAAAAAAACAATGATAAGTTCAGGTGATATGTATACATAAGAGAATAATGCATGATTAAATGAATAACCATGTAAAAATGAATTTGTATAAGATAAGTTGTTTGTAAATAAATGTCTTGTGAAAAGTATGTTACTTGTATAAAATGTTCTATGTCTCAAACTGAAATGATTCAAATAACGCTACCATATGTAATACTATACAAACACTTATATATAGGAAGTACCAGCGGCGTATCCACCATGCTTGTATCATATTACATACGCATCGTTACTTAATCACTTAATCAACCAAACCAAACAATGTAAAATGTTCATGTCAAGATGTAAATCGTGTAATATGTATAAATGAATAATATCGTATATCGCTTTGAAACCAATCGTTTATCCAATCGTTAAAACATCGTGTGAAACCCAATCGTAAATCGTTTAATTCGTTTTAGGTCGTGAAACTACTTAAATGATCGTCTCGCTAATAACATCCAAACCTTCGTGACTCGCATTAATAAACCCTTACCAAAGGATAAATTAACAATTCGCATTAATAAACCCTTACCAAAGGATAAATTAACATCTCGCATTAATAAACCCTTACCAAAGAGTAAATTAACAATTTCAGATTCAGTCGCTACCACTACCCCCACACATAACCACGGGTGCAGTAAATAACGGGATTTGTCAGATCCTATGGTACCATAACCTAATACTGGTCGGCTTGATCATTGCTAATGAATGTCATTTGTTATGTAAATACAACCAACAAGTTTGTTCACTTTATGAAATCGTTATTAGTTTTGTATAAATCGCCTTAATCGTTTTTTGAAACCATCGTTATAACATCGAAAACATTTAGCACATATGAGTCACCCCAAAACAATTGAAAATAGTAAAATAGGGGAAGAATGTACTCGCCTGGGAGTGCGTAGGAGTCTTGAACAACTACCAAGTAAGCTAGAGGAGTCCCGGAAATCAAACGGTACCTAATATAGGTAACTACATAATTAACCCGGACCTAAATCGGAAGACTGGGTAGCAGGAGGGTTTGTAAACCAAATGAGTGTAGGAACTCATATGATATGGTTTTAACAAAGCCTACATACTAAATGAAACTTAACCTAAGTGTCTACGACCCATTACGACCCGTTTAGGTAGCTTATGCTACTTTAACGCGTCGTTTGCGTGAAACGCGTTCGGACCGCCTAACTAGCCCTATGACAAGTGTTATATGCCTAAACATGTTACATAATCAGTTATGTGACGAAAGTTTAGGTTACATATGCTTAATTACCAATTATACATGAAAAGGGTACTCAGGTAATTTACCTAAGGCATATAAATTACCTATCATACAACTACTTAAACGTCGTGACCATAAGGTATAACCTCGGAAGGTTATTCCCTACACTATGGTCACCTAATGTGTTTGGTCGGATCCTAATGATCGACCAAACTGGGTCGGGTTCGAAGGCATAGGCGATTTATTAGATCGCCTACCCTACGACCCTAGACAACGTGGTAATCAGTGGGCATAGTCCCAAGGGACTATGACCATCGTGATTACAATCACGTTGCGAAGTTCAAACGAACTTCGCATTGACCATAACTGGTCAACGCTGAAAGTCAAACAAAGTTTGACTTTCTGACTCGAAAAGCAGTAAAAATAAGGAAAAGAACGAAAGAATACTTACCCAGGGTCCCCGAATGCTAACCCGGATCGAAATAGCTCAGGTATGAAACGAAGGTTCCAACTTAGAGCTTTCTTGATCAGATTTGGTGGGTTTTTGAATGGAAGGGGGGGTTGGGTATTTATAGGAAATGGTCCACCGCTAGGATCGTTTCTTGGAGAAGGAGGCAACGATCAAGGCCGTACACTTGTCGGAATGTTATGGTGCCACAAATGCTCCATAACTTAATGACACATCATCTCTAAACATGTGGTTAAGAATTGATTTGGTTGCAACTTGTGTTTAAACATTGAATCTGGCCCAGATCACTCACTCGCGTAGCGCGACGGATAGAGCCCTAGGGCTCGCGCTACGCGACTGCCTCACCTGATCCAGAAAGTTTCAAAAGTTACATGTTTGGTCCCTGCACGTGTTTCAAGGCATTTCCGACACTTCCAAGGCCCGTAAAGCCATCTTTAAGGCCCTAAAATGTTGCCTAAACATTGTGGACATGAAACATGTTCAAAAATATGTCGGAGGATGGTTCGTTTGGTCGTACGAACGCGATGTTCGCTTAATTACGACGAAATGCACACAAGCGCGAAAAACGATCCAAATGCCGCGACGAATGGATTTTTCTTAAGGCGAACACTAAAATATAATGTAGTCATGCTTACATAAATTTTTGGATGTCCGAATGTATGCAGAACGTGAGTTACGCGTAAAAATGCAAACTTGTGCACTTTTTGACGCTTTTAGTCCCTGAATGACACAAAAGTTTATTTTAGCATACCGAACACCTCAAAGCCTATTTCTAAGCTATGTAAAGGATATTTATGGTATGTTTAACTTATGTTCATGTCCCGGAAGGTCTGTTACAGTTCAAATTGGCATACTTTCGCAGTTTGTCAACTTTAGTCCCTGTAAGCGATTAAACTTTGATTTCACCACACCAAACCTTCCAAAACTTATATCTAAGTTATGTAAAGGTTATTTAAGGTATGTTAAACCTATTTCACTATTCCGGAGTGTTTGTTGCATTAAACTGGTTATATTTACGCATTAAAGCGCGTATAACCTTCCAGAAAGTGATTTAGAGTTTGAAATCGAACAAGAATTGATATGTGCAAAATGATACACATATTTTTACAATTCCCAAGTATGAAATATAATATTTCATTGGTTTGGTATTTGTTTGATGGCCGTGGAGGCACAGGTGTTACAGTCTCCCCTACTTTAGGAAATTTCGTCCCGAAATTTATTTAGAGGAAACTTGTAAGAGTTTAAAACATGAAGTTGAAAAGATCAAATAACAATGGTTAGGGTTCTTGAACTTCTAGTAACCTTAATAACATTATGTTTGCAATGTAAGAGGGACACTTATATACAAGTATATGAAGCGTCATTGGTGCGTCCACCATGCCTCCATTACATCGTTCTCATTTTGTTATTGTTGTCACTATCGGTTCTTTCACATAATAAACCTTACTAGATTTCTGTGCACTAAATTTCATAATTATGTGCGCATCCATAATTAGAGAATTCCTTGCACAGTTCACACAGTCTATTTTATAATGTGTAGGGTAAAACCAAATGAACAATCCTGTGATGAGCGTGACTTAGACCGCCATAGAGTCCTTTAGACTAAATCAATAAATGATTTAAATAGACTATCAAGGAGTCTGTCCAGCTACATCACTAGATGTCGTTCTTTAACCAAATTGTGGATCAATCTTTTTGACTAGACCACTAAAGGGTCTATCATCTAATACTGGAATGGTACTATATAACCCAAGGGTCTTAACTACCACGTAGAAGCCCATTAAGGATTTAAGGTAGTACCTTTTGAATATCCTGCTACGAATCTCTCATATGAAGATATGAAAGATCCTGCGAGGATTTGGATAACGAATATCCAGAGTATTAAAAACACTAAAATGCAGACGAGAAAACATGAGATGAATAAACACATAGTCACATAATTGCATAATCGTTTAATCGCAAAATCGTTAAATCGCAGAATCGTTTAATCGTAAAATCGTTTAAATTTGTTATCTTTGGACATGGGTATTTAAAGCATACTAGGAATCCAATCTGTGGATTTCACTTGGCACTTTAAATATTTTCAAGAATCTAACTATGAAAATAGGAAGATCTAAAAAGGAATTCGGCTTGTCCTAATTGAGTTGTAATGTACATATTAATGTGTACAAGGAATCCAATCAGGCTCCGAAATCAACGAAGGTGTTGATCGTGATCGGCTCCGGACATGAATAGATCAAGAGGTCATTAATAACAATGACGAACTGATCCAAATAAGGCTTGCAGACTCTATTTATTAAGTCCATGAAGATGGCTGGAGCATTTGTCAAACCAAAAGGTATGACTGTAAACTCGTAATGGCCATATTCCGTGCAAAAAAAACCGTTTTGGGAATATCTTCTTCGAGAATACGAAGTTGATAATATCCAAGACGCAAATCGATCTTGGAAAAGCATGAAACATTATGTAGTTGATCGGAGAAAACGTTGATTTAAGGTAGGGGGATATCGATTCTTGATGGTAAGCTTACTAGGCTTACGTTAATTGATATTCATTCGAAAAGATTCATTTTTCTTTTCACAAGGAGAACAGGAATTTCTCCAAGGTGAAAAGTCCAGACGGATGAATCCTTTATCAGACAACTCTTGAAGCTGTTTTGATAATTCTTGCATCTCGAACGGTGCAAGACGATAAGATAATTTAGATTTAAAAGAAACAAGTGTTTAAGGTTCTTAGGGAGATCACAAGTGATCGTAAAAATGACAGAACCACACGAGTAGTTTTGTCTTCGTGTTAACATCATAAGGTTGAATCAAACATTCATACAATTGCATTAGTTAAAAATAAAACCACAAATTTTATTTATATAACATCCGCATTGTTTTTAAATGTTACAAGATAACAACCAGAGGAAAATACAAAATGCTAATCGTTCATCGCTGCATCGTTGATAGCCGGCCTTATTGATGTTTAACACTCAACCATGTGCTGGATTCACATTGACGTTGGCGTTCGCATTTGGGTTTGCGTTAGCATTTGCATTCACCAGTCTTGGGCAGTTGTGGCGGAAGTGACCAATCTCTCCGCAGTTGAAACATGAACCCAGTGGGAATCTCACAGCATTCCCTTGAACCGGAGCTTGAACCTGAGCAGCCTGATTTTGTCCCAAACGACAAATATTGGCCAAATGCCCAAGTCTACCACACGTTGTGCATTTCTTGCAATCTTGTTGTGCAACGTGATGACCGTTGCAACGGGCACAATGAGGTGCGGTACCGGCATATGCTTTCTTTGCAGGTGGCTGAGCTGGTTGGTTCCGCGGGTACTGAGCAGTCTGTGCTGTAACAGCAAAGTTCTGAACATCCTTTCGCTTTCTTGATTTCTTTGACGTCTCACCTTCCTTACCCTTCTTGTTTTGACCTTTCTTGCTATCCTCCATGTCAGCTGTCTGTTTCTTGCCATTGTCACCCTTCCTGTGTAACTTGTTCTTCCGAATCTGCGACTCAGTCAATGTCGCTGATAACTCGATCGCCTGACGGAGTGTGGCAGGGTTACTACCAGTAAGGATGTCTTGTACCGAGTCAGGTAGGCCGTCGATGTACCTTTCGATAGCTATGTCAAGTGGGGTAACCATTGTCGGGCAAAGCAGACTCAGCTCCTCAAACCTATCAGTATAAGCCCTGTGCTCACCACTATCCTGCTTCAAATCATCAAATTCCTTCTCTAAGGCTCGCTGCTCATGACGAGGACAGAATTCCCTCATCATAAGAGCTCTTAGTTCAGCCCATGTCTGTGCCAAGGCAATCTCAGCACCCCTATCTCTCATAACCCCGTTCCACCATGTCAAAGCCCTCTTCTGAAATACGCTCGAAGCAAACTCGACCTTGCGATTGTCAAGACACTGCACGTGGCGAAAAGTATTCTCTATGCTTTCAAACCACTGAAGAAGCCCAGTCGCTCCTTCAGAACCACTAAACTTGAGTGGTTTAGCCTGGTTAAAATCCTTGTATTTGCATGGAACATTGTTGTTGTTGTAGGCTTGGATCCATTGAGCAAAGAGGTTTGGGAATTGAGCAGCCATTTGCTGCGCAATAATTTCTGCCAGCTCGGCAGTCTCTATCTGGTTTTCGCGTCGAGGAGGCATTGTCTAAAAGAGGAAACATGAAAGGAAACGAGTGAGAGAATTTAGACGAAAAGAATGAGATGAACAAATCTGATGAAAGCAAGGATAGTGGTCATTTGTTTGTTACTACAAAGCAACAAACGACCTCGGTGATTAATCAAAGTAAATAGGTAAAAATAATGTATCGCGAAGACATGCTCGCCTATAAGTGAACACTCATCCCAAGAATTCCCAGGTAAGCACAACTGGTCTCGCGTCTGATGAGATGTATACGAAGTGCTTGCCTAGACAGAAAACCCAGAATACAGGCATTCACCCTTCCAGTTTGCACGTGTTCACATTATTTAAAACCCAAAACCTTGACGAGATTTTGAAAATTCAAAGGGGTTCAAAACCTTACAATAGAGGGTTCAAAACCTAGAAATTAATCATCCTAGAACAGATGATTAGTTTTTAAAGCGGTTTTGAAATTTATGTTCTTGTTGTGGTCGTCGCCTAAGGATAGGTGACGGTATCGTTTTATGACTAAACGCAAGTAAACTCGCGTTAGGGTCCTAAGAAGGTTATAGACTAGGTCAAAGCATTACTAATTACTAATAACCTAATTCCCTATAACCATTGGCTCTGATACCACTTTTCTGTCACACCCCGACCGCGTAAAACAACAAATCGCGGCGGAAACATCGGGGCGTGTTGCAACAGAATTAATGTTTCATAACCATGGATACCAAAAAGTGTTTCGTTTTATTAAACATTGAACAATTACATTGTCTTGAAATCTAAATACACTATTTAAACATAGTCTATCATTGTTATTGAGTCACTAAGGCCTTGTCCAGTCCTATGTGAGCATGCATCTTATCAATTGATATCATCCAACAATACCTGAAACATATATGAAAACGAGGTCAGCAAAGAAATGCTGGCGAGTACATAGGTTTTGTAGGAGTGTCGAAATCATGGCTAGTTTAGACGTTGCAATACTTTATTTAAAAACCTTGTTTTGAAAAAGAGTATAATATTGCAACTTAATTAACCAACTTAAATCAAGCGGGTTATAATTTGTAAAACCTTGTAGCCATGACTCTTAACCCAAAAACATTTGTTTTAGTAAACTATTTAAAAAAAACAATGATAAGTTCAGGTGATATGTATACATAAGAGAATAATGCATGATTAAATGAATAACCATGTAAAAATGAATTTGTATAAGATAAGTTGTTTGTAAATAAATGTCTTGTGAAAAGTATGTTACTTGTATAAAATGTTCTATGTCTCAAACTGAAATGATTCAAATAACGCTACCATATGTAATACTATACAAACACTTATATATAGGAAGTACCAGCGGCGTATCCACCATGCTTGTATCATATTACATACGCATCGTTACTTAATCACTTAATCAACCAAACCAAACAATGTAAAATGTTCATGTCAAGATGTAAATCGTGTAATATGTATAAATGAATAATATCGTATATCGCTTTGAAACCAATCGTTTATCCAATCGTTAAAACATCGTGTGAAACCCAATCGTAAATCGTTTAATTCGTTTTAGGTCGTGAAACTACTTAAATGATCGTCTCGCTAATAACATCCAAACCTTCGTGACTCGCATTAATAAACCCTTACCAAAGGATAAATTAACAATTCGCATTAATAAACCCTTACCAAAGGATAAATTAACATCTCGCATTAATAAACCCTTACCAAAGAGTAAATTAACAATTTCAGATTCAGTCGCTACCACTACCCCCACACATAACCACGGGTGCAGTAAATAACGGGATTTGTCAGATCCTATGGTACCATAACCTAATACTGGTCGGCTTGATCATTGCTAATGAATGTCATTTGTTATGTAAATACAACCAACAAGTTTGTTCACTTTATGAAATCGTTATTAGTTTTGTATAAATCGCCTTAATCGTTTTTTGAAACCATCGTTATAACATCGAAAACATTTAGCACATATGAGTCACCCCAAAACAATTGAAAATAGTAAAATAGGGGAAGAATGTACTCGCCTGGGAGTGCGTAGGAGTCTTGAACAACTACCAAGTAAGCTAGAGGAGTCCCGGAAATCAAACGGTACCTAATATAGGTAACTACATAATTAACCCGGACCTAAATCGGAAGACTGGGTAGCAGGAGGGTTTGTAAACCAAATGAGTGTAGGAACTCATATGATATGGTTTTAACAAAGCCTACATACTAAATGAAACTTAACCTAAGTGTCTACGACCCATTACGACCCGTTTAGGTAGCTTATGCTACTTTAACGCGTCGTTTGCGTGAAACGCGTTCGGACCGCCTAACTAGCCCTATGACAAGTGTTATATGCCTAAACATGTTACATAATCAGTTATGTGACGAAAGTTTAGGTTACATATGCTTAATTACCAATTATACATGAAAAGGGTACTCAGGTAATTTACCTAAGGCATATAAATTACCTATCATACAACTACTTAAACGTCGTGACCATAAGGTATAACCTCGGAAGGTTATTCCCTACACTATGGTCACCTAATGTGTTTGGTCGGATCCTAATGATCGACCAAACTGGGTCGGGTTCGAAGGCATAGGCGATTTATTAGATCGCCTACCCTACGACCCTAGACAACGTGGTAATCAGTGGGCATAGTCCCAAGGGACTATGACCATCGTGATTACAATCACGTTGCGAAGTTCAAACGAACTTCGCATTGACCATAACTGGTCAACGCTGAAAGTCAAACAAAGTTTGACTTTCTGACTCGAAAAGCAGTAAAAATAAGGAAAAGAACGAAAGAATACTTACCCAGGGTCCCCGAATGCTAACCCGGATCGAAATAGCTCAGGTATGAAACGAAGGTTCCAACTTAGAGCTTTCTTGATCAGATTTGGTGGGTTTTTGAATGGAAGGGGGGGTTGGGTATTTATAGGAAATGGTCCACCGCTAGGATCGTTTCTTGGAGAAGGAGGCAACGATCAAGGCCGTACACTTGTCGGAATGTTATGGTGCCACAAATGCTCCATAACTTAATGACACATCATCTCTAAACATGTGGTTAAGAATTGATTTGGTTGCAACTTGTGTTTAAACATTGAATCTGGCCCAGATCACTCACTCGCGTAGCGCGACGGATAGAGCCCTAGGGCTCGCGCTACGCGACTGCCTCACCTGATCCAGAAAGTTTCAAAAGTTACATGTTTGGTCCCTGCACGTGTTTCAAGGCATTTCCGACACTTCCAAGGCCCGTAAAGCCATCTTTAAGGCCCTAAAATGTTGCCTAAACATTGTGGACATGAAACATGTTCAAAAATATGTCGGAGGATGGTTCGTTTGGTCGTACGAACGCGATGTTCGCTTAATTACGACGAAATGCACACAAGCGCGAAAAACGATCCAAATGCCGCGACGAATGGATTTTTCTTAAGGCGAACACTAAAATATAATGTAGTCATGCTTACATAAATTTTTGGATGTCCGAATGTATGCAGAACGTGAGTTACGCGTAAAAATGCAAACTTGTGCACTTTTTGACGCTTTTAGTCCCTGAATGACACAAAAGTTTATTTTAGCATACCGAACACCTCAAAGCCTATTTCTAAGCTATGTAAAGGATATTTATGGTATGTTTAACTTATGTTCATGTCCCGGAAGGTCTGTTACAGTTCAAATTGGCATACTTTCGCAGTTTGTCAACTTTAGTCCCTGTAAGCGATTAAACTTTGATTTCACCACACCAAACCTTCCAAAACTTATATCTAAGTTATGTAAAGGTTATTTAAGGTATGTTAAACCTATTTCACTATTCCGGAGTGTTTGTTGCATTAAACTGGTTATATTTACGCATTAAAGCGCGTATAACCTTCCAGAAAGTGATTTAGAGTTTGAAATCGAACAAGAATTGATATGTGCAAAATGATACACATATTTTTACAATTCCCAAGTATGAAATATAATATTTCATTGGTTTGGTATTTGTTTGATGGCCGTGGAGGCACAGGTGTTACACTTGGTTCTGCCCCTTTTCGTTACCATTCCTGTTACCAGCACCATTTCCATTCCGGTTCTTTCCTTTTCCCCAACATTCCTCAGCATAGTGACCCAACTTTCCACACTTGTCGCATCTTGGAATGCGACAAACCCCTTCGTGATGACGCTTGCAATTGTTGAAAGTGGGCAGAGTGCTCAGGTACCTTTTGGTAGGAGCTTCATTCATGGTTGCAAGAGTTTTCGCCTCCTGAGGCGGTTTAGTGTCGCACTTCTTGTTGTTGAAACCCTTATTGTTGTTGCGAGTTGCTTGATTCAGATTGGAATGCTTCCTTTTCTTGTCACCAGACGACTCAGCATGCGTCTCGGTCTTTTTAGTTGGGTTTAGTGATAACTTCTTCATACGAACACAATCTTTAGTAAGGCTGACAGCCAGAGTTACAGCCTCAGTGATGGTTTGAGGTTTGGCCGAAGTCACCATGCCGCGAAATTCTGAGGCCAATCCCCAAATGTAGCGTTCAACGCGCTTAAATTCAGGTGTCACCATATAGGGGACCACCCTCGACAGATTGTGGAACCTTCGAGTGTAACCGGTGATATCAGCACCTTCTATGGTCAAATGCCAGAACTCAGTCTCCAACCTCTGGAGTTTAGCACGTGAGCAATACTTTTCTCTCATACGTTCCTTTAGCTCATCCCAAGTCAGGCCATAAGCGGCATCATCACCCAGCGTTTGGACTTGCAAGTTCCACCAACTCAGAGCTTCATCAATAAACAACCCAGTAGCAAAAGTGACTTGTGTGACAACCGTCACTTTTCCGTACATTCCGTACACTAATTGAACAGTAATCTGTGCGTAAATAATTGTGCATGATCTAGTTACAAGACAAATGAATTATTGATTACCGTTATATACATACAATGGCATTCATGATACAAGACTTTATTCGTTGCAACATGCAACACGAGATAGTTCTAATGATACACAGAACAGAATTGGCACCATTACCAGACAAATAAATTTCTGAATTCCATACAAGTGAATTCATGCACGATTCATACTACAAAATATTGCTTTATGCATTAACAAGAGCATTGCGTCAGAAATACTAGTAAACTCACCGGTAAAACACAATATATAACAACTCTGCAGAAAGCAGTCAGACATTAGAACTGAGGCCTAGGTGTAAGTCCAATAACAAGAATACATTAAAACCCAAGAGTACATGCAAGGGTTTACATATAGACATTCCGGAAGCTAAAATACGCACTAAAAAGCACCCGAAACGCACTTTAAGTGCAGAATTTTATTAAATTCAGCTATAAACAGCCATAATTCAGCATTTTAACCTTGATATATTATGCAGAATTCATAACTTGTTATCCAGAATACCCTCCTAAGTGTTGGGAATTAAAAGGGTTACAAAAGGGTACTTAAAGGACACTAAACGGTGCAATTTAGCACTTTAACGAACCGGTACTTAACCGAACAATCGGACATTACCCGGAACACAAAAATATTGTTAAACACATTGCTTCTATTTTTCTAAACTAGTTAGGGTCCCCGAACACCCTAACACACTATATAATTAATAACACATCAAAACCCACTAACTAAACATTTGATTTCTAACTAAACTAGTAACTATCAATTGAAATACAACCAAAACATACCCCCCCCCCCTAACCGGTTATAAAGAGGGCCCCAACCCCTTGTTTTCTTTAAAATATTGTAGTAGATATGTGGTGTAAAGTGGGAACACATTATACCTTGGATATTTATATGTTGGAAGAACATTTATAAAAACCACAAGTCTTTGTTCATTATCATTCTCAACATTTCCAAAACTCCACAACCTCCTCCATGAGCTCCATAACTCACGGCCACCACTACCCACACATATACATCCATTGCTAGCCCATTTCCAAGTAATCTAAGCATCCTACAAGGTGATTTAAGCATAGTTAAGAAGGATGGAAGCAAGGAGATTGAAAGGACCTTCTTGGAGAACTATTAACCACCACTTTTCTACACTTGAACTCCCCTAGCCTTGTGCTAGTGGTAAGTCTCTTAGATCTTCATCTTCTTCATGTTTTTGATGGTTAATAGTTAAAGAATGATGAAATCTCAAGAAACACTAAAAACATAAACAAAGTCTTGAACATAAACTAACTTAGTGATGAAGCATGGTTAAAATGATGAAGAAATCATGATATTCTTGTGTTGTTATACTTGTTGGTTATTGTTTACTCATGTAGTTGATATGGATCATCATATGGACTTGCTAGATCATGATTAAAAACATGATCTAGCAAGATGTGAAAGTTAGAAATGTGTAGGATGATGGAATCATCCACACATAAACTATGAAGTTGAATAAATAAATGTTTTCTTGAAAAATAAAGATCAAAGTAGGTTATAACCTTGTAGATCTAAAGATCCATGAGTGGTTTTTTGAAAGAACCAAGTGAAAAATATGAGTTTTGTTAAAACTTGGATCTTACATAAACTTAACACATTTTTGGAGGATAAGCAAGTGTAGAAACACTTGTGTAATAAGAAAATTTCACAAAGAAATATTTTTAGAAAATATGACTAGAAGTTGTGAAATATTGTTTAGAGTGTGATTGTTGATTGTTGATGATGCTTTAAAAGAAAATAAACACATGTTTTGAAAACATGGGAAACCTCCATTTTTAGGGGAAACTCTGCCAAAATTTTTATAAATTTTGACACTTAGAAAAATATAAGTTTTTGAGAAACTTATTCCCTAAAAATGTATCTAAAAACATTTACCAATGTTTCCCCAACTTTTGTGTTAAGAAATGTGGATTTCTTCAAGAATAAAAATGGATATTAAGTACGTATATTTGCGAGAAAAATATATATATATTATCACCAATTTTTGTGCTAAGTGTATGTAGTATGTATTATACTTGATAGTGTATTAAGATGTGAAAATATACTAAATACTCCTAAGGAGTGAAGATACAAAAATAAACATACAACGTACTTAGACAAATACAAGATACTTATATTTATTTTTGAGAAATAATATAAGAAAGACACATAGTTAAAAATATAAATTATTTTTAACACAAGAACACATTTACAAAAGATAGTGACTTGTACTTGTGCGATATAAGTCTAGTGACTAACGTTAATAAAACACGTTTAGGTCACGACGCTAGATAAGCAAATCCGGTGAAGTTTACGACGCAGGAACGCAAAGTAGTGAGTTCATGCTCCCCCTTTTCTCTTAACTGTTTTTGGTTTTATAACTCTCGGGGGTGAAATACATGTTACAAATATTACAATATTTACAAATGGTATGATAACCAGAAGCACTCTTGGTGAGAACGAGTACCAAGTATGATGCGTTTTAAGAAATGCCTAGAAAATACTAGATCATGTGAGCACAAACATAATACTGAAAATGCCATAAAGTCTTGGTGAAAACTAGTACCAAGCCATTAAAAACATTCATTAATTAGGGACGAGGGTTAGATCTAACGGGTACGGCCGAACCCCACTCATGGTCACAACTAGTACCGAGTAGTGCTTCGGAGTCCCAGTCGAGGTTAATCGACACAGTCGAGGGAAATCGACACAGTCGAGGGTAATCGACACAGTCAAGGAGTCATAACAAGTACTCCCCATGTCCTCACATGCCTTAAAGTCTCTCAAAGACTTACAAGAATACTTTATTGGTACAAGATTTGTACCACAAGAATACTTTATTTTACAAGAATACGTTATTTCACAAGAATACTTTATTTTACAAGAATACGTTATTTCACAAGAATACTTTATTTATACAAGATACATACCATTTTTCATACAAGTTATACAAAATGCATGAACTCGCTCAACTTTTGTTGATGTTTTCCAAAATTACATGTATTTCAGGTGACATGATGGATCTTGGGCGCGGGTGTCGTAACTAGAAGTAGACTTCAAGTTTAGATGTCATCCACTTTTGATGAATTGTAACCTAGTCGAAGGTTGTGTTTTTAAAACTTAAATAACAAATGTTTGTAATACCCAAATTTTCATGAATGGATGAACATCGTTTTGATCATGTAGTTGTTTATTACGATTGAATGCAATGATATTAAACCAGTCACACATCATACGCTTCTGCAAAAGACAGGGTGTGACAGTTTGGTATCAGAGCTTCGATTGTAGTGAACTCGGATTCCTTCTCGAGTCTAGACTACAATCACTAGAGTTCTCTCACAAAAACATTTTACGAAAAAAGGGTTTTCATTGCATTCACGTAAGCGCCAAGATCCACGAGTCAGACACTTTTCGAAGAAGAGATAAGGCAAGGACATTAGTGGGGAATACTCTTAAGATAAGGTGCCAATTAAGGCATAGTCTACACGAGTTAGACTTGCCAAAGATAAAATACACTCTTGGTGACAACTAGTACCAAGTAGTGTTTTTGTCTCAGTCGTAAATCGACAACTAGAAAAATGACCCCCCCAAAAACGAGAGTTATATGTAACATGATGCATCGAAATGCCTGTTTATGCTAAGTAACATATTTGTTTATCGATACATACATACGAATAAGTGTACGGAATAATTATCGACGTGAATATATACATACAAATAAGTGTACGGAATGATTACTGACGTGAATGAGATACTTTCGACTCCGACTCCTGTTATAGACTCCTGTTATAATTCTTACTCGCACGATGAAGCTATCGACCTCGCGTTCATTGCAAGGCTCATGACTGGAGTGATTATCAAACGAGATACTGAGCTTCCTTTCGTAGGAGATGGCCGCTCTTCTCCCTCGATCGTGAAGGTGTCCGACTACGATAGTGACAACGAGGCAGAGGCGGCAACCTTGAACAACTACTTAATAAGCAGGATGAGATCCCTGCGGCTTTTATGAAACAAGATTGACGACATACTCGACCAGAAAAGGAAGATGGAGTATTCATCTTGAAGGTGCCCCTCCAACTACTAGGAATTCTCTTTATTCCTATTTCATTTAATTATCGTGCCTATTCGCGCGTAACAATAACGAGTGTTAGTGCGTGGACCACCGCAATGGTCCTTTCCATGACAGGGGTATAAGGACAATAGTGTCCCCTCTTTGATTGATCATCTGCTTGGACGAGAGGAAATTGGGGTAACTGTGCAAGACAATTTATTATTACGGGGGCCCACGTAATAACGACTTGTAGTGTACAGAAAATCCTGGTGGACTCTGCGGGTCGAGGTAATGAAAACCACACAAAATAATCTATAGGTGTTCACACCTTCATCTGGTAGAACAATACATAGATCAGTGCTTTAGCGCGTTATAAAGTAGGAAGCCTGTCTTAGCCTACTTCGTGACTGACACTTCTACCTGGATACGAGACGTTTGAGAAAACGACATTTAAGTAAGTGAAGATGGGTAACATTCAAAAAGATTCAGCGACGTTACACTCTCTATCATGCCTACATGAACAACCCCACCTCTGGGAAAATGTACACATCAGTAAAGCTAAAGACCAAAGAAAACCAATGTAGCAGGGAATAACTAAAACATGAATGACCAAGGCAATGTAGCCTCGAGTCCATTTTTCCATTACAAACAATAAGCCAAGATGGCAAGCCTATGTGAAGGCTCAGTAATTGTTTCCTCGCTCATACATAGTTGATTATATATACATGAGAAATTGGGTGACTACATGATGGCTTATGGTGCTATGTACCTCATAGACAATTGTGGAATATTGTCTAACCTACTTCATACCATTTTGACAGAAGAGAATGCCGCCCAGACGTGACACAAACACCAGTACGTTGCCAAGAACAGAAGCTGAGCTTCAAGAGCGAATCTCACAGGCAATTGCTCGACATGAAGCCCTCCGCTCCGAACACAGCGGTGGCACTACCGGAAATAACCCTCCAACTGGCTGCACTTATAAACAATTCCTGGACTGCAAGCCATTGAATTTTGATGGCACAAGAGGTGCCGTTGCATTTGTTCGTTGGTCAGAAAAGACTGACTCCATTCTAAGAATGAGTAACTGTTCACCCCAACAGAGTGTCACCTTTATCTCAGGGTTGTTCTTGGATGGTGCACTCTCCTGGTGGAACCTTCAGGTTCAAACCCTTGGTGCAGATGCTGCTTATGCACAGAGCTGGGACGAGCTCAAGGAAATGATGGAAAAGAAATACTGTTCTAGGGCTGAAATCCAGAAGCTTGAGGTGGAGTTCTGGAATTTGAAAATGGACGGGCCGAAGATTCCTGAATACGTCCAACGATTTCACGACTTGTCTAGGGTCGTCCCCAACTTAGTCAAGCCAGAATTCAAGAGAATTGAACGATTCATTTGGGGACTTGCACCTCAGATCAGGAGCTTGGTTACTACCTCAAGGCCTCCAACCATCGCATAGGCTATCGATTTAAGCGTTACGCTTACTGAAGAAGCTCTACGTGCGGGAAAATTTCCGGAATATGAGGATAACAAGAAAGAGACTCATGTGGAGTCTTCAGGTAATAGGAAAAGGAAGTCTTCGAACATAAAGGTGGGCACACAAGTCAGCTATGGAAGCTCTAAAGCAAACAAAAGAAAGAAAGTGAATTCGCCGCATGGCAGAAAAACTGATGGGGCCGCTAGTAAGGTCGGTGGTAAAGTTTACTCGGGGACTAAGCCGAGGTGCGGAGAATGCACTTTTCATCATGAAGGTCGATGTCTAAGGCCTAAGTGCGGAAAGTGCGGGAAAGAAGGGCACAGCAAGGACGCCTGTTGGGCGAAGGACCCAGATGGAAGAAATAAGAGAATACCAGGTTGCTACAGATGTGGAGAAGCAGGGCACTTTAGGAAAGATTGTCCTGGAAAGAAACAAGCAAGGAAGGGTTTTCACGATCGAAACTCGTGAAGCACGCCAGGATCCAGATGCGGTTACGGGTACGTTCCCTATTAACCAACCTTATGCATCCATTTTTGGATTAATACTGGCTTCAACTTTAACCTTGCATGCTTAGAACTTAAGAAACTGCTTGGCCTAGTAAAATAGACGTCCTGTAATCTTTAGAAATGGGCATATAGAAGGCTAGTTTAAGTAGACGAAGCAATTAAGGATTGTATTTAGGGACTCAGAAGGCCAGAACCTTCTGTTACCACTGACTTGAGAAGTCATGATACGATAGTCAGCATGGATTGGATATCCAAGTAGACTGCAGAGCTTGAAGACATCCCCGTGGCGGAAGAAGTTCCAGTAGCCTTTTCTGAAGATTTGCCAGGATTACCTCCACAACGCCAAGAGGAGTTTAGGATAAATCTCGTGCCAAGAGCGGCACCAGTACCAAATGACACCATACCGACTAACCTTGTCCGCGAAGCATGAGCTTCCGCTATAACTACAAGAGCTACTAGACAGAAGGAATTAAAGACGTGACATCCTTAGTTAAGGACATGAGAAGGAAATTGACAGTTTCTGTTTTGCATAAATTCCAGAGAATTGAGAATCAGAATCCTTTGCCAAGGACTGATAACATGAACAGACAAATCGTCAGGTTATAGTCGCCACTCAAAGACCAACTTGAGGGCAAGATGTCCTCCACTGTGAATACAAGGAGGAAAATATCCCTAAAACGACCTTTAGGACTCGCTTCGAACATTACGAGTTCCTTGTCGTACCATTTGGCTTAACACATGCATCGACAATATTCATGGACCTCATGAATCGAACGTGTAAGCCATACCTGGACTAATCATGATTATACTTATTGACTACATTCTTATATGGCCAACGACCCAGGAAGGTCATGAGCAAACAGCTGCAATTTACCTTGCAACTCTTAGAGAAAGTATAGTCATGTGCTATGATGACGGAAAGCGGATTTCGAATTCACAAAGCAAAAATTTTAAGATACATGGTGGATAAGAACGAAATTCATGCAAACCCTGCAACCAAGAGCTAAGGAGCTAGAGTTGCAATTATGTGACGTTTCTCGACAAAGTCTCGATTGTACGTCGATGCAACGAGACCACAACATTGCATACGCGGCATATTGATTGAGGAATCATGAGAAGAAACCTTGAGCTAGATACAGTAATTGCGCGCCGCAAATTTGAGGTCATTACCTGAAAGAAAACGCTGCACAATCTTTACTGATCACAAGGGTTGCAGCACACCGTTGATCGTAAGAACTTGAATACTAACAAAGATGGACTAAGCTACTGAACAATGCAGATTGTATGAACACGATATGTGCTTGTGTGATAAACTTTGATAAAAACTTGGAACACTCACTTGCCCATAGTAGAGTTTTCCTACAACAATATTTATCACACCGCCATTTAAACCGCTCCGTGTGAAGCTTTAGATGGGACATAATAAATCGATCCCCGTCATGTTGATCAGAGATCGGGAATAAGCAATCTACTGGCTCGAGTTGGCTCAGGATAAACAAGAGGCAAGACCGTTTAGATATGTGAACATATCAAGGCAGCCCGTGGAATACAGAAAGATTACGCCGAAGAGCGGCGAGAATCACAAGAATTCGAGATAAGGAGTATGGCTTTAAGGGGAGCCTCGCCTAGAGAAGGCGTAGTGTGACTTGGAAAACGAAAAGGTTGAATCCCCGGTGTCGGGATCAGAACCATTGCGCACAAGATGAAACTTCCAGAAAAAGATCCGTAGTGATCGCGACGCATTCATGTGTCTAGTCTTTAGAGGAGTCTGACTCAAGGAACAACCGTTGTTCCCATAATTAAGATTCACGTCAATGACAAACGATAAGAATTACTATAGAACCTGTTAAGGTTTTGGACCAAGAGTCCACAATACTGTTGCAAGTGGGCAGAGTGGGCTTGCAATTGTTGCAAGTGGGCAGAGTGCTCAGGTACCTTTTGGTAGGAGCGTCATTCATGGTTGCAAGAGTTTTCGCCTCCTGAGGCGGTTTAGTGTCACGCTTCTTGTTGTTGAAACCCTTATTGTTGTTGCGAGTTGCTTGATTCAGATTCGAATGCTTCCTTTTCTTGTCACTAGACGACTCAGCATGCGTCTCGGTCTTTTCAGTTGGGTTTAGTGATAACTTCTTCATACGAACACAATCTTTAGTAAGGCTGACAGCCAGAGTTACAGCCTCAGTGATGGTTTGAGGTTTGGCCGAAGTTACCATGCCGCGAAATTCTGAGGCCAATCCCCAAATGTAGCGTTCAACGCGCTTAAATTCAGGTGTCACCATATAGGGGATCACCCTCGATAGATTGTGGAACCTTCGAGTGTAACCAGTGATATCAGCACCTTCTTTGGTCAAATGCCAGAACTCAGTCTCCAACCTCTGGAGTTCAGCACGTGAGCAATACTTTTCTCTCATACGTTCCTTTAGCTCATCCCAAGTCAGGCCATAAGCGGCATCATCACCCAGGGTTTGGACTTGCAAGTTCCACCAAGTCAGAGCTTCATCAACAAACAACCCAGTAGCAAAAGTGACTTGTGTGACAACCGTCACTTTTCCGTACATTCCGTACACTAATTGAACAGTAATCTGTGCGTAAATAATTGTGCATGATCTAGTTACAAGACAAATGAATTATTGATTACCGTTATATACATACAATGGCATTCATGATACAAGACTTTATTCGTTGCAACATGCAACACGAGATAGTTCTAATGATACAGATAACAGAATTGGCACCGTTACCATACAAATAAATTTCTGAATTCCATACAAGTGAATTCATGTACGATTCATACTACAAAATATTGCTTTATGCATTAACAAGAGCGTTGCGTCAGATATACTAGTAAACTCACCGGTAAAACACAATATGTCAACAACTCTATAGAAAGCAGTCAGACATTAGAACTGAGGCCTAGGTGTAAGTCCAATAACAAGAATACATTAAAACCCAAGAGTACATGCAAGGGTTTACATATAGACATTCCGGAAGCTAAAATACGCACTAAAAAGCACCCGAAACGCACTTTAAGTGCAGAATTTTTTTAAATTCAGCTATAAACAGCCATAATTTAGCATTTTAACCTTGATATATTATGCAGAATTCATGACTTATTATCCAGAATACCCTCCTAAGTGTTGGGAATTAAAAGGGTTACAAAAGGGTACTTAAAGGACACTAAACGGTGCAATTTAGCACTTTAACGAACCGGTACTTAACCGAACAACCGGACATTACCCGGAACACAAAAATATTATTAAACACATTGCTTCTATTTTTCTAAACTAGTTAGGGTCCCCGAACACCCTAACACACTATATAATTAATAACACACCAAAACCCACTAACTAAACATTTGATTTCTAACTAAACTAGTAACTATCAATTGAAAGGACCTTATTGGAGAACTATTAACCACCACTTTTCTACACTTGAACTCCCCTAGCCTTGTGCTAGTGGTAAGTCTCTTAGATCTTCATCTTCTTCATGTTTTTGATGGTTAATAGTTAAAGAATAATGAAATCTCAAGAAACACTAAAAACATAAACAAAGTCTTGAACATAAACTAACTTAGTGATGAAGCATGGTTCAAATGATGAAGAAATCATGATATTCTTGTGTTGTTATACTTGTTGGTTATTGTTTACTCATGTAGTTGATATGGATCATCATATGGACTTGCTAGATCATGATTAAAAACATGATCTAGCAAGATGTGAAAGTTAGAAATGTGTAGGATGATGGAATCATCCACACATAAACTATGAACTTGAATAAATAAATGTTTTCTTGAAAAATAAAGATCAAAGTAGGTTATAACCTTGTAGATCTAAAGATCCATGAGTGGTTTTTTGAAAGAACCAAGTGAAAAATATGAGTTTTGTTAAAACTTGGATCTTACATAAACTTAACACATTTTTGGAGGATAAGCGAGTGTAGAAACACTTGTGTAATAAGAAAATTTCACAAAGAAATATTTTTAGAAAATATGACTAGAAGTTGTGAAATATTGTTTAGAGTGTGATTGTTGATTGTTGATGACGCTTTAAAAGAAAATAAACACATGTTTTGAAAACATGGGAAACCTCCATTTTTAGGGGAAGCTCTGCCAAATTTTTTATAAATTTTGACACTTAGAAAAATATAAGTTTTTGAGAAACTTATTCCCTAAAAATGTATCTAAAAACATTTACCAAGGTTTCCCCAACTTTTGTGTTAAGAAATGAGGATTTTTTCAAGAATAAAAATGGATATTAAGTACGTATATTTGCGAGAAAAATATATATATTTTATCACCAATTTTTGTGCTAAGTGTATGTAGTATGTATTATACTTGACAGTGTATTAGGACGTGAAAATACACTAAATACTCCTAAGGAGTGAAGATACAAAAATACACATACAACGTACTTAGACAAATACAAGATACTTATATTTATTTTTGAGAAATAATATAAGAAAGACACATAGTTAAAAATATAAATTATTTTTAACACAAGAACACATTTACAAAAGATAGTGACTTGTACTTGTGCAATATAAGTCTAGTGACTAACGTTAATAAAACACGTTTAGGCCACGACGCTAGATAAGCAAATCCGGTGAAGTTTACGACACAGGAACGCAAAGTAGTGAGTTCATGCTCCCCCTTTTCTCTTAAGTGTTTTTGGTTTTATAACTCTCGGGGGTGTAATATATGTTACAAATATTACAATATTTACAAATGGTATGATAACCAGAAGCACTCTTGGTGAGAACGAGTACCAAGTATGATGCGTTTTAAGAAATGCCTAGAAAATACTAGATCATGTGAGCACAGACATAATACTGAAAATGCCATAAAGTCTTGGTGAAAACTAGTACCAAGCCATTAAAAACATTCATTAATTAGGGACGAGGGTTAGATCTAACGGGTACGGCCGAACCCCACTCATGGTCACAACTAGTACCTAGTAGTGCTTCGGAGTCCCAGTCGAGGTTAATCGACACAGTCGAGGTTAATCGACGCAGTCGAGGGAAATCGACACAGTCGAGGGTAATCGACACAGTCAAGGAGTCATAACAAGTACTCCCCATGTCCTCACATGCCTTAAAGTCTCTCAAAGATTTACAAGAATACTTTATTGGTACAAGATTTGTACTACAAGAATACTTTATTGGTACAAGACTTGTACCACAAGAATACTTTATTTTACAAGAATACGTTATTTCACAAGAATACTTTATTTTACAAGAATACGTTATTTCACAAGAATACTTTATTTATACAAGATACATACCATGTTTCATACAAGGTATACAAAATGCATGAAATCGCTCAACTTTTGTTGATGTTTTCCAAAATTACATGTATTTCAGGTGACATGATGGATCTTGGGCGCGGGTGTCGTAACTAGAAGTAGACTTCAAGTTTAGATGTCATCCACTTTTGTTGAATTGTAACCTAGTCGAAGGTTGTGTTTTTAAAACTTAAATAACAAGTGTTTGTAATACTCAAATTTTCATGAATGGATGAACATCGTTTTGATCATGTAGTTGTTTATTACGATTGAATGCAATGATATTAAACCAGTCACACATCATACGCTTCCGCAAAAGACAAGGTGTGACAACTTGCTGATCCGCGGTACACTTGCTCATACGGATGGTGGCTTCAGTCTTTTCCGTCCAGCGTACAAACGCCACTGCACCTCCAGTGCCGTCATAGTTCAGCGGTTTGCAGTCAAGGAACTGCTTGAAAGTGCAGCCTGTAATTGATCCAACCAACTCACATGTGAGCAATCGAAGAAATAATGAAACAAAGACCATTCTTAAATTTCTCCATGCTTAGCAAATTGTCTTAAGGTTACCTTGAGCTGCGTTTCTTCCAGACGAATCTCCATATCCGTTACGTCTAGCGTTGCTCGGTCCTCCACTGTCTTCGGTGCGGTTCTCCTTGTACTGGGCGATAGCTGCGGAGATCCTTTCTTCCAGTAGAGCGTTGAGCTCTTCAGCAGTTCTTGGCAGTGGGGGAGGAGGAGGTTGATCAGAATCTCGATTGTTCACAATTCTCCTAGGTGCCATGTTCTGGAAGAACATCACACAATAGGGTTAGACATTCGTTTGATATCGTCATACGAGACAGTAGTAGTATATATATACAGGCATATACCACATAAGTGATATCAAACAATTATCACTATAGCAGAGTACTTAGTAGGCTGGAGGGGTGTTCACGTTTGCCCTTTTCTTGTAATGAGGGAATCTATACGTGACAAGACTTGCTGTGGTTTCTGTGCACTGAATTCCATAATTATGTATGCATCCATAATTACGTAACTCCTTGCACAGTCCGCACAGTTCGTTTCATCCTCGTATTTCTTCCTTCAGATAGGTCACTGTCTTCAGGTGAAGTCACGTATACCTGTGACATTCTACTTCTAGTATATGTATATATCAATTATTACACATAATTGCAAGTATTTCTTAATCACAGACAAGTGCTACTCCAGTGCACCCTAAGTCTCGTGGTGTCTTTTCTTGACTCTTGTAAACAGTTTCAGGTAGTGGATGTCGCGGAAAGTTTTATGCAATGAAAACTTTTTTTTGAAAAATTGTTTTCGTGCAAGGATCCTAGAGATTGTAGTCTAGACTCGAGAAGGAATCCTGGTTCACTACAATCGCAGCTCTGATACCAATCTGTCACACCCCTTTCTAAGGCGGAAGCATGAGGTGTGTTTATGAAAGGTTTTCATTGCATACGATTGGTAAACATACTACATGCTCATAAAAATAACTTCAATCACCATTAACATAACATAACTGAAAACATAGTTTAAGTGTTTACATCACTTCACAAAACGTTGTCGGAAAAGTTTACAACATTATTCATAGATAACATAAACGACATCCAGGAGCATGAGTAAGACCGCGCGCACACCCACTTTAGTTTTTTGGAATACATGTGAGTTTTGGAAAAACGTCAACATAATGTTGGTGTGAATTCATGCAGTTTTTGCATTTCACGCTAGTATACTTTGTATGAAAACGTGATATGTGTCTTGTAAAAATAAAGTATTCTTGTGTAAATAAAGCATTCTTGTATAAATAAAGTATTCTTGTGGTATGAACCAAATAAAGTATTCTTGTGTACGAACCTCGTACAAATAAAGTATTCTAGTGTAAATAAAGCATTCTTGTATAAATAAAGTATTCTTGTGGTATGAACCATAAAGTATTCTTGTGTAAATAAAGCATTCTTGTATAAATAAAGTATTCTTGTGGTATGAACCAAATAAAGTATTCTTGTGTACGAACCTCGTACAAATAAAGTATTCTTGTGTAAATAAAGCATTCTTGTATAAATAAAGTATTCTTGTGGTATGAACCATAAAGTGTTCTTGTATATATCAGGGTTGTTAATGGGTTGCAAGGCCATTAACATGTGACACGACATAGGAAGTCACCAAACCATAGGCATTTTTCTAGTTGTCGAATCACGACGGAGACACAAAAGCACTACTCGGTACTAGTTTTCACCAAGAGTGTGGCTGCCCGGTCACCCGTTAGATCTAACCTTTTGTTCTGCGGTCTAAGTATGTACACGATTACTGGTGCTTATGGTACCCTATTCGTGACACGATTTCTCGTATCATTCCTCAAAACGCATCATACTTGGTACTAGTTATCACCAAGAGTGCTTCTTGTTTTTGTATCCATCATACCATTTATAAATATTGTAACATTTGTAACATGTATTTCACCCCCCGAAGTTATAAAACTGAAAACAGTTAAAAGAAAAGGAGGAGCATGAACTCACAACTTTGCGTTCCTTGCGCCGTAAACTTCACTGGTTTTTGCTTATCTAGCGTCGTGACCTAAACGTGTTTTATTAACGTTAGTCACTAGACTTGTATCGCACAAATACAAGTCACTATCTTTTGTATATGTGTTCTTGTGTTATAAATAATTTATATTTTTAACTATTTGTCTTACTTATATTATTTTCTCAAAAATAAATATAAGTATCTTGTATTTTTCACCCGAATTATGTATTTTGTTCAATACTTCATTTAATGTTCATAACTTGTCCAAGTTATTTATTCTATCAAGTAATATATTTTCAGAAATATATTCTCTTGTATTTGTCTAAGTATATTGTATGTGTATTTTTGTATCTTCACTTCTTACGAGTATTTAGTGTATCTTCAAGCCCTAATACACTATTACATGCAATACATATTACATACACTTAGCACAAAATTTGGTGATCAAATATATATATTTTTCTCACAAATATACATACTTAATATCCATTTTTATTCTTGAAGAAATCCTCATTTCTTAACACAAAAGTTTGGGAAACCTTGGTAAATGTTTTTAGATACATTTTTAGGGAATAAGTTTCTCAAAAACTTATATTTTTCTAAGTGTCAAAATTTATAAAATATTTGACATAGGTTCCTCTAAAAATGGAGGTTTCCCATGTTTTCAAAACATGTGTTTATTTTCTTTTAAATCATCATCAAGCATCAACAACTCATTCAAGTCTTACTACATGCCAAAGTCATGTAAATCACACTATCTCGTGAACTTGAAGTTTTGGTAACAACTTGTAGTAACTTACCATGTTATTTAGTAGGTTTAGTTACCCTTAAAAACATGGTTGTTTGTTTGTAACTCACATTATTAAAAGATTTGGTTCTTTACAACTTGCAAGATGATTTTTCCAAAAATATTTCTTTTGTATTTTTCTTGTTTCATAAGTGTTCATACACTTATTTTTCTAATAAAAATAGTGTAGGTTTAGGTAAAAACCAAGATCTTTTAAAAATCACATTTTAAACTTGGTTCTTTTGGAGAACCACTCATGAATCTTAGATTCACAAGATATACTAGCTTGCTTTGTTTAATATTTTTCCAAGAAATCATTCATTCATCAAGTTCATGTCTTAACAAGAGGATGATCATCTTATGTTAGCACATAATCAACCCTAACTTGCTAGATCATGTGTTTAATCACAATCTAGCAAGCTTCATGTAATGATCAACATCAATATTTCTAGTAATCAACAAACAAACATTATACATCTACTAAACAATATTATTTCATCAAGATATCATCATATTTCACTTTGTATTTCAAGATTCATGTGTATTTCTTTTAGTGTTCTTATGATAATCAACAAGTTATATCTTTTAACCAACTAAAATGGAAGTAAACAAGATCAAGAGAGCCTTACCACTAGCTTCAAGCTAGGGAAGAAACAATGAAGAAATCGAGTGGATAAAAGCAAACGGGTGAGGTCCTTCAAGATCCGAGACCACCAAACCTTCTTATCTTGTATCTTACACCTTGTGTATACTTGGAAATGGATGAGATTGAAGCAAAAATAATGGTGGTGTGGTGCTTGAGGTTCGGCCGAAAGGTGGGAAGGAGGGAAGAAGATGGTGGTGTTGATGAAGTGTTGGTGATTTATGATAGATTGTGATCTAGTGTGTTGTTCATATAACCCCCAACATGTGATTTAACCAAGGGACCTTATGTCTAATAAGGACATAGCATATCTTACAACCAAATCACCAAGATCTTTTACCTAGGCCATGTGGCCGATTTTAATAAGATGTAGGGAGGGGTCTAAGTGTAACCTTTAGTTATAAAATTATCTTGTAATCCAAATCCAAGATTATGATCTTTAAGAGATCTTGTAAGATCATATGGAATCCAAGAAAGATCATGTAGGATTTTGGCAATATTATTAGAGATTTAGCACAATTTGGTGGGACCACCCTTATGGGGACCGTCCACATATAGGGGGGTGTAACAACCCTCGGTAAAATCAACACTCTCATAATACACCCGTATGTGAAAACCGAGCCCGAAATATGTTATTACATATAAAATAAATTAAAAACAATAAATATTATGTTGAGGCAGGCCGCGTAGACCCACCCCAACTATTTACGCGGGTGGTATTAAGGTGGATACCGGATTCCTTTGAGTTTCATTAGTTCAAACGGGCCGCGTAAGACCCCATTTAAGTTAACGCGGGCCGCGTGAGATCGAAATTGTGGCGCAGCCCTGAGCTGACACGTGTCGACATCGTGGCGGACCTACATGCTGACCCAGCTAAGCTACACGTTGACCACATGTTGACGCGGGCCGCATAAGCATAGCTTATCCTTTACGTGGGCCGCGAGAGGACGAGATATCAGCACTATATAAGAAGGCCATCGGGTTTCACTTTCCGTCGTTCACAATTCAATTCTCAATCTCAATTTCTGTAGAAGAGTTATTATAGTCGGGTGCTATACCCCTAATTAGCGAGGTTCTGCTCCGTTGTAAGTATTATAACCCCAGTTTCATAATAGTTACGCTGCCCGATTAATTTAGGGTTCCGTAACAACTGTCGTGGTTCTGCCCGACGTAGTTGTTGGAATACCGTCTCGGGGAGGGTATTATTAATATTTTAAAAGGGTTATCATACTAATCAATGTACATTTGTATAAATTATAGATTATATCCAGGAAACCCTTACGCGAAGTCTAAGATAGCAATGTCAGTTGTTCCTCTTTTTGTTAACCTTTTTGGTAATGTTTTACCAAACCTTAAATGTTTTACAATGAAAATTAGCAGTGATTGAGTCTTTGTAGTTCTTCAATTACTGCCGGTATGTTGGGGTTTTGTATACAAAATTTACTACACTGTGAGTAGTAAGTCGGGATGACAATACGTTACCATTGGACAATGAGTTAGCCAATGGGTAATATGACCCACAAGTCAGGATTGACAGTACTAATGGAGTAATTGTGTAGAAATAAACAATGTGATCGCTCTCAATACTGTTCACTGTGACTTTCTATTTAAACTTGATTAAACTGGGATTCACTCACCAGTATTTCCCACTGACAAATGTTTTTAAAACGCGTTTCAGGTAACACAATGTGACAGCCAATTAGTAAAAAGCCAGCTGGAGAGCACTGAAGGCTTGGGAAAAATGTGGCTATAAAAGTTACCTAATAAATGATGTTTTAAATTCAATGAAATAGGGTTTATCCCTATACATGTGTTGTAATAAGAAACTTGGGTTTTACCCATGTGTTTATTAATATAATATAAGGTGGTTTTACTCTGATAAACATTTCCTAACTACGGTCCTGATGTAAATTCCGCTGCCAAATTGAAACCGAAACCTGATACCACCGTCACTGCGTTCGCGTCCGCCCGTTCCCGGGGGTCAACGGATCGGGGGTTGCGATAGGAGGTGGTATCAGAGCCTAGCCACTGGTCTGAGCCAAAGAAGTGTTCTGCTGACACTTAAAATTTAAATTTTGTGTTAGGAAATAAATTACGAAAATATGTGCATAACTGTATTTATTTGTTATGTGTTATTTGACTAGTTGTTAGTTTACAGTATGAGTGATCAAGGACCCTCAGAAATGAGTCATTAGTTGTCTGATTCACCTAGGAGTGAAGGTACCTCATCACAGCCTGCCCTTTCTGGGTATTCTGCTGATCAGGAAGATGGGATGTTTGCTTTCAAAGCACAGTCAGAAGAGCCATTCCCTCCTAAGAAACGAGGATGGTTCAATAAGGAAGCTTTTGCTCGTAGGAAAAGAATGCGAAAGTTGCAACAGCAAAGAGCCTTAGCAGCTATTAAGCGAGAGATAGATACACATACACAGGATATGCTTAATAGAAGCCTAGCTAATTTCCATATCCTAGCTACAACTGCTGCTGACCCAAGTCTGGAACAATTAGTAGCCCCACAACCACAATTGCAAAACCCTGACCAACCCATGGAGATAGAAAACCTGGAAAATCAGGTGGAGATGCATGACTTCAACCCAGAAGAAATCCCTAGGGTACCTGCACCTAACCCACTAGACCCAAATTACGACCCCTGGTGGGACGATAATAGGGACTTTGTGCAACGTTACCCAATCCATGAAGAAACGCCCATACAAAACATAGGAGCCTATCCAGGTATGGACCCTTTAGATCCCTATTACCATGATGATTATAGTAGGGAGATCTTAGAAGATCCTTACCAATTTCAGGCATCTACACCCCCATATCAGGAACCAGCACCCCATATTCCAAATCCAGTCCTAGAACCTGCATCCCCAATGAGTGCAAAAAACGTCCAATAACTTAGGACTTTCAGTGAGGAAATTTTAGAAAGCAGTGAGAGAATGCGTCAGGTGGGAGAGCGTCTCGTATGGAAATACGATGAGCGCAATATGGATTTTTGGATAAATCCATATCCGTGATGTGATGGAGAAAACAGAATAATATAATATAATAAAATAAAAATAAAATAAAATATGTGTGTACGGATGCATATTACTATTAGTGTGATTCTATTTCTGTTGGTATTGTAATTTTTATTTCAGTACTAGTGTGTAATAGATGCATAATAGTATATGAATAGAGTAAAAGTAGCAATGATCTACGTTTTTGGTTAGATTGAGTGTCATGTGATTAACTATACTAAGAAATTATTTGTGATATTAATATGGGATAAATGTTTAAAATTCAGATGGCCGACGAAGGAAATCAAGGAAATCTAAATAATGATAATCAGAGTAACATTAACGTGGTTAATGAAAATCCGAGCATCAATAACAATGGAAACCAAGTGGATAATAGTGCTATCCAACACATAGTGGCACAAGGAATTATAGATGCAATGCCATTTATTCTTCAAACTGTTAAGGATGCTGATAATAAAAGTAAACATAGCAGTAAGCGACCAATCGAACCTGAAAACAACGTGAACAATGGACCTTTACTTCAATTGCCTATTCCCAAAAGAAGAAGAAATGTGTCTTACGGTTGTTCTTATAAAGAATTCTGGTCTTGTAAACAAATGGAATTCTCGGGCAATGAAGGGGCTATTGAAACCCTGCGCTGGATAGAGAAGACTGAGGCAGTCTTAAGAATAAGCAAGTGTGCTGAAGAAGATAAGATATTGTTTGCTTCTAATCTGTTTAAGAATTCAGCGTTAGAATGGTGGAACACTATCCTCCAATCAAGAGGAAGTGATAGAACTTACAATATGACTTGGGAAGAATTTAAGGACAATGTAGAAAGGAAATTCTGCCCACCCAATGAGAAGGAACAGATAGCAAACAAATTCTTAAACCTTAGGTTGACTGGTGTGGATAGTAAGGGATACACTAAAATATTCTTCGAATATGCTAGAATAGTGCCAACTCTTGCTTCACCAGAGCCAGTATTAATCTCCCGTTACATCTGGGGATTAATTGGAGAGATTAGACACGTAGTCAAGGTAGCTAGACCTCAAACTATAGAAGGAGCTGTAGAACTGACAAATACCTTGACAGATGAATTAATCCGTACTAGAGAAGAAGAGCAGAGGAGAAACCTAACTCAAAAGCTTACTCAAGAATTCCGTTCTGGGAATTATAACCGTAGAAATATGGGTTCTACCTCTGCACCTTTCTGCGAAGTCTGCAAGAAAAAGCATTCGGGAAAATGCTCCATTCTTTGCAATTATTGCAAGATGCCAGGACACAAGGAAGAAAATTGCAGGAAGAAATCCAGTAATGGATTTTGCTACAACTGTGGAGAAAAATGTCATATCAGGTCAAACTGTCCGAAATTAGCTCCAGCTGCGGACAACAAGAATACCAAAAATGCTAGAGCATTTGTTTTGACTGCAGATGAAGCTAAAATGATTCCAGATGTCATAGCTGGTACGTTTTTAGTTAATGATATTTTGCTAAAGTATTATTCGACTCTGGTGCAAACCAAAGTTTTATTAATACATCATTTTGCAAATTTCTAAATCAATCATTAACTAAACTACCACAAGAATGTTTAGTAGAGACAGCCAATGGAGAAACCGTTAGGATTTCTGAAATCTTGCAGGGAGCAAGCATAGAAATTTTAAATCAGAAATTTATTGCAAATCTTTATCCTATGAATTTGGCAGGATTCGATGTTGTTTTAGGAATGGATTGGTTAATAGCCAATAGAGCCAAATATTTTATGTGATCAAAGGTCAATTCAAGTAAATTCACCAAAAGGTAAAATGATCACAATTAAAGGAGATAAACCATCTAGATCCACAAAAATCTCTGTGATGAAAACTGAAAGTTATATAAGAAAAGGATCATTAGTGTATTTGATTTCTATAATCGCTAACACTAAAGGAAAGGACTTAAAAGATATTCCAGTAGTATCTCAGTTTTCAGATGCATTTCCAGAAGAATTGCCAGGTCAACCTCCGGATAGAGAAGTTGAATTCAGAATCCATTTAATACCAAGAATGGCACCGATTGCCAAAGCACCTTACCGTTTGGCACCTGCTGAAATGCAAGAATTGAAGAAGCAATTGGACGAATTGCTAGAAAAAGGATTTATACAGCTAAGTTCGTCGCCATGGGGAGTGCCGATACTGTTTGTAAAAAAAAGGATGGATCAATGCGTATGTGCATTGACTACCGTGAATTAAACAAGGTCACGATTAAGAATCGGTACCCATTACCGAGAATCGATGATCTGTTTGATCAACTGCATGGAGCGCGATTTTTCTCAAAAATCGATTTAAGGTCAGGATATCATCAATTAAAGGTACAGGAAGAGGATATTCCTAAGACCGCATTTAGAACAAGGTATGGACATTATGAATTTACTGTCATGCCATTTGGTTTAACCAATGCCCCAGCTGCATTCATGGACATGATGAACCGCATATGTAAGCCATATTTGGATAAATTCATAATTGTCTTCATAGATGATATTCTCATTTACTCTAAGAATAAAGAGGATCATGCAAAGCATTTGCATGCACTTTTAAATTTATTAAGAAAGGAAAAGCTTTATGCTAAATTCTCTAAGTGCGAATTTTGGTTAGAACAGGTACAATTCCTTGGATAATTTAGTAAATCATGAAGGAATTCATGTGGATCCAACAAAGATCGAGGCAATTACTAAATGGAAAACCCCTGAGTCACCAACCGAGGTTCAAGTTTCTTAGGATTGGCCGGTTATTATAGAAGATTTATTCGAGATTTTTCTAGAATAGCCATTCCCTTAACTAAGCTAACCTATAAATCTGTTAAGTTTGAATGGGGATTAAAACAAGAAGAAGCCTTTAGAATCCTTAAGCAAAGATTAACTCATACACCCATATTAGCATTACCAGAAGGAACTGAAGACTTTGTAGTATATTGTGACGCTTCTAAATTAGGTTATGGATGTGTATTGATGCAACGACAAAAGGTTATAGCCTACGCATCTGGACAACTTAAGAATCATGAAGAGAATTATTCAACCCATGATTTAGAATTAGGAGCTATAATTTTTGCTCTTAAGATTTGGAGACATTACCTTTATGGTAGTAAGTTTACTATATTCACTGATCATAAGAGTTTAAGGTATATTTTCAAATAAAAGGAGTTGAATATGAGACAAAGACGTTGGATGGAGATGCTTAGTGATTATGATTGTAATATCCAGTATCATGAAGGAAAAGCAAATGTAATAGCAGATGCTTTAAGTCGAAAGTATCACGAAAAGCCAAAAAGGGTACGTTCTCTTAAATTAAATCTGCAAGTAGATTTAAATGATCAGATAAGAAAAGCACAAGAATCAGTAATCAAGGATGATTCTGAAAAATTAAAAGGTATGCTAAAAGAATTAGAACAAGGAATAGATGGAATTTGGAGATTCCATAAAAAGAGAATGTGGATACCTAAATTAGGAAATCTACGTCATCGTATATTAGAAGAAGCCCATAAGTCTAAGTATACGATGCATCCAGGAAATGATAAAATGTACCAGGATTTAAGGAAAAATTTCTGGTGGATAGGAATGAAAAAGGACATAGCAGCCTATGTTTCTAAATGTTTAACTTGTTCACAAGTTAAAGTTGAACATCAGAAACCCTCAGGATTTCTACAACAATTAGAAATGCCAGTGTGGAAATGGGAATTAATAACAATGCATTTTGTTACTAAATTACCCAAAACAAAGAAAGGAAATGATACAATCTGGGTGATTGTAGATAGGCTAACCAAGTCAGCTCATTTCTTACCAATGAAGGAAACTTTCAGTATGGAACAATTAGCTAAATTATATGTAAATGAAATTGTTTCTTTACGTGGCATTCCTTTATCAATTGTTTCTGATAGAGATAGCCGATTTACCTCTCATTTTTGGTCAAGTTTCCAAAAAGCAATGGGAACCAAGTTAAAACTAAGCACAGCTTATCATCCTCAAACAGACGGACTAAGCGAAAGAACAATTCAGACAATGGAGGACATGCTTAGAGCTTGTGTAATTGATTTCGGAGGTAATTGGGACGATCACTTACCTTTAATAGAATTTTCTTATAATAATAGTTATCACACAAGTATCAATGCTGCACCATTCGAAGCACTTTATGGACGAAAGTGCCGAACCCCAGTCTGTTGGGCAGAAATTGGGGAAAAGCAACTGTCTGGACCTGAGATAGTACAAGAAACAACTGATAAGATTATTCAAGTCATGGAACGACTGAAAGCAGCACGTGATCGACAGAAGAGTTATGCTGATAACCGACGCAAGCCATTGGAATTTAAAGTAGGAGATAAAGTATTGTTGAAAGTCTCTCCTTGGAAAGGAGTAGTAAGATTCATCAAACGGGGAAAGCTAAGTCCCAGATATATTGGACCTTTTGAGATTATTAAAAGAATAGGACCCGTAGCCTATCAGCTACAACTGCCAGAGGAAATGGCAGGGATACATGATGTGTTTCATGTATCTAATCTCAAGAAGTGTTTAGCTGATAAATCACAGATAGTACCTCTAAAGGATATAGAGGTAAATGAACAACTTAAGTTTGTAGAAAGGCCTCTACAAATTAAAGACAGGAAAATCAAGAATCTCAAGCATAAGAGATTAGTTCTGGTCAAAGTAAAATGGGACTCCAAAAGAGGACCTGAGTACACATGGGAACTCGAATCTGAAATGCAAAGGAAATATCCGCACTTGTTCCAGTAGATCTCGCGGACGAGCTCTAAAACAAGGTGGGGAGAATGTAACAACCCTCGGTAAAATCAACACTCTCATAATACTTCCGACACCTCTGTATATTTTAAAAAGACCCTCATATGTCTTTAAATACACCCGTATGTGAAAACCGAGCCCGAAATATGTTATTACATATACAATAAATTAAAAACAATAAATATTAAGTTGAGGCGGGCCGCGTAGACCCACCCCAACTATTTATGCGGGTGGTATTAAGGTGGATACCGGATTCCTTTGAGTTTCATTAGTTTAAACGGGCCGAATAAGACCCCGTTTAAGTTAACACGGGTCGCGTGAGATCGAAATGGTGGCGCAGCCCTGAGCTGACACGTGTCGACATCGTAGCGGACCTACATGCTGACCCAGCTAAGCTACACGTTGACCACATGTTGATGCGGGCCGCGTAAGCATAGCTTATCCTTTACGCGGGCCGCGAGAGGACGAGATATCAGCACTATATAAGAAGGCCATCGGGTTTCACTTTCCGTCGTTCACAATTCAATTCTCAATCTCAATTTCTGTAGAAGAGTTATTATAGTCGGGTACTATACCCCTAATTAGCGAGGTTTTGCTCCGTTGTAAGTATTATAACCCCATTTTCAAAATAGTTACGCTGCCCGATTGATTTAGGGTTCCGTAACAACTGTCGTGGTTCTACCCGACGTAGTTTTTTGAATACCGTCTCGGGGAGGGTATTATTAATATTTTAAAAGGGTTATCATACTAATCAATGTACATTTGTATAAATTATAGATTATATCCAGGAAACCCTTACGCGAAGTCTAAGATAGCAATGTCAGTTGTTCCTCTTTTTGTTAACCTTTTTGGTAATGTTTTACCAAACCTTAAATGTTTTACAATGAAAATTAGCAGTGATTGAGTCTTTGTAGTTCTTCAATTACTGCCGGTATGTTGGGGTTTTGTATACAAAATTTACTACACTGTGAGTAGTAAGTCGGGATGACAATACGTTACCATTGGACAATGAGTTAGCCAATGGGTAATATGACCCACAAGTCAGGATTGACAGTACTAATGGAGTAATTGTGTAGAAATAAACAATGTGATTGCTCTTAATACTGTTCACTGTGACTTTCTATTTAAACTTGATTAAACTGGGATTCACTCACTAGTATTTCCCACTGACAAATGTTTTTAAAACGCGTTTCAGGTAACACAATGTGACAGCCAATTAGTAAAAAGCCAGCTGGAGAGCACTGAAGGCTTGGGAAAAATGTGGCTATAAAAGTTACCTAATAAATGATGTTTTAAATTCAATGAAATAGGGTTTATCCCTATACATGTGTTGTAATAAGAAACTTGGGTTTTACCCATGTGTGTATTAATATAATATAAGTTGGTTTTACTCTGATAAATATTTCCTAACTACGGTCCTGATGTAAATTCCGCTGCCAAATTGAAACCGAAACCTGATACCACCGTCACTGCGTTCGCGTCCGCTCGTTCCCGGGGGTCAAGGGATCGGGGGTTGCGACAGGAGGGGGGGGTAAAGTGAAATTCCAATCCCTAATTACAATAATAAGTTAGGTCTCAAATGTCTCGGTTAGGGATTTAATGTGTTGTTACGTTATAAGGGGTGTTATGGTGTTCGGGGACCATAACTAGTTCAGAAACATTAAAACAATGCTTCTAATAATATTTTGATGTTCCGGGTAATGTCCGGTTATTCGGTTAAATACCGGTTCGTTAAAGTGCTAAATTGCACCGTTTAGTGTCCTTTATGTATCCTTTTGTAACACTTTCAATTCCCGACACTTGGGGAAATATTATGGATGACAATTCATGAATTCTGCATAATATATCAAGGTTAAAATGCTGAATTATGGCTGGTTATAGCTGAATTTAATAGAATTTTGCACTTAAAGTGCGTTTCGGGTGCTTTTTAGTGCATATTTTAGCTTTCGGAATGCTTATATGTTAACCCTTGTATGTACTCTTGGGTTTTAATGTATTCTTGACGTTGGACCTACACCTAGGCTCCAATTCTATTGTCTAACTGCTTTCTGCAGAATTGTTGACACAATGTGTCTTACCGGTGAGTTTACTAGTATTTCTGACGCAACGCTATCATAAAGTAATTATTGTAGTATAAAAAGTGCATGAATTCACTTGTATAGTATGAAATCAGACAATGTTGATGTTTAAGCACATAATTGCAGTCATTAAATAATAATTAAAGTGTACGGAAATTACCGGTTTGGTGCCAGTTGTCACATAATAGATCACAATGGACGAGGGATGTTCACGAGTCGAAGAGAATCGAGCGTACCTTTGCTCGTGCCTGACTCGTTTACAAACCAAGCCGAGCGGAGCAATTTATTTAAAACCGAGCCTCAAATCAAGCGAGCATTTTCGAGCAGTAAGTATTCCGAGCGAGCGTTGAGCGATTTGGACAACGTGTTGCCCGATTTAAATTTACTGAGAGAGATAGTGATAATGTTGAGTCTCGAGTTTTTATGTCTTTAAAAACAGACACATTTCATGGCATAATATTTTTTCTTATGAATAACAATGTTGTGGCCGACGAGGCAATGATCATATTTGCACGAACAATGACGTTCAGAGCAGGAGACAGTCGACTTAGGGTAACGGCATGAAACATTGAGACGATGAGCAGACTGTCGTTTAACGATTATTGGCATGATTGGGCTAGTACGTATAGATATATTTGTAAATTAGTATATAGCGGACCAAAATCTAATAGAATGGTATATATTAAAGTATAAATTTAATTTATATTTAAGTATATATGTATGTGTTTATATATAGGTGTGTGTATATGTACACTTTACTTTTGTGTATACACATGTTCATATATGTATGTGTATATATATAGTAATTAAAAATAATAATTCGATCCGAGCGGACCTTTGCTCATGCTTGGCTCGTTTACAAACCGAACCGAGTAAAACGGCTCGTTTACAACCTAGCGTCAAATCGAACAAGCATTTTCCGAGCAATTCCAGAACGAGCGACAAACTGTTTGAACGACCCTACAATGGACAATAGTAGATGATGTATGTTTTAGTGGACCATATGAGTATAACAAAAAAATGTATGACTACTAGTAAGGGTACAAACAAGCCGAGCCGAGCTCGACTAGGCTCGAGCTCAAGCTTGTTTAACTTATGAAGGCTCGATTCGAGCTTTGTTTCTAAAGCTCGAGCTAGGCTCGTAGATAGTTTTTCAAGCTCGATCTCAACTTGTTTAATATTTATTAATCAATTTATATTAATTATAATTAATATTTTATATATAGTTTAGTTATTTTTTCATAATGTATTAAATGTTATTTATTATTATTTAAATATATATTTAATATATTAGTTGAAATTTATATAGATAGCGAGCTCATATCCTATTCATTTACCCAAAATTTCATTTCCCTCCTAACAAAAGTAATCAAAATTTTCATTTCCCTCCTCTTACCAAGATTCATTTCCCCCTAATTTTCATTATTTTCTTGGTCCCCTCTAATCCTAAATCAGACACTAATAAATTCAAATGAGAAACCCTAGCTTCCTTTCACATATTCAACCACCAACAATACTCCCACTCTTTTTTCTTTAAATCGGAATCCTAATACCTTATAATTGAGGAAAGACAATGGTTATGACAGAGAAGGTCGAATGTGATGGTGACGTTAATGTGGGTGTGCAGGGGAGGTGGTTGTTTATGGTGGTAATAGTTGCGGGAAAGATGTTGGAAGCACTGGAGCTCTAAGGAGGCGATTTCGATTCTATGCGTTTCGTGTGACGTTGTGGGTATAAAACTGTGGTCGGTAAGGCCAGGTGGTGGTCAACGAGGTATCAATTAATACTCTGTCTCAGTTTTTTAAATCACAAATTATGTTTTTCAAAATTGTTATAAGCACTACTATGAAATATATGTATGTTTAGTTTACTATAAAGTTGTTTAGTGATGTAGGAAGTAGTTTGTCACAAAAATGTTTCAGTTTCTGTATGATTTTTTATCAGATCTTCAACTTGGGGTAGAACTTTAGAAGTAATGTGACTTTGTGATAGTATCAGTTTAGTTTTATGTGTGTTGTTTGTTGTTTGCTAGCAATATTGTTGTAAATTTGTGCACATGAGTAGTTTTTACTAATATGGGTCTAACATAGCTCAATTTTGTAACCGCAAGCGTGGCAGAGTTTTACTAAATTTGATTCAGATGATATTGATTCAGGATAAAAGTATTTTTATGTTTTGTGTTTTGTATAACTGCAATTGGTTAATTGTGAAATTCTACATGGAGCTTCTTCTCTTGTATAATAGATGGCTGTCTGAATAACATGGTTTTGGTGTTTGAACTATACTAGCTGCAGATTACTTGTATATCGTGTGGTATGTTGTATGTATTTACTTAATTAGTTTGACTTGATGCCTATAATTTGAAGTACATGGGAGAGTTTTCTGAATGATGATACCATACGACCAAGGTAGTTAAAGCAAAGGGGTTTGAAATTAGTGTATCTTTGTTAACATCGGAATCAATTAATTGGTATCTTGCATTTTAAGTCTTATTACATCAAAATTTCCCAATGCTTATCAAACGAGTGTACAAAAAGAGTATACAATGTTAGTTTACAGTTATTGAGAGAGTTCATTGGATATATTGATTAGTGTATCTTCATTGCATTCCATACATTCCTTACTGTTGCTGAACACTTAGTAAATAGTAACTGGTCTTGTACTTATATTAAAAAAAATATCTTCTACAAACCTAAATGTGTATATTGATCAGTAATTGATGTTGAGGTGTGTAAACGAGCCGGGGCGAGCCTGACTAGGCTTGAGCTCGGCTTGTCATGTTTTTATGTAGGATCGAGTTCGAGCTCGGCTTGGTTTGAGCATACTTATTTGAGCTCTAGCTCGGCTTGGTTTGAGCATACTTATTTGAGCTCTAGCTCGGCTTGCAAGTAAAGCCCACAGCTTGAGCTCGAGCTCGCTTCAGTATCGCTTAAACAAGCCAAAGCTTGCTTCAGGCTCGGCTTGGCAATGTTATCATCATTATTATTATATGATATATAAAAAAACTAAAAAAAATTTTGGGCTCATTTAGGCTTGATCTTTTCAAACCTTCATCATCAACAATCCAATACTTTCTTGAAAAGCAATCCCCAAGGTATGCTGTTGTTTCTAACACCAAACTGTTGACTTTAAGTTGGCTTTTCCTCTTTTCCTTTATTTATTGTTATTATTTGTTTTTTTTTTCATTTTGAATTAGTAGGCTTTCTTCTGGCATAAATGAATTGGTAGTTATTTGATATCTGGAGGTTTTATCAAATGATCTATGTAAGTTTATAGAGAGCCAATAATTGATTATTGTCCTTTTAAGTATGGACATAACTATATTTCCATTTACAAACGGTAAGTGCTTCTTGAGCTTTTCTACATGGCCTGGAGGATGAATATTATAAGGTACTATTGATGCACTACATTTCTTATATTAGTTCTTATCCACATACTTAGGAACATGTCTATTCAGGTTATATTTGATCTAAAATGGGAAAACTTAAACAAATTATATTATATTATATTATATTATATATAGATATAATTTGTAACGTTGCTATGCAATGGTACTTGTACCATTAGCTTTGTATCTTTTTTGTGCATAACGTAGTTGTACTGTGTCATTAGGTGCTTGTAATTACGGTTTCTAACTTGTGGGAGGGCTGCCATTACCATTTGCTTTTCCTTAATTAACACACACATGTGTGTGTAAATAGAGTCTGAGAGAGAGACAGACAGAGAGTGCAAGAAACGGAGACTCAAGGTGGCGGCCAGCCACAACCTCCGGTGGTGAAGACAGGGTGGATCTGTGGTGGCATCTTCGAGTGTTGTACCCCTACCTACAGAACAAAAGACACAAGGTGCCCGGTGAGGACGCGTGAGCTACGGTTCTGACAACACTCTAGTTAACTCCGGCAATAATTCTGGTAAGCCTTGATTCAGTTGCATGTTCTTTTTCAGTTAGATGGGTCTAAGTTGTGTACGCTGAAGCTATTTTCGGTGTTACAGGACTCCGGTGAATCTTCGGCGACTTCTCCTGTTAACGATCTGGGTAAGCATGTTATTTAACCTTAAAGATTGGTGGATGACCCATATCATGACATGTGGATGGCAAAGGCGGTTGCTGCCACCTGTATGGCTAATAAGTTGGTACTTTTCAATCTCTTTCTTTAGTAAAAATCTTGTCTTGATTCAAGAACTGATATGGGTATTTGAGTCTGGTGTTTTTTTGATAGATGTTGATTAGTTAATCACATAAAGATTGAGTCTTTATGTAATGGGTTCTTCTTCATATTTACACGGCCTGAAATTGGTATAATTTGGGTGCCCTGTTAAGTAGTTTTAATATGAGTGATCTTAATGAAAACGTTGAATACTTGACTGTTCTTGTACTCATTGATGACGCATTTATTATTGATAAAAAAAGATACCACAAAGTGCTTGCGGGTCAATTTGCATGACCTGACACGCCTGACGTGTTACTAACTTGCTACCTTTAAATCACACACATACATATTCTTTCTTCTGTTGTATTTCTACTACTCTTACTACTGTTTTGGTTTCTTCTTTGTTTTCCTATTTCAGCAAGTGTGAGTTTATGGGTCAGGGTCATACTGCTCATCGTCTTATTTGCACAACACTTTTATATTAGTATGATGATGATGATAATTGGAGGTGATGGTTTCGTTGATGGGCTAAGAGACATTAGAACTGGCTACGAGTTACATTTTACTCACTACCACAGTAACAAGGTCGCCACCAGCCCACGGATGAAAATTTTCAATACTTTCAAGTCCAAAATCAGTGAATGTATACGGCCTTGAAGAAAACAACCTAGAAATAGCTATTATTTTTTGTGTACATTTGTTTCTCTTTGCAACTTTTGTAGATAAATTTTGCTTAGAAGTTTATGTCTTTTATTAGTATTTAAATGGAAAACTTATGTATGGTTTTTTGGTTTGTTTTATAAATTATCTCATGTTCACTGCTGTTTTTATTGTACAAAAAATTTAAAATAAAATGGGTAATTACACGAAAATGGCCATATGAAACCCTAATAAATATGTGTGACCAGAGGTTAGACAATAGCCACACTTAAAATTACAAAATTTCGTGTGGGTATAAATAACTATTAGCCACGCCATAGTTACTTTGTTTTTTGTTGTGTGACAGAATGATACCATACATCATGGGAAAAAAATTATGTGTGACCAAAGATTAGACAATAGCCACACTTAAAATTACAAAATTTCATGTGGCTATTAATAACCATTAGCCAAGCCATAGTTACTTTGTTTTTTATTATGTGTCGGAATGATACCAAACGTCATGGGAAAAAAAATTATGTGTGACTAAAGGTTAAACAATAGCCACACTTAAAATTACAAAATTTCGTGTGGCTATAAATAACCATTAGCCACGTTATAGTTACTTTGTTTTATATTGTGTGACGGGATCATACCAAACGTCATGGGAAAAGAAAATTATGTGTGACGAAAGGTTAAACAATAGCCACACATCAAATTACAAAATTTCTTGTGGATATAAATAAGCACTAGCCACGCCATAGTTACTTTGTTTTTTGTTGTGTGACAGAATGATACTAAACGTCATGGGAAAATAAAAGTATATGTGACCAAAGGTTAGACAATAGCCGCACTTAAAATTTCAAAATTTAATGTGGCTATACATACCCATTAGCCACACTTTCGTTACTTTGTTTTTTATTTGTGTGACAGAATGATAGCAAATGTTATAGAAAAAACAAATATGTGTGACCAAATATTAGACAATAGCCACACCATCATCACTTTGTTTTTATTGTGTGACGAAGTGATAACAAATGTCATAGAAAAAACAAATATTTGTGACCAAAAGTTAGACAATAGCCACACTTAAAATTGCAAAAGTGTTTTGTGTCTCTAGTAAAAGTTTTTCGTCACACTTACAATAAATTCATGTGACTATATATTAGAATCGACCACACTTACAGTAAATTCATTAAATTCATGTGGTCGTTTGCTACCTTTTTGCTACACTTTTTTTTAATTGATGTGGCTAAAATGTACTTTTTAGTAAATATGTGTGACTATATAATAGAAATAGTCACACTTGAATTAAATTCATGTGGTCGTTGCAACCCTTTGGCCACACTTAATGGAGGAAATGCTAGATTTTAATAAAAAAATGTTGGCCCTTTAGCCATACTTTTAAGTTCTACGACCACTAAAAAGTGTGTGTGGCCGTATGATACTTACGATGACTCGAGCTTTGGTCACACTTAACATGAAAAAAATATGTGTGGCGAAAGGCATATAGTCACACTTTTATTGTGTGGTTGTATCCCTATTTTGGCGTAGTGATGACCCCTATATCGACTTGCCATTCCGTTAGTTCAAAATTTAGAGAGATGAACGGAAAAATTGGTTTGTTTGCGGATTTATATCAAAATGCATGGAACAATCGTCCTAGTGGTACAAATAATGCATGTGTTTGTTGTCGGCTATTGACAAATACACCAAGAAACATGGGTCATGGAATTACATGAGGCTGTATGAAATATCGAGAAAATGCTCAAAGTGGAAAGTTGCCATTTGGAAGGGATCGTGCTAAAAAGAAGCCGATGCACAAGCGAAAAAGATCTAAAACAAGTGTGTCAGGGAGTTATAGTGCGGGTGGTTCCAATGCATGTTTGTGCTATCAATATAAACGATGACCCCGAGTTCGAAGATGTAGCTCTAGCTCCTCAAATAGAGCGGCAAATTGGAAGGGATCGTGCTAAAAAGAAGCCGCTGAGAAGTCTTTGGGTTCAAAGGGAACGAGCTCGATTGATGTATCAAAACTTGATACAATTCTACAAAAATTCAACCATTTTATGGGAGTGCAAGAGGAGAGATACAAAAAGAAAGAGAAAGAAAAGGAAGAAAATGTGGCAAGGGAAAGGAGAGGCTTGAGTTCGATAAGAGTCGACTCGAATTTGATCCACAAAATCAAGAAACTGAAGAGTTCTGACTCATGAGAACCGACAACGAAAGCATACCAGAAAGAGACTGTGCGGTGCTCAAAAAAATTAAGGACAAGATTGCAAAGAAATGTATAGGAAGAAATGGTAAAGGGCTTTAGTTTTTTTAAACTATGTTTATTTTAGTTATGTTTCTTTTTTAATTATGTCTTTTTTCTAGGCTATGTAATTTTTTTAATTAATGAAAACTTTTGATACTTTATAGAATTTATAAAAGGGAACCATACCTCATGTTTGAGGGAGGATGGTGAGGTGGAATGGAGGGTGAGGTGGCACTGAGGTGGACTTGGGGAAGGGGGAAACACACCCCTTAGACTAATGTTTTGTTTTCTTTTTAGTTGATCTCACAATAATACGGTTGTGCGTTTCTTGTTGTGTCATTCTTGCTTTCGTATACTGAAGAAACACCAAGCTAATACTAAGAGGTTAACTTTGGGGGTTAGTCTTGTTCACAAACGTTAATCTTCCTTCTTTCCTCACCTAACGATTGTTTGATCTAAATCCGATCTTGCAAAAAACACAACACTGTGAAGCTCGTTACAAGGAGGAGAGGTTGGGGATTCTCCTTATAACCACCCTCTAGCGTGAGAATAAGAACTTGTTTTGAGGATAATAAGTGTGTGTATTGAGTGAGAGAATAAGAGATCGATCCTTAAACCTGAGGGTGGACTTATATATTTATAGCCGAAGGATTAGGAAGGAGGGAGAAGCCGTCTAGGTCTTAGCCATCTGTCATTTCTAGAGAATATCCGTTTGGTCTCCTCTAGTAGGGCATAAACATTAACAAAAATTAGGGCTAATGTGGTACAACGTTACTCGTTCCACCTTAGCACCTTTCAGTACTTCTTGCCGGGTTGTCCCTAGTCGTCCTTTGAGGTTCATGCAGCAAGGATTGAGGACTGATGGTCGGTGCTACATGTCTTATGAACTTCCCCTATCATTGTCGGGAATAATCCACGTGTCTTACTAGGTGTGTCTACCAATGTTCATTTTCTGCCTTGATGATGTTGCTTTTGTGGTATGGTTAGTCGTGTGCATGTTCGCGCATGCTATTTGGACCATACCCCTTCAAGTCCCCCTGGTCCAGTGCTGTTTCCATGGGAATCTATCGAATGGGTAAAGCTCTTGACTCATCTAAAAATTTAGTGATGTGAAGGTAAGTTGTGAGGGGAATTTATGTTGGTCGATGTCAGCGCTGGGAGATGGGTCAAATTGGCATAGTTTGGCGTATGCGTGCGAGGGTAGGCCGGCGAGCTAGAACGAGCTAGATCAGTGTACGCGTGCAGGCGTTGACCAGCGTGCCAAAATGAGCCAGGTTGGCGTAGGCGTGCAGGGGTGCCGAGACGAGTCAGATCAGCTTACGTGTGTAGGCGTGTCAAGACGAGTCAGATCAGTGTACGCATGCAGGGGTAGGTCAACGTGACGAGATGAGCCAGAACGGTGTACGCGTGTGGATGTTGGGGTTTCATCTTGGTTACATTTGTGGTGGGAACCGGTCATGTGGTTGGTGGGCTCTTGGTGACTCCTATTGGAAGAAAAGGTTTCTGCCCCTTGGGCAAAGTTTATGCCGTTTTTCAGGGTGATGACATCGGGCGTGTTAGGATGTTATTCGACTAGAGTAGGCATGGGGCCGCCACTTGCCCAAAAAAGGCATCTTTTCAGTTTCTCCTACCTGACGTGCAAACCGTCCATTGGAAGTTTCTCCCCACTTTTCAGTATGGTTCCCCATCACATTTAATGCGATAGGTATAAATAAAAGTGGAGACCATCATGAGAGATAAAATTTCAAACGTTGTTCTCCTAACTCTCCTTCACTTTCAAAAACTCTCTTCAAATCTTCAACACTCTATAGTGCGCCTTTATTGATATCAGAATGTCTACGATATCCAAACTAGAGGGGTCTCAGAAAGGAAAGAAAATGAAGGAACCCTTGACGGCGACGTAGGCCATCGTTAACTGGAGGGAAGACGAGTTCCAACAACTTTGCCAGAACTTTCAGTCCTCGGTGAACTGGGAAGCCACGTTTCCTTCGACCAGAAGTACCGCTGCTGATGCTCCCCTGGCTTCATAACGATATACGCTGCCTTGGGGGAAGTGTTGACTCATTATGGGATCCATATATCATAGGTTAGCCCTGTCGGCATCCCCCATATCGATACCAACCTGTCACACCCTGATTTTCTGGTGGGCGTGGACTTGGGGTTTATGCGTGACTAATTGATATAGATATTCACAAGTAACACAGCGGAAGTCTTGGGAGTATAAAATAGTTATTACAAAATACAATTGTCCGAAAGTTCAAAATAATATATAGACCAAAGTGTATAAAGATCCACACGCGGACCGAATACCAAATGATTACATAAAAGAATACTAGGCTTCTTGCATGGAGTTGCAAATTCCACTAAGAAATTACCAGGCAGCTTCCAGCCTATTTACGTTCTTTGTAGCCTGCGCTTTGTCTTTTGAAGATACGTCAGTTTTCACTGGTAAATAAAATAACCGACACATTTTGAAAATATTTCAAAATCATTTTATATACCATTTGGTATATCAATTTTCATAAATAACTTGGGGCAAAATATATCTCTTGTTATCAGTATTACATGCTTGTCAATACATATAGGGCCTGGAACTAGGTTCGAGAACATGATTAACCGACACACCACTTTAATCCACTTATTGGGTAAACCCATATTGGGTAAGAAAATATTTTATCATAGCATTAGCATCTGTCGAGTGTATGTCTACACCCCATGCTTAGGTCGTGGCCATTTGCAATTAAATGACCCGAGGATATCAAGGACACGATCGCATTAACCCCCAATGTTTAAGTTTTCAAGCAATACGAATTAAAGCGGGTTATTTGGATTTTAGACACATAGGTCATTGACCCATACCAGACCAAACGGTAATAATTTACCGTATCCCAAACCCGTATAGGGAAAATAGGTTAAGAGTATTTACCGGTGCTTAAATCTTTACAATCCAAAGATAATTATAAGCAAAACCGTTTAAACAAAACAACTAACAGTGTTCCAATTTACTGGACGCCCTTAGTCTGTAATTAATGGAATAATGATCCATTAGAATGTTAACGGGTTTTATTCAAGTCATTTGACTTGGACCGGTTAACTTTAATAAAAATGGTACGGTTTGCTAGATTAAGCGGTGACCGGATAGAATGTAGTTTGAACCCTCACAAGTACTATGACTTGTATAATATGGGTCAAACAATATTACATTCTGATTATAAATGAATTTGAAGGAATTTAACCCAATTTGGTTAACTTATACAAACTAAGTTATATAAGTCAACCGTACGCGCATCTGCGGCATCGAGTGATCGGATGAGTCAATGTTAAGTTCATTATGCCAAAACATGTTTAATATGTTACCACATCAGTAGGTATTCCAGATTATAAGTTCATTTTGGTTTAAAACCATTTTATGCTCAAAAGGGCATTTTGGTCTATATTTAGGGATAATACATGAACTTGCATAAAACCCGACAACTGACTATGATCAAATGGTATAACCTCAGAGACTATTCGATACATTATTACGATCATAATATAACTTCAAATCAGTAGCTAACTTAGCTTAAACATGTCAGAATCAAAAGTCAAAGAAGAAGTCAAACTGTTTGACTTCTGGTTGCAAACCAGGCTATAAGTAGGTAATGACGGGTTGGACATGATCTAACATGTCCTAATAGGTTATACCAACTAATATAATGTCAAAAATTGATGTTTAGATGTTTAGAACTTCATTTAACTTAATTTCCAAAAATCTGGGTTTTGACTTTTATTGTAATATAACTTTGACCTGTCATTTGACCAACTTAACGAGATCTTCAGGAGGTGCCCTCATAGGGGATCACCTACCTTATTATGATCACGTAGCCATGTTCAATTCGAAAATTGCCTTGACCATAATGGGCATAATCGAAAGTTAAAGAAAAAGTCAATTTGCTTGACTTTCGGCTAATAACTTAGCCTAAGAATGAAGAAGAACTATGAAAGAACACTTACAAGTGTTCTAGGAGAATATTGAACTCAGTAGGAGGCCACTAAGCAGAAGCAAACTCTAGAAGAGTGATAGATTGAAAGAAATGTGAATGAGCAAGGAAAATGGGTGCATTTGACGTGCTATTTGTAGTTGCAAATGATCCCTAAGATCATGCCAAGTGTTCTCATGATTCCCTGATGTTGGACTAGTGTCCATTGAGGTGTTTGAAGCAAAATAATGGTGGCAATTCGCGACATAGGTGGCAAGCAATGCAGGCTACCATGGCAGTCTACCAAAACTTCCAGCTGCTACCCTTACGGACCGTAAGAGGTGGCAGCTTAAGGTCTGTAAAGACCTAGCGCGCCCACAGATTCAAATCCCTTATAGTCCATAAGGCATAAAGCCTTGCGGTCCGTAAGGACTATCAGAAACATTAATAATACCTACCTTACAGTCCGTAAGGCATAAGCCTTGTGGTCCGTAAGGGTCACTTAGAGGCCAAATTTTGGCATGTTGACATATTTGATCCCTCCACATCCAATCTTCCACATTTTTATACATATAGTCCCTCTCGTCCAAATAATCTTGGCATATTTGAAAGTTGATTGGACACGTGTTGCCATTCAATTCGATAAAATTTTCTGAGGTGTTACATCCTCACCCCATTAAAAGAAATCTCGTCCTCGAGATTTTATTCAAATAGATAGGGGTACTTTTGTCTCATATTAGACTCAACTTCCCTTGTATATTCTGGGCCATAACGGGAATCCTATTTGACTTTCACGATGGGGATTAAATTCTTTCAGAGCTTTTTAACCTGTCGATCCTCGATCGAAATCGTTTTTTCAATAAACCTCATGATTTTAATTATTCGGACCCTGATAATGCGATCCTGATTAAGGTGATCTTGATAAGGTAATCTTGCGTAAGATGCAGTATCGCTTGATAGCTAAATAGGATGCATGTTGGATCCCGATGGTGGCATCACAGAATCAAAATCATTGTCCTGCTGGTTTTGGCTAGGGGGTCGTGAGTTTATAAACTGGTTAGGGTCGAAAGAGTCATGGTGAGAATGAGAACGAGAGTGATGTGAATGATGTGAGTGATGAGAGTGGGAGGAATGGTGTGAGACAGAACGTCTCACTGGCTGCGACGAGTGTGACTCGTTCGAGTATTGCGGGTGATCCAAACTATGGGATTGTGATGGTATTTGCTTTGATGGTTGGTATGTGCAAAGCGTGATATATTTTTATTGATATTTTAAGCCCATTTTACACATTAGTCAAGTTTTAAATTTATAAAACACGATATTCTACTAACACTAAACACACACTTGGGCAAGTGCACCCATCGTGAGCGTAGTATAGCGTTGGTAAGATACCGAGGTCGTCAAAGGACACAAGAGCTTTTAGTACCGGTTTATCCTCAACGTATAATCAATCTAAATTTTTGAGAAAAGGTTAGAAACATGAAAAATAAAAAACTAAAAATGCAGAAATAAAAATAAAATAAAAACAGATAGACAAGATGAATCACTTGGATCCGACTCGCCTTTAATGTATCCTTTGATGATTTTTACACTTTCGGACTTTTTATTAGATTATCTTAGTTATAGTAGTAGGCCCCTCTTTTGAAGGTGACGTTACCCTCAACCTAGTGATTTGAGTCAGCAAGGATACAATCCCAAAGGGTCGGAATATTGAAAGATAATTAATTAAGTTATTAATGCGAAAAGTGGTAGGCCCCTCTTTTGAAGGTGACGTTACCCTCGGCTAAGTGGTTTGAGTCAGCAGGGATACAATCCCAAGTAGCCGGTTTAATGTATTAATAGTAGTTTACATATGAGGGGATCAAGCTATTCTCACCCCCGCCATCCAATACCAGTGGGTATTGAAGAAGGTCCTAGTAAGCTTGACCCAGGTCCTTGCAGGATCTATACACTGAACAAGGCAAGAACCTTACTAAACCATTCCGTTAACCCCCCGACCAGGTAGCCAACATATCTCCATATAGATCGTAGAGACATAAATGGTGAAAATCTTTTACTTTATATAGACAGTAAAGTAATGCCAACACACCACGGACAAATGATAAAGAAAATTCACCTTCAACATTAGAAACTAGTTATTAAACTCATTAATACAAAACCAAATAAAAAGTGCCGAAAGATTAAAATTCAAAAGTAATACATAAAAGACTTGTCTTCACCAAGTGATGTAAGAGGCTTAGCCAAACATGGCCTTTGATTGGAAAGAACTCTTACGATCAATCTTAGATCCCGAGACTACTACACACTCTCAAGATGGATGATGGATGATGGTGGTGGTGTGGTGGTGGTGTGGTGGCAAAGTGGGAGAGTAGTGGTTTGCCAAGGGATGCCTTTGAAGTGAGCTAAGCACCCCTATTTATAGCCTGCACAGAGCTCTGGCCACGGCCCCGTGTCCAGCGGGCACGCCCCTGTGGCCAGCCTTTTCTCTTTCTTCATTAAATGCATGTGTCAGCAGAGGGTTCTACACGTCCCGTGTCTAGCGGGCACAACCCCGTGGGCAGAAGCGTATCTATACTATCAAGATTTTGCAAGATTCTGCGTATCTTAGCGTTGACCACACCCCGTGCTGAGCTGGGCACGCCCCCGTGGTGTGCGTGGAAGCTTCTACAGCTTTGTCTTTTCTGGAGGCATCTGACCACGCCCCCGTGTCCAGTGGGTACGGCCTCGTGGTCCGTCTTCTGTTTCTTTGTTTTTGCTTTAGGATTGCTGCCGAGGGGTCGGACATGTCACGTTTATTCCTTTTCTTTGTATTTATGTTGGTTTTGGTTGTATATTTGTTCCTTTTGCCCGTTTAAGCTCATTTGGTCCTGTAAATTCAAAAGGAAGACAAAAACACACTTTTTCCAACATTAGTACTAAAAAAGGGTTAGTCTTATGCCTCATTTGATGTAATTTATATGTTACATTTTGCACACATAAAATATCCCCACACTTGAATCTTTGCTTGTCCTCAAGCAAAACTCTTTAGTATGTGGCTTACACGCCCAAATGGAATAGGTAGAAGAGAAGTTTTGGGCTTGTCTTAAGTGTCGGGAATCCAAGATCTTTATTGGGTTTTATTTTATTTCTATTTACAATCCTTTTCGTTATGATTTATTTAGAACATTTCATAAGCAAAATTACTTATTTGTGCATAACATGCCTCTTTAAAATTCCATTTATATACAAGTTCACATACCCCACGGGAGATCACTCAACACTCGGCCGAAGATGTATTTTTGTGAAACACTCGAGACCGGCATGGAACTTACTTCTACCATATGCTTGCCAAGTAATCAATCCTCCTCCTTTTTAACTGTAAACCTTTGTAATATCAAGAGGACTTCGGGAAAGGGTTAGGCTTGGGCTAAGGGTAGGTGGTTTTGGTTAGTGGTTAGTAAAAAGGGTTAAAAGCCTAAAAAGCGTCGGTCTTCGTAAAAGTTTTTGTTTTTGTGACTTTTATTCAAACTAAGCATATTCAAACAAAGTTTCTTTGAGGAACTTGTTTGTTTATTACTAGACTTTCATTTTTTTTGGTAAAGAAATGTCACAAGATAACCGAGCTTTTTAGTAAAACAAGGGGTTGAAAAAGAAAAAGGGTTTTGGTTGGTAAAGGGTGTTTGTTTTGTGGGTTTTGAAATGAAAAGGTTTAGGCTCAAAGGGGTTAACTAGAGGGATTTTGGGTAGGTGATAAAAAATGAAAAATAATGGTGTTGAAAGGAAAATGGGTTAGTCCTAATGCCTCCATCATTTACTTACTTGGTTTAAGTTGGTAAGGACCGGAAATGTATCGTCGTGGCAAGTTCTAGAGTCGTAAGAACCAAGCGGCTATTCACACAAGAAACGAAAAATGAGCATTTAGTTAAAAGATATATGCTTGTATGCTCAATAAAGGCTCAAAACTCACTTGTTGTGGGAATGGGTTTATAATGTGATCAAGTATATATAATCAAATTTTAATTAGATTTGTCATGCCTTTTCATAATTTCTTATGTTGGTTCTTTTTATCACGACGCTATCGGTTGTAAATTTCTAAAAATATAACCTTTTTAGAACTTGTTATTCCCACATTAAACCAAGACAAGTAAAAAAATGAATTTTTTTTGAAAAAAATTTGGGGTGATTAGCGGTTCCAATAGAGTTTTGTGTAAGGCTTGATACTAGGACTTGCAAAATTCAAGGTTTTAGCATCCCCCACACTTAAATTACGCATTGTCCTCAACGTGTCCCAAAAATAAGTTTTTAGGTTGATTGAATGTGTAAAAAGGTGTTGAAGAACAAAATTTTATGTTACTAGGCGTCTGGCCACGACCATGTGCTGGTCCGGGCACGGCCCCGTGGTCAGATCGCCAGTACCAAACTTTAACAGAAGGCTGGACACGGGGCGTGTTCAGTGAGCATGGCCCCTTGTCCAGTTACCTGAACTGGGCAAATTTCTGTAGAGCCTGGGCACGGGGCGTGTTGGGCTGAGCATGGCCGCGTGCTGAACTTGCTGTAGTGCTGGAAAATTGTTGGGAGGCTCCGTTTTCGTGCATGGGGTGTGGTTTTAACGTTCCCTTGGTAACCTCCACCTTTTCGAGTGTGTTTTACCATTATATCATCATCCAAACACCATTCAATAATTTAAACCATCATTCATTAAAAAAGTGCGAGATACATAGTTCCTAAAAAAATTAAAAAGTACAAACTAAAAACTAAGATAGATAAGTAGGTCCTAGAATGCAAGAAATTTTAAACCACAAAGAAGTTCTATCCTAGATGTTTTTATTATAAGAGCAACAAAATCCCGAAAAATGAATTTTTCGGTTGAATAAGGCTTTTAGAACTTCTTTCCGGAGGGTGCTCCTCACACATCGTTGAGCCACTCCTCTATCTCCCGAGGGAGAAGGAAGACGGGCTCATTGTCTACCTCATGCGAAGGAGGTGCAACCTCCACCGGAACCTCTTGTAAGGCGTCTAGAGGGGGTTCCGGGGGAATGTTATCCCAACCGGTGGGACTAACAACTTCTTGTGCCAAGTTCCAATCTTCTTGTGGGAAGATTGGTTCCATAGGCGGCATTGTAAGAATGTTCAACCTTTGGTACAAAAGGTTGATTTCTTGGAAGCTACTCTCCAGCCCCACCATTAGATAGTTGATACGGTCAATTAGAACCTCCTCCGCGGATGTTATCTCATTGAGTGCTTCTCTTAGCGCCATTACGTAACGCACAAGGGTTGCTTCTATCGATGGCCTTCTTTCTCTGCGACTGTTTCTCGAGTGAGCTGAAGATGTTCCGCTATTCTGGCTCGACATTCTAAGAAAACAATTCGAAAATTTCAAAATAATGAAACAGTAACTCCGGCCACGGCCCCGTGCTCGCTGGGCACGGCCCCGTGGGCACCATTCTACAGATTTTTGAATCAAGGAATCTTAGTGTTTTAAATTATTTTTCTGACTTTTAAGACATTTCCGAGCATAAATAACTTAAAGCAGTGTTATAAAATTTATTTTTAATAAGATTCCTTGGTTAAAAACCTAGCAAATATCACAATAAAGCTTGAAAACATGGAAGTTTCAAGCTTTAATGGAGGTTTGAGGAGTTTTTTGGAGAAGAAAGCAAGAGACAAAAGTGGTAAAGACAAGATGGTTGTTGGGAACCTTCTTTAGAATATACCTTGTAGGGTATGTGTGAAAATCCTAGCAGATCTTGGTCTTTGGAATGGGTCCAAATGTACAGGAATCATGCTGACTTTATAGAAAACGACAGCACGCTGACCACAGCCCCGTGTCGGCTGGACACGGCCCCGTGGTCAGACAAGATTCTGACACATTTTGACCGTCTTCTGAGCACGGGGCGCGCTGGCCTGGAATGACCCTGTGGGCAATTTTTAAATGGGCACGGGGCATGTTGACCTGGACACGGCCCCATGGTTAGATATTTTTATGAAGTTTTGTCTTATTTTAAGGAATTTATCCGGATCGGGTGGTTCCTTACTGGAGGGAACAACACCGAAGTGCCTAGGGTACCTAAATTGCTCTTGATTCAAACAAGAACGCAAGAGGTTATCGGAAAGGGTATAACCTAAACTAAATACCGGCGGGCGTGACCGACCTTTATTCCCTTATTCGGACTCTCGTTAAAGAAGGTATATGTCTAATCGCTCAGGTCTATGAACGCATCGGCGGAGACCGATGGAGAGTCCTTCACGGCATAATCTACATAGGGATGACTATCGCTCAAGTTCTCACAAGAGTTGGAGGTGCTTGCGGTACAGTCGATGTTGTTAGAATCCGAATGCGACCCCAATAATTCTCCTTGATTGTCGTCTTGTGATGAATAACTAGTTTTCATCTCAAGCTCTTTTAATATTTGGAGAATTATTTCTTTGAGCTGACATAATTCTTCGGGAGTTATGTCATCTAAAAGAAATGGTTGAGGGCATTCGGGGGAGAGATAGGAATCGTTCTTACTTTCGCCCATCTTAAGGTTACAAGGAAACGATAGGTCTAAATAGTGGGAAGTGTAATTTAGAAAGTAACATTCTAAATCTTTATGAAATCCACCACATATTTGACACCATTCACCATAAGAGTAGCGAAAGTAAAAATAATCAATATCACTCATATTTTTGTCAGAAATTACCAACCTTCGGAATCTTACGGTTCTGTTTTCAGTAACTGGGGTTTGGACACGGGGGGCGTGTTCAGTGGGCACGACCCCATGTTCAGCTACTGTCTGCAGAAAGATGGACACGCCCCCATGTCTGGCTGAGCACGGCCCGTGCTAAAGTCTGCAGAAACTAAAAAACTAGGAAAAATCCTAAAAAATAGATAAAATAAGTAAAAATAATTAGGACGTTGATTCCAAACTTTCTTAAAATCCTTGTGTCCCCGGCAACGACGCCGAAAACTTGGTGTGTGCAAAGCGTGATATATTTTTATTGATATTTTAAGCCCATTTTACACATTAGTCAAGTTTTAAATTTATAAAACACGATATTCTACTAACACTAAACACACACTTGGGTAAGTGCACCCATCGTGAGCGTAGTATAGCGTTGGTAAGATACCGAGGTCGTCCAAGGACACAAGAGCTTTTAGTACCGGTTTATCCTCAACGTCTAATCAATCTAAATTTTTGAGAAAATGTTAGAAACATGAAAAATAAAAACTAAAAATGCAGAAATAAAAATAAAATAAAATAAAAACAGATAGACAAGATGAATCACTTGGATCCGACTCGCCTTTAATGTATCCTTTGATGATTTTTTTGCACTTTCGGACTTTTTAAGAGATTATCTTAGTTATAGTAGTAGGTGACGGGTAGTCCGTAGGACAACCCTTAAGTGGTATAAATGATAATAAAATCTAACATTTAATCGGGTAGTTGTCTAGAATTAGATAACCACGGTTGTTTGTGTTTCAGGTACAAACGGGAGCTTAAAATGGAAGGAACACGGAGAATAAATGAAAAAATCAATTTTTGGAATTGAAGAATTAAGAGGATAGCATGATAGAGGACGAAATTACGAGAACGTAGGCGAAAACAGAGTTGAAACGAAAAAGTTATGCTGAAAACAAGTTTTCATGTTGAAGCCTGCCGTAGGCTACGACAAAGGCCGTAGCTTACGGCGCCGACTGGCACTTTTTGTCACCGTATGACAGTTTAAATCCACCGTAAGCCATTCCAAGCCACCGTAAGCTACGGTGGCCACCGTAGCTTACGACGCTGACCTGCGTCAATGCGTAACTTCCACCTTTTAATGCAGATTTATGGTGTCTTTTCATGTCCAATCAATCCCATTCGGTTACACACAGTTCTAGGGGTGATTTTTAGTGTTCTTGGTGCTTGAAGACAATTTCCAATCATTCGGTTTGTGTTTTTAATTGTTGTGAACATTGAAACTTGTGTGAGGATGATGATTCAAGCCATGAGTGGCTAAACTCTTGATGGCTATCTTTGGTTGAAGGTTTGTATTAGACTTTATGCTTGATTTCCTAATTTCTAGAATAATAAACTTTTTCTTTATGATTGTTTGTTATGGTGTGTGATTGATTGTTTATAAATCGTTGATTCTTATGTTAATCTAATTTGAAACCATACATTCTTGGTGTCGTTGGCAATCGAGATATCATGGGTAGAATTAGGATTGGGTAAGGGCTAATTGGTCATCGGGTAACAACCTCACATTCTAGGAATCTGAGTACTTAGTTCTCTTTTATCACAACAAGTAATTACACATGAACTATATCTATGTTGTTCTTTCTAGTGAATGATAGCATAAATGTCAAAGCAAACCGGAAATTAAAGATGGTCATTTGTCTATAAATTGTTTACAACCAAAACTCTTATTATGCAATTAGAATAGTAATTTTAGTTTTAAAACTAAAATCGATCAATCCAACTCTTGAATTTACTTTCATTGCAATTAGTTTAATTTAGTTAATTTAGATAAACCTTGAAATAACACATATTCCACATACTCCCTATGTTCGATACCCACTTGCCACTAACTATTTAGTAGTAATTGGATTAAATTTGATTGTGACCATGACATCACGTCAAATTTTGGCGCCGTCGCCGGGGAGTAGTGCGCAACGTGTGTTATTTTTGATCTTCTTAGGTTTGTTATTTTTCTGGTTTACGCTGGGTGTGTTAGTGTGCAGGTATTTACAGGTGCATGCGTACTAGAAGCTCTCACAAGCTATCAACATTGGCATTTGATCCAGAGATTGAACGAACTTTGAGAGGAAACGGAATTTTGTTAAGAGAAAACAAAATTAGCGGTTCACCAACAACACCAACTACACCAATTACACCACTTAGATACATGGATCCACCACTGCCACCACCCACTACGGGTGAGCTTATACCACCTTTCATACCATCATCAACACAACCTTCGCCAAATACCACCATGCCTAACACCACTACCGATCCTACTCCACCGCATGATGTTACACCACCCAACACTACACAACCTATTACTACCCAAGTTGAACCTACACATACCCTTAACCCTTCTACCACAATTCCACCATTTTCCCATTTCTTCCAAGCTATGGGTCAATCATCTTCAACCTATTCAATACCACCAAATTCAACTGTTGTTCATGCTACTTCTACATTTAGACCATCGAACCAATCGGGTTTTCAATATTCATCTTTTCCATTTTGGGCAATCTTCGGGTATAGGAGGAGCTGGGTATGATGAAGGGTATGAAGATTTTGAGGGTTATGAGGAAGAAGGATACGCATATGGGGGTGATGGAGATCAAGGGGAGCTTACTTATGTGCAAGGTCAAACTCAAGGAATGCCAAGTGTTGGTGGGATTCCACAACAACAAATTATACCACAACATATTCGGCCAAGGCCTCAAGGGCCACAATTGCAACATCCTACACCGTTACAACAAATTCGTCCGCAAAATGTACAACATCAATTTCAAAGGCCAATTCAACAACAACCAATGCAACAATAATTTCAACCACCATATGTACCTCAAGGGCCTGTGCAAAGACCAATGGGTCCTATTCGTCCAAGGGTTCGGTTGGGTGTACCAAGAAGACATCTTCGAGAACATGCAAGAGGCATAGAAGCACATTTTAGGCAGGTAATTACTCATAACCCTTCACCGGTAGTTATTCCTCACAATGATCAAGGGAGGACATTTGAAGTGAGAACCAATTCGTTACAAAGTTTGCCAAAATATAAGGGTCTAACAACGGAGGAGCCTTATTTCCATTTGGAGGCTTATGATTCGATTTGCAACACTCTTGGGAGTCAAGGATTTTTGGCCGATGATGTCAAATTGGTACTATTCCAATTTTATTTGGAAGACAAGGCGAAAAAGTGGTCTATACCCTACCTTCGGCATCTATCTACACATGGGCGGAGATGCAACAAATCTTCTTGGATGAATTTTATACCGCTCAAAAGATAAATGATGCTAGGAAAGGGTTGAGAAGTTTTCAACAACAATCGGGCGAGATGTTTCATGAAGCATTCAAACGGTTTAACATGATGATCAAGAATTGCCCTCATCATGGGATAGAGTTATGGGAATTGATGAATGCTTTTCATGAGGGATTATGTGCTGAAGACGCTCGCAATTTAATGTCCATCACAAACAGTACTTTTGGTACAAATTACGAGCATTACGATTGGGAATTTTTGGAGCAAATGGCAGTCACTTCAAAGAGAAAAGCTCAAGCATCAAGGAGAGCATGACCGGCCATTACCCGAACTCAAGTGCACGCGGTAGACGATGGTAGTGTTCAAACTTCTAATAAAATTTTTGATGTTTGTGCACTTTGTAATGAGTTAGGACATGCGGTTGAAAATTGCCAAGGAGTGGAAGGGCAATATGAGGAGGTGAATGCAATGCAAGGCAAGGTCAAGAAGGGGGTGGTAGAAATTACATCATGAATTCCAATACTTACCACCCCGGTTTAAGAAACCACCCAAATTTTCGATACGGGAATCCCTCAAACCAAGCCAACCCGAATTTTCAAGGAAGTCAAGGTAATTTTGCTCCATGCCAACCGTTCAATAATCAAAGTGGGTTTTCGGGTCAAAGTTCTTCTGGTGGAAATGAGGTCATGGAGATGCTCAAGGCAATGCAACTAGAGATGCAGCGAAGAAATCAAATGGATGATGTTCGCATGCAAAAAGATGAAATCCGTGACAAAGCTATTCAATTGTTGACCACTCAAATGGGTCAACTTGCAAGTGACGTGGCATTATTGAAGAAAGCAAAAGGTCAATCACCAAGTGACACGGTGATAAATCCCAAGAACACAAAAAGCATTAACATCAATGTGGTAAGCACCGTTACAAATACTAAATTTAATGAAACATTGCTAACTTCTTCGTATCAAGTGAACTCAGGTTTGGAAAAAGATGTCGAAGTCGAGAATGATAAAGAGTATGGAGCGCCAATCGTGCCTATCCGAGTGGGGAAACTAAAAATTCCTCATGCATTATTGGATTATGGGGCGAGCATGAGTGTGTTACCAGGTGATCTATACGACATGTATGATTTTGGTCCGCTTCAGGATGTAGACACCATGGTGAGTTTGGTGGATGAAAGTTGGAGGCGTCCACGGGGAATGGTTAAGAATGTTATGATTCGGTTGGGAGAATTTGAATACCCGGTGGATTTTCTGGTTTTAGATTATGCTACTACCATGATGGCATCACAACAAAGGGTGATTTTAGGTCGACCGTTTCTCTATACGGTAAATGCTCAAATCGATTGTAGAGAAGGAATCATTACCATGACCGAAAAAAACCGTAAGTTGTCATTTGATGTCCAGACTAAGATGATTAGTTATGATTTTGTTGAGGTGAAGGATAGCGGGTTTAGTGAAAAGGTGTTTCAAAGAATGAGAAGAAATCACCCACCGGATCGTGAAGAAAAGCATAAGGGTTCAAGCAAGAGTGTATTTGATTACCCACCGAGTCGAAACGAGACGGATGCATTTTGCTCAATGGCACCAGGAAGTGATGGAGATGGCAGGAACCGCTTCTTTGAGCCACCTTAAATGGGGGTGGCACGGTCTGGCTGAAGACCTGAAAACTTAGCGCTGCTCGGGAGGCAACCCGATGTTTTTCACTGATCTTGTTATTTCTATAGTTTTCTATGTTTCAGGGCCATCGCAACACTCAAGTGTGGGGAAGATGTGCGGATATTTGTGTGAAGGTGGTGATAGGAAATTGGATCATTTACAATATCTGTTGTGTCAAACTTCACCAGGTCAATATACTTTTTCCTTAGACTTGTCATGTTCTTTAGCTTTGAAATATTGTTAGTTTATTAGTTTGCTTTTGTTTATAAAAAAACAAAAAACAAAGTTGATGTTTTTGGTGTTTAAGCGATCTTCCCTTCAAAACCATACATTGGGGACAATGTATCCCAAGTGTGGGGATAAGGGGAAATTTTGAAAAATTTCTGAAAATTGTAAATTTTTAAAAATCAAGTGACAATGGTCCGAATTGAACATTTGAATACAAAACCGCATGATACACCGGCATACCATATTCCCTTGTTCTTTCTTGGTGAGAGTTGAGTCATCTCTTTGAATTTATTAGAAATCTTTTTCTTTGATGAGAGTGGCAATGGGTGGGGGTACGTTAGAACTTGTGCTTAGATGCGGCTTGAGGCCTTAGCTTTGCATGAATGTGAAAATGATAAGGGAATTTAGGTAGCCTCGTCATGATGAGTGCGAGTGTGGGATTTGGGGGGTTGGACCTCATAAATTATATATATGAGCATGGTAGTGAGACGTGCGGGGGTTTGGACTTTAGTAGCCCATTTGAGCTTTGAGCCGATCTTTTGTTAACCCGTGCCTACTTTCTCTTAAAAAATTAACCCGTATTTGACCCGGTCTATTAGTATAATCATCTTGTTCTAGTATGCTTGTTTGTTATGTTTGTTAAATCGAAAAAAAAAAAAAGAGATTTGAAAAAAAAGAAGAAAAAAAAAGAGAAAAAGCAAAAAAAAAAAAAAAAAAGAGAAAAAGAGATTGATGTATTGTATATAGATGTTATGTTTAGATAGAAATAAAAGACCGGGTCGAATCATTAGCTACTACATATATATCCATTTCCTACCCATATGCCTAGCCGTGTTACAACCTTTAAGTCCCTTTGATTCGCATGCATGTTTAGAAAATTCTTTAGGCGAAGGACCGATTTGAGTACAAGCATATTATTGTTCAACTACCCATTTACCTTAAGTGTGTTCAAACTCATTTTTGCTAGTATTATTTGTCACCGAGAGGAGAGTTATTGTGAGGGGTGTATTATGCGCGGTTTTAAGAAAGAATTAGTAAATGAGGACATTTGTTTGCTTGGTTTGTGCTTGATCGCTTGAATAAATTGTGTTTTGTTGAACGGGTTGCTTGGGGCAAGCAACGGTTAAGTGTGGGGATGTGACGGGTAGTCTGTAGGACAACCCTTAAGTGGTATAAATGATAATAAAAACCTACATTTAATCAGGTAGTTGTCTAGAATTAGATAACTCCGGTTGTTTGTGTTTCAGGTACAAACGGGAGCTTAAAATGGAAGGAACACGAAGAATAAATGAAAAAAATCAATTTTTGGAATTGAATAATTAAGAGGATATCATGATAGAGGATGAAATTACGAGAACGTAGGCGAAAACGGTGAAGAAAACGGAGTTGAAACGAAAAAGTTATGCTGAAAACAAGTTTTCATGTTGAAGCCTGCCGTAGGCTACCGTAGCTTACGGCACCGACCGGCACTTTTTGTCACCGTATAACAGTTTAAATCCACCATAAGCCATTCCAAGCCACCGTAAGCTACGGTGTCCACCATAGCTTACGGCGCTGACCTGCGTAAATGTGTAACTTCCACCTTTTAATGCGGATTTATGGTGTCTTTTCATGTCCAATCAATCCCATTCGGTTACACACAGTTCTAGGGGCGATTTTTAGTGTTTTTGGTGCTGGAAGACAATTTCCAATCATTCGGTTTGTGTTTTTAATTGTTATGAACATTGAAACTTGTGTGAGGATGATTATTCAAGCCATGAGTGGCTAAACTCTTGATGGCTATCTTTGGTTGAAGGTTTGTATTAGACTTTATGCTTGATTTCCTAATTTCTAGAATAACAAACTTTTTCTTTATGATTGTTTTTTATGGTGTGTGATTGATTGTTTGTAAATCGTTGATTCTTATGTTAATCTAATTTGAAACCATACGTTCTTGGTGCCGTTGGCAATCGAGATATCATGGGTAGAATTAGGATTGGGTAAGGGCTAATTGGTCATCGGGTAACAACCTCACGTTCTAGGAATCTGAGTACTTAGTTCCCTTTTATCACAACAAGTAATTACACATGAACTATGTCTATATAGTTCTTTCTAGTGAATGATAGCATAAATGTCAAAGCAAACTGGAAACTAAAGATGGTCATTTGTCTCTAAATTGTTTACAACCAAAACTCTTATTTTGCAATTAGAATAGTAATTTTAGTTTTAAAACTCAAATCGATCAATCCAACTCTTGAATTTACTTTCATTACAATTAGTTTAATTTAGTTAATTTAGATAAACCTTGAAATAACACATATTCCACATACTCCCTGTGTTCGATACCCACTTGCCACTAACTATTTAGCAGTAATTGGATTAAATTTGATTGTGACCACGACATCACGTCAGTAGGCCCCTCTTTTGAAGGTGACGTTACCCTTAACCTAGTGGTTTGAGTCAGCAATGATACAATCCCAAAGGGTCGGAATATTGAAAGATAATAAATTAAGTTATTAATGCGAAAAGTGGTAGGCCCCTCTTTTGAAGGTGACGTTACCCTCGGCTAAGTGGTTTGAGTCAGCAGGGATACAATCCCAAGTAGCCAGTTTAATGTATTAATAGTAGTTTACATATGAGGGGATCAAGCTATTCGCACACCCGCCATCCAATACCAGTGGGTATTGAAGAAGGTCCTAGTAAGCTTGACCCAGGTCCTTGCAGGATCTATACACTGAACAAGGCAAGAACCTTACTAAACCATTCCGTTAACCCCCAACCAGGTAGCCAACATATCTCTATATAGACCGTAGAGACATGAATGGTGTAAATCTTTTACTTTATATAGACAGTAAAGTAATGCCAACACACCAAGTGATGTAAGAGGCTTAGCCAAACATGACCTTTGATTGGCAAGAACTTTTACGATCAATCTTGGATCCCGAGACTACTACACACTCTAAAGATGGATGATGGATGATGGTGGTGGGTGTTGGTGGTGTAGTGGTGGTGGAGTGGTGGCAAAGTGGGAGAGTAGTGGTTTGCCAAGGGATGCCTTTGAAGTGTGCCAAGCACCCCTATTTATAGCCTGCACAAAGCTCTGGCTACGGCCCCATGTCTAGAGGGCACGCCCCCATGGCCAGCCTTTTCTCTTCCTTCATTAAATGCATGTGTCAGCAGAGGGTTCCACACGGCCCGTGTCTAGCGGGCACGGCCCCGTGGGCAGAAGCGTATCTATACTCTCAAGATTTTGCAAGATTCTGCGTATCTTAGCATTGACCACACCCCGCGCTGAGCTGGGCACGCCCCCGTGGTGGGCGTGGAAGCTTCTACAGCTTTGTCTTTTCTGCAGGCATCTGACCACGCCCCCGTGTCCAGTGGGCACGGCTCCGTGGTCAGTCTTCTGTTTCTTTGTTTTTTCTTTGGGATTGCTTTCGAGGGGTCGGGTATGTCACGTTTATTCCTTTTCTTTGTATTTATGTTGGTTTTGGTTGTATATTTGTTCCTTTTGCTCGTTTAAGCTCATTTGGTCCTGTAAATTCAAAAGGAAGACAAAAACACACTTTTTCCAACATTAGTACTAAAAAAGGGTTAGTTTTATGCCTCATTTGATGTAATTTATATGTTACATTTTGCACACATCAATGGTCCTCCCTGCATGGGACCTTTTCCTCTTCCTCTAATTCTTGGCGGCATAGTTACCTCTTAAACATAAAAAAAACAATAATATAACTTAAATAGATATGAGTGGTCCTAGGTTAATGCCTAGACTCGGGAAAGTCTAAGGATTATGTTAATGTGATATTTGAGTTTTAGACACAAAAGGCTAGTGTCTAATTCACTTAAGTGTTGGCTCTGATACCAAGTTGTCACACCCTGATTTCCCGGTGGGCCTGGACTTGGGGTTTATGCGTGACAAATTGATATAGATATTCACAATTAACACATCAGAAGTCTTGGGAGTATAAAATAATTATTACAAAATACAATTGTCCAAAAGTTCAAAATAATATACATACCAAAGTGTATGAAAGATCCACAGGCGGATCGAATATCAAATGATTACATAAAAGACCACTAGGCTTCTTGCATGGAGTTGCAAATTCCACATAAGTAATTATCGGGCAACTTCCAGCCTATTTACGTTCTTTGCAACCTGCGCTTAGTCTTCTGAAGATACGTCAGTTTTCACTGGTAAATACAAATAACCGACACATTTAAAAAATATTTCAAAATCATTTTATATACCATTTGGTATATGAATTTCATAAATAACTTGGGACAAACAATATATCTTGTTATCAGTATTACACGCTTGTCAATACATATGGGGCCCGGAACTATGTCCGAGAACATGATTAACCGACACACCACTTTAATCTCCTTATTGGGTAAACCCATATGTAACGCCCTGCTTCTTTGTACTTTCCATAATTAGAAAGTCTTACTTGTATGTCTATTTTTGGAAGTCTTGTGTTCTTGTAATCGTTCTTTCTTTGTAATCGTTGTAAAATCCGAGACTTGAATCATAAATAAAACTTGTATTTCTTTAAATTTTTGTTATACATACTTCATACATGTCCATACGTTTAATTTCGTGAAAACAATTGATACATATTTGTAATTCTTGGAAACTATGTGCTAAACTTGTAAATACGTGAAACATGCTAATCATACGTCTTTTGAATGCATATGATACTTAAATACGACATTCATACTCTTAATCATATTTCATTATACTTGCTTTATGTTCATCATACTTGTTTTACCCTTATACTATGCTTAAATGTCACATTATACCCTTGAATCACCTTAAAACACCTAAAATAAACCTAAGGGACTAAAGCTGTCAACAAACAAAGCTTGAAACTCATCTAGAGGAGAGTCATGGGCCGCGAACCTCCCCCCAAACATCTTCGCGGGCCGCGAGCCAGTGCAATCCAGAAACAGCCCTTAACAGCTCGTGCATTGGTCGATTTTTGTTGGCTTTTTATTGGTTTAAGGTGTGTTTCTTGCATTTAAACCTCACCAACCCAACCCTAATCCATCCCTTATAAAACCCAAGCCTCCTCCAAGCATTTTTTCACTTTCTAAACACTCTCCATTCACTGTCAAACACTCAAAATCATAGCTAAATTCAGGAGCTTGGACAGATTCATACCTTCTTACAAAAGTGAGCATAATTCACTCATTTCTTAACCATTTGCTTTGATTCTTTTTCCTACTTGCTTGGATTGATCTTAGGAACATTTCCACAGGTTTTCCATGGAAAAGGAAGGTTTGGAATGTCACCAAAAAGGCTCCAAAGTTGACTAATTTTTCTGTTTTTGATTCATACTTTGTTAAACTTGGGTTATCTCATCTCAAACCTATGTCCTTATGCTTATAACCACATCTATGGTTAGTTAGGCTTAAAAACAAAGTTGAGACATGTAAAATCAGAGGTGTAAACCTCACAAACTTTCTGTTTTGTTTAAGGGTTTAACCCACAAGTGATGTTCAAGCCTAAAGCTTGATGATTGTGTGATTTAGGATTAGCTTGGGATATCCTACTTGAAAATCCACACATTGCTTGATGTTTTCTCATAGATTAGTTGTTCTTATTTCATTATTACTTGTAAGTTCATGACCCTCCTTGAATGTTCATAACATCAAGTGTAGTGGTGAACACCTAGAGGTGCCTAAATGGAAGATTTGTTCTTCCTACCTCCTACATGACTTCTATGACACATAAGAGGTTCCTAAATGGAGTATTCATACTCCTACCTCATGCTTGAACTATTGGACTTATTGACATATTACATAACCTATCTAATACTAATATATATATATATATATATATATATATATATATATATATATATATATATATATATATATATATATATACTATATTCGAACCTTTGATGATGAATTTGTGTTCATTCGTCAAAGTACTAGATTACATCATCTAAGACCTAATAACTTGTTATGATTCTAATGGGTATTCTACCCATGAAAACATTTTAACCCTTGAGGTTTCATAGTGTCAAACAAGTATTATGTGTTAAAGATGATTACTTTCTTATGTTTATATTCATACTTTTTTAAATTCCGAATCTTTACTCCACCGTTATACTCCAATACTCATATGCCTTGTTTCTTCGTGTAGAAGGACTCGGTGTTCCATCCTAATCAACCAACACCTCTCGCGGATTTATCAAGTAGAAGCTTGCAAAACCGTGAGTACACTTGACCCATTTACCTTTAAAAACACTTTGGGTTGTAACATGTTATTATACAAACTTCACATTCACACACTTAAAACATACTTTATGATCTCAATCTGTTATACATGCTACTTGATTACTTAGGTTCATGCTAGATTATACATGCTTTATGTCATTAACTTTGCTAAGCCCTCAACTTAACATATATAGCGCTATAGGAGTAGCACACCACCCGTCTGGGTCTTGTTAAGTCTTTATTCTAAAACGGTCTCGTTACTTTTGTGGCAAGGGATGCTAAATACTAGTGGACACTTGGGTTTGATGTATTGCTATGCATGCTAGTTACCCTGTTTACAAATTGCCATGTGGATTCGAGAAAATGCTTTTATACTTATGCTATATTTATTCAAACCTTGTGTACTCGCCTTTGCTTTTGCATTGAACTTTATTTTAAACATGTTACAGGTTAAGGATGATGATGCTATGAAACGAAGTAGCGACGATGCCTAGATACACAATTAGACGTCTTAGGTTTAAAATGTTGTATCAAATTTTGTTATGTTATGAACATGTTGTTATTTGAAATTTCTATGTAATGTTAACAATTTAATTTCATGAAATGAAAATGGGTTGAATTAAATATTGTCACCAATAGTGTTATGAAGTCTCTTGCAATCTATTTCGTCCCACTCCGATGATTCCGCCATTGGTTGGGGTGTGACACCATATTGGGTAAGAAAAATATTTTATCATAGCATTAGCATCTGTCAGGTGTATGCCTACACCCCATGCTTAGGTCGTGGCCATTTGCAATTAAATGAGCTGAGGATATCCAAGACACAGTCGCATTAACCCCTAATGTTTAAGTTATCAAGCATAACGAATTAAAACAGGTTATTCGGATTTTAGACACATTAGTCATTGATCCCATATCCGACCAAGTGGTAATAATTTACCGTATCCCAAGCTTGTATAGGGAAAATAGGTTAAGAGTATTTACCTGAGCTTAAATCTTTACAATCCAAAGATATATATAAGCACAACCATTTAAACAAAACAACAAACAAGGTTGCAATTTACTTGACACCCTTAGTCTTGAATGAATGGAATAACGATCCATTAAAATGTTAACGGGTCATATTCAAGTCATATGACTTGGACCGGTTAACTAATATAAAAACAGTACGGTTTGCTAGATTAAGCGGAGACCGGATAGAATGTGGTTTGTACCCTCACAAGTACTACGACCTGATTAATATGGGTCAAACAATAATATATATTTTGATTAGAAGTGAACTTGAAAGAATTTAACCCAATTCGGTTAAATTTTATAAACTAAGCTATATAAGTCAACCATACGCGCATAGGCGGCATCGAGTGATCTGATGCGTCAATGTCAAGTTCATTATGCCAAAATATGTTTAATATGTTACCACATCAGTAGGTATTCCAAATTATAAGTTCGTTATGGTCTAAAACCATTTTATGCTCAAAAGGGCATATTGGTCTATATTTAGGCATAGTACATGAACTTGCATAAAACCCGAAAACTGATTATGATCAAATGGTATAATGTGATAATCCGAGATTTCAAGTTCCTTCATTTACGTATCTCTTGTGTGACAATTCTGTTTTGATAAATTATGTTATGTTATGTTATGTGATGTGGTATTGTTTGAAAGACTAGAGTTGTGATGATTGATGAATGTGATTAATGAATTGTATGTTATTGTGAATGAACTAATTAAACTGTTTACAAACCAAAACCATACACGACGAAACATTAGTGTTTCGCCACAAACTGTACTCGACGAAACATGGGTGTTTTGCCATCACCTTACTCGACGAAACATGGGTGTTTCGCCATCACCTTGATTCGCCGGGAGAGTATTTTGTCGTATGGGCCTTCGGTCCATAGGAGGCCCAGCAATGACTTAGTTATACGTTTTGTATTCGCACAGTTATACGTAAGTTGATTGTTCTCAAACCCTAGACTCTCTCTAAACCTAACGACGGCAGCAAACCCTCTCGAAGCATCATCTTCTTGGTCTAATTACCCTAACTAGTGTTGTTTTACCTTGAATCAAGGTTAGTGTTTTGTTTTGTTCTTTGGATCTATATCCGATACGTGGATTTGTGTTGTAATGATTATGTGTGAATACGTTGGATCCTGTGTGCGTAATGTTCATCGTTCATTAACCGTATTCGTAGTTAGGATAGTTTGATGGAGTCTTGAAGGTTCTTGTATATCCTCATGATTACTGTTTGGTTAGAATGATAAGTAGGTGTTAATTGACCGACTGTTATGATAATAATGATCATATGAGTATGCGAATTGTTAAGGCCCTTGTTGCGTGTTGTTGATAATTGGGAACTGGGTGATTGATTGATGATCATGATGTAACTGTTGGTGATGATTAGGGTTCTAGAACATGTCGAATTGTAACCATTGGATCTGTAACTGTTTGCTCGACGAAACATATAGTTTTTCGTCACATCACATATCGACGAAACATAGGGTCCTTCGTCGACAAGCATTCCGACAAAACATAGGGTCCTTCGTCGACAAGCATCCCGACGAAAGATGATCTTTCGTCACAAGGGGTGTTTCCTCGTGTAAGTCACTGAATTGAACAGTAGGTGCCTATGATGTTAATGATGATAGATACTTGTGTGTGTACACTATCCATGTTACTAGTCAATGATAATAAGAAACTTGGTTCGATTAGTTGGTGTAACAAACTCACCTGTTATGTTATGTGTTACATGTGACAATTACATGTGATTTGAACTGGCATTAGAAAGGTGTATTGGCTACCTGATAACCTACGATCTTGTGAGAAATGCAATCTGTGTAAAGATAATGACTTGTTTAATCGTGAAACTGATATTCATTGGTAACCACGGTAGGGTTGGTTGATTAACTAGGAACGAGTAACTTAACAAACCGAGGTGAGTTCACTGCTCTTTTTCCAAGCATGCATCCCAGGGAGGGACATCTGGTAAACGTTCCAGGGAGGAATGTCGGGTTATTGGGATGTTGGTTAATACACTCATATCTATCACTTAATTCCCTTCTACCGATTGTTGTTGAGGAGGCAACGGGGTATTAGTTAATAGCGCTATTTAGGTTTGGCACCCTCACACCGCACCGAGGAGGTCGGGAGTGAACTAATGACCCCAATCTTGACCATTGCTTTGATAGAGGCTTTGGGGAATAGGGAAAATAATCTGGAGCCATCTGCGGTAATCGAGTTATTAACAACATCAATCATTGAATTGTTTTATACTTATATCTGGTAACTAAAACATGTTAACAAACTTTGAACTCACCAGAGTCGTCTGACACACTTGTCTGCATGCTTGCAGGTCGTTAGATTCTTGGTTATGGACTTGCTATCTGGGAGTGCTGGAGTGGTCATGGGTCGAGACTCTTGGATACTTGTTTTGTTGGTTTCGAACACTTGTTTTGAAACAAGTGATAAATAATTTACTTTATGCTTCCGCTGAACGTTTACTTTGGTTTTAACTTATGATTGGGAATTATGTTATGAAATGAATGGAGTGTTTTATTTAAATATTTATTATTAGTTCAATGTGATTGGTGGCTTGGATCCTGGTACGTCACACGTCCTGCGGTGTTTCCGCAAGTGGTTTTTTGGGGGTGTGACAATTTGGTATCAGGGCCACTGGTTATAGTGAACTAGGTTTTAAAACGTTTTTATAAAACCAGACTATAACCGAACAACTTCGAAATCGACCATGACACTCAGCTCTAGATTGCAAGGTTTGTCTTTCGTTTACTTATTGCATAGCATATCTAGAGTACACTATTGTATGATGTTGTATGTGATTTCACACTTAGCACTACAAACTGAACTCATGCGTACTTGCCTAGGTTATGTGATTTGTAGAGTTACGTGTGATATCTCGCTAGACTTTCGTGGTTTACGTTTTGTGGTGTCTTGTGTCTTGCTACTCGGATTTGAGGAACCTTTTAGCATATGTTAGGGGGATCTGAGATAAACATGCAAATTGCATTGTTATTATGGGTGCACACATAATAATAATGTGGGGTGCATGTGAGTCCCAATGAGCCTTAACGAGTGTGAAAGGGGTTCCGCTCTGTTGTTTAATATAAACTTTGTAGTCTGTAGAAGTCTTCGTGAGCTTTGACTCCTACCTTATCTCGACCCTTAACTTTTCCCTTTTCTCATATATAGAATCATGAGCGGACGAGGTCATGGACGTGGTCACATTGCGATGACTCAGGCCAAGTTGACAAACTTGATCAACACACGTGTGGCTGAGGCATAGGCAGCCTATCAAACTGGTATGATATGTGCCAAAACTTCTTTATTCTTATGTCGTGTACACAAATCTTACCCGTGTGTTGTATCTTTCATTTTCGTTTATTAGGTCAGCAAGCGAATCAGAATCAGAACAATCCGCCTGCTTGCACATCTAAGACATTTATGGATTGTAAGCCACAGACCTTCAGTGGGACTGAAGGGGCTACTTCAATGGTTCGAGAAAGCTGAGTCAGTGTTCGCTATGTGTAACTGTCCCGTGGGGGATCGGGTGAAGTATGCTACTGGCACATTGGAGGATGGTGGCCTGATATGGTGGAATGCCCAAGTGCAGATGTTGGGTATCGAAATGGTTAATGCAACCACTTGGGATGACTTCAAGGAGTTGATGCGGGAGGAGTATTGTCCTCGTGATGAGATTCAGAAACTTGAGAACGAGTACTACAATCTGAAGATGGAGGGGCCTGAAATTGAAGCGTTCACAAAGAGGTCACATGAGCTAGCAAACATGTGCCCTAACCTATCTCGACCCCCACCTCGACGAATTGAGTTGTATATCAAGGGCCTGGCACCAGCAGTAAAGAGCTTGGTCACTGCTGCAAACCTTAACAATCTGCCTCAGATCATCCGGTTAGCACACAAGATTACTGATCAGGAGGTCTAGCGTGGATCGCTACCGCCTCGTGTTTCTGCTACTACCCCTGCTCCTACCGCTACCACACCTGTTAGCGATAACAAGCGTAAATGGAATGATGCTGACAAAGCAACCAGTGCCAGTCAATCTTAGAAAAGGCCTGACAACAGCAATAACCATAGTTTCAGTCAGTCGTCCTCAGTTAACCAAGGCCAGGGCAGCAATAAGAGTCAAGGCTCCTATATTGGTAGAAATCCAAAATGCAACAAGTGTGGGTATCATCATCATGGGCCGTGTGTCCGAGCTTGCCACCGGTGTGATAAAGTGGGTCATATGGCGAAAGACTGTAGAGCTTCGTACCCGAAGCAGCAGCAGCAAAACCAACAACAGAACCAGCAACATCAACAACAGCAAAGGCAGCAGCCCCATCAGAACCAAGGCTTTAAGAAGGGGTGTTACCAGTGTGGGGATGAGGGTCATATTAAACGGGATTGCCCTCAGCTGAATCAGAATGCCAATGATAACAACAACCGTCAGAACAACAACAACAATGCTGGGAACAACAATAATGGCAACAATGGGGGCAATGGAGCTCGTGGAAGGGTATTTACAATTGGTGCTGGTGATGCTAGGAACGACGGCAATGTCGTGACTGGTACGTTTTCTGTGAACAATCTCTTTGCTTCTGTGTTATTTGATTTCGGTGCCGATTGGAGTTACGTGTCCCTAGAATTCAGTCAACGATTAGGGTTAGCTCCAACGCTTCTAGAAACTAAGCACGTAGTAGAATTAGCCGATGGTAAAACGATTGAAGCTTCGCATGTCCTTTTTGGGTGTAAATTAGATCTTGTGGGTCAAGTGTTTGATATTGACCTCCTTCCTGTTACCCTCGGTAGTTTTGATGTAGTGGTTGGTATGGATTGGTTATCTAAGCATCAGGCTGAGATTCTATGCAAGGAGAAGATCGTGCGTATTCCTCTCCCCAGTGGAGAATTTCTATCGGTTCAAGGGCACCGCAGTGGTGCGATGGTTGGTATCATCTCAGCTATGCAAGCGCAGAAATGCCTACGAAAGGGGTATCCTGCTATTCTAGCACTTGTTAATGATACTCCGTCTGAAGAAAGAAAGATCGAAGACATGCCAGTTGTTCATGAATTCCCTGATGTATTTCCTGAGGAACTACCTGGTTTACCTCCTCACCGTCAAGTGGAATTTCAGATTGATCTTGCACCAGGAGCGGCTCCAATTGCTCGTGCTCCTTATCGTTTAGCACCTGGAGAGTTGCAGGAGTTGTCTAATCAACTGCAAGAGTTATTGGACAGAGGTTTTATCCGACCTAGTTCTTCGCCTTGGGGAGCCCCAGTTTTGTTTGTAAAGAAGAAGGACGGGTCCTGATGCGCGTGTGGTGTTATAGGTTTTTATGTATATTTTTAGCTCTTTTTACACGTTAGTCAAGTTTTAAATTTATAAAACACGACATTTTACTAACACCAAACACACATATGGGCAAGTGCACCCATCGTGAGCGTAGTATAGTGTTGGCAAGATACCGAGGTCGTCTAAGGACACAAGAGCTTTTAATACCGGTTTATCCTCAACGTCTAATCAAATCAAAAGTTTAGAAAAAGGTTTTAAACTAGAAAATAAAAGCTAAAAATGCTGAAAAATAAAAATAAAAGTAAAAACATATAGACAAGATGAATCACTTGGATGCGACTCGTGTTTAGTGTAACCTATGATTATTTCCGCACTTTTGCACTTTTTAATAGATTATCTTAGTTATAGTAGTCAGCAAGGATACAATCCTAAAGGGTTGGATTATTGAAAGATAATTAATTAAGTTATTAATCCGTAATGTGGTAGGCCCCTCTTTTGAAGGTGACGTTACCCTAGGCTAAGTAGTCTGAGTCAGCAGGGATACAGTCCTAAGTAGACGGGTTAATGTTTTAATAGTAGCTTACATATGAGGGGATCAAGGAGTTCGGACCCCCGCCATCCAATACGAGTGGGTATTGAAGGAGGTCCTACTAAGGTTGACCCAGGTCCTTGCAGGATCTATACACTGAACAGGGCAAGACTCTTACCAAACCATTCCCTTAACCCCCGACCAGGTAGCCAACATATCTCCATATAGACCGTGGAGATATGAATTGTGAAAATCTTTTATTTTATATAGACAGTAAAATAATGCCAAGACACCACAGACAAATGATAAGGAAGATTCACCTTCAACATAAGAAACTAGTTATTAAAGTCATTAATACATAACCAAATAAAAAGTGCGAAAAGATTAAAAATAAAAAGTATTACACTAGACACTTGTCTTCACCAAGTGATGTAAGAGACTTAGGCAAACATGACCTTTGATTGTCAAGAACTCTTACGATCAATCTTGGATCCCGGGACTACTCACACACTCTATGATGGATGATGGATGATGGTGGTGGATGTGGGTTGTGATGGTGGTGGTGGGTGGGTGAAGTGTGAGAGAGGTGGCTTGCCAAGGGATGGTTTGCAAATGAGCCAAGCACCCCTATTTATAGCCTGTACAGAAGCCTGGACACGGCCCCGTGTCCATTGGGCACGGCCCCGTGTCCACCCATCTTCTCTTTCTTAATTAAATGCAGTTTGTCTGCATTAGTTGACCACGCCCCCGTGTCCGCTGGGCACGGCCCTGTGTGCAGAAGCGTATCTGTACTATCAAGATTTTCCTAGATTATGCGAATCTTAGAGTTGACCACGGCCCCGTGTCCGTTGGACACGCCCCCATGGTGGGTGATAGAAGCTTCTGCAACTTTGTCTTTTCTGCAGACACTTGGGCACGCCCCCGTGCTCATTGAGCACGGGGCGTGTTCAGCCTTCTGTTCTCTTGTTTTTGCTTGGGAGGATGCTGTCGAGGGAGCGGGCATGCCACGTTTATTCCTTTTCTTGTATTTATGTTAGATTTAGCTACCTTTTTGCTTCTTTTGTTCATTTGAGCTCATTTAATCCTGAAAATACAAAAGGAAGACAAAAGCACACTTTTTCCAACATTAGTACTAAAAAAGGGTTAGTTTTATGCCACAATTGATGTAATTTATATGTTGCATTTTACGCACATCAAATACCCCCCACACTTGAATCTTTGCTTGTCCTCAATCAAAACTCTTTATAATGTGGCTTACACTCCCAAAATGGAATGGGTAGAAGAGAAGGTTTTTTGGGCTTGTCATAGAGTATCGGGATTTCCAAGATTCTTTATTAAGTTTTATTTTTAATTATTTACAATCCTATTCGTCATGATTTATTTAAAACAATTCATAAGATAAATTACTTATTAGAGCATAACATGCCTTTTTAAAATTCCATTTATATACAAGTTCACATACCTCACGGGGGATCACTCAACACTCAGCCGAAGATGCATTTTAGTGAAACACTCGAGAGCGGCATGGAACTTTGTGACACCCCAGGAAAACCAGGAAAGCCACGCAACTTAACTAGCTTCCTCAGTAACCATGTGCTAAATTTCGGGACGAAATTCTCTTAACAGGGGGAGAATGTGACAACCCTAAAAAATTTCATGTATCCGTACGATTTATTAAAGACAATTAAAGTGCTTGATGACTGTACTGAATTACTTAACTGCTTTCTGATTTCTGCATCATACTTACATGTGCTTGTAAACATACTAGTCTTGTGCAGAAAATTGACTAAATAATCTTGTATGCTTTCCCAAGTGTGGGGAATTAAAAGTGTTACAAAAAGAAACATAAAAGACACTAAACGATATAACCTCGTACCTTAACGGAACGATATCTAACCGGACATTACCCTGAACACAAAAATATTGTTGAAAACATTATTTCACTTTTTTGAACTAGTTATGGTCCTCGAGCACTATAACACCTTACATAATACCCGGTACACACTAAACACTAGACATAACATTAAACTCCCACTAATTAACTTATTTACCCACAAGTTTGCAATTACCCCCCCCCCCCTTCTAGTAACCGTCCCCTAAGGGACCCACTCACCAAGATTACTTCAAATCTTCCTTATCCCCTACAATCTTTCTTTGGATTATGTGAGATTATGATTTGATTGTGCATGTACTTTTGGAAGCATAAGACCCAAGGGGTATTAGGATTTGTGTACTTATAACCATCATCATATTCCTCAAACAAACATCTCTCTCTCCCTCTAAGCAAAGCTCGGCCAAACACCCTACCATATACATCACCATTTTCGATTTTTGATTCAAGTATTCAAAGACCATCCCAAGGTGTATCAAGGTGAATCACGAAGTGTGGAGCTCACGGATTGTCAAGGACCTCTCTAGATTGCTTTTATCCACCCGTTTTCTCTAGTGTTTCTTCCCTGGCTTAAAAGCTAGTAGTAAGCTTCTTGATCCTCATTTACTTCATATTTATGGTGGTTAATAGTTATGTTATGATGAAAATACAAGAACACTAAAAGATCATGAACAAAAGTCTTACACATAAAGCTAAACATGATGATGAAATAAGATGAGCTCTTGATAAAATAAAGTTGTTTTGATTATGTTGTTGATAGTTGATGATTGCTTGTTAATATTGATGCTGGTCATAACATAGAACCTGTTAAATCATGATTAAAAACAGGAGTTAACAACTTAGGAGGTGATTAGGGGTCTACATAAAGAAATCACCTCTATATTTAGACATTAACTTGGTGATAAAATGATTTCTTGTAAAAATACTAAACCAAGTGAACTAGTAATCTTGTAGAGCTAAAACATGTGAGTGATTTTCCTAATTAAACCAAGTTTAAAAGACGGTTTTCGAAAGAGCATGATCCTTACACTATTTTGGAAATAAAGTAAGTATATGGATACTAGTGACACATGAAAATGTTGAAAATAAATATTTTTGTAAAATATGTTCACAAGTTGTGAACATCTAAAAATCCCGAGAATGAGATCTTAAATAAAGTAGACACACTTTGGAGGGTAACTAAACCCACTAAACGCAATACCAAGTTACTACGCGTTTTTATGAAACATCAAGTTCATGTTGGTTTGTAAATAGAATAGTTTGCTCTTGGTAAATTGTTGTTGATTGTTGAATGATTTTGGAAAAGAAAATGATATGCTTATTAGCATGGACGCCTCCATTTACAAAGGAGACTCTGGCAAAATTTTCTAAAAACTCCAACACTTAGACAATATTTTTCTACAACAAGCGTTACAAGTATATTTTATAACTTGTGTTTCGAATATAAACTTCGCCATAATTTTTAACAAAATACAAAGTGTCAGAGGTTGATTCTTGTAAATAAAAATGGGTAAATATATATTTAGAATATATATCTTATACTAGAACATTTGTGTGGATACTTGTTTATTTCATGAGATAGTTATATTATTTTAGGTTAAAATAATGTAACTCAACAATATAACTTGACATTCGAATTGTGTGGTATGTGATAGAAATAATGAGTAAATAAACCGTACGTAGGATACGTGTTATGCATGAGAAACTGATTGTCATCCGTACCTTATTAGGACGTACTTGATTTCTGATTATTAGAGTAACTAATCTAACCGAGCAAACCAAGGTGAGTTCACACCCACTACAAGGCATGGGATTCCCGGTGGTTTGGGAATGGGTTAAAGAATTAAAACGGAACCTACATATCCTCCTTGGGTAGGATATTTACCGCTATCCTCCATGGGTAGGATGCCAATATTAATCCTGCGTGTTCTCCATGGGTAGAATACGTACGTTCGTCCTCCTTGGGTAGGACAACAACCTTAAAACTTACTAGACAAAACTCTATCATTAAGTCCCTCAATTTATATTGACTTAATCGCCGAGGCCAATGGCGAGCGGGTCATTAGTTAATAGCGCTATTAGGTTTAACAAACCTCACACCGTGCCAGTCGGACGGGCGTGTACTAATGGACTATGGCAAATTGTCAATGATGATAGACATTGACGTAGGGCACAACTATTGTTCGTCAGTTGTCGATATGGTACGGTCTAGTGGTTCACATGGGGAAGCCCCCACTGATTATGGATATGGTTTGGGTAACAAAGAAGGAACTGGTTAATCATACTTTCAACTATGGGGTAACCCCCACGGCAAATAAGCCAGCGAAAGACAAACCATGTTTTCGGAAACAACGTAAAACTAAACAACCAACTGTGAACTCACTCAACTTTGTTGTTGACTCGTTGTTACATGCCTTACAGGTCGCTAGATGCTTATGGAGCTTGCACATGGAGGAGGTCATTGTGGGATGCAGACTGTTATGTCCCGTGCTTAATAAATAAACTTTATGGAACTTATGTTTTGGTCTTTAAACTTATGAACTATGAACTTATGTTTTGAACTTACGTTTTATGCTTCCGCTGTTAACTTAAAATTAGTTACTCTCTTTTGGTCACCAATTGTATTGGGGTTGGTTTTATTTACTTAATTATGTTGTTTAATATGATTAGTGGCTCGATCCTGGTCATGTCACGCCTCCAAGCGGTGATACTCCGCATGGTGGATTTTGGGGGTGTGACAGATTGGTATCAGAGCCATTGGTTATAGTGAACTTGGTTTTAAAAATGGGAAAAGCTTTTTGACAAAACCAGACTATAACCTGTACAGTGCTCAACGATCCACAACGACGCTTCGCTCCACGTGCAAGACTCGACACAATAGGTAGTATGATTTATGTTTATATTGTCGGTTAGATAGTTCACATTGTGCACTAGTTAACGTGATAACTGCTATTTGAACCTTTTGTGCTTACTCTCTCCTGTTATCCCACACTTACGCACTTTCGTGACACTTTTCTCACTTACGTTGCTTCGTTGTGAAGATCATGAACGGACGCAGAGGACGTATCAACCTAACTCAAGCCCAGTTGACGGCTTTGATCAATGAACGGGTTGCTGAGGCACTCGCAGCTGTCCCTGCAGGAGGTATAACCTGCCATATCAACCCATCTTAGGACGTTTAGATCCTACCTTCGCAAACCAACCCTCGTGCATAACCTTGTCTTTTATTCTTGCGCAACAGGTCAACATGCTCAACCTCCCGTATGTACGTTCAAAACGTTCATGGATTGCCGACCTAGTACTTTCAGCGGCACAGAAGGAGCTGTAGGACTTCTTCACTGGTTCGAGAAGCTTGAGTCTGTTTTCGAGATGTGTGAATGCCCTGAAGATCGTAGGGTGAAATATGCTACTGGAACACTCGAAGGTGCTGCGTTAACCTGGTGGAAAGCACAGGTTCAACTGCTAGGGCTGGCGGTTGCTAATGCCACCCCATGGAACGGTTTCAAAGAACTGATCAAAGAAGAGTACTGTAGTCGTGACGACATCCACAAGCTAGAGGTAGAATTTTTCAATCTGAAGATGACGGGGTCTGAAATCGAGGCATACACAAAGAGGTCGAACAAATTAGCTATCCTGTGTCCCACTATGGTGGATCCTCCTATCAAGCGTATCGAGCTGTACCTTAAGGGTTTGGTGCCAGAAATTCAAAGCCACGTGACCTCAGCTAATCTTGGCACCATTCAGCAAATCACCAAGTTGGCTCATCGTCTCACTGATTAGGCAGTTGAGCAGAATAAGCTGCCCAAGCGTATTAGCGCTTCTACTACTGATGCTCCCAGTGATAACAAGCACAAGTGGGATGGAAATTTGGGCAAGGGTTCTACTTCAGTTCAGTCTCAGCAGCGAAAGACTGATGACTACCAGAGTCCTGGTCAGCAATCTTCTGGTAATCAAGGACAGAGTGGATACCGAGGGAACCACCCCAAGTGCAACCGGTGCAACAAGCATCATAGCTGGCAGTGCCACAAGGGTCGTTGTCTGAGGTGTAACAAGTTTGGCCATGAAGCAAAGGATTGCAGGGGCGCACGACCAGCAAATCAGAATCGCCAACAACAACAACAAGCTCCACAGAACCACCAGCAGCAGCAACAGCAAGGCAATAAAGGATGCATTCAGTGTGGCGCTGAAGGCCACTTTAAGAGCAACTGTCCTCAGTTGAACCAGAATTAGAACAAAAACAACCAAGGAAACGGGAACAACAATGGAAGCAACAATGGAGGCAACAACGGGGGTAACAATAATGGCAATGGTGCCATGGGACGTGTTTTCGTGCTGGGTCAGGGTGATGCAAGGAACGATCCCAACGTTGTGATGGGTAAGTTCCTTCTGGACGACTTCTTTGTTACTGTTTTATTTGATTCGGGTGCCGATACTAGTTATGTGTCCTTAAAAGCTAGCCAAATGCTTAAGCGCACTCCAACACTTTTGAACACCAAACACATGGTAGAACTAGCAAATGGTAAAAGTCTTGAAGCCACACACATAGTTAAAGGTTGTAACCTCGTCTTATCTGGTCAGACCTTCTCTATCGATCTTATTCCTATCGTACTTGGTAGTTTCGACGTCGTTATTGGGATGGATTGGCTATCTCATCATCAAGCGGAGATTATTTACAAGGAGAAAATCGTCCGCATTCCTCGTTCTAGTGAAGAACCTCTCATGATTTATGGCGACAATAGTGGTGCTGTTGTGGGCATCATCTCTTTCCTCAAGGCCCAGAAGTGTTTGCGAAAGGGCCACACTGCCATTCTAGCACCCGTTACTGACACATCAACGGAAGAGAAGAGAATTGAAGACATTCCTATTGTGCGCGATTTTCCTGAGGTATTTCCTAAGGAATTACCTGGTCTTCCGCCTCATCGACAAGTCGAGTTTCAAATCGAGCTAGCTCCTGGAGTAGCACCAATAGCTCGTGCACCTTATTGACTAGCTCCGTCAGAACTTGAAGAACTGTCCACGCAATTACAAGAACTCTTGGAAAAGGGTTTTATACGTCCTAGCTCTTCGCCCTGAGGAGCTCCAGTCTTGTTTGTGAAGAAGAAAGACGGTACTTTCAGAATGTGTACTGACTATCGCGAACTTAACAAGGTGACTGTGAAGAATCGTTATCCTCTTCCACGTATTGAAGACTTGTTCGACCAGCTGCAAGGGTCGAGCTTTTACTCTAAAATTTATTTGAGATCGTAAAACCATCAGCTGAGAGTCTGAGATGAGGACGTCTCCAAAACAGCATTCGGAACTCGTTACGGCCATTACGAGTTTCTGGTCATGCCTTTCGGGTTGACAAACGCACCTGCGGTCTTCATGGATCTCATGAACAGAGTGTCCAAACCTTACCTGGATAAATTTATCATAGTATTCATCGATGATATCCTGATCGATTCAAAGAGTTAGGAAGAAAACGAACGACACCTGAGACTTATTCTGGAACTTCTTCGAGCAGAGCAACTGTATGCCAAGTTTTCGAAATGCGACTTTTGGCTTCGTGAAGTACATTTTCTAGGCCATGTGGTAAACAAGGATGGGATTCATGTGGATCCATCCAAGGTTGACTCGATCAAGAACTGGCCTGAACCTCGTACACCAACAGAAATCCGCCAATTCTTGGGATTGGCAGGATATTACAGAAGGTTTATCAAGGATTTCTCAAAGATTGCGCAACCTCTCACTTCACTGACTCAGAAGGGTGTCACCTATCGTTGGGGTGATGTACAGGAGTCCGCATTCCAGCACTTAAAAGATAGACTTTGTAGCGCGCCTATCCTCTCATTGCCTGAAGGCACAGATGATTTTGTGGTTTATTGCGATGCTTCCATCCAAGGACTTGGTTGCGTGTTGATGCAACGTGACAAGGTCATTGCCTACGCATCACGCCAACTTAAAGTTCATGAAAGGAACTACACTACGCACGACTTGGAATTGGGAGCAGTTGTTTTCGCACTTAAGATATGGAGACATTACCTGTACGGTACCAAGTGCACCATTTACACCGATCACAGGAGTCTCGAGCATATCTTCAAGCAAAAGGAGTTAAACATGCGACAACGTCGATGGGTCGAGCTCTTGAATGATTATGAATGTGCGATCAAGTACCATCCGGGCAAAGCCAATGTTGTGGCCGTTGCCCTCAGTCAAAAGGATACTATACCTAAGCGTGTACGTGCGTTACAGCTTACCATTCACTCTAACCTTCCCGCTCAAATTCGTGATGCTCAGGTTGAAGCATTGAAAGCAGAAAACATCAGGGCTGAGTCCCTACGAGGATCAAGGAAACGGTTAGAACAAAAGGAAGACGGCGCCTACTATGTAAACGGGCGCATCTGGGTTCCACTTTATGGAAACTTACGCGAGCTTGTGATGGATGAAGTGCATAAGTCTCGTTATTCAGTACATCCTGGTTCGGATAAGATGTACCACGACTTAAAGACTACATTCTGGTGGCCTAGCATGAAAGCCAACATAGCAACCTACGTCAGTAAATGCTTGACTTGTGCTAGGGTCAAGGTCGAATACCAGAAACCATCAGGCCTACTTCAACAACCAGAGATACCTAAATGGAAATGGGAGCAAATTTCCATGTATTTCGTTACTGGCCTGCCTAGATCTCAACGAGGAAATGATACCATTTGGGTGATCGTGGATCGACTAACCAAGTCTGCACATTTCCTGGCTATCAAGGAAACGAATAAATTTTCTACTCTAGCAGACATCTACCTAAAGGAAGTAGTATCAAGGCACGGAGTGCCAACCTCCATCATTTCGGATCGTGACTCACGTTTTACATCGGAATTGTGGTAAGCTATGCACAAGTCTTTTGGCTCTCGACTAGACATGAGCACGGCAAATCATCCACAGACGGATGGGCAATCTGAATGCACCATCCAAACCCTTGAAGACATGCTTAGGGCATGTGTAATCGACTTCGGTAATGGCTGGGAAAAACATCTCCCGTTAGTGGAGTTTTCGTATAACAACAGCTACCACACCAGTATCCAGGCCACTCCGTTTAAGGCATTGTACGGGCGTAAATGCCGATCACCTCTTTGTTGGGCAGAGGTTGGCGATAGTCAAATCACAAGCCCAGAACTTGTAGTGGATACAACCGAAAGGATTGCTCAGATACAACAGCGAATGGCGGCAGCTCGTGACCGTCAGAAAAGCTATGCTGATAAGCGAAGGAAACCACTCGTGTTCCAGGTTGGGGATCGAGTGCTACTTAAAGTCTCACCGTGGAAAGGTGTAGTTCGTTTTGGCAAACGAGGCAAACTCAATCCGCGCTATGTTGGACCGTTCGAAATCATTGAGAAAATTTGCAAAGTCGCCTACAAGTTGAATCTACCTGAAGAACTCAGCGGAGTTCACAACGTATTCCATGTGTCAAATCTGAAAAAGTGTCTGTCAGATAAGACCCTCATAGTTCCTCTCAAGGAACTCACTATCGACGACCAGCTGCGATTCGTCGAGGAACCAGTAGAGATTACTGATCGAGATGTTAAGATTCTCAAGCGTACCAGAATACCTCTTGTTCGAGTTCGTTGTGATTCCCGTCGTGGCCCAGAGTATACCTGGGAAAGAGAAGACCAAATGAAACTCAAGTATCCCCAGTTGTTTAAGAAAAGTGCAACCACTACTGAGGCTGAAGCTACTGCAGAATTTCGGGACGAAATTCCAAATCAACGAGGGGATGATGTGACACCCCAGAAAACCCGGAAAACCACGCAACTTAACTAGCTTCCTCAGTAACCACGTGCTAAATTTCGGGACGAAATTCTCTTAACAGGGGGAGAATGTGACAACCCTCAAAAATTTCATGTATCCGTATGATTTATTAATGACAATTAAAGTGCTTGATGACTGTACTGAATTACTTAACTGCTTTCTGATTTCTGCGTCATACTTACATGTGCTTGTAAACATACTTGTCTTGTGCAGAAAATTGACTAAATAATCCTGTATGCTTTCCCAAGTGTGGGGAATTAAAAGTGTTACAAAAAGAAACATAAAAGACACTAAATGATATAACCTAGTACCTTAACGGAACGATATCTAACCGGACAACCGGACATTACCCTGAACACAAAAATATTGTTGAAAACATTATTTCACTTTTCTGAACTAGTTATGGTCCCCGAGCACTATAACACCTTGCATAATACCCGGTACACACTAAACACTAGACATAACATTAAACTCCCACTAATTAACTTATTTACCCACAAGTTTGCAATTAACCCCCCCCCCCCCCTTCTAGTAACCGTCCCCTAAGGGACCCACTCACCAAGATTACTTCAAATCTTCCTTATCCCCTACAATCTTTCTTTGGATTATGTGAGATTATGATTTGATTGTGCATGTACTTTTGGAAGCATAAGACCCAAGGGGTATTAGGATTTGTGTACTTATAACCATCATCATCTTCCTCAAACAAACATCTCTCTCTCCCTCTAAGCAAAGCTCGGCCGAACACCCTACCATATACATCACCATTTTCGATATTTGATTCAAGTATTCCAAGACCATCCCAAGGTGTATCAAGGTGAATCACGAAGTGTGGAGCTCACGGATTGTCAAAGACCTCTCTAGATTGCTTTTATCCACCCGTTTTCTCTAGTGTTTCTTCCCTAGCTTAAAAGCTAGTAGTAAGCTTCTTGATCCTCATTTACTTCATATTTATGGTGGTTAATAGTTATGTTATGATGAAAATACAAGAACACTAAAAGATCATGAACAAAAGTCTTACACATAAAGCTAAACATGATGATGAAATAAAATGTGCTCTTGATAAAATAAAGTTGTTTTGATTATGTTGTTGATACTTGATGATTGCTTGTTAATATTGATGTTGGTCATAACATAGAACTTGTTAAATCATGATTAAAAACATGAGTTAACAAGTTAGGAGGTGATTAGGGGTCTACATAAAGGAATCACCTCCATATTTAGACATGAACTTGGTGATAAAATGATTTCTTGTAAAAATACTAAACCAAGTGAACTAGTAATCTTGTAGAGCTAAAACTTGTGAGTGATTTTCCTAAATAAACCAAGTTTAAAACACGGTTTTTGAAAGATCATGATCCTTACACTATTTTGGAAATAAAGTAAGTATATGGATACTAGTGACACATGAAAATGTTGAAAATAAATATTTTTGTAAAATATGTTCACAAGTTGTGAACATCTAAAAATCCCGAGAATGAGATCTTAAATAAAGTAGACACACTTTGGAGGGTAACTAAACCCACTAAACGCAATACCAAGTTACTACGCGTTTTTATGAAACATCAAGTTCATGTTGGTTTGTAAATAGAATAGTTTGCTCTTGGTAAATTGTTGTTGATTGTTGAATTTTTTGGAAAAGAAAATGATATGCTTATTAGTATGGACGCCTCCATTTACAAAGGAGACTCTGGCGAAATTTTCTAAAAACTCCAACACTTAGACAATATTTTTCTATAACAAGCGTTACAAGTATATTTTATAACTTGTGTTTCGAATATAAACTTCGCCATAATTTTTAACAAAATACAAAGTGTCGGAGGTTGATTCTTGTAAATAAAAATGGGTAAATATATATTTAGAATATAAATCTTATACTAGAACATTTGTGTGGATACTTGTTTATTTCGTGAGATAGTTATATTATTTTAGGGTAAAATAATGTAACTCAACAATATAACTTGACATTCGAATTGTGTGGTATGTGATAGAAATAATGAGTAAATAAACCGTACGTAGGATACGTGTTATGCATGAGAAACTGATTGTCATCCGTACCTTATTGGGACGTGCTTGATTTCTGATTATTAGAGTAACTAATCTAACCGAGCAAACCAAGGTGAGTTCACACCCTCTACAAGGCATGGGATTCCCGGTGGTTTGGGAATGGGTTAAAGAATTAAAACGGAACCTACATATCCTCCTTGGGTAGGATATGTACCGCTATCCTCCATGGGTAGGATGCCAATATTAATCATGCGTGTTCTCCTTGGGTAGAATACGTACGTTCGTCCTCCTTGGGTAGGACAGCAACCTTAAAACTTAATAGACAAAACTGTATCATTAAGTCCCTCATTTTTTATCGACTAAATCGCCGAGGCCAATGGCGAGTGGGTCATTAGTTAATAGCACTATTAGGTGTAACAAACCTCACACCGTGCCACTCGGACGGGCGTGTACTAATGGACTATGGCAAACTATCAATCTTGATAGACATTGACGTAGGGCACAACTATTGTTCGTCAGTTGTCGATATGGTACGGTCTAGTGGTTCACATGGGGAAGCCCCCACTGATTATGGATATGGTTTGGGTAACAAAGAAGGAACTGGTTAATCATACTTTCAACTATGGGGTAACCCCCACGGAAAATAAGCCAGCGAAAGACAAACCATGTTTTTGGAAACAACGTAAAACTAAACAACCAACCGTGAACTCACTCAACTTTGTTGTTGACTCGTTGTTACATGCCTTACAGGTCGCTAGATGCTTATGGAGCTTGCACGTGGAGGAGGTCATTGTGGGATGCGGACTGTTATGTCCCGTGATTAATAAATAAACTTTATGGAACTTATGTTTTGGTCTTTAAACTTATGAACTATGAACTTATGTTTTGAACTTACGTTTTATGCTTCCGCTGTTAACTTAAAATTGGTTACTCTCTTTTGGTCACCAATTGTATTGGGGTTGGTTTTATTTACTTAATTATGTTGTTCACTATGATTGGTGGCTCGATCCTGGTCATGTCACGCCTCCAAGCGGTGATACTCCGCATGGTGGATTTTGGGGGTGTGACAAACTTACTCATACCATAAGCTTGCAAAGCAATCAATCCTCCTCCTTTTTAACTATACACCTTTGTAAATATCAAGAGGACTTTTGGGAGAAGGGTTAGGCTTGGGTTAAAGGTAGGTGGTTGGGTTAGTGGTTAGTAGAAAAGGGCGAAAGGCGTAAAAAGCGTCGGTTTTTGTAAGACTTTTTATTTTTGTAACTTTTTATTTTGATGAAGCAATTCTTCAAACAAAGTTATTTTTGATAAACTTGTTTGTTTATCTCTTTTTGGCTCCATCATCAATTTTTTTTTAAGGAAGTGATAGGAAAAACCGAGCTTTGTTACTAAAATAAAGGGTTTAAAATGAAAAAGGGTTTTGGTGGGTAAAAGGGTTTTTTTTTGGGTTAAGAAATGAAAAGGTTTAGGCTCGAATGGGTTGACTAGGGGGATTTTGGGTAGGTGGTAAAAAAAAAATAATGGTGTAGAAATAAAAAGGGTTAGTCCTAATGCCTCCATCATTTACAAAGGGTGGACACGGGGGCGTGTCGGCTGAGCACGACCCCGTGTATGGCAAAAATCTGCAGAAGTTTTACAAACAGCAGGTCTGGGGCAATGGGCACGGGGGCGTGTCGGCTGGACACGACCCCGTGTAGACAATCTTCAAAGGTGTAAAACAGGTTTCTGGCTTCGGTTTTGTTGTCCCGACTTTAGTAGCAATAAACACTACACCAAACCATAACAAGCATCCTAAATTACCATAGTTCAAACATCCATACCACAAAGTTAAAATAAAGAAAATGCAGAAAAAGTAATAAGTGTTAGAGGAAAGTAAATTGTTCAACACACGGCACGCAGGCCGAAAATTGTTCATGGGATAAGGGGTTAACCTGTGGGACCTCCAACCAGCTGCTCCTACCTCTTCTCCTTCCGCCTAGTCCATATCCTCGTCTTCATCATCATCTCCTCCTTCGTGCCCCGCCATATACTCCCGGATGTTCCCGATGTCATCCTGTATGTCGGAGATGTTTCTCTCAATTGCTCCGACTCGGGTGTACGTGTTGCTGGCCATGTTGTAGGTGTTCCGAGTGCACTTGAGGTTTTCCTGCAATAAATCATGTAAACTTTGGAAGTTAGGAAAACCGCCTCCTTGAGAGGAGGATTGGCCCGGATCACCATGGGGCTGGTAGTGGTATTGGGGAGGAGGTTGGAATTGTGGAGCATGTAAGATGAGTGCCTCTTGCGGGTTCCATGCATGCCCCTGTACTCTTTGGAAGCTAACCGTCCCGTCTTCTGCTTCATAAATCAGGTTCATGGAGCGGCAGATGGTCATGTCCACTCTTCCCGACCATGGGCTCTTCTGGAAAGACCTCGGCATATTCACAAAATGTTTGAAGAGACGGTATATCCACCCCCAAAGAAGATAGGGGTCGATGGAGTAGCAAGCTGGTTCCAATGCATGTTTCGGAGCAGGAGGTACGGAACGTCAAGGTGGGTGCCGGTATGAATGCAATGAAGGACCACCAGATCTCTTAACCCTACAACGCCACTACTATCGTGCCTTTGGCTAAAAGAGTAAGTGAGAACCCTATGGATGTAACGGTAAAGAGGGTCCCTCAACTTAGTGCTCTTAGTGTTGCTTGGGTTGTAGATGCCTTCTCCTATTTGTGCCCAAGCAGCCTGGCATTGATTCTCTTGTATTTCACGTAGTCCTCCGGTGTTTTCTTCATTCCCCGCATCTTCCTCCACATACAACCCAACTATTGACCCAAACTGTGCCATCGAGAGTGAGTATACAGTCCCTCCACACCGGAATTCTACCCCATCATTATCAAATGGGTCGGCTCTTGATTTGAACGCGAATGTGCTGTAGAATTCCAGATTATATTCGTGGACTGAGCGCAGTCGAGTGGTCAGGGCGACTCTTAGTGGGCTGGTGACTGGGTTGTTAAACCGGTCAAGCTGGTTCACTGCTCCTAGAAGATCCATGCACACTTGTCGTGGTTATTCCTCCTGCCTGGTTCGAAGCACGTCGTACCTTGCTTTAGCATCCAACTCATTTGCATTGAACCGAATGAATTTCTTGGCCATCTGAAAGAAAACACCAAACAATTAGCAAGAAACAGTGAAATTTTCGAAGAAAATTGAAAACAGTCGGCTGAACACGGCCCCGTGTTCAGCGGACACGCCCTGAGTTGGTCTGAAATTGGCTGGACACGCCCTCGTGCTCAGCGAGCACGACCCCGTGTCTAGACGTCTGTTTCCCAAAAATCCCATTTTTTGACCCGGTCCCGAAAACCTGAAAATTTTTGCTCCAGTAGGGTCGGTTTTCCCCGCAAATGAAACCCCATGTGCCGTTTTTCCCAAAACAAACTGTTCACCCCTTCAATTTTATCTTTTTCGGTTCAAAAACAAGGGTTTGGGGTTTTTGTGAGAAATCGGGCAAATCTATGAACAATGCAAGTTGATTTACTTCCTATAACATGTATCTAAACTAATGCTAACAGATCTAAGCAAAAATTTGAGGTTTGATCCGGATGAAGTTCAAGAACCCTAGATTTTCCCCAATTTTTTTATGTTAAACTACATGCAAATGCTTAATCTAACTACTAATAATGATAGAATCATACCTTGATGTTGTTAGAAGTAGAGGAGACATCAAAATCTTGCAGAAAAATCGCCTGAACCAGAGAGTTTTCGGGGAAACGGGGCGTGTGGAATGAAGAAACTGTTTTTAAAAGGGGATTTTATCCCGACAGTTGCGCGGACACGGCCCCGTGGGCGGGCAATATTTTTTTTAGTGCTCGTGTGAGTGCCCTTGTTTCCTAAAAACTCGGTTAGAAGACTTACCGATTTAGATGTCCACCAGCTTGTTCGTAACTTACCAGGTATGATGTTGATGCTTTCATTTTTCGACCGTTTGAAGCAAGATTTCTTCCTCCTCATCCTCAATGAATCCTTGATAGAGCTTCAGCCGTTGGCCATTGACTTTGAATGGAATTCCATTCCGAGATTTAATTTCTACTGCACCGTGTGGGAAAATATGGGTGATGGAAAAAGGTCCTGACCACCTAGACTTTAGTTTACCAGGAAACAATCAAAGTCGTGAATTAAACAATAGAACTTGATCTCCTACTCGAAATTCATTAGGTTTAATGTGTTTGTCATGCAAATTTTTCATTCTTTCTTTATAAATTTCGGAGTTAGAGTATGCATAATTCCTTAGTTCGTCTAATTCATTTAATTGACAAAATCGATTTTTACCGTCAAATTCTAAATCTAAGTTTACATTTTTAATTGCCAAGTAGGCTTTGTGTGCAATTTCTACTGGAAAATGACAACTTTTTCAATAGACGAGCTTATATGGGGTTGTACCTATTGTTGTTTTATAAGCAGTTCGAAAAGCCCATAAAGCATCATCTAATTTATCGGCCCATTCCTTTTTATTTAACCCTACAGCTTTTTCGAGTATTCGTTTTAAACCTCTATTATTCACTTCGGATTGTCCGTTTATTTGAGGGTGATATGCTGTTGAGACCCTTTGATAGACCCCATATCTTGTTAAAATCTTTTCAAGTTGATGGTTACAAAAATGAGTACCTCTATCACTTATTAATGCTTTAGGTGTTCCAAAATGAGAGAATATTTTTTTCAGAAATCTTACCACAACTCTTCCATCATTTGTTGGAAGTGCCTCGGCCTCGGTCCATTTAGACAAGTAATCTACCGCCACAAGTATATATTTGTTTCCTTTTGACGGTGGGAAGGGTCCCATAAAGTCGAGTCCCCACACATCAAAGATTTCACAAACAAGAATGCCATTTTGTGGCATTTCGTTTTTGGAAGAAGTATTACCTGATCGTTGGCAAGCGCCACATGTCTTGACAAGACTTTGGGCGTCTTTGTAAATGGTTGGCCAATAAAACCCTGAATCAAATACCTTTCGTGTGGTACTAGCGGCACCATGATGTCCTCCGTATGGACCTTCATGACAATAGCGGAGAATTCTTCTTGCTTCGCTACTATGTACGCATCGGCGGATGAGTTGATCAGCACACATTTTGAAAAGATAAGGATCCTCCCAAAAATAATGCTTTACATCAGCAAAAATTTCTTTCGTTGATGATGTGGCCATCCTTTGGCGACTATACCGCTAGCTAGGTAGTTAGCATAGTCGGCGTACCATGGTTCTTCTCGGTACTCCACCATTTCCAGGGACTCTGTTGGAAATTTTTCGTTGATTTGCTCATCCCTGGTTGCCTCCAAAGCTGGGTCTTCCAAGCGCGAAAGATGATCTGCTGCGGTGTTTTCTGCTCCTCTTTTGTCTTTGATTTCAATATCAAATTCTTGGAGGAGTAGAATCCACCGAATCAAACGGGGTTTAGCATCCTGTTTCATGAAGAGATATCGAATGGCTGCATGACCTGTATAGACTATTGTTTTAGAAAGAACAAGATAAGAACGAAATTTATCAAAAGCAAATACCACAGCTAGTAACTCTTTTTCTGTTGTTGTGTAATTTTCTTGTGCATCGTTAAGTGTTTTACTAGCATAATAGATTGGGTGAAAAAGCTTTTCTTTTCTTTGTCCCAAGACAGCTCCAACTGCAAAGTCACTTGCATCACACATAAGTTCGAAAGGTAATTTCCAATCAGGCGCTATCATGATAGGTGCATTAACTAGCATTTCCTTTAGTGTTAGAAATGCTTGATTGCAATCCTTGTCAAAGATGAAAGGGGCATCTTTTTCAAGTAATTTTGTTAGAGGCCTTGAGATTTTAGAAAATTCTTTGATAAATCGCCTATAAAATCCGGCATGCCCTAAGAAACTTCTGATAGCTCTAACGGAGAATGGGGGTGGTAATCGAGAAATAGTGTCTATTTTGGCTCGATCAACCTCCATTCCTTCGCTCGAGATTTTATGACCGAGTACTATTCCCTCCGTTACCATGAAATGACATTTTTACCAGTTAAGGGCGAGGTTAGTTTCCTCACATCGGGATAGCATTCGTTCAAGGTTATCAAGGCATTGGTCCTATGAATCTCCAAAGATAGAAAAGTCGTCCATGAAGACTTCCATTATCTTTTCTATCATGTCATGGAAGATAGCCACCATGCAATGTTGGAAGGTTGCGGGGGCATTGCATAGACCAAATGGCATGGGTCGATAAGCAAAAGTTCCATAGGGACATGTAAATGTTGTCTTTTCTTGGTCTTCGGGTGCTATCCGGATTTGAAAGTAACCTGAAAAGCCATCCAAGAAACAATAAAATTTATGACCGGATAATCTTTCTAACATTTGATCAATGAAGGGTAAAGGAAAGTGATCTTTCCTTGTTGCTTCATTTAATCGCGTATAATTTATACATACCCTCCATCCTGTGACGGTACTCGTTGGTATTAATTCATTTTTTTCATTAGTTATTACCGTCATACCTCCTTTCTTTGGAACTACTTGGACGGGACTTACCCAAGGACTATCGGAGATAGGGTAAATAAGTCCGGCGTCAAGTAATTTGATGACTTCATTTTTAACCACTTCTTGGACATTTGGATTTACTCTACGTTGTTGTTGGACCGTGTTCCGACCCTAAACAGTCAGTTGAGAACGTTCATCTTCACATATGAAGGCAGAATCAACGTAAATGAAGTTACACAGCTTTTCCTTTTCAATTCCTTCTCTTTTATTGCTTTCTGATTCAATTTTGACAGAGTTTCGTTACACAAGCAATGACCAGGTTCCGCTCCAAGTTACATATGAGATCACATGTGTGAGGTATATATAGGGTGTCTGATTTCGCTCATATGGACTACCCTATGAGCGAAACCCCTATGTGACCATAAAAGCGAAACCACCTGGTACCCTTGGAGCGAAACCACCTACAACTATGTACATATAAGCGAAAACCCAACAATAAACCCTAATTTGACTTTTAAGATCCAATCTAACTTATCTTGACCTAAGACTCAATGTAAACGTAGTCAACAGACATTCCGTGCATCAACAGACATTCCGTGCATCAACAGACTCCCCCTTGGATGTTGACGAAGTCTTCAGCTCCGAGTCTTCAGTCTTGGTCTTTTCTCCAACTCTCTGTCTTCACATCATAAGCATTCTATCTTCATAGGTTCAGGATCTTGTCCTAGCTCCATCTTCAAACTCCCCTTTGACTGTTGATCCAGACTCCCCTTTTCACAGACTCCCCCTCTAAATATGCTAGAATCTGAGGTCTTGATCTGGTTCAAGCTTTGACATTTAGCTTCCGTGGGAATGATGAAGTCCAAAACCTGTGTCTCACACATCAAACATTACAAACTATCTTTTCAACAATAAATCACAAATTCAATCAGTTTTAGAAATCCACTCAAGTATTCAGGTCCAAGTTAATGACCCTGATCACTTGATTAATCTACCAAGTTCAATTTAATGACCTCGGTTGATCATTTGACGAATCAAACTGATTTTGAAAAACATTTTACACATTTTCTGAAAATAACAAGTATCAAGTTAATGAACTTGTTTTTGACTTTACAATAAATCAAACTTCATCAAAATAAGCTCTCCTCATTCTTCAGTCCATAATCTCCTGCATCTGCTTCAACATCTGAGAATCCAACAATCAACTCTCCACTTTGGTTTGTCGGAAAATAAAGCAGAAATAAAATCTTTTTGGATTTTATAAAGTGTTCTAAACTAAGAAATGAAATACAGAAAACTTAAATTGTAGAAAGTAAACTATTTACAAACTTATTTTTGGCGAACGTGTCAGGGAATCATATCAGCTTTTCAGACAAATTACAAGTACCGTTAAGCTTCATTTCATACTCAGACTTAAACAATTCACCTCGATTGTCGATATACTGACCCATCTTAAATTCCCACACAAATTTCAAATTACTCAGGATACGAATTAGATGTCTTATGAACTTAGCTCATTCATGTGTCCCACCTCTTGAATATACTCCCGTATCCAGAATCCCAATATTCAGTCTTACAGGTGAGTATACTACAATGATATATGTACATAAATTAGGTAATGCGAGGGCCGAGGGATCTCAGGTCGATACTTTCGTATACGCAGAGAGATATCAGCTTCGACTTTACGGTATGTCCCCTTTAGAGGATCTTTTAGCTACAACAGCAGCGACTATCAATTTTATTGTTTCATCAGCATGCTGAGGGTTTATGCTATGTTTCAAGCATTTGTGGAAAGTATTATCCAAGGACTAGGTCAGAACTTCCATTCAACAGAAGTCCCGGAATAATACCCCAGACATCATTGAGTATAAAAACCTAGTATATCAGATTATGAGACCTTTCAAACGAGATTTCAGGGGTTACCTATATATCCAAGTAGTGTTCCCCACGAATTTCACAAGTTTGAAATTTTAGGTTTATATCCCAAATAAATCTACTAAATGTGCGAAAACCTATCGACACATCATTAGTGAGACTGTTTAACTCATTTAAACTTTTCAAATCTTTAGCATACTGTAATTGTCTAGCCGATGTACTATCATTTTCCATATATACACAAGCTCTTTTTCAGATTTTAACATGTTTTTGAATTTTTTCATTTTTTACTGTTTTTGTATTTTCTGAAAAATAAACTATTTACATCTATCTACTCCCCCGAAATACCAAAACAAGTAAAAAATCGACAAACCATTGCAGATTGTTTCTCGTCTTCATCCGCAACAGTACTCTCATCAACGCCCACAATTCCATCCGGCACCGAAAGAAGCTTCATACCGTTCAGTTTTAACAAATATTTAAACCGGTTTTTATCAAAAGCTTTGGTATGTAAATCAGCTTTCTGTTCGTCAGTGTGGATTTTCTCAATTCGTATCAACTTTTTCTCAAAACAATCGCGAATAAAGTGATGACGAATTTCTATGTGTTTAGATTTAGTGTGATGTACTGGATTCTTTGTTATATTTATAGCGGCCTCATTATCAACAAAAAGAGGTGTGTTAAGAAACTGCAAACCGTAGTCGCGCATCTGTTGCTGTATCCACAGGATATGAGAGCAGCAACTGCTAGCAGAAACGTACTCCGCTTCACATGTAGATAACGCCACAGACGTTTGTTTCTTACACTGCCAGGTAACCAATCTAGATCCAAAGAACTGGCATCCTGCAGTTGTTGATTTTGAATTGACTTTGCAGCATCCGAAATCCGAATCGGAATACCCTTCGAGCGTAAAGTCGCCTTTTCTAGGATACCACAACCCCAATGAAGAAGTTCCTTTCAGGTAGCGCAATATCCTCTTCACAATGATCATATGCGAAGCTCTCGGGTTAGATTGATATCTTGCTGCGAGGCACGTTGGGTACATGATATCAGGACGTGAAGCTGTTAAGTACATCAATGAACCTATCATGGATCGGTAAAACGTTTCATCAGCCCTGTCTCCGGTGAGATCTGGGTGAATCCCATGATTTTTTACAAGTGGGGTAGCAGCTGGAGTAGAACTTGACATCCTAAATTTCTCTAGAATATCATGAACGTACTTTGTCTGATGAATGAAAATTCCCTCAAGAAGTTGTTCAACTTGTAGACCCAGAAATAATTTCATCTCCCCCATTGATGACATTTCGAATTTTTGCTTCATCACTGATTCAAAATCTTTGCATAGACTTTCATTTGTCGACCCAAAGATTATATCGTCCACATAAATCTGAACTATCAGAAGATGACCGTCGACCTCTTTAGTGAAGAGAGTGGCATCCACTTTTCCACGAATGAACTTGTTGGCTAGTAGGTGTTGAGACAAAGTCTCGTACCAAGCTCTCGGGGCCTGGTGTAAACCATACAGCGCTTTGTCCAATAAATAAACCTTGTTTTTGTGGATTGGGTCAGTAAAGCCCGGCGGCTGACCGACATAAATATCCTCTTTGACCTTCCCATAAAGAAACGCCGATTTTACATCTAGCTGATATACTTTGAAGTTCTTCCAAGACGCAAATGCAAGGAAAATTCTGATTGCCTCTAGTCGTGCCACAGGAGCATAGACTTCTGTAAAATCAATCCCCTCCTGTTGACTAAAGCCCTGAACAACGAGTCGAGCTTTGTTCCTTATAACAACTCCTCTATCGTCTCTCTTACACTTGAATACCCATTTCGTATTGATTTTTCTATGACCATCCGGTAAATCCACTAACTTCCACACTCCTAATTTCTCGAATTGACTCAATTCCTCTTGCATTGCATTGACCCAAGAATCTTCTGTAAGCGCCTCTTTGTAAGTTCTTGGCTCAACCTGCGAGATAAAACAACTCATTGAGAATTCAGTTTGTAAAGGAGCAACTTTTGTATAAAAACATGTAAGCCCTTTATCAATCTGTCTTCGAGTGCGAACGCCTGTCTGCAATTCTCCTACGATCAAATCCTCTGGATGATATGAAAAAGTTCGCGGCATCACTTCGCTTGGAACATCTACATTGCCCTCCAGATTAGTAACATTTTAATCTGCATCTTGTTCACCAACTTGGTTTGTTTGACTTGAAATCTGAATTTGCTCCCCCTCAGAATCTGAATCACCATGATCAAAAACTGGCATGTTTTCAGCTTCTTGATTATCATTCTGAACTGACTGATTATCCAGAGCAACTTCATTCTGTTGGATATCATCATATTCACCAGCATTACTCGGACCTGCTTCATTATCATTTGAAGTTTCCTGTGGTCGCCTCGAATACTCAGCTGGGAACCTTTGCTGTGACTCGTATTCGCGCAAAATATCCAACTCATCAAAGAAATCTTCATCATCCTCTGATTCTTCTCTCATGTCAGACGAATACCACAGTTTGTCATAATGATAACGCCATGAATCTCCAGGATTCTGCGGCGGCATAGTATAACCTTGACATTCAACATTTGCAGCTTCAATAATCCGCTTCTCACTTGGAACGAAGACACGTCGCATCGGATTTGCATAACCAACAAATATTCCCTCAATGCACTTCGGACCAAACTTTCCATGAGGTTCTATAACAGTACAGGGTGACCCGAACGGTTCTAGACACTTCAAATTCGGTTTGTGGTTATTGATCAGCTCAAAGCATATTTTGTTGAACTTCTTGACAGTGAGAACCCTGATGAGCGTATAGCATGCGGCGGAAACAGCTTCAGCCCAAAAATTTATCGGTAACTTTGAATCTGCGAGCATAGTTCTAGCCGTCTCGATTAGTGTCCGGTTTTTGCGTTCTGCAACTCCATTCTGCTGCGGAGTGTATGGAGCACTAAACTCATGCAATATACCTCTTTCATCACAAAATTCTTCCATCTTACTGTTCTTGAATTCAGTACCATTATCACTACGAATTCTTTTAATATGCCTTTGGTACAGATTCTCAATCTTCTTGAATAACGCCATCAAACTATCAAACGTTTCGTCTTTCGTCTTCAAGAAAGAAACCCACGAAAATCTGGAATAATCATCAGTAACGACCAAACAGTAGTAATCTCCTGTAATACTTTTGACATTCACAGGACCAAATAAATCCATGTGAAGTCTTTCCAGAGGTCTCGAAATTGAATTGACTTACTTTGTAGGGTGTGACTTTTTCTTCTGCTTGCCTTTAACACATCTAATGCACTCCCCTTCCAGATGAAAACCTTTGATATTAACACCCAAAACTAAATCATTGTACACCAAGTGATTCATTTTTCTAAGATGTATATGCCCCATCTTTCGGTGCCACAATCTCGATTCTTTCTCAGTTGCTCTAGAAACAAAACAATGCGCTTGACCAGTAGTTGTAGTCGCTACACTCATGTCCAACACATATAAATCATTCACTCTAGGTGCCCGCATGATAATCCATTCTTCAGGAACAACAAATCCTGGTTTCAAGATCAAACATTCTTTGTCTGTGAAGTGAGTGGTATACATATTGTCACAAATCTGCGAGATACTCAGCAGATTGTTCTCCAGCTCAGTAATGTAGTTAACTCTTTCAAACGTAACAATCCCGTTGGATAACGTTCCTTCACCAATAATTATACCACCTTCGTGACCAGCAAATCCCACATAACCACCATTGATATTCTTAACATCATACAGCAACGCAGTCTTCCCTGTCATATGTCTTGAAGCTCCACTATCCATGATCCATCTGGATACAAGTTTTGGAAGATCCTGCACATAACAAACTTTGACTTAAACTTTAATAAAGATGCCGATTCATGCTTCGCGATCAAGGAAGCTCCGGCAATTCAAACTGTTTAGTCGAACATGGAATCCACCCAGGCCTCATCAGCCTTAGGTGTAACCTTGACTCTCGCAATTTGAATTTTGAAATTTTCAGCCTTAAGAGGTGGAAAATTTGCATCATAATCAATTTGAATTGAATCCTCAGAAGGTGAAATCTTTTTCTCAGTTTTTGGTTTCCAAACTTGTTGAGATAATGCAACCCGCTTGTAAAATTTGTCATTTTTAGTTACCACTTTCTTTACGGGTTCATTTTTCACTTTGGTGTTGTCATTTTTCACACTCTTTTTCTCAACAACGATTGGTGCTTTACCCTTCACCTCAACTTTCTTCTGTTGAATCTTCACAGTTTCAGTCTTAGGCTTCACATTGGTACACTTTCGTGCAATGTGACCAACTTGATTACATCTGAAACATGTTCGAGTATCAACAACTTGACTTGTACCTTCAGACTGAGACTGTGAAGCTCTTTTCTCAAAGAACTCTACATTCGATTTTGAAAAAATCTCTTTCTCTTCATTAGCAAGTGAACCCGAACTGTTCACAAACTTTTTTCTTTTCAGCAAACCTCTTGTTTGGAACATTTCTTTTCTGATAATTCCTACCACCCTGATAACCACCCGGCCAGTTATTTCGATTGTTATTATAAAAACGTGATGGATTAACAGATTTCTTGTAGTATGATTTATCTTTCTCAAAACTCATTTTTCTCTTTGTTTGACTCAGATTGTTCACTTCTGACAACTCAACTTCGACCAACTTGAAAACATTTGTCAATTTGTTCATATTAACATTCTCAATCGGAAACTCAGAATCCGAAAACAACTTATCCGAACCCAACATCTTATACATGACAAGATTTGATTCTTCATTTAAGTTGTTCTTGGACTTTTGTTTCGGAATGTATTTGTCCAAGAAACACCCATCTTCCTCAGTAGTGTCACTATCCGTTTTTAGCACATTTTCAACAACACCTTTTACAATATCATTTTGGACACTATCGTCATTGGAAGATGTGAACATGACATCAATTGAATCCGGAAGATTCATTTCACTTTCTTCTTCAATTTCAACCAACCCTGATTGATTTTTCGTGTAGTTATCAAGAACAGGTGGTGGAACTTGATGAAAACCCACCCTAGTTCCATCAGAGTACACATCTTCGCCTGCTTTGTCTTTCCCGATGGGTTTGGGAATAATGTGTTGCAAAACAAAGCTTGCGGAGCTGTAACTGTTAAGCTTCAACTGGATTCGCTCGTTTTCAATTTCAGCTTCTTGAAATTTAAGTTTCAGTTTAGCGATTTCATCCAGTTGTTGGTTGATTGATTCTTCTTTTACTCTAAGCACTGCTTTTAGGTGAACATTTTCTTTATAAGTTTTACCATTTCGATCATCATTATCTTTCATTGTGCTTTTTAGTTTTTCAAACTTTTCAGAAATCTGACGGTTTCAAGAATTAACTTTTCATTTTCTTGTTTAATTTTGTCATGATCAATTTTATCATTTTCAATTTGGATAGTTAATTCTTTTATCCGTTCAGTTGAAGCTTTAACTGTTTTGTCACGATCAAGAATCTGATTCTCAACGCTTCTGACCTTTGCTGTCAGATCATCAACTTTCTTCTCGTTGAGATACGTGACTGTGTTACAAAATTTGCACTCTTTGTTGCAATTTTTGCAATCAGCATTTCCATCAATTTGTTTACCTGACGCATTTGTTGACAAGTTTGAACTGACCTGGCTTTTTGACTCAGACACGGAGTTAGAGTCTACCTCAAGTGCCTTAGCAGCCAGCACTTTGTCAGCCATTTTTCCCAGGTTCTCTGCATTCAACTCCTGCGTTGTGTCAATAACTCCAGTATCAACTTTCTTTGATTTCTCTGTCTCTTCTTTCTCCTTTTTCTTTTTCTCTTTCTCTTCTTTCTCCTTCCTCTCTGTTTCTTCTTTCTCTTTCTCGTCTCCAGTTCCCCACCATTTATTCTGCCAATACTCATCCTCTTCTTTGTACTCCTTGATTATGGCTTCGATATCAAGCGTTTTGTCATCGATTGCAATATTTCCATATGGGTCAAGATAACACTCCCTATCCGGATCCCATCTTCTCGCTCTCCTTGCTTCCAGATAGATACCAGAAATTCTAATGATTCTGTTTTCAGCCAACATTTTTCTGTATCTATACTTCTGCTCTTCAGTTCGGTTATCTTTCCAAGGAATAGGTTCGTCGTTTTTCGCCATGAATGCGTAACCAACCGCATCTTCTTCCGGTAGAACCTCTTGACTCCAGTCATACCCCTCATCATCGTAAATCATCGCAAGAGCTCTAGATTTCTCTCTATTGTCTTCAACCTGCTTCAATCTAGGCGGCTCAGATTTATTCTGGTGATAAATTGCCTTCTTGTAGTAATCTTCTCTGAAAGGGTTCTCCGACTCATCAGCATATGCGTTTCTGCATTCTCGCTTGAAGTGACCTTTCTGCTTACACTTGAAGCACGTCACCTTGGACTTATCAAACCCCAATTTGGTAGATGGACCACCAATTGTCTTCCTGCCAGTAATTTCCATGAAACGTTGTGCTCGACGAACAGCACTGGCCATAGCCCAACGAATATCGATCAGCTCCATTTCTTCAGGATCTATCTGATCATAATCTTCTTTCGTTAAGTTGGTGTTGCCTATCTTCCCAGCTACTAACCCTTCATACGATTCCAACACCGATGCTAGGAAGATCATCTGCTGTTTGGCTGACTCCTCGTCAAAATTCTGAGCATTCTTTAAATCTATTGCAATGTTGCATTGAAACTTTGCATCAGAATGACTTGCAGATGATGAAGATCCACTGTGATTTCCACTGCTTTGACTGCTTTGACTTTCTTTGCTAGCTTTGGATACATTCTCAGCAGAAAACGCAGTCTTGGGAGAAGTTGCTTTTGGCATCATGCTTTTTGGATAATACAAATCCAAATTCTGTTGATAAGATGAGTGATTGACTTTGTATGTCTTCTTCAGTTCCAACTCGTGACTCTCGAGTCTCTCAATCAGCAAATCTGGAGTTGTTGGACCCTGTCGTGACCCGAAAAGTCAATCCGAGCAGCTCATTCTCACATATAAAGGCGGAATCAGAATATGCAAGATTACACCAGCTTGTCCTATTAATTTCCTTTGCTTTTATTGCTTTTCTACTCAAAATTTGACAGAGTTTCGCTCCAGTTCACACACATACATCTGCTGAACTAATGAACCACTCACCTATATATAGTGTTTCTGGTCCGCTTATACGACATGCCAAATAAGCGGTCCAGAACACTTGACACATAAGCGAACCACATATTGACATAAAAGCGGTCCAGACTTAAGACAATGACACATAAGCGATCCAGACTCTATTTCACACAATATTTACACTTTGACATCCTGTTGACCAATATTGACTTCAGGCTTTTTGTAGACACAGTCAACAGACATTCCATGCATCAACAGACTCCCCCTTGGATGTTGACATAGTCTTTTAGCATCTTCAGGTCCGTAGTCTTCAGTCTTAGTCTTTTCACCAACTCTGTCTTTTCATTATAAGCACTCTATCTTCACATTCCCATTGACTGTTGATCCAGACTCCCCCTTTCACAGACTCCCCCTCTTGATATGCTAGAATCTGAAATATCTGGTTCAAGCTTTGACAAATAGCTTCCGTTGGGAATAATGAAGATCAAACCTGTTACTCAACCAACAAACATTACAAACTATCTTTTCAACATTAAATCACAAAATCAATCAGTTATAGCAATCCACTCAAGTATTCAGATCCAAGTTAATGACCCTGATTACTCAATTAATCTACCAAGTCCAATTTAATGACCTTGGTTGATCATTTGACGAAACAAACTGATTTAGAAACAACAATTTCAAATATTTTCTGAAAATAACAAGTATCAAGTTAATGAACTTGTTTTTGACTATTCAATAAATCAAACTCTATCAAGATAAGCTCTCCTCATTCTTCAGTCCAGAATCTCCTGCATCTGCTTCAAACATCTAAGAATCCAACAATCAACTCTCCATTTTGGTTTGTCGGAAAATAAAGCAGAAATAAAATCTTTAGACAAATTACAAGTACCGTTAAGCTACATTACATACTCAGACTTAAACGATTTACCTCGATTGTCGATATACTGATCCATCTTAAATTCTCACACAAATTTCAACTTACTCAAGATACGATTTAGATGAATTAAGAACTTAGATCATTCATGTGTCCCACCTCTTGAATATACTCCCGTATCCAGAATCTCAATAATCAGTCTTACAGGTGAGAATACTTCAATGATATCTGTATATAATTTAGGTATGCGAGGGCCGAGGGATCTCAGGTCGATACTTCCGTATACGCAGAGAGATATCAGCTTCGACTTTTCGGTGTGTCCCCTTTAGAGGATCTTTTTGCTTACAACAGCAGCATTTATCAATTTTATTGTTTCAGCATGCTGAGGGTTTAATGCTGTGTTTCAAGCATTGCAGCAAGTATTAGCCAGGGACTAGGTCAGAACCACCGTTCAGCAGAAGTCCCGGAATAATACCCCAGACATCATTGAGTATAAAGACCTAGTATATCAGATTAAGAGACCTTTCAAACGAGATTTCAGGGGTTACCTATATATCCAAGTAGTGTTCCCCACGAATTCACAAGTTTGAATTTTAGGTTTATATCCCGAATAAATCTACTAAATGTGTGAAAACCTATCGACACATCATCAGTAAGATTGTTTAACTCTTTTATACTTTTCAAATCTTTAGCATACTGTAATCGTCTAGCTGATGTACTATCATTTTCCCTATATACACAAGCTCTTTTTCAGATTTTATCATGTTTTTGTATTTTTTGCATTTTTTACTGTTTTTGTATTTTCTGAAAATAACTATGTACAAACATCTACTCCCCCTAAATACCAAAACAAGTAAAAATTCGACAAACCATTGCAGATTGTTTCTCGTCTTCATCCGCAACAGTACTCTCATCAACGCCAATTACGCCATCTGACACCGACAGAAGCTTCATACCATTCAGTTTTAACAAATATTTAAACCGATTTTTATCAAAAGCTTTGGTATGTAAATCAGCTTTCTGTTCGTCAGTGTGGATTTTCTCAATTCGTATCAACTTTTTCTCAAAGCAATCACGAATAAAGTGATGACGAATTTCTATGTGTTTAGTTTTAGCGTGATGTACTGGATTCTTTGTTATATTAATTGTGGCCTCATTATCAACAAAAAGAGGTGTGTTAAGAAACTGCAAACCGTAGTCGCGCATCTGTTGCTGTATCCACAAGATCTGAGAGCAGCAACTGCTAGCAGAAACATACTCCGCTTCACATGTAGATAACGCCACAGACGTTTGTTTCTTACACTGCCAGGTAACCAATCTAGGACCAAAGAACTGGCATCCTGCAGTTGTTGACTTTGAATTGACTTTGCAGCATCCGAAATCCGAATCGGAATACCCTTCGAGCGTAAAATCACCTTTCCTAGGATACCACAACCCCAATGAAGGAGTTCCTTTCAGGTAGCGCAATATCCTCTTCACAATGATCATATGCGATGCTCTCGGGTTAGACTGAAATCTTGCTGCGAGGCACGTTGGGTACATTATATCAGGACGTGAAGCAGTTAGGTACATTAAAGAACCTATCATGGATCGATAAAAAGTTTCATCAGCCCTGTCTCCGGTGAGATCTGGGTGAATCCCATGATTTGTTGCAAGTGGGGTAGCAGCTGGAGTAGAACTTGACATCCCAAATTTCTCTAGAATATCATGAACGTACTTTGACTGATGAATGAAAATTCCCTCAGGAAGTTGTTCAACTTGTAATCCCAGAAAGAATTTCATCTCCCCCATTGATGACATTTCAAACTTCTGCTTCATCACTGATTCAAAATCTTTGCATAGATTTTCATTTGTTGACCCAAATATTATATCGTCCACATAAATCTGAACTATCAGAAGATGACCATCGACCTCTTTAGTGAAGAGAGTGGCATCCACTTTTCCACGAATGAACTTGTTGGCTAGTAGGTGTTGAGACAAAGTCTCGTACCAGGCTCTCGGGGCCTGGTGTAAACCATACAGCGCTTTGTCCAATAAGTAGACCTTGTTTTTGTGGATTGGATCGGTAAAGCCCGGCGGCTGACCGACATAAACCTCCTCTTTAACCTTCCCATAGAGAAACGCCGATTTAACATCTAACTGATAAACTTTGAAGTTCTTCCAAGACGCAAATGCTAGGAAAATTCTGATAGCCTCTAGTCGTGCTACAGGAGCATAGACTTCGGTAAAATCAATTCCCTCCTGTTGACTAAATCCCTGAACAACGAGTCGAGCTTTGTTCCTTACGAAAACTCCTCTATCGTCCCTCTTGCACTTGAACACCCACTTGGTGTTAATTTTTCTATGACCATCCGGTAAATCAACTAACTTCCACACTCCCAATTTCTCGAATTGACTAAGTTCCTCCTGCATAGCATTGACCCAAGAGTCTTCAGTAAGCGCCTCTTTGTAAGTTCTTGGCTCAACCTGCGAGATAAAACAACTTAATGAGAATTCAGTTTGCAAAGGAGCAACTTTCGTATAAAAACATGTAAGCCCTTTATCAATCTGATTTCGAGTGCGAACGCCTGTCTGCAATTCTCCTATAATCAACTGCTCTGGATGATATGAAAAAGTTCGCGGCATCACTTCGCTTGGAACATCTACATTTCCCTCTAGATTAGTAACATTCTGCTCTGCATCTTGTTCACCAACTTGGTTTGTTTGACTTGAAATCTGAATTTGCTCCCCCTCAGAATCTGAATCTAAATCACCATGATCAAATACTGGCATGTTTTCAGCTTCTAGATTATCATTCTGAGCCGACTGATTATCCTGAGCAACTTCATTTTGTTGGACATCATCATGTTCACCAGCATTACTTGGACCTGCTTCATCATCATTTGAAGTTTCCCGTGGTCTCCTCGAATACTCAGCTGGGAACCTTAGCTGCGACTCATATTCACGCAAAATATCCAATTCATCAAAGAAATCTTCATCATCCTCTGATTCTTCTCTCATGTCAAACGAATCCCAAAGTTTGTCATAATGATAACGCCATGAATCACCAGGATTCTGCGGTGGCATAGTATAACCTTGACATTCAACATTTGCAGCTTCAATAATCCGCTTCTCACTTGGAACGAAGACACATCGCAATGGATTTGAATAACCAACAAATATACCCTCAATGCACTTCGGACCAAACTTCCCAAAAGGTTCTATAACCGTACAAGGTGACCCGAACGGTTCTAGATACTTTAAATTCGGTTTGCGATTATTGATTAGCTCAAAGCATGTTTTGTTGAACTTCTTGACAGTAAGAACCCTGTTGAGCGTATAGCATGCGGCGGAAACAGCTTCAGCCCAAAAATTTATCGGTAACTTTGAATCTGCGAGCATAGTTCTAGCCGTCTCGATTAGTGTCCGGTTTTTGCGTTCTGCGACTCCATTCTGTTGCGGAGTATACGGAGCACTAAACTCATGCAAAATACCTCTTTCATCACAAAATTCTTCCATCTTGCTGTTTTTGAATTCAGTACCATTATCACTTCGAATTCTCTTGATACACCTTTGGTACAAATTCTCAATCTTTCTGAACAGCCCCATCAAACTGTCAAATGTTTCATCTTTTGTCTTCAAGAAAGAAACCCACGAAAATCTGGAATAATCATCAGTAACGACCAAACAATAGTAATCTCCTGTAATGCTCTTGACATTCACCGGACCAAACAAATCCATGTGAAGTCTTTCCAGAGGTCTTGAAACTGAATTGACTTGCTTTGTAGGGTGTGACTTTTTCTTCTGCTTGCCTTTGATGCAGCTAATGAACTCCCCTTCCAGATGAAAACCTTTGATATTAACCCCCAATACCAAATCATTGTGCACCAAGTGATTCATCTTCCTTAGGTGAATATGCCCCATCTTTCGGTGCCACAATCTGGATTCTTTCTCAGTTGCTCTAGACACAAAACAATGTGCTTGACCAGTAGTTGTAGTTGCTACAGACATGTCTAACACATATAAATCATTCACTCTAGGTGCCCTCATGATAATCCATTCTTCAGGAATAACAAAACCAGGTTTCAAAATCAAACATTCTTTATCAGTGAAGTGAGTAGTATACTGATTGTCACAAATCTGCGAGATACTAAGCAGATTGTTCTCCAGCTCAGTGATGTAGTTAACTCTCTCAAACGTTACAATCCCATTGGATAACGTTCCTTCACCAACAATTCTACTACCTTCATGACCTGCAAATCCCACATAACCACCATTGATATTCTTCACATCATACAGTAATGCAGTTTTTCCTGTCATATGTCGAGATGCGCCACTATCCATGATCCATCTTGAAATGGCTCTTGGAAGATCCTGCACATATCACAAGTTGATTTTAAAACACTTCAATAAAGATGCCGATTCATGCTTCACGATCTAGGAAGCTCCGGCCATTCAAACTACTTATTCGAACATGGTGTCCACCCAGGCCTCATCAGCCTTAGGTGTAACCTTGACTCTCGCAATTTGAATTTTGAAATTTTCAGCCTTCAAAGGTGGAAAATTTGCATCATAATCAACCGAAATTGATTCTTCAGCCTTTTTCACTTCAGAAGTTGAAATTTTCATTTCTGTTTTTGGTTTCCAAACTTGTTGAGATAATGCAACCCGTTTGTAAAAATTTTCATTTTTAGTTACCACTTTATTTACAGGTTCATTTTTCACTTTGATGTTGTCATTTTTCACAGTCTTTTTCTCAACAAAGATTGGTGCTTTACCCTTCACATCAACTTTCTTCTGTTGAAACTTCACATTTTCAATCTTAGGCTTCACATTGGTACACATTCGTGCAATGTGACCAACTTGATTACATCTGAAACATGTTCGAGTATCAACAACTCGACTTGTGCCTTCAGACCGATAATGTGAAGCTCTTTTCTCAAAGAACTCTTTATTTGATTTTGAAAAAATTTCATTTTCCTCATCAGAAAGTGAACTTGAACCGTTCACAAACACCTTCTTTTCAGCAAACCTTCTGTTTTGAAAACTCCTTTTCTGATAACTCTTACCACCTCGATAACCACCCGACCAATTGTTTCGATTGTTATTATAAAAACGTGGTGGAACAACAGGCTTTTTGTAATAAGCTTTATCTTTCTCAAAATTCATTTGCCTTTTTGTTTGACACAAACTGTTCACTTCTGATAACTCAACTTCAACTAACTTGAAAACATTTGTCAACTTTTTCACATTAACATTCTCAATGGGAAACTCAGAATCCGAATACAACTTATCAGATCCAGCCATCTTGTACATCACAAGACCCGGTTCATCACTTAAGTTGTTTTTGGACTTTGATTTCTGAATGTATTTGTCTAAGAAACACCCATCATCTTCAGTTGAATCAGACATCTAAACACTTTCAGCTGTGCTCTTAACAATCTCTGTCTGAACACTATCATCAGATGATGTAAAAGTGACATCAATGTTCTCCGGAAGTTTAACTTCTTTTTCTTCCTCAATTTCAACCAACCCAGATTGTTTTTTCGTGTAGTTATCAAGAACAGGTGGTGGAACTTGATGAAACCCCACCCCAGTTCCATCACAATACACATCTTCGCCCGCTTTGTCTTTCCCGATGGGTTTCGGAATAATATGTTGCAAAACAAAGCTTGCGGAGTTGTAACTGTTAAGCTTCAACTGGATTCGCTCATTTTCGATTACACTCTCTTGAACTTTAAGTTTCAATTTAGCGATTTCATCCAGTTGTTGATTGATTGATTCTTCTTTGACTCTAAGCACTGCTCTTAGATGTTCATTTTCTTTAAAAGTTTTACCATTTCGATCATCACAATCTTTCAATGTACTTTTTAATTTTTCAAATTTTTCAGAAATCTGACGGTTTTCAAGAATCAACTTTTCATTTTCATTTTTAACTTTATCATGATCAATTTTATCATTTTCCAATTGTTTAGTTAATTCTTTTATCCGTTCAGTTGAAGCTTTAACCATTTTGTCACGATCAAGAATCTGATTCTCAACGTTTCTGACCTTAGATGTCAGATCATCAACTTTCTTCCCGTTGAGATACGTGACTGTGCTACAAAATTTGCACTCTTTGTTGCAATTTTTGCAATCAGCATTTCCATCGATTTTCTTACCTGACACATTTGTTGACACATCTGGACTGACCTGGCTTTTTGACTCAGACACGGAGTTAGAGTCTACCTCAAGTGCCTTAGCAGCTAGCACTTTGTCAGCCATTCTTCCAAGATTTTCAGCAGTTAACTCCTGCGTTGTGTCAATAACTCCAGTATCAATCTTCTTTGCTTTCTCGATCTCTTCTTTCTCTTTTCTCTCTTTCTCTTTCTCTTTCTCTTCTTCAATCATTTTCGAAGTTGGAGTTCCCCACCATTTGTGTTGCCAATACTCATCATCTTCTTTGTATTGCTGGATTATGGCTTCAATATCAAGTGTACTATCATCAATTGCAATATTTCCATAATCATCAAGATAGCACTCTCTATCTGGATCCCATCTATTGGCTCTCCTTGCATCCAGATAGATACGAGATATTCTAATGATTTTGTTTTCAGCTATCATTTTCCTGTATTGATATTTTTGCTCTTCAGTTCGATCATCTTTCCACGGAATAGGATCGTCATTTCTCGCCATGAATGCGTAACCAACCGCATCTTCTTCTGGTAGAACCTCTTGACTCCAGTCATAACCCTCATCATCGTAAATCACCGCAAGAGCTCTAGATTTCTCTCTGTTGTCTTCAACCTGCTTCAATCTAGGCGGCTCAGATTTATTCTGGTGATAAATCGCCTTTTTGTAGTAATCATCTCTGAAAGGGTTCTCTGACTCATCAGCATAAGCGTTTCGGCATTCTCTCTTGAAGTGACCCTTCTGTTTACACTTGAAACAAGTCACCTTCGATTTATCGAACCCCAGCTTGGTAGAAACACCACCAATTGTTTTTCTGCCAGTAATTTCCATGAATCTTTGTGCACGACGAACCGCACTTGCCATAGCCCAACGAATATCGATCAGTTCCATTTCCTCCGGATCAATCTGATCGTAATCTTCTTTCGTCAGATTTGTATTGCCAATCTTCCCATCTACCAATCCTTCATACGATTCCAACACTGATGCTAGAAAGATCATCTGCTGCTTGGCCGATTCTTCATCAAAATTTTGAGCATTCTTCAAATCTATTGCAATGTTGCATTGAAAATGATTCTTTGCATCAACATTTCCAGAAGATGAAGATCCACTGTGAAAACCACTGTGACTTCCACTGCTTTGACCACTTTGACTTTCTTTTCCGGCTGTCGAAACATTCTCAGCAAAAAATGCAGTTTTTGGAGAAGTAGCTTTCGGGATCAAACTTTTTGGATAGTACAGATCCAGATTTTGCTGATAAGATGAATTATTAACTTTAAACGTTTTCTTCAGCTCTAGCTCATGACTTTCAAGTTTCTCAATCACCAAATCTGGTTTCAACAATTCAGAAGGAATAGTGTTCTTAAGCATGAGAGCATAATATCTCCATTCCATCTCGTCTGGCAACGAATCGAACAACTTGTCTACTTGCTCATCATCAGAATATCTGATATCATGTCTTGCTAATTCCAGCTTCAGATGACCGAACCTTTCAATCATTTTACACACTGACTCATTCTTAAGACAACCAAACATATCAAACTCTTTCCTAAGAAGTTTCTTTTTATTTTTTACAATCTCTTTGCTTCCAAGACACTTCTTTTCGAGTTTTTCCCATAAGTCTTTAGAATTGGAGTAATCTATCAGCGAAATGATGTCTTCACGCACCGATTGAAACAATAATGCCACACATTTTTGTTCAGCTACAAATGAGTCAATCTCTTCAGCTGATCTTAATGCTTCACCATTGTTCTTTCCTTGGGCATAACCATTCTTCATACTCTTCCAGCTAGAAAAAGCAAATGCCATCAACCAATCTTCGAACTTTGTTGCCCACCTGCTGTAATCTTCTATAGCCATCAGCTTAGGAGGTTTGTTAAATGTTCCAAATGCGCTTTCGGACTCCCAAGCTTCCTTCTTTCTTTCTTTCGGTGGACTTTTGTTTGCATTGCTTGAAGAAGTATCGTTGTTTCCTGAACTACCCATGAATGCATACATATCGCTGAACGGATTCATGAAAATATCATCCATTTTGATCGTACCTGCAAAATCAATCAACACTTAGAATAATTTTCGAGATTTTTGAAAAACAGAACCACAAAAGCGAACCAATCTGTGCACGTGACAGATAAGCTGACCAAACAGGTTCGTATAAGCGAACCAGAAAGTGTACTAACGAGCGAACCAGACAATGTCTGTTCGAGCGGACCAGCTAATGTTCGTTCGAGCGAACCAGCTAATGTTCGTTCGAGCGGAAGAGCTAATATTCGTTCGAGCGAACCAGCTAATGTTCGTTCGAGCGAACCAGATAGTGTTCGTTTGAGCGAACCAACACAATTCGTATGAGCGGTCCAGAGAATGATCGTTCGAGCGGACCACGTAGTATCCGTTCGAGCGGTTCAGAATATGAACAATCGAGCGGACCAGATAATACGAAACAGCGATGACCGTAAAAGCGAACCACAGTTTTTAACCAATTTTTAGTCCGAATTACAATCTGATACTTTCAAGGGTTGTACTACTCTTAATTCCGAACACAATGATATGTTTATTGTTCAGTTTCAACCGTTAATTCGTTCCAGATCTGAAGATGAAGTTTCTGTGCGAAAACCGAACCGTTTTTGATGAAATTGAACGAGTTTTACTTTGTTTTAAAGGCTGAAACTTTTACGGATTGTTTAACAACTAGTTTCGCTCAAAATACTTGAATTTCAGATCATTCTGTCCGATGAAACTTGTTTAAACCGAAAAATAAAACAGAAATTGAGTAGAAAGATGAGAAAAGTGTCGAATCAGCTGATGTAGTATGAGCTCCTCGTCCTGAAGCTCTGATACCACTTGTTGGACCGTGTCGTGACCCGAAAAGTCAATCCGAGCAGCTCATTCTCACATATAAAGGCGGAATCAGAATATGCAAGATTACACCAGCTTGTCCTATTAATTTCCTTTGCTTTTATTGCTTTTCTACTCAAAATTTGACAGAGTTTCGCTCCAGTTCACACACATACATCTGCTGAACTAATGAACCACTCACCTATATATAGTGTTTCTGGTCCGCTTATACGACATGCCAAATAAGCGGTCCAGAACACTTGACACATAAGCGAACCACATATTGACATAAAAGCGGTCCAGACTTAAGACAATGACACATAAGCGATCCAGACTCTATTTCACACAATATTTACACTTTGACATCCTGTTGACCAATATTGACTTCAGGCTTTTTGTAGACACAGTCAACAGACATTCCATGCATCAACAGGAGTAAGATCTTTCGGAAAGATAGTGTTTTTTAGCATGAGAGCATAATATCTCCAATCCATCTCGTCTGGCAACGAATCGAACAACTTATCTACTTGCTCATCATCAGAATACTTAATTCCATGTCTAGCTAAATCCAGCTTCAGGTGCCCAAACCTCTCGATCATTTTTGAAACTGATTCATTCTTTAAGCACCCAAACATATCAAACTCTTTCCTAAGTAGTTTTATTTTGTTTTTCTTTATTTCTTCACAGCCTATACATTTCTTTTCTAACTTTTTCCAAAGATCTTTTGCATTTGAATAATCGATCAAAGAGATTATGTCCTCCCGGACGGACTGAAACAACAAAGCTACACACTTTTGTTCAGCTACAAACGAATCAATCTCCTCAGCTGATCTTAAAGTTTCACCATTTTTGTTTCCATTTTCATAACCGTTTTTCAAACTCTTCCAACTGGGAAATGCGAATGCCATCAACCAATCTTCAAACTTTCTTGACCACCGACTGTATTTCTCGATAGCCATTAGCTTTGGAGGTTTATTGAAGGTTCCAAAGGCACTTTCAGATTCCCAAGCTTCCTTTTTCTTCGGATTCGGCGGATTCTCATTCTCTTTGCTTGATGAAGTATCATCGTTTCCGGAATTTCCAGCGAATGCGTACATGTCGCTAAACGGGTTCAAGAAAATGTCATCCATCTTGAGTGTACCTGCAAAATCAGCAAACACTTAGAAAAATTTTCGAATTTTTGAAAACTGATGACTAATAAGCGAAATCAGCTTCTTGATGACACAAAAGCGAAATCACCAGTATGACAAATAAGAGAAATCAGTATATATGTGACTGATAAGCTAAATCAGTATATATGTGACTGATAAGCGAAATCAGTCTGAAAGTGACAGATAAGCGAAATATCAGTGTCACAAAAGCGAAATCAAGAGTGTCACTATGAGCGAAATACCAAGTCCTTATGAGCGAAATCACAACTTAACAGATAAGAGAAATCAAACTTAAAGTGTCCGTAAAAGTGAAACCCCTTCGATGTCCAAATAAGCGAAATCAGGTTTTAGCCAGTTTTCACCATTTTTTAGTCCGAATTTTAACCTGATTCTTTCTAGGGTTTGTTATTACTGTATTTTACACGTTATACTCAAAAATCAGACCGTTTCAACCGTAGGAACCAGTTCAAATCGAAAAAGTATAATAGAAAGTGAGTAGAAATCAGAGAATTTGATCGAATCAGCTGTAGTAGTATGAACTCCTCGTCCTGAAGCTCTGATACAACTTGTTGGACCGTGTTCCGACCCTAAACAGTCAGTTGAGAACGTTCATCTTCACATACGAAGGCGGAATCAACGTAAATGAAGTTACACAACTTTTCCTTTTCAATTCCTTCTCTTTTATTGCTTTCTGATTCAATTTTGACAAAGTTTCGTTACACAAGCAATGACCAGGTTCCCCTCCAAGTTACATATGAGATCACATGTGTGAGGTATATATAGGGTGTCTGATTTCGCTCATATGGACTACCCTCCGTCATCTCAAACTGTAGCAAAAACTGTTAAATATTAGGCTTTATGTTGTTTCTAGTTAGTAAAAGGCAAGGTGTCAATATTGTAAATAAGGGGAACTCTCCTTATACCCTTGGCCTATAAATAGAGGAGTTAGGGATAACTTTTGTGACTTTTGCCATTTCACACTTTAGAGAGCTCTAGTTCTAGAGAGAGAAACTAGAGAGAGAATCTAGAGAGAGAAAGGCAAAAGGTGATTCGTGTTGCTTGTACGATTTCAAATCTTCAATAGAATCACAGTTATAATTACTGTTCGTGTGTTCGGTCACGATTGTTCAAGGATTCCGCACTTCGAACGATCGGTTCGCAATCGAAACGGAGACGATTCCGGACCTAACAAGTGGTATCAGAGCAGGAGAGCGATTGCTTAGATCATACACACGATTTCGCACAGGATTTCATCGTTTTCAGATCCAAAATCGCATCAGAATTGAGCAATTTCTTCATCTTTTCATTTCTTAACGTTCTTAACTGAAAATTGCAAAATTAAACTGGTTTTTACGGTTAAAAACAGATAATTTTTTTATATGATGAGCGAATATACATGATTCACAAGCCTAGAAATTTTCAGATCAAAATTCCATGTAGTTTGTGAGATATCTTGATTTTTGTGGTCGAAAAAGTCGTAAAAATGATAACTGTTGCTGCTGTTGTTATTGATGTTCACCCGCACGGATGACTTCTCTGTGCGGATAGCTCACCCGCACGGACAACTTGTCCGGGTTGACCATTAGACTTTCCGGGTTGACCAATACGCACACATGACCTATCCATGCGGATAAGTCATACGCACGGATAGCATTTTGACCTGTTGACTCTGCCACCCGCACGGACAACTGGTACGTGCGGATAACAATACGTGTCACATCTATTCACACAATCAAGTCATTTGTCAACATATTCTCTAAATAATTTTGTTGCTGTTGTTAATCATCACGTGATAACATTAGAGTTTTGTCAGCACATTTATTAGTTTGCATATGATATGTTCTAATTGTCTCGAGAATTCAGATTGCATGTGATTGTAATAAGACTTCAGGACTTTTCGGATATTGATTGATTATCAGCATATCACGTGACCATTCTGAATTCGGTGAGCATGTGATCACGTGATTATTACTTGAAGAGGTCCAATTGAAACAAAGTGTTGTGTCACCCGTACGTACAAGTCACCCGTACGTACAAGTCATACGCACGGATAGCATCATTTCTCGTACGCACGGACAACTCGTGCGCGCGGACAACTCGTACGCACGGACAACATTATCCGGATCCTCATCCGCACGCACAGCCATACGTGTTGACTAGTTGACCTCTCGGAACGGATACACTACTCTCGCGGATATCATTACACGTTAGAACAATCAGTGTCAAAGCACATGACATTTAATTGAATTGTCAGATGTTCATGTGATTCTTGATTTGATTAACAATTGCATGTGAGAGATAAGAGTTTGTCGGCTTCATTATTTCATCTGTTCACTAAAATCTCGGTCCAATCATATAGTTTGAACGATATTGTTGTCGGCTAGTATATGTATGCATGTGATATAAAGATTCACACGTGAAGGAAACTGTCTTGTTGCAAGTGAGTGAAGACAAAGAAGTCAACTCCATACGTACGTATCACCGCCACCCGTACGCATCATCTTCATACGCACGGATCATCACCAGTACGTATCACCATCCGGATCTCCGTCCGCACGGATCTTCATCCGGATAGCAATCTCATCCGAACGGACAACATTGTCACGAGATTTTCTTCACTGTTTGACTTGTGTTGACTCACTTGTTCGAATACCCGTCCGATTCAAGTTGTTTGATATTGATTAAACTCACTGTGTTTGTTCGTGTTTCAGGTGATTCAAGATGGACAAAACGTTTGATGAACAGGAAAACGAGAATCTTAAAAATTTAAACGTTTGGACTTATGGATCTTGGATTGATAAGAAAAATAAGAAGGATGGTTGGATTAAAAGATTCGAAAATTTCTTGTGCATGAAAAATGAATCTTTGGAACAGTTGAATAGACGGTTTGATGAGTTGATTGATAAGTTACAAAAATATGAGATAAGGGTTTCAGATGCTGAAAAAATTTCAAAATTTGCTGATGCATTACCTTTAGAATGGGATGAATTTTTGAAAGAACTAAAAAGGGATGCTAGTTTCTCAAAGCTTCATTTTAGAGAATTCATCAATAAGCTTAGTTCACATAAGTTTGATAAAGAAAAAAGAAAAGAAGAGTTGATGAATGAAATGAAGAGGGATTTAGAAAAGATAAATTTGGAAGTGATCATTGAAATGAGAAAAAGATTTTCTGTATGTCTTGCTGCAAAGAATGTCATGAAATATGATATTAAGAGAGGTTGTTTTATTGATGAATATGCAAATCCTCTTGATTTTGTTAAAATCTTTTGTGCAGGAACTTTCAGGATGGAATCAAAGAAAGAAGATGATACAGGAAAGATGAATGAAAAATGCTCAAACTGTGATAAATGTGACAACCCGTAATTTACGGCTCTTAATTACGTAATTAACAGACGATTAACGCGATAATAAATGGTGTTTACAGTGCAAATTAACTTAAATAGGCCTTTGGAGTGCCCAGGAACGTTTATCCGACTTTACAGTGCGCGAACGGTGGTTTACAGAGAAACCGGTGAAACATTAAACGGCAACGGATTGAAACCGTACAAGATACTGATGACGCCGTCAAATAATAAATTTTTACGATATATTTGAGCTCCGTAATTTATTTTAGTGACTACAGTCGGAACCGGATCGAAAAACGAATTAAAGACGGCAACGATACGAATTTTCGCGATTATTACCCTGATCGACGAACGGGCGTGCAAACAACGACTACCGACCGTAATTTTGTGTATTTTAATTGTTGACGTTAAACGGAATTCAGGATTTGACAACAGGTCTCGTAGGAATTACGGGCCACTTAAACACAGGGATTGAGCTTGTGAGCCCTGGGCCCAAGCCCAAAATCCACAAGCCTAAACCTACGCATAATGTGTAGATCCCTACAAAATCTTATCAGGATCTACTAAATCCCCACAAAATCCTACAAAATCTATTAAAGATTTACAAATCTACATAAATCTCTTCAAGAGATCTTCTTTCAATGGGTATGATGTTTGACCTGAATGTAATTTATATACATGAAAAACAATAAAGATCCTCCCCTCTATTAATACACATAACTGGCTCCTCTCCATCTCATACCCCACAACATCCCTCAACCTGCCTCTTCTCTCTCGATATTACTTGCAAAACAAAGGAGAACCTCACCCTCTCATATACACACACACCTCTCGGCTCCACCCTCTCCCTGCTCGATGATGGCCGACGGCAGCACAGCCCCCCCCCCCTTCTCCGGTTCAGCGGCTGCCACCACCAGATGGTGGTGGCGTCTGGAGACTAACATAAGAGGCGGAAGAGAGAGAGAGACCGAGAGATCGGGAAGAGAGAGAGAGAGACGGCGAGGAGGGAGAAAGGACCGATGGTGGTGGTGAACGGCGGTAGGTGTCTCGGACCGCCGGTCGGTCCATTTCTCTGGCGGTCGGTACTTTTATCCGGCGGTTCTTGCATCGGACCTTCGAGTTTCGCGTTGATGATGAAGATGATGCCTGGGATGTTCAGTTTTGTTCGAGTTTCGGGACTCCGGTCAACCTTCACGACCCGGTCAGACTCGGGTAATCATGGCCAGATTCAGCTTGGGGTTCACGTTAACAGGTTCGGTTTTCATTTAGCAGGAGATCGATAATTTTTGGGAGTTTTCGGGTTTTGATCCGAGTCAACTCGGCTAAACCAAGTTAACTCAGCTCGGGTCCGGGTCAAACAGTCACGGCTGGTCAACAGGTTCGGAACGGTCAACGGCTCGGTTCGGTTTGATTCGGTCAAACCGAGTCAACTCAGTGTTCGGGTCAAGCTGCTTCGGTTCGGGTTTGTGAGGCGGGTTAACAAACGGGTGCGGTACGGTCAGGTTCGCGGTTCATAACTCGGGTCGACTCGGTCAAACTGAGTCAACTCAGCGAGTCAACTCGGTCAACTCAGTCGACTCACTCGACATTTTGACGGAAGACTTGGTAAAGTTTAGCGATGCGTTTATCTCATTATATTTCTTGTTTAATTGAATACGTGAATAACGAGCTCGAACCGACTAATTATAATTTACATTTGATTTATATATTTGACAAAATTGCATATTGTTGAATCTTGATAAATAACGACAACTGGTGTTGTCGGGGGCGTCCATAAATAGAGGAAACTCTGCCCGTTTTTCGAGAAAATCCATAAAAAAAAAAAAACGAACGTATTTTATAAAGCGACTTTTATACAAATACAAAGTTTCTTTCGACGACAACTTACAACTTACGAGAACAACGATACGAAAAATATTTTCGACAACAAAATAAATATAGTATTATTATATTTATTTCAAACGAACTCGAATCTTTTTATAAATAAATATATAGTATATTTATTTCAAGCATCGCGTAACACGAATTCGTTTCATCAAAATAAATATAGTTTATATTTATTTCCAATTATTATGGCACGACAATTATTTTACTAAAATAAAATATAGATGTATATTTATTCTGAAAGTCGTACAACGCGAAATCTTTTACAAAAATAAATATGGTTTATATTTATTTACAAACAAAACAACTCGACGATTTCTTTATAAAATAAATATAACTTTACATATTTATTTTATACGCCTAAACGGCACACGATAAATCATAGAATATCGCATACGAGTTTGATACATGATATTTTCGTATAAATATTCTTTATACACGTACGACTACTCGAGACGTCTACCGCGATGATAACGATATATTTATATATTTTTATATAAACATTTATCTATTTTAAGTCTCTCGGAAACTAAGTCTTTTTCAAGACTTATTAAACTGCTACTGACATAAGCGAGACTTAACAAGTATAACTAAGCCGTTACTATTAAGTTATTAACTTACCGTCGAATCGCTCGGTCAACGATTCGGTAGAGCTCGGTGACACGTAGTTTAAATACTGCGTTTAGTTAGAAACTTATTAGATATTCCGTGTTAGGAATATTGTAGAATGCACGCTAGCAAGTCAACTCTTGGAAACGACATCACAAAGTCGTAAATTAGCTAGCTTTGCACAGGAATATTCAGGTGAGTTCATAACCCCACTTTTTACGGCTCTACATTTTTATAAATGTTTTCGGGGTGGAAAGACATGCACGTTTTGCAAAAGCAAACAAAGTTTAGAACAAATACAAAACTCGTATTTCTAAATCATATTACGAAGGGATTTCGAGGAACTCAAATGATTTACGAAAGGTTTATACTAAACATACCGGTTTTTACAAAAACAAATGCTTGTTCGAAATGTGAATGATATTCGGCCAGGGTGACCGGGGATTGGGTTAGGGTAACCAGGAATCTGGTCAGGGTGACCAGGAATTTATTTTATACACGGTATGATTAACGTAAGGAGGTTTTAGATCATGTGAATGGGTAGTTAGAACCCCGAGGGACTCGAGCGGTAGATCTATTTGGGTGTAGCGAGCCCAGCTCCCGGTCCAACAGAACAGGCCTCTCGGAGGACTAACAGAACGGATCCGGAGTGACTTGGTACCCAACGCAAAATCGGCTAGGGTTGTGTCTTACTTACTTGCATTTCACAACATGCTAATGGCCTTGCAAACCATTGGTGATCACAAGTCCTCTTACACTGCTACATACCAGGGATTTTATACGTACGAAACATACTTGTTCATACAAATTAAATACCATGTTTTCTACAAAATTTAAGGCATAAGATTGTGCGGGTCAAAGTCAGGGTGGGCATTGATGATTTTACGAACATTACACAAACATGGTTTTATGAACATAACGTGTTACAAACACAACGTTTCCATATAACTTCGCAAGAAAATGGTTTTTAAATTCATTTTCTCAATACTACTTCAAAAACCGGTTATTCCAAAGATTTATTTCAAATCTTTCATAATACTAGAGATTTATTTCAAACCTTTCACAACTCAAAAGATTTATCTTAAATCTTTTACGAACAAACTATGAACTCGCTCAACATTATGTTGATTTTTCTCGCATGTTCTTTCTCAGGTTGCATTTCTAATACAAGGCACGGTTGGAATAAGAGAACCATTGGAGATTCGAGTACTTAGCAGGCGTTCAGTTTCTAGAAGTCTATACTTATTTGCTTCCGCTGTGTAATGAAGATACCAGTCCAGTCACGCCAGCTCTGATAATTTCGGGGTGTGATAGATTGGTATCAGAGCTATAGGTTACAGCGAATTAGGTTCCTGTTGTGATACCTAGGCTCTAACCTCACTTTCCTCTGGGAACTTAGATTATTGAAACCTGAATACATACAGAACGCCTAGTACTCGAATATGGTCTCCAACCGTTGCCGAAAAGCAAACATTCAAAATTTTGTTTTCAAACATACGCTATTGTGGTGTTTTACACACGGTACACGGAACAATTACATACAGTACCAAACACTCTGAGAGTTTAGGAAACATGCATTTAAGACCTTCGGAAAAGGAAGTCAGTCTGAGAGGCTGGGAGGATAGTCTAGTGGGACTAGGAAGAGCAGTCTGAGAGGCTGGGAGGCTAGTGGGACTAGGAAGAGCAGTCTGAGAGGCTGGGAGGCTAGTGGGACTAGGAAGAGCAGTCTGAGAGGCTGGGAGGCTAGTGGGACTAGGAAGAGCAGTCTGGGAGGCTGGGAGACTAGTGGGACTAGGAAGAGCAGTCTGAGAGGCTGGGAGGCTAGTGGGACTAGGAGAATTACTTGATTGCTTATTGGTGACTAACATGTGCATTCGGCTATATGATTGATTATTTGTGCATGTGTTTATTAAAGGTCATCACGTAGGAACCGCGAATATTAACTCGGGCACACACTATATTCCATATTGCCTATAATATTTTAACTTCCCGAGCAGACAGCCTACGCATAACGAAACGCTAGTGCACATGAATGCATGGAACTCGATTTCTACGTCAGCGGATGTCGGGGTACATCACCTTCTACGCGACACACAGCGCTAGTGCACAAGTATACGTGCAACTTAAGCTATACATCAACGGAGGTTGAAGTACGACACATACAACTATCGAGGCGAGGCCTTTGAAAAGACACGATGGCGCAATTCAATGACGACGCTAGATTCCTGTCAGCAGAAGAACTAACGATCAGGAAACGACAACTTGTCACGCGATCCTGCAACGACACGAATCACGCCAGGGAGAAGGCGATTGTCTCCGCATCCCCCCCCCCCTACCTAACTAACGACGAATACGCTATGTTCGACATTCCATGGTAATGTCACCTAACAATTGGTCGTCACACGAAACCCCAGGTAAAGTCCTCAAATTTCTTTTATTAAAATTTCGAATTTCACACTTACTGAGTAGACTTTTCGTATCTCTACTCCTCTTAATGGTCATTGTATCACGATCATTTCTTTACAAGTTACATACATGGTTTTTCGTTGTGACCATGCCGAAAGTTTTTCTTATCGATACACATATCTATTGTCGGATTGCGCTAAAACCAAGTTCAATTGTTTGAACTTGCCCATTACACCTATTCGATTCGAGACACCATATGATGTGTTGGGAGCATCATATTCAAATCAATTTTTAACGAGCACTTCAATTGTTCCGAGTCGTAGTAAACTTGTTTGGTATTCGACTCCATTAAATTGATTGTTGATTCCGACACCATGTGATGGTGATTTTCAGCTTGCGCTGAACTCGTTTACGCATCTTATGCACGGATCTAAATATTTATTTATTGATTGTTTTCCAATCCACTTCGGTTTATTATATCAAAGCCGTCTTAATACAATAGTGTGTTAAGACAATGGTACACAAATTCATTTCATATTCCGGTGTACCTCATAACAGTTCTTTCAACATCGATCGAATGCTCTGCGACATTCATTGCTTCTTCACCTTTGATCGAAAACATTGTTTCTTCACCTTCGATCGAAAACATTGTTTCATTGATGTTCCATTTTCAATTGAAAATCCTGTGATGTCATTTAAAACAAACTTTCAAGATTCACTTTATTGCGCTTTCATTTGACTTCAAACACGGTGAATTTGTTTGATCACCGCTATTATTGAATCATTTGAATCATTACGACACCTTGTGGTGTCAGTACAAACTTGTAGCTTGTGCTAATTATGATTGAGCGTTTTATGCAAAACACAGGTGATACTTGTTCGATCACCTCTATTATTAAATGGTTTCATTCATTACGACACCTTGTGGCGTCGGTATGACTTGCAGCTTGCGCTGATCACGATCGAACGTTCCATGCAAACTATTACGTTTGAGATTGTTGATTCTAAGTTCATCCAGTGGATGTTATTGCTTCTAGAACTCATTTATACGTTCATATGGAATTCGATTGGTCGAAGTTCCTGTTGGATCCCTGTTAACTTAGTCACATTAGTGACTGCACCTATACGTCTCGTTTCCTTTGACATCAATTACTGAGACACATTTCTTTTAAACTGTTGGGATTCCTATTGTGAAGGAATGCCCTTGAATTCACATGATTCGAATAAGTCTTTTTCGATTACGCGGTCATTCACTTGGTTATTATTCGGACTTACCTGCGAACAACACAATTCTGAGGGGATAACATAGTCTAAATTTCGAGGACGAAATTTCTGTAACAGGGGGAGAATGTGACAACCCGTAATTTACGGCTCTTAATTACGTAATTAACAGACGATTAACGCGATAATAAATGGTGTTTACAGTGCAAATTAACTTAAATAGGCCTTTGGAGTGCCCAGGAACGTTTATCCGACTTTACAGTGCGCGAACGGTGGTTTACAGAGAAACCGGTGAAACATTAAACGGCAACGGATTGAAACCGTACAAGATACTGATGACGCCGTCAAATAATAAATTTTTACGATATATTTGAGCTCCGTAATTTATTTTAGTGACTACAGTCGGAACCGGATCGAAAAACGAATTAAAGACGGCAACGATACGAATTTTCGCGATTATTACCCTGATCGACGAACGGGCGTGCAAACAACGACTACCGACCGTAATTTTGTGTATTTTAATTGTTGACGTTAAACGGAATTCAGGATTTGACAACAGGTCTCGTAGGAATTACGGGCCACTTAAACACAGGGATTGAGCTTGTGAGCCCTGGGCCCAAGCCCAAAATCCACAAGCCTAAACCTACGCATAATGTGTAGATCCCTACAAAATCTTATCAGGATCTACTAAATCCCCACAAAATCCTACAAAATCTATTAAAGATTTACAAATCTACATAAATCTCTTCAAGAGATCTTCTTTCAATGGGTATGATGTTTGACCTGAATGTAATTTATATACATGAAAAACAATAAAGATCCTCCCCTCTATTAATACACATAACTGGCTCCTCTCCATCTCATACCCCACAACATCCCTCAACCTGCCTCTTCTCTCTCGATATTACTTGCAAAACAAAGGAGAACCTCACCCTCTCATATACACACACACCTCTCGGCTCCACCCTCTCCCTGCTCGATGATGGCCGACGGCAGCACAGCCCCCCCCCTTCTCCGGTTCAGCGGCTGCCACCACCAGATGGTGGTGGCGTCTGGCGACTAACATAAGAGGCGGAAGAGAGAGAGAGACCGAGAGATCGGGAAGAGAGAGAGAGAGACGGCGAGGAGGGAGAAAGGACCGATGGTGGTGGTGAACGGCGGTAGGTGTCTCGGACCGCCGGTCGGTCCATTTCTCTGGCGGTCGGTACTTTTATCCGGCGGTTCTTGCATCGGACCTTCGAGTTTCGCGTTGATGATGAAGATGATGCCTGGGATGTTCAGTTTTGTTCGAGTTTCGGGACTCCGGTCAACCTTCACGACCCGGTCAGACTCGGGTAATCATGGCCAGATTCAGCTTGGGGTTCACGTTAACAGGTTCGGTTTTCATTTAGCAGGAGATCGATAATTTTTGGGAGTTTTCGGGTTTTGATCCGAGTCAACTCGGCTAAACCAAGTTAACTCAGCTCGGGTCCGGGTCAAACAGTCACGGCTGGTCAACAGGTTCGGAACGGTCAACGGCTCGGTTCGGTTTGATTCGGTCAAACCGAGTCAACTCAGTGTTCGGGTCAAGCTGCTTCGGTTCGGGTTTGTGAGGCGGGTTAACAAACGGGTGCGGTACGGTCAGGTTCGCGGTTCATAACTCGGGTCGACTCGGTCAAACTGAGTCAACTCAGCGAGTCAACTCGGTCAACTCAGTCGACTCACTCGACATTTTGACGGAAGACTTGGTAAAGTTTAGCGATGCGTTTATCTCATTATATTTCTTGTTTAATTGAATACGTGAATAACGAGCTCGAACCGACTAATTATAATTTACATTTGATTTATATATTTGACAAAATTGCATATTGTTGAATCTTGATAAATAACGACAACTGGTGTTGTCGGGGGCGTCCATAAATAGAGGAAACTCTGCCCGTTTTTCGAGAAAATCCATAAAAAAAAAAAACGAACGTATTTTATAAAGCGACTTTTATACAAATACAAAGTTTCTTTCGACGACAACTTACAACTTACGAGAACAACGATACGAAAAATATTTTCGACAACAAAATAAATATAGTATTATTATATTTATTTCAAACGAACTCGAATCTTTTTATAAATAAATATATAGTATATTTATTTCAAGCATCGCGTAACACGAATTCGTTTCATCAAAATAAATATAGTTTATATTTATTTCCAATTATTATGGCACGACAATTATTTTACTAAAATAAAATATAGATGTATATTTATTCTGAAAGTCGTACAACGCGAAATCTTTTACAAAAATAAATATGGTTTATATTTATTTACAAACAAAACAACTCGACGATTTCTTTATAAAATAAATATAACTTTACATATTTATTTTATACGCCTAAACGGCACACGATAAATCATAGAATATCGCATACGAGTTTGATACATGATATTTTCGTATAAATATTCTTTATACACGTACGACTACTCGAGACGTCTACCGCGATGATAACGATATATTTATATATTTTTATATAAACATTTATCTATTTTAAGTCTCTCGGAAACTAAGTCTTTTTCAAGACTTATTAAACTGCTACTGACATAAGCGAGACTTAACAAGTATAACTAAGCCGTTACTATTAAGTTATTAACTTACCGTCGAATCGCTCGGTCAACGATTCGGTAGAGCTCGGTGACACGTAGTTTAAATACTGCGTTTAGTTAGAAACTTATTAGATATTCCGTGTTAGGAATATTGTAGAATGCACGCTAGCAAGTCAACTCTTGGAAACGACATCACAAAGTCGTAAATTAGCTAGCTTTGCACAGGAATATTCAGGTGAGTTCATAACCCCACTTTTTACGGCTCTACATTTTTATAAATGTTTTCGGGGTGGAAAGACATGCACGTTTTGCAAAAGCAAACAAAGTTTAGAACAAATACAAAACTCGTATTTCTAAATCATATTACGAAGGGATTTCGAGGAACTCAAATGATTTACGAAAGGTTTATACTAAACATACCGGTTTTTACAAAAACAAATGCTTGTTCGAAATGTGAATGATATTCGGCCAGGGTGACCGGGGATTGGGTTAGGGTAACCAGGAATCTGGTCAGGGTGACCAGGAATTTATTTTATACACGGTATGATTAACGTAAGGAGGTTTTAGATCATGTGAATGGGTAGTTAGAACCCCGAGGGACTCGAGCGGTAGATCTATTTGGGTGTAGCGAGCCCAGCTCCCGGTCCAACAGAACAGGCCTCTCGGAGGACTAACAGAACGGATCCGGGGTGACTTGGTACCCAACGCAAAATCGGCTAGGGTTGTGTCTTACTTACTTGCATTTCACAACATGCTAATGGCCTTGCAAACCATTGGTGATCACAAGTCCTCTTACACTGCTACATACCAGGGATTTTATACGTACGAAACATACTTGTTCATACAAATTAAATACCATGTTTTCTACAAAATTTAAGGCATAAGATTGTGCGGGTCAAAGTCAGGGTGGGCATTGATGATTTTACGAACATTACACAAACATGGTTTTATGAACATAACGTGTTACAAACACAACGTTTCCATATAACTTCGCAAGAAAATGGTTTTTAAATTCATTTTCTCAATACTACTTCAAAAACCGGTTATTCCAAAGATTTATTTCAAATCTTTCATAATACCAGAGATTTATTTCAAACCTTTCACAACTCAAAAGATTTATCTTAAATCTTTTACGAACAAACTATGAACTCGCTCAACATTATGTTGATTTTTCTCGCATGTTCTTTCTCAGGTTGCATTTCTAATACAAGGCACGGTTGGAATAAGAGAACCATTGGAGATTCGAGTACTTAGCAGGCGTTCAGTTTCTAGAAGTCTATACTTATTTGCTTCCGCTGTGTAATGAAGATACCAGTCCAGTCACGCCAGCTCTGATAATTTCGGGGTGTGACAATAAACTTGGAGCAGACAATGCCAAATTCTTGAGTGATGCGGAGAATTTGACATTGGAAAACAAAGCTTTGAAAACTGAGAAGAAAACAGTTGATGAACAGATTCTAGAGTTGCGCTTGAAGTGCGAAAAATTGAAATCTGAAAATGACAAACTTTTGAAGAATGTTGAGAGTTTGTCATCAGAAAACAAAAATTTTTAAAAATTAGAAAATGATTTCAAAAGTCAAATAAAGATTTTAGAAGATGAAAAATCTGTTATTTTTAAAAATAATCTTGAAAAACAATGTGAAATAAATTCTCATCTTGATAAAATCATTCGACTTGAGCATGAAGCCGAAGGTAATAGAAAGAAAATTGCTGATTTAGAAAACAAGTTGAAAAGTTTTGTGACTTCTGCACCATATGTGTGTCCAAAACCAATCAACGTTGTTCCAATAAGTGACAAAGTCACAAATTTTGACAAAGTCAAAATTGAAGATTGTGATGACAAAGCTGATGATGAAATAGAAAAAGAAAAGAAAAGAAAAATATTTTTAGATTTACAAGAAAATTTTAAAAATACTGTTTTGCAATCTACTGAAACAGGTGAATGTTCTAAACAAAAACCTGTTAAGAAGAGTGTAGAACAGAAACAAAAGGTTAAAAATTCAAAAAATTTTAAAAATGAAAATAAAAGCTCATCAGCTCAGTCATCCAATCATTATAAAAAATCACAAAAATTTGTAAATGAAAACTCACAAAATGTTGGTAATAAGTGGTGCAGGTTTGACCACAGTGCTCAAAAGACAAATCCAGCATTGAAGAGGAGAAATGATTATGACCAAGCCAAACAATGTTATGATCTGAAGGTTTGGACTGACAGTGGTGAATGGTATGATAACAGAGTGTGCTACACCTGTGGTGTTAGAGGACACATTGCTGTTAACTGCCAGAATTGGAGTTATGAGACAAGAAGATGCTATAATTGTCAAATCAGAGGACATATTGCCAAAGATTGCCCAAGGAGATCAATGGGGAGATCAAGGGTTGAATCTCAGAGAACGGTAAAGAAACCAGTCACTGTCAAGCCCAAAGAACAGAAAGTGGAAGATAAGAAAGTAAAGCTTTCACAGGGGCAGAGAGACAGACTGAGGAAAAAGAGGAAGAAGGCGAGAGAGTATTTGGAGAAGATTTTGTCTTCAGGTTCACCAGTTGGTTCGAATAAAAGTTCTGATGAATCGATTCACTCGACTGCAAAGCCAAGCAAATCGAATTCTTTAGATGCAAATCTGAGGACAAACAAGAAGAAAAAGAAAGTTATTGGCGATGAATCTGGCTCTTCCAAGTCAGACAAGCCAAGGTCGGGCAATGAATCTGATTCCACAAAATCAGATGAGCCACAAGTTGAGGTAAAAAAGGAAGAGACAGTTCCTTTAATGAATGATGAGAACTTTCCACCATTACGAACCGCAAACCTAAAATCAAAAGGTGTTGATGCTGGAAAAATGTTTAATAGCAATGTTAAACATATTTTTAGCAAGATGGCTGATGGAAAGGTAAAAGGGGCAAAAGAATTTTATGAAGAAAAGAGAAATGTTCAAAACACACCCAAGACTGGTCAGGCTTGGGTACATAAATCTGTTGGTTGAATTCCTGACTTGCCGGAGCTTCCAGGTTGGTAAGTGTGAAGCAGGTATCGGCATCATTCTTGAGAAATTCACAGGATGGTAACTGTGATATTTCGTCTTACAAGTGGTTAATCAAGGACATTAAGTTGTACTTGATTTTCTACAAGTGATAGTGGTGTTTGACCTAATAATGTTAAATTTTCAAAATGGGTTAAAAAGAACAAGGTGATGAATTATCCCCGAACTCACAAGTGATGGGTAAACAAACTAATTTTTCCGGAAAAACCATTCTGATTAAAACAAACTTAAGTGTTTTGAAATCATTATGGGAAAATAGTTTGTTGTAAGGGGGAGTTCTGATTGAATACGCCGAAACCCTCACGGCTGAACAAACATGATTACTTTCACAAGATTGAAAAACGGTTTTCAAACTGTCGAAAATCAATGGGTTGTAAATCATGGGGGTACGTTATATTTTCTGCAAATCAGAGCATAGTTAGCAGAAAATGGATGGCGAGACAAAGCTATCAGTATTGGTTGTCAAATTTTCTTTAGAATGGTTTTGAATTTTAGGGGGAGTAATATTGTCAGAAAATCCAAAAACATTAGAAAATTTGAAAAAGCCAAAAACATGATAAAATTGAAAATTGAGTTTTTGTGTATAAAGAGGAAATGATAGTACATCAGTAGACAGTTACAGTACGCTAAAGAATTGAAAAGTTTAAATGTGTTAAACGATCTCACCGTGGATGTGTCGGTAGATTTTTATACATTTAGTAAACTTTTTCGGGATATAAACTTAAATTCAAACTTACTTATTTCGTGGGGAACACTACTTGGATATATAGGTAACCCCTGAAATCTCGTTTGAAAGGTCTCATAATCTGATATACTAGGTCTTTATACTCAATGATATCTGGGGTATTATTCCGGGACTTCTGCTGAATGGAAGTTCTGACCTAGTCCTTGGATAATACTTTCTGCAAATGCTTGAAACATAGCATAAACCCTCAGCATGCCGATGAAACAATAAAATTGATAGTCGCTGCTGTTGTAGCTAAAAGATCCTCTAAAAGGGGACATTCCATAAAGTCGAAGCTGATATCTCTCTGCGTATACGGAAGTATCGATCTGAGATCCCTCGGCCCTCGCATACCTAATTTATGTACAGATATCATTGTAGTATACTCACCTGTAAGACTGATTATTGGGATTCTGGATACGGGAGTATATTCAAGAGGTGGGACACATGAATGAGTTTAAGTTCTTAAAACATCTAATTCGTATCCTGAATCAGTTGAAATTTGTGTGAAAATTTAAGTGGATCAGTATATTGACAATCTAAGTGAATTGTTTAATTCTTGATGTGTAACTAAGCTCAACGGTACTTGTGACTTGTCAAAAACTGATATGATCCTCTAACGCAAACTCAAACAAAAATATTGTCTGTAAATATGTTTGTACATATTTCTTTACTGCTTTATATTTTCAGAAAATACAAAAAGATTTTGATTTCACTTTATTTTCGACAACCGATGTCTGAGAACTGAGTTTTAAAATCTAAGTATGCTGATTGTGTTTCTGAAAATAAAACAAGTTCATTAATTTGAAACTTGTTGTTTTAAAATCAAAAATCAAAAACAGTTTGTGATATCTCCAAGGTCATTAAGTTGGACTTGGATGATTAACTGTGAGGGATTTGGATGCTTATACTGTTAAAATCTGTAAAAGAGCTAGTTTCCGATCCGGTTCGTTGAAACTGCCATATCAATGAAGATTGTTGATAGGGGGAGAGTTTCAAGTCATCCTGGATATATTCATATTATTATATCTTTGTCCCAGGATCTTGATTTAGAAAGTTTAATAGAGCCAGGTTACGATACCTGGACAACGGAAAATATTTTCACTGTAAAATGTTTTTCTTATAAATGTATGAGTGTTGCAGATGTTGTACCAGACTACGATCCCGACAGCTGAGTCTAAGGGGGAGTCTGAAGACGAGCTCAACGCAAGGGGAAGCGTGCATAGGAGCCAGGATACTTTTCCCGGAAGAGCTTGTAACCGGAAAGCCAGGTGTCGATCCCAAAAGCACGGAAGCTTGATGACAGGGGGAGCCTGAAGAGTTTACCGAAAGGGGGAGCTGAAGCTGAAGACAGATCCACGGGGATTCTGTTTGAGTTAGAGAGAGAGAAAGAAAAGAAGCTACGTGTCTGAATGTTTGAGATTGACTGCGGCAATATCCAAGGGGGAGTCTGTTAATGCATTTATGTCTATCGCCTCCGTCATCTCAAACTGTAGCAAAAACTGTTAAATATTAGGCTTTATGTTGTTTCTAGTTAGTAAAAGGCAAGGTGTCAATATTGTAAATAAGGGGAACTCTCCTTATACCCTTGGCCTATAAATAGAGGAGTTAGGGATAACTTTTGTGACTTTTGCCATTTCACACTTTAGAGAGCTCTAGTTCTAGAGAGAGAAACTAGAGAGAGAATCTAGAGAGAGAAAGGCAAAAGGTGATTCGTGTTGCTTGTACGATTTCAAATCTTCAATAGAATCACAGTTATAATTACTGTTCGTGTGTTCGGTCACGATTGTTCAAGGATTCCGCACTTCGAACGATCGGTTCGCAATCGAAACGGAGACGATTCCGGACCTAACAACCCCTATGTGACCATAAAAGCGAAACCACCTGGTACCCTTGGAGCGAAACCACCTACAACTATGTACATATAAGCGAAAACCCAACAATAAACCCTAATTTGACTTTTAAGATCCAATCTAACTTATCTTGACCTAAGACTCAATGTAAACGTAGTCAACAGACATTCCGTGCATCAACAGTTGTGGTTGTATTACCGATTTATAGTCATCATTCATTAAAATTTTGTGCGTGCACATGGAAGGACTTATTCCTTTAATATCTACAAGCTTTCAAGCGATCGTATTTTTGTGTTTTTTCAAAAGTTTAATTAATTTTTCTTTTTCTACACTACTTAATTTTGACGAAATAATTACAGGTGATTTACCATCTTTGTCTAGAAAAGCATATTCCAAACCTTTCGAAAGTTCTTTGAGCTTAAGAGGTGTGTCTTTAGGAGACTCCTTATTTGATTGCTCATTTTGATCAAGAACTTTAAAAGTTTGTTCTATGGCGACCTCTTCTTCAACAAAGTGGTCAATCTTTTCACTTGTATCGGGTGGTTCATCTTCATCTTCAATTAGGGGGTCATTATTGTCGAAAGGATATTTCATTGAACGCTCAAGATCGATGCTCCTTTTAAATGCCCCTAATTGAATAGATAGATTGTTGTACTTCCGGTTTTTCAAAGCTTCGTGGGTTTTTACAAAAGGTCGTCCCAACAATAGAGGAGCGTCATCGAGGATGAGAAAGTCGGTTGGGATTACCATTTGATTTGTTTGAACCAAGACATCCTCAACTATACCGATTGATTTTATTACTTTCCGATTGGATAGAAACATGGGTATTTGAAGTGGAGAAAAATCACTAATACTTAATTTGTCGAAAATGTAGTTTGGCATTATGTTAACACAAGGATCTTTATCAATTGTAACATTACTAATAAAGGAGTTTTGAAAAAAAACATGGAACCGGTGTAATGTTGATTTCAAATGGGTCTTCTTTTATTAGCGAAGTTTGATCATTTGTTAACTTAATGAATACCGTTTCGTCAATTTTAGTGTTAGTGTTTAACTCTTTTAAAAACTTAGCATGAGTGGTACTAAACAATGGTTTTCGAAAGAAGGTGACAAGAGATTAATTTCTTCAAAATTAGACTCTTCTTGAATTTTAATGTTAACGGACTCACCCTTTTCGTTGTTTAACTTATGTGTCGGTTTTTCACTTACTTGTTCTTCCATTTTTACATTTTCAACTATCTCTTTTTTATTTAACTCTTCTCTTGCGCGGGACTCCTCTTCCCTTGCGCGAGATTCTAGTATGCAACGTTCGATAGTTTTAATGTGTTCTATTATCTTATCGCTTAGCCGGTGATAGAGTAAGGATCGGGATTCTCAAAGCTTGAATCCGGATGTTAGATCCTTTGTTCCTCATAATACTCATATGAAGTAGATGGTTCACACCATTGTTCTTCATTGTAAGTATATGATGGATAAGGGTCGTAATTTTGTTCTTCATAATACTCATATGAGGTGGGTTGTGTACGCCATGGTTCATCATAATAAGCATATGAAGGTGGTGGCTCATATCTTAGTTCCTCAAAGTATGAGTATGAAGGCTCATACCTTGGTTCATCAAAATATGAGTATGAGGGAGAAGGTTCATACCTTTGGTGTTCATAGGATGTGTATGAAGTCAATGGCTCGTACCTTGGCTCCTCATAATAGGTGTATGAAGTGGATGGTTGAAAGAAGTCACAATATTGTACCGAGTGCGGATCACCACAAATGGTGCAATAGTCTTCCCTATAATCATCCTCCTCATAGGTGTAGTCGTAGCCTCCTGAGTATTGATCCATAAGAATCACTCAGCAGACAACAACAGAGTCTCGAGACCAAAAAACAAAAATAAAAACAGAAATAGAGGCTGGACACGGCCCCGTGTTCAATGTGCGCGGCCCGTGTTCAGGGTCTGTATCTGGGCATTTGAATTAAAAGTTACTGGTTTTGTGCAGCACGGGGGCGTGTTCAGTGAGCATGACCCCGTGTTCAGACTCTGTATCTGGGTGTTTTTTTTGAAAAAAAATGCAGCACGGCCCCGTGTTCAATGAACACGGACCGTGTTCAGGCTACTGTAAATGCAAAACTAACTAAAATGCAGAAAAATGTGCGCGCGTTTTAAAAAGGTTTTGAAAAACTAATTAGGCCGTCGATTTTAAGCTTTCTTAAAATCCTTGTGTCCCCGGTAGCGGCGCCAAAAACTTGATGCGCGTGTGGTGTTATAGGTTTTTATGTATATTTTTAGCCCTTTTTACACGTTAGTCAAGTTTTAAATTTATAAAACACGATATTTTACTAACACCAAACACACATATGGGCAAGTGCACCCATCGTGAGCATAGTATAGTGTTGGCAAGATATCGAGGTCGTCCAAGGACACAAGAGCTTTTAATACCGGTTTATCCTCAACGTCTAATCAAATCAAAAGTTTAGAAAAAGGTTTTAAACTAGAAAATAAAAACTAAAAATGATGAAAAATAAAAATAAAAGTAAAAACAGATAGACAAGATGAATCACTTAGATCCGGCTCGTGTTTAGTGTAACCTTTGATTATTTCCGCACTTTTGCACTTTTTAATAGATTATCTTAGTTATAGTAGTAGGCCCCTCTTTTGAATGTGACGTTACCCTCAACCCAGTAGTTTAAGTCAGCAAGGATACAATCATAAAGGGTTGGATTATTGAAAGATAATTAATTAAGTTATTAATGTGTAATGTGGTAGGCCCCTCTTTTGAAGGTGACGTTACCCTCGGCTAAGTAGTCAGAGTCAACAGGGATACAGTCCTAAGTAGCCGGGTTAATGTTTTAATAGTAGCCTACATATGAGGGGATCAAGGAGTTCGGACCCCCGCCATCCAATACCAGTGGGTATTGAAGGAGGTCCTACTAAGGTTGACCCAGGTCCTTGTAGGATCTATACACTGAACAGGGCAAGACTCTTACCAAACCATTCCCTTAACCCCCGACCAGATAGCCAACATATCTCCATATAGACCGTGGAGATATGAATGGTGAAAATCTTTTATTTTATATAGACTAGTAAAATAATGCCAAGACACCACGGAAAAATGATAAGGAAGATTCACCTTCAACATAAGAAACTAGTTATTAAAGTCATTAATACATAACCAAATAAAAAGTGTGAAAAGATTAAAAATAAAAAGTATTACACTAGACACTTGTCTTCACCAAGTGATGTAAGAGACTTAGGCAAACATAACCTTTGATTGTCAAGAACTCTTACGATCAATCTTGGATCCCGAGACTACTCACACACTCTATGATGGATGATGGATGATGGTGGTGGATGTGGGTTGTGATGGTGGTGGTGGGTGGGTGAAGTGTGAGAGAGGTGGTTTGCCAAGGGATGGTTTGCAAATGAGCCAAGCACCCCTATTTATAGCCTGCACAGAAGCCCGGACACGGCCCCGTGTCCATTGGGCATGGCCCCGTGTCCACCCATCTTCTCTTTCTTAATTAAATGCAGTTTGTCTGCATTAGTTGACCACGCCCCTGTGTCCGTTGGGCACGACCCCGTGTGCAGAAGCGTATCTGTACTATCAAGATTTTCCTAGATTCTGTGAATCTTAGAGTTGACCACGGCCCCGTGTCCGTTGGACACGCCCCCGTGGTGGGTGATAGAAGCTTCTGCAACTTTGTCTTTTCTGCAGACACTTGGGCACGCCCCTGTGCTCATTGAGCACGGGGCGTGTTCAGCCTTCTGTTCTCTTGTTTTTGCTTGGGAGGATGCTGTCGAGGGGTCGGGGGGCATACCACGTTTATTCCTTTTCTTGTATTTATGTTAGATTTAGCTTCCTTTTTGCTTCTTTTATTCATTTAAGCTCATTTAATCCTGAAAATACAAAAGGAAGACAAAAACACACTTTTTCCAACATTAGTACTAAAAAGGGTTAGTTTTATGCCACAATTGATGCAATTTATATGTTGCATTTTGCGCACATCAAGTCTTTTTGTATGTGTATTGATTATCGAGAGCTCAACAAGGTGACTGTCAAGAACCGCTATCCTTTGCCACGCATCAATGACTTGTTTGACCAGTTGTTGGGGTCAAGTTTTTACTCGACGATCGACTTAAGATCGGGCTATCATCAGATGAGGGTCCGAGAGGAGGATGTTCCTAAACCGGCTTTTCGAACGCGGTATGGACATTACAATTTTTTAGTTATGCCGTTTGGGTTGACGAACGCGCAGCGGTCTTCATGGACCTTATGAACCGTGTATGCAAACCGTATCTCGACGACTTCGTTATTGTGTTTATCGACGACATTCTGATCTATTCAAAGAGCAAGGAAGATCATGAGCGACACTTGCGTCTTATTTTGGAACTTCTGAGGAAGGAGCAGCTCTACGCAAAATTTTCTAAGTGTGACTTCTGGATTCGAGAGTTACACTTCCTTGGCCACATTGTGAATGAATCGAGAATACACGTGGATCCTGCTAAGATTGATGCTATCAGAAATTGGGCGGCACCGAAGACTCCTTCGAAGGTGCGACAATTTCTTGGTCTCGCTGGGTACTATCGCAGATTTATTAAAGACTTCTCGAAGATTGCTCAACCTCTTACCTCGTTAACACAAAAGGGCGTTGTATACTCATGGGGAACGAAACAAGAGGATGCTTTCCAGTTACTGAAACAGAAACTCTGCAGTGCGCCGATTTTGTCTCTACCTGAAGGAACAGGAGATTTTGTGGTATATTGTGATGCTTCCATTCAGGGTCTCGGTTGCGTGTTGATGCAATGCGAGAAGATGATAGCCTACGCCTCGCGACAGTTGAAGGTTCACGAGAGGAATTATACGACACACGACTTAGAGTTGGGAGCCGTGGTGTTTGCGCTCAAAATCTGGAGGCATTTCTTGTATGGTACTAAATGCACTATTTATACCGACCACAGGAGCCTTCAGCATATCTTTGACCAGAAGAAATTGAATATGCGACAGCGTCGCTGGGTAGAACTCTTAAATGACTACGATTGTGGAATCAAGTATCATCCGGGTAAGGCTAACGTTGTAGCTGACGCTCTCAGTCGAAAGGAACCGAAACCAAAACGTGTTCGCACCTTGTAGCTCACTATCCATTCTAACTTGCCTGACCGGATCCATTCAGCACAAACCGAAGCGTTGAAAGAAGAAAACATTGAAGCAGAGTACTTAAGGGGCATAGAAAAACAACTTGTAGAGAGGTTGGATGGTATCCTCTACTTCGTGGAGCGTGTATGGATTCCTTTGTTTGGTAACCTTAGAGAACATGTGATGGACGAAGCACATAAGTCTCGATACTCTGTTCGCCCAGGTTCGGATAAGATGTATCAGGACCTTAAAGTCTTGTATTGGTGGCCGAAGATGAAAGCTCACATCACGACTTATGTGAGTAAGTGTTTGACATGCTCGAAAGTCAAGGTGGAATATCAGAAACCCTCAGGCCTACTTCAATAACCAGAGATACCCATGTGGAAATGGGAGCAAATTCTAATGGATTTTGTCACTGGGCTACCTAGAACTCAAAGCGGGAACGATACAATTTGGGTGATCATTGATCGTCTCATGAAGTCCGCGCACTTTCTAGAAATCAAGGAAACAGATAAGTTCTCACAGCTACCTGCTGTCTATCTTAAGGAAGTAGTTTCTAGGAACGGGGTGCCGACCTCTATTATCTCTGATCGTGACCCGCGTTTCATCTCAGATTTGTGGCAGTCGATGCACAAATCATTTGGCTCGCATCTCGATATGAGCACTGCTTATCACCTTCAGACGGATGGTCAAAGTGAGCGAACCTTCCAGACACTTGAGGATTTGTTGTGAGTATGCGTAATTGATTTTGGCAAGGGTTGGGAGAAACACTTGTCGTTGATAGAGTTTTCTTACAACAATAGTTACCATACCAGTATCCAGGCAGCTCCATTCGAAGCATTGTACGGGCGGAAATGTCGTTCACCTCTCTGTTGGGCTGAGGTGGGTGACAACCAGATTACAGGCCCGGAACTTGTACTTGAAACCTCTGAGAAAATTGTTCAGATCAGGAATCGTATGGCAGCAGCACGCGATTGTCAGAAAAGCTACACCAATAAGCGTAGAAAACCTTTGGAGTTCGCAGTTAATGATCGTGTCATGTTGAAGGTCTCACCGTGGAAGGGTGTGGTGCGTTTTGGAAAACGCGGCAAGCTTAACCCTCGTTATGTAGGGCCATTCAAAATTCTGGAGCGAATTTGGTAAAGTGGCCTACAAGTTAGAGTTACCTGCGGAATTGGGTAACGTTCATGATGTCTTCCACGTCTCTCAGCTAAAGAAGTGTTTGTCCGATGAAACACTTGTGGTACCGTTTCAAGAATTGAAGATTCACGACAAGTTGCAGTTTATCTAGGAACCAATAGAGATTATGGATCGGGGAGTCAAGGTCCGTAAGCATAGTCGAATTTCGATCGTGAGGGTTCGTTGGAACTCAAGACGTGGACCGGAGTTCACCTGGGAGCGCGAGGATCAGATGAAGCTCAAGTACCCTCACTTATTCCCAGCTGACAAACCTAAACCTGATGCAACTAGTTAATTTCGGGACGAAATTCCCAATTAAGTTGGGGATGATGTGGCACCCGCGGGAAATGCACAGTCATCTTGATCTAACACCGTACCGTTTTGGATTGCTTGTCAAATTTCGGGACGAAATTTCTGTCAAGTTGGGAATGATGTGATAACCCGAGATTTCAAGTTCCTTTATTTACGTATCTCTTGTGTGAAAATTCTGTTTTGATAAATTGTGTTATGTTATGTGATGTGTTATTGTTTGAAAGACTAGAGTTGTGATGCTTGATGAATGTGATTAATGAATTGTATGTTATTGTGAATGAACTAATTAAACTGTTTACAAACTAATTGTAGGATCGTGTACGAACCCGAATGAGTCATTCAGAGGAGTTTTGATCAGTTACCGGTGCGGAAAACAAGTAACTGACGTAGAAACAGCTAATTCTTCACTTTAACTACTGATTGTATTGATCTAACGTTGTTTACAATCAAATCTCACACCGGCAGCACTTCGGTATGGAATACAAGAACTGGATACTGATTTCGCTCTAAAGAGACCTATATATAGGCCTTTGATTCCACTCAGAATGACACATCACCGTTTGGAGCGGAATTAGAACATGTTGATTCCGCTCGAAAGTGTCATCATGACATTTCGGGCGGAATTAGAAAGAGGAACGAAATCAGCCTATTTAATACCCTAAACATGCTACTTTCTTGTAAAACATACTCTGATCTACACAATATAATCTAAGACTTGATACAAGACGATGTCGACAGATGCATGCACTAACAGACTCCCCCTCAGATGTTGACGAGTCTCACGTGTCGAGTCTGACTGTGTCTAGTCTTCGCATCTTCAGTCTTGATTAGTCTCTGGGCTTCACTCTCTCACTCAGCATCAACAGACTCCCCCTAACAATGTGTTGGCATTCCTTCAGTTCATCAGCAACATCTGTTTCAGGATCGTAATCTGTCTTTCACAAATTCAAAATCTTTGCTTGGCTCAATCTCTATTTATAGCATCCTCATGTATCGTAACCTGGCTCTTTAAAACACAAGCTTGTTAGGATCGAATGACCTGGCTCTTTCGGATGTTGTTCCAAGATCAAAACCTGGCTACACCTGCATATTCTTAACCCAGAAGTAAATTTTCTAAATTTAACAATTCAATGTCTGCACTAACACTGACTCCACTCAACAATAACTCAAAAATCTTGATGAACCGCTTTAAAATTTGAGCAAAACACATTTGATTTTCAAACACATACTTCTTTTCACAAATATGTCATCATGTTTAGCACTTGGGATTTTGAAAATCAGCTCTCCAACACCAGTTGTCGAAAATCTTTTTGACTTTTTCAAAATTTATGCTAAAACACACACAAAATCTTTTTGGATTTTTTAAAGTAAAGTAATGCAGTAAAGAAATATTTACAGACAATATTTTTCTGAGTTTTGTGTAAGAGGATCATATCAGTTTATGACAAGTCACAAGTATCGTTGAGCTTAGTTACACATTAAGAATTAAACAATTCACTTAGATTGCCGATATACTGATCCACTTAAATTCTCACACAAATTTCAACTAATTCAGGATATGAGTTAGATGTTTTAAGGACTTAAACTCATTCATGTGTCCCACCTCTTGAATATACTCCCGTATCCAGATCCCAATATTCAGTCTTACAGGTGAGTATACCACAGATGATATCTGTAAGGGGTAATAAATTATGAAGAATCATGAGAGCTCAGGTCAGAACTACTGTTCAGCAGAGAGATCATGACTCGACTTTTGGGTGTGTCCCCTTTAGAGGATCTTTTGATTACAACAGCAATGACTATCAATTTTATTGTTTCATCAATTTGTTGAGGGCGGTGCTATTTTTCAAGCAGAAAGTATTCTCCGGGGACTAGGCCATTGCTTCCGCAAAATCAGAAGTCCCGGGATAATACCCCAGATATCACTGAGCATAAAGACCTAGTATCTCAGAAAGAGGGACCTTTCAAACGAGATTTCAGGGGTTACCTATATATCCAAGTAGTGTTCCCCACAAAATAAGCAAGTTTGAATTTAAGTTTATATCCCGAACAAGCTTACTAACTGTGTAAAAACCTATCGGCATATCATCAGTAAGACTGTTTAACGCTATTTAAACATTACATTTCTTTAGCATACTGTGACTGTCTACTGATGTACTATCATTTCCTCTTCTTTGACACCAAAACTCATTTTTGATTTTATCATGTTCTTTACTTTTTCAAATTTTCTAATGTTTTTGGATTTTCTGAAATTTTCTACTCCCCCTAAAATGCAAACACATTTCAAGAAATTTGAAAATAAACTGTACAAAAACTTGACAACCGATATCAAATCGCATCAATTCGCCATCCACTTGGCATAAACAATCCGAACTCCCCCTTACACAAAACTATTTTCTCATTATGATTTCAAAACACTTAAGTTTGTATTAACCAAAATGATTTTTCCGGAAAATAAGTTTTGTTGGTTTTACCACTTGTAAAGTTAGGGATTTGGTTCATCATATTGTCCTTCAAATATCACTAGTAAGTATGGTCCAATCAAGTTCAACCTAATGACCTTGATTAACCACTTGTTAAGAGTAAACCTTCATCAACCAACTTGTAGGAATACCACATCTACACAAGATCATTTTACCAACTAGGATGTCGATTCCTGCTTCACACTTACCAACCTGGAAGCTCCGGCAATTCACAATTATCCTGTAAAAATTCAACTATTATAAGATTCATTCACAATCATCAATTATCAAGAAAGATGCCGATTCCTGATCCACGATTACTAACTTGGGATCTCCGGCATAGTCAGATGTTCAAGGGAAAAGAATTTCCACCCAAGTCTGACCAACCTTGGGTGTTTTTAGCTCCTTTAGCTCTTGTTCAGTTGGGTTAAAAGTTGCTTTCTTTGTTGCGTAAAAATCTTTAACCCCTTTTACTTTCCCATAAAGCATTTTCCCAAAAAATTTCTTAACATATCCATTGAAAACTTTTTCAACATCAAATTCCTTTGTATCAGAAAATAATTGATTTGAAATCTCAACCTTACCAACCTTTTGCTTAATCTTTTCAAACGTCAATGATGTAAATTCATCATCATTCACTGAAGATACAAAATTTACCTCTTTTACCTCACCTTGTGGCTCTTCTGGCTTTGTGGAACCAGATTCATCGCCGATTTTTACATCACCTTTCTTAACAACCCACACTTGGTTATCCTTGGTTTTCCTTTTGTAAAAATTTTTCTTCGAACACTCACCAACTTCATAAATCGAATTTTCAAAAATTTTGAAGTTTTCAGTTGGTGGTTCAACATCGACAACCTTCTCTTTGAGTTTTTCAGAAACTCCCTGTTTTGTCTTGATATTCTTCGGACAATTCCATGCAATGTGACCAACTTCATTGCATTTGAAACAGGTTCGAGTCTCTTTTGGATGAAACACTCCAGTTCCATTCCTTTTCTTCTCAGCAAGAAACTCCTGGTTTGATTGTCTCCAGAAAGGTTTCTTCTGTTCATCCTCAGCACTTCCACCTGAAACAAATTTTGTTTTTGTTTTAGAATTTTTCTCATTTTTATAATTTTTAGATGGAATAAAACCTAAACCTTTCTTTTTGTAGCTACAATTATGGTTTGGTTTCTTTTGAACTCCAGAACCAGAATTGTAACCCTTTTTCTTGTTTAATCGTTGTTGTACTCTTGAAGTGTATTTTTTAGGTTTTCCAGTAAGATTTAAATCTTTTATTTCAGAAATCTTAATTTCTATCATTTTGAAAACTTTTTTGATCATTTCAAATCTAACACTTCTTATTGGAAACTCTTTGTCAGAATATAATTTGTCAAAATCATTTAAAGTGTATGCTACTTCAAATGTTTCATCATCCAAATTTGATTTTGATAACAATTTTTTTTTACTGTAAGCCCTTTTAGCCGACGATTTTGAACTGTTTCCCGACGAACTCAAACTTTTGACGGACGAACTTGAACCTCCAGACTCAGACTTTGACTCGGACTCCTCATCAGTATCCAACACCTGATCGACCACCTTTTTAATTAACTCAGACTCATGATCAGTATCAGACGAGCTAAACGTAACGTCAATGTTTTCTGGTAAATCATCAGTTGTATCGGTTTTTAACTTTATATTGACTGCTTTTTCGACTTGCTCCTCATTTGGTTTTCTGGGAGAATAACCTTCCCATATCGGAGGCGGACACTTGTTATAGCTAGCAGTCGGTTTCTTACCAGTATCCTTCTTCTTTGGCTTATCATCTTGAAAAGCTTCCATACCTGCAACAGTCGAATAAATTCTATCAATAAGATAATCAGAACTAGAATAACTCTGCAATAATCGTCTGATTCTCTCGTTTTCAATCTTTTCAGTTTCCAACTCTTGCTTCCACTTTGCACTTTCTTCGATGTAAAAATTAATAGCTTTCTGCTTCGTCATAAATGTTGCATTCATCATCGTCAAAGCATTTTCTCTTTCAGAGTTTGTCTTTTGAAGACCAGTTACTGTTCTGTTCAAAACATCATAAGACTCCTTTACATAGTTGAGATTGAACAGTAATTGTTCTTTAATCTTCTCAAACTCCGTCAGCTTCTCATCTTTAGATGCACATTCCTTGCAAGGTTCCAAACACTTTAAGCAAGGCTTGATGACCTCTACAATCTTTTCAACTTCGATTGTTTTCACCACTTCAACCACTTTCTCTGTTTCAGTCACCTTCTCAGGCTCAACAGTCTTCTTAGCAACATTTTTTACTTCTTCATTATGAACAACTTCCTTTGTTTGATTACCACTTTCAAACTTTTGTTTCATTTGTTCTCTTGCAGCTTGTTTCTCTTTCAGCTTCTCCAAGCGATCTGCAAAATAGAGATGAAAACTTTCAGGAGATAGATGAGTTTTAGCAACATTAATATGTCGTTCTTCTTCATCATCACTACTATCATCAGTTGGTGACTGATCAAACTCAATTGAATTTTCAGCATAATCATCTGAAGAACCAGAATCAGCTGGTGTTTGATAAAAAACAACTTCCTTTTCTGAACTTTCATCACTTTGTGAGTTTTCATCTGGGCTATGTGAGCTTTCTTCAGATGCAATAGACTCTTTCTCCACATTCTTCACAGTCTCACCAATAGACTTCATCCATGTGGTAAACATATCTGGTTCTTTCAAAATTTTAGCAATGAATGCTTTGAAATCTCCTTTATCATTCACAAACAAATCCCAGCTAAAACCTTCAGGCAATTTTTCATCATCTTGAAAATTCCAGTTAAAGTTCTCTTGATTCCCCAGACATGCTCTTTTTGAATCCTCGATCACTTTTCTACCATGAGCCACCTGTGGTTCTTGCAGTTGTTGTTGGCCGACTTGTTGATAAATGGCTTTCCGGTAGTAGTCATCTATTCCGAATGGATTCTTCACATCACTAGCTTCCCTGTTCTTGCATTCCCTCTTGAAATGACCTTTCTCCCTGCATCGAAAACAAGTAACTTTAGATTTATCAAAACCTAAAGTAGAAACATGTGCATCAAGAAAATCATTTCTTCCAGTAATCAGCTTGAACTTTTCAGCTCATCTAAGAACACTAGCTAGACACCATTTGATGTCCATTAGTTCCATTTCTTCAGCGTCTATCTGATCGTAATCCTCTTTTATGAGCATAGGATTCCCGATCCGACCAACAACCAATCCTTCATAAGATAACAACACAGAACCAAGTAAAGCCATGTGATCTTTCGCAACCTCTTCAGAAAAACTTTGACCATCTGGAAGATTCAAGGCAATATTGCATTGTATCACATAACCACTTCCACTTTTTGTACTTTGAGAACTGAAACTTGAAGTTGTGCTCTTTGGATTAACACTCGGGTATGAAGAAAAACCACTACTGCTTTTAGGACTTTAATCAACATTTTCAGTAGAATCTCCCGCACTAAATGCAGTTTGTATCTTTGGGCTTCTTTCAATTTCTGGAACACTGCCTTTGTAGTACATTTTTACATTCTGTTGACCACTCGAACTATTCATCCTTGCAATTTTTTGCTGTTCCAAATCTTGACTTTCAATTTTCTCAATGAACTGAGAAATCGTTAATCCATCATAAACCCCGGTATTTTTTAGAATCATTAAGTAAGTTCCCCACTCTTTCTGCGGTAAATCGTCCGCTAACTTGTCTACCCACTCATCAGGATCTTTGGTTATACCAATCATCGACATAGATCGCACTAAATGACAGTAACGTTCAATCAGCTTCTTAGTGTCTTCTCCCGGTAAACTACTGAACAGATCAAACTCTTTCTTGAGCAACGCCTTCTTGCTCTTAATCATGTTCTCACTCCCCTCAAACTTAACACGTAGAGCATCCCAGATTGACTTTGAAGTTTTATCATGCTGAAGCAGAATGAAAATGTCTTCTTTGATTGCCTTCTGTAATAGACTAATCATCATCTTTTCAGCACGATACATATCACGTTCTTGATCACTAAACTCAGAAATTGTTTTCACAACTTGCAAATCAGTACGAGGTAAAACATATTTCTTCAGAATACACTCCCATGACCTAAGATGATTTGCCTGAACCCAGTTTTCGAATCTGTCTTTCCACCCGTAGTACTCTTCAATACTCATCAGTTTCGGGGGCTTTTGTAACGTTCTGATCTCGTTTTCCAAATTCATATTATGAGCAATAGAAGCCGAAGTAGTTGGAGATGAAGCGAACGCGTTGTAAAACTCTTCACTCATGATTACGTATCACGTGTTTCAAAAACAGTTACTTTCGAGTGGAATTAATCCCAAAAACAGTTCGAGTGAAAACACTGACTGCAGTCTGGAGCGAAATCAGAACTTATAGTTGTCTGGAGCGGAATCAGCAATCAATTTGGAGCGGAATCTCAACTTTGGTAATCTGGAGCGGAATCAGCTTTTGAGACTTTTGGATCGGAATCAACAAATATTTTGGAGCTGAATAAGAAGTTTCTAGGAGCGGAATCAACTAATGAACCTTGGAGCGAAATCTAAACTTTACCCTGGAGCGGAATCACCACAGATTCTGGAGCAGAATCACAGAAAAGGTATCCCTGAGCGGAATCAGCAATGATTCTGGAGCGAAATTAGACAAGTAACATTCATTACGAATGGAATCAAAAATTGTCTGTTCGAGCGGAATCAGTTCTCGAGTCAATTTTGGTCATTTTTACTGCGAATTTTGCTATGAAACTTTCAAGGGTTTGTCTATGTCCAATATTATACAATCTGTGAAAATTTGAACCAGTTTTGACCGGTAAATCTCGTTCTGATGAAGAAAGAAGGTGTAGAAGTAAGAAATTTCGATGAAATCCAGCTAATCTCTTCAGAACTCCTCCTCCTGAGCTCTGATACCAATTGTTGGATCGTGTACGAACCCGAGTGAGTCGTTCAGAGGAGTTTTGATCAGTTACAGGTGCGGAAAACAAGTAACTGACGTAGAAACAGCTAATTCTTCACTTTAACTACTGATTGTATTGATCTAACGTTGTTTACAATCAAATCTCACACCGGCAGCACTTTGGTATGGAATACAAGAACTGGATACTGATTTCGCTCTAAAGAGACCTATATATAGGCCTTTGATTCCGCTCAGAATGACACATCACCGTTTGGAGCGGAATTAGAACATGTTGATTCCGCTCGAAAGTGTCATCATGACATTTCGGGCGGAATTAGAACTAGGAACGAAATCAGCCTATTTAATACCCTAAACACGCTACTTTCTTGTAAAACATACTCTGATCTACACAATATAATCTAAGACTTGATACAAGACGATGTCGACAGATGCATGCACTAACACTAAAACCATACACGACGAAACATTAGTGTTTCGCCACAAACCGTACTCGACGAAACATGGGTGTTTCGCTATCACCTTACTCGACGAAACATGGGTGTTTCGCCATCACCTTGATTCGCCGGGAGAGTATTTCGTCGTATGGGCCTTCGGCCCAGAGGAGGCCCAGCAATGACTTAGTTATACATTTTGTATTCGCACAGTTATACGTAAGTCGATTGTTATCAAACCCTAGACTCTCTCTAAACCTAACGACGGTAGCAAACCCTCTCGAAGCATCATCTTCTTGGTCTAATTACCCTAAGTAGTGTTGTTTTATCTTGTATCAAGGTTAGTGTTTTGTTTTGTTCTTTTGATCTATATCCGATACATAGATTTGTGTTGTAATGATTATGTGTGAATACGTTGGATCTTGTGTGCGTAATGTTCATCGTTCATTAACCGTATTCGTAGTTAGGATAGTTTGATGGAGTCTTGAAGGTTCTTGTATATCCTCATGATTACTGTTTGGTTAGAATGATAAGTAGGTGTTAATTGAACGACTGTTGTGATAATAATGATCATATGAGTATGCGAATTGTTAAGGCCCTTGTTGCGTGTTGTTGATAATTGGGAACTGGGTGATTGATCGATGATCATGATGTAACTGTTGGTGATGATTAGGGTTCTAGAACATGTCGAATTGTAACCATTGGATCTGTAACTGTTTGCTCGACGAAACATATAGTTTTTCGTCACATCACATATCGACGAAACATAGGGTCCTTCATTGACAAGCATTCCGAGGAAACATAGGGTCCTTCATCGACAAGCATCCCGACGAAAGATGATCTTTCGTCACAAGGGGTGTTTCGCCGTGTATGTCACTGAATTGAATAGTAGGTGCATGTGATGTTAATGATGATAGATACTTGTGTGTGTACACTATCCATGTTACATGTCAATGATAATAAGAAACTTGGTTCGATTATTTGGTGTAACAAAATCACCTGTTATGTTATGTGTTACATGTGACAATTACATGAGATTTGAACTGGCGTTAGAAAGGTGTATTCGCTACCTGATATACTACGATCTTGTGAGAAATGCAATCTGTGTAAAGATAATGACTTGTTTAATCGTGAAATTGGTATTCATTGGTAACCATGGTAGGGTTGGTTGATTAACTGGGAAACGAGTAACTTAACAAACTGAGCAAACCGAGGTGAGTTCACTGCTCTTTTTCCAAGCATGCGTCCTAGGGCGGGACATCTGGTAAATGTTCCAGGGAGGAATGTCTGGTTATTGGGATGTTGGTTAATACACTCATATCTATCACTTAAGTCCCTTCTACCGATTGTTGCTGAGGAGGCAACGGGGTATTAGTTAATAGTGCTATTTAGGTTTGGCACCCTCACACCGCACCGAGGAGGTCAGGAGTGAACTAATGGCCCCAATCTTGACCATTGCTTTGATAGAGGCTTTGGGGAATGGGGCAAATAATCTGGAGCCATCTGCAGTAATCGAGTTATTAACAACATCAATCATTGAATTGTTTTATACTTATATCTGGTAACTAAAACGTGTTAACAAACTTTGAACTCACCAGCGTCGTCTGACACACTTGTCTGCATGCTTGCAGGTCGTTAGATTCTTGGTTATGGACTTGCTATCTGGGAGTGCTGGAGTGGTCATGGGTCGAGACTCTTGGATACTTGTTTTGTTGGTTTCGAACACTTGTTTTGAAACAATTGATAAATAATTTACTTTATGCTTCCGCTAAACGTTTACTTTGGTTTTAACTTATGATTGGGAATTATGTTATGAAATGAATCGAGTGTTTTATTTAAATATTTATTATTAGTTCAATGTGATTGGTGGCTTGGATCCTGGTACGTCACACGTCCTGCGGTGTTTCCGCAAGTGGTTTTTTGGGGGTGTGACATATAACCTCAGAGGGTTATTCCATACATTATTATGATCATAATACAACTTCAAATCAGTAGCTAACTTAGCTTAAACGGGTCAGAATCGATAGTCAAAGCAGAAGTCAAACTTCTTGACTTTTAGTTGCAAACCAGACTATAAGCAGGAAATGACGGGTTGGACATGACTTAACATGTCCTAATATGTTATACCAGCTAATATTATGTCAAAAATTGGTGTTTATATGTTTAGAAGTTCATTTAACTTAATTTCCAAAAAAATGCGTTTTTACTTTTATTTTAATATAACTTTGACCCGTCATTTGACCAACTTAACATGATCTTCAGGAGGTGCCCTCATAGGGGATTATCAACTACCTTATTATGATCATGAAGCCATGTTCAATTCAAAAATTAGCTTGACCATAATGGGCATAATCGAAAGTCAAAGCAAAAGTCAATTTGCTTGACTTTTGGCTAATAACTTAGCCTAAGAATGAAGAAGAACTATGAAAGAACACTTACAAGTGTTCTAGGAGAATATTGAACTCAGTAGGAGGCCACTAAGCAGAAGCAAACTCCAGAAGAGTGATAGATTGAAAGAAATGTGAATGAGCAAGGAAAATGGGTGCATTTGAGGTGCTATTTGTAGTTGCAAATGATCCCTAAGATCATGCCAAGTGTTCTCATGATTCCCTGATGTTGGACTAGTGTCCATTGAGGTGTTTGAAGCAGATAATGGTGCCAATTCATGACATAGGTGGCAAACAATGCAGGCTGCCATGGCAGCCTGCCAAAACAGCCAGTTGCACCCCTTATAGACCGTAAGTGGTGGCAGCTTACGGTCCGTAAGGACCTTATGCGATCACAGATTCAAATCCCTTACAGTCCTTAAGGCAATAAGCCTTACGGTCCGTAAGGACTATCTAAATAACATATAATTAATGCCTTACGGTTTGTAAGGTATAAGCCTTGCGGTCCGTAAGGGTCACTCTGAGGCAAAAAATCGGCATGTTGACACATTTGATCCCTCCACATCCAATCTTACACAATTTTACACATTTAGTCCTTCTCGTCCAAATAACTTGGCATATTTGAGAGTTGATGGACACGTGTTGCCTTATTTTTCGATATAAAATTCCGAGGTGTTACATCCTCACCCCTTAAAAGAAAACTCGTCCTTAAGATTTTATTCAAATAGATAGGGGTACTTTAGTCTCATATTGGACTCAACCTCCCATGTACATTCTGGGCCACGACAGGAATCCCACTTGACTTTCATGATGGGAATCATTTTCTTTCGGAGCTTTTTAACATGTCGATCCTCGATCGAAATCGGTTTCTCAATAAACCTCAGGTTTTCATCAATTTGCACATCATGGTGCGACATAGCTAGCGACTCATCGGCTAGACATTTCTTTAAATTAAATATGTGAAATACATCATGGATTCCACCGAGTTCCTCAGGAGCTTAAGTTTATAAGCCACGGAACTGACACATTTAGTTATTTCGAATGGTCCAATGTATCTCGGGCTCAACTTGCCATTCTTTCCAAATCTCATCACACCTTTCCAGGGTGATACTTTTAATAAAACTTTGTCCCCAATTTGGAACATAATAGGTTTTCTCCTCTTATCAGCATAGCTCTTCTGCCTATCTCGGGCAGTTTTAAGCCTATCACAGGTTTGAATAATCTGATCTGTGGTTTCCAGGACTATCTCTGGTACTAACAATTGGCTTACTCCAATTTCATCCCAACAAAAGGGCGTTCTACATTTTTCCCATACAAAGCTTCAAATGAAGCGGCCTTAATGCTTGTATGATAACTATTATTGTAGGAGAATCTAATTAGGGGTAGATGATCATCCCAACTACAACCTAAATCAATGACACATGCTGTCAGCATATCTTCCAATGTTTGAATGGTACACTCACTGTGTCCATCAGTCTATGGATGATAAGCCGTACTGAAATTTAATCGTGTGTCCAATGATTGTTGGAAACTTTTCCAAAGATGAGATCTTATCTAGAATCTCTATCAGATACTATGGATATTGGCACTCCATGTAAGGACACAATATTGTCCACATACAATTTAGCCAATTTGTCGGAACTAAAGTTTCCTTGATTAGCAAAAAATGGGCTGACTTAGTCAGTCTATCGACAATCACCCAAATCGTGTCATTGCCACATTTGGTCTTTGGTAACTTGGTAATCAAATCCATAGTTACCATCTCCCATTTCCATGTGGGGATTTCAAGTTGTTGCAACAGTCCTTACGGTTTCTGATGTTCGGCTTTAACTTGCGAACACGTCAGACATTTAGCTACATAAGTGGCTATGTATTTCTTCATACCCATCCACCAATAATTCTTTTTCAAGTCCTGGTACATTTTGGCTCCTCCAGGATGTACTAAATATCTGGAATTATGAGATTCCTAGAGAATCAGATATCTGAGTCCTCCAAAGATAGGAACCCATATACGATTATTCAATCTTAGGATTCCATCATTTCCAGGTGTTAACTGATCTACAGTGCCACCTAATCCCTCATTAGAAGCATTTGCTTCTAATAAGGCTTGCTTCTGAGCATCTAATAATTTTTCATTCAAGCCAGTCTGTAGCTCAATGCTTTTGGCGTTAACCCTAATTGGTTTAGCACTTTCCTTACGACTCAAGGCATCAGCAACGACAATTGATTTATCAGGATGGCAATGAATCTCACATTCATAATCATCAAAGTTTCCATCCAACGACGTTTTCGCATGTTTAAATCTTTCTGATTAAACAAATTGTTGGCCCATGTAATCCTTCCTTGAAGAACAGATGATACAAAAGCCAAAACTGATTCTCAACAGTTGATCCACAATAAGTAGTGTTTGAACTTAATTCCCTCCAATGGCAGTGGCTTCTAACAACTGATGATCCTAAAGACTGTTATGCACAAAGACTGTTCTATCAAAGCCATGTTGATTACAAAGACTTTTAATGCCTATCAACTGCTGATGTCAAAGTGCTATTGAAGACAAAGTACTGCTGGAATCAAAGGCCTGATCAACCTTAGAGGAAAGCACTGCTCAGACTCATCAGTGATTAAAGCATCATCAGTGGATTGCTTCATCAGTGCTTAGTATAGTTTGTTTATTAATTGTTGGTGCATTCATCTGTCGTCTTCGTCTTATGTCGAGTCTCGGTTTGTTGCGAAGTTGATCAAGAATGATATCATGAAGCATGATGTCATGATGACGTCATCAAGATGACATCATCAATGACATCACCTCATATGAAGACAAAATACAAAGTTATGCATGGATCAGATTGTACATTTCGCTTCAAAAGTCAACATTGGTTGTCAATTTCGCTTGAACTAGATTATTGTGAATTTCGCTTGAAGAGTTTCAAGCGAAATCATATTGCTATAAATAGGTGATGTTAGATTTCATTTGTAACAGTTAGAGATTCCACACCGAAGTGCTGCCGGTGTGAGATTTGATTGTAAACAACGTTAGATTAATACAATCAGTGGTTAAAGTGATACGCAAGCTGTTTTCGCAATCGGTTTCTTAGTTTCCGCCTCTGAAACTGATAAATCTCTTCTGAACGACTCGTTCGGGTTGCAAACCGATCCTACATTAATGTAACAGTGTTTATGTAGAATCAGTGTTTAGAGGTTGTTATAACTGTTAGCTGTCACTGTCTAGGTGATGTCAGCTTAGATGCTCAGTGGTTAGGATTTGATAGACAGTGCATGTACTGTTCTATTCAGCTCTTTTGCACACACATTCATCTTGTACGAACAACCATAGTGAGCTCAGGCTAAGGGGGAGTTAGTGTCCATGCATGCATAAGTCTGAATATTGTAATCTTTCAATCTTTTGACTATGAAAGCATTGTATGATCAAAGCTAATCTTTCCTTGATTGTTTTACAAAGTTTTACATTCATTTCCGTTGCAAATTATTCTCTGTTCTATCTACTTTCATTACCATCTTAATTAAAACAACAGAATCAAGTCAAAATCAGATCCTAATTGGTATCAGAGCATAGGACAGTCAAATTCGATCTAACAATCAATTTAACATAAAAGTTTAGCTCAATTCCAGTGATACCTTGTTGTTCGTATTTGTTGAAAAACAGAGTACAAGTGTAATCACGTTAAAAGTTGATTATTCAAAAACTCTATAAAAAACAAGATGTTATAAAACACACAATATCCACTTAACACTGGTAGCTTATATAAACCACCGATGGTTGTTAGATCTGAGAAAAATATTTGGCAATTTCGGATTGGGTATATTCTGTCACACCCGCTCGTAGCGGAAGCGCGAGGTGTGATCTGTATGGTTTTCATTGCATAAATATCGATGTACATGAACAAACTATATGAATAAAACATACTCCATTGCCATTACATAAGTGTTTCAAAAGATTACAATATAAGTTTAGTGTGTCGGTTACAAACCATTAACATAAAAGTAAAGTGTTATTGTTTCATACATCAACATGAAAATAAACTACTAAGGTTTAAACCATCATATTTCCGCAAAGAGGCGGAATATAATAGTTAAACCCTCCAAAAGATGGCATGGAGTTCTGGTACTTGTTATCTTGACTGAGAATCCCGACATGGTCCATTAATTCCCTGAAATACATGTTAAGTTTGGAAAACATCAACAAAAGTTGGCGAATTCATGCAGTTTAGTTACAAAAGATGTATTTAAAATGTAAGTTGTAGTATGTAAAGCGTCAATGAAATCGTTGATCATTAATGTTTTGCAAGGACATTAATATGTGTGATGAAAAAGGAAGCAATCCAACCCTATACGATTTTTATGTCGACTACTATCGACTGGGACACAAAAGCACTCTTCTGTATGGGTCCACGACCAAGAGTGGGGCTCGCCAAAACCCATTAGATCTAACCACTTGTACCTAGGTCCAAACTGGATTAATGGTGCTTAGATGTATAACCCTAATTCGCACATGATCTAAGGTGTTTCATTCCCTAACTTTAACATACGATTGAACATGTATCTTCCCCGATAGTTGTAAAGTTGTACAACATTTAAATGAATAGGGGACATGAACTCACAGTATCGCGTCCTGTGAATAGAAGTAACTATGATCTCACGTGCGGTCGTCCTGAATAGTGTTGCGACCTACAAATGTTTTTATATTTGTTAGACACTTCGGTCTTTGTAAATAACTTGAGTACAAGTCTTGTGTCTTAAATATGTGTAAGAGTTGTATGTCTTTATTGTTCGTTGAACTGTGTATTAGATGAATGAATTGTTAAACTGTTATATATATATTTCACCATATATATATATATATATATATGTAATCTTGTATCTTGTGAGTTGTATCATCGGGTCTTGTCTTCTTGATTTCGTGTCGTTGTATAAGTACATTGTATAATGGTAATTTTTACCAATTATATGTCATTGGGCTTAGCCCAAGAATTTATGTTATAGGGCCCAAATAGTGTTGGGCCTAAATAGTATTGGGCCTCAATAGTGTTGGGCCTAAATAGTATTGGGCCTAAATAGTATTGGGCCTAAATAGTATTGGGCCTAAATAGTGTTGGGCTTAAGTAGTATTCGGCCTAAATAGTATTGGGACTAAATAGTGTTGGGCTTAAACAGTATTTGGCCTAAATAGTATTGGGCCTAAATAGTATTGGGCTTAATGTTATTAGGCCATGGCCCATTTGTAAAAGATAGCCCATTTGTATAAAATAGCCCATTTGTTAAAAGATAGCCCATTTGTTAAAAGATAGCCCATTTTGTAAAAAATCTTTCATTTTTATAAAAAAATCACTAAGTATAGGCTTTTTAGTTAAAAGAATACATACTAGTTTTTATAAGTTTATAAACCTTCGGATTTCGTTGTCGGTAACATATTCATTTTTCGTGTCGAAAGATCGTCTAAACATCGTAGTAACTCCTCGGATTGGCGATTCGTTCATAGGTTCGTCCGTCGTCCGATTTGACCATAATTTGTATCCGATTATTCGGATCGTCCGTAACTCGTTTTTAAGGCGTATTTATTTGAAATCTTGTAAGACTTTGATTATTATGTATCATGTGTTCATTATCACCATTGTAATCAAGTTCCTATCTTTGATATATATAACTAATACATCAAGTAACTATATATCACAAAAATTGTTAAAGTGACCAAATATATATTTTCTCAAAAATATTTATTTATCTTTTCTTTTCTTTTATAAAAACCATTCTTTAAAATCTTTTTAAATCTTATAAAGAGTTAACCAAAAAAGATAGTTTTTATAACATAAAGTTTTTAAGAAAATTTGCCATATAACCTTTGTATTAATCATTTAGCCATGTTTAATAAAACATATCATTTTATTTTCAATTCAACATCAATTTACCCATAACTTCCATAAACAATACACATGAGATTTATAACATAACCTCATCAAGATGATCTCAAAATCATGTAGGATTTTTGGTATGATCCTTTCAAATGTTCATTAGTTCAAAAACCAAGTTTACTTCTAGTTTTAACAACTTTTATAAAAATCTCATGTTGTATGTTACTTTACTTATTTTTTTATAATCTTGTAAAAGTCTTGTTTTTAAATAAAAACCTTAAATAATTTAACTACACCATAAATTATTATCATCCATTTATCTTTTAAGTTTAACAAAAACCCTTTAACATATTCATGTATACTTGTTAGATCATATTTTTAAAACATTATCTAACAAGTTATTCATATCACAATCATCATAACAAGATCAAATATGCAAATAACAAGTCTTAGATCACAACATAAACAAACAGATATATATCATGATTATTATTTTTGCTTCTTTGTATTTTCATGTTTATTATGTATGAATATTTTGTTATCTCTAGTTATATTAACAATCATAACATAAACAAGTATGAAAATAAGAGATTTAGAAGCTCACTTCTAGCACTAGGCTAGAGATGATCTAAGTGATGATTAAGAGCTAAGAAGATGAAGATCTTGATGATTGAAGGTTCTTGAGTGGATGAAAATACTTGCTTTAGCTTGTAAGTGCTTTAGATCATCTTAGGTTCCATAGAAAATCATCTTGATCATCAAAGAAATGACTAAAGTGAGGTGGGTTTTTATGATGTTCTTGGTGAAATGGGTGAAGATGATGAGAGAGTTTGTGGGTAATAAAAGGTGAAATTATGTGGGTAATATGCTAGTAATCTTTAATGTGTAATTGTTATAATAATCACCAACTTCGTCCACTTGTAACCACTAATAAATATCTAGATATTTAACACTAGTAATTAAGGGGGGGGGGGGGGGTGGACCCTTGTTCACGGTTATAACATGGGGGGGTGTCTTATGAGTTTTCAAGTGTTAGTAAAATTAATGATTCATAAATGTAATGAAATGTATAAATGTTTAGGTGTTTTAGGGATTTAAAGTTTCAAGATGTTTTATAACATTGAATGACCATAAAAAGGCTTTAATTGGTCAAATATAATATTCACTAGTTTGCAATCTATGTCAAAATATAGTTCGGATAGTCGTTTGTCGCTCGTTCCGCAAGAAGATAGTCGAAAGGTTCGATTATAGAAGTTGTAGGGAAAAATTCAGTTATGTATTTATATGATATTCCCTGTGTATTTTCATATGAAATTTATGTTTAAACAACACTTTTGCACATTGTAATAAAAATACTAATGCTGAATTTTGCGGAAAATTATTGAAATGGTAACTTTTAGCACTTTTCGGGCAGTTTCTAGTGCTACCGGACATTGGTAATATATTAAACCAAACCCTTGTATTCCCATAAAGGGTTTAATGTATATTTTATGTTGGACTTTCGTCTGAATCCTAAAGATGTCGTTTAGATGGTTTCTGCGGATCCGGAGTTTTCGTCAGCACGCTAGTTTACTAGGTACTACTCTAGTTGTTTCGATGCATTGTTTACACTGTTTCAAATGTAACCAATAAAAATGAATAATGTGCATCATAAATGAATATTCCATGAGTATTCTAAGATGTATAACATGTAATCATGCAGTTCGAATATTCAAAACACATACTTGTATAATGTAAATCATTGCTTTAAATGTACGTAAATTACCCGAAAGTGGCAGTTGTCACATTCTCCCCCTGTTATTGAGAATTTCGTCCCGAAATTCGTCCCGAAATTCAAGCTTTGTTATTTGTTGTAGGAGTCTTCTTGATCAGATGAGGATATTTGGCTTTAATTTGGTCTTCACGTTCCCAAGTATATTCGGGTCCGTGACGAGAGTTCCAACGAACTTTTACTAACTTGATACGACTTCTCCGTGTTTTCTGGACCTTCCAGTCCGTGACCTCAACAGGTTCTTTAGTAAATTGGAGTTTGTCGTCAATGTGAATTTCATCCGCATGAATGATAACGGTTGTTTGTGTTGGACTATTTTTAAGATTCGACACATGAAACGTGTCGTGCACACTTCTAAGTTCATCTGGTAACTTCAACTTGTAGGCAACAGTGCCAATCTTTTCTAAGATTTCAAATGGTCCAATGTAACATGGGTTAAGCTTTCCACGTTTACCGAACCTCGCTACGCCTTTCCAAGGCGAGACTTTCAACAAGACTTTGTCTCCGACCTCGAAAGATAATGGTTTTCGTCTTTTATCTGCGTAGCTCTTTTGTCGATCCCGAGCCGCCTTGATACGGTCTCGGATCTGAAAAATTTTATCCGTAGTCTCTTGGACTAGTTCCGGACCAATTAATTGACTATCGCCTGTTTCCGCCCAACATAGCGGAGAGCGACATTTTCGACCATAAAGAGCTTCAAACGGTGCAGCTTGTATACTAGTATGGTAGCTGTTATTGTAGGAAAACTCAACTAAAGGTAGATAAGTATCCCAATTGCCGCCTAAATCCATAACACATGCACGAAGCATATCTTCGAGTGTTTGGATTGTCCGTTCGCTCTGGCCGTCAGTTTGTGGATGAAAGGCCGTACTTAGATTCAAATGAGATCCAAAGGCCTGTTGAAATGATTTCCAAATTCTTGAAACAAAACGACCGTCTCGGTCCGAAATGATTGAAATAGGCACTCCATGACAAGCCACTATTTCTTTGAGATAGATTTCCGCTAGTTTCTCAGTACTATCTTTCTCCCGAATCGGTAAGAAGTGTGCGGACTTTGTCAATCTATCGACAATTACCCATATCGTGTCATGGCCTCTCGAGGTCCTGGGTAACTTCGTAATGAAGTCCATCGATATTTGTTCCCATTTCCAATTGGGAATCTCGGGTTGTTGTAGTAAACCCGACAGTTTCTGATACTCTGCCTTGACCTTCGCGCAGGTCAAGCATTTTCCGACATAGATAGCAATATCCTTTTTGAGGTTAGGCCACCAATAGTACTCCTTTAAGTCTTGGTACATCTTATCCGATCCAGGATGGATCGAGTACTTTGACCTATGTGCTTCCTCAAAAATAAGATCTCGGAGGCCTCCAAAGAATGGAACCCAAATTCTACCTGCAACGTACAAAGTTCCATCCTCCTTTGGCACTAACCGTTTTTCCATGCCTCGAAGTGATTCTGCTAGAATATGCTCTTCCTTGAGCGCTTCTTGTTGTGCATTATGAAATCGTGCGGTAAGATCTGTGTGAACCATCATTTCTAGTGCTCGCACTCTTAGTGTTTTAACTCGTTCCTTGCGGCTCAAGGCGTCTGCTACAACGTTCCCCTTGCCCGGATGGTACTTTATTTCACAATCATAATCGTTCAATAATTCAACCCAACGTCGCTGACGCATATTTAATTCTTTTTGGTTGAATATGTGTTGTAGACTTTTATGATCTGTGAAAATAGTGCACTATGTACCATATAAGTAATGCCGCCAAATTTTCAAAGCAAATACCACCGCGCCTAACTCTAGGTCGTGAGTGGTATAGTTCTTCTCGTGAACTTTCAGTTGGCGAGACGCGTACGCGATAACCTTTTCACGTTGCATGAGTACGCAACCCAAACCTTGATGCGAAGCATCACAGTATACTACAAAGTCATCGGTATCGTCGGGTAATGATAAGATTGGTGCAATGCACAACTTGTCTTTAAGAAGTTGAAATGCTGCTTCTTGTTTCTCTCCCCAATCGAATTTCCTGTCTTTCTGTGTAAGAGAAGTTAGCGGTTGAGCAATTTTTGAAAAATTCTCAATAAAACTCCGATAATATCCCGCTAAGCCCAAAAATTGTTTCACTTCAGTAGGAGTCTTGGGCGCTTCCCAATTCTTAATCGATTCAAACTTCGACGGGTCTACTTGAATACCCTTCTCGTTCACTACATGCCCGAGAAAGTGTACCTCGCGAATCCAAAATTCGCACTTGTAAAATTTCGCGTATAGTTTCTCCGTCTTTAACAACTCCAAAATGGTTCTCAAATGTTGTTCATGTTCCTCAGTCGATCGAGAGTATATCAAAATGTCGTCAATAAACACTATGACGAATTTGTCGAGATACGGCTTGCACACGCGATTCATTAAATCCATGAAGACCGCTGGTGCATTCGTTAAACCAAAAGGCATAACGAGAAACTCGTAATGACCGTAACGAGTCCGAAAAGCCGTTTCAGGTATGCTTTCTTCTTGAATCCGTAACTGATGATACCCCGATCGTAAGTCTATCTTTGAGTAGAAGCTCGACCCTTACAGTTGATCGAATAGGTCATCAATCCTTGGTAATGGATACCGATTCTTGATGGTAAGTTTATTCAACTCGCGATAATCGATGCACATCCTGAAAGTTCCGTCCTTCTTCTTTACAAACAAGACTGGAGCTCCCCAAGGCGAGTAGCTCGGTCTGATGAATCCTTTATCCAACAACTCTTGAAGTTGTGTGGATAACTCTTGCATTTCAGAAGGTGCTAATCGATATGGAGATTTAGCTACGGGTGCGGCTCCTGGTACCAAGTCGATGTGAAATTCGACTTGTCGATAAGGTGGTAGTCCTGGCAAGTCTTCAGGAAAGACTTCAGGAAATTCTTTTACTACCGGAATATCTGTCAACTTCGGCCCATCGACCTTCTTGTCCACAACATGTGCTAGGAAGGCAATACAACCTTTCCGTAAGCACTTCTGTGCTTTCATGCAATTGATGATCCGCAATGGGGTGTCGCGCTTCTCTCCATGTATCAAAAGTGTCTCTTCGTTCGGTAGTGGTAGGCGAATGATCTTATCGTGGCAAACGACTTCGGCTCGATTATTGGATAGCCAATCCATGCCAACCACTAAGTCGAAACTACCCAATTCAACAGGTAAGAGATCGATCTTGAATTTTTGTTCGCCAAGTTCTAAGGTACACTCCTTAACAACTTCTCCCGTCTCTATTAGTTTACCGTTAGCCAATTCTATAGAATATGTAACATCTAGCTTACTAGGTTCCAAGCCCAGAACATTTTTAAATTCTATAGAAATAAAACTAAAATCGGCTCCGGTATCAAATAATATGGATGCGAAATGATCATTGAGGAGAAACGTACCAGTGACCACATTAGGGTCTTGGCGCGCATCCTTGGCTCCAATCACAAATGATCGACCACAAGCTTGGTTTTCTTTAGGACAGTCTTTCTTGAAGTGATCTTTGCTTCCGCATCCAAAGCATCCTTGACCACGCCCATTACCGTTCCCATTCTTGTTACCAATTCCACTTCCCGATCCAGTATTATTTCCCGTTCCCCAACACGATTCAGTACGGTGGCCATTCTTGCCACACTTGTCACACTTGACAACCCGACAATCGCCCAAGTGATGATATTTGCATCGCTCACACTTGGGTAAAGTACCAGCGTACTTCTTAGGACCAGTGTCGTTTGTGGCTACAAACGCCCTTGCATCCTTTTGCGAGTTATTCTGTCTCCTGTTGTTGTTGTTGTTGTTGTTGGGGTTATTGTTGTTGTAGTTGTTGTTACTGTTCTTGTTGTTGTTATTACCACGGGTTCCCTTCTTGAAATTCGAGTACTTCCTCTTCCCACTGTTGGAAGACTCGACATGTGTTTCCTTCTTATCATCACCTTTCTCTGAGAATATATTCATCCTGACCCCGTCTTCAGTGAGACTCACGGCTATAGTCACAGCCTGAGTAATAGTCGTGGGTTTAGCTGCAGTAACCAGACTCCGAATCTTGGGAGAAAGTCCCCAGATGTAGCGTTCGATACGCTTGTATTCTGGTGATACAAGATAAGGAATCACGCGGGACATATCGTGAAACCTTTGAGTATATCCCGTGATATCAGCTCCGACCATGGTAAGGTGCCAAAACTCGTTCTCCAACTTTTGGAGTTCAGCACGAGAACAGTACTTATTCCTCATACGTTCCTTCAGTTCATCCCAAGTCAACGCATAAGCAGCATTATCACCCAAAGTTTGCACTTGTAAATTCCACCATGTAAGGGCTTCGTTGAGAAAAAGGCCAGTAACGAAAGTGACTTACTGATTAGCGGAACATCTGCTCATTCTGATAGTGGAATCTGTTTTCTCAGTCCATCGCACGAAAGCCACAGCACCGCCTGTACCATCGTAGTTAAGTGGCTTGCAGTCCAGAAACTGCTTGAATGTGCACCCTGAAATGGACAATAAACGGATTACGAATGAGTAAACCATGAAACGCACGAGTAGATTAAGAAAGGAATTAGATAAGTTGTAACAAAACAACTAAACGTTACCCGTGGTATTTGTTCCGCCTGAAGTACCGCCTTGGCCCTGGCCTCCCGATCCGTCGGTGCCACCACTGTGTTCGGCACGGGATGCCTCATACAGTGCGATAGCTTGGGCGATTCTCTGTTCTATTAGTGCATTAAGTTCTGCCTCAGTCGTAGGCATTGGTGGGGGTGGGGGTGGATTAACTGTCCGTGAACGTAAAGCTCTCCTCGGTGGCATGATTCTTCCAAAGGAGAAATGGGATAAAGATTAGGCGTTGATTTGTTAATAAATATTTTTACTAAGCATATAAAATACATTTATAACATTAATAGCAATATCACCAAGAAACATATAATGCGAGTAAATAAGTTAACATAAACAATAAGATATGTCCAACCAGACCATTCAGATGCAAATAATAGATAACACCAAGTTTTTCATATATATTAGACAACCGGTTACATAATCGTTTGAAAGGAAACAAAATAGACTCGGGCTACATAACCCGGTCATACTAGTCTAGTACAACAAAAGAGATAACAACATCTTCCTTCCAACTGTGTGATCCGCTGTCTGTCGGTTGTCTTCAAAACTTGGTGGAGCGTCAATATGTACACAAAACGGATATAGATACCCGTCTCAAAAGTATGATACCTGCAAACACAGTCTATGGTGGAGGAAAGACTGGTGGTGGAATCGGGAACAATAACGTGTCAACATGAGAAACCCGATCCTCCAAATCGTGAACCAAACGGATAAGGAAATCAATCTGCTGCTCGAGTGTCAAAACACGAGTAGGTAAACCAACTGGTGGTATATCAACTGGTGGCATCTGAGGTGGTAGTGGGGGTAATGGTGGTGACCCTGGTGGTGGAGCATGGGGTGGTGAATGCGCTGGTGGTGGTGGAGGTCTGGCGGCAACAAGCTGCCGAAGCTCATGAACGCTGTCGAAAAGTATGTCGACCTGAGACTGCAGAGAGAGAATAAGGGTATCAGTAGAAATGCTCTGGTAGTGAACTGGATGGTACGGGTCTGTAGTAGGCATAACATGAGGTGGGGAGTGTGGCGTAATAAGAGGCTCGACAGGGACCTGTGGGACTGAGCGAAACTGCTGATAGTATAAGTCCATATCACTGGGTGGTATGTGGGCATTTCCGGATGGTCCGGCCTCATCTGTATGACCAGTAGGTGGTATGATAGGTGCTAAGCGCATGAGGCGAATGTGCTCAGGAGATGTATCTGCAGCAGGGACCTGAACAGGAGCAGGGATGGCTGGCTCTGCTGGCATGACGTCATCCCCAAAGTCTGCGTTTCGCTGTAGGCCAATGGCCTGCAGTGCAGACGATGTAACGGATGCATAAGAGGAGGCATCCGAATCAGTATCTGCATCAGAAGAAATATCGATCACCGAGACCACTGGTGATGCAATGTCTAGAATAACCACATCGTGAACTTCTCCGTATCCCAAATCAGCATCCATGTGATCCACCGGAATCACTGGAACGACGTCCTCATCGTCGAGGTCGACGATAAAAGGTATGATATCAAGAGGAGCGACGTCAATGGGTATAATCTCTACTACATGTTCACCCTCCGGGTGACCCAAAATAACTATATCGTTGAGTATAGGAGGGAGAGCTAACACATCATCATCGATGATCTCGCCTAGAAGTGCGAATGGTTTGAAGTCGTCCATGTCGCTGTCAGATGTAGAGTCGCTATCAGATAAGATGACCTGAACCTCCGGCACATAGTCATCGTCGGATACAATCTCCATGGGGTCTACGTCGTCTTATACATTACTACCTTCCAATGAAGACATGGTGACCTGAGAAATAAATTGTTCGACACGTATGATTATTTGTTACTTTACATATATACACGAAATGTATTTTTCACATAATATTCATTTTAAGTTATCCTAATTGAGTTGTGTGGATTAACTTAAAGTTGCATGTCTACCATTTAGATGACTAAGACACTAATGTCCTTGCTTGATTTGTATGAGATGAATTCTTGTTGAAAATGGACCATGAAAAATGTTTATGCAATTGAAAACATTTGTTTGTGTTTAAATGGTTTTTATGAGAGATCCCTAGTGATTGTAGACTTAGACTCGAGAAAGAATCCTGGTTCACTACAATCGATGCTCTGATACCAAATTGTCACACCCGCTCGTAGCGGAAGCGCGAGGTGTGATCTGTATGGTTTTCATTGCATAAATATCGATGTACATGAACAAACTATATGAATAAAACATACTCCATTGCCATTACATAAGTGTTTCAAAAGATTACAATATAATTTTAGTGTGTCGGTTACAAACCATTAACATAAAAGTAAAGTGTTATTGTTTCATACATCAACATGAAAATAAACTACTAAGGTTTAAACCATCATATTTCCGCAAAGAGGCGGAATATAATAGTTAAACCCTCCAAAAGATGGCATGGAGTTCTGGTACTTGTTATCTTGACTGAGAATCCCGACATGGTCCATTAATTCCCTGAAATACATGTTAAGTTTGGAAAACATCAACAAAAGTTGGCGAATTCATGCAGTTTAGTTACAAAAGATGTATTTAAAATGTAAGTTGTAGTATGTAAAGCGTCAATGAAATCGTTGATCATTAATGTTTTGCAAGGACATTAATATGTGTGATGAAAAAGGAAGCAATCCAACCCTATACGATTTTTATGTCGACTACTATCGACTGGGACACAAAAGCACTCTTCTGTATGGGTCCACGACCAAGAGTGGGGCTCGCCAAAACCCATTAGATCTAACCACTTGTACCTAGGTCCAAACTGGATTAATGGTGCTTAGATGTATAACCCTAATTCGCACATGATCTAAGGTGTTTCATTCCCTAACTTTAACATACGATTGAACATGTATCTTCCCCGATAGTTGTAAAGTTGTAAAACATTTAAATGAATAGGGGACATGAACTCACAGTATCGCGTCCTGTGAATAGAAGTAACTATGATCTCACGTGCGGTAGTCCTGAATAGTGTTGCGACCTACAAATGTTTTTATATTTGTTAGACACTTCGGTCTTTGTAAATAGCTTGAGTACAAGTCTTGTGTCTTAAATATGTGTAAGAGTTGTATGTCTTTATTGTTCGTTGAACTGTGTATTAGATGAATGAATTGTTAAACTGTTATATATATATTTCACCAAATATATATATATATATATATATATATAGGGAGGGGCTCATGCGAGAACTCCATTTATTGCGAGAACCACGAGAACCAATGTGAACACAACCTAAAATAGCTAAAAAAACCTAAAAAAACCGAACCCCCCCCCCCCCCAAAACCTAAACCCCCCCACCCCACCCCCCCCCCCCCACCCCAAGCTAAAATGCTAAAGACTAAACCCCCAAAAAACCTAAAAAAATCAAAAAAAAAATCTAAAATTTTTTTTTTATTTTTTTAATATTTTTTATGCTCAAATCGCTACTACTAGTGGCAAAATTATTATTTTTTTTTTTTAAATTAACTTTTTTTTTTGCTTCGAAAAGTAGCGATTTTTATATAAAAATATTAAAAAAAAATTGTGTGATTTTTAGCTATTTTTAGGCATTTTTTGTTGTGTTCACATTGTTTCTCGCAACAAGAGGTGGTTCTCGCATGATCTTCTCCATATATATATATATATATATGGGAAGGCTAGACAGAAAACCCTCATTTTGGTAGAAAACTCTGGAAACCCAAATCTCCTCCCATTTTTACCCAACCTCCCGATATTTTTTTTTTTTGAAAAAAATAACACATGTAATATACATGTTTTAGAGTGTTTTGGGCCAAAAAAAACAAAAAAGCGCCGTAGGGATTTTTTAAAAAAAAATAAACAAATTTCAGCAATGTCCGGTCGCCTAACATGTGTTAGGCACAAATGACAGAAATTGCTGAATTTTTTTTTTTTTAAATTATCCCTTTGGCGCTTTTTTGATTTTTTTGGCCCAAAAATCTTAAAAACATGTATATTACATGTGTTAATTTGTTCAAAAAAAAAATGTCGGGAGATTGGGTTTTCTAGGGTTTTTTATATAGATAGGGTTTTCTATATAGCCTTGCCCTATATATATATATATATATATGTGTGTGTGTGTGTGTGTGTGTGTGTGTGTGTAATCTTGTATCTTGTGAGTTGTATCATTGGGTCTTGTCTTCTTGATTTCGTGTCGTTGTATAAGTACATTGTATAATGGTAATTTTTACCAATTATATGTCATTGGGCTTAGCCCAAGAATTTATGTTATTGGGCCCAAATAGTGTTGGGCCTAAATAGTGTTGGGCCTAAATAGTATTGGGCCTAAATAGTGTTGGGCCTAAATAGTGTTGGGCCTAAATAGTATTGGGCCTAAATAGTATTGGGCTTAATGTTATTGGGCCTTGGCCCATATGTTTGGTATTGGGCTTAGCCCATGTGTTTTGATAAGCCCATTTGTTAAGAGATGGCCCATTTGTAAGAGATGGCCAATTTGTATAAAATAGTCCATTTGTTAAAAGATAGCCCATTTTTTAAAAGATAGCCCATTTGTTAAAAGATCTTTCATTTTCATAAAAAAATCACTAAGTATAGGCTTTTTAGTTAAAAGAATACATACTAGCTTTTATAAGTTTATAAACCTTCGGATTTCGTTGTCGGTAACCTATTCATTTTTCGTGTCGAAAGATCGTCTAAACATCGTAGTAACTCCTTGGATTGGCGATTCGTTCATAGGTTCGTCCGTCGTCCAATTTGACCATAATTTGTATCCGATTATTCGGATCGTCCGTAACTCGTTTTTAAGGCGTATTTATATGAAATCTTGTAAGACTTTGATTATTATGTATCATGTGTTCATTATCACCATTGTAATCAACTTCCTATCTTTGATATATATAACTGAGTTAATTGCCAAAATCGTCCCTGTGGTTTGGGCACATTTGCCATTTTCGTCCAAAATGAAACTTTTGTACCATTTTGCCCCCCACGTTTGTAACTTTTTGTCATTTTCATCCAAACCACTAACTTAGTTTATTTTTTCTGTTAAGTTGAATGATATTTGGATGAAACTGGCAAATATAAACCACAGGGACGATTTTGGCAATTTACTCAAACTCTTTTTAATTTCTTTTATTTAATTAATTTTGTCACATATATAATAAAAAAAGAAAATACATGCAATTTTTATATGAAAAAAATAATACTTTTGTCACATATTTTTTTATAAATTTTCATCCAACCACTAAGTTAATTTTTTCTACTAACGCGAAGGATGTTTTAAATTTTATAAATTAATACAGAAATTAATTTCTAATTGTTTATATAGATCAGTTTTATAAAAATAAATCTACTTAAACCTCTAATTTTTATAAAACTAAAATCCTTGTGACCTTATAGAAAAATGTTAAATAAACAAATATTATCATATGTACAAAGTTTGTAATTCATTTTCTACTCTTTTAAATTCGCTCCTAACGAAAAACAAAAGCCAGTGCCCCCCCCCCCCCCCCCATCAAATAACGTACCGTTACCAAAAATTAAAACTGATATTTATTTTATATATCGCTATATAAATAAGTTTTATTAAGAGAAAACGATATATAAAATAAATATCATTGGCATGCAACACATAACAATCAATTACAACTTTTAGTATTTAATCAATTGTAAAGATATAAAAAAATTGTAAAACGTTACATATTTTTTAAATGTGTTGAGCACTTAGGGAACTAACTAATATTTATTATGAGTGGTTTGAGTAAAGAAATTTTTGGTTCATGGCATTATACTTACTATTTGGTGGGTAATTTTAAGGTTTGTTAACGGTACGTTGTTTGATAGAAAAAAATTAACGGTACGTTATTTTTATAAAACTGATCTATATAAACAATTAGAAATTAATTTCTGTATTAATTTATAAAACTTAAAACATCATTCGCCTTAATAGAAAAAAATTAACTTAGTTAGTGGTTGGATAAAAATTTATAAAAAATATGTGACAAAACTATTTTTTTTCATATAAAAATTGCATGTATATTCTTTTTTATTATATATGTGACAAAATTAATTAAATAAAAGAAATTAAAAAGAGTTTGAGTAAATTGCCAAAATCGTCCCTGTGGTTTATATTTGCCAGTTTCATCAAAATATCCTTCAACTTAACAGAAAAAATAAACTAAGTTAGTGGTTTGGATGAAAATGGCAAAAAGTTACAAACGTGGGGGGCAAAATGGTACAAAAGTGTCATTTTGGACTAAAATGGCAAATGTGCCCAAACCTCAGGGACGATTTTGGAAATTAACTCTATATAACTAATACATCAAGTAACTATATATCACAAAAATTGTTAAAGTGACCAAATATATATTTTCTCAAAAATATATATTTATCTTATCTTTTCTTTTATAAAAACCTTTCTTTAAAATCTTTTTAAATCTTGTAAAGATTTAACCAAAAATGATAGTTTTTATAACATAAAGTTTTTAAGAAAATTTGCCATATAACCTTTGTATTAATCATTTAGCCATGTTTAATCAAACATATCATTTTCTTTTCAATTCAACATCAATTTACCCATAACTTCCATAAACAATACACATGAGATTTATAACATAACCTCATCAAGATGATCTAAAAATCATGTAGGATTTTTGGTATGATCCTTTCATATGTTCATTAGTTCAAAAACCAAGTTTACTTCTAGTTTTAACAACTTTTATAAAAATCTAATGTTGTATGTTACTTTACTTATTTTTTTATAATCTTGTAAAAGTCTTGTTTTTAAATAAAAACCTTAAATAATTTAACTACACCATAAATTATGATCATCCATTTATCTTTTAAGTTTAACAAAAACCCTTTAACATATTCATGTATACTTGTTAGATCATATTTTTAAAACATTATCTAACAAGTTATTCATATCATAATCATCATAACAAGATCAAATATGCAAATAACAAGTCTTAGATCATAACATAAACAAACATATCTATATATATCATGATTATTATTTTTGCTTCTTTGTATTTTCATGTTTATTATGTATGATTATTTTGTTATCTCTAGTTATATTAACAATCATAACATAAACAAGTATGAAAATAAGAGATTTAGAAGATCACTTCTAGCACTAGGCTAGAGATGATCTAAGTGATGATTAAGAGCTAAGAAGATGAAGATCTTGATGATTGAAGGTTCTTGAGTGGATGAAAATACTTGCTTTAGCTTGTAAGTGATTTAGATCATCTTAGGTTCCATAGAAAATCATCTTGATCATCAAAGAAATGACTAAAGTGAAGTGGGTTTTTATGATGTTCTTGGTGAAATGATTGAAGATGATGAGAGAGTTTGTGGGTAATAAAAGGTGAAATTATGTGGGTAATATGCTAGTAATCTTTAATGTGTAATTGTTATAATAATCATCAACTTCATCCACTTGTAACCACTAATAAATATCTAGATATTTAACACTAGTAATTAAGGGGGGGGGGTGGACCCTTGTTCACGGTTATAACATGGGGGGGTGTCTTATGAGTTTTCAAGTGTTAGTAAAATTAATGTTTCATAAATGTAATGAAATGTATAAATGTTTAGGTGTTTTAACGATTTAAAGTTTCAAGATGTTTTATGACATTGAATGACCATAAATAGACTTTAATTGGTCAAAAATAATATTCACTAGTTTGCAATCTATGTCAAAATATAGTTCGGATAGTCGTTTGTCGCTCGTTCCGCAAGAAGATAGTCGAAAGGTTCGATTATAGAAGTTGTAGGGAAAAATTCAATTATGTATTTATATGATATTCCCTATGTATTTTCATATGAAATTTGTGTTTAAACAACACTTTTGCACCTTGTAATAAAAATACTAATGCTGAATTTTGCGGAAAATTATTGAAATGGTAACTTTTAGCGCTTTTCGGGCAGTTTCTAGTACTACCGGACATTGGTAATATATTAAACCAAACCCTTGTATTCCCATAAAGGGTTTAATGTATATTTTATGTTGGACTTTCGTCTAAATCCTAAAGATGTCGTTTAGATGGTTTCTGCGGATCCTGAGTTTTCGTCAGCACGCTAGTTTACTAGGTACTACTCTAGTTGTTTCGATGCATTGTTTACACTGTTTCAAATGTAACCAATAAAAATGAATAATGTGCATCATAAATAAATATTCCATGAGTGTTCTAAGATGTATAACATGTAATCATGCAGTTCGAATATTCAAAACACCTACTTGTATAATGTAAATCATTGCTTTAAATGTACGTAAATTACCCGAAAGTGGCAGTTGTCACGTATTCATGTTTGATGGGATTCTAGTGTCCATGATGGAAATTGTGATGGTTCCATTATTAACTGCTGCTAAGGTTTCACCTCAAGTCATTAAAGACTTATGTTCAGAAAAATGCATTTATACTTTTGCTAACATAATAGAGGTGAACAAAAATCTTAGGAACAAGATCTTATATGTTGAACAACAGTTTTGAAAAACCTTTAAATGTTAAAATCAAATTTTTTTTAAATAGAAAAGAACATTAGCAGTTTCAAAACATACATCAAACATAACCAAGGATCAACTCTAAACTATCGTAGAAAAATACCAAGTTTGTAAAAAGGAGCTTGAATCTACCCAAATCACTTGTGAGAAAAGGGTAAAATCCTGCAAAGGTTATGTGTTGATGCTTAGAAAGCCAGATCAAAAGTAATGTGAAATTTGGTATAAGCATGTGCAAAAATGACCAAGTTTCCCAAGTAATGTGATTCTGGATTTATCATTCTTCCTTAAAAGACTCTCTAGTAAATGTTACAACATTTTCCTATGGAAGGGTTAAAAAGGGAAAGAAGAAAAATCACAAAACTCAAAAGTGTGTTTATCTCAAAACTTTTGAAGTCAAAAGAAAAGAGTATAAATCCAAAAACACTTGAGAGTCCACAGGCTAGTACTACAAAAGGAAAGCCAAGCAAACCTTCATCCTTGCTTAAACATCTGCTACCAAACAGCTGAGTGCAACCTCTGTTCAGGGAGGTTCAGGTAACAAATGTATCACCAGTTAAAAATTATTCAAGAGGACATAGGCAAAAAAATTTCAAAAATTATCACATGGTAATAAGGTCTACAAAAGACTTTCAAACCCATCGTGAACAAGCATCCTCATGTTTACAATCATCTGACAGGAAATGGTACCCAACAGTGGTTATAGAAAGAAAAAAATATGCTCTAACCACTGACCATTCTCCTAAACTTGAGATTGGAATGTTCTTGACCCCATCCAAAGCTATTTAACTCTGGACACTCACCAGATCTAATTGATTTATTCATCAAGAAGCTTTTACTTGTTTTTAAATAGTAAAGGTTTCATGTACATATCAGGATATATTATTCTTCAATTTTTTAAGAGAGTAATGTATTTTGTGCTTTTACTTGTTTTAGTTGGTAAAAGCTCAATAACCTGATAGGATGTAGAGCCCTTCTAATTTTTTTTATAAAAAGGGTAATGTATTACTTGATAATGAATCAAAATGAGATGGTGTCAAGGTTAGGGTCAATTCATACAGAAACTCAAGTCTAAACCATTAATCAAAGATGATTATTAACATATTTCAAAATCTTTGGATGCCCTTGTTTTATCCTAAGCTTAAAAGATTCAATTTCAAAATTTGTAGCCAAAGTAGATTGAGGTTACCATCTGGGATACTCAACCACTACCAAGGCCTATAAAGTGTTTAACACAAGGACTAGGTGTGTGGAAGAGACTTTGAATGTGAAGTTCAATGAACTTTCATCATTAAAAATCCCAGCAAACCCTACTGAACTGTTGACCTTGATAAATTTACATTTGAAGATGTGTCTGTCAAGACTAACCCTGCAGGTACCCCACAATCTCCATCACGAGACTATGGATATGATGTTTTGATCCCACAATACAAAATCACATCCACCATCAGAGCAGCAGATGTTCAAAACAGCTGTCAAAGCTCAACCACCGCTGCATCAACAGTTGTTGACCAAAGTAGCCCTCAAACCTCTGCCATCTCATCATTTCCAACAACTGTTGATAAAAATCCATCAATAGTGGATAAAAATCCATCAACAGTGGATAAAAATCAGCATTGTGCCACACCCATTCCCCACATTCCTCCACCTCCATTTCAAACATATGTTGGTTCATCGATGTCTCCAACAGATGTTAGCTCAGATGATTCACATCTACAGCCTTCACCTTTTAATGCCATTGTTCCATACAAGGGGGATCTAATCTTCCTTAAATCTCATCCACCTGATCAAGTGATTGGCAACATAAATGAAGGGGTTCTCACCATAAGTCAATCCCAAAACATTTGTCTTTTTGCCGGCTTTCTATCACTCCATCAACCAGTCAAGTACCAAGAGACACTGAAAGACAATAGTTGGGTAAAAGCTATGCAAGAAGAGCTCCAACATTTCAAAAGACAACAAGTGTGGGAACATGTACCACTGCCAAAGGATGTAAGTCCAATTGGCACAAAGTGGGTCTTCAAGAACAAGACAGATGAAAGGGGCATTGTTGTCAAGAACAAAGCTAGGCTTGTGGTTCAAGGTTATAGACAAGAAGAAGGCATTGATTATGATGAGACATTTGCTCCTGTAGCAAGACTTGAAGCCATCAGATTGTTCTTAGCCTTTGATGTCAACCACAACATCAAGGTGTATCAAATGGATATCAAGTGTGCATTCCTCTATGGAAAAATTTAGGAAGAGGTATATGCTTCCAACCTCCTGGTTTTGAAGATCTTTTTTTATCCAAATCATGTCTACAAGTTAAATAAAGCTTTGTATGACTTGAAAAAAGCGCCAAGGGCCTGGTTTCTCAGATAGTGATTTTGCTGGATGCAACACCACCAGGTAGTCTACATCAGGAGGGTGTCAATTCCTAGGCAATTGCTTAGTGTCTTGGCAAAGCAAAAAACAAGCAGCTGTTTCCACATCCACTGCTGAGGCAGAATACATTGCTACTGCAAGTTGTACAGCCCAACTGTTGTGGCTTCAAAATCAGTTACTGGATTTTGGTATAACTGCTCTAAAGACTCATCTCATGTTGGACAGTCAAGCAGCTGAAAATATCATCAAAAATACAGTTTCCCATTCAATCACCAAACACATTGACATCAGACATCACTTTGTGAGGGATTGCTATAAAAACTTTAATTTCTCTGCATCATGTTACAACTAAAGATCAGCTGGCGGATGTACTAACAAAAGCATTAGACACATCCACCTTTGAAAGCCTGATCTCTAGGATTGGCATGCTTAACTTGGATTAGAAAGCTAAAACCTTCTTATCCTTGAATAAAAGGCATTAAAATATTTTCAGAAAATAAAAAATCCATCCTTAAAAATAGTTAAAATGAAAATTTTTCATAAATCTTTAAAAGTCTGTCCATATCCAATGTTTGTTTCAAACCTCTGATAGTTGAAAATTCACCCACTGCTGAAAGACAACCTCTGTTTCTTCATTTCCTTACTGACCATTGTTGACTAAACATCAGTGTTTCAACCACTGATGCCTATCCACTGATAGATAAAAATCAGCCACTGATATTTCATGCACTGTTCCCAACCACTATTGTTGCCCATCAGTGGTTTCCAAACAACTGTCATCCACTTTGCTCATCAGAGGTTGCCACATGGGCAGATGTTAACCGTCCGATCTTTGAAACTACTGTCACGTCAGCATTCACTTTTTCCCTTTTACAAAACCCTGATAAATCCCCAAACAGAGCTTTTACTACCGTATCGAATTCAAAAAATTCTCCAAAGCGGTTACCATCTTCTTCTTCATTTCTCTCTCAACCATTCGCGATTTCTCATTCCGATCATGGCTCTTATCATCAAACACCCCCACAATTACCTCTGTACATTTGAAAGGACATATAAAAATACAGAGTTTCACTCCATAATCGACACCCTGTCCTTATCAAAGTACAAAACTTTGCTTACTTGTGATGCACCCATCTATCAAGACACCGTACGAGATTTCTGGGCAAATGATGAAGTTCAAGAACAAGATAAAAAAGCTTGGGGAATCTCCTCAAAAGTAGGAGGTTTCTTGGTACCAATAACCCCAGAAACCATTTCAGAGGTATTTCAAATGAATGATCTTGTTCCTAAAAGTGAGTATCAATTGGATTTTGATCGAAAGAGGGAATGATGGACAGCTATCGAAAGAGGGTATGAATGTTTTCATCAGTAGATGTATCCATCAGTGCCTTGAACCAAAGAAAAAGGAAACAACTGATTGATGAGGAAGATGAAAAGAGAGAAGAAGAAATCAGAAAAGAGGCCATTAGAAATCAATTAGCTTTTGGAATGGATGAGGCTTCCTTGCAACTTCAAGCTCAAGTTGCTCCAACTATTCAAAGGTTGGCAAGCAGACCTCAATCCCCTAATTCATCAAAAATAAAACTTCTCCCAAGAAACCCATTAGACCCAAAAATACTAAAGTGGGAGTCCGACAAAAAGACCCACGTATTGACTCTGCTAAAGTCTAATGGTAGAGTTGAATATATATCAAGGGAGGATGCACTAGGTTTGAGTGCAGGTGACCTCCAAGATCTTTTGAACACTTCAAAGGGATGAAGATGACACTGACTCCTTGGATTTTGAGCTCCAGTTTATAGGGCAAATCAGGGAAAGGTTGATGAGAGAATAAAGATCAAAATAAGGAAGTGTTTTGGCATCATCTGTTCTAGGGGGGATTGTTGGCCCATGTAATCCTTCCTTGAAGAACAGATGATACAAAAGCCAAAATTGGTTCTCAACAATTCATCCACAATAAGCAATGTATGAACTTAATTCCCTCCAATGGCAGTGGCTTCTAACAACTGATGATCCTAAAGACTATTATGCACAAAGACTGTTCTATCAAAGCCCTGCCGATTACAAAGACTGTTAAGGCCTCTTAACTGTTGATGTCAAAGTGCTGTTGAAGACAAAGTACTGCTAGAATTAAAGGCCTGATCAACCTTAGAGGAAAGCACTGCTCAGACTCATCAATGATTAAAACATCATCAGTGGATTGTTTCATCAGTGCTTAGTATAGTTTGTTTATCAATGTAATAGTGTTTATGTAGATTCAGTGTTTAGAGGTTGTTATAACTGTTAGCTGTCACTGTCTAGGTGATGTCAACATAGATGCTCAGTGGTTAGGATTTGTACTATAAATAGACGGTGCATGTGCTATTCTATTCAACTCTTTTGCACACACACACTTATCTTGTACGAACAACCATAGTGAGCTCAGGCTGAGGGGGAGTTAGTGTTCATGCATGCATAAGTCAGAATATTGTAATCTTTCAATCTTTTTTACTATGAAAGCATTGTATGATCAAAGCTAATCTTTCCTTGATTGTGTTACAATGTTTTAAATTCATTTTCGCTAAAATTATTCTCTAGTTTATCTTCTTTCATTACCATCTTAATTAAAACAACACAATCAAGTCAAACTCAGATCCTAGCACAAATGTTGGAGACTTTTATGGTCAGTTTATATAATACACTTTGTTCCATATATATAATGTCCCCATCTGTTTAGTGCGAATACAGCGGCACCTAATTCTAAATCATGGGTGGTGTAATTCTTTTTGTGCACCTTAGGTTGTCGTGATACATAGGCAATCACTTTGCCTCTTTGCATAAGTACGCAACCTATTCATGTGTGCGAAGCGTCACAGTAGACTACAAAGTCTTCAATCCCCTCAGGTAGGCTTAAGACAGAAGCATTTCTCAATTTCTGTTTCAGAATCTCAAAAGATTCTTTCTGTTTGGGATCCCAGCCAAACTTGACATTCTTGCGGGTTAACGTAGTCAAAGGAGTGGCAATTCGAGAGAAATTCTCAATGAACCTTCTATAATAACCAGCCAGTCCTAAGAAACTACAGATTTTAGATGGAGTCTTGGGTGCTTCCCAATTCATGATAGCTTCAATTTTGGCGAGATCTACTTGGATACCACGCTCACTAATGATAATGTCCCAAAAATTGGACCTCTCTAAGCCAAAACTCACACTTAGAGAATTTTGCATAAAGCTTCTCTTGCTTTAGCAAAGTAAGAATACATCTAAGATGTTTCTCGTGATCAGTCTTATCACGAGAATAGATAAGTTTGTCGTCTATAAAGACAATGACAAACTTATCTAAACAAGGTTTGCAGACTCTATTCATGATATCCATGAATGCTGGAGGTGCATTTGTTTTCCCAAAAGGCATCACAAGAAATTCATAATGGTTGTATCTGGTTCTAAAAGCAGTCTTTCGAACATCTTCACTCCTTACTTTCAGTTGATGATAACCAGATCTCAAATCAATCTTTGAGAAATAACTAGCTCATTGTAACTGATCAAACATATCATCAATTCTTGGCAAAGGATAACAATTCTTGATCGTTATCTTGTTTAACTAGAAGTAGTCAATGCACATCCGCATTGAACCGTCTTTCTTCTTGACAAATAGGATAGGAGTTCCCCAGGGCGAGGAGCATGGCTGAATAAAGCGTTTCTCCAATAGCTCATCTAGTTGTGCCTTCAGCTCCTTCATTTCATTTGGTACTAATCGGTATGGAGCTCTAGCTACAGGAGTAGATCCAGGCAAGATGTCGATTCTAAACTCGACCTGCCACTCCGGGGGCAGACCGGGTATGTCTTCAATCCTTGGCTTCGGTTCATCAATAGTTACCTGTGCCATGTAAATGACACATCCTATTTTCAAACACTTGGATGACTTAAGTAAAGATGTTTTTTCGGGCAATCCATAGTGTTGATCTCCACGAATAGTGAGTATCTCAATGGATGGGGATTTAATTTCGATAAGTTTCTTATCGCATGTAATGCGGGCTTGGTTATGAGCTAACCAATCCATACCTAAAACTATATCGAATCCCGCAAGGTTCATTGGCAAAAGAATAACAGGGATAGAAATGTTCTTAATGGATATAACACATCCATCAAGAATCGTGGAAGTTATTTATATACTGCCATTAGCCATTTCAACTTCATAAGTAATATGTAAAGCTCTTAGGGGTAGGTTTAGAAGTTTACTAAAATTATGATCTACAAAGCTCTTGTCAGCTCCCGAATCAAACAATACTCTAGCAAATATCTCATTAACGAGAAACGTACCCGTAATGACATTCGCGTCTTTAACTGCTTCTCTTGCGGTTAGCTGAAAAGATCTTGCATTCGGTTTCTTTGCCTCCCCAGGCTTTGCATTACCCTCATCAGCACACTTAGGGCAGTTGGTCTTTACGTGGCCTTTTTCACCACATCCATAGCATACAACATTCTTTAAGTCCCTACATTCATGAGACTGGTGACCAGTCTTCTTGCAGATACCATACTGCTTTGTCTGCTGGTTTGTCTCACACTGTCCCTAGTGTCGTCTCCCACAAATAGGTCTATCATCCGACCTCTGCTGGTTCTTATTGAACCCAAATTTTCCTTTCTTCAATTCCTAGAAGCGATTATCATCACGCTTACTCTTTCCGTCAGTCTCAGTCCTGAATGACTTAAGTCTCACCTCATCCCGAGTCAGTGATAGAGATAGATCCACAACAGATCTAAAAGTAATGGGTTTAGATGTAACACCCCGACCGCGTATGAAAACAACTCACGGCGGAATCGTCGGTGAGTCACGTTACAAATTGCTCACAACACATGGTACTAAAAAGTTTCATTATATTAATAATATTGTTTTAATAACATGGTACTAAACGTTTTCTTTAACAAGTTGCAGCAACAAGCTAAAGTAAATTTCAAAGATATGAAGTTGGCTGAATCATTTCTTTTAGAGCATGAGGATGTCTTAGATCCTGCCACCAACAAGCCTTTTACAACAGTGATGTGGCCTCCAACGAAACAAACAAAGGCGTAAGTTCTTTCATTTGTTTGGTAAATAATTTAGTAGGGTTATTGGATTTTATCACCCTTAACTATTGTCTATTGGCTGCTGTCACCCCCAATTATCACTTAGTGTGTTCGGTCATCATGTCATTAACTGATCACTAACTTTTGATCTTGTTATTATTATAGTTTTGGGGTGTCCTAAGATCCCTATGATACCCCAAGTTAGTGATCACTTAACGACGTACTGACAGAACACACTAAGTGTTAAGTTGGTGGTGATGAACGTTAAAGTGATAGTTGGGTATGACAGCGGACAATAACCCATAATTGGGAATGATAAAATCCAATAACTCAATTTAATATTGAAAGATTTTAGTCGGTCCTCCCATCCAAAGTATAACTTTGTGATTTGACAGTACTGGATATACAAGACCAATATTTAAGTTATTAATTACTCTAATATATATTATAAAATAAATGTTGTTAAAAGAGACAAGATTAGTAATATTATAAACTCGAGATATATGAATGTAGTATTTAAAAAACTAAATTTTGCGATTAAAAAAAGAGGTAGTGACGTAGCTTGTTGTCGATTTACCTTTATATCTCAATCTAATTTCTATTTGGATGGAAATTAGCTGAAGAATTCATTAAATAACAAATAAAAGTAATTGTTCCCATAGAAAAACTCGAATTTAAATATAGACTACTTGTTAAATTTATATCAATATTATAATATATTTATGTAATTACGATCAGATTTATCAAAACCATATTTTATCAAAATAATATAATATATAAATGTACAACAACTTGGGCTGCGTAATAGATTAAGACTGTGGGCATGGAAAGAATCTGGGCCGGAGCAACAGTTTAGGCCACCGGGTTAAACCGGGTAGGGCAAAACAGAGACGAGGGACAGGATCAGGATACAAGCAGCTGGAGAAAAAAAGAGTCCGACATAGTGGTGGGTTTTTATATGGGTTTGAGGGTGGTCGACGATGTGATCGGAAGGTTTAGATCTCTGTTGGCTAATAACCGGCTATGAGCAAGTTGCCGACGTCGGTAAGCTTACGGCCAGACATCGAACCGGTAATAACCGGCAATGCTCCGGTTCGTTCATTTATCTGGATCGGGGGTCACTAAGACTATGGGGTATGGGGCTTGGGTTGGGGCGTGGGTTGGGGGAAAACGCCCAAGCCACCACCCCGGGTGGGCTTGGGTTGGGGCGTGGCCCTTGGGGCTTGGGTTTTAAGCCGGGCGTGGGGCGGTCTTGACAAGCTGACATGGCGGACTCTCAATGGCCAAACCAAAATAGCCGTTGGCCAACGGCTATGTTAAAAAAAAAATTATTTTTTCACTATAAAACTCACATTTTTATTCCATTTTTTACCACATTCAACCACATCTTCTATAATAATCTTCAATTCTCCTTCTACAAAACGAAAAAATGCATCCTTATAACCGTGCTTTTGACCCGAACAACCCATTGATCACCTAGAGGGTGACGAGTTACAACTAGTCTTGGGTTTGAGAGAAGAGATAAAAAACAAATATAAACGTTACGAATTTTTTTTTTTTTTTGTAATTTTCTTTATTTAAAAATATAAAAAATTTAAATTTGTTGTTTTAAAAAATATTCAAGTAGTCTAGTGGGTCAGCCCAACGAAGCCCACCAAACCCACGCCCCAAACCCCCGCCCCACCATACCGTGTTGAATGTGGGTCAGCCCATGTCTGCCCCCCAAGCCACGTGTCAACTCATGCCCCAACCCAAGCCCAACTCCCGCCCCACCATACCCCACGGTCTAATAGAGGGGGTATATGGTTATGGGTAAGCGGGTCGAACATCCCCTAATGCTATGCCCGTACTCAATCCCTGTGAATACTTTTTTATGCATTTTTAATTCGGTTTCATACCTAAATCATTATCATCATCATCATACTTAGTAAATTCCACCAACACCAAAACTAAGATAGGGTCTAAGGAGTATTAGATGTAGACATCCTTACTTCTACCCCATCAGAATAGAGAGGTTGCTTACATCCTTACTTGTACCCCGTAAGAATAGAAAGGTTGCTTACAGTGAGACCCCCGGCTCGATATTAGTTTTGCATCAAGCCTTGGACATCACACACATAACACTCAGCAATTAAGACAAAAGCCGATTAGTGAATGTACTCGTTTTTCTTTCGGCTATCAGCGTCACCACATGATGCATGATTAACCATCCCCTCTTTTAACGTTATTTTCACGAAATTAGTAAAATAACATTAAAATTAGTCTATTTTTAATTTTGCCCCTTGAGCACCCACACATATATACATTATATGCGCATACCTCAAGCGAAGCGTATGTTTCATACCCAAATACCCGTCCCAAATGTTTTAGTCATTCCTAACGTGTTCTGATTTTTTGTCGTCCCTAGTTCAAGTAATTTAACATCAAATGTATTGTGTAGTCTAGATCTAAATCACTTGTAGCTTTAAAATCCATAGATTAATCAATACGTCGTTCATAGAATTACATCACAATTTGTGTTTAGCTCCTGCAATTATGTTCGTTTTCACTAGCAAAGAACTTGTTTGCACTCAATTTCAACTCGAACCTCGTAAACGAATATCATGAATAAATCGTTATAGAGATTAACAATGTCAATCGTGTAACATATGTGCTTGTAATCATTATGAACAGTTCTATTATCAATAAAACAATGTTATTTGATCCCAATGTTTGTTTGGTTATGTTTTACATTTTTCATGTTTTGACTTTTATTCAATTTCAAACTCTATATCACTTTCTAGAGAGTTATACGCAAACTGGTGCGTAAACGTAGCCAGTTTAATGCGACAAATACTCCGGAACATCAACATATACTTAACATACCTTAAATAACCCTTACATAACTTAGAAATAAGTTTTGAAGGCTTTGGTATGACAAAAACAAGTTAATTCGCTTACAGGGACTAAACTTGACAAACTGCGAAAGTATGCCAATTTGAACTGTAACGAACATTCCGGAACATGACCATAAGTTAAACATACCATAAATATCCTTTACATAGCTTAGAAATAGGCTTTGAGGGGTTCGGTATGCTAAAATAAACTTTTGGGGTCATTCAGGGACTAAAAGCGTCAAAAAGTGCACAAGTTTGCATTTTCGCGCATAACTTACGTTCTGAATACATCCAGACATCCAAAAATTTATGTAAGCACTAAAATATTTTATTTTAGTGTTTGGCATAAGAAAAATCCATTCGTCACGCCATTTGGATCATTTTTCGCGCTTATGCGCATTCCGTCGTAATTAACCGAACAACGTAACTGTACGGCTAAACGAACCGACACCCGAGATATTTTTGAACACATTTTAATTTCCCTATACTTTAACTTCATTTTAGAGCTTTGAAATAGGGTTAACGGGGCTTAAACGTGTCAAAAAACGCATCGAAAGCCAAGTTTTGAGGTTGCAGGGACTGAAACTGTAAATCTGCCAAACTAGGTCCTTAAGTAGGGACCAGATGCAGCAAAACGTTTTTTTTTTCAGCTTTTAATAGCCCTTAACACTCTCCAAAGGCCAAGTGTCAAGTGTCAAACTCTTATGGTGGATGGCAAATGAGTTACCACAACTTTCCAACAAGTGTACGGCTTAGATCGTGCCCCCTTTTCCAAGAAATGATCCTAACGGTGAACCAAAAACTATAAATACCCACCTCCACCCTTCACTTTTCCTCACAAGAATCTGATCTAATGTGCTCTAAGTTGAAACCTTTGTTTCATACCTGAGCTATTTTGATCTAGATTAGCATTCGGGGACCCTTCGTAAGTATTCTTTCGTTCTTTTATTGCTTTTCGAGTCCGAAAGTCAAACTTTGTTTGACTTTCTGCGTTGACCAGTTTATGGTCAATGCGAAGTTCGTTTGAACTTCGCAACGTGATTGTAATCACGATGGTTATAGTCCCTTGGGACTATGCCTACTGATTACCACGTTGTCTAGGGTCGTAAGGGTAAGCGATCTAATAAATCGCTTATACCTTCGAACCCGACCCATTTGGTCGATCATTAGGATCCGACCAAACACATTAGGTGACCATAGTATATAGGGAATAACCCTCCAGGGTTATACCTTATGGTCGCTTCGTTTAAGTAGTTGTATGATAGGTAGTTTATATGCCTTAGGTAAATTACCAAAATACCCCTTTGATGCCAAAATTCGTTTTAAACATATGTAACATAACTTTTGACATCTAAACTGATTTGACAACCATATTAGACATGTTAAGGCATATTTTACTTGTCATAGGACTAGTTAGGCGTTCCGAACGCGTTTTACGCGAACGACGCGTTAAAGTAGCCTAAGCTACCTAAACGGGTCGTAATGGGTCACAAACACTTAGGTTAAGTTTCGTTTTAGTATGTGGGCTTTGTTAAACCATATTACACGAGTCTCCATACTCGTTTGGTTTACGAACCCTCATTCTATCCGATCCTCCGATAAAGGTCCGGTTTATTAACATAGTTACCTATATTAGGTGTCGTTTGATTCCGTGATCTCTAGCATTGCTTGGTGGTTATCTTAGGACTTCTGAGCAATCTCAAGTGAGTACATAGACCCCTCTTTTACTGTTTCCAAACTGTTTTGGGGTGAAACACATGTGCCTACTTGTTACTTTCGTGCTTTCCTGCTTTCACATCGTATACTTGCTATGTTCATTAGTACATTTATAGTACATGATTTCATTGTGTTCATGCTATGTATGCCCATTGTGTGCGTACTTAGTACATTGTTTTACATTACATTTCATGCTATGTATGTCCATTGTGTGCATACTTAGTACATTGTTTTACATTACATTTCATGCTATGTATGCCCATTGTGTGCGTACTTAGTACAGTTGTTTTCATCACATGCTTACATTTTGCTATGACATTTGGGTTGTTTACAATGGAACAATACATTCATTAACATTAGCTACGCCGTTCGTTAGTAGGTAGTGGTACCATAGGAATTGACAACTCCCGTTCCTGAAATCCTGGGTTTGTTTGGATTGGAAGGAATGACCGAATTTGATATACATAACTTAGATAAACCTTTAATTTGTTTAAGGGTTTATCGCCACAGTCTCAAGGCTTGGATGTATGCATTTTCACAATACCGCATAAATGTTTGTATCAGTATAGCATGCATTTGTTCCACAAAACATAACTTTGATTTAAACCATGTTTTACTTCAATACCTTGTTTTTGTGCATTTTACATATGGTTTAGTTGATATATTTCACATACCATACATGACATTTTTGGATACACATTTCATGATTTACATTAGACATAAACATTTTGACATTGATATACACAATTCATGATTTACATTAAACACAGACATTTGATATGGTTTACACAATAACATTTTGACATTTGATTATACATAAACAATTTTCATTGGTGGTTTGGTTTGAGTAAGTGATTTAAGTAACGAGACATGTGTAATATGATACAAGCATGGTGGATACGCCGCTGGTACTTCCTATATATAAGTGTTTGTATGGTATTACATATCGTAGCGTTATTTAAATCATTTCAATTTATGACACATGACATTTTATACAAATAACATACTTTTTACAAGACACTGTTTACAAACAACTTATCTTACACAAACCCATTTTTACATGGTTATTCATTTAACCTTACATTTATTTATACATATCATCTGAACTTATTGTTTTTCAAACGATTTACAAAACAAAGCAAATTACAAGGTTCATGACTACACATTTTCTTAAACACAAGTCATGAATCATATTTTTACAAAACCTATGTATCTCACAGGCATTTTTATGCTGACGTACCTATTTTCACATGTGTTTTCAGGAGCCTTTCCATAGGATGATGATCGTGACACTAGGGCGGACCTGTGCCTTAGAGACAAAAAAAATGAAGATAGACTAGTTTAATTATGTTATGAACTCTTTGTTTCCTGTTTAAGACAATGTAACTCTTATGTTGATAAATAAAATACAACTTTGAATACCATGGTTATGAAACAATTAATTCTGTTACAACACTCCCCGACGTTTCCGCCACGTTTTGTATGTTATACGTGGTCGGGGTGTGAAAAATCGTAGATCACTTATTCATACGGCTGTAAACGAACCCAACAAACACGAACAGGGCCATGTTCGTGTTCATTCGTTAAGGAAATTAACATGTTCACAAACTGTTCATGAACACATACCGAACATAAATTTATGTTCGTGTTCGTTCGTTAAGGAAATTCAATTGTTCACGAACAGTTCGTGAACACTGGTCTCGAACACAAACAAACGCAAGCAAATAAAAATGAATGCAAACAAACATTTAACTTGAAAATAAAAAAAAATGAAAATATTGTTATCATTAAACATTGGATATAAGTAGTTAAATACAACCATCAAATGATAAATCAAAACACAAGAAGTTTACCACACCACCAAACGATGAATAAAGTTTAACTAACTTAGACATAATTATCCCCAAAAATGTATTAGAATGTCCAAATTTAGCTAACTTAGAAAAAATAGGGTTTTAAGTTTTCAATATGTTTAGATAAAATGTTTATTATTTATTATTTTTTAATATAATCAAACGAACATATTACCGAACGTTCACGAACGCAGTCGAACGAACATAAACGAACTTCCCGCCGAACGGTTCACGAACTGTTCGCTGAACGTTCGGTTCGTTTACAGCCCTACTTATTCATAGAAGATTGAAAGTCATTGTCGAGAAATGAATTTGGGATTACCGTTCGAATGGGTGTAGTTAGAAAAATTATTTACCAAAATTAGTACTTTGAAAACTATTTACTAAAATAGGTGCTTTTTTTTTGAAAAACTTGTTTCTCTCTTCAAATTATATTGGATAGGTAAATTACAGTTTTCGTCATTTATGTTTGTATCGGATTGCAATAAATGAACTTTAACTTAAATAATTATAGTTACAGTCCTTTATTTGTAAAACACATTACACCCTACGTCCTTTAACACTAACCTAGTTAAAATTTTCAGTCAAATATGTCATGTGCCTTGTACATGAGGGTAAGGTGGTAATTTTACTCAATTTATTTGAAATATATTTAATAAATAAAACAAAAAAATTCTAAAATTAAATTAAAATATATATATATATATATATATATATATATATATAAGTAAACTCTCTCTGTGTGTGTGTGTGTGTGTGTGTGTCTCAATTCCCTATCTCTCTATAGGTTTTCTCCACTACCACCATCATCATCCAACCACCACCACCACCATCACCATCACCATCACGACCAACAACTACAAACGCACCACACTCCCCTCTCTCTCATCTACACAACCAGTAACAATCTGCCATAAATAAGTAATAATCTATAGGAAAAAATCAGCAACAATCTACCGTAAATCAGTCACAATCTGACACTTGGAAGCTTCAAATGGGCACTGTTGAGCGAAACCCTAATATTCGTTCGTTCACAAACCGATGAAACGCTGGAGAAATTCATGTGTGAGAGAGAATCGAGAGATATGAAGATCCCCTGGTTTTCAAAACATGGTTGCTATGGTGGTGATGGCCACCTTTTAGATCTGGGAACATTTTTTGTTCGTAAATGAAAACAACTGGGTGGCATTGTGGTTGAGGAAGACATGCCACTGAGATGAAGCAAAATGGTTGAGGGAGACGAGACCGACATATCTAGTGTGTGATACTTTGTGGAATCGTTAATATGTCGCCATTGATTTAGTGACTATGGTTCAGGCAAATGCAATGGTGTGATAGCCGCCCTTTAGATCTAGGTTACTGTAACACCCCGTGTTTTCACGAGTGAAAGTCAAAGTCAAGGTCAAAGTCAACGACCGATTTCGCGCGACGTGACTCGTAGAATTGTTTGTATGATATTTAGATTATGTGGAGTAAATGTCGTACATTGCAATAATCGAATCATGCTAACCGTATCTCAATCGACCTACGACTGTGAAGGATAGGAAGTAACAATGCGATAAAGTTAATCAAGCTATGCTAATCAAATCGACATCAAATCATAACTCGAGCTATGTATTTTACTTGTCAGTTATACGTGTGTGTGTGCCTTACGTGTTACCTGTGCATGTTTACTTTATGTTATGATATGGTGTGATAACCAAGCGAACTCAATCGAACTCGAAGTCTAACTCGAATATAAACGAACCCGAACCCGAACCCGAATCCCGAGTCGAACCCTATAAGAAGTAGTTGGGACTGAAAGTAATTTGATTAGGAAACCCTATCGAATCGCTCGCAAATCGAAACCGAATCAACATCGCACCGAGCTCACCAAAGGAGGTGGCATCCGCACGGATGGCCAATCCGCACGGATTGCCAATCCGCACAGATGACCAGTCTGCGCGGATAGCCTACCCGGGTGCGTGCCATGCGCACGGCTCACCCTTTCCCTTTTTGGCATCCTATAAATACACGGGTCACTCTCCACTTTTTCCACTTTTGGCAAGTGACGTCCGAACCACACGCATTCTTCACCTTTTCTTAGATTTCTCTCAATCCAGGTAAGATCTTGCACTTATTCTTGTACATCCTTAATCCCTACACAATTCTACACATTTCTATCTTTCGAATCTTCGATTTTAACCATGAAATCATCCGGATTTGAGGTATTCATGGGTGACGTCATCATGAAGTTCATAAGAACTTCAAGCTTGGCTTCATTCCACCAAGAATATCTCAGATCTAAACGATTTCTACAAGTTTTTTTACAATAACTTCACCTAGATCTAAACTATTCTAATGGATAAAAGAGTTGAAAGAAATGAACCTAAGTTCTCTCCTTCTTTTACCCTTAAAACCGGTACGAATCCGATCAGTTCCAGTGTTCTACTCGTCAATAGTGATGCACTAGTTCTAGATCTGGAATCCTACCCATAGGCAACTGATTTCGGGGTTAACCGGGATAACCGTTCTGAGTCGCCGACAGGCCGAGTTAGGGTGGTTCCTGACCGGTCTAGTCACGCGGGTGAGAACACAACTCCCAGTGGTTGCCACGTGATCAGAACATCTCGATAAACGACAACAGAAACCAAGTGTAGACGAACGGAACAACCAGACCAGTTGTCCGCACGGACAAGCTGTCCGCACGGACTAGCTGTCCGCACGGACGAGCCGTACGCACGTACAGGTCATACGCACGTACAGGTCATACGCACGGGTTGTCACCCGCACGGACTACCCTTGGGACCCACTTTCCAAACGAGGTTTGAGTATCGACGAACGAGCAATCCGGACGGACGACCTCTGAATGGATTACTCTTCGGATCATGAGATACTAAGGCCCTAAAATGATAATCAAACAATCTTCATCCGCACGGCCAAGCCGTACGCACGGACAGGCTATCCGGACGGATTGTCTCTGCCCGCGCGCACAGGCTGCCCGCACGGACTACCATACGCACGGACCGCCGTCCGCGCGGCCGGCTTGAAAGGTAGAAACACTTAGGTGTTTTCTAAATGCTACAACGAAAACTCCAAAGCACAAGCCATCATACACAAACACATCTTAGGAAGAAACAATCCACTTGAACATTTACCCACACAAGCCATCTAACCGTACGGATAAGTCGTCCGCACGTACAACTAGTCCGCACGGGTTGCCACCCGCACGGACAGTCACACGCACGGATAACCTATCCGGATGGAACACCATCCGCACGCATCACCATCCGCACGGATAGGTCATGCGCACGGATGACTTCTACTCACGGATAACTGATCCGCACGATCAGTCATCCTACCCACTCTCACTTGTACTGTTTTACGCGTCACTTATCGTTACGTTATCACATCTATTCAGGCTAACCGCACTCGCTGTAAAGCGCTCCCTTCAATCCATATCGATGTGAGTATACTCGAACCCTTTTTGCTTTTAGCACTTTTGGGTGTTACATACGTTACAACTATTCAAACTACAACTATCACCCTACTCAAGCTATTTTAACGCTTAACATTAATGCATGTTATACGTGGCTTATGAATGCTTGTTTGTTATGTTTACACATGGAATGCTGTCTACCTGCCTTAGCAACGATAGTACTATAGTTTGGACTCAGCACTCGTTCACACGGGGGTTGTTAAGGATCTTTTACTTGCATGGATTACAGTGGTAATCGTGTATTGCGAACTGCCTCGGGCAGTCAACCCGCAGTCATTGGTATCGATGGATCTATGTCGATAGCTAACGTGCTTCATTTCACTATGTGTACGTGCTGGTTATGCGTAAACGAATTCGAACTCTATATGCTATTATCAAACTTGTATGCTCACCTTTACATTTTATGTATTGACATTATTTTAACGTATGTGACAGGTGCTTAGGACGCATATGTGGTAGGAGTTGGAAGCTAGAATAAAGCTTTAGAGCCCAACAAATAGTTGTCTGTAGATAACTTATTAGGGGTCTCTAGAAGCAGATAAACAATTGCTACTTATTTAAATCTGAGTTGTCGGAACAGAGTATTTGTTTTGATGCTGCCTGTAATAACTTGTTTGACTATTTATGTTACGGTATGGGACGTAATGTTTACTTAAATGGTAATGATAGTTGTTATGGAAACTTCTGGACAATCTGTTTCGCTCAGTGCCGCGCCCCGATGATTCCGCCATCGGTTGGGGTGTGACAGATTGGTATCAGAGCCATAACTATAGAGAATTAGGCAAGACTCGACCTAGTCCGGGTCGAAGTCTTAGAGACCTAGACTATAGTTAAGAACCAACAGACCAACTCACGCGTATGCGTAAATTCGCCACTATCACTCACTCTTTTCTATCATTGCACTCGAATTTTCAAGTTGTGAACAGGTAATAAGGCCGAGAATAGGTGTGAAAACCGCAAACTCTCGACTAAAGTTGCCTGATCAGCTTGCGTTTTAGCTACAAACGAGGAGAATTATACCAAATCAGGAGTGAAATCCATATTTTGATGAATAATCTCCTCAAATTTTTATCAAAACAAGGACGGAAGTTGCAAGATAGGGGTGAAACCCTAACCTTGACGACTCGTCCCGCTTTTATACAAAACTCCACCAAAGTTCGATGGACTCCAACGGTCTAAATACACAACCTAACCAAAAGGAATTGCGCCAATGCCCAAGAATCGAGGCAAAAGGCATAGTCCTGGAGGTCGTTGTGCAGGATCCTTGCGAATAGTCGAGCTACTTTGGTTAGTCGATGTCTATTAGCCGCAGACAATCTACCTTCGATTTATCGATCTTTATAAAAATTTTAATGTATTTTCTGTTATTTGTTAATGTTTTGAGATACTATTGGTTTCGACCCAACACTATTGTTTCTGCTAAAACACAAAACCCACACAACTCATCGCTAGCGAATCGACAATAGAGGTAGTCAGAATGATTTGTATGCTCGTAGGTGCTTTTAGTGACTAAGTATGTGTGTTTCTTGCTGTTGTGCTTATGTGATTAGGAATACTGTGATTATGTGCTCTATATGTCTATGTGATTTTGTGCAATTCTGTGAATTAGTGACTATATGCGTTTAAATGGTACGTGTTACTGAGCTTTTAGTAGTAGTAGACGTGTGAGGTGAGATTCGAATACATGTGTTGAGTTCCATGGCGATGTCTATTGCAGACAATGTCGTCTGGATCCCGTCGTCAACTCTCTCGCCAGGAAAAGAGGGACAGATGCCTTGCTTCCATCGTCGCGAAAGCGGTAGCAAAGGCTGTGAGCGATGTCTGCGAGAATGCCAGCAAATCATCCGAGGAATCGAGGACTGAGGGTCCTAGAGCTGCCACGAGACCTTTCAGTTTCAAACAATTCAAGTCATGTGGGCCGAAAGAATTCACAGGCGAAGGAGGTCCTACTGCTCTATTCCACTGGTTTGACTCTATCGAGGTTACTCTGCGACAAAGTGGTTGCCCTGATGACCTTCGAACTCTGAACGCTACCAGCGTCTTTCAGTCCCGTGCTTTGGACTGGTGGACGGCCGAGAGGAATAAGAGAGGGAATGATGCAGCTTACGGTTTGTCGTGGGAAGAGCTCAAAGAAGTCATGCTGGAGGAATTCTGCCCTCCTCACGAGCGTCAAAAGCTTGAAGATGAATTCTGGCACATACATCAGAAGGATGGAGACAATGCTGGTCTCACTGCTAGCTTCAAACAGCTCAGCATTATCTGTCCTGACCAGGTCAAGACTCCTGAGATGACCATCAAGAAATACATCCGAACCTTACCCGACTGCGTCGCTGATTTCGTGCAAGCAGCCAAGACTGCCACGATCGAAGAAACCTATCTGCTGGCTGCTGAGATCAATGACAAAAGGGTCAAGGCCGGGGTGTGGGATAAGACCTCCAAGCATCTGCATCAAGCCACTACTGCTACACCAACTGCTGAACCCACGTCATCAAGCAACAAGAGAAAGAACAAGAGAAAGAACAGCTCCACCAACAAGAACTGTGCGATTACTGCTGCACCGATCCAAGCTGTACCTGCTCAACAGCGTCAAGTAGTGGCGCATGTGGCCAATACACCGCCTGCAAAGCGTGCATATACTGGACCACACCCACTCTGCCCTACTTGCACCTATCATCATCCGACTGCTATTCAATGCCGCTTCTGTGCTCATTGCAACGTCTACGGCCACTTTACTGCCAACTGTCGTATTCGTCAAGCTCCTGCCAATCAAGCTCTACTCGCTGCCCCACAGGGTCAACAAGCTCCTCCGGCTCCCGCAGTCAAAGCCAGAGCATGCTTCACATGTGGCGACCCGAACCATTTCGCCAACATGTGCCCGAACAGGGTGGTGAAACAAGAACCCCAGCAGCAACAGCAGCAACCACAGCAGCAACAACAGCAGCAGCAACAGGCCGCACGAGCCAGAACTTTCAATCTCAACGTGCGTCAAGCCCAGGCCGACAACAACGTGGTCAATGGTACGTTCCTTGTGAATGGTATTTATGCTTCATGTTTGTTTGATACTGGACCCGATAATTGCTTTGTGTCACTCGAATTTGAGAAACTCCTTAGTCGTAAACGTTCTCGACTCTTCTCTGCTTTCGATGCTGAAGTCGCTACCGGAAGAACCGTCGCTGTAAACTCTGTTATTCGTGATTGCACTCTCGAGCTCAACAATCACATCTTCTCAATCGATCTCATTCCGATGCAACTAGGAAGCTTCGATGTCATAGTAGGCATGGACTTTCTTCGCAAAAACCATGCCGAAGTTGTGTGCTTCGATAAAATGATTCGTTTTTCGCTCGCCAACGGTGATTCATTGTGAGTTTATGGTGATACTACTTCGAAGGGTCTCAAGCTTATGTCATGCCTACAAGCTAGCAAGTATCTCCGTAAGGAATACAGGGCCTTCTTGGCTCATGTCGTAGCAGCGGAGAAGGAAAAGAAAGAGAAGAAGAAAGTAAAGGACGTTCCAGCGGTTCGAGAATTCCCTCAAGTTTTTCCAGAGGATCTTCCCGGACTACCTCCGAAACGTGATATTGATTTTCGCATTGACCTCATTCCTGGAGCCAATCCTATCGCCAGAGCTCCTTATCGACTCACGCCGTCCGAAATGCGCGAACTCTCAACCCAACTCCAGGAATTGCTTGAAAAAGGCTTTATTCGCCCGAGCACCTCTCCTTGGGGCGCACCAGTTCTTTTCGTTAAAAAGAAGGACGGGTCGTTCCGGATGTGCATCGACTACCGGGAATTGAATAAGTTGACTATCAAGAACCGCTATCCTCTGCCTCGAATCGACGATTTGTTTGATCAGCTACAAGGCGCCACGTGCTTCTCGAAGATCGATCTACGTTCAGGATACCATCAGCTGCGTATACAAGAGGAAGATATACCCAAAACCGCGTTTCGCACTCGTTACGGTCATTACGAATTCGTTGTCATGCCTTTTGGCCTAACCAATGCACCAGCAGTTTTCATGGATCTGATGAATCGAGTGTGTAAACCATATCTCGACCGTTTCGTCATCGTGTTCATCGACGATGTCTTGATCTATTCCAAAACGAGAGCCGAACACGTGCAACATCTACGTTTGGTTCTCGAGTTACTCCAGGGGAACCAACTCTATGCCAAATTCTCCAAGTGCGAGTTTTGGTTGGAGGAGGTTCAGTTTCTGGGTCACATCGTAAATAGTCAGGGTATCCACGTCGATCCTGCGAAGATTGAAGCTGTTAAGAGCTGGGTTACGCCTAAGAACCCGACTGAAGTCCGCTCCTTTCTCGGGCTAGCGGGCTATTATCGACGATTCATCGAAGGATTCTCGAAGATTGCTGTACCACTTACCTCTCTCACTCATAAGGATCAGCCTTTTGTCTGGGGAACCAAACAAGAGTCTGCCTTTCGAACCCTCAAGTACATGCTTTGCAATGCTCCTGTTCTCACACTACCCGACGGAAACGATAATTTCATTGTCTACTGTGATGCTTCTAACCTTGGTCTCGGTTGTGTCTTAATGCAACGAGACAAGGTTATAGCTTACGCATCTCGTCAGCTCAAAATCCACGAGAAGAACTATACAACCCACGATCTCGAGCTAGGCGCAGTTGTTTTTGCATTAAAGATTTGGCGACACTACCTGTATGGTTCCAAGTGTACGATCTTCACCGATCATAAGAGCCTACAACACATCTTTAATCAGAGAGAACTAAATATGCGTCAACGCCGATGGGTAGAACTTCTCAACGACTACGACTGTGAGATTCGTTATCACCCAGGCAAAGCAAATGTTGTTGCCGACGCACTTAGAAGACGGAGTTATCTGCTTAGCACTCGAAATGTTCAAGCCCAGCACAATCTCGAAGCTCTTATTCGCGATGCCCAGCATGCATGTTTCAACGAACGCACCCTGAAGAAAGAGAGAATCTACCACGATGGAGCCCAGCTGGTGAGCAAATCAAATGGGATATTCCACTTCTTAGACAAGATCTGGATTCCCAAGCGAACCAACCTGCGACAGATTATCATGGATGAAGCCCACAAATCCCGATACTCTATTCATCCTGGTGCTGACAAAATGTACCACGACCTTCGATACAGGTACTGGTGGCCGGGTATGAAACGGGATATAGCTCTATACGTCGGAAAATGCCTAACCTGTGCCAGAATCAAGGCTGAACACCAAAGACCCTCTGGCTTGCTCGAACAACCTCCAATTCCCATGTGGAAGTGGGAGAGCATAGCTATGGATTTCGTAACCAAGCTTCCAACCACGTCATCAGGTCACGACAGCATTTGGGTTGTGATTGACCGTTTGACTAAATCAGCTCACTTTCTGCCGATACGAGAAGACTACAAGGTAGAACGATTAGCCCGAATCTACACCGATGAGATCATTTGTCGACATGGGACGCCTCGTGACATCATCTCTGATCGTGATGCTCGGTTCACTTCACGATTGTGGGAAACGTTTCAAACGGCACTCGGTACAACGCTTAATCTAAGTACTGCGTTCCACCCACAAACCGACGGTCAGACTGAAAGAACGATTCGTACGCTTGAAGACATGCTCCGTTCGTGTGTTCTAGACTTCGGTGGTAATTGGGATAGACACCTTCCGTTAGTCGAATTCTCGTATAACAACAGCTACCAGGCTAGCATCCAGATGGCACCTTTCGAGGCCTTATACGAAAGAAGATGTCGGTCGCCTATTGTGTGGCACGAGATCGGTCACTCGCAACTAACCGGTCCGGAGCTGCTACAAGAAACGACAGACAAAATTCTCCAAATCCGAGACAATCTAGCGAAAGCCCGGGATAGACAGAAACTTCTCGCCGATAAAAAGCGCAAGCACCGAGAGTATGTCGTTGGTGACTACGTACTCCTAAAGGTATCACCTTGGAAGGGTGTAGTTCGATTCGGCAAAAAGGGGAAACTCGCGCCTCGATATGTGGGACCTTTTAAGATTCTGGAAAGGATCGGAAAAGTCGCCTACAGACTCGAATTACCGGAGGAACTTAGCAATGTCCATCCGACTTTCCACGTGTCGAACCTCCGAAAGTGCATCTACGACCCCGACTTACATGTTCCTCTAGATGATCTGCAAGTGAACGAAACATTACACTTCGTGGAAAAGCCTGTCGAAATCATGGATCGCAAAACCAAAGATACTAAGGCCCTAAAATGATAATCAAACAATCTTCATCCGCACGGCCAAGCCGTACGCACGGACAGGCTATCCGGACGGATTGTCTCTGCCCGCGCGCACAGGCTGCCCGCACGGACTACCATACGCACGGACCGCCGTCCGCGCGGCCGGCTTGAAAGGTAGAAACACTTAGGTGTTTTCTAAATGCTACAACGAAAACTCCAAAGCACAAGCCATCATACACAAACACATCTTAGGAAGAAACAATCCACTTGAACATTTACCCACACAAGCCATCTAACCGTACGGATAAGTCGTCCGCACGTACAACTAGTCCGCACGGGTTGCCACCCGCACGGACAGTCACACGCACGGATAACCTATCCGGATGGAACACCATCCGCACGCATCACCATCCGCACGGATAGGTCATGCGCACAGATGACTTCTACTCACGGATAACTGATCCGCACGATCAGTCATCCTACCCACTCTCACTTGTACTGTTTTACGCGTCACTTATCGTTACGTTATCACATCTATTCAGGCTAACCGCACTCGCTGTAAAGCGCTCCCTTCAATCCATATCGCTGTGAGTATACTCGAACCCTTTTTGCTTTTAGCACTTTTGGGTGTTACATACGTTACAACTATTCAAACTACAACTATCACACTACTCAAGCTATTTTAATGCTTAACCATTAATGCATGTTATACGTGGCTTATGAATGCTTGTTTGTTATGTTTACACATGGAATGCTGTCTACCTGCCTTAGCAACGATAGTACTATAGTTTGGACTCAGCACCCGTTCACACGGGGGTTGTTAAGGATCTTTTACTTGCATGGATTACAGTGGTAATCGTGTATTGCGAACTGCCTCGGGCTGTCAACCCGCAGTCATTGGTATCGATGGATCTATGTCGATAACTAATGTGCTGCATTTCACTATGTGTACGTGCTGGTTATGCGTAAACGAATTCGAACTCTATATGCTATTATCAAACTTGTATGCTCACCTTTACATTTTATGTATTGACATTATTTTAACGTATGTGACAGGTGCTTAGGACGCATATGTGGTAGGAGTTGGAAGCTAGAATAAAGCTTTAGAGCCCAACAAATAGTTGTCTGTAGATAACTTATTAGGGGTCTCTAGAAGCAGATAAACAATTGCTACTTATTTAAATCTGAGTTGTCGGAACAGAGTATTTGTTTTGATGTTGCCTGTAATAACTTGTTTGACTATTTATGTTACGGTATGGGACGTAATGTTTACTTAAATGGTAATGATAGTTGTTATGGAAACTTCTGGACAATCTGTTTCGCTCAGTGCCGCGCCCCGATGATTCCGCCATCGGTTGGGGTGTGACAGTTACCAGCGATGGTGTGTTGTTTCCGGAGATGGTTATTGTTGTTGGTTTAGTGGAGGTGGTGAGTGATTTCTGGAGATGGTGATAATGAGTGTTGGTGGTGGTTTCCTAAGAAAAGGTAAAGTGAGAGAGAGAAAGAGAAGAGAGTTAGAGAGAGAGTTAAGAGATAAGGGTTTATAATTCTATAATTTGTTTTAAATAAAAAAGGTGTTTAAAGACAGAAATGCAATCACATGAGGTGCACATGCTATGACTTAACGCTTAAAATTAACTAGGTTAGTGGTAAAGGACGTAGGATGTAATAAGTTTTACAAATAAAGGATTGTGACTATAATTATTGAAGTTAAAAGTTATCCATTGCAATCCAATAAAAACGTAAAGGACGAAAGTTGTAATTTACCCTATTGGATAAATCTAATTCAATAATAACTTAATAAATGTTGAGTTTTTTTCCCAAATGGGTGGAGTTGAAAAATTATTTACTTGGGTGAAAACTATTTATTAAAATTGGAGTTTTTTTTAAAAAAAAAAACTTGTTTCTCTCTCCAAATCTAATTAAATAATAAATTAATAAATAATAATTGTTCTTAGGTTTTATTTTTTGTGTTTTTCCAATAATGTTTTTCTACTTTTTTTTTAACGACAAATTTGGATCACTGACAGACCATTGGAGTATTATTGTGCCACCAGAGGAACCACCCGATCATATCCATCTCCACTAGGCATAATGCCACACCAATTCAGGAGGAAACCCAATACACATGGGAAAACACCCCTTGTGGGAATCGAACCCAGGACCTATTGGTCCCAAAGCCTTATCCCAACACCAAGATGCCACTAGGCTATAAAGCCATGGGCAATAATGTTTTTCTACTCATATGTGTTTTTTGTTCTTTCTTATGTACTGGATATACATTAAACTAAAAAATAAAATCTGATTTATTTAGTTTACCTTACCTTATATTTTTGTAACATTAAAAAAAACTAATTTAACCCTCTACTCTAAATATAAACTCTATGAACATGCATCAGTAGCTTAGTATTGTCCCGTGCCTTTATGCATATTTGTAAATTAACCTATATGAATTAAACTTTAACTTACTTTAATACATATAAAATTATTAGTAAAATGTTGTATAGTGGATTTTGAAAAAGCGTATGACACCATTAGTTGGAAGTTTCTATTTAAAATGATGGAGAAAATGCACTTTCCGCAACAATGGATTGATTGGATTAGAGGTTGTTTGCAATCGGGTATGGGTTCCGTTCTAGTTAACGGGTCGCCCACTAAAGAATTTAAATATAAGAGAGGCCTAAGGCAAGGTGACCCGCTTTCTCCTTTCTTGTTTATCATTGCTATGGAGATCGTTAATATGTTCATGAATAGGGCTTGCAATTTGGGTTTATTTCAAGGATGTCATCTTCCTAATGGCGGCCCAAATATTTCTCACCTTTGCAATGCGGACGACGTTTTGTTTATAGGTGAGTGGACGTAACAAAACTTGATTGCTCTCAACCGTCTTCTCAGATGACTGAGTTTAGTTTCGGGTCTCAAAGTTAATCGTAATATAAGCAAACTTTATGGTATTGGCGTCCAAGCTTCAGAAGTGGAAGATTTGGCGAGGTTCGTTAATTGTGGAGCGGGTTCTCTCCCGTTTATTTACCTTGGCATTCCCATTGGGGTCAATATGAAGAGGGCCAAATATTGGAAGCCGGTGTTGGATAGATTTTCGTCACAACTTTCTAAATGGAAAGCGAATCATCTTTCCTTTGCGGGTCGATTGATGCTTGCCAAATCGGTTCTTGGGAGTCTCCCCTCTTATTTTCTTTCCCTGTTTTCCGCCCCCAAATGCATCACTCAAAAATTGGAAAAGATTAGAAGAGACTTTCTTTGGGGGAAGTCGAGCTCGGGCAACAAGATGAGATGGATTCGGTGGGATTTTATTATGAAAGCCAAAAAGTTGGGTGGTATGGGAATGGGTAGTATCTATGGTTTCAACCAAGCTATGCTCTCGAAGTGGTGGTGGAGATATAAAATGGATCAAAATCAATTGTGGGCTTTAGTAGTCGGTGCGATTCATTATGGAAACACCAATTCCAATCAGTCGGTCTTTCCTTTAAAGAAAACCATCCCGGGGATTTGGAAGGACATCGGGTCGGTGGAGGCGAGTCTGGGTAAAATTAGAATTAGTTTATCCGATAACTTAGTAGCGGATGGTGAGAGATGGAAATGGCTCACCCACCCTAACGATTCGTTCTCTATCAAACAGGTTAGGTTGGATATCGATGTGGCGTCTTTCGGTGCCGATGATAATGAGTTAGTTTTCGGCTGGAACTCTTGGGCCACGCCGAAATCTAACTATCTTCTTTGGAGAGTCCTGATTCGAAAAATTGCTTCTAAATCTGGTTTGATTCGTAGGGGAGTGCCGGTGGGTGATAGTCTTTGTTCTCGGTGCGATATGTATGAGGAAGACGAAAACCACATATTCATGAATTGTATGTGGGCAAGAAGCATTTGGTGGAACATCCTGGTGTGGATGCGAATTAGTTACCCGAATGATATCTCTAATACAAATGATCTCATAGCTTTCCTTCGTAATCGGCCAGGAGGAAGGATTTGGAAACGACAACTTGGAGAATTTGGCCCGCAAGAAACGAAATGACATTTGAAGGGAAGTTTATTCCGATAACCTAATCCGTGGAGCTAATTAAAGAAGATTTTTTTTCTGGTTAAATAATCGGTCTAAGCTCAAGGCTCTCATCTGGGAGAATTGGAGTTCTTTTGATGTTTCCGACTTACTGTAATGTGCTAGACTGTTTCGGTTTTTTGTTCCTTTTTTGTTCTGTTTTTGTGTTTTTCAGCTTCTTGCTGACCCTTTATATATATATAAAGTGTGTTTGCCGTTAAAAAAAAACTATATAATTTACTACCGTGTTATTATTGGTTCGATGCATAAAGGCATCGAACAATACTGAGCTCCCTTTACATGGCAATTAGAGTAGAGGGTTAAATTAGTTTTTTAATGTTACTAAAATAAATGGCAAACTAAATGTATCAGATTTTACTTTTTTAGCTTAACGTATATTCATTACCAAAAAAAAAAATGAACAAAATACATATATGAGTAGAAAAACGTTACTGAAAAGGTAAAAATAAAAAAAAAACAAAAAAATAAAACCTAAGAACAATTATTAATTATTAATTTATTATATTGAATAAGTTTTGGAGAGAGAAACAAGGTTTTTAAAGAAAACATCCATTTTAGTAAATAGTTTTTAAACTACCCATTTTAGTAAATAATTTTTTCAACTAATTAACAATTTAAATCCTGTAATATTTTTAATCCTGTAATATTTTTAATCCAAACAGACATTACAAATTTACAATCTAATTAACAATTTAAATCCTGTAATATTTTTAATCCAAACAGACGAGTTCGTCTTGATTTCCTTTTAACATTTACTCCGGTCTTTTTAATGTAGTTAAAAACCCTATCGTTCCTAACTTTTCATGTAATGTACCTGCATCAATTTTTATAAACTTTGCTACCTTATAGTGATGTTGATTACCCCATATATAAAAATCCAATCTTGTGGTAGAAAAGTGGTACTCAATTGAATATTTAGTGATTTTTATTTGAACACCTGGGAGGAGAATATCAAATAAGGTTTTTACATATACTGACCAGATTTACTTGGAGAGTGTTGATGCAACAAATAATAGACCAAAGATAGTAGCTTGGCTGGTTAGGTAAAAGGGTTGAAGGGTTCAACTTTGCCTAACGTAGGTCGTGGGGTCCCCCCACGTTTGCAAGACGTGGAGAGAGGTTCAGTAGTTTATTTTTATTGTTTGCTGAAGATCCTCCTCTGAAGTGTGTTCAGATTCGGATGAATGAGCAAACGGAATGTGTGTGTTGGATGTGAAAGGAAGTAACTCGCATGAAGCAAGTACTCGAAGTGAATGACCCGAGATTTCAGGAATCAGGGCTGGCCTGCTGTGTCCTGCTTAGTAAATGAAGTGTCTAATATATAGGAGAAGACATCACTCAAAGAGGAATGCATTTGACTAGTGACCATGCTTGTAGTGGGGGTTTTGCCCTTTTTGGGGGTTGAAGGCTTTGACCTGCGGGTAAAAGAGTGTGTTCTGTGGATCCGTGTTGCTTTTGCGGCTGGTGAGTTGGTGAGGCAATCCGGAGATGTGACCATTTACTGTTCTCGTATTGCTTTACTTCATCTCCCCAGCTTTTCAACCCTTGAACCGTTTAACCTTTTGAGCATTCATGTATTTACATCATTTTATTTGGTCTTGGGCTACCCCGTCATCAGAGAGAGAATGGATCAAACTTACAAATTACTGTTAACGCTTTAGTTACAAGTTTTTATACAATATTTTGGTAGTTCGCTATTACAAACATATTATATATTGGACGGTAGACATATTTAAATTATATTTCTAGAAATACAAATAATTTTATTGTTGTTATAAAAGCATAATCATTTTACCTTTGTTTTTTCTATGAACTTTTACATTCTCTTTACCAATTTTATATTTAGACCTACCTGCATAATAATTTTTATTTTTCTGAAAGGAATATTAATGATGGATATTGTGAATGAGTTCAGACGGGGGACGTAAGAAGGTAGTCACGTGGCATACGGAGAACATGATAAGAACATAGTACATCAAACATATGGGCTTTAAGATTAGATGAATCTCAACACGCCACGTCACTAAATCACTACCCTCTTAAAGAAAAATTAATTATAAAACTTTTCTCTCTCCAATTTTCAATCTCTTTCCAGATGGCCGGTATATAAACATTTCAATTATTATTTTTTCCCAAAACAAGAAAATTTTCTCGATGTTTTATTTAAGGTCATAAAAGTAATAAATTTTCTGAAATCATGTCCTAAAACAGTAAAACATTATACCCATGGCTTTATAGCCTAGTGGTATTTTGGGGGTGGGATAAGACTTTGGACTAATAGGTCCTGGGTTCGATTCCCACATGGGGGGTTTTCCCATATTTATTGGGTTTCCTCCTGAATTGGTGTATAGGCATTATGCCTAATGGAGATGGATATGATCGGGTGGTTCCGCTGGTGGCACGATGATACTCCAGTAGTCCGTCAGTGATCCAAATTTGCCGTTCAAAAAAAAAAAAAAAAAAAAAAAAAAAAAAAAAAAAACATTATACGTTGTTAATTTAAACCGTGTGTTTTTAATTAGAATAAATATGAAAACATAGAGGTTTAGAGAAACATAAAATATAGTTTACTGTACCATTTATTATACGTGACTAAAATAAAGCTTAGTTAGAGTAAATAAAAATTCAACGAAGCAAAATGAAATTAATCCAAAAGTATCTAGAAACTAAAAAAAAAATGATAAAAAGAAAATCTAGAAGTAGGGCATGCCTCTCACTCATTAAATTTATTTAGAGCATTACTTAAGTTCATTCCCTATCGACTAGCTTCCAAAATTCCATGACTTTATTAGATCTAATTAAAGTAGAATAAGTTGTTTTTAATCTATAAAATTTGAAGATACTTAAGATAAAATACAACTCATGCGTATAATATCCAATATAAACTATACAATTATATTTATTTAATCTAAGAAAATGATTAATTATTGTAAGTATAATATATTAAATTATTAATTTGGATAAGAAAACAAACAAAACATGCTTTATTTCACAACTAGGACTAGAATATTGATGATTTAATAATAGTTAGTGGATCCAACTCTCCTAATGTTCAAATACTGGGTAACATTTATCGATGTAAATTAATACAAAGCCTCACCTCTAATGATGGCTAATTGGCTATCGTCTTTATTCTTTATTTTTTTTAGCTTTATATTGAATTTTAATGGAAATATATATAAAAGTATATTTATACAGGCAACATTATATTTTATGAGGTTTATAGTTGAATTTTAAAGGAAATATATATAAAAGTATCAGAGGCATCTCTGATAATTCACGTACCCTGTTCGAGTTTTAAAAAATGTGTCTTTCTGTTATGTTTTGTTATTATTAAAAAAATTAAATTAGTATTGGGCTCAATAAATCTAATTCCAAGTGGGCTAAGTTCTAAACCATAAAAAATGATTTGTAAATTTGCTTATATTGGAAGTGGTATGTTTTTACTATTTAAAAAAAAACATATATATATCGGATTCTTTTTAAATTGCATGCCCCTTGAAATCGTGGGCCTTGTGCGGAGGTTCTCTCCGCACACCATCAAAGCCTCCCATGAAAAGTATAATTATACCTGCAACATATAAAATATCTAATAATATAGTTTAAAATTTGAGCTTTCAGATAGTTAGATTAAGTTTGTTCATATGTAAATCAATATCAGTTTTTTTTTTTCACATATGAAATTTACTTTTATCATTTTGATCCAATGACGATGATTGATGTCTAATATATGGACGGATATTATAAAATTGATGATTAAATTTTTCTCACACACTTCTTAAAAAAGTTTGATTTTTTTACTTGACAAGTGATCACACATACACATACCATTATATATAAGAAGGATAAGAAATAAAATATTTACGTGAGAAACATAAATAAAAGAAGTTCAGATTTTTATACATAATAATCGTTTTCATTAGAACTAATACATAAAATTAATAAAGATTACTAAATATGTTCGAAATTATAACATAAATCATGAACCGAAATGATAAATTTATTATAAACTGTAAATTCAACAATGAAACAAAGTATCACCACGTTTATCATGATTATTAACTAAATCAAGTGCCATGTCCAAGTATATGTAATTAAAATCTGTAGTAGTGTATAATAATGTAACGTGACTGAATTACAATTCTAGCCCCACCCAAAAAAAAGAAAAAAATTAAAAAAACATGCAAGTTGTTTTGTATCACAAATTAGAAACGTGTATCTCACAAGTTTTTGTAAGATTTCTAACCCAATAATGTGTACATCATAAAATTAATCTTTCTCTTGTTATTACTTGATCACATGTTGAATTGCTGTTTGAGAAACCAAATTTCTTCAGCGTTCCACATATTCTCGGAGAGATCATCACCACGGTTGCCACCGTCGGACCATTGGTTGTTTTGCTCTATCATAGATTGGTAATCCATCCATGGATTAAAGTAACCCGACGGGCTAATCAAGGTGTCGGTAAACTCGTTACCAATCGGATTGTTTTGTTTAATAAAATTTTGGTTTAGGCTATGATTCGCTGGAAAGTAGCAATCGGTCATGTCCGAGCCAGGTGACACGGCGGTGTTGCTTGAGTTTTCGGGTGTGTAGCTAGGGGTGATTTGGGTATTTCCGAAATTTGATGACATGTTGCCACAGTTGTTATGGCCTTGGGGCATTACCAATTGGCTTGTAACAATATTGTTACTTTGGTTGAGTGGGTAGGAGTTTGTGGTAGCTCCTGTAGAGGTGGTGGTGGAGGAGGACGAACAACCTGTGGTGGTGGTGGTAGTGGTAGTCGTGGTGGCAGCCGCCTGTATCCGCTCCACGAGGCGTGGCATCCAAAGATACCGCATGGTGTCCTTAAATTGCTTGCTATTCACGTCACATTTTAATTGTTTTGCATGTTTTTGAACTCTTGTTCTCCAATAATTCTTGATCTCGTTGTCAGTTCTTCCTGGCAAGTGTTGTGCTATTTTTGACCATCTATAAATAATAGTAACAAATAATCGTTATATAATTAAATCCTTATAAATAAGATTATATATATAATAAACATTAAAAACCGCTAAAAAAAAACATACCTATTGCCCCAACGAGAATGAAGTTCAAGAATCATAAGTTGTTCTTCGAGAGTAATATTTCCCCGTCGAACATCTGGTCGGAGATAATTCAGCCACCTTAACCGGCAACTTTTTCCGGTCCTTTTGAGTCCTGTTTAAATTTAATATATGTTTTTTTTTTAATATACAAACAATGTAACAAAAATAAAGAAAATACATTGAAGATAGAATGAACCAAATTATTGGTAAAGTTTATAGACGTTCATTATACCCTAAAAAGCACTTCTAAATTCCATCATTCATTCTCTTTCTATAAACTTTATGAAGCAATCAAATTTATTCACTTTTCTTTTCTTATAAAATAAACCAAATAAAATGAAAACTGATCGGAATATTCCTTTATGCATGGATGATGGTTTGCCGGAACAAGGGGCGACAAGATCACCACAACAATTAGTTTAAATTTATGTATAAAATCTGATTTCTTGTAATAAAAAACATAAGTTTGGAGTTGTAACTGATAGAGAAGAGAAGAAAACGTATATGATCGATGACTCAAAGACATACCAGCGCATCGAGCGAGCGAGTTCCAGCGACCTTCGCCGTGATGGGCGATGTAATTGATGAGAGTAAAATCTTCTTCAACAGTCCAAGGGCCTCTTCTGAGGTCTTCCATCATGTTCATTTGATCATCTTCTTCGCTACCACCCATTTCCACACTGTTGTTGCTGCTGCTGTTCATTTGATCGATCTTCTTCTGTTTGATGTGTGTGTGTGTTTTCGGTGTTTTTGTGTGAGAGAGAGAGAGATGTAGAATTTTTTAGAGAGAGAGAGAGAGAGAGAGAGAGAGAGAGGCTATTGATAGTCTAGATTGTGTTTTTTCCGCTTAGTACAGGGAGAGGATAGGGTTTATATAGAGAGAGAAGAAAAAAGAATCGTGTGTGTATTTAGTGTGTGAGAGAGAAAGAACGAAAGAGAAGGAGAGAGAGAGCCGCAATAGTGAGGCTGTGGGTGGAAAGAATTGATTGAAAGCTAAAATTAACAAATAAATATGATATTATTACAATATATTTATGTATTTTCATCATATATAAATAAATAGATGTTATATGTTTTCTATGATGTGTCGGGATGGTTGTTTTTTTACAGATTATATGTAAAAACATTAAAATATTACACATATTATTATGATTTGGTGTAAAGTAATATCATATGGGATTTTACAAAATGTGTACTCTGAAATGACTAATAAAACAAAATAAGTTAGATATGGATTGAAGTATATTTTGTGGATCACTCATTACATTAGTATATTTTACACGTAATAGTTCTGAATTGTTTAAAACAACATTAAAAAATGAATCAATATATCACATGCAAATGTTCAATAGTTCAAGTGTCAACTTTGTGGAAAAATAATAATTGGAGGAGTGATTTACATATGTTAAGATCAGGGGTGTGGATGGAGCCCCATGGGGCTTTATCAAGTCCACATAGGATCCACGTCAGCGATGGAGCCCCCTTTAATTTAGATCATTCAAAAAAATAATTAAATTAAGATCCATAAATGATTAGAATATCAAGTCCTTCATTCTCAACAAAAACACAAAAGGTTAGAAAACACAAATCTGAGGACGTATATTCAAAAGTTGACATGTTAAACACATAAAACATAATAGCCAATTCAACCAACCTATACACGATACATATATGAATTGTGATTACATATTTTCTTCAAGCATGACTCATGGAATTCATGTGCTGAAGAAACAAATACCATAATAGGTTACGAATGGGTACTTGGTTACAAACACTTCTCTTTGGATTATCTTTGACTCTGAATATTTTACGAATCTTGGATCACTATACTAATATCTCCAAAACACACAACATCAGTGTCACCATGGGAAGAGGATTCTCTATAACAACCTTCCTTCGTCAGAACAAGTATCAACTGTAAATATATTTTGCCAAGGAATATCTACAAATATTATAGTTATAGTTTGCATCTTCTCGTATCCAGCTAGATAGCGAAGTCACCTTTTCAAATCTGCAAAAAATATCGATATCTCCTTTTCAAATGATTCAGGGATATTTTTTCTTTTGTCTGTTAAACCAAATAGGCATGACTAACTTTATTATTAAATATTTCCGAAGCTCACTGAGTTAAATAAGAAATTATTGACATTTTGAAATTAATTTGGGTCATGAAAACCAAAGAGGGTTAACGTACGTAGGAACCAATCATTCGTCTGCTAATTTCGTTAAATATGTTCATAGGTTTAACCAGGAATATAATCGAACTTGGTTAGAGTAAAAAGAAACACATTAGTTTTTGTTAATTTCGCTTCATTTAAAAAATTCACCGTGTTATTTACTATTTATTTTAGAATTTTAACTAAACTGAACAAATATGAAAAGACACATAGTTAATAATAATAAATAAAGTTTAAAAAATAACACGTGTGCTGTGATCTAGTTGATAAAGTCGGCTTCGGAGTTTGACACTTTGACTTTATTGGCTTTGTTGGATTTGTGTTGCAAAAGTGAGAAATTATAAAAAGATGGTAGGGCCCCATAAATTATTATTATTTCTACTTTCCTTGCATAAAAGAATAGCGATTCTGTCTTTAATTTTGAGTTCCCATTTGTTATAAAGTCATTAAATAATAAAAATAAGAAAAAAGAACCCATTAGCAATATCCAATATTTGTGATTCTTTACATACATTAATATCTGCCATTAATGTTTTATTGACAAAACTTTTGGTTGTTAAATCTGCCGTCGTTGCAGCTAATTAATAAAGTCGACACGACACAACATAATTAACAGGAATCGGCTTATATTATAGAGACACTAGCCAAAATCAATAGGAATCGGCTTAAAGACAAAAGCCTAGCTAGCTTATTAATGGAGGGCAAAACAGTTACTGCTTCGAAGTGTTATAGGTATAAGATCAAAACCCGTACAACTTAGTTAACGTCCTTTTAATTTGTATTTACTCCAAACGAATGGGTTGAGTTTGGTTGCACTTGGATTCAAGATGGCTCTCCAAGATTGACCTTATTTACAGTGCCGAAGTTTGACATTTCCGATCGGGAGTCAAAACGTATAGCGCCCCTGCTTGTTTAGACGGTCATAGGTAACTAATGATATTTTGAATGTTAGGGTTATGCTTTCAAGTACTTGAAGAATGTGATTCTTATCGGAAAGAAAAAAATAAGTTAAAGAATAGGGGCTAGATGTGTAATATGGTGTTCTTTATAAACACCCTCCATATGTAGCCCTAATCACAATTCTACAATCTAATACAAGCCTCTATTTTTCTCTATACTAGTTTGACATGATATCAGAGCAGTGTTTCTGATTTTTGAAAAAGCTTTGCTCGTCATCTACAATCCATCACCCAGCAAATTCAACCTCAAGCCAGAAAAAAAAAACCAAAAACAAAATCAAACTCCGAACAAATCAAACCCATAACAGCCACTGTTTTTTCACCGTCGCGGCCCTTCTTTTCACCGCTGCTTAGGAGATTAGGGCATCCTTCTGCTGGGTATCTACATCTTTTACTCCCTGAACTCTTCCCGTCAAACAGTACATTAGACTGTGAAACATGTGCCTTAGCCAAAAGCCATAAAAAACCATCAAACCAAGTAATACTAGGGTCAGTGAACGTTTCTCACTAATACATTCAGATGTTTGGAGTGTAGCTGAAACTAATGGAGGTCAAAATCTTCGTTTTTTCCTATTATTTGTTGATGACCATACCCGGATGACATGGGTGTATTTTTTAAAACATAAATCTGAAGTCTTTGACAAATTCAGATTGTTTTACACCATGGTCCAAACTCAATTCAAAACCAACATTCAGATCTTACGATCTGATAATGGAGGGGAGTACGTTAATAACTCCATAAAACAATTTATTCAAGAGAGGGGAATGATTCACCAAACCACTTGCCCGAAACACCCAGAACAAAATAGTGTAGTTGAGCGAAAAAATAGCATTCTGGTAGAAATGGCCCGCCCTTATGCTTGAATCCAAAGTCCCTAAATCTTTTTGACCCGAAGAGCTATAAATACAACCGTGTATCTCCTTAACCGTTTACCAAACAAATCCCTTGACCTAAAAACTCCCCTAGATACCTTATCCACATTCACCAAACTACCTCCACCTCTTACCTTACCACCTCGAGTCTTTGGGTGTATAGCTTTTCCCCTTATACCAAAACCGAATGATCCAAACTTGACCCATGTGCCGAAAAATGTGTCTTTGTTGGTTATGGGGTGAATCAGAAAGGATACCGATGTTATAAACCATTACGACGTCATGTGATTACCATTGTCCACTATGACTTTCTTGAAACAGAATATTACTATCAGTCCCATCTCAGTGGTCAGGGGGAGATTGAGCATGAGGACTCACTGAATTGGTTGAAGTGGATTCCATCCGCAACCGAAGACAATTCATCTCATATCATATCTCACACCCCGACCGCGTAATACAACAAACCGCGGCGGAAACGTCGGGGAGTGTCGTAGCAGAATCATTGTTTCACAACACATGGTAATTGAAGTTTTGTTTTATTTCATTAATTGTCTCATTGTTTTGATACAAACCAAATAATTACAGCAATTGTCTTTCAAGTTTTAAGTCACTAAAGCCCGCGTCCATCCTATGTGTAGCAAGCAATCAAGAATCATCACATAGTATAACCTGAAACATATGTGAAAATAGTAAGCATAAAAATGCCGCCGAGTATATAGGTTTTGTATGTCAAATTCATGGCCTTGAATTCATATTGCAATACCTCGACCAACTACTAGAGTTGTCGAGTATGTACCTTGAAATCAAAAGTGTTTAATGTTGCAATATGTTTTATCAACTTTACAAGTTGATATATGTAAAACCAAAACCATTATAGCCATGAATCTTGACCGAAAACATTTGTCTTTGTAAAACCAAGTAGTAAAACAGTTTTTGAAAGTAAACATTGTATGGTTTATATCTTTAAGTAAACCTCGTTGTGTGACATCGTTTGAAAACATTCGTCCATAATCGTTCAAATCGTTCAATCGTTTAAATCGTCCGTGTTTTAATAGTGAAATACAACTTTTGGTCGTTCTTTCAAGAATACATTCAAACCTGTATGACTCGATATACCACCCATGGGGTATCTTTAATAGGCCCTGAAAGACTTCTTTAACAAGACTAACAAACCAACACATGATTTGTTAATCAGAAAACAGTTTCTGTCGTTACCCACATTACCCACCAAAGGGATAGTCCGATAACGTGATTTGTCAGATCCTATGGTACCATAACATACTACTGGTCGGCTTGATCATATTTAATGAATGTCATTCGAATTTCTTTCGACTAACGCCCCAACAAGTTCGTTCACATTATTGAAATCATCGTGTTTTATATAAACCATAATCATTGTTTTGAAAACATGAAAAGCATTTAGCACATATAAGTCACCCCAAAACAATTGAAAGCATAAAAGAGCGGAGCTATGTACTCACTTGAGATTGCAAGTATCCTTTATTAAGTGTCCTAACAAAGCTCGGGAAATTAAGGAATCAAGTGGCACCTAGTATCAGACCACTATGTTAATAAACGGGACCTAAATCGGGAGATCGGGTAGAATGAGGTCTTGTAAACCAAATGAGTGTTGGAACTCATATGATATGGTTTAACAAATCCCACATTCTGATTTGAAACCTATCCTAAGTACTTATGATCCGTTATGACCCGTTAAGGTAGTTTACGCTATTTTAACGCGTCATTTGCGCAAATGCGCGTTCGGATGGCCTAACTAGTCCTATGATAAGTATTATATGCCTACACATGTTTAATAATGTTGCATAATCAGTTTAAGTGTAAAAATTTTGGTTACATATGCTTAACTTGAGATTATGCGCAAAAAGGGCATTTTTGTCATTTTCCTAAGGCATATAAACTACCTATCATACAACTAATTAAACTAAGTGACCATAAGGTATAACCTTGGAAGGTTATTCCCTATACAACTATGGTCACAAAATATGTTTTGTCGAATCCTAATGATCAACCAAACGGGTCGGGTTCGAAAGTCTAAGCGGTTGTCAAGACCGCTTGAACTACGACCCTAAATAAACACTAAACTTAGAAGTGATGAGTTAAACATGTTAAAACATGTTTAACTAAGTGAGAAAACTGATTTGGTATCAAAACAAAGTGTTTTGATACCGAAAATAGTTTCATCATAAAATGCACATAATCGTGCATTTTGACCGAAACTTTGACTCGTCACTTCGACTAGTCAACGTAGTAATCAGTAGGTATAGTCGCAAGGGACTATAACCATCGTGATTACGCTCACGTTGCAAAGTTTAAACGAACTTTGACTTGACCAAATCATGGTTAAAGCAGAAAGTCAAACACTGTTTGACTTTCTTGCTTAAAGTAAATAACAAAGCATGAAAGAACACTTACAAGTGTCCTAAGCTTGGAAAAATGACTAAGAACGCTCAAGTATGAGGCCTCCAACTAAGTGTGGTAGCCTCAATCAGAGCAAGAGTGAAAGAAAGAAGAAATGAGAAATTTGTTAAATGAATGAAGTTGGCTATTTATACTAATCCTTGAATCATAGGATGATGACAAGTGTTTATGTGTTGTCCAAGGATTAATCTCATCCCTACAAGTGTTTGGACCAGGTTACAAGTCTTGGGGAACACTTAAATAGCCCACAAGATTGCAAAAACCAAGTTGGAAATCAGTTTGCAACATCTGGGAAGCTGTTTATAAAATTCTGAAACATGGCATCTGTCGCGTGTCACGCCAGAGCACTATGGCTCCCTCGCGTGGCGTGAGGGGAGCTGTTTTGCCAAAAGTTTCATTTTTGACAGTTTTAGTCCCTGCAGCATGTTTTGATGGTTTCTGACGCGTATAACCCCCGTTAACCCAATTTCAAGGCTCTACAAGGATGTTAAAGAATATGGGACTTGAAATATGCTTGAAAATATCATGGATGTCGGTTCGTTTGGCCGTACGATCGCCTTTTTCAGTTAATTATGACGAAACTCGAACGAACGCGAAAACGATCCAAATTGCGCGATGAATGGTATTTTTGCATTCCTATCACTAAAATAAAATATTTTAGTGATTACAAAAATTTTTGGATGTCCGGATGTGGTCAGAACGCAAGATATGCATGAAAATGCATACTTTTGCAGTTTTTGACGCTTTTAGTCCCTGTGATCAAATAAGCGTATTTTTCGCATACCGAACCCCTCAAAACTTATTTCTGAGCTATGTTAAAGGTATTTAGGGTATGTTTAGCGTAGGATCTTGTTCCGGAATGTAGGTTGCTATGCGAATTGACAGACTTTTGTAGTTTGTCGCAAATAGTCCCTGTGATCGAATAAACTTGTTTTTGCCATACCAAACCCTTCAAAACTTATTTCTAAGTTATGTAAAGGTTATTTAAGGTATGTTAAGCTTATGTCACTATTTCGGAGTGTACGTTTCGTTAAACTGATTATGTTTGTGTAATAGTTTACGTAAAACTTCCAGAAAAGCTTCTCGAGAGTTCGGAATTATACGAAATTTGATATGTGTACTTGTCATATGTAATTGTACAAATCCTGAGAATTAAACACAAGATTTCATTGGATTTGTAATTGTATGATGGTCGTATAGGCACAAATGTCAAATCATACATCCACACATACTAAGCCTGTCGGAAGTGTCACCCAAGAATCATCCAGATTGGTGTTCGAGGTAAGTGATTCTCCAAACCTTGAAAATTTGCCAAACCTTGAGAATTTGCCAAACCTTGAAAATTTGCTCGAATCTGATCCAGTTATCACTAACAATCATGAAAGTCACGAGATAATGGAACAGGTGGAGACTACTGAACAGAACAATGCAGTCCAAGGAGAGGTAAAATCAAATGAACAACATGATGGAGGCTTTGGAACAACACCGCGAACATATGTTCTACCTCCTAGAGCCAATAGAGGGGTTCCTCCAAAACGGTACTCCCCAGAAAGGGAAGTCATAAATTCAAGGTATCCTATACCTAATATGGTTGATGGGAACTTATCTAACAGTGCAAAAGCATTTGTTACCTCCTTATATTCCGAACAAATACCAAGTTCCGTACAGGAAGCCCAGGGTAAGAAGAACTGGAGAGAAGCAATGGAAACAGAAATGCATGCTCTTATGAAAAACAACACGCGGGAGAAGTGCACTCTTCATAAAGGGAAGAAAACAGTTGGATGTCGGTGGGTGTTTTCAATAAAATATAAACCAGATGGTTCCATTGGATGATACAAAGCTCAGCTCGTAGCCAAGGGTTACACTCAGAGGTATGGGATGGACTACTCTAAGACATTTTCTCCAGTCGCAAAAATGGACACCATCAGAGTCCTCTTCTCCGTGGCAGCCAATAAGGAATGGCCGCTCCACCAGTTTGATGTTACAAACGCATTTCTTCATGGAGACCTGATGAAAGAAGTCTACATGGAAGCACCTCAAGGTTTTTTAGGGAATTTTAAAGAAAGGGAAGTATGTCGGTTGAAAAAAGTCTTTATACGGGCTAAAACAATCTCCTCGGGCATGGTTTGGAAAGTTCACTTTGGCCATGAAAGAATATGGTTATCACCAAAGTAATGCTGATCATACTTTGTTCCTCAAGAGAAGAAACCGCCTTGTAAGTTGCTTGATCATATATCTAGATGACATGATTATTACCGGAAATGATGTAGAAGAAATAGCACAGCTGAAAAAGAATCTATTCTCAAAGTTTGAAATGAAAGACATGGGGAACCTCAAGTACTTCCTCGGAATAGAAGTTCTCAAGTCTAAACGGGGGATCTTCATCTGCCAAAAGAAGTATGTCCTTGATCTCCTGTAAGAAACCAGGTTGATTGATTGTAAACCAGCATATACTCCAATGGTGCTGAACCACAAACTTCACATGGAACTTATGGAGAGCTTGTAGACAAAGAAAGGTATCAACGGCTCATGGGCAAGTTAATTTATCTCTCTCACACTCGCCCTAATATAACTTATGCTGTTGGAATGGTAAGTCTGTTTATGCACCAACCACAAGTTGCCCACATGGAATCTGCTCAGAGAATTTTAAGGTATCTCAAGGGGACTGCAGGCCATGGAGTGTTGTTCAAACCGAATGGACATTTAAATGTTGAGCTCTACACTAATGTCGACTGGGCCGGAGATAAGGGAAACCGAAGGTCAACACCAGGGTACTTCTCCTTGGTCAGTGGAAACCTTGTTACCTGGAGATATACGAAATAGAAGGTGGTCGCTTTGTCAAGCATAGAAGCTGAATTTAGAGATATAGCTCTCGAGGGTTAAGCGAAGTTCTTTGGATCAGGAAGCTACTAGAAGACTTTGGTTTTTCCCAAAGGGAACCTAGTAAAGTTATGTGTCACAATACGACTACAATACAAATCTCAGAAAACCCAGTTCAACATGATCGAACAAAACATGTGGAGGTAGACTAACATTTCATCAAGGAGAAACTGGAGGAAAGAATCATAGAGCTCCCATATGTATCATCAAAAGATCAACTCGCAGAATATTCTTACCAAGACTGTCAACGGAAACACTTTTAGTAGCTGCTTGAGCAAGTTAGGTATTGGTGACCCCACTACTCAACTTGAGGAGGAGTGTCGGAAAGAAGAGAATAAGGGGCTAGATGTGTAATATGGTGTTCTATATAAACACCCTCCATATGTAACCCTAATCACAATTTTACAATCTAATATAAGCCTTTATTTTTCTCTATACTAGTTTGACATATCTTACTGTTTTGAAGGGTTAAACTGAAATGGAAATTTAGGGTTTTTTTATCTCGAATTTCATTTTTATAATTATTTTCACTGAAATTCTAATTTTTAATAGTTTCCATGATAACTTTTAGATAAACGGATAATGGTTACCGTTAAAACAACAAGATTATGGCCGGTTAGAGAGTTCTAGATCCGCCTCAACTAGAAGCTTCCTGGGTATTTACAGACAAAGAAGCACCATCAGCCTTAACACAAGAGGTGGCCTCCTGCGTTTTGACTATCGCGTGAGAATCTGTAAAAGGTTATTGAATGTTCACAAGTTTAGAGAGAATTAAGTATAGAGAGTTCTAGAGAGAGGGAGAGAGTGAGAGTGTGAATACCTTTGTAAGATGTGAGGAGTGCCCTTTATATAGGCACGGCTTCCCGCCTAGTGAGCAACCTCCTTTACAGCTCATCCTCCCATTCGGGTAAGTCTTATCCTCCAAGGTGTAGTATAGGTTACCTTGCCTTTTATGTGAAAGTCAGATTTTGTGTGTCTCAAGGAGACTTTTACATGCTTTTGGATAATGTCACATCGAGTTGACTTTGCAGTCTTAGAACTTGAGATATGTACAGTAGTTGAGCTTCCGACTGTTGCCACATATGTTTCTACTTCCTTCTTATCTCTTCTATCTCCACTAAGTGGGAGCTTATGGGTACCGACGTCATCAGCCCCCAGTCATAAGTATCTATAGTGTGGGTATGAGTGCTTATGACTTTATATAATGTAGTGTAGGATCAAACTTTTGACGGTAAGCTGTAGTAGTATGAAGCTTATCTATAGAATTTATTTTTTTCGAAGGACCTAGGAGCTTCAGAGCATGGGCCTAATGTTTCGTTACAAAAGTTAGAAGCTATTAGGTTAAGGTGGAGAATCTATGAGCTTGAAGCAGTTTTCGGGCCAGGCTATTAGCTACAAGCTTCATGCAGGAGCTATTAGTTGGAAGCTATTGTGTGTGAAAAATGTTTTGCAAATATTTGTACCATCATTTTTTTTTGTTTTCGATTGTGCCTTCTTGACATCACTTGCATGTGCCACTTGCATTGGACGACTTCAATGTGACTGATGGGACATCTGCAGCAGGGGAGGGTATGATTACCCTATGCTTCCAGTTGTCCATCGGATTAATCCCAGCCTATCTTCAAAATTTGAAATTAACTCACCTTTATAACCTACCACCTTAGTTATCCATCTTCCTCTAGTTTTCTTTGCAAAATCTCTAATTTTTTCGGTGTTCACGTGCTTCAATAAATCGATAAGTCCTTCCTGCTTCTAGGTTTTACTTTTCCATGGCCATTAGTTCAAAAATGATATTTCCATTCAGTATACCAAGTTGTCTCAAGTTATATCGATTGGTTATGTGTCGGCCATTGTATTAACCAGTCTTTCATTCCAGTAGTCCCTGATGATAAAGTTCCGGCAAGCAAGTGTCGCGAAAGTAAAGTAGTTCTTTATGCTCACATCTTAGAGCATACTAACCTTCGGTGTCTGTATTCAAACTTTTTCTTAGAGGTTCTTAAGTACTACCGCCTTTCCCTTCGTCAGTTGGCTCCGATAGGAGTTTAAAGAATTATGTATTTTGAAATTACTTGTCATGTTTGAGTTATGAACCTCGATTAAGACGTTCTATAGGTTCTTTCATCTTGCCCGTAATAGAAGTTGGTTTACAATAGAGAAAACTCAGTGTGAGGTGGCGTTGATAACCAGAACGGCCGGTTTTACTTCTTCGTGGAAGGATCAGTTTTTCATTGTGTCCGATGCTCTGATTCCTTTTGCCATTTCATGGTGTAAGTTTTACTCTTCTCTTAATGAGAAAGTGCCTAAGACCTCAAACCTTGAACTAGAATTATCATGAAGAGTTTCTTGTGTTTTAGGGATTAGTGCTAACTTATCTGATCCATCTCCCAAGCCTTCATTTGTTATTGATGGGATGGGTATGTCCCATTTTTTGGTTTGTTTCTGTTATTATCATGCTTTCTAGTTTCTAATGTGTTTTCTTGTATGTTTTTGCATAAATGAGTGCCTTGGATTTTATCTTGCTTTATGACTTGTCAAATGTTGAGATGGTTCCCAAGGTGGCTCTAGAGGTCGCCCTTCTATTACTCGTCGGACCGAGCATGTTCGTTTCTTTGGCTCATTTACAAGTGTTATTACTTAGACTATCATGGAAGCTTCTAAAGTCAAAAAATCTTCTCGTCCTCCCCGGAGGTTGACTAGAGCAACTGCTTCTAGTTAAGTGTCTTAATCTTTTTATCCTATTTCGATTGACAAATGGGTGGAGTGTGATGCAAATTTGATAGCAACCATGACAGGGGTTAATCTGGTTAAGGCTAAAATGACTCAAAGTGGTGTGCATATCTCTTAGATGGAAGATAATTCTGCTACACCTAGTCAGGTTAGCATGGAGTCTATGCTCAACAAGCTAAATGAGGGGAAGAGGATAGTTGGTGGGAAGAACGATTGTAATAACATGGGGTCTAAGTCTTAGAAGGCAGTGGAGAATGGTGTTGTGACTGGTGCTTCTCATTTGAGGAGTGTCTTGAGAAGAGTGTTGAAGGTGAAGCTTCAAAGTCTATGCAACGAGAAAGTAAGGATGTAGTTGACAATTAGAAGTCTTTGATTGAGAAGCTTGCAACAAACGAAGCTTCTGATGTTGAGGTTGAAATCTTTGTTCCAAATTGGTAGGTTTGTCCCACTGCTACTACTAAATGGTATTGTTTGCCAAGAGCTCCTGATGAACCTTGCTACTCCTACCGAGAAGCAATCCTTAAAGAAGGCTCCTAATGATGAGGTTATGAGGAAGATTATTCTTGATGCTGCTTGTTTGATCACGGTTCTCCCTGAGGGTGTTCAACGGTGGAATGAGATGGTTCATGATTAGAAGGATATCAAAGCTTCTCAGCAAAAGACTGAAGCTGAGCTTGAAGAGATGATGAAGGAAGTTGCTGCCCTGCAGGCCAAAGAAGAAGATCTCATTCCAAAGTATTGAAAATATTTCCTAAGTGTTGTACAATTTTCAAGCGTAACTTGCCAAGGAAAAGTTGAGCTGGGTGTGGAGAAGGTCAGGTCGGCTAAGGAGAAGGTTAAGTGAAGCGGTGATGAACGAGCTGAGGCAACAAGTGGGTTGATACTTTGGACAAGAAATGGCTTATTGAAGCTCTGGAAGACCTTCCTGTCCATAAGCCTGATAATGGGAAGGAGTTTGTCGAGGTTGTTAAGGCCATGGAGCTTATGTCATTTCCCTATGTGGATGCTCTTACCTGCTTGGCTGATTAACATGTGTCTGTGCTAGAAGTGTTGGAACCTCAAGGCTTGAAGAAGGAGTTGTGTGAGAGGCTCTTCTCTATAGCTTCAACAAAGAGGATGCTTTTCGAGGAAAGAGACGAGGAAGAAAGGGACCCGGAGCTGATGTCGTGTGGATTATGTATATTAATTTAATAATATTGGGCACACTTAAGTGCATTAACTTAATAACTTAGGAACACGATTCTCGAGTTTTAAATTTATAAAAATGATTTTTAGTTAAACGAAACACACACAACGGGCAAAGAACCCATCGCGTATACTATAGTTTTGGATAAGAACCAAGTATCGTCCAAGGAATATGCTCCCCCTACTCAACCGGTTACTATTATCATGACCATTCTTATTTGTAGTTATATTAATAGACTAAAACAGTAGTAAAGGACTCTTGGATAAGTCTTTCTTAATTAATATAGTTTATTTTATAAAATGAGGAATATATTCAAGTCTTTGATTTTATCTTTTAATTAGATTAGAAGTGGCCTTCTTGGTCCGGTCACCAATTTCCCTCAATCTTGTCACAACATATCGATAGACCGGTAGGGAAATATTTCTTTCCTCTTAAACATAATGAACCTCCCCTAGCCTTGCGACTAGTAAATGATATGCCACAATAAGATTGGCTTAAGACCGTATTGGTTATATTGTCTTTTTATAACTTAATTAATAAGTTATTGCATTTTAAGCATAACAAAAGGGATCATGTTTAGGGATCTTTTAACTTACCGAAGCGATTTAGATATCAAATTATAATTTACTAAATAAGAGAATAGGTTCCATTTCACCAGTTATCTTCTATTCCACCGGATTGCAATATTCCCCCATAAATTCATTATCTTAACTTTTCACCCCAATAGGATCTTGGTGGATTACCATAAGGCTTCCCAAAGTATCTCGATGAAATATTTGAAGCCTTTTATTATCCCCAAGATCTAGTTCAATACCATAAGTTTGTCACCCGAATCTGGCTCAATACAAGAAGTCTACATAATAATAATCTTAATAAACCAAGTTCGGATTTCCCTTATTAGTATATGGGTTGTTACACGCCATGAGTGTACTAATAAGCTTAACCTCCATAGTTTATTAAGCACACCGGATCTGACTATGGGTACCAGAAGCCATACGCACACCTTAGTCAGGTTAAGTTAGGTTAAATTAATATAGTTAAATTAAGATGTTAAGTTAATTTAATTTCAAAGGGGTCATGTAATCCTGCCATAAAAGATGATAAAGCAAGAATTAGTAAAGGATAAACACATTAAATAACATAAAAGTACTATATTAATAAGATGAACTAATCCAAGAGAGGAGACATAGAGATTGCAACCATATGAAACACTTTCACCAATGGCGATTACCACACTCCATGATCTTCAAGCTCTAGCAAAAGTGCAAGTATGTGTGCAATAAAGTGTCTCTCAACTCCCATCTACTAATATGTTTAGTGAACTAATCTAACAATGCCTTACTCTTAACATGGATGATTAAATGTTGGATGTAGGATCCTAACTTTAGAGAGGTCTCGGTCGGCATGAGGGCCTTCCCTAAGGATCAACCTCTAACTTCAAAGCAAAGGGAAGGGAGCTGAGGAAACATCTTGATAATGGCATACTTGGTTATTGATTAGTCAAGCTCCATGGGTCATCCACACTTTCTCCAAGGAATTATCGCCTTCAAGGGTAAGAGAACAAGGCCTTAGAGGCACAAGTCTATCAGCCTTGGGGCTGCAGCATGACAAGGAACTAGAGAGCAAAGAAGGGCATACCTCAAATGAGTGAATGCGGCTGGTATTTATAGGCTGGTCAAAGGTAGGGGTGCACGGGCGTGCCTTGCACCTGGAATCTTGATAAAAGTTTTGAGAATTTGTCCTTTCTGTCTCCCGGAGTTCTTGGGCATGGGTGTGCCTTACATGCATGGGCGTGCATGCTGAGCTATCCCGAAAACGGTTGCAGGAGGTGTACTCTCGTCTGAAGCTTTTTTCCTCTTATCATTTGTCTTTTATGGGGGCGCAACTGTGCTTGTGATGCACGGGCGTACCTGCCAATTTCTTTTCCTTCCCACAAAGTTGTTCTGATTCTTCTAGAAGACGAGCTGAGGCGAGAGGCATGGTCGTGCTTGGAAGGGCATGGGGGTGCTTCTTGGAAACTTATTATTTTCGTCCATTTTTCACTTTTTTGGCTTCTTTTTGATTTTGGACCTTCTAATCCTGCAAAAACTGAAAAAGAATGATTTAGGTAGTGTTTCCTTTATGAATTGCCTCAAAAAGTGTTCATAAATGGAGGTAATTTTGTATTATAAATATGTTTAATTGACGGTACATTAGGAGCCTTCCAATAAGAATGCTAAAGTGAGTGAGGAGCCTGTGACATTTCCTTACAAGACACACCCACTGATGTTGCTCCTATGTATTCTGTTAGGGTTGAGACAGCTCCCCCCCCCCATCCGAAGACTCTGCTCATGACTTTGATGCGAATGACCTCTACTTCAACTTGAACTTGAAGACTTCTTAGCTGCATGATTAGGTTGGCTCTTGTGGAGAAGCGAGAGGTTCTGTCTCCCTTGATGTATGTTGTCTTGACTTGTGGTTCTTCGATGAATTTCTGTTGTGGTTGTTGTAGCCTTTTCAAAGGCTTTTAATCATGGTTGTAGCCTCTTAAAGGCATTTATTTAGGAATGTATGCTTATAATGGAATAGGAGCTTACCCTCACGGGGGTTCTAGTTTCCTTGTGATATTTGTGCTTTTCCCTATGTTTGTTCTTTATCTTTCTTTGCAATGTCTTAACCTTCATACTGAAACTAGATGTTACAGTTATCTTGCCTTAAATATGTTACAAAAAGAACCGATGCAATTACCTTATCCTGTTGCTTATTCTGTCCACGACTTTAATTCTTTGCGTGGTATATGTTTCACAAGCTTATAACTTCTAACCTAGTGCTTGTGGAGCATATTTGATGTGAGGTACTTACCTTCATTCATGGAGTTATGTTATTACTTAATTGATTCCCATCTATGGAGTAGTATTGTATTGGAAAATCAACCTTTATGCGGGAAGGTATAGCACCTTGTTTCCTGCTGGGCGATATGGCCTAGGAACTCATCCCATTTCATGAGTAGATATAACTTCGGACATCATGGAGCTTATTTAGGAGGAGCTCACCCTTAGGATAGGATAACAAATTTATTTGTCTAAATGTGCTATGGATGTTTCATGAAACTTAAATAGTCGATTACATAGCTTCTTGTTGGTACATTCATGATTAATTTTCTAGAAAATGAAACGCTTCAAGTGGTTTCCATTCCAGTATCAAAAAATCTTCTTACCTTCTATTGTCGCAAGCTTGTATATTCCTCCCTTTTGGGCTTTTTGTAAAACATAAGGACCTTCCCTCTAAGGGCCAAGCTTCCCTTGGTTTTCCTGCTTGCTTGCCTCGTTGTTTCTTAGTACAAGGTCGCCAGGTTTGATGGTCTCTTTTTAGACTCTTGCATTGTAATAACCTTCGAGCTTCTTTTTGTACCTAGCTTCTCTTATATGGGCTGTTTCATGAGCTTCTTCGAGTAATTCTAGGTTAAGTAGGATCTCATTGTTGTTAGTTGTTTTGTTTCTGTGGGTGCTTCACCATGTGCTTACCCCTACTTTGGCTGGGATAACAACTTCAGAACCATAAACTTAGCTATATTGGGTTCTATAATATCTTGTTTTCTCCATAGTTCATATAGCCAAAGGACGCTGGGAAGCTCTTCCACCCAATGTAAACCGTATCTTTCCAATCTTGTTTTCAAGCCTTCTATGATGCTTTGGTTCATTCTTTCTTTCCACCTAGCCGTTTTATTTAGGGTAAGCCACAGAGCTAAGCACTTGTTTGATTTCTAGCTCCTTACACAATGAGCTAAATGGCTTCTCGAGGAATTTCTTTTCGAAAAATTGCTTGCCATTGTCTGTTATCATTTCTTTAGGAAGCACCTGCACACAATTTTTTTGTCAAACGAAGCTGATGATGCTTTTACCCGTGTTTTTTTGCCAATGGCTTGACTTCGGGCTACTTTGTCAAGTAAGCATCGACTACTAATAAAAATTTGACCTGCCTTAGAGCTTTGGGGGAGGGACCCACTATGTGCGTTCCCCATTTGAAAATGACCATGCTCCGATAATCGGGACAAGGTCATGCTTTAGGCTTGTTTTGACAGGAGCATGGACTTGGCAGGGTACACACTTTTGATTTTTTTCCTGAAGTGTATTTGTGCATTGTTGGCCAATAGTATCTCGTGTTCATTAGCTTTGCGACCACGGATCTTGGGCCAACATGTGTCTCACATATGCCTTCATGCATATGAAGTAGCTACTTTGTTCACGGCTGGCATATCTGAGCAGGAGAGAGAGATATCCTTTTTGTAAAGGATGTTTTTTTATTGTGTATTATTTAGCTTTTACCTTCAACCTTGTGTCTTATGTCTCATCCTTGGATAGTTCGAATATGGGAGTCAACCATTTATCTCCTTATTAAACAATTACATCTTGAATTTCTTTTTCATCTATGGATGGTGTTTTGTGTACCCCCATTAGAACCTTCTTTGTTAGGTGTGCGAAGTTGAGGGAAGCTAGCTTGCTTAGGGCATCAGCTTACATGTTCTTCGTTCTTGACACTTGAGTCGCTGAGCAAGATTTGAAGTTGTTCATTAGCTCTTGTACCTTTTCCTTGTATTTGACCAAAGTTGGCTCCCGTGCTACTGACGTGTCGGAGCGAGTACGAATTTTTTAATGTATTTTTAGTACCCTTTTACTCTTTTTTTATCAAGATTTAAATTTATAAAACACGATATAAAACTATCACTCTCTACAACACGCTAGGGCAAGTGCACCCATCGTTGGCGTAGTATAGTGATGGTAAGATACCGAGGTCGTCCAAGGACGCAAGAGCTTTTAATACCGGAATATCGTCGACATCTAATCTAACCAAATATGGATAATTTTTTTTTGTTTTTAATAGATAAGAATAAAGAAACAAAATAAATAAATAAAATAGATAGACAAGATAGAATCACTTGGATCTGACTCGTCATTAGGGGTGCAAACGAGCCGAGCCGAGCCCGAGCTCGACCAGGCTCGAGCTCGAGCTCGTTTAACATATGAAAGCTCGAACTCGAGCTCGGCTCGGGCTCGACTCGTTTAGTATTTATTAATTAATTTATATTAATTATAATTATTATTATACATATAATTTAGTTATTTTTTATATTTATATAAATGGTAATTATTATTATATAAATATATGTTTAATATATTAATAAAAAAATATATAAACAGAAAGCTCGATTAGGCTCGCGAGCCGGCTCGAGCTTGATAAGCGAAGCTCGAGCTCGTTTACTAAACGAGCTTGTTTTTAGGCTCGGGCTTGAGCTCGATCTTTTTTTCGAGCCGAGCTCGAATAGCTCGGCTCGTTTGCACCCCTACTCGTCATTTATGTATCTTTTGATGATTTCCTCGCTTTTAGTTTTTTAAGAGATTATTTTAGTTATTGTGGCATGTCCATCTAATGGAGGCAACGCTACCTTCAGCCATATTGGTATGAGTCAGCATGGATACAGTCCCGCAAGGCCGGATTATTGAAAGATAATTAAGTAAGTAATTAATGCAAAAAGTGACATGTCCCTCTTTTGGAGGCAACGCTACCCCCCAGGGATATTGGTCTGAGTCAACAGGAATACAGTCCCGCAAGGCCGGTTTAAAGCTTTAATAGTAGTTAGTTTATATGGGATTACAAGCCATTCTTACTTCCCCCGATTTGATGCTATCTGCCTTAAGGGAAGTTGATGTGCGTAAAATACAACATATAAATTACATCAAACAAGGTGTAAAATCAGCCCTTTTTGGTACTAATGTCGGAAAAAGCATGTTTCTTTGTTTACTTTTAATTTATAGGATCAAAAGAGCTTAAACGAACAAAATGAATAAATTAACAGCAAAAACCAACATAAATACAAAGAAGAAGGATTGGCACAACTCGCCAAGCCTTCATCCACATCCAAACCAACAAAAATAACAAAAACAGAAGCTTAGGCACGGGGCCGTGCCCACCAGGCATAGGGTCATGCCCAGTCAAGATTCCCTGCAAAAAAAGACAGCAGCAATAGACAAACCAACACTGGGTCATGCCAACTCAACACGGGCCATGGTCAACTCTAAGATTCGCAGAATCTGAGATAGTACAACAAGTACCATTTCCATGGGCCGTGCCGTTGACACACGGGGCCATGTTGGTATAAGACCTGACATCTGCAGTTAATGAAGGGAGAGACAATGAAGGCCACGGGGACATGCCATGTGGGCATGGGGCCGTGTGAGCAGTCTGATTTCAGCTATAAATAGGGGTGCTTGGTTTCATTCCAATTCATCCCTTGGTAAACTACTTCTCTCACACTTTCCATCAGTCCACCACCACTACAACACCAACACCCACCACCATCATCCATCTTTCATCTTTTAGAGTGTGTAGTAGTCTCGGGATCCAAGACCGATCGTAAGAGTTCTTGTCAAATAAAGGCCATGCTTGGCAAAATCTCTTACATCACCTGGTGAAACCAAATATTTTATGTAGTACTTTTGATTTCCAATCTTTGGCTACTTTTTATTTGGGTATGTATTATTGGCTTTAATAACTAGTTTTATATATTGAAGGTGAATTTTACTTAATCATTTCTTCATGTCTTTACGGTCTATATAAAGCGTATTAATTGCATAGAAGGGGATTAGAAGGGTGTTTGGGTAAAGTTCTTGACTCGTTCAGTGTATAGATCATGTGAGGACCTGATTCAAGCTTAGTAAGATTTCCCTTGAGGTAGATAGCATCAAATCGGGGGATGTAAGAACCGCTTGTAATCCCTTATCTATAAACTACTATTAAAATATTAAACCAACCTTGCGGGACTGTATCCTTGCTGACTCAGACCAATAGGTTGAGGGCAACGCTGCGTGGAAGGGGGCCTACCATTTTTCGCATTAATAACTTACTTAATTGTCTTTCAATAATTCGACCTTACGGGACTGTATCCCTGCTGACTCAGACCGATAGGTTGAGGGTAACGCTGTCTGGAAGGGGGGCCTACTACTATAACTTAAAGATACTTTCTTAAGAAGCCCAAAGTGTGGAAATCATAAAAGGATACATAAAAGAGGAGTTGGAACCAAGTGATTCCATATTATCTGTTTGTTTTCCTTATATTTTATTTTTTATTTTCTAGTTTATCTTTTTAAAACTTTCAAAACTTCTTATCAAAATTTGTGAGACTAGACGTTAAAGATAAGTCGGTACTAAAAGCTCTTGTGTCCTTGGACGACCTCAGTATATTACCATCACTATACTACGTTCGCGATGGGTGCACTTGCCCTAACATGTGTAGAGTGATAGTATTATATCGTGTTTTATAAATTTATAGCTTGATTCGCGAGTAAAAAGTTCTTAAAATATATCTAAAATTATACACACCCGTACACACGTTAAGTTATTAGCGCCGTTGCTGGGGACACAGGGATTTTGAGAAAGCTTAAAATTAATGGCCTAATCATTTTATCTTTTCTTTTTAGGTTTTTCTTCTTTTTCTTTAAATTTTTCATTAAAAGTAAAGTGACACGTGGCCGTGTGTGATGTACACGGGCCCGTGTCATACCTCCAGTAACTTCAGAACTATTATCTGCTTGATACAGACTGCAGCACGGGGCCGTGTGACCTTCACACGGGGGCCGTGTCATATCAAAAGTTTGTAAGAAAATAGTAGCCGCCTGATCCAGATGGTTAAAAACTCTCTGGAAAACATGGATGTTTATGATTATTTTTACCTCCGCCACTCTTACGGTGAATGGTGCAAGTTATGTGGCAGAATGCATGAAGAATTAGAATGTGTCATTCTAAAATTCACTCCCCACTACTTAGCCCCATCGTTTTCCTGTGACGATCACCTTAAGATGGGCGGGAGTAAAAACGATAATGACGTCCATCCACCTGAACCCCATCAACCCTCTTACCTCGAAGATTTAGAAGATGTACGTCAAATAGAAAGGAGGATTCTCCAAAAACTCAAACAAATAGAATCCATGATGAAGGCGCGATGTTCATCAAGGAATTTAAGCAAAGGGGAATCTATGGAAGAACATTCAGGTACAAACAACACCGAGACCAACAAACCTACCCTAGACACGTGCGAAGACGAACGCGATAGTCGTCCCTGTATCGACCTCGCGATGACAGTCCCCTTTATAGTGTGTGAGTTTCAAACCGACGGTTTGGACGGGAGCGAGCCGACTCACACCTTCTTTAACAAGAGCCCGGATAAGATAAATAAGGGAAGGTTCCGTTTAACCATTTTTTTAATTAGGATTCTACCTTTCTGACAACCTCTTGCATTTTCGTACCTCTCACCGGAGCCTAAGGTATATTCGGCAATATGGTCTTGTTCCAACCAGTAAGGAACCGCACGATAACGGACAGTTCCTTAAAAACCCTAGATGAAACTTCATAAATACCCTGAAACATAGGGCCGTGTTCCTAGAACACGGGGCTGTGTCCCATTTTTTTTCCAAACATGCGGGCGTTTTGGATAAACACGGGGCCGTGCTCCTCGTATTTTTCAACACGGGGCCATGTCAATCTAGACATGGGCCGTGTCTCACTAACAGACAGTGTTCTCTGACTCAGGCATGTGACACGGGGCCGTGTTGCCCAAGCACGGGGCTATGACGACGTGCTGTCACTGTCTATAAAGTCAGCTTTGAGGCGAATGTTTGGAGCCATTCCAAAAAGACCAATGTAACACCCTGAAAACGGGTTTGATAGTCAAACCACGTTAATAATAATGAACGGGTAAAAATAATGTTAGTGGTAAAAATTAACCTGGTAGGTATTAGGATCTAAATAAATAATCCTATATTAATTAAAAACAAGAATAAACCCTTTGAGAAAAACAAAGTTTATAAGAAGCCCGAGTTAACAGGACTTCAAAATAAAACAGGTTATGACTTCCCTGAACCCACTAAGTAACTAGGAATGATTAACCTAGTTAGTTAATTGTTTTAAAAGAATAAAGAAGCATGAATTGGTAGCCTTTTTATAAAATTAGAACTAAAGGGACCAAAAAGGAAAATGATAGAAAGTTATGGAAGAAAAATTAATAAAAATAAAAAACACACACACATGTGTGTGTTTTGGTCGAACATACAGGAGAACAAAAGAGGGTTTTTCTTTGAAACCCTAAACTCATAAAAACTCAGCAAACCAAATGGAAATCGAGCTAGTAATTTGGGGCTTTAACTAAATTCGTAATCACCCAAGCTAGGGGATCACAAGGTATGTTGAATTTTGATGGTTGGTGATATTTTGAATTTGTGATAAACATGCATGAACGAAATTCTTGTATGAATGTTGAATGTTTTAGTGAAATTCATGTGAGTATAAGTCTAGGAACATAACCCTAGATGCAAACTTGTTGAATTTGTGCCATAAACTAGGGATTAGTCAACTAATCAAGTATGAGCTAAGTGGGTTTTAGATCAATATGATGAACACATGAAATTGAGTGTTGAAATCGTGAAAATTGATGTTATGATCCAAGTTCTTGATATTGTTCATGAACATTAGACAAAAGGGCTTAACTTTGATAACTAAAAACTTGGCTAAAAGTTAGTAATGAATTAGATAAAAGATGTATAAGAATCTTGCCCGCAAGGTGTTTGTTAAAATGCCCGAATGAATGTCGATATAATGAAATTGTGAAAGAAACGCGTAATTGGCTAACTTGACTAAATACGTGTGACATGGGATAATACGAGTTCTAAACGTGGTGTTGATTGAACTTAATTGTGCATATAATATGATTAAAGGTAGTTGACTTTTGAAAGTCAAACTAACAAACGACGAAGTCGAATAATAGTTTCGACGTAAAATCCGTAAGATGGAAAAGTCGTAAGTAAGGATGACTAAATCTAATCGTCTTACGAATTATGATTATAGTTTGACGCTTGACAAGCTGGGTGGAGGCTTGGGAAAGAAGCCGGTCAAACAGATCAAGTACGCGGAAAAGTGCATAATCAGATACAAGGTAAGTAAAGCTTACGCCTTTTTATTATTTACAAAATACTTACTGTGAGTATTGAATATGAATTGTATTAAGTGAATGAAATATGATGTTTCGGCACGATATAATGTGAGTCGGAACAAGTGAGAATGGTAAAACCATAAATTATGGTAAAAAGGGTAAATACGGAAACTAGATGTGTGATGACGAACAAATATGAAATTTTGAAACACTATGTTATGGTGTAAACCGTGACGGGTAAAAATGGTTAAGTAGTAATCCGGACATGGATTAACGAATAGATAAAGGGTTTTGAAAAGACACCACATGGCATAAGTTATAACGGGTAAAACAAAACAAGAAACAACTTTTTAAATAAGATGAGTTCAAGGGAAAAACCAAGATAGGTTAAAGGGGTGAAATGGTAATTAAATGCCATCTCGTAATGATAATTAGTCATTAGACTAAATGGGTCAAATGGTGTTGTGGAAACTATTTGACAATAACATCTGATAATCGCTTGTTGAGTTTTGTGATCACAGGAAACAACATATGGTTCGCATTGCTATTAATAAGTAATTAATAGTGAAAGGTAATTGAACGGGTCAATCCTATGATCCGAGCCAGGTACGCATAAGTAAGTCTAAAGCTTAAGGTGAAATTTTGGTCAAATATGTTGACAAAAGTCCTTCATCGTAAAATAAGAGGCTAAGATTGACCAAAATGCCCATGAATGTTAAATCGGGCAAACAGTCCTTTTGAATCGTATGAGAATAAGTGTTATGTTAAAGTTAAGCTTTAGTAAGTGTAAAAGAGTAGGTATAAATTCCTTTTGGGTCAAATACCTCAAAATGGTCTTCGTCGTAAATTGACAATCCGAAAGGGGTAAATTCGGAATAAACAATTTACATCTTTTAATCTACCGTAAGGATAGTTGCGATGGAAGATATGCGAATACCTTAATGTAGTAAAATGACGTGTGAAAGGAGAAAGTGAGATTTAAGCTTAATTGTTTAAATTCTCTCTAACGGGTCAAAATGAAGTATTTCGCATAGCTTGATTATTGGTCGCGTAATTCATGAAAATTATAACTCACGAGTTAAAGATTTCGAAATAAGGAATATTCCAAGGTTTTCTAACGATTTAGACTCAAGCGGTTTGATAAATCATGAAATGGGTCAAAAGTGTTATATTTGAATTTCAAGCCGAGAATTTAAAATCCAGAATTTTGTGCATTCAAATATCGAGTTGTAACTCCATATGATGGGGAATTAAATTGCGATCACGTAGGAAGAGACGGATCATAAAATGGATAGGTAAATTGAAAGATATGTATGTTTTTGTGAATTATATGTTTGAGTATTTTGAGCTGGGAATATGCAGCTCAAAGAAAAATAACTTTCTATCGAAAACAGGACGTCGCGTCACGCGACGACGAAACCGTATCACTATCGCACACCGCGACACTTGTCGCGCCCCGCGAGCGCCCTGGGTAGGGGCTACCGCGCCCCGCGAGAAGCCATTAATCTGGCAAATCTTATATTCTAGTCCGTTTCAGCATCCGAACTCGATTTAAACGCTTATAATTTGCAAATGACTAACTCATTTCATGGTTTATGAAATGTAGGTTTGTCTTTGGATGCCGGACGTCGATCAAGCTCAATGAAGAACCGAACACGATCAAGATACAAGCTTTCGCATGTTGTTTTCGTCGTCATTTTAAACGACGAACTCTTATATATTATGTTGTATAGTCTGAAATCTGAAAAAGTTTTAATAAACCCATATTTTTCAATGTATGTGTAACCATAATTACATATTTATGTTCGTAAATTATACGGAAATTGTTAAATAATAGTAAGGGTCTTAGAAGTTGGTAATCAGAGCTCATGGTTAAAGAGTAAATTGTGTTCGGTTCGAGGCTTGATCACAAATCTGGTAAGTTCATGTATACTAATGGTTTAGCATGATTAAAGTGTTGTGAACAACACATAGGGTTATCGTGTAGTATACGTTACCTCAATTAAATGACAAATATAGTTAACGAAATTACTTGCGTTAACACGTATAAAGGAAAGCCTTGTATTATGATACGGGCGTTTACTGAAGTTGACATTACTAATCTTTGTAAATGTTTCAATTGAAGGACACTCGCATCTGAAGATAGTGAGAGTTGAACAAATTGCAGATATGACTGAGGAACGGTCCGAAGTATGGCAAGCAGAGCATGCTCACCAAGGATCTAAATCGTGTAACAATCGCTAATAAGAGTAATGGCAAGGAAAGCCCGCTGGGGCCAGCATTACAGGTGCACGTTTTAAATTATTGCACAAATAGTAATATGCAACAAATACGTAGAGACTGACTGTTGCATATGTAGGATAAAAACTTGGAAAAACCTGGATGGGACACCTATCCCAAGATGATGTTTCCAAGAGCAATTAAGTAGAAATAAGTGTTATACACGATTGTGAATAACAAGATATTAACAGAATTAGTTTACATAGAAACTTGGACGAAAGTAAGTATCCAAGTAAATAATTCTCAATATAATACTATTGAGAAAAGTAGCGAGCACATTAACGAAGGTGATGGTATAACAGTTTGATAAAAGGAAAACATTATAGATGTTTAAGAATAAAACGGGTAAAACTAATGACTGTTAAATAACAATTGAATAAAGTTTTACCGATTGAAATCATGAATATGAAAATTATTAGAGGAGTTACTTACATGGGGCGTGATGCGAAAATTCTAAAAAGGTCATGTGTGTCATGTGTTGATCGCATACTCTGGCCAAGTAAGTAGTGAACACATGATACCATGAACTTCTTAAAATGGACACGTTTACATCCGATGTGGTAAGGATGGGTGAATGGGACGAATTAAAAAAGTACCCAAAACAAATCAAATAAGTAAAATATTTGATAATAGATGTAAACGCAAGCTGGGTAACGGAAGCGTATTACATTAGAATAATGAGCCCGAGGGAAAGGACAAGAATCAAGGTAAATGAGAATAAGGACTGACTAATGAGAACGTTAATGCATAGGGATAAAAGTTTGACTGTCATAAGTGATGAAATTCACACGGACAAGTCAAACGGATTAAATGAAGAATAAAGGACTTGGTTGAATAAAAGCGATGGATTTCGCTAAGATGACCAAATAAATTAAAACGAAGTCTAAATGCAAACCAGAATGGTTACTTTGAGGATGACTTCAGTAAAATACCCGAAAGATGGGTAGGAATTTTGAGTATATGCGTAAACCAAGAGAAGGGAACGCGGATTAAAAAGTCAAAGGACACGGATTATGAGTCATGACTAGAAGACGATGAGATTTTGCAAACATAAATTTTGATAACTATGTTCAACTATTTTAAAGTTGAACGGGTCGAACAAAGAATGAAGTTTGACATTCATAAGTGATGAAATCTCACACGAACAAGTCAAACAAGATAAGTAAAGAATAACGCTTGAAAATGGAATTAACCGCAAACCGAATAATGGGAGCGCAAAATGTTAATAAACCTATGTAATGGGTCATGAGAGAATATAAAAAGGAAAATGCAAACTAGTGAAACAAGGGTGTTAAAAACATAAATATAAAGAATCTGGGTAACGGGTTGTAAAGAAGTATAAGTGTGAATTAGGTAACGGTAAGCGTAGAACAAACAGACGTGCAAATGACGTAAGGAGTCATAAAGTCGGAAGATTAGTCCAAAAGAAAACGAATGTAGCCTTAGACTATGGTCAAGGTTAAATAAATTTCAAGAATGAAAATGAATGATTTCTAAACTTAAAAAGGGAGCCTTAACACTGAAAGTATATTTTTAGAACGAAATAAATAAGGGGATGACCTACGAGATCACCAAAACCTTTGGTAGTAAACAGTGTGAAGGTCTACGAGACCGAATAACCCTCGGGTCACGAATAGAAAAAGCCTACTAGGCTAAGCGAAAGAACATACGTGTCACTTGGAGTTAAGCATGGGAACTAGTTATAATTCCCCGTATTAAATAATAATGGAGAGGAATAAATCCTCAAATGTAAAATTCCTTGATACAAGTAAATGACATAAGACAAGGAGAAAACGTTAAACTGAAGGCAACAATTTAACAAAACATAAGTAGTATGAGATCACAAATTCACATAAGGCCGGGGATGGCAATGTGGTACACCCGAATGACGGCGTATGAAGTAACGGTGACTAATCAGTCTAGCCGGTAAAACCATTCGAAGTCAAAGTAAAGTTATGAACTATGTAAAGCGCTCGTCAATATAAGATTAGCGTGAAGTAAACATGTTGACAGACTCAGTGACCGGGTGATCAAATGACAACTCGGTCAAATAGACGACAAAGATAAGAAATACATGATAAAAGTTACGGTCCGTGAGGACTTACACATGAAAGACGCACATGTCAATACAAATGATAACTATTGACCAAAAGAATGAATGCCTTAAAAATGAAACTAAGTTCGTTTGGTTTAAACTAATGAACTACGTAAATAAGGTTTCAGGGACGAAACCTCTTCAATGGGGGTAGACTTGCAACATCTTGAAAACGGGTTTGATAGTCAAACCACATTAATAATAAGGAACGGGTAAAAGTATTGTTAGTGGTAAAAATTAACCCGGTAAATATTAGGGTCTAAATAAATAATCCTATATTAATTAAAAAGAAAAATAAACGCTTTGAGAAAAACAAAGTTTATAAGAAGCCCGAGTTAACGGGACCTAAAAATAAAACGGGTTATGACTTCCCTGAACCCACTAAGTAACTAGGAATGATTAACCTAGTTGGTTAATTGTTTTAAAACAATAAAGAAGCATGAATTGGTAGCCTTTTTATCAAATTAGAACTAAAGGGACCAAAAAGGAAAATGATAGAAAGTTATGGAATAAAAATTAACAAAAACCAAAAACACACACATGTGTGTGTTTTGGTCGAACATACAGGAGAACAAAAGAGGGTTTTTCTTTGAAACCTTAACTCCCAAAAACTCATCAAATCAAAGGGAAATCGAGCTAGTAATTTTGGGCTTTAACTAAATTCGTGATCACCCAAGCTAGGGGATCACAAGATATGTTGAATTTTGATGTCTGGTGATATTTTGAATTTGTGATAAACATGCATGAACGAAATTTTTGTATGAATGTTGAATGTTTTAGTGAAATTGAAGTGAGTATAAGTTTAGGAAGAAAAACCTAGATGCAAACGTGTTGAATTTGTGCTATAAACTAGTGATTACTCAACTAATCAAGTATGAGCTAAGTGGGGTTTAGATCAATATGATGAACACATGAAATTGAGTGTTGAAATCATGAAAATTGATGTTATGATCCAAGTTCTTGATATTGTTCATGAGCATTAGAAAAAAGGGCTTAACTTTGATAATTAAAAACTTGGTTAAAAGTTAGTAATGAACTAGATAAAAGATGTATAAGAATCTTGCCCGCAAGGTGTTTGTTAAAATGCCCGAATGAATGTTGATATAATGAAATTATGAAAGAAATGCGCAATTGGCTAAATTGACTAATTACGTGCGATATGGGATAATACGAGTTCTAAACGTGGTGTTGATTGAACTTAATTGTGCATATAATATGATTAAATGTAGTTGACTTCTGAAAGTCAAACTAACCAGCGATGAAGTCGAATAATAGTTTCAACGTAAAATCCGTAAGATGGAAAAGTCGTAAGTAAGGATGACTAAATCTAACATTCTTACGAATTATGATGATTGTTTGACGCTTGACAAGCTAGGTGGAGGCTTGGGAAAGAAGCGGGTCAAACGGATCAAGTACGTGGAAAAGTGCTTAATCGGATACAAGGTTAGTAAAGCTTACGCCCTTTTTATTATTTACAAAATACTTATTGTGAGTATTGAATATGAATTGTATTAAGTGAATGAAATATGATGTTCTGGCACGATATAATGCGAGTCGGAACAAGTGAGAATGGTATAAACCATAGATTATGGTAAAAAGGATAAATACGGTAAAGTAGATGTGTGATGATGAACAAATATGAAATTTTGAAACACTATGTTATGGTGTAAACCGTGACGGGTAAAAATGGCTAATTAGTAATCCGGTCATGAATTAACGAATAGATAAATGGTTTTGAAAAGACACCACATGGCATAAGTCATAACGGGTAAAACAAAACAAGAAACGACTTTTAAAATAAGATGAGTTCAAGGGAAAAACCGGGATAGGTTAAAGGGGTGAAATGGTAATTAAATGCCATCTCGTAATGATAATTAGGCATTAGACTAAACGGGTCAAATGGTGTTGTGGACACCATTTAACAATAACATCTAATAATCGCTTGTTGAGTTTTGTGATCACCAGAAATAACATATGGTTCGCATTGCTATTAATAAGTAATTAATAGTGAAAGGTAATTGAACGGGTCAATCCTATGATTTGAGCCAGGTACGCATAAGTAAGTCTAAAGCTTAAGGTGAAATTTTGGTCAAATATGTTGACAAAAGTCCTTCATCGTAAAAGAAGAGGCTAAGATTGACCAAAATACCCATAAACGTTAAATCGGGCAAACGGTCCTTTTGAATCGTATGAGAATAAGTGTTATGTTAAAGTTAAGCTTTAGTAAGTGTAAAAGAGTAGGTATAAATTCCTTTTGGGTCAAATACCTCAAAATGGTCTTCGTCGTAAATTGACAATCCGAAAGGGGTAAATTCGGAATAAACAATTTACATCTTTTAATCCACCGTAAGGATAGTTGCGTTAGAAGATTTGGGAATACCTTAATGTAGTAAAATGATATGTGAAAGGAGAGAGTGAGATTTAAGCTTAATTGTTTAAATTCTCTCTAACGGGTCAAAATGAAGTATTTCGCATAGCTTGATTATTGGTCGCGTAATTCATGAAAATTATAACTCATGAGTTAAAGATTTCAAAATAAAGAATATTCCAAGGTTTTCTAACGATTTCGACTCAAGCGGTTTGATAAATCATGAAATGGGTCAAAAGTGTTATATTTGAATTTCAAGCCGAGAGCTTAAAATCTAGAATTTTTTTGCATTCAAATATCGAGTTGTAACTCCATATGATGGGGAATTAAATTACGATCACGTAGGAAGAGACGGATCATAAAACGGATAGGTAAATCGAAAGATATGTATGTTTTTGTGAATTATATGTTTGAGTATTTTGAGCTAGGAATCTGTAGCTCAAATAAAAATAACTTTCTGTCGAAAACAGGCCGTCACGTCACGCGACGACGAAACCGTATCACTGTCGCGCACCACGACAGTTGTCGCGCCCCGCGAGCTCCCGGGGTAGGGGCTGTCGCGCCCCGCGAGAAGCCATTAATCTGGAAAATCTTGTTTTCTAGTCCGTTCAGCATCCAGACTCGATTTAAACGCTTATAAATTGCAAATGACTAACTCATTTCATGTTTCATGAAATGTAGGTTTATCTTTGGATGCCGGACGTCGATCAAGCTCAACGAAGAACCGAACACGATCAAGATACAAGCTTCCGCATGTTGTTTTCGTCGTCATTTTATGTTGGACTCTGTATGCCCAAGACACATATTAAATTGATGTGGCTAGTACGTTATGATCCAAGTTGGGTCATACCCAATAACAAGCTAGACAAACACCTACAATATTTATTTATGATATGATCAAACAAATAAATATTAACACTCAGAATATTTAGAAATTGGTTTTCTAAATAATTGCACTTGAGCAACTAATAAATTGTATGGATAATTTATTTTGAGAGAATATTTAATCATTTTATTTAATGGGTTAAATAACATTATAAAAGTTATGATTTGTTGCATAAAAGTCTTATAAATATATGATCTTATATTTATAAAAGTTATAAATATATAAACCAAGACTTAAAATGCAAAAAGGAAAATTGAAATTTTTTTTAAAACACCCATATGGGCCGTCCACTTGTTGTCTTCCCAAGACCTCTTTCACCAATAAGAATGCATGCAATCTTCCAAAATGGCTCCCTCTTGATTGGGTGATTTGGGTGGTGAACTTCTCTCATAATTTTATTACTTTCTCTCATAAAAATCAAGTAGCAAGAACTCTAAAAACTCTCTCTAAATTTTCGGCCAAGGTGGTTTGATCAAGAGGGATTTTCAAGTGAGTTTAAAGTGTACAAATCCTAGCAACATTAGGTGTTCGTTGGAAGCTTGGGGTATGCAAGATTGAGGTCTTCTCCTTTGAAGATTTCCATTCAAGAATATCATCTTCTTCATATCTTCTAGCTATTTGAATGGTAGTATTCTTAAACACCCTATGATTGTATTTTGATAGCATGCATGTTCGTATATGGATCCGGGTTTTGGGTTTTACATATAAAATGGGTTTTATATCAAGAAAGTAACATGTTTTAAATAAATATTCCGCTGCGTTTTTATTTTATAAGGATAAAATAACTTTGATTAACATGTGAAAAACCCAACAATGGCATCTAGAGCCGCTTATATGAGTGCATGCTTCATAGGATTTAAAATTTTCAGGTTTTCAGGTTTGGTTAAACCCTATGGCCAAAAGTTTTGACCATGGTTCTCCTTTTATTTTTTCAAGATTATTTTCTTACATGCATAAAGGAATCTTGAAAAAATTATATCATATGGATGATTTGTTTGTTTGGACAAAAACCCACATTTTTTGGTTTTTTCATTCTTAACCGAAAAAGTTGGTTGTAAAAAAGAAACCATTTTTGCTCTTGAATTTTATATATATGTGGATATATATATTTTGGTGTTCATAACCTAGCCATGACCTTGTGTGAATATGTTGAATGTTTGTGTTTTGTGATTTGTATTTAATTAATTCAATGGGTTGTAATAATTATTTATCTTTGTTCTTCCATTTGAAAAATATGTAATTTATTTATTTTCATTTGTTATGTAAGTAAATAGTTTAGGTGCATTTTATTTTACTAGAAAAAATGTATTATGATACTTTTTTTGTAAAAGAAGATGCACACAAAATGTGGTTTTGGTTTTGACCAATTTCGGGCCTAAAGGACTTCATAGTTCTTAACGGGATTTTAGCCCGATAACTAAAAACACATTTTCGAAGTCCTAAGGATTTTGGAGCTGAATTTAAAGACATTTTGGAAGCCCAAAGAAAGAGGTGAAATCACAACACAAAAGGAAGACTTGAAGCATTTGGATGCGGGATCAAGTGGGAGTTCAACGACTCATTATTTGTGTCAATATTCACCCCTTAGGAAGGACCTTTTGGCACACTTGTTTCGGCTAACAAGTGTTGTAAAAAATAGTTGGCTATGGTTATGCACATATTGTTATGTATGTTGTGCTTGTATGGTTGTTTTATTTATGGTTGTTAGGATGATATTTGGATATGCATGCTTAACAACTAATAATCCGTAACAAGCTTAAAATTGGTTCTTAACAAAATCATTAAAATGGTTAATAAAAGGTTTTATTAAAAGATAATGATTTTATAATAAAATGGGTTTTATTAAAAGAACCTTGAAAATTGGTTTTCACTACTAGAATTTTGAAAAATAAAAACCGCTTTTATAAAACAAGTCAAACAGCATCCTTTTATACAACACTCGAATCACTTGGGAACTCTTTTGTGGGATAAAGGTCACCTAACCACATTTGAGGAAACTTGTATGTTTGAGGTGGGGTTACCATGTTTGTGGGATAAAGGTCACCTAACCACTTATATGGGTAAACTCACACGTGTGTATAAGTTGGACGACTTGATTTGGAAACCATGTGCTTAGGGTCACCGAAGCATGGCGTACAAAGGTGTTGATGGGATTAAACATGCCAACTAAACATAAAGATGTTTAACCGATCCCAAATGGCTAGAAATTGCAAAGAGTTGCAATCGTTATTTAAAGATGTTGACTACCTTGTTAATTTAAATAATGGGATAAAGGTCACCTAACCAATATTTAAATGTAACGTTGGATTCTAGATTTTAATTATTAATTGTCTATGAGACATAAAAGGGTATTAATGATTAAAAATTTAATAATATCGAAAATACTAAAATTGAACTTTGTTAAATTTTGTAGATGACCGCTAACAATGCAAACCCGATTACCCAAACCGTCCAAAACCTATCACTAAGAACCATCCTTGAAAAGGATCGTCTCAACCATAACAACTTCATGGATTAGTTTCGAAACTTGAGAATCATTCTCAAGCAAGAGAAGATATCCTATGTGTTGGACGATCCTATTCCCGATGAACCTAACGTGGAAGACGTGGAAGCCTACAATGATTGGGTTAAATATACCGAGGACTCCATGCAAGCCTCGTACCTCATGTTGGGAACTATGATTCCCGAAATTCAAAAGGATTTTGAACATCATGGGGCATACGACATGATTACCCAATTGAAGGAAATGTTCCTACAACAAGCAAGGGTAGAATGCTTCGAAACAGTTCGAGCACTTCATGCATGTCGAATGGAGGAAACCCAATCGGTCTCATCTTATGTCCTTAAGATGAAAAGCCACATTGATCGCATCGAAAGGCTCAATTGTCCCGTCTATAAAGAGTTGGCTAAGGATTTGATCCTCAACTCTTTAACAAAGAAATTTGAGAGCTTTGTTATGAACTACAGCATGAATGGATGGGACAAGAGCATTGGTGAACTTCATGCAATGCTCAAAACGGCCGAAGCGGGAATGGGTAAAAAGGCTTTACCCGTTCTAATGATCAATGAGGGTGGCAACAAGAAGGGGCATCATCCCGACTCCAAGGCAAATGTTGCCAAGGGAAGGGGCACGTCAAAGGGAAGGGAAAAAAAGGGCCAAAGCAGAACCACAACAGAAACCAAAAGAGAAGAAGGCAAAAGTTGCCACGAGCGATCCATGCTTTGAGTGTGGTGAGATAGGGCATTGGAAAAGGAATTGTCCAACGTATCTCAAGGAGTTGAAAAACAAGAGGGATGCGGGGCAAACCTCAAGTACAATCTTTATGATACATATTGATCTTAATGTTATTTCTTCTAACACATGGGTATTAGATACCGGATGTGGAACTCATATTTGCAATTCGTTGCAGGAGTTCTAAAGAAATAAGCATTACAAGAAGGGAGACACTAGTCTCTTCATTGGCAATAGAGCGAAAGTTCAAGTTGAAGCCCGAGGAGACTATGTTTTGAAACTTCCAAGTGGTTTGGAAATTTGTTTGAAAAATGTTTTGTATGCTCCTAGTTTGACTAGGAACATTATTTCGGTTTCCCTTTTGCTACAATATGGTTTTAATTTGAAATTTATAAACAATGACATTTATGTTTTGATGAATGACATGTTTTACTTTAAAGTTATACCTTCAATTGGTATTTATGAATTGGTTCACGATAATACGTCATTTGATAGTTCTATGTACCAAGCAACCACCAAGAAACTCAAAATGGATTTGAGTGAGACCTATCTTTGGCATTGTCTTCTGGGTCATATAAACAGAAATCGCATGCAAACACTTCAAAAGAATGGTCGTTTAGAAACAAATGAAATTGGTTCATTTGATACATGCGAATCTTGTTTACAAGGTACAATGACTAAGAAACCCTTTAGTGGCACCAACCAAAGGGCAAAAGATTTATTAGGTATCATACATTCGGATGTATGTGGTCCTTTTAAGCCAATGACTATGAATGGTGAAAGATACTTCATAACTTTTACTGACGACTACAGTCGTTATGGTTATGTGTACTTACTAAGACACAAAGATGAAGTTTCTGAAACGTTCAAAATCTTCCAAAGTGAAGTAAAGAATCAACTCACCAAAACAATCAAAGTTCTTCGTTCCGATAGAGGAGGTGAATACCTTAGTGATGCTTTTCAAGATCATCTTAGGAGTTGTGGGATCATCTCACAACTTACTCCACCTGGAACACCACAACATAATGGTGTGTCTGAGAGGAGGAATCGAACTCTATTGGATATGGTTTGGTCTATGATGGCTAGAAGCACATTGCCTCTATCATTTTGGGGTTATGTTTTGCTCTCCGCGGCTCGTATATTAAATATGGCCCCAACCAAGAAAGTGGATAAGACACCTTTTGAAATATGGCATGGAAAGGCTCCATTATTATCATATTTGAAGGTATGGGGTTGTGAAGCTTATGTGAAGCAATACACCCCAAACAAATTGGAAGTACGAACCACTAAGTGTATCTTTGTAGGATATCCTAAAGATGATATATTATTTCTATGATCCAACAGAGCAAAAGGTATTTGTTGCTCGAAAGGCTGAGTTCTTGGAAGCTAAGTTCCTTGTGAAAGGAATTAGTAGAATAGTGGAACTTGATGAGGATCAAGAACCACAAGCCGATACACGTTTGGTTGCTACTAGCACTCAACAAGAGGTTGTTGAAGACGATCAAGTGGTTGATCAACATACACAAAACGTTCGCAGATCTGGTAGAATTAGTAATCCACCTAAAAGATATGGATTTTTCATGGATGGATGCTACGTGGTAGATTCAGATGAACCAACCACATACCATGATGCAATGTCAAAATCCGATTGCGACAAATGGCTTGAAGCAATGAACGTAGAGATGCAATCCATGTATGACTACCAAGTATGGGAATTGGTTATGCCACCTCTTAACTCCAAAGTAGTTGGAAGTAAGTGTGTTTTCAAGAAGAAAACGGATATGCATGGTAACTTGGATACTTATAAAGCGAGACTTGTAGCAAAAGGTTTCACTCAAACTCAAGGGGTTGATTATGATGAGATCTTCTCTCCCGTTGCGACACCTGTGCCTCTGCTACCATCAAACAAATAACAAATCAATGAAATATTGTGTTTCATACTTGGGATTTGTATAAATATGTGTATCATGTGAACATATCAATTCTTGTTCGATTTTGAGCTTTAAATCGCTTTCTGGAAGGTTATACGCGAACTGATGCGTAAATATAACTAGTTTAATGCAACAAACACTCTAGAACAGTGACATAGGCTTAATATACATTAATTAACCTTTACATAACTTAGAAATAAGTTTTGGAGGGTTTGGTATGCCGAAATCAAGTTTATTCGAGCACAGGGACTAATTTCGACAAACTGCGAAAGTATGCCGATCTGTACTGTGACGAGCATTCTGGAACTTGATCATAAGTTAAACATGTCCTAAATATCCTTTACATAGCTTAGAAATAGGCTTTGAGGTGTTTGGTGCGCAAAAATAAACTTTCTTGATCAATAGGGACTAAAAGCATCAAAAAGTGCATAAGTTTGCATTTTCGCGCATATCTTACGTTCTGAATATATCCGGACATCCAAAAATTTATGTAGTCATTAAAATATTTTATTTTAGTGATTGGCATGATAAAATTCCATTCATCGCGTAATTTGGATCGTTTTTCGCGTCCGTTTGTGTTTCGTCGTAATTAACCGAACAACGCGACCGTACGACCAAACGAACCGACATCCGAGATATTTTTGAGCATATTTTAAGTTCCCTATACTTTAAATTCATTTTAGAGCCTTGAAATGGGGTTAACGGGGCTTAAACGTGCCAAAAATGCATCGAAATGCAAGTTTTACAAGTTCAGGGGCTAAAAACTGACATTTCTGGAAACACCCCGCTCAATCCTCTTGAATTCCGGCTCGAATAAGTAGGGAACAACCCTAAACAAGTCGTGAAACCATTGTATGTACTCAGCAATCTTTGGCCCGCCCATTTTCAAATTCCAGAACTCAGTCTCAAGCTTCTGGATTTCGTCCCTAGCGCAGTATTTCTTCCGCATCAATTCCTTGAGCTCGTCCCAGCTCAGTGCATAAGCAGTAGCTTCACCAAGGGTCTGAACCTGAAGATTCCACCAGGAAAGTGAGCCATCCAAAAACAATCCTGAGATATAAGTAACTTTCTGCTCGAGCGAACATTTACTCATTCTCAGAACGGAGTCAGTATTTTCTGCCCAACGAATAAAAGCAACGTCACCTCTTGTGCCATCAAAATTCAATGGCTTGCAGTCCAGAAACTGTTTATAGGTGCATCCAGTTGGAGGGTTATTTCTGTGAGTGCCACCGCTATGTTCAGAGCGGAGGGCTTCATGCTGAGCGATGGCTTGTGAGATGCGCTCTTGTAGTTCGGCTTCTGCCCTTGGTAACGTATTGGTGTCTGTAACACGTTCGGGCAGCATTTTCTTCTGGAAAAAAGGCATGGGGTAGGTTAGACAACAATCCATAATTGTCTATGAGGTATATATCACCACAAGCAAACATGCAATCACCTAACATCACATGCATATATAATCAACAATGTATAAGTAAGAAAACAACCACTGAGCTTTCATATATGCTTGACAACTTGACTTATTGTTTGTAATGGGGAAAACAAAATGAACTGAAGGTTACAACACCTCGGTCATACAAGTTTCATAATATGAAAGTAGTAGTTATTTTCCTTCTACATTGGTCTCCTTAGGTCTTTAGCTTCACTAAGACGGGTATGCTTCCCAAGAGATGGGGGTCATGCATTTCTACCACATATAGGAGTAATAAAGAGTGTAACGTTGCTGATCCTTTCCCGAGTGTTAGCCATCTTCACTTGCTTAGCTATCGGTTCCAAACGGCTCATATACAGGTAGAATGTCGGATACGAAGTAGGCAAAGACAGATTTCCTACTTTGTAGAGTGTTATAGCAACTGTCTAGGTATTGTTCTACTAGATGAAGGTGTGAACACTTAGAAATTTTTGGATGGGTGGTGATCATTGGCTTGACCCGCAGAGTCCACCAGGATTTCCATGCATTACAAGTCGTTATTACGTGGGCCCTTGTAATAATAAATTGTCTTGCATGGGCACCCCTATTTTCCCTCGTTCAAAGCAGATGGTCCACCAAAGAGGGGACACTACTGTCCTTATACCTCCGACATGGAAAGGACCATTGCGGTGGTCCACGCGCTATCATTCATTATCGTTACGCGCGAATAGGCACGATGCTTAGTCGTAATAGGAATAAGGAGAATTCCTGGTAGTTGGAGGGGCACCTTCTAGATGTGTACTTCATCTTTCTTGTCTGGACAAGGGCGTCTTTAATCTTGTTTCACAAAAGCCACAGGGACCTCGTCCTGCTGATAAGGTTGTTATCCAAGGTTGCCTCCTCCACCTTGCCGTCATTACCATAGTCAGGCACCTTCACATTCTAGAGGGAAGAACAGCCATCTTCTACGGAAACCAACTCAGGATCTCGTTTGGTAATCACTCCAGCCATGAGCTTTGCAATAAACGCGAGGACGGCAGTCTCATCGTGCAAGTCAAGAACAGTAATAGGATTCGGAGTCGAAGGTATCTCGTTCACGTCAATAATTATTCCGTACACTTATACGCATATATATTAATGAACAAACATGTTACTTAGTTTAAACAAGAAAATAGATGCATTATGTTACATATAACTCTCGTTTGTCCTTTCGGGGGGGGGGGGGGTCATTTTGTCTTGGGCAAGTCTATCTCATGTAGACTATACCTCATTTGGCACTTTTGTTTGGGGTATTCTCATCCCTACTAATGTCCTTGCCTTATCTTTTCTTTTGAAAAATGTTTAACTCATGGATCTTGGCGCTTTCGTAAATGCAATGAAAACCCTTTTTGTAAAAAAAATGTTTTCATGAGAGAGTCCTAGTGATTGTAGTCTAGACTCGAGAAGGAATCCTAGTTCACTACAATCGAAGCTCTGATACCAAACTGTCACACCCTGATTTCTGCGAAAGCGTATGCGTGTGACTTAATTGGTTCTTATTGCATTCGATTATAATAAACAACTATATGATCAAAATGATGTTCACCCATTCATAAAGTTCAAAACATTACAAACACCAGTCATTTAAGTTTCAAACAACACAACCTTTGATTAAGTTACAAACCAACAAAAGTGGATGACATCTAAACTTGAAATTTACATCCAGAAACAACACCAGTGCCCAAGATCCAACTTGTTTCCTGAAATACATGTAATTTTGAAAACATCAACAAAAGTTTAGCGAGTTCATGCGTTTTGTATGAGTACTGATAAACTTGTAAAAATTTGAGAGACTCCTTTGAAAACAGGTATGAAAAGTGTCTATGAACAGATCAAATTAATGTTTTGCAAGGACATTAATGTATGTGAAGACATAGGGAGTACTTATTATGAGTAGATTTTTGTCTTTGTCGAATCCCCTCGACTGTGTCGAATTTCCCCTCAACTGTGTCAAATTCACCTTGACTGTATCAAATCACCATGATTGTGTCAAATCCCCTTGACCGTTGTCGAATCACCTCGACTGGGACACTAAAGCACTCTAAGTGGTCACATAAGGACCATGAGTGGGGCTCGGTCGTACCCGTTAAATCTAACCTTGTCCATGATTCTTATGAGGGTTATTGGCATTTCAAATTCCATCTATGCTCACATGATCTAATAGTTCATTACATAGCCAAATCATACCATTCGAACATTCGTAACATGTATTCCACCCCCGAGAGTTATAAATCCGAAAACAATTAAGAGAAAAGGGGGACATGAACTCACAAGTTTGCATCATGCTACCTCGAATGCTCAAGGTCCTTCTATGAGTCGTACGACTACCTACACACGTGCCATGTTTTATTAGACGTTTAGATCGTGTAACGACTCTTTGTATTTCTTGTTCATTAAGACTTCTTTTGGAAATCTTGGTATACTTTGAGTTACATGTCACACCCCGACAGCGTAAAACAACAAACCGCGGCGGAAACGTCGGGGAGTCTTGTGGCAGAATTATTGCTTCACAACACATGATAATTAAAGTTAAGTTTTACAAGTTTAAATTATTACATTGCCTTAGTCCAAACGGAATACAAAACATAACTTCCAAAGAGGTGCAGGAGAGCGACATGTGTTAGCCAAATGGCCATAACTTCCACAGTTGTTGCAAAGACGACACTGAAGATGTGATTAATGATGACAGTTGCACTTATTACAAAGAGGTACAGTAACAACATACTGTTTCTTGGCGGGTGGTTGTGATGGCTGGTTAGGTGCAACTTGATTAGTCTGTGCAACAACGGCAAAGTTCTTGGAAGCCTTGCATTTCCTAGACTTCTTCGTGGTTTCAGCTTTCTTTCCCTTCTTCTTCTCTGTCTTGTCAGATGGTTTCTTGTCACCCTTGCGGTTGAGCTTCCCTTTTTTGGCTTGAGACTCGGTCAAGGGCACAACTAGCTCAATGGCTTATCTAACAGTGGTAGGGTTGCTGCCGGTGACAATATCCTGAGCAGGATCAGGAAGACCATATATGTACTTCTCAATTGCCTTGTCCAAAGGCGTGACCATGGTGGGACATAGCAGGCTCAGTTCTTCGTATCGGTCCGTGTAGGCACGGTGCTCTCCACTATCTTGCTTGAGATCGTGGAATTCGTTTTCCAGTGCCCGCAGTTCATGACGAAGACAAAACTCCTTCATCATAAGAGCGCGATGCTCTTCCCAAGTTTGAGCCATTGCCACGTCGGCACCCCTGTCTCTCATCACACCATTCCACCATGTAAGCGCCCTCTTCCGAAATACACTTGACGCGAACTCAACCTTTCGCTCATTCGGACATTGAACGTGACGAAACGTACTTTCGAGACTCTCAAACCACTGTAGGAGCCCATTTGCTCCTTCAGACCCAGAAAACTAAAGCGGTTTAGCTGAATTGAATGTCTTAAAGTTGCACGGAATCGGTGCGTTGTTATTGTTGTTGTTGTTTGCTTGGTTTAACTGGGTAACTAGGTTCGGGAGTACAACAGTGATTTGCTAAGTGATCCAGGCTGCCATTGCGGCGTCTTGAGTTTGATCACGTCGAGGAGGTATCTAAAAGAAAAGGAACACAAGGAAATGTGTGAGATTGACATAGGACAATCAAAAGGAGTATTGAAAATATCGACAACACAAAGGAAGGTGGTCATTTATTCGTTACTTTAAAACAAACCAATGACACACAGTGACTAATCAAAGTAAATGAGTCTATATAATGTATAATGAAGACATGCTTTAGCCTATAAGTGGACACTCACCCTATGAGTTCCCAGGTAAAAGTGACTGGTCCGATCATGTGGATTTGTACGAACACTCTAGCCTTAGATAGAAAACTCAGGGTACAGGCACCTACCCTTCCAGATTGCACGCGTTCACATTATTAAAACCCAAACTTTGACGAGATTTGAAAACTTTAAAGGCATAAAGCCTAGGAACAAATCATCTAAGGATAGATGGTTGATTTTCAAATGGAATTGAGATTTGTGTACTTGTTTTGGTAATCACCTAAGGATAGGTGATAGTATTGTTTTAAGATCTAAACACAAGGTAGCTTGTGTTAGGGTCCTAGAAAGGTTATAGTCTAGGTCAAAATTTTACTAATAACCTAATTCTCTATAACCATGGGCTCTGATACCAACTCTTCTGTCACACCCCGACTGCGTAAAACAACAAACCACAGTGGAAACATCGGGGAGTCATGTGGCAGAATTATTGTTTCACAACACATGATAATTAAAGTAAAGTTTTACAAGTTTAAATTATTACATTGTCTTAGTCCAAACGTGTCACACCCCGACCACGTAAAGTAACAAATCGTGGCGGAAACATCGGGGAGTGTTGTAACAGAATTATTGTTTCACAACCATGGATACAAAAAGAGTTTCGTTTTATTTATTCATTAAGTAATTTACATTGTTTTAACATGAAATAAACAAGTTACATATCGACTATTATTGTTATTATGTCACTAAGGCCTCGTCCAGATTCTATGTGACTCATGCATCCTAGCAATCAACATCAAGCAACAACACCTGAAACATATGTAAAAACAAAGTCAGCAAAGAAATGCTGGCGAGCACATAGGTTTTATAAGAGTGTCGGATTCATGGCTAGTTTACATGTTGCAATACCTTATTAAAAACCTTGTTTTGAAAAGTACATAGTATTGCAGCATAATTTAACCAACTCAAATCAAGTGAGTTATAATTTATAAAACCTTGTAGCCATGATTCTTAACCCAAAAACATTTGTTTTAGTAAACCAAATTGTAAAACATCTCATAATAACTCGTTAATAAAACTTGTATGGTTTATATCTTCTCGAAAACATCGTTATGTGACATTGTTTTAAGTTCGTTTACCCAAGTGAACTAAATAACGCCACGGTATGTAATATGTTGAAAACATTTATATATAAGAAGTACCAGCGGTGTATCTACCATGTTTTCATCACATTATACCCGTCCCGTTATCTAAACACTTAACCAAAAACCAATCGTTTATCCAATTCGTTTAACTCGTTTAAATCGTTTCCAAATCGTTTAACTCGTTTAAACCATCCTTGTTTTAATTGTGAAAACTATTTTTGGTCGTCTCGCTAATAACATTCAAACCTTCGTGACTCGACTATCTCGCTTCTCGCATTAACAAACCACCAAATGGTAAGTTAACAATCACAGATTCAGTCGTTACCCACATAACCCACACATAACCATGGGTGTAGTCTGATAACGGGATTTGTCAGATCCTATGGTACCATAACCTAATACTGGTTGGTTCGGCCAAAATTAATCAATGTCATTCGTTATGTAACTACAACCAACAAGTTCGTTCACATTATCGAAATCACTATTAGTTTTGTATAAACCATCTTAATCGTTTTTGAAACCATCGTTAAAATATCGAAATCGTTTAACACATATGAATCACCCCAAAACAATTGAAAACAGTAAAATAGGGGAACTATGTACTCACATGAAGGGCAAAGTATCCTCAATCAAAAGAACTTCAACAAACTCAAGTAAACTAGAGAAATCAAGCAGCACCTAGTAATCGAATCACTAGTCAAACAATCGACACCTAAATCGGAAGATCGGACATAATGAGGTTTTGTAAACCAAATGAGTGTTGGAACTCATGTGATATGGTTTAACAAAGCCTACATCCTAAATCGGAACTTAACCTAAGTGATTTCGACCCATTAAGGTAGCTTACGCTACTTTAACGCGTCGTTCGCGCAAATGCGCGTTCGAGACGTCTAACTAGTCGTATGACAAGTATTATATGCCTAAACATGTTTAAATATATTGGATAATCAGTTTAGGTGACAAAAGTTAGGTTACATATGCTTAAAATTCAATTATGCATGATAAGGGTATTTTGGTCATTTTACCTAAGGCATATAAACTACCTATCATACAACTAATTAAACCTAAGTGACCATAAGGTATAACCTCAGAAGGTTATTCCCTATGCAACTATGGTCACTAAACATGTTTGGTCGGATCCTAAGGATCGACCAAACGGGTCGAGTTCGAAAGTCTAAGCGGGTGTTTAGTCCGCTTGACTTACGACTCTACACAAGCACTAAACTAAAAGTGACGAGCTAAACATGCTAAAACATGTTTAGTTAAGTTAAAAAATAGGTTTTGATATCAAAACAAAGTGTTTTGATACCCAAGAGTAGTTTGGTTACAAAATACGCATTTTGGCTGAAACTACGACTTGTCACTACGCCTAGTCAACGTGGTAATCAGTAGGTATAGTCACAAGGGACTATAACCATCGTGATTACGCTCACGTTACAAAGTTCAAATGAACTTTTTGTTGACCATTGACTGGTCAAAGCAAGAAGAGGACTTACAAAGGGTCCAAGAAGGTGTTTTGATTCCAAATATTCTCAGGTATGAAGTGATAAACACCTCAATTTAGAGAAATTTCAGAATCAAGTGTGAAGAACCCAAATGAGGAAGCTTGCTATTTATAGGAAGTTGAGATCAATAGGATCATTCCATGTGTTTAGAGGGTGTAATCTTGGCCATACATGTGGGTACATGGTATTAGAATACAATGGGGGTCGAAAACCAGCTCCAGGTATTGCAAATCTTGCATTAAAACCCCTGAATTCTAACCAGATTGCTGAAACTAATGTTTCTGTCTGCAGGTACTACGCGCCCCGCGTAAACAGAAGACCTGGGCTACGCGGCCCGCCTTGAATAAGTTTCCAGAACTGTCAAATTTAGTCCCTGCACTTGTTTAAAGCCTATTTTGATGCGTTTAAACCCCGTTATCCCCATTTCAAGGCTCTAAAATGATGTTAAAGTATAGGGAACTCAAAACATGCTCAAAAATATCTCGGATGTCGGCTCGTTTGGTCGTACGATTGCGTTATTTGGTTAATTACGACGGAAGTTGTAACGGACGCAAAAACGATCCAAATTAAGCGACGAATGTTCGTTACTATACAAATCGGTATAGTTTCGCAGTTTGACACAATTAGTCCTTGCGATCGAACAAACTTGTTTTCAACACACCAAACCATCTAAAACTTATTTCTAAGTTATGTGGAGGTTATTTAAGGTATGTTAAGCCCGTGTCACTATTCTGGAGTGTTTGTTGCGTTAAACTGACTGCGTTTACGCATTAGTTTGCGTATAACCTTCCAGAAAGCGATATAAAGCTTGACATCAGAATCAAATCAAGTTGTAAAATCATCAAACACAATTACACATATAATAGCACCAAAACACATATAATAACACCAAAGCACATTTTTTATTGATGATTGACATTGTTTTACGTTATACAATGATTACAGAGCACAGTTGTCACAGTCTCCCCTACTTCAGGAAATTTCGTCCCAAAATTTTAAATAGATGAAGTTTGTGAAAACAATTACGGATATTTCGTCTTCATCTGGTCCTCACGTTCCCAAGCAAACTCTGGGCCACGTTTGGATTCCCAGTGAACTTTGACCAATCGAATCCGTTTGTTCTTCAACTGTTTGAATGCACGGTCCGTTATCTCCACAGGTTTCTCGACAAAGTGAATCGTTTCATCGATTTGGATTTTGTCGAGTGGAAGGTGAAGATCAGCGTCAGCTAAACACTTTCGCAAATTGGACACGTGAAAAGTCGGGTGAATGTTACCAAGCTCTGGAGGTAGCTCTAGTCGATAGGCAACCTTTCCAATTCTTTCAACAATCTTAAATGGTCCAACACATCGAGGTGCAAGTTTTCCTTTCTTTCCAAATCTCACCACTCTTTTGACGGCTTCTAGCTGTCACAAGATTATCACGAATTTTCTTGATTTTGTCTGTCGTTTCCAGAATGAGCTCAGGTGCAGTAAGCTGAGCTTCACCGATCTCATTCCAACAGACAGGTGAACGACATTTTCGACCGTAGAGTGCTTCGAATGGTGCCATATTAACACTAGCATGATAACTATTGTTGTGAGACAACTCGATCAGTGGAAGATGAGAATCCCAATTACCACCAAAGTCTATTACGCATGCTCTAAGCATATCCTCCAAAGTTTGAATCGTTCTCTCAGATTGTCCATCTGTTTGGGGATGATAAGCAGTGCTTAGATTTAGTTAGGTTCCCAAAGCAGATTGCATGGTCTTCCAGAAATGAGATGAAAATTGAGCATCACGATCGGAAATGATATCCAAAGGAACACCATGTCGTGATACAATCTCATCAACATAAATCTTTGCAAGTTTATCAGCAGATAGATCCTCGCGAATCGGAATAAAATGAGCTGATTTCGTTAATCGATCGATAACAACCCAAATAGCATCATGACCTTTAGATGTACACGGTAACTTTGTGATGAGATCCATAGCAATCTTCTCCCACTTCCAAACCGGTATCTCTGGTTGTACAAGCAAACCAGAAGGTCGTTGATGTTCAGCATTAACTTTGAGACAAGTTAGGCATTTTGACACATACAAGGCAACATCCTTTTTCATACCAGGCCACCAGTACTGAGTACGGAGATCCTTGTACATTTTATCAGCACCAGGATGGATAGAATATCGAGACTTGTGAGATTCGTCCATCACTAAAGTGCAGAGATCGTCTTGTTTCGGAATCCATAAACGATCCTTAAAGTAGAGCAAACAATCGTCTTTCCTTTCGAGTTTAAGCTCGAGTTGAAGTGGTAGCTCATATTTTAATAAGCCTTTGATCACACAAAATCTTTGAGCTTGAAGGACACGAGATTGAATATTATATAGAGTTCGAACAGAATGAAGCTTGACTCGCTCTTTTCGACTAAGCGCATCGGCCACGACATTCGTCTTACCAGGATGGTAGCAAATTTCACAATCATAATCGTTTAGGAGCTCAACCCAACGTCGTTGCCTCATGTTCAGCTCCTTCTGATTGAGAATATGCTGGAGACTTTTGTGGTCTGTGAAAACCACATACTTCGTGCCATAGAGGTAGTGTCTCCAGATTTTGAGAGAAAAAACCACAGCTCCCAACTCAAGATCATGAGTTGTGTAGTTCTTCTCATGAACTTTCAGCTATCTTGACGCATAAGCTATCACTTTACCTCGTTGCATAAGAACGCAACCAAGGCCTAAGTTGGACGCATCACAATAGACAACAAAATCATCGTTTTCCTCAGGTAGAGATAAAACGGGAGCATCACAGAGCTTCCTTTTCAGCGTTTGGAACGCTTCTTCTTGCTTAGGTCCCCACTCAAAAGGCTTATTCTTCTAAGTCAAAGTAGTGAGTGGAACCGCGATCTTCGAGAAATTAGAAATGAATCGACGATAATAACCAGCAAGACCAAGAAAAGATCGAATCTCTGTAGGTGTCGGTGTATTCCAATCCTTAATAGCAGCTATCTTGGATGGATCTACATGAATACCCTGCTCGTTGACTATATGACCCAAAAACTGAACTTCTTTAAGCCAGAATTCACACTTGGAGAATTTAGCAAAAAGTTGTTCCTTCTTTAGGAGTTCCAATGTCAAACGAAGGTGTTGCTCGTGATCGGCTCGAGACTTCGAATAAATGAGAATATCGTCGATGAACACAATGATGAACTTGTCTAAATAAGGTTTACAGACCCTATTCATTAAGTCCATAAAGATAGCTGGGCCATTTGTTAAACCAAAAGGCATGACAGTGAACTCGTAATGCCCATATCTCATGCGGAAAGCAGTTTTGGGAATATCTTCTTCGAGAACACGAAGTTGATGATACCCAGAACGCAGATCAATCTTGGAAAAGCATGAAGCACCTTGCAGCTGGTCGAAGAGATCATCAATTCGAGGTAGGGGATATCGATTCTTGATGGTAAGCTTATTAAGCTCATGATAATCGATACACATTCGAAAAGATCCATCTTTCTTTTTCACAAAGAGGACAGGAGCTCCCCAAGGCGAAAAGCTCGGACGGATGAATCCTTTATCAGACAATTCTTGAAGCTGTTTCGATAACTCTTGCATCTCCGACGGTGCAAGACGATAAGGTGTTTTCGAAATCGGGTTGGCATTGGGTACAAGGTCAATATGAAACTCGACTTGACGAACTGGGGGCAAACCAGGCAGTTCATCAGGAAACACCTCTGGATAATCCTGAACAATCGAAATATCCTAAATACTCTTGCTCTTGCTTTTCTCCTCGGTGACATGTGCTAGAAAAGCAACATATCCTTTTCGTAAATACCTTTGGGCTTCCGTACACGACATAAGTTTCAAACCACCAGACGGTTTCTCGCCACGAACTTCTAGAACTCCACCAGACGATAGAGGAATACAAACAGTCTTATCGAAACAAACCACCTCAGCATGATGTTTGGTTAACCAATCCATCCCAACGATAATATCAAAACTCCCAAGTTGCATTGGTGTGAGGTCAATAGGAAAAAGATGGTCATCAAGGTTCAACTGACAATCACGAATAACAGAATCGAGAACAAGAGGTTTACCAGTAGCAACTTCGACAGATAAGGGTTTCCTCAGTTTAGTTCTAGGTATCGCAAGCAAAGGCTCAAAAGATAACGAAACAAAACTTCTATCGACACTAGAATAAAAAAGAATAGATGCAGGTCGATTATTAACAAGAAACGTACCATTGACAACCTCGTTGTCAGCCCTCACCTCGTTAGCATTCAGATTGTACGCTCGTCCATGACTGGGATTCACATTCGCATTGACATTTGCGTTCGCATTTGCATTCACCAATCTCGGACAGTTGTTGCGAAAGTGACCAAACTCTCCACAATTGAAACATGAACCCGGTGGGAATCTAGCGGCATTCCCCTGAACTGGAGCCTGATTCTGAACAACCTGATTCTGACCCAAACGATAGATGTTGGCCAGATGCCCAAGCTTACCACACGTAGTACACAGCTTACACGCTTGTTGTGCAACATGATGACCGTTGCAGCGAGCACAGTGAGGTGCGGTAGCAGCATACACTTTCTTCGCAGGTGGTTGGTTCTGAGGGTTCTGAGCATTTTGTGCAGTTACTGCAAAATTCTGGGAAGCCTTGCGCTTCCTCGACTTCTTTGACAACTCACCTTTCTTACCCTTACCCTTATCCTTGTCTTTAACAGAATCAGTCGACTTCTTCTTATCACCCTTGTGGGTAAGTTTACCCTTCCTGATTTGAGACTCAGTCAGGGTAGCAGACAACTCGATCCCGTGACGAACAGTAGTAGGATTAATGCCAGTGACAATATCCTGTATGGAATCGGGTAAACCATCGATATATCTCTCGATTGCTTTCTCCAGTGGGGTAACCATAGTGGGACACAACAGACTGAGCTCCTCAAAACGATCCGTATACGCACGGTGTTCACCCCCATCTTATTTCAGATCGTCAAACTCTCGTTCCAAAGCTCGAATTTCGTGACGGGGACAAAACTCTTTCATCATGAGAGGTCGAAGCTCTTCCCATGTTTGTGCCAATGCCACTTCGGCACCCCTATCGCGCATAACACCGCTCCACCACGTAAGAGCACACTTCTCGAATACACTTGATGCAAATTCAACCTTTCGCTCATTCAGACATTGCACATGTCTGAATGTGCTCTCGATACTTTCGAACCACTGCAGGAGCGCAGTTGCTCCTTGCGACCCAGAAAACTTTAGCGGCTTAGCAGAATTGAAATCATTGAAATTACACTGAGCATTATTGTTGTTTTTATTATTGTTGTTGTATAACTCATGGATCTGGGTCACTACGCCTGGAAGTACAGCAGCCATTTGCTGAGCGACAAAGGCTGCGACTTCTTCAGCAGTAAAAGATTGAGCATCACGTCGAGGAGGCATTGTCTAACAAGGAAATAGGGGAATCGAGTGAGATCGACAATTGGAAAAACAAAAGAGGTATTGAAAACATCGACAAAACACAAGGAAGGCGATCATTTGTTCGTTACCTCGAACAATCAAACGACACACAATGACTAATCAAAGTAAATGGGTCAAAATAACGTATTACGAAGACATTCTCGCCTATAAGTGAACACTCACCCCAAGAGTTCCCAGGTAAGAGTGACTAGTCCGATTATGTGGATTTGTGCGAACACTCTAGCCTTAGACAGAAAACTCAGGGTACAGGCATTCACTCTTCCAGTTTGCACGTGTTCTCATTATTTAGACCCAAACTTTGACGAGATTTTGAAAATTCAAAAGGCACTAAGCCAAAAATGAGTCAAACTGGAAGGGTTCAAAACCTAGTAATCAATCATCCTAGAATGGATGATTAATTTTCAAAGGAGATTCGAAATTTGTCTTCTCGTTGTGGTTATCACCTAAGGGTAGGTGACGATTTTGTTTTAAAATCTAAACGCAAATCAACTTGCGTTGGGGTCCTAGAAAGTTATAGTTTAGGTCAAAGCATTACTAATAACCTAATTCCCTATAACCATTGGCTCTGATACCAACTCTTCTGTCACACCCCGACCACGTAAAGCAACAAATCGTGGGGGAAACATCGGGGAGTGTTGTATCAGAATTATTGTTTCACAATACAAGATACACTTAGGCGGACTTGGGCCTTAGTGACAATAAAAGATGCAAGACTAGTTATTTATGTTATATTTCTTTGACTGTCAAGACATTGTAACTCTTTTAATCAATAAAACAATATTTCAATTTCCATGTGTTATGAAACAATGATTCTGTTACAACACTCCCCGACGTTTCCACCATGTTTTGTTGTTTTACATGGTCAGGGTGTGACAAGCAGCGTATCTACCATGTTTTCATCACATTATACCCGTCCCGTTATCTAAACACTTAACCAAAAACCAATCGTTTATCCAATTCGTTTAACTCGTTTAAATCATTTCCAAATCGTAAAACATCTCGTAATAACTCGTTAATAAAACTTGTATGGTTTATATCTTCTCGAAAACATCGTTATGTGACATTGTTTTAAGTTCGTTTACCCAAGTGAACTAAATAACGCCACGGTATGTAATATGTTGAAAACATTTATATATAAGAAGTACTAGCGGTGTGACACCTGGGTCACTGCGACCATCAAACAAATACCAAGCCAATGAAATATTGTATTTCATACTTGGGATCTGTATAAATATGTGTATCTTTTGCACATATCAATTTTTGTGCGATTTCAAGCTTTAAATCACTTTCTGGAATGTTATACGCGCACTAATGCGTAAATATAACCAGTTTAATGCAACGAACACTCCGGAATAGTGAAATAGGCTTAACATACCTTAAATAACCTTTACATAACTTAGAAATAAGTTTTGAAGGCTTTGGTATGGCAAAATCAAGTTAAATCGCTTACAGGGACTAAATTTGACAAACTGCGAAAGTATGCCAATCTGAACTGTAACAGACATTCCGGAACATGACCATAAGTTAAAAACACCTTAAATATCCTTTACATAGCTTATAAATAGGCTTTGAGGGGTTCGGTGTGCTAAAAATAAACTTTTGGGTCATTCAGGGACTAAAAGCGTCAAAAAGTGCACAAGTTTGCATTTTCGCGCATAACTTACGTTCTGAATACATCCGGACATCCAAAAATTTATGTAAGCACTAAAATATTTTATTTTAGTGTTCGGAATGAGAAAAATCCATTCGTCGCGCAATTTGGATCATTTTTCGCGCTTATGCGCATTCCGTCGTAATTAAGCGAACATCGCGATCGTACGACCAAACGAACCGACACCCGGCATATCTTTGAGCATGTTTCATGCCCACAATGTTTAGGCATCATTTTAGGGCCTTAAAGTTGGCTTGACGGGCCTTAGAAGTGTCGGAAATGAGCTTAAACACCAACAGGGACTGAAACTGTCATTATGGCAAAGTTGTTTTCTGATCAGAAGAGCCAGGCGGCCCGGGTAAGCCTTGTGTGATCCTTACGCGGCCCGTGTCAGCTTCCCAGATTAGATAAACTTGTTTAAACAGCTGTTAACAGTTGTTATGCACCCTAAACTCAATTCCACTTGCCCTTTCCTGATCATGAGGGGCCATTTTGAGTTACCATAGGGTTGCAACAAGTGTAAGGTTGAGATTGAAGCACGGTTTCCAAGAAACGATCCTAACGGTGGTACATTTACTATAAATTCCCACCTTAGTTTTCACTTCTTCCTCACAAATCTGATCAAAAGTGCTCTAAGTTGAAGCCCTTGCTTCATACCTGAGTTATTTGGATCGAGATTAGCTTGCGGGGACCCGTTGTAAGTGTTCCTTCGTAATTTTATGCGTTTTAGCGTTAAAAGTCAAACTTTGTTTGACTTTCTGCATTGACCAGTTTATGGTCAATGCGAAGTTCGTTTGAACTTCATAACGTGAGCGTAATCACGATGGTTATAGTCTCTTGTGACTATACTTACTGATTACCACATTATCTAGGCTCAGTGACGAGTCGTAGTTTCGGCCAAAATACGCATCTACGCGTATTTTGTAACCAAACTACTCTTGGGTATCAAAACCGTTTGTTTTGATACCAAACTTGTTTTCTAAACTTAGTTAAGCATGTTTTAACATGCTTAGCTCGTCACTTTTAGTTTAGTGCTTATATAGGGTCGTAAGGTAAGCGATCTAAACAATCGCTTATACTTTCGAACCCGACCCGTTTGGTCGATCATTAGGATCCGACCAAACACATTGGGTGACCATAGTTGTATAGGGAATAACCTTCCGAGGTTATACCTTATGGTCACGACGTTTAGTTAGTTGTATGATAGGTAGTATATATGCCTTAGGTAAATTACCAAAATACCCTTTTTACTCCAAAATTCATTTTTAGCATATGTAACATAACTTTTGGTATCTAAACTGATTTGGTAACAATATTAGACATGTTAAGACATATTTTACTTATCATAGGGCTAGTTAGGCGTTCCGAACGCGTTTCACGCGAACGACGCGTTAAAGTAGCATAAGCTACCTAAACGGGTCGTAATGGGTCGTAAGCACTTAGGTTAGGTTTCATTTTAGTATGTAGGCTTTGTTAAACCATATTACACGAGTCTCCATACTGGTTTGGTTTACGAACCCTCGTCCTATCCAATCCTCCGATTTAGGTCCGGTATATTAACATAATTACCTATATTAGGTGCCGTTTGATATCCGTGATCCCTAGCATTGTTTGGTTGTTACTCAAAGACTACTAAGCAATCTCAAGTGAGTACATATACCCCTCATTTACTGTTTTCCAAACATTTTGGGATGAAACACATGTGCCTACTTGTTACTTTCATGCTTTTCCATGTTTTCATATCATATGCTTGTTATGTTCAATAGTACACTTATAGTACATGATTTCATTGTGTTTATGCTATGTATGCCCATTGTGTGCATATTTAGTACATCGTTTTACATTACATGTTATGCTATGTATGTCCATTATGTGCATACTTAGTACATTGTTTTACATTACATTTTATGCCATGTATGCCTATTGTGTGCATACTTAGTACATTGTTTTACATTACATCTCTGTAGCATATGTTTACTCAACATATGGACACATTGTTTTACATTACAATTTGTTGCATATGCTCATCCAGCATATGAACACATTATATTACATTTTGAACCATTTGTAACTATTTGACTATGTGAACCGTTATAACTATTTGACTATGTGAACCGTTGTAACCATTTGATTATATGAACCGTTTGTAACTGTTGAACCGTGTGAACCGTATTTGACCATACATAAACATTTCTACAATTGTTAAACATTTCATCTTGGTGGCTGTTTGAGTAAGTGATTTAAGTAACGAGGCGTGTGTAATATGATACAAGCATGGTGGATACGCCGCTGGTACTTCCTATACATAAGTGCTTGTATATTACATATCGTAGCGTTATTTGAATCATTTCGATTTAGACATATAACATTTTATACAAATAACATACTTTTCACAATACATTGTTCTATAAACAACTTATCTAATACAAACTCATTTTACTTGGTTATTTACTTAACCATGTATTATTCTTTTATACATATATATCATTTGGTTTATTTATCACTTTTTAAATGATTTACAAGACAAAGCAAATTACAAGGTTCATGACTAAACATTTTCTTAAACCTAAGTCATGAATTCTATTTTCACAATACCTATGTATCTCACAGGCATTTTTATGCTGACGTACCTATTTTCACATGTGTTTCAGGATATGATGCATATGATTTATCAAGATACACTTAGACGGACTTGGGCCTTAGTGACAATAAAAGATGCAAGACTAGTTATTTATGTTATATTTCTTTGACTGTCAAGACATTGTAACTCCTTTAATCAATAAAACAATATTTCAATTTCCATGTGTTATGAAACAATGATTCTGTTACAACACTCCCCGACGTTTCCGCCACATTTTGTTGTTTTACGTGGTCGGGGTGTGACAAGCGGCGTATCTACCATGTTTTCATCACATTATACCTGTCCCGTTATCTAAACACTTAACCAAAAACCAATCGTTTATCCAATTCGTTTAACTCGTTTAAATCGTTTCCAAATCGTTTAACTCGTTTAAGTCATCCTTGTTTTAATTGTGAAAACTATTTTTGGTCGTCTCGCTAATAACATTCAAACCTTCGTGACTCGACTATCTCGCTTCTCGCATTAACAAACCACCAAATGGTAAGTTAACAATCACAGATTCAGTCGTTACCCACATAACCCACACATAACCATGGGTGTAGTCTGATAACGGGATTTGTCAGATCCTATGGTACCATAACCTAATACTAGTCGGTTCGGCCAAAATTAATGAATGTCATTCGTTATGTAACTACAACCAACAAGTTCGTTCATATTATCGAAATCGCTATTAGTTTAGTATAAACCATCTTAATCGTTTTTGAAACCATCGTTAAAATATCGAAATCGTTTAACACATATGAATCACCCCAAAACAATTGAAAACAGTAAAATAGGGGAACTATGTACTCACATGAAGTGCAAAGTATCCTCAATCAAAAGAACTTCAACAAACTCAAGTAAACCAGAGAAATCAAGCAGGACCTAGTAATCGAATCACTAGTCAAACAATCGACACCTAAATCGGAAGATCGGATAGAATGAGGTTTTGTAAACCAAATGAGTGTTGGAACTTTATGGTTTATCAAAGCCTACATCCTAAATCGGAACTTAACCTAAGTGCTTTCGACCCATTGCGACCCATTAAGGTAGCTTACGCTACTTTAACACGTCGTTCGCGCAAATGCGCGTTCGAGACGTCTAACTAGTCCTATGACAAGTATTATATGCCTAAACATGTTGCATAATCAGTTTAGGTGACAAAAGTTAGGTTACATATGCTTAAAATTCAATTATGCATGATAAGGGTATTTTGGTCATTTTACCTAAGGCATATAAACTACCTATCATACAACTAATTAAACCTAAGTGACCATAAGGTATAACCTCGTAAGGTTATTCCCTATGCAACTATGGTCACTAAACATGTTTGGTCGGATCCTAAGGATCGACCAAACGGGTCGAGTTCGAAAGTCTAAGCGGGTGTTTAGTCCGCTTGACTTACGACTCTACACAAGCACTAAACTAAAAGTGACGAGCTAAACATGCTAAAACATGTTTAGTTAAGTTAGAAAACAGGTTTTGATATCAAAACAAAGTGTTTTGATACCCAAGAGTAGTTTGGTTACAAAATACGCATAAATACGCATTTTGGCCGAAACTACGACTCGTCACTACGCCTAGTCAACGTGGTAATCAGTAGGTATAGTCTCAAGGGACTATAACCATCGTGATTACGCTCACGTTGCAAAGTTCAAATGAACTTTGTGTTGACCATTGACCGGTCAAAGCTGAAAGTCAAACACCGTTTGACTTTCATGCTTGAAATACAAGAACAAGCAAGAAGAGGACTTACAAAGGGTCCAAGAAGGTGTTTTGATTCCAAATATTCTCAGGTATGAAGTGATAAACACCTCAATTTAGAGAAATTTCAGAATCAAGTGTGAAGAACCCAAATGAGGAAGGTTGTTATTTATAGGAAGTTGAGATTAATAGGATCATTCCATGTGTTTAGAGGGTGTAATCTTGGCCATACGTGTGGGTACATGGTATTAGAATACAATGGGGGTCGAAAACCAGCTCCAGGTATTGCAAATCTTGCATTAAAACCCCTGAATTCTGACCAGATTGCTGAAACTGATGTTTCTATCTGTAGGTACTACTCGCCCCGCGTAAACAGAAGACCTAGGCTACGCAGCCCGCCTGGAATAAGTTTCCAGAACTGTCAAATTTAGTCCCTGCACTTGTTTAAGGCCTATTTTGATGCGTTTAAACCCCGTTAACCCCATTTCAAGGCTCTAAAATGATGTTAAAGTATAGGGAACTCAAAACATGCTAAAAAATATCTCAGACGTCGGCACGTTTGGTCGTACGATTGCGTTATTCGGTTAATTACGACGGAAGTCGTAACGGACGCAAAAACGATCCAAATTAAGAGACGAATGGAATTTTATCAAGCCAATCACCAAAATAAAATATTTTAATGATTACATAAATTTTTGGATGTCCGGATATATTCAGAACGTAAGATATGCGCGAAAATGCAAACAAATGCACTTTTTGACGCTTTTAGTCCCTATTGATCAATATAGTTTATTTTAGCATACCGAACCCCTCAAAGCCTATTTATAAGCTATGTAAAGGATATTTAGGGTATGTTTAACTTATGTTCAAGTTCTAGAATGTTCGTTACTATACAAATCGGTATAGTTTCGCAGTTTGACACAATTAGTCCTTGCGATCGAACAAACTTGTTTTCAACACACCAAACCATCCAAAACTTATTTCTAAGTTATGTGGAGGTTATTTAAGGTATGTTAAGCATGTGTCACTATTCCAGAGTGTTTGTTGCATTAAACTGACTGCGTTTACGCACTAGTTTGTGTATAACCTTCTAGAAAGCGATTTAAAGCTTGAAATCGGAATCGAATCAAATTGTAAAATCATCAAACATAATTACACACATAATAGCACCAAAACACATATAATAACACCAAAGCACATTGTTTTATTGATGATTGACATTTTTTTACATTATACAATGATTACAGAGCACAGTTGTCGCAAAACGGAATACAAAACATAAAAAGATATTAAGTTTCTTGATTTTAGATTGCTAAGGCCCAAGTCTCCCTAAGTGTAGCTCGCTCACATCAAACATTCGCTCCTGAAACATATGTAAAAATAGGTACGTCAGCATAAAAATACCTGTGAGTAACATAGGTTTTGTGTTGAAGATTCATGACTTTGAATGTTTAAAGAAGTGTTTAACAAAAAGTAGTCATGAACCTTATAAAATAGTTTCTTTTATAAAATCATATGAAAAACAAATGATATAAAAGAATGATATATGGTTAAGTAAATAACCAAATGAAAATAATATGTATAAAATATGTCATGTCTTGTCCTTGTTGAAGCGGGTTTAGATAACTCCACTATATGTAATGTCACACCCCGACCACGTAGAACAACAAAACGTGGCGGAAAATGTCGGGGAGTGTTGTAACAGAATCATTGTTTCATAACACATGGAAGTTGAAATATTGTTTTATTTATTTAAAGAATTACAATGTCTTGACAATCAAAGAAACATAACATAAATAACTAGTCTTGCATCTTTTATTGTCACTAAGGCCCATGTCCGCCTAAGTGTATCTTGATAAATCCTATGCATCATATCCTGAAACACATGTGAAAATAGGTACGTCAGCATAAAAATGCCTGTGAGATACATAGGTTTATGAAAATAGGATTCATGACCTATTGTTTAAGAAAAATGTTTAGTCATGAACCTTGTAATTTGCTTTGTCTTGTAAATCATTTGAAAAGTGATAAATAAACCAAATGTTATATATGTATAAAAGAATAATACATGGTTAAGTGAATAACCATGTGAAATGAGTTTGTATAATTTAAGTTGTTTGTAAAACAATGTATTGTGAAAAGTATGTTGTTTGTATAAAATGTTATATGTCCAAATTGAAATGATTCAAATAACGATACGATATGTAATACCATACAATCACTTATATATAGGAAGTACCAGCGGCGTATCCACCATGCTTGTATCATATTACACACGCCTCGTTACTCAAATCACTTACCCAAACAAAGCACCAATGTAAGATGTCTATGTTTTAAACCAATTGCTAAATGTATTGAATAATATGCCAAAATGTTTATGTCAAGATGTAAATCATGCCATGTATAACCAATGTCGAAAATGTTTATGTGTCAAATGTAAATCATGTAATGTGTAACCAAAATGATATGTATGGCTAGTGAAATGCATCAACTAGACCATAGGTGAAATGCACAAAACAAAGTATTGAAGTAAAACTTGGTTTAAATCAAAGTTATGTTCTATGGAAATGCATGCTATACTGATACGAACATCTATGCGGTATTGTGAGAATGCATACATCCAAGCCTTGAGACTGTGGCGATAAACCCTTAAACAAATTAAAGGTCTATCTTGTTGTAAATGTATATCGAATTCGGTCATTCCTTTCATCCCCACCTACCCAGGATGTCCGGAACGGGAGTTGTCAATTCCTATGGTACCACTACCTACTAATGGGCATACATAGCATGAAATATAATGTAAAACAATGTACTAAGTACGCACACAATGGGCATACATAGCATGAAATGTAATGTAAAACAATGTACTAAGTACGCACACAATGGGCATACATAGCATGAAATGTAATGTAAAACAATGTACTAAGTACGCACACAATGGGCATACATAGCATGAAATGTAATGAAATCATGTACTATAATGTACTAACGAACATAGCAGTTATATGATGTGAAAACATGGAAAGCATGAAAATAACAAGTAGGCACATGTGTTTCACCCCAAAACAGTTTGGAAAACAGTAAAAGAGGGGTCTATGTACTCACTTGAGATTGCTCAGAAGTCCTAAGATAACCACCAAGCAATGCTAGAGATCACGGAATCAAACGGCACCTAATATAGGTAACTATGTTAATATACCGGACCTAAATCGGAAGATCGGATAGAATGCAGGTTCGTAAACCAAATGAGTATGGAGACTCGTGTAATATGGTTTAACAAAGCCTACATACTAAATGAAACCTAACATAAGTGCTTACGACCCATTACGACCCGTTTAGGTAGCTTATGCTACTTTAACGCGTCGCTCGCGTGAAACGCGTTCGGAACGCCTAACTAGTCCTATGACAAGTAAAATATGTCTTAACATGTCTAATATGGTTGTCAAATCAGTTTAGATGTCAAAAGTTATGTTACATATGTTTAAAACGAATTTTGGCATCAAAGGGGTATTTTGGTAATTTACCTAAGGCATATAAACTACCTATCATACAACTACTTAAACGAAGCGACCATAAGGTATAACCTCGGAAGGTTATTCCCTATATACTATGGTCACCTAATGTGTTTGGTCGGATCCTAATGATCGACCAAATGGGTCGGGTTCGAAGGTATAAGCGATTTATTAGATCGCTTACCCTTACGACCCTAGACAACGTGGTAATCATTAGGCATAGTCACAAGGGACTATAGCCATCGTGATTACAATCACGTTGCGAAGTTCAAACGAACTTCGCATTGACCATAAACTGGTCAATGCAGAAAGTCAAACAAAGTTTGACTTTCGGACTCGAAAAGCAATAAAAGAACGAAGGAACACTTACGAAGGGTCCCCGAATGCTAATCTAGATCAAAATAGCTCAGGTATGAAACAAAGGTTTCAACTTAGAGCACATAAGATCAGATTCTTGTGAGGAAAAGTGAAGGGTGGAGGTGGGTATTCATAGTTTTTGGTTCACCGTTAGGATCATTTCTTGGAAAAGGGGGCACGATCTAAGCCGTACACTTGTTGGAAAGTTGTGGTAACTCATTTTCCATCCACCATAAGAGTTTAACACTTGGCACTTGGCCTTTGAAGAGTGTTAAGGGCTGTTAACAGCTGTAAAAAAAACGTTTTGCTGCATCTGGCCCCTACTTACGGACCTAGTTTGGCAGATTTACAGTTTCAGTCCCTGCAACCTCAAAACTTGGTTTTCGATGGGTTTTTTTGACACGTTTAAGCCCCGTTAACTCCCTTTCAAAGTTCTAAAATGAAGTTAAAGTATAGGGAACTTAAAATGTGTTCAAAAATATCTCGGGTGTCGGTTCGTTTAGCCGTACGGTTACGTTGTTCGGTTAATTACGAAGGAATGCGCATAAGCGTGAAAAATGATCCAAATGGCGTGACAAATGGATTTTTCTCATGCCAAACACTAAAATAAAATGTTTTAGTGCTTACATAAATTTTTGGATGTCCGGATGTATTCAGAACGTAAGTTATGCGCGAAAGTGCAAACTTGTGCACTTTTTCGCACTTTTAGTCCCTGAATGACCCAAAAGTTTATTTTAGCGTACCGAACACCTCAAAGCCTATTTCTAAGCTATGTAGAGGATATTTATGGTATGTTTAACTTATGGTTATGTTCCGGAATGTTTGTTATTGTTCAAATTGGCATACTTTCGCAGTTTGTCAACTTTAGTCCCTGTAAGCGATTTAACTTGATTGTTGCCATACCAAAGCCTTCGAAACTTATTTATAAGTTATGTAAAGGTTATTTAAGGTATGTTAAGCCTATTTCACTATTCCAGAGTGTTCGTTGCATTAAACATGTTATATTTACGCATCGGTGCGCGTATAACCTTCCAGAAAGCGATTTAGAGTTTGGAATCGAACAAGAATTGATATGTGCAAATGATGCACATATTTATACAAATCCCAAGTATGAAATACAATATTTCATTGGTTCGGTATTTGTTTGATGGCCGTGAAGGCACAGGTGTCACAGTCTCCCCTACTTTAGGAAATTTCGTCCCGAAATTTATTTAGAGGAAACTTGTGAGAGCTTGAAAACATGAAGTTGAAAAGATCGAACAACATTGGTTAGGGTTCTGAACTTCTAGTAACTTTAATAACATTATGCTTGCAATGTAAGAGGGACACTTATATACAAGTATATGAAGCGCCATTGGTGCGTCCACCGTACCTCCATTACATCGTTCTCATTTTGTTATTGTTGTCACTATCGGTTCTTACACATAATAAATCTTACTGTGGTTACCGTGCACTGAATCTCATAATTATGTACGCGTCCATAATTAGACAATTCCTTGCATAGTTCACACAGTCTATTTTATAATGTGTAGGGGAAAACCAAATGAACAAACCTGTGATGAGTGTGACTAGACCACCATAGGGTCCCTTTTATTAAATCAATAAATGATTTTAATAGACAACCAAGGAGTCTTTTCAGCTTATATCATCACATGTCATTCTTAACCAGATTTTTGAATCAATCTTTTTTACTAGACCACTAAAAGGGTCTCTTATGAATCATGGAGTGGTACTATATAATCCAAGGGTCTTAACTATTACATAGAAGCCCATTAAGGAATTAAGGTAGTACCTTTTTGAATATCCTACTACGAATCCCTCATATGAAGATATGAAAAATTCTACGAGGATTTGGATAACGAATATCCAGAGTATACAAAAACACAAAATGCATAAGAGAAAACACAAGATGCATAAACACATAGTCATATAACCACAAAGATTGTTTATCTAGATATTTAATTCGTTAATTAGTTTTGCTAACAGAGTGCATGTATTTAAAGCACACTAGGAATCCATCTCGTGGATTTCATTTGGTACTTTAAACATTATCAAGAATCTAACTATAAAGATAGAAAGATTTTTTAAAAGAAAAATTCGATTTCGATTATAAGGAACCGAAATGTTCGAATTTAGGTACATAAGGAATCCAATCAAGGACTCTGATTTGAATGATAATCATCCACAAGGGTCTAAATGTGAAGATAAAAAGATCCCATATGGATTTTAGAAGTTGAAGATGTTTTGAAACCTGTTTTGAAACCTTGCATTGGACGTGCTTAAATCAAAACATGAAGTAAAATGCTTATGAAGTTGAGATGCTAGCTATGTCAAGGCGACTTATGAAGCGGAATTTGAAGGCTAAGTCAACGTATGAGGAAAATATTTTTGAAAACTATGCATGGGGTTCTTAAAAAAAATGTGTTCAATGTTTTTGAAACCTTATATATAATACATTTGAAATCATAAAGTAGGTGTACTAGGTAAGTATATTTATAAAAGTGTTTTAAAATTATGCGAGATGAATTCTGAAATTATGTATAAGGTCTTTGGGAAACATGAATGATGCTTTTGAAATCATGCACTTAATAAGAAAATATATTGTATTAATATTGTTCTCAGGCTATATGAGACATTTTGAAATTATGAAGGTTGTTTTTGAAAACATAGCCAATGTTTTTGAAATAACATAGACAATGTATTTTAAAAAAAAATTGTTTTCAAACTATATGAAATGTTTTGAGATCATGAAGATTGTTTTTGAAATACTTGTACTGTGTATGTTGAAAAATCAAAACGTAATGGGTATGAGTTTTGAAAATACCCTTAGTTATCTAACCAAGGATTCAAAGGTACTGATGTGCAGAAGCATGATTACTCATAATGTCCCTTTATTTTCTGTACTTTGTTTCTTAGAGTGAAACGAGTACTTGAAATTTTCGAGGGAATCATGAGCGATCATTTGAAAGAGAGAATCACAAGAGTAGTTTGTAAGGAACATAGTTCCTTAATACAGGTATTATAGGGAAATGCCATAAACACATGTGATTATACTTGTATATCAGAATTGCGAACAACAACTTTTATTTATGAACGAGACATATTGTTTCACAATACACGAAAACAAAAGAAACCAAGGCATAAGACAGCAACATCCTTTGTTCAGCCGAATGCTCATCCAAGGGTTGGATTTGCATTAGCAAGCTTTGGGCATTTGTTCCTGAAATGGCTTGTCTCGCCACAGTTGTAGCATGATCCAGGCGGAAAGCGAGCTTGAGCAGGATTGGCTTGTGGTTGGTTTGGACCACTTTGGTTTGGGGTAAATCGACAAGCATTTGCCAGGTGACCGAGTCGCCCACATGATGCACACAAACGACACTGTAGGTGAGCTAAGTGGTGTGCATTACATTTGTCGCATATTGGTGCTGTTCCCTTGTATTGCTTCTTAACAGGTGGTGTTGCCACCCGGACGGGTCTTGTTTGATTTGGTACTGCTGTAGTTGGGCAAACCCTTGCCGTATGACCTATAAGTCCACAAATTTGGCATTTGCGGCACTTCACGCTAGCCTGACGATGAAGGCTATATTGGTTGCACAAGGGTGCAGTTCCGTTGTATGGCTTCCTAGCAGGGGGTTGAGCTGGTTGGTTGGGGACGGCTTTACCATTGTGAGCGACCATGGCGAAGTTCTGAGAAGCCTTTCGCTTTTTTGACTTCTTAGGGGATCGTTCATCCATGGTCTTTGATTCCTTGATTGGTTTCTTGGCTGGTGGTGCCGTCACTTGGCTAGGTCTTGCCAGTTTTGGTGCAACCGCTGCGGGATTCTTTGAAGCTTTACGTTTCTTTGGTTTTGGTGAAGGCTTGGATTCCGTCTCCTTTGGTGATTCTTGAGTGGCTTCATTCTGGAGACGATACATGGCAGTAGCTAATTCGATAGTCTTCAGGACTACTTCGCCTATTCGCTGGGCAAATTTGGCAGTCTGCTCGGATATCTGGGCGTCATCGTAATGGAGAGACATTCTAGAAGAAAATGAAAGACATAGGAAGAAACAAGTGAAACGTCATCGGATAAACAATACAGAATGACAATGCATAAGAATTTGCAATCATTTATTTGTTACCTAAGGCAAACAAATGAGATGGTGACTAATCAAAGTGAACGGATCATATTAATGTATCATTGAAGACATGCTCACCTATAAGTGGACACTCACCCCAAGAGTTCCCAGGTAAGAGTGACTGGTCCGATACTGCGGATTTGTACGAACACTCTAGCCTTCGACAGAAAACTTAGGGTACAGGCATTCACTCTTCCAGTTTGCACGTGTTCACATTATACGACCCAAACTTTGACGAGATTTTTGAAAATTCAAAGGGGTTCAAAACCATATAACAGAGGGTTCAAAACCTTACAATAGAGGGTTCAAAACCTAGTAATCCATCATCCTAGAATAGATGATTAGTTTTCAAAGCGGTTTTGAAATTTATGTTCTTGTTGTGGTTGTCGCCTAAGGATAGGTGGCAGTATTGTTTTATGACTAAACGTAAGTAAACTCACGTTAGGGTCCTAGAAAGGCTATAGACTAGGTCAAAGCATTACTAATAACCTAATTCCCTATAACCATGAGCTCTGATACCAACTTTTCTGTCACACCCCGACCACGTAGAACAACAAAGCGTGGCGGAAAATGTCGGGGAGTGTTGTAACAGAATCATTGTTTCATAACACATGGAAGTTGAAATATTGTTTTATTTATTTAAAGAATTACAATGTCTTGACAATCAAAGAAACATAACATAAATAACTAGTCTTGCATCTTTTATTATCACTAAGGCCCATGTCCGCCTAAGTGTATCTTGATAAATCCTATGCATCATATCCTAAAACACATGTGAAAATAGGTACGTCAGCATAAAAATGCCTGTGAGATACATAGGTTTATGAAAATAGGATTCATGACTTATTGTTTAAGAAAAATGTTTAGTCATGAACCTTGTAATTTGCTTTGTCTTGTAAATCATTTGAAAAGTGATAAATAAACCAAATGTTATATATGTATAAAAGAATAATACATGGTTAAGTGAATAACCATGTGAAATGAGTTTGTATAATTTAAGTTGTTTGTAAAACAATGTATTGTGAAAAGTATGTTATTTGTATAAAATGTTATATGTCCAAATTGAAATGATTCAAATAACGATACGATATGTAATACCATACAATCAATTATATATAGGAAGTACCAGCGGCGTATCCACCATGCTTGTATCATATTACACACGCCTCGTTACTCAAATCACTTACCCAAACAATCCACCAATGTAAGATGTCTATGTTTTAAACCAATTGCTAAATGTATTGAATAATGTGCCAAAATGTTTATGTCAAGATGTAAATCATGCCATGTATAACCAATGTCGAAAATGTTTATGTGTCAAATGTAAATCATGTAATGTGTAACCAAAATGATATGTATGGCTAGTGAAATGCATCAACTAGACCATAGGTGAAATGCACAAAACAAAGTATTGAAGTAAACCTTGGTTTAAATCAAAGTTATGTTCTGTGGAAATGGATGCTATACGGATACGAACATCTATGCGGTATTGTGAGAATGCATACATCCAAGCCTTGAGACTGTGGCGATAAACCCTTAAACAAATTAAAGGTCTATCTTGTTGTAAATGTATATCGAATTCGGTCATTCCTTTCATCCCCACCTACCCAGGATGTCCGGAACGGGAGTTGTCAATTCCTATGGTACCACTACCTACTAACGAACGGCGTGATCAATGTTAATGAATGTATTGTTCCATGTTAAACAACCCAAATGTCATACCAAAATGTAAACATGTGATGAAAGCAACTGTACTAAGTATGCACACAATGGGCATACATAGCATGAAATGTAATGTAAAACAATGTACTAAGTACGCACATAATGGGCATACATAGCATGAAATATAATGTAAAACAATGTACTAAGTACGCACACAATGGGCATACATAGCATGAAATGTAATGTAAAACAATGTACTAAGTACGCACACAATGGGCATACATAGCATGAAATGTAATGTAAAACAATGTACTAAGTACGCACACAATGGGCATACATAGCATGAAATGTAATGAAATCATGTACTATAATGTACTAACGAACATAGCAGTTATATGATGTGAAAACATGGAAAGCATGAAAATAACAAGTAGGCACATGTGTTTCACCCCAAAACAGTTTGGAAAATAGTAAAAGAGGGGTCTATGTACTCACTTGAGATTGCTCAGAAGTCCTAAGATAACCACCAAGCAATGCTAGAGATCACGGAATCAAACGACACCTAATATAGGTAACTATGTTAATATACTGGACCTAAATCGGAAGATCGGATAGAATGCAGGTTCGTAAACCAAATGAGTATGGAGACTCGTGTAATATGGTTTAACAAAGCCTACATACTAAATGAAACCTAACATAAGTGCTTACGACCCATTACGACCCGTTTAGGTAGCTTATGCTACTTTAACGCGTCGCTCGCGTGAAACGCGTTCGGAACGCCTAACTAGTCCTATGACAAGTAAAATATGCCTTAACATGTCTAATATGGTTGTCAAATCAGTTTAGATGTCAAAAGTTATGTTACATATGTTTAAAACGAATTTTGGCATCAAAGGGGTATTTTGGTAATTTACCTAAGGCATATAAACTACCTATCATACAACTACTTAAACGAAGCGACCATAAGGTATAACCTCGGAAGGTTATTCCCTATATACTATGGTCACCTAATGTGTTTGGTCGGATCCTAATGATCGACCAAATGGGTCGGGTTCGAAGGTATAAGCGATTTATTAGATCGCTTACCCTTACGACCCTAGACAACGTGGTAATCATTAGGCATAGTCACAAGGGACTATAGCCATCGTGATTACAATCACGTTGCGAAGTTCAAACGAACTTCGCATTGACCATAAACTGGTCAATGCAGAAAGTCAAACAAAGTTTGACTTTCGGACTCGAAAAGCAATAAAAGAACGAAGGAACACTTACGAAGGGTCCCCGAATGCTAATCTAGATCAAAATAGCTCAGGTATGAAACAAAGGTTTCAACTTAGAGCACATAAGATCAGATTCTTGTGAGGAAAAGTGAAGGGTGGAGGTGGGTATTCATAGTTTTTGGTTCACCGTTAGGATCATTTCTTGGAAAAGGGGGCACGATCTAAGCCGTACACTTGTTGGAAAGTTGTGGTAACTCATTTGCCATCCACCATAAGAGTTTGACACTTGGCACTTGGCCTTTGAAGAGTGTTAAGGGCTGTTAACAGCTGTAAAAAAAATGTTTTGCTGCATCTGGCCCCTACTTACGGACCTAGTTTGGCAGATTTACAGTTTCAGTCCCTGCAACCTCAAAACTTGGTTTTCGATGGGTTTTTTTGACACGTTTAAGCCCCGTTAACTCCCTTTCAAAGTTCTAAAATGAAGTTAAAGTATAGGGAACTTAAAATGTGTTCAAAAATATCTCGGGTGTCGGTTCGTTTAGCCGTACGGTTACGTTGTTCGGTTAATTACGAAGGAATGCGCATAAGCGTGAAAAATGATCCAAATGGCGTGACAAATGGATTTTTCTCATGCCAAACACTAAAATAAAATGTTTTAGTGCTTACATAAATTTTTGGATGTCCGGATGTATTCAGAACGTAAGTTATGCGCGAAAGTGCAAACTTGTGCACTTTTTCGCACTTTTAGTCCCTGAATGACCCAAAAGTTTATTTTAGCGTACCGAACACCTCAAAGCCTATTTCTAAGCTATGTAGAGGATATTTATGGTATGTTTAACTTATGGTTATGTTCCTGAATGTTCGTTACAGTTCAAATTGGCATACTTTCGCAGTTTGTCAACTTTAGTCCCTGTAAGCGATTTAACTTGATTGTTGCCATACCAAAGCCTTCGAAACTTATTTATAAGTTATGTAAAGGTTATTTAAGGTATGTTAAGCCTATTTCACTATTCCAGAGTGTTCGTTGCATTAAACAGGTTATATTTACGCATCGGTGCGCGTATAACCTTCCAGAAATCGATTTAGAGTTTGGAATCGAACAAGAATTGATATGTGCAAATGATGCACATATTTATACAAATCCCAAGTATGAAATACAATATTTCATTGGTTCGGTATTTGTTTGATGGCCGTGAAGGCACAGGTGTCACATGTAACATAATAAAAGCACTTATATATAGGAAGTACTAGCGGCGTATCCACCATGCTTTTATCATATTACACACGTCTCATTATTTAAATCACTTATTAATAACCATGAAATAATGTCTTGTTTAAATGTCAATGTCATGTGCAACCAATGTCCAATGTCAAATGTCCAGTATAAATCATGTCTTGTATGGCGAATAAATAGTATTTACTCAAGCCAAACGCATAATGTCATGTATAAACAAATGTCTTATGTAATCAAGTGTCATGTACAAAACAAAGTCTTTGAATGAACAAAAGTTTAAAAAAAAAGTTATGTTTTAAAAACCATTGCTTTTATCGATGTGAACATTTATACGGTTTGTCTATCGCATACACTCAAGCCTTGAGACTGTCGGATAAACCATCATCAGGATCAAGGTTTATCAAAAAAAAATGTATTCGGATTCTGTCATTCCCTAACACTTCCAAACAAGCCACAGAAGCGGGAACGAGATTTGTCAAGTCCTATAGCGATATTACATACTACCGAGCGGTGTGATCAATGTTAATGAATGTACTACTGTCCCGTTAAATATACCAAATGTCCTTTTCAATGTAAGCATGTCATGAAAATGTCTTTGTAAAACCATGTATTAGGCATACTAAGTCAATATGCCAAGTAAAATTTCTTTGAAACCAAATGTTAGGTATACTAAGTCAATATACCATAAAAATGTCTTTGAAATAATGTATTATATGTACCATGTAACAAAGTATGTAAAATGTCATGGAAACGAAAAGTAAAGTTATGCATATATGCTTCACCTCAAAACATTTGAAAAACGTAAAATAGGGGAACTATGTACTTACCTTTGGGTGCGTTTTTATGTGTTAACACAAACCCTCATTTTGTTTATTCATCCTAAATTAAGTAAGAACGATTTAATAATCAAAATTTCACAAAATACCTAAGTTTCTCCGATACTTAGAATTTTCACATAACTTTGAGATTTTCTCAAAAAATTATTATTTTTGATTATGTTGGAGAATTTATATATATATATATATATATATATATATATATATATATATATATATATATAAGTTCATATATATATTTTAAGAACTTTGCGGCTTGAACGATTTTATTGGTTACCCTCATCACGTAATAAGCAATATATCTATGATTTGCGCGTCGTAATATATATACTCAAACGTGATATACAAATAATAACGTAATACACATAATCTTGTCAAGTATTAACATGTCATCATACATATATTATAAAACACATAACACATTGTAACATATAAAATTTACCCATGAACATCCCATTCTAGTGTATATTGAAAAACACGTATTTTAGCGATTCGGTAACATTTTTGGGCGTCGGAAGTCACGTATGACTAACCAAACACCAAGTAAACTTAATATAAGTTAAAATAATTATTTTTATATCAAAAATATCAGTTTGGTTACTGATCTAAAACAGTTTTATAAAAATCCTCCGAAAAGCCGATTTTTAACCGTTTTACCGCATAGTTTTGCATCAAACGTTACCGCAACCATCCCAAGTCGTAATGACTTGATATTTTAATACAATACGTGTTATTTACTGATTAAAATGATGGTTATAATCAGATTAGTGCAGGTCTCACTTAAACCACATAAATCATGCAATTTCACATATTTTACTACACCTAAAGCACCAAGTACAACACGCATAGCTAGTAAACTTTATGAAAAACTTTTATACCATTTAGCACTTCAAATATTTATATTTTTAGTGTTTAGATTCTGGTCATACTTTATTTTTATCAAATCATACTCAAATCATCATTTCATGTTCATCTTTCATCGTGCATGCTTGTGTACAAGTATCTAAAGCATATATATATCATATTATCATCATTTCATATGAAACTATATGCATCAAACCTGAAGTTAACTCATGCAAATCTAGGACATGTTCATCATCTAATCATCTAGACATAATTTCATACAACAATCTTTCATAAATGAACATATGACAAAACCTACATGCATGTCATTTTAGAAGTATTAACTAAACAAGTACCCATCATAAATCAAACTCAATCTCATATATATACGCACATACATACATACATACATACGGTTATATATATACACACATATACTTGCATTTTTATTTTCTGTAAAAACCCATTTCCTTTTAGTTTCAAGTTTGTGAAAAATCCAAGAACCTTGAGAAACTTCTATCATCATCAACAACACCAAATATAAAGATCAAGGATTTAAACATAAATTTTATACCTTCAAGATTTTGATGGGTTTTTGACAAGTGGTGATGATATGTAGCTTAGTTCTTGCTTGAAGCACCTCCAAACCACCTATGGATCTTCACACTAGCTTGAAACTTGCTTGGAAAGACTTGAATCTTCAAGAAAAGGGTTTCAAAATTTTGAAAATGAAGGGGAGAAGAGCTGATTCAGCCGTGATTTTCTAGAGAGGGAGAGAGAGATGAGAGATTGTTTAGATGGTGAAAGATTTAGTCTTGGATTTGTAGAGATTTAGAGAAGATATGGAGGATATCATGGATTCCCAAGATTGCATGCAACATGCAAAGGCAACATGTGGCAAAAATGTGTGAGAGGTGGTATCTCCCTCCTCAATACACGAATAAACACATATGTGTATGCATATTATTCATATATATAGGTTAAAAATAGGTATTTAACTGGATACCGGGTATTTTATCTAGCGTTTTAATCCGGTTTTATGGCGTTTCAAATTATTTTTATTATTCTATAAAAATAAACTCGCCAAATTATTACTGAAATAAATATCAGTTGCCGAGACTGGCTACGTTGTCCGCGTTTCGCACTATAAGCACTGTGTTGCGCAGTAACAAGCGGTACGCGCTTAAACTTGAAAAATAACGTTTTCAAGTGTTTTGATTTATTTTTCAACGCAAACATGATTAAAAATAAAATTTAATCATAACAGAATTTTTTTTGGGATTTAAATATTATCCGGGCAGTCACCAACATTCGTTTCGCGGCTGTCGCAAATAGTTCTTAAGTTTAAACACACATGTTTTTGCCATAGCGAAACCTTCGAAACTTATTTCTAAGTTATGTAAAGGGTATTTAGGGTTTGTTTAGTATATGTCACTGTTCCGGAGTGTACGTCGCATTAAACTGATTACGTTTATGTAACAGTTTCCGATTTCACTTCCAGAACAAGTTTGAGAGTTCGGAATTGAACAATGATTGAAATCGTGTAATGTCACAAATAATTAAACAAATATTGGAATTTAAAACACCTTATTTTATTAAATACAGAATTGTTCGGAAATGTACAGGGATTAAAATACACAGATGTCACAGCCTCCCCTACTTTAGGAAAGTTTGTCCCGAAATTTATTTAGAGGAAACTTGTGGGAATTGGTGTGGATATTTCACCTTCATATGATCCTCTCGTTCCCAAGTAAACTCTGGGCCACGTTTGGATTCCCAGCGAACTTTAACTATTGGTATGCGCTTGCGCTTGAGTTTCTTGACTTCACGGTCCAAAGTTTCCACAGGTTTCTCAACGAAGTGCATCGTTTTATCGACACGAATTTCATCAAGGGGAATGTGGAGGTTTTCATCAGCTAAACACTTTTTTAAGATTGGACACATGGAAAGTTGGATGAACATTTCCAAGTTCAGGAGGCAGCTCAAGTCTGTAGGCTACTTTTCCGATCCTTTCAACGATCTTGAATGGTCCAACATATCGTGGTGCAAGTTTTCCTTTCTTTCCAAATCAGATTACACCTTTCCAAGGAGATACCTTGAGTAGGACGAGATCACCGACTTGGAATTCCAAAGGCTTGCGTCGTCTATCCGCGTAACTCTTTTAACGGCTTCTAGCTCTTAAGAGGTTGTCGCGAATTTTCTTGACTTTGTCTGTAGTCTCTAGAATGAGTTCAGGTCCAGTGAGCTGACCTTCTCCAATCTCATTCCAGTAGACCGGTGAATGACATTTTTGACCTTATAAAGCTTCGAAAGGAGCCATGTTGATACTGGAGTGATAACTATTGTTATAGGAGTATTCGATCAATGGAAGATGCGTATCCCAACTACCACCAAAGTCGATCACATAAGCTCTAAGCATAATGAGGATAAGCATATCCTCATTATTTAAATCACTTATTAATAGCCATGAAATAATGTCTTGTTTAAATGTCAATGTCATGTGCAACCAATGTCCAATGTCAAATGTCCAGTATAAATCATGTCTTGTATGGCGAATAAATAGTATTTACTCAAGCCAAACGCATAATGTCATGTATAAACAAATGTCTTATGTAATCAAGTGTCATGTACAAAACAAAGTCTTTGAATGAACAAAAGTTATGTTTTAAAAACCATTGCTTTTATCGATGTGAACATTTATACGGTTTGTCTATCGCATACACTCAAGCCTTAAGACTGTCGGATAAACCATCATCAGGATCAAGGTTTATCAAAAAAAAAAATGTATTCGGATTCTGTCATTCCCTAACACTTCCAAACAAGCCACAGAAGCGGGAACGGGATTTGTCAAGTCCTATAGCGCTATTACATACTACCGAGCGGCGTGATCAATGTTAATGAATGTACTACTGTCCCGTTAAATATACCAAATGTCCTTTTCAATGTAAGCATGTCATGAAAATGTCTTTGTAAAACCATGTATTAGGCATACTAAGTCAATATGCCAAGTAAAATGTCTTTGAAACCAAATGTTAGGTATACTAAGTCAATATACCATAAAAATGTCTTTGAAATAATGTATTATATGTACCATGTAACAAAGTATGTAAAATGTCATGGAAACGAAAAGTAAAGTTATGCATATATGCTTCACCTCAAAACATTTGAAAAACGTAAAATAGGGGAACTATGTACTTACCTTTGGGTGCGTTTTTATGTGTTAACACAAACCCTCATTTTGTTTATTCGTCCTAAATTAAGTAAGAACGATTTAATAATCAAAATTTCACAAAATACCTAAGTTTCTCCGATACTTAGAATTTTCACATAACTTTGAGATTTTCTCAAATTGAGTTGGGTTCCCAAACGAAAAGTAAAGTTATGCATATATGCTTCACCTCAAAACATTTGAAAAACGTAAAATAGGGGAACTATGTACTTACCTTTGGGTGCGTTTTTATGTGTTAACACAAACCCTCATTTTGTTTATTCGTCCTAAATTAAGTAAGAACGATTTAATAATCAAAATTTCACAAAATACCTAAGTTTCTCCGATACTTAGAATTTTCACATAACTTTGAGATTTTCTCAAATTGAGTTGGGTTCCCATAGCAGACTGCATGGTTCTCCAAAAGTGAGATGAGAATGGAGCATCTCGATCTAATATGATGTTCAAAGGAACACCATGTCGGGATACAATCTCATCTACATAGATCTTGTCAAGCTTGTTAGCAGATAGATCCTCACGGATTGGCAAGAAATGCGCTGATTTTGTCAGACGATCAACGACTACCCAAATGGCATCATGACCTCTATTAGTGCGCGGTAGTTTGGTAATGAGATCCATGGAAATGTTTTCCCATTTCCAAACCGGTATCTCTGGTTGTTCCAATAATCCAGAGGGATGTTGATGTTCTGCCTTAACCTTCAGATAAATAAGGCATTTTGATACGTATAAGGCAATGTCTTTCTTCATTCCCGGCCACCAATACTGGGTTCGAAGATCCTTATACATTTTATCTGAACCAGGATGAATTGAATAACAAGACTTGTGAGCTTCATCCATCAACAAGGTGCGGATATTGTCTTGAGTTGGAACCCACAAACGGTCCATGAAATAATATAACCCATCGTTCTTCAGTTCAAGATGAGGTGTAAGATGATATGGTAATTCCTTACCCATCAAGTTCTGTGAAATACAAGTACGTTGAGCTTGAAAGATGCGGGTTTGTATATCAGATCGAACTCGAACACAATGAAGCTTGACTCTTTCTTTTCGACTTAACGCTTCGGCTACGACATTCGCCTTACCAGGATGGTAGCGAATCTCGCAGTCATAGTCGTTTAGAAGTTCCACCTAACGTCTTTGCCTCATGTTTAGTTCTTTCTGACTGAAGATGTGTTGGAGACTTTTGTGGTCAGTGAAAACCACACATTTTGTTCTGTAAAGGTAGTGTCTCCAAATCTTAAGAGCAAAAACCACAGCGCCTAACTCAAGATCATGTGTCGTGTAGTTTTTCTCGTGGATCTTCGATTGTCTTAACGCATAGGCTATGACTTTGTTCCTTTACATGAGAACACAACCAAGGCCTAAGTTTGATGCGCCATAATATACGACAAAGTCATCGTTTCCCTCAGGTAAAGATAACACAAGAGCATCGTAGAGTTTTTGTTTCAAGGTCTGAAAAGCTTCTTCTTGTTTGGGTCTCCACTCAAAAGGTTTATTCTTTTGAGTTAAGGCTGTGAGAGGAACCGCAATCTTTAAGAAGATTGCAATAAAGAGGCAGTAATAACCCGCGAGACCCAGAAATGAGCGAACCTCGGTAGGAGTAGTAGGTGTATCCCAATCCTTAATTGCACTGATTTTAGCGGGATCTACATGTATACCTTGTTCGTTGACAATGTGTCCCAAAAATTGAACTTCTTTAAGCCAAAATTCACACTTGGAGAATTTAGCAAAGAGTTGTTCCTTCTTCAGGAGTTCCATTATTATACGGAGATGTTGTTCATGATCAGCTCGTGTCTTGGAATAGATTAAAATGTCATCAATGAAAACGATGATGAACATGTCCAAATAAGGCTTACAAACCCTATTCACTAAGTCCATGAAGATGGCAGGAGCATTCGTTAAACCGAAGGGCATAATAGTGAACTCATAGTGGTCGTATCGTGTGCGGAAAGCAGTCTTGGGAATATCTTCTTCGAGCACACGAAGCTGATGATACCCAGAACGCAGATCGATCTTTGAAAGGCAGGTAGCACCCTGAAGCTAATCAAAGAGATCATCAATACGAGGTAGGGGATATCGATTTTTAATGGTGAGTTTGTTAAGCTCACGGTAATCGATACACATTCGGAAAGATCCATCCTTCTTCTTTACAAAAAGGACAGGCGCGCCCCAAGGTGAAAAGCTCGGACGAATAAATCCTTAGTTAGATAACTCCTGCAGCTGTTTCGATAATTTTTGCATCTCAGACGGTGCAAGGCGGTATGGAGATTTAGCAATTGCGTTGGCACCAGGTACAAGGTCAATACGAAACTCAATTTGACATGATGGGGGTAAACCAGGTAACTCTTCAGGAAAAACCACGGGATAATCCCGAACAACGGGGATGTCTTGAATAGCCTTACCCTTCTCTTTCTCCTCTACGACACGTGCCAAGAAAGCCACATAATTCTTTCGTAGATAACTTTGGGATTGGGTGCTTGTCATCAGTTTAAGGTTACTAGTTGGTTTCTCTCCACGAACCTCTAAGGTTTCACCAGACGGAAGAGGCACACGAACAATCTTGTCAAAACGCACTACCTCTGCACAGTATTTGGTCAACCAATCCATTCCTACTATAACGTCAAAACTCCCAAGTTGCATTGGTGTGAGGTCAATGGGAAAGAGATGATTGTTGAGGTTCAACTGGCAATTTCGAATCACGGAATCGAGTACAAGGGATTCACCACTGGCTAACTCTAATGTCAAGGGTTTTCCTATTTTTGTTCTAGGCTTTGCAAGCAAAGGTTCAAAAGCTAGGGATACAAAACTCTTGTCGGCACCCGAATCAAAAAAGAATAGAAGCAAGTTGGTTGTTAACATAGAACGTACCGTTCACCACTTCGTTGTCGGCACGCGCTTCATTGGCATTGATATTGTATGCTCGTCCACGAGCCGGGTTCGCATTTGCCAACTTCGGGCATTTGTTTCTGTAGTGAGTCAAATCTCCACAATTGTAGCAAGACCCGGGCGGAAAAGGAGGTCGTGCAGGATTAGCTGGCTGTTTGGCAGGGTTTTGAACCACTTGATTAGGAGCGGGAGGAAAGCGACATGTGTTAGCCAAATGGCCATAACTTCCACAGTTGTTGCAAACACAACACTGAAGATGTGGTTGATGATGACAGTTGCACTTATTACAAAGAGGTGCAGTACCAAAATACTGTTTCTTGGCGGGTGGTTGTGCTGGCTGGTTAGGTGCAGCTTGATTGTTCTGTGCAACAACGGCAAAGTTCTTGGAAGCCTTGCGTTTCCTAGACTTCTTCATGGTTTCAGCTTTCTTTCCCTTCTTCTTCTCTGTCTTGTCAGATGGTTTCTTGTCACCCTTGCGGTGGAGCTTCCCTTTTTTGACTTGAGACTCGGTCAAGGTCGAAACTAGCTCAATGGCTTGTCTAACAATGGTAGGGTTGCTGCCGGTGACAATATCCTGAACAGGATCAGGAAGACCATCTATGTACTTCTCAATCGCCTTGTCCAAAGGCATGACCATGGTGGGACATAGCAGGCTCAGTTCTTCGTATCGGTCTGTGTAGGCACGGTGCTCTCCGCTATCTTGCTTGAGATCGTGGAATTCGTTTTCTAGTGCCCGCAGTTCATGACGAGGACAAAACTCCTTCATCATAAGAGCGCGAAGCTCTTCCCAAGTTTGAGCCATTGCCATGTCGGCACCCCTTTCTCTCATCACACCATGTAAGCGCCCTCTTCTGAAATACACTTGACGCGAACTCAACCTTTCGCTCATTCGGGCATTGAACGTGACGAAACGTACTTTCGAGACTCTCGAACCACTGTAGGAGCCCAGTTGCTCCTTCAGACCCAGAAAACTGAAGCGGTTTAGCTGAATTGAGTGTCTTAAAGTTGCACGGAACCGGTGCGTTGTTATTGTTGTTGCTGTTTGCTTGGTTTAACTGGGTAACTTGGTTCGGGAGTACAACATCGATTTGCTGAGTGATCAAGGATGCCATTGCGGCATCTTGAGTTTGATCACGTCGAGGAGGCATCTAAAAGAAAAGGAACAAAAGGAAATGTGTGAGATTGACATAGGACAACCAAAAGGAGTATTGAAAATATCGACAACACAAAGGAAGGTGGTCATTTATTCGTTACTTTAAAACAAACCAACGACACACAGTGACTAATCAAAGTAAATGAGTCTATATAATGTATAATGAAGACATGCTTTAGCCTATAAGTGGACACTCACCCTAAGAGTTCCCAGGTAAGAGTGACTGGTCCGATCATGTGGATTTGTTCGAACACTCTAGCCTTAGACAGAAAACTCAGGGTACAGGCACCCACCCTTCCAGATTGCACGTGTTCACATTATTAAAACCCAAACTTTGACGAGATTTGAAAACTTTAAAGGCATAAAGCCTAGGAACAAATCATCTAAGGATTGATGGTTGATTTTCAAATGGAATTGAGATTTGTGTACTTGTTTTGGTAATCACCTAAGGATAGGTGATAGTATTGTTTTAAGATCTAAACACAAGGTAACTTGTGTTAGGGTCTTAGAAAGGTTATAGTCTAGGTCAAAATTTTAATAATAACCTAATTCTCTATAACCATGGGCTCTGATACCAACTCTTCTGTCACACCCCGACCGCGTAAAACAACAAACCGCGGCGGAAACGTCGGGGAGTCATGTGGAAGAATTATTGTTTCACAACACATGATAATCAAAGTTAAGTTTTACAAGTTTAAATTATTACATTGTCTTAGTCCAAACGCAATACAAAACATAAAAAGATAATAAGTTTCTTGATTTTAGATTGCTAAGGCCCAAGTCGCCCTAAGTGTAGCTCGCTCACATCAAACATTCGCTCCTGAAACATATGTAAAAATAGGTACGCCAGCATAAAAATATCAGTGAGTAACATAGGTTTAGTGTTGAATATTCATGACTTTGAATGTTTAAAGAAGTGTTTAACAAAAAGTAGTCATGAACCTTATAAAATAATTTCTTTTATAACATCATATGAAACTCAAATGATATAAAAGAATGATATATGGTTAAGTAAATAACCAAATGAAAATAATATGTATAAAATATGTCATGTCTTGTCCTTGTTGAAGTGGGTTTAGATAACGCCACGATATGTAACATAATAAAAGCACTTATATATAGGAAGTACCAGCAGCGTATCCACCATGCTTTTATCATATTACACACGTCTCCTTATTTAAATCACTTATTAATAACCATGAAATAATGTCTTGTTTAAATGTCAATGTCATGTGTAACCAATGTCCAATGTCAAATGTCCAGTATAAATCATGTCTTGTATGGCGAATAAATAGTATTTACTTAAGACAAATGCATAATGTCATGTATAAACAAATGTCTTATGTAATCAAGTGTCATGTACAAAACAAAGTCTTTGAATAAACAAAAGTTTAAAACAAAAGTTATGTTTTGAAAACCATTGTTTTTATCGATATAAACATTTATACGGTTTGTCTATCGCATATACTCAAGCCTTGAGACTGTCAGATAAACCCTCATCAGGATCAAGGTTTATAAAAAAAAAATTGTATTCGGATTATGTCATTCCCTAACACTTCCAAACAAGCCTCAGAAGCGGGAACAGGATTTGTCAAGTCCTATAGCGCTATTACATACTACCGAGCGGCGTGATCAATGTTAATGAATGTACTATTGTCCCGTTAAACATACCAAATGTCCTTTTCAATATAAGCATGTCATGAAAATGTCTTTGTAAAACCATGTATTAGGCATACTAAGTCAATATGCCAAGTAAAATGTCTTTGAAACCAAATGTTAGGTATACTAAGTCAATACACCATAAAAATGTCTTTGAAATAATTTATTATATGTACCATGTAACAAAGTATGTAAAATGTCATGAAAACGAAAAGTAAAGTTATGCAGATATGCTTCACCCTAAAACATTTGAAAAACGTAAAATAGGGGAACTATGTACTCACCTTTGGGTGCGTTTTTATGTGTTAACACAATCCCTCAATTTGTTTATTCGTCCTAAATTAAGTAAGAATGATTTAATAAACAAAATTTCACAAAATACCTAAGTTTCTCCGATACTTAGAATTTTCATATAACTTTGAGATTTTCTAGAAAAGTTATTATTTTTTATTATGTTGGTGAATTTATATATATATATGAGTTCATATATATATTTTAAGAACTTTGCGACTTGAACGATTTTATTGGTGACCCTCATCACGTAATAAGCAATATATCTACGATTTGCTCGTCGTAATATATATACTCAAACGGGACATACAAATAATAACGTAATACACATAATCTTGTCAAGTCTTAACATGTCATCATACACATATTATAAAACACATAACACATTGTAACATACAAAATTTACCCATGAACAACCCATTCTAGTGTATATTGAAAAACGCGTATTTTAGCGATTCGGTAACGTTTTTGGGCGTCGGAAGTCACGCATGACTAACCAAACACCAAGTAAACTTAATATAAGTTAAAATACTTATTTTTATATCAAAAATATCAGTTTGGTTACTGATCTAAAACAGTTTTATAAAAATCCTCCGAAAAGCCGATTTTTAACCGTTTTACCGCATAGTTTTGCATCAAACGTTACCACAACCATCCCAAGTCGTAATGACTTGATATTTTAATACAATACGTGTTATTTACTGATTAAAATGATGGTTATAATCAGATTAGTGCAGGTCTCACATAAACCACATAAATCATGCAATTTCACATATTTTACTACACCTAAAGCACCAAGTACAACACAAATAGCTAGTAAACTTTATGAAAAAATTTTATACCATTTAACACTTCAAATATTCATATTTTTAGTGTTTAGATTCTGGTCATACTTTATTTTTATCAAATCATACTCAAATCATCATTTCATGTTCATCTTTCATCGTGCATGCTTGTGTACAAGTATCTAAAGCACATATATCATATTATCATCATTTCATATGAAATTATATGCATCAAACCTGAAGTTAATTCATGCAAATCCAAGACATGTTCATCATCTAATCATCTAAACATAATTTCATACAACAATCTTTCATAAATGAACATATGACAAAACCTACATGCATGTCATTTTAGAAGTATTAACCAAACAAGTACCCAACATAAATCAAACTCAATCTCATATATATACACACATACATACATACGGTTATATATATACACACATATACTTTCATTTTTATTTTGTGTAAAAACCCATTTCCTTTAGTTTCAAGTTTGTGAAAAATCCAAGAACCTTGAGAAACGTCTATCATCATCAACAACACCAAATATCAAGAACAAGGATTTAAACATAAATTTTATACCTTCAAGATTTTGATGGGTTTTTGACAAGTTGTGATGATATGGAGCTTAGTTCTTGCTTGAAACGCCTCCAAACCACCTATGGATCTTCACACTAGTTTGAAACTTGCTTGGAAAGACTTGAATCTTCAAGAAAAGGGTTTCAAAATTTTGAAAATGAAGGGGAGAAGAGCTGATTCAGCCGTGATTTTCTAGAGAGGGAGAGATAAATGAGAGATTGTTTAGATGGTGAAAGATTTAGTCTTGGATTTGTAGAGATTTAGAGAAGATATGGAGGATATGATGGATTCCCAAGATTGCATGCAACATGCAAAGGCAACATGTGGCAAAAATGTGTGAGAGGTGGTATCTCCCTCCTCAATACACGAATACACACATATATGTATGCATATTATTCATATATATAGTATAGGTAGGTTAAAAATAGGTATTTAACTGGATACCGGGTATTTTATCTAGCGTTTTAATCTAGTTTTATGGCGTTTCAAATTATTTTTACTATTCTATAAAAATAAACTCGCCAAATTATTACTGAAATAAATATCAGTTGCCAAGACTGGCTGCGTTGTCCGCGTTTCGCAGTATAAGCATTGTGTTGCGCTGTAACACGCGGTACGTGCTTAAATTTGAAAAATAACGTTTTCAAGCGTTTTGATTTATTTTTCAACGCAGACATGATTAAAAATAAAATTTTAATCATAACAGAATATATTTGGGATTTAAATATTATCCGGGCGGTCACCAACGTTCGTTTCGCAGTTGTCGCAAATAGTTCTTAAGTTCAAACAAACATGTTTTTGCCATACCGAAACCTTCGAAACTTATTTCTAAGTTATGTAAAGGGTATTTAGGCTTTGTTTAGTATATGTCACTATTCCGGAGTGTACGTCACGTTAAACTGATTACGTCTACGTAACAGTTCCCGATTTCACTTCCAGAACAAGTTTGAGAGTTCAGAATTGAACAATGATTGAAAACGTGTAATGTCACAAATAGTTAAACAAATATTGGAATTTAAAACACCTTATTTTATTAAATACAGAATTGTTCGGAAATGTACAGGGATTAAAATACACAGATGTCACATTACATCTTTGATTTACATCGTATAATTCCAAAGTATATAATTATTTGTTAAAATAATAAATATTTTAACTTAAATTATATTTATTAATTATTGGAATATTAGTTAAAATAATATATTTTAACTTGACACAACTATGTATTTGTTCATGTATATCTTCCCTAAGGATGGGTGTATTCATACTCGTATTCTTAAACTTGTATATTTTTGCCAAGTATCGGTGGCGTATTCCGGTGTATTTATACGTACGAGAATACGTATTTTCTTGTATTTATTAAGTGTTCTTATACTTAATTCTTGTATCACATTTTCCGGAATAATATTTCCAATAAATATTCACCAATATATATTCTTAAAATATATATATTCTAAGAAAACTTTTATAGAAATTTATCTATAACTTTTCCCTTGGCAAAAATAATTATATTTTTACGTAAACTCCAAAAATAATATATTTTCAAGTTTAACTTAGAAAATGGTCATAAATTCATTTTTCATCCAAAAATAATATATTTCTAAATTTGTTTAAGAAAAAATATATATTTTCTCCAAAAATAATATATTTTCTAGTAATTCAAGAAAACATATATATATTTCTCTTTACTCAAAAATAATATATTTTCTTCTTGTAAAAAATATGATATATTGTTGTAATAATGATAAAAATCATATTTTTGTCCCCTTGGTTTCCTAAATGCCGTTTATCAAAATATACTTGTAAAATTAAATCCCGGAATATTTTGTAGCTTATATTCCTCGTTCGGTTTCTCCAATATTTTGGGTATAAATTATATATTTATTTCTTGAAATTTTGGTAATATTTTGTATTGTAATTTTTGGTATTTTGGTGAGTTATATTATTTCAAGTCCTAAAATAATATAACTAATACTCATAATATACAAGTAATCACACACATGGTGACATCTAAATATATATTCTCCTAAATACATATTTAGTCACTTTTAATTATCAAAACCAACCTCCAATATTTTGTAATTTTTTAATAAAAATTATGACAAACTTTATATGAAAATTATGGTTAAAAATACACTTGTAAATATTTGTTTGAAAATATTTTTCTAAGTGTTTAATTTCTAGAAAAATTTTGCCATAGTTTCCCCTTAAAAATGGAGGTTTCCATGCTTTCAAAGAATATCATTTTCTTTTATAAATCATCACAATCAATAACAAATCAAATAATACTTACCAAGTGCCATAAATCAAGCATTAATCACTACTTCATGAACTTGAAAATTTATAAAAATTTGTAGTAACTTGGTAGTGTGTTTAGTAAGCTTAGTTACCCTTTAAAGTGTGGTTGTTTGTTTAAAACATTATTCTTGAAGATTTTAGATGTTTACAACTTGTAAAATAATTTTCTAAAAATGTTTCTTCTTGAATTTTTCTTGGTAATAATATGTTTCTACACTTGATTAACCACTAAAAATGTGATTAGTTTCTTTAAGAACCAAGTTTATGTAAATCTAGTATTTTAACTTAGTTTCTTGAGAAATCTATCTTTGAAATCATCATTCTACAAGTCTTATAACATGTTTCATACTTCATCATACATAAAAACAACCTCATCTTTCAAGTTCATGTTTACATAAAGGTTGATCATTATGATTTCTTCAAGATCCATCCTTATACTTGCTAGATCATGTGTTTAATCATCATCTAGCAAGGTTATTATGATGATCAACATCATAGACATAAGGAATCAACAATCAAGTATACTACATACACTTAATCATCTTAGATTTCATGTTATTTAGCTTTATGTTAGTGATCATCTTCTTACTTCTTTGTAATTTTTGTGTTTAACCACTTAGATAACACTTTAACCATTATGATTAGAAGTAAAAACAAGATCAAGAAGCTTACTACTAGCTCTAATGGCTAGGGAAGTGGCACAAAAATGATGAAGATGATTATGGAAGAAAATGAGTGGTTAAAGACTCCACAAAGAGGTCCTTCAAGTTCCTACACTTCAAGCCTTCTTAGATGATCTCCATACACCTTCTAGTAACCTTAGAATGCTTGATTGGTGAATGAAAATGGTGGTGTGGTGGTGATGGGGGTGAGCCGAGAGCAAGGTGTGGAAGAAGGGGGAAGATGATGATGTTGTTATGTGAAATGTATAAGTCTTATGGTTATTTAAGATGTTCTTCCAACAATTAGGTGGTATAAGGTATAATGTGCTTATAATATTCTCAACAAATCTCATATAATATATCAAAGAAATCTTATGTGGGGCCCATGTCCCCTAACCGTCCAAGATGGGGGGGGGGGGGTAAAGTGTAACATTTCAAACATTAGTTGGTTTAATCTAGTTTGATTCCAAGTATTAAAGTTAGGTATTTAGGTGTTTAGTGCTTATGAGATGTAATATAATGTTCGGTGACCATAACTAGCTTCGTAACACTAAAACAATGCTTCTAGTGAAAATTTGGTATTTCGGGTAGTGTCCGGTTGTTCGTTTCGTTACGGTTCATTAAAGTGCTAAATTGCGCAGTTTCACCTAGTACGAAACACCTTTTGTGACAGTTTCAATTCCCGACACTTAGGAAAGTGTTCTCGACCATTAGACCACATTTCTGCATAATATTTAGATGTTAAAAAGCTGAATTTTGCTGATTTGTGTTGTTTTCTGCAGAATTCTGCAGTTTTGGTGTGTTTCTGGCACTTTCCGGCACCTAAATCATCACTAGGAAGGAAGTTTTGTAAACCCTACTTTCCTACACACTATTCTAGTGTAACACTTGGTTCTGGGCTCATTCTGTGTCTTAATATCATGTCTGTCTGAGTACTGAACTTCCGTCAGTACTTCTAGTTTGTCTGATAACTGTGCTAACTTTGTTTCGTGCACTAATTAAACCATATTGTGTTGCATGTGATAAAGATAAAAATCTTGCAACTTGAAAAGCCTTTGCATGTATATGACAGGAATCAGAAAATCATTCATCTTGTTAATTCAATCATGCACTGTTATTAACCCACAGATTATTGTTTATCATTGTATGGAATGCATGAAAAAGTGCCAGTTGTCACACTAAATGCACCATTTACACCGATCATAGGAGCCTCCAACACATCTTTGATCAGAAGGAGTTAAACATGCGACAGCGTCGGTGGGTCGAACTTCTCAATGATTATAAGTGCGTGATCAAGTATCATCCCGGCAAGGCCAACATTGTGGCTGATGCCCTCAGTCGTAAGGAAACCAAACCTAAGCGGGTACGTGCGTTACAACTTACGATTCACTCTAGTCTTCCTACCCAGACTCGTGACGCTCAGATTGAAGCATTGAAGGGAGAAAACCTCAAAGCGGAGTCCCTACAGGGATTCGAGAAACGATTGGAACTAAAGGAAGACGGTGCTTACTATTTGGCGGGACGTATCTGGGCTCCATTTTATGGTAATCTACGTGAGGTTGTGATGGATGAGGCACACAAGTCTCGTTACTCGGTACATACTGGCTCTGATAAGATGTACCACGATCTCAAAACCACATACTGGTGGCCTAGTATGAAGGCTAACATAGCGACCTATGTTAGTAAATGCTTGACGTGCGCCAGAGTTAAGGTTGAATACCAGAAGCCATCAGGACTACTCCAACAACCCGAGATCCCAACATGGAAATGGGAGTAAATTTCCATCGATTTCGTCACCGGGTTACCTAGATCTCAGCGGGGAAACGACACCATTTGGGTGATCATGGATCGACTAACTAAGTCTGCACACTTTCTGGAAATCAAGGAAACTGACAAGTTTTCTACACTCGCAGACATCTATCTGAAGGAAGTAGTCTCTAGGCACGGAGTGCCAACTTCTATTATCTCTGATCGAGACTCACGCTTTACATCTGAGTTGTGGTAGGCGATGCACAAATCCTTCGGCCCACGTCTAGACACGAGCACAGCGTATCACCCTCAGATGGATGGGCATACTGAACGCACTATCCAGACTCTAGAAGACATGCTTCGAGCATGTGTTATCGATTTTGGTAACGGCTGGGAAAGACACCAACCTTTAGTGGAGTTCTCATACAACAATAGTTACCACACCAGCATCAAAGCTACTCCATTCGAGGCTTTGTACGGGAGGAAATGCCGATCACCTCTATGCTGGGTAGAAGTTGGTGATAGCCAAATCACTGGCCAAGAACTCCTTTTTGACACAACGAAAAAGATTTCTCAAATCAGACAAAGAATGGCGGCAACTCGTGACCGTCAGAAAAGTTACGCGGATACGCGTAGGAAACCTCTCGAGTTCCAGGTTGGGGATCGAATGCTACTTAAAGTCTCACTATGGAAAGGTGTGGTTCGCTTTGGCAAACGGGGCAAACTTAATCCACGATATGTCGGACCTTTTGAAATCACTGAGAAAATTGGCAAGGTGGCTTACAGACTGAACTTGCCCAAAGAACTCAGTGGTGTTCACAACGTCTTCCACGTGTCGAATCTGAAGAAGTGTTTATCAGATGAGACCCTCATTATTCCTTTTAAGGAACTCACAATTGACGACCAGTTGCGCGTCGTCGAGGAAGCGGTGGAAATTATGGATCGGGAAATCAAGACTCTCAAACGAACCAAGATACCTATTGTTCGGGTTCATTGGAACTCCCGTCGTGGCCCAGAGTTCAGTTGGGAACAAGAGGACAAGATGAAACGCAAGTACCCCTAGTTGTTTAAGAAAGGTGAGTCTAGTGCTGAAGCTACTTCAGAATTGTGGGACGAAATTCCAATCCAACGGGGGGATGATGTGATACCACAGGAAAACGCACAACACAACTAGCTTCTCCAGTGGCTATGTGCTAAATTTTAGGACGAAATTTCTTTCAACTTGGGGATGATGTGACAACTCGTGTAAATTCCTGAATGTTTTGCTTTTACTGTGTAATTTCATGAACGTTAAATGAATTGAATTTGGTGATTGATTTTGAACGATTGTGTGCTTGGTAATGTGTAATGCGAATTTTGTGAAACGAAGCGTTGTAATATATTGCTTTGCGATGCGAAATGTTTTAATTAATTATTTCGTGATACTTGTGAAACCGTCATTTAGTAAATCCAACCCAAGCCCACCCCCTCCCCCTTTACGCCACTAATAGGCCCAACCCCACCCTTTGTCCCCTTGTTCGAAATATTAAGCGCAAACCCACACCCTCTTGTTTCTTGTAGACCATTAGCCACCCTCCTGTGTTTTAATTACACATACGTGACTTGGGAAGAAGGAAACCAAAAACAAAAACCTTAAACACCCCCTAGAGTGCGACGGCCATGAAGAACCCCCCCCCCCCCCATGCGTAAACTAGCTCCTGTTCAGCTTCTTGATTCGCCTCTTTCTTCCTCGTTAGCCCTTCTTTTCACTCCAAGGTTACTATTGTTGATTTGGATTGTGATTCATGGTGTGATTTTGTGGAATCATGGTTGTGATATTGAGTTATTATGCTAGGGTTTTGTTGTTGCATGATTAATTACGGTTGAGTATGCGATTTGCTGAATTAATTGATGATATGTATGCATAAATGATCATTGGTTGCGTTTTTATGAAAATCATGATGTTTTATATCTAGGGTTTTATGATCAATGACATGATTAGGTGATAATTGATGTTTAATCAGCTGTTAGTTATTATTAGGAAGTGTCGGGATCGTTTACACATGTTTTGGTATCGTTTAAACGAAAAACATGATGCTGATTAACGAAAACAACCAACTTCAGTTGGCTGTAAACGGACCTTTATAAATCAAAAAATTGATTTTATGAAGTCTAAATTATACGTTTTCGAAAAACGCTTCAAATGGCGCTGGAATCATATTTTTCTAAGGTCATTTTCTATTTTTAAAGGCCTGGTTTTGTACAGCAGCAAAAGCTGTGTTTTTCTACAGAAAATGCGTGTTATGTTTTTCATCATAACTTGTAATCTGGATAGAGTTAGGTCAGGAAAATCGTACAGTAGATGGGCACGGGTGTCATCATAAATCTCCAACTGGAATTTCATCAATCGGGCTTACGATGAATTTTAAATGAATTTTTCCGTGGACTGCAGTCAGAAAGTGACGAATCTGATTATAGCCCGGTAAATGATTTTTATAAAATAATTTGTAATGAATTGGGTCCCGAGATTTTTACACAATATGAAGTGGACCGTTTAGAACATTCTAAAAACTTTTGAAAATTTTTGGAACAAGATTACTATTTTAGAAAAATACCCGAAAACAGCCCAATTTTGGATGTTAAAGGTGAAACAACACAAGTGGTGATTTTGCGTGTCTAGATGTCGGTTATGCTATCTGATAATGATCCAACTTGTTATATGTCAATGAAAGTGTTATGTGAAGTATTGTGTGCTTGTTCATGAGTAGTTATAGGTGGGATATGTATATGTGCAGAAACTGTCAAAGTGAGTGTGTGTTATGTGGTAGATGCATGTAGTTGCTTCGTCCCTTAGTTGAACACACTAATGAACTAAATGGTAATCATACTAGGACGTGATTGACCGACCTTGACTGTTAACCAATTTTAAGAGACCAACCAAGAAACCAAAGGTGAGTTCACACTTTTCGTCAAAGCATGGGATTCCCGGTGGTTTGGGAATGGGTTAAATAACAATAATCCCCCTTGGGTGGGATGCAACCTGCGTATTCTCCTTGGGTAGAATACGTACCTCCGTTCTCCTTGGGAAAAGTGACAACCTTAAATTTACTAGACAACAACTCTATCTTAAGTCCCTCATTTTTATATCGACTTAATCATTGGGCCGTTGGCAAACAGGTCATTAGTTAAATAGTGCTATTAGGTCTGACAAGCCTCACACCATACCGCAGAGGACGGGCGTGGACTAATGGACTTGGGCACTTAGTCAATGATGATAGACATTGACTCAGGGCACTCAACATAACTTAAGTCAGTAGTCGATATGGTACGGGTCTAGTGGTTTAAAACATTGGGGTAGCCCTCACAGCATATGGTTATGAGAACAAGGAACTTGACAACTTATGGTTTTCGAAACAACTTATGGTTTTTGGAACAACTTTAAAACAAACAACCAACTGTGAACTCGCCAACCTTTTGTTCACACGTTACCACATGCTTTGCAGGTCGTTAGGTACATGGCAGGGGCTTGCATGCGGAGTGATCGTTGTGGCAAGGAACCAACTGTGGGGTTCCTAACATTAAACTTTTTGTTTTAAACTGTTGATGGGTTTTAGACTGTACGCTTCCGCTAACTTTTAAATCTGGTTTTGGATTTTTGGTTTGGTGAACTTTAAACATTTGGTTTGCTATGGTTTTACTTTACTTTAATTAAATGTTCAGTATGATTGGTGGAATGATCCTGGTCAGTCACATGCCTCACGGTAATACTCCGCTTGTGGATTTTGAGGGTGTGACAATTAATATGTGTACCGACATAGGAAGCACCCAGCCCGGTAGACGATTTATGTGCCAATTAACCTCGAATGGGACACAAAAGCACTCTAAGTGGCCTCACAAGGACCCGTGAGTGGGGCTTGTCCATACCCAATAGATCTACCCCTTTTGTTCCTTGGTACTTAACAGGATTAACGGTGCCCTAGTTTGCGCCTATTCGCACACGATCCAATAATTCATTCCATTGCTTAACCATACCCTTGTTAACATGTATTTCCCCTCGAGAGTTATAAAACCAAAAAAGTTTAAAAGAAAAGGGGCCATAAACTCACAAATTTGCGTCTGTATGTATGCTAGCAAATCGGGTATCCAATTAGCGCGTAATGACCTACAAGTGCTCTAACTAATTAGACATTGGGTTTATTTTAATTCATGTACATGTTGCTCATCTTGAACATTATTGTATTTGGAACCCTTGTGTATTTTTAATATGTTGGCATTTGTTTCGTATGTTCATTATATATATATATATATATATTCTTGCATTCGTAATGTGTACGAACGGGCCTCACCCTTCATGAGTCTTCGTGCCTCGCACGAGTATATGTGGGTCTAGCCCATGTAATGTGTACGAACGGGCCTCGCCCTTCGTGAGTCTCCATGTAAGTCCTTGTGTCTCGTACATGTATAAGTGGAGTGAGTCCAATAGCGTCTCCGTGTCGCGCACGGCGCAAGTTCGTTGTGTGAAATATATTCTTCAAAATATATATTCTTAAGTTCGGTGAACCTCGTTCACATATACACGTATGATCAGTTTGTTTTGTGTATATATTTGTTCCACAATTATATATATATATATATATATATATATATATATGTATATCTTTTAAATATATAGTTGTTAAAAATATTTATTTATAAAATCGTATATATGTTAATGTACGTGTACGGTACCTTTTGTGAGTGTACACTTCAACAAGTGTATTTGAGTTCATTACTATGTATTTGTGTATTTTATACGTATACGTATGCCGTATTTATACGTGTACATATACCGTATTTATACGTGTAGGTATACCGTATTTATACGTGTAGGTATGCCGTATTTATACGTGTATGTATACCGTGTATATACGTGTATTTGTACGTTTCATTTTTGGTGTTTATGTATAAATGGGCCCAGCCCAAATGAATTATGTATAAATGGGCCTAGCCTAATTAAGTTATGTAAGTGGGCCTAGCCCAATGTATCATATGATGATGGGCCTAGCCCAATTGATGTGTTAATGTTATAAAATGATGCTAGCCCATTTTATATGTTAATAGGCTTAGCCCAACTTATTATATAGGTCGGCTTTTACTAACCCATTATTAATCCTAGTATTCTTGTATTCCTACAAAAGTATTTTGAGCATATTTTATACGTATTCGTATATGTATATACTTGTATAGGTGTATACTTGGTGATTTTTGTCTTATACTTTTCGGAATTTTAAACGTCGAAATATATAAATATTCAACATCTAAAAATATATTATTTTTAAAGTTCGTCGTAGGAGTCGCTACTATATATTTTCTTGTCGGTAATGCCCAAGTGTCGTCCGTGATAGGTATCCACCCCGTCTCGTGACGATATGACGACCGTTGCTGATGGCGACGCGTTTATTCCGTTAGGGCGTTTGTTTGATATTTCACGTCGGTTTTTGCTTATATGTATATATATATTTTTTTTGTCCATAATATATTATTTGTACGGTTCATCCGATGTCCGAGTGTCCGTTATCCGCGTCTCGTTTAAGGGTAGTACATAAGTGCACTTCACAAGTGTATATTTTTGTGTATCATTTTCCTACAAAGTTATACACGAAGTTTCTTGTCCGATTTATACCTTTGTGTATTTAATACGATTTAATGAATGATGTATTCTTTGTATTTTGTTAGCAGGATCCTAACTCTAATACATACACACAATATTCATGCATTTATACACATACACATAGGATGGTGGCCAAATATATACATATATTTTTGTCCCTAAAATATATATATATATATATATATATATATAATGAATAACACCCTTTTTAACTTATAAAAATATATAAGTTATTTATTGGAGTTCTTGGAAGATCAGGGCTTAATCCTTTGTATTAAAACTTCCTTAAAGACGATTAAGGTCACTAATCACGTTTAACCTCGTTAATTACCCCCATTAATCATTTTTTGGGTAAAGGGTTAGCCCGATGATTCTATATATTCACAACCAAATCAAAACAAGTAGTGAGGAAAAGCCCCCACTAGTTCAAACACAGGACAAACCCCCATGAATGTGAAACAAAGAAAACAAGAAAAAAACACCACCAAAGTAGACCATCTAGACAAACATCTAGAAAAACAAAACAAAGAAGTCTCTAATCAACCGCCAATATCGATGACGCTATCTCCATGAATCCCTCACTCATCCAGCAAGCTCCTCACTCTAACCGTGTCTTTCAACTTCATACCCATTAACTTGTAACGAACCGTAGCTAGTATTATCTCGCTTAACACATCAGGCGGTCTCGCATGAATCTTGAATAATCTAGCATTCCGTTCCTGCCAAACTATGTAAGCCGTCACCGCAACAACAATTCTACTAACAAAATTGATAGCAGACTTCGAAGTGGCCCGAGAAGAAAGCCAAGCAACAATTGTATCCCATTTAGAATCCACTGAAGCCATGCCCCCTTTATTTCTGACCGAACACCAAACTTGGGATGAAAATTTGCATTCAAAGAAGAGGTGGGCATGAGAATCAACATCCACATAGCATAACAAGCAACACATCATATTCATGTTTTTTCGTCTCGCAAAATCCCATTGTAAAATTTTATCTTGAGTCAAGATTTTACCACGCATGATATGCCACATTAAGAACGCATGCCTCGGGATGCATTGAGAGAACCAAACAATCTTGTACCAATCCACATCGGCCTCCCTGGTTCTGATCGAATTCCAAACTCCCGAAGACGAAAAATCATTCAGATCATTACCATCTTTCCAAAAAACCTGGTCGCTAACATCAGGATTAACTTGTACGAGATCAATTTGATTAAGAACCGGGTATAAGTCTCTTCAAGCATCCGGTAAAAGCCACATACCATCACCATAAGTGTTCTCTACCCTGTCATGAAGATTAAAACCTGCTCTGGTTATAACTCTCGAAGTTAAAAACTCACAAAGCGGCCCACTATTACCCCAATTATCATACCAGGCCGAGGTACTCTTGCCATTACCGATTCTGGTCCAAATGTATCTTCTAAAAGCTGATTGCAACTGTAGGAGCTTTCTCCAACTCCAACAGCAATTCGTAACTGTCACACCCCGACCGCGTAAAACAACAAAGCGCGGCGGAAAACGTCGGGGCGTGTTGCAACAGAATTATCGTTTCATAACCATGGATACAAAAGTGTTTCATTTTATTGAATATTAAACATTAACAGTGTCTTAACATAGAACAAACAAGTTACATATCGACTAAGATTGTTATTATGTCACTAAGGCCTCGTCCAGATCCTATGTGACTCATGCATCCTAGTAATCATCATCAAGCATCAATCCCTAAAAACAAAGTCAGCAAAGAAAACAACAAAGCGCTGCGGAAAATGTCGGGGTGTGTTGCAACAAAATTATCGTTTCATAACCATGGATACAAAAGTGTTTCATTTTATTGAATATTAAACATTAACATTGTCTTAACATAGAACAAACAAGTTACATATCGACTAAGATTGTTATTATGTCAATAAGGCCTCGTCCAGATCCTATGTGACTCATGCATCCTAGTAATCATCATCAAGCATCAATCCCTGAAACATATGTGAAAACAAAGTCAGCAAAGAAATGATGGCGAGTACATAGGTTTTATAGGAGTGTCGGATTCATGGCTACTTTAAATGTTGCAATACTTTATTAAAAACCTTGTTTTGAAAAGAGTATTATTTTGCTACTAAATTAACCAACTCAAATCAAGATGGTTATGGTTTAGAAATCCTCGTAGCCATGATTCTTAACCCAAAAACATTTGTTTTAGTAAGGCAAATTGTAAAACATCTCGTAATAACTTGTAAATAAAACTCGTATATTGTTTTGAAAACATCGTTGTGTGACATCGTTTCACTATCGTTTACCCAAGTGAACTAAATAATGCCACGGCATGTAATATGTTGAAAACACTTATATATAAGAAGTACCAACGGCGTATCTACCATGTTTTCACTACATTACACCCGTCTCGTTATCTAAACACTAACCAAAATCAATCGTTTACCCCAAATCATTTAACATCGTTTCCAAATCGTTTACTCGTTTAAATCGTTTAATCGTTCAAATCGTTCAATCGTTCAAATCGTTCAATCGTTCAAATCGTTCTTGTTTTAATTGTGAAACTTATATATGGTCGTCTCGCTAATAACATTCAAACCTTTGTGACTCGTTCATCGTTCAACTCATTCTTGCATTAACAAACCTCCAAAGGGTAAGTTAACAATCATCAGATTCAGTCGTTACCCACAACACCCACACATAACCACGGGTATAGAGAAATAACGGGATTTGTCAGATCCTATGGTACCATAACCTAATACTGGTCGGCTTGATCAATGCTAATGAATGTCATTCGTTATGTAACTACAACCAACAAGTTCGTTCACATTATCGAAATCGTTATTAGTTTAGTATAAATCGTTCTATTTGTTTTTGAAATCATCGTTTAAACCTTGAAAACATTTTGTACATATGAATCACCCCAAAACAATTGAAAACAGTAAAATAGGGGAACTATGTACTCATATGTAGTGCAAGGTATCTTCAATCAATAGTACTTCAACAAACTCGAGTAAACCAGAGAAATCAAGTAGCACCTAGTAATCGAATCACTAGTCAAACAATAGACGCCTAAATTGGAAGATCGGACAGAATGAGGTTTTGTAAACCAAATGAGTGTTAGAACTCATGTGATATGGTTTAACAAAGCCTACATCCTAAATGAAACCTAACCTAAGTGCTTTCGACCCATCGCGACCCATTAAGGTAGCTTACTCTACTTTAACGCGTCGCGCGCGCAAAGCGCGTTCGAGACGTCTAACTAGTCCTATGACAAGTATTATATGCCTATACAAGTCTAACCATGTTGTATAATCAGTTATGTGACAAAAGTTTAGGTTACATATGCTAAATTACCAATTATACATGAAAAGGGTATTCTGGTAATTTACCTAAGGCATATAAACTACTTATCATACAACTACCTAAACTAGGTGACCATAAGGTATAACCTCGGAAGGTTATTCCCTATACTACTATGGTCACTAACCATGTTTGGTCGGATCCTAAGATCGACCAAACGGGTCGTGTTCGAAAGTCTAAGCAGGTGTTTAGTCCGCTTGACTTACGACTCTAGATAAGCACTAATCTAAAAAGTGATGAGCTAAGCATGTTAAATCATGCTTAACTAAGTTAGAAAACAAGTTTTGATATCAAAACAAACGGTTTTGATATCCTAAAGTAGTTTGGTTACAAAATACGCGTAAATGCGTATTTTGGCCGAAACTAGGACTCGTCACTAAGCCTAGATAACGTGGTAATCAGTAGGTATAGCTACTAGGGACTATAACCATCGTGATTACGCTCACGTTATGAAGTTCAAACGAACTTCGCGTTGACCATAAACTGGTCAATGCAGAAAGTCAAACATAGTTTGACTTTCGGACTCGAAAAACGATAAAAATGTATAAAAGAACGAAGGGACACTTACAAAGGGTCCCCGCAAGCTAATCTCGATCCAAATAACTCAGGTATGAAGCAAGGGCTTCAACTTAGAGCACTTTAGATCAGATTTTGTGAGGAAGAATAGAAATTAAGGTGGGTATTTATAGGAAACGGACCACCGTTAGGATCGTTTCTTGAAAAACGTGATTTAATCTCATCCCTACACTTGTTGTAACACCATGGTACCTCAATATGGCCCCCTTGCATCAGGAAACAACATGTGGAATTGGGTTTGGAGTGCATAACAGCTGTTAACAACTGTTAAAACATGTTTATCTGATCTGGAAGGCTGACACGGGCCACGTAAGGATCACACAAAGCTTACGCGGGCCGCCTGGCCCTTCTGATCAGAAAACAACTTTGCCATGTTGACAGTTTCAGCCCCTGTTGGTGTTTAAGCTCATTTCCGGCACTTCTAAGGCCTGTCAAGCCAACTTTAAGGCCCTAAAATGATACCTAAACATTGTGGACATGAAACATGCTCAAAAATATGCCGGATGTCGGTTCGTTTGGTCGTACGATCGCGTTGTTCGCTTAATTACGACGGAATGCGCATAAGCGCGAAGAACGATCCAAATTGCGCGACGAATGGAATTTTATCATGCCAAACACTAAAATAAAATATTTTAATGCTTACATAAATTTTTGGATGTCCGGATGTATTCAGAATGTAAGATATGCGTGAAAGTGCAAACTTGTGCACTTTTTGACGCTTTTAGTCCCTGAATGAGCATAAAGTTTTTTTTAGCATACCGAACCCCTCAAAGCCTATTTCTAAGCTATGTAAAATTTATTTAGGGTATGTTTAACTTATGATCAAGTTCTGGAATGTTTGTTACTATACAAATCGGCATAGTTTCGCAGTTTGACACAAATAGTCCCTACGATCGAACAAAGTTGATTTTGACACACCAAACCATTCAAAACTTATTTCTAAGTTATGTGGAGGTTATTTAAGGTATGTTAAGCCTATGTCACTATTCCGGAGTGTTTGTCGCATTATACTGACTGCGTTTATGCACCAGTTTGCGTATAACCTTCCAGAACGCGATTTAAAGCTTGTAATTGGAATCGAATCGAATTGCAAAATCACCAAACATAATTGCACACATAATAACATCAAAACACATATAATAACACCAAAGCACGATTTTTTATTAATAATCATCATTGTTTTACATCATAAATCGATTACATAACACAGTTGTCACAGTAACAACCTTGCAATCCCAAAAAGTACGGCTTTTCAGCCGATAAGAATGGATCCAGGCAACCCAAAGAGAGTTTCGCTTTGTAACAATGCTCCAAACATGAAACGCCATGAGCGCATTATTCGCATCACCAATCCGACGAATACCCAACCCCCCTTCATGTTTAGGAACACATATAGATTTCCAAGCAACCTTAGCTTTCCCACTATTAAAAGAAGAATGAGCCCATAAAAAGTTTCGCATTTTAGCTTCCAACTCAAAAATAACCCGAGAAGGCAAAATAAAAACCGAAGACCAATAGATATACATAGAAGACAATACCGAAATAATCAGTTGAAGTCTACCAGCAAATGACAGAAGCTTATTCTTCCAATTCATGATACGATTCTCCAATTTCTCTACAAGAATGCTACAATCTTTATAAAGAAGTCTTGATGAAATAAGATGAACACCCAAATATCTAACAGGAAGAACACCCTCGACAAATGGCATAATACTTAGAATAGCACTTCTGGTATAATTAGGAACATTGCAAAAATAAACCGTGCTTTTCTGAATACTAGGGATTAATCCCGACATCTGAGTAAACTTCGAAAGAGACATCATAATACATCTAACCGAATCAACATCACCTCTAGCGAACAAAAACAAGTCATTGGCAAAACAAAGATTAATAATTTGCTGCTTTTCACACTTGTTATGATACCTGAACGACGAGTCAATCCTGGTAGCATGCTGCAAGATAGGCCAACGTGACTTGTTTTCAACATTTCCCTGACCAACGTGAACAAATAAGGAGATAACGGATCACCTTGCCGAAGGCCACGCTTTCCCCTAAAGTAACCGTGAATATTACCATTAATACAAACTGAATAGGAAGGGGTCGCGACACACATCATAATCCAATTAACCATTCTACGATGAAAACCAAAACCTTGGAGAACACTTTTAAGAAAACTCCATTCAACCGTGTCATAAGATTTCTGAATGTCCACCTTAAACGCACACCTAGGAGGACCAAAACTCCTATGATAATTATGCATCAATTCTTGGGTAAGTAAGATATTATCCGAGATCCTTCTACCTGGGATGAACGCTGATTTATTAATGCAAACAATGTCATTAAGAGCCCCTTTAATCCGATCCACCACCAGTTTACTAATACATTTGTATAAGACATTGCAACATGAAATAGGACGAAAATCCGTAACCATCGAAGGAGTAGAAACCTTTGGCACTAGAGCAATTAACGTATGATTCAGCTCTTTAAGAAGACGCCCCATGTTAAAAAAATCATGAATAGCATTAGACACATCAGTACCTATTATAGGCCATGCATTTTTATAAAAAGCCGCCGTATACCCGTCAGGGCCCGGAGCTTTGTCAGAACCCATAGCAAAGAAAGCCGCCTTAACCTCATCAATGCTAACCGGACGCACCATGGAGCTAGCCACTTCAGGGCTTAAAACTTTTAAGAATAAATCAGGCGTTGGCATAATTGAAACACTACCCGCACTACCTAAAAAATTCTCATAGTGATCCACAAACGCTTTAGAAACGCCTTCTCCCTCAACATAAATCCCATTCGAATCCGTAATCCCATCAATACGACTTCTGTGATTTCTACTTTTTAAAGACGAGTGAAAAAATGCAGAGTTTGAATCACCTGCCCTTAGCCAATCGACTTTGGACTTCTGTTTCAAAAACCTTTCCTCATCCAAGCAGGCTTCTTGGTAATCCCGTAATACACTATTCTCTCGGATCCTCAAGTCCTCATTTAACGGGTCATTATCGACATCCTTTTGCAAATTATCCAGCTCCCCACGCAGTTGTATAACCTTCTTATGAAGGTTACCTTGACGAAAAAAGAGAGACCGTAGAGGATTTTTAAGCATCCGCAACTTTTTAACAACTTGAAACTGGTACACTCCATCAACCTGAGTCTCCCAACCCCTCGAGACAATTTCCATGAACTCAGGTTTATGAACCAGGAAATTGGCGAATTTAAACGGCCTTGTCTTCATACTAGACGGATTTGTAATTTTTAAAATACAAGGACAATGATCAGAAATCCGATATGGTTTAAACACAACAATCGATTCAGGAAATTCAGCCACAAAAGTAGTATTCCCTAGAATACGATCGATCTTCTTAAGCAAACCAACTCCTTTCCTCGGCTTTTGGTTCCAAGTAAAGTGTAACCCTGTAGAATTAATATTGAAAACCTCCAAGTTATCAACACATTCACGAAATTCATGCATACCAATCGACATAGAGGAGGTTCCGATGGACTTATCTTTTCAAAAACAAAGCTGAATTGAAATCACCCAAAACCACCCAAGAATTATTATTAACAAGCGATTTATGCATAGATAAGTGATTCCACAATCTCCTTCTAGCAATATGAGAGTTATCCGCATAAACAATCGAACAAATCAACGACTTTTTCTCAGCTTTAAGAAACATTTGAACATGCATAACCCGGGATAATTGTGATAGCACCATAATATCGACTACTGCTGGATTCCATCCAAGAATAATACGCGTACCTTTATCACAGAAACCCCCATTAGAAGTCCAATCCCAGGACCAGAAAACAGACGAACACACCTTGCTCAGATTACCTACATCCACATGAGACTCAAGAATGGCACAAAAACTCAAATTATTATCCTTAACTACCTGACGAACCTCCATTTGTTTCAGAGGGCGGTTCAACCCCCTTATATTCCAAACTGCCAAACTAACCATTGGAAACCCCCCGTGTTAGGAGTGCTTGCCCCTTTAATGACATTATTAGTAGACTGATTATCCTTCCTGAGGAATTCGTTCGTCTCATTGTACACTTCATAAACCTCCTCATCATCCGAATCATCTTTATCATTCACTCGACCATCACTACCTTGACCCTTATCTGCCTCATCATTCCTTAGAACATCAAACTTTTTATGGGAAGCCACGGAAGACGGTCGACCTGAACTAGTAGACCCATTTTTATCACGAACCCCAACAGGCCTATACTCAAATTTCTGTTTTTGTTTATTCATTTTGAAACCAACCCTTTTAGCCACTTTCTTCCCATACACCCCAGTGTAACCTTCTTCATCAACCATCGGTTGATTTAACCGTGCCAAAATTCTGTTGAGCCTGCTGTTGCTTTTGACCTTTATTTTTACTGTAGACAAACTTCTGTTTCGGACAAGTGTCATCCGAATGTCCAAACACAAAACAGTGCGAGCACCTATGCGGACTCCATTCATATTCAACATACATTTTCTCCTTAACAAAACCATCCCCCTCAACATCAGGTACCGCCATAGTAATTTCCTCTTTAAAGTCATTTTCAGCTAATATTTCTATGAGTGACCTAGCGAAACTACTCCGACCCCAAGCATCGACACACATAGAAGTAGTGTAAGAATCCAATAACTTTGGATCTCCAATGGCAGTAGCTATCAGACTTAAACCATCCTCCGTAAAAGCCGCAATAGGAACATCATGAATTTTCACCCACACTTGCACCTTTTTTACTTCCTTTTTTTCCAGCTTCGACGATGGAGACCAAATATTAAGAAACAAAGGTTGAGACCTGATAATCCAAGGACCTTCCTTAAGTACATTCATCATACCAACCTCATCAGCAAACTTAAAAAAGAAAAAGCCATTAGCATTCATCATAGACTTTTGCAACCCAAATTTCTTCCAATTGTTCCTAACGAAATATTCTACAACTGGATATGCCAAACGGTCACCTAAAAAATATCCATACAACGTGTTAGCAAGCTTCTCTTGAACTGCACGAACTGATGCCCGCGGAAGAACAACATCACATCCCTCTTGCTTGTCCGAGCTAGCAAGTGACCTGAAATTAACTCTCCTGGTTACCGAATTCATAACTGTATTAGCATAAGACAAAGGTTTTGAAGTGCTACCAAGGTTACCTACAAAACCCTCGGCCCCTTCAGATTGACAATCATCCTGCTTCTTTTCGGCCTCCATGTTTTCCGATTTATCAACAATGACAGAATCATCATATGGCTTCGGCTTCATGGAATCATCACAAGTCCCCTGACTTATATTCTGCTTCATAGTAATATCGCCTCCTCCATCAGGATTTGGCTGGTGTTTACCCAGATCAACAGGAGCAGCCACTTTAGTGAGTTTATCTATGACATTAAATAACCTGGATTCCTTCTGATCGCTAATCACTACTCCACGACGTGGAAGCAAAGTGTTTCCATCAATATCCCCAACCCTATCCGCACGACCCTTTACCGACGGTGGCTTACCTCGATCAAATAGTGGCGGCTTCGGCTGGCTGTTCGGGATGTTACTCCCCTGCTTTTTATGATCATTCATCCTAGATTACTCCACTCTCCCTTATTCCATGAAAAACAATTAACCATGCAATCCGAAAACACACTCCAGCAAAGAAAATGAAGAACAAAAGCGAAAAAACAATAAAACCCTAATCCTTAAACCCTAGTGCCAATCTTCAATCCTTAACTGATTAAACCGGTGTATCAATCTAGCTAAATTAATCTCAGTTAACCGCAATCAATAACAACCAGTTTAATAGGTCAGAACATCCAAACAGAATCTAAGGCGGCGATTTGAAGAAAAACGAGTAAGAACCCTAATTTCAGATTTATCACTATTGCTAACAAGTTCGTTATAGAATTTTGATAAATCAAAGCTCTAATCACAGACTGTTATACAAAAGATCACAACGAAAAATCTAGGGTTTCATGAAGAACTGGAAATCGCCCAAGGAGAGAGAGAATACCATGTTAATGTTTTTTGCTTAAAAAGTACCCCCATTAATCATACTTTAAACGCGTTTAGATTTTTTGAAAATTTTGCCATAGTTTCCCCTAAACTATGGCGTTTTCCACGTTTTTGAAAAACGTATCAATTTCTTGTTTAAATCCATAATCACAATCAACTTCACTCAAGTTCCAAAAAACCACTTTTTCAAAGTAATATTTCTGTGACATCTGTGCTTGTGAAATCATTGTACAAACTCTAAACAATTCAATATCAATAAAAACAATGTATTTTGATCCCAATGTTTGTTATTTATGTTTGACATTTTGCTCGTTTTGATTTTTGATCAATTTTAAACTCTATATCGCTTTCTGGGAAGTTATACGCAAACTGATGCGTAAACATAATCAGTTTAATGCGACTGTAGGATCGTATTTGACGACCGAATGAGTCAGTCTGAGTGTGTTTACACTATTCAGATGGCGGAAACATCTAAACAGATTAGAATCAGATAGAAAGGAGTAGAAAACAGAATAGATTCACTTTAAACACTAGTTCTCTGTTATATATTGACTTGAAAAACTGGCAGCACTTCGTTACAACTTTTCCTGAAGCGTACCCCAAATGAGAACTACACTAGCCTATATATAGGCCCAAGATTTCGCTTCAACATTCCTCAAGCGAAATCTTATCAGTTGATTTCGCTTGAGGCTTACATCATGACCCTGAAGCGAAACCCTAATAATACTAACTTAAACTTACATTCAGACCCCTACACTTAACATACTTGACATATTTAGACCCTAGACATATGACGAAGGCTTTAGACATCATGTATCAACAAACTCCCCCTTGGATATAGCCGGAGTCTTCAGTCTAGGTCTTCACATGGACTTGAACTTTTCTTCTCTAGGCTTAGGTTTTCTTAACAACATCTTCCTAAGCTTTTCATTATCATCAGCTCTCTTCTTTTCTTCAGCAGCTTGCCTTTGAGCAAATGTCTCCCGAAGATATCTATCTTTTTCTTCACGAGCTTTACGTTCCTTTTCAGCTTTCCTTTTGACTTTCTTCTCCAACGCCTACCAAGATGACTTCCATTTTGTTTCAGAATTGATATTCTTTTGAAAACATACATTCACAACTCTCTGAAACTGCATTGCTTGATCTCTATCTTTTGGCGAATGATGAATCTTGTTGATGAACAAGCATTCTATATCTTTTGCCGAGCAATTAACCAGCCACATTGGATCAAACACATGAACTTCTCTATGTTTACCTCCTGCTCGATACGTGATCACTGCTTCAGTAGACAGACAACTATATACCCAATGTATAAATCCTTTATAGAATTCTTGTTCCATTGGAGGTACTGGTATAATCTTCATTGTCTTTGGCTTCTTAATATTAAGAATCCTTTCTACAGCACCAGTATCAGGATTAACTCTTGGAATAATCTTTGGACGATGAGGCTTCCAGAATCTGAATCCCTTAAATGATTGAAATCTGATAAACCCCCACATTTTAATGATATCTTGCTAGTTGCACTATTGAATCATTATTCATGTGAGCCAAAACCAACAAGTCATTCTCCATATCTCGAACAATTCTTGGATAAGCATGATCAATTATCATTTGAATGAACCTTGGGTATATCCAGCTTTTCCTTTTTGATGTCACTTCTTCCACCAGGTAATGAAATATAATATGAGAAAAATTGTACTTCTTGTTTAAAACAAGAGCAACTACCATGTTCATTTGATAATCACGCATAGCATCGTAACTACCCTTTTGATGACTTAGAGCAATCAACACTGAATGAATCAAGAATTTGAACGGCTTTGTAAATTTTGATTTCAAAACATTAGCAGCATTTATATCTCCAATATATCCCATTCTAAGCAAGCATCCTTTCACCATCAATTCAGGAAATGCTTTTGGTGAATCTTCAGAATCAGGCAAATCTAGAATCTCACGAACATTTGCCTCCGTTATCAGGATTTGTTTCTTTTCATTATCCACCTTAACGAGTGAAGTAATTACTTTGTTTTCATCATCATATACAGCATGCTTCCAAAAACGTTTGATGTGAGACTCATACACCAATCTTCTATCTGTTAATGCCTTTTGTATTGGTAATCTTCTCATGAATTCCAGAATGCTAGAGAACTCCGACAGTTTTGAACTCCTTGTCACATCAAGATCACAACAAGAGTTGTGAAGAGCCTTAAACAGAACATTTGAAGGCTGCACATCAAATACCACAAAATTCAAACAAATTAGATAATTTTTATAAAATTTCAAATTTACTTATCATTTCAAGTGAAATACTTCATTACACTTGAAAATCATCTAAGCAAATAAGATCTGTTCAAGCGAAATTGATATTTGAACAAATTCCTTGAAGCGACACTAACAAAACTCTTGAAGCGACACTAACAAAAAAACCTTTGAAGCGACACTATCCAAAACCCTGAAGCGACACTGTTCAAATCTTAAAAAAAATTTCAACATATGATCAAATTGAGTACACAGTCCTGTTCTACTATCAATTCCGAGCAACATGATATGAATTTCACATATTTTAACCCATCCAACTGTTCTAGATCTACGATTGAAATTCTGTTCATCCGTCAAACTCTCAAACACTCAGATCTGAAACAATCAAACAACACACAACAATCTATACATGATTCCGACTACACATGTATGTTTTTATTTGATTTTATCCAGTTAAAAACCCTAAATCTATGTGTTCTAACCCTAACAGACACCGACACACCAAGAAACAACGAAAATCAGAACAAATCACAGAAAATACTCACTTTCACCATGATTACAGTTGAATTTGCCAACTAGAATCACAAGATCTTGGTGAAATTTTGACAGAGTAACGGTAGAAAATGAAGATCAGATGAATTCGCTTGAGGTCGCTCAGACAGACCTTGAAGCGAAATGTTTGGAAAAAATTGACTGAAGCGACCTCGCTTACCCTTTTATACCTCTGAAGATTTCGCTTGAAGTTTAATTAAAAACCTCTTGAAGCGAAATCATTAACCTGAAGGTATCGCTTGAAACAGATTTCAGCACAAATTAATTTCTTGAAGCGAAATCCTTTTGAAAAATGTTTTAACTTTTTGAATTTTTCAGATTTTAATGTCACACCCAGTTAACCAAGTCCAAGTTAATGACCTTGGTCAACTGACTAGTCTTACCAAGTCCAACTCAATGACCTTGGCTAACCAAAATATAAAGATACCGGATTTCTTGAAAAAAATAAGTTCAAATTAATGAACTTTTGAATCATTTTAATCTTTCAAACTCTTTTTAATCAACAAACAATTGTACCAAACATTGTACTGCATCACAAGCTTACCCAATCCTCATCAATCTCAGACATGATCTGCACAAGACTTTGAACTTTCGATTCCCAATGTCAGTTGTCGAAAATAAAATGAGAAACTAAAATCTTTTTGGATTTTAAACTGAATAAGCTGAAACTATGTACACACAATCTTTTTGTGAGCGTGTTAAGGGATCATATCAGCTGCCGACGAAATACAAGTACCGTTAAGCTGTTATTTCATTTTAAGCATTAAACAATTCACGTAGATTGCCGATATACTGATCCTCTTAAATTCTCACAAAACTTTCAATCTGCTCGGGATACAGAATTAGTGTTTTAGGACTTAAACATCTACATGTGTCCCACCTCAGTATATACTCCCGTATCCAGACCCCAGTATTCAATCTTACAGGTGAGTATACCTAGATGATATCTGTCAGGGAATAAATTATAGTACGAGGGCCGTGAGAGCTCAGGTCGATCTTTCGATACGCAGAGAGATGACGGCTTCGACTTTTGGTGGGTCCCCTTTGGGGATCTTCTTTACAACAGCACATGATTAACAATTTTGCAATGTGTTATCATTTTTTATGCTGAGGGGAGGCTTATATTTCAAAGCAGCATAAAGTATTCTCCGGGGACTAGGTCAGAAATTCCTTTCAGCAGAAGTCCCGGGATAATACCCCAGATATCACTAAGCATAAAGACCTAGTATCTCAGAATATGGGACCCTTCAAACAGGATTTCCGGGGTTACCTATATATCCTGGAGGTGTTCCCCACATAGATGCAAGTAAATTTTATGTTTATATCCCAAACTAATCTACTGATTTTGTGAAAACCTGTCGGCACATCTTTAGCGAGACTGCTTAATTACATTTTATACATTCCATTTCTTTAGCGTACTGCACCTGTCTAGCTGATGTACTATCATTTCCCTTTTATACACAAACTCATTTTTACTTTTTCAAATGTTTTTGGTTTTTATAGATTTTATCATGTTTTTGTATTTTTCTGCAAACTTTCTCCCCCTAAAAATAAAAACATATTTTTGTGTTTTTGTTTTTATCGAAAAGCAGAAAATAAACTGTACAAACAAAATTAACAACTTGTAACAACTTGACAAAGGTTCACGTCAGATCGCCGTCCAATTCGGCATCACATTCAACAATCCTCCCAGATTGCAGATTTTTCAATCCATTTAATTTTAAAAGATAATAAAACCTCTTTTTGTCAAATGGTTTGGTATAGAAATCCGCTTTCTGTTCATTGGTGTGCACATATTCAATCCGTATTAATTTTTTTCTCGTTACAATCACGAATAAAATGGTGACGGATTTCAATGTGTTTTGTTTTTGAATGGTGAACCGGATTTTTAGTAATATTAATGGCTGCTTCATTGTCCACGAAAATTGGAGTATCTAAGAATTGCAAACCAAAGTCACGCATTTGCTGTTGGATCCAAAGGATCTGCGAACAACAGCTGGAAGCTGAAACGTATTCAGCTTCACAAGTAGAAAGCGCTATAGTGGTTTGTTTCTTACACTGCCAGGTAACAAGTCGAGTTCCTAAGAACTGACACCCAGCAGTGGTGGACTTTGCGTTCTGTTTGCAGCTTCCGAAATCTGAATCAGCGAAACCGGATAAAGTAAAGTCACCTAATCTAGGATACCACAAACCGATGTTTGGGCAGCCTTTCAAATACCGTAGTATTCGTTTCACGATTGTCAGATGTGACTGCTTCGGATTCGACTGATATCTGGCACATAAGCATGTCGGATACATGATGTCCGGACGGGAGGCTATGAGATACATCAAGGAACCAATGATTGATCGGTACAATGTTTCATCCATCTTCACTCCATTTTCATCTGGACAAATCCCATGATTTTGTGCAAGGGGAGTAGATGCTGAACTGCACTCAGCCATATCAAACTTGTCTAGCACATCCTTCACATACTTTGACTGATGAATGAAGATTCCGTCGGGCATTTGTTCTACCTCTTGTGAACCCGTTGTCCAACAAGTATGTCGAGAGCGTTTCATACCAGGCTCTCGGGGCCTGGTGAAGTCCGTATAACGCCTTGTCCAATAGAAACACCTTGTTTTTGTGCTGTGGGTCTGTAAAACCTGGCGGTTGCCCCACATACACTTCCTCTTTGATAGTTCCATAGAGAAAAGCAGATTTTACGTCAAGTTGATATACTTTAAAGTTCTTCCATGATGCAAAGGCCAGAAAAATCCGAATTGCCTCTAGCCTTGCAACTGGTGCGTAGACTTCATCATAATCAATTCCTTCTTGTTGACTGAATCCTTGAACGACCAGTCTTGCTTTGTTTCTCACTACGACTCCTCTATCATCTCTTTTACATTTGAAAACCCACTTTGTCTTGATTAACTTCTGATTCTCAGGCAAATCTACAAGTCTCCAGACGCCCAGTTTCTCGAATTGTTGCAACTCCTCCTGCATTGCATTAACCCAACTCTCCTCGGTCAATGCTTCCCTGTACGTCTTGGGCTCTATCTGCGAAATAAAACATTTCAATGAGACTTCTTTTTGCATATCAGCAATAGATGAATAGAAACATGTAAGAGCTTGATCTATTTGATGTCGAGTTTTGACACCACTTTGCAAGTCGCCAATGATCTGTTCTGAGGGGTGGTAAGACAGTGTCCGTGACATTGCACTGTCAGGCACTACAACTTCTGATTCCAGATTAGAAATGTCAAGATCAACAATTTGATCAACAGTCTCTTCTGTTGTCTCATTTGGTTCTTCGTCAAATGTAGGAGCGGGTTCCTCCTCTGAGTCGTCAGAGACATCAAATGACGGAACTGGTTCCTCTGGTTCCTCTGGTGGTATATGAACGGTTCCACTTGGTCCGGCTTCATCATCATGAGTACCCACGTTGGGTGTAGGAACATCTAGCTGTTTAGATTCTGGCTCTGGCAAATGACTTTGTTGATACAAGTACATGAGAGCAAGTTCCTCCTCACTCGGCTCGGACGGCATATGAAACAATTCCCAGAGTTTATCGTAGTCAAATAGGAATCTTTGTCCGGGAAGTTGAGGCGACGGAGTATGCTTCTGACAATCCACATGAAGCACCTGAATCACCTTGCTCAGACATGGTACGAACACCCTTTTTAGTGGGCTGGCGTAGCCTACAAAGAAACCTTCATTTGATTTTGCCCCAAACTTTCCGTCTTCATCAATAAACGTACACGGTGATCCGAAAGGTTCCAAGAACTCAAGATTCGGCTTGTAACGATGCAGCAACTCAAAACATGTCTTTCCATACTTCTTGACAGTAAGGACTCTGTTCAGTGTATAGCACGCTGCAGATACTGCTTCACTCCAGAAGAAAATAGGTAGTTTGGAATCTGCTAACATTGTACGTGCTGTCTCGATTAGGGTTCTATTCTTTCTTTCAGCTACGCCGTTTTGCTGTGGAGTATACGGCGCACTGAATTCATGAAGAATTCCCTTTTCATTGCAGAACTCGTACATTCTGTTGTTTTTAAATTCAGTTCCATTGTCACTTCTAATTCTCCGGATAGGCAGTTTGTATACAGTTTCCATCTTCTTGAAAAGTATCATCAAAGACTCAAATGTTTGATCTTTCCGTTCTAAGCACACAACCCAAGAAAATCTTGAAAAATCATCTGTAACCACCAAGCAGTACAAATCCCGACTGATGCTCTTAACATTGACAGGCCCGAAGAGATCCATGTGCAATCTCTCAAGAGGTAACCTGACCGAATTCATGACCTTCAAAGGATGTGACTTCCGAACCTGCTTACCTTTCTTGCATGCAATACAATCATCATTTAAATGAAAATTTTTAAAATTCACACCTTCAACTAAATCATTATGAACCAAAAAATTCATTTTGCGAACATGAATGTGGCCCATCTTACGATGCCACATGATTGAATCCTTTTCTGTTGCTTTGTTTTTAGACACAAAACACTGTTTCTGATGAGACGTTGGCGTTGCTGTGCTCATATCAAGATAATAAAGATCATACTCACGTGGAGCACGCAACAACACCATCTCATCAGGGATTTTAAACCCTGGTTTCAAAACCACACATTCAGTTTTTGTAAAATGTACACTGAAATCTTTATCACAAATCTGTGAAATACTGAGTAGATTGTTAGTCAACTCCACTATGTAGTTTACTTTGTCAAAAGAAATCACGCCATTTGTCAAAATTCCTTGACCAACAATTCTTCCACCTTGACTCCCAGCAAAACCTACATGACCTCCATTGATGGATTTTACATCATAGAGCAAAGCAAGCGTCCCAGTCATGTGCCTTGATGCACCACTATCCATGATCCATTTTGATAGAATTAACTTGGGCAGCCCCTGCACATATCATATCAAATTCATTCAAACAATGAACTCCATGACTTTTTGACTTCTGAAACACTTCCAAACACTACATCACACTTTTCATCAATCTTAGGAAAGTCAAATGTGACGTTTGGAACAACAGTTTCTACTTTTGATTTTAACACATTTTCTTTGATAGGAGGAAACTCTGCAAGAAACTTATCAAGCTCAGATTCAAATTCTTGTTTATCATTAGTATCCACTTTTGATGCATAAAATTCCTTTACCCCTTTTACTTTTCTGTCAACCATTTTTCCAAAAATATTTTGAACAATAGGATTAAAAGCTTTTGAATCAAACTTTAACTCATTTTCCATTTTCTCTATCTCAACTGATTGTGATTTGGTTTCATCAACTTTTGTTTCATTTTTCAAAATGTTTTCCATCTTTTTCTCCTCGACAGATGGTTTTGATTTTACAACCCAAAATTGATTCTCAAGAGTTTTCATTTTTGGATAAATCTTTGAAGTCATTTGGGACTTTGAAGATTCGCCAATCTCAAATGTTGATTTCAGCTTATCTTCTGACTTCAATGATTCACCCCTTTTCAAGATTCGAATTGGTGAAACCATCGGCTTTTTGCCCTTTGTATTAACTGGTGACTTAGGTTGAGATTTTTTAACAAATGGTTTAATGACAGGTTTTTCAAAAATTTTCTTGCATTGTTTTGCCATATGTCCGATTTCGTTGCAACGATAACAAATTCTTTTGTCATACTCAACAAAAGTTGACTTGAACGACTCTTCTTTCATTTTCTTAGCCATATTGAAATCATCAACTGCTTTTTGACTGAAAATGTATTCCTTTTCTTCATCAACACTTGGACCAACAACAAAAACATCATTCATTTTATCTTTTGGCTTGACAACCTTCTTAGCCAACTTTTTCTCAAAACCAATTCCTTTGTTTTTAAAGTTGTTACCATTTTTCTTGTAACCATTACCTTCCCATTCCTTTTTCCCAAAGTTGTGGACACGTGTTGTAACAAATGATTTTTTAGTTTTTGAAAAGAATTCTTTGTTATTAACCTCATCAATGTTCATTTCAACCAACCTAAAAACTTTTTCAACATTCTCAATCTTCACATTCTGAAGAGGATACTCAAAATCGGAATAAAGTTTGTCTGTTCCAATCATAGTATATACTACCATAATCGAATCATCATTCGCACTCTTGTCCGATTTCGGTATAAACCTTTCCAAGAAATTACTTTCATCTTCAGAATCTGTAACACCTTTCTCAGATTGTGACTTCTCAGATTTATCAATCTCTTCATCCAACACCTGATCGACAACAGTTTTGATAACCTGTGATTCGTTGTCGGTGTCGGATGCAGAGAATGTAACATCGATGCTTTCAGGCAAATCATCCTCAATTGATCTCAATTTGAGATTCAAAGCAGCTTCCACCCCATCTGGATACTTCTGAGTGTAATGATTCCACATTGGGGGTGGAACACTGTTAAAGACCGGATCATCATATAATTGCTGTGGTACAATCTGTTCAAGAACATATGATGAAGCCGCATAACTCATCAATTTTTTATCAATTCGCTCATTTTCAATTTTAATCAATTCCAATTCCTTTTTTAATGATGCGATTGTGTCCAGATGAAAATTAACTTCCACTTGTTTATCAAAAAGTGTTGCTTTTGCAAGTTTTGTGGCTTTATCATTTTCAACACTTTCATCTTTAATCATTTTGATTGATTTAGTTAGTGTATCATATGCTTCTTTAACTTGTCCTAAATCAAATTTTAACATGTCAGCATGTTCTTTCAATTCCTGAAACTTAGTGTCTTTTTCAAGACACTCCATGCAAGGTTGTAAACACTTTTGGCATGGTGTTTCAGATATTGAATCCTCTATCTCATCACATTCTGCTTCATGAACAGTTTCTAATTCTAGTTTACCGACATCTTTTGACTCTGACTCAGACAGTTTGACTGATTCGTTTCCCTGAACTCCAGATTCCTCTTGTTTGACAGACTCACTACTGACAGACTTAGACTCCTCAGATTCTGAGTCTACCTCTCTCAGTTTTGCCATGAGAGCCTTGTCAGCAATTTCTTTCAAAGTGTCTTCGGTCATTTCCTTTGTCACATCGATCATTTCTTCAACAAATTCTTTCTTCTCATCATATCTTGGACACAATCCAGTCCTTGGTTCTTCAAAGAAACCTGCAAAAGATTCAAAAATTTTAGGAGGCATGATAGATTTCAAAGAACTAGTTAATACCTCCTGCTCAGATTGAGATTGATGAACTTCAGCAAATATTTCTTCAACATTGTTTGTATTTTCAGCAGAAACTTCTTCAGCAACTACAGAAACATCTTCAGTAACAATTTCTGGTTCAGACACTTTCTCAGAAATTTCCACAACTTCAGCCATCATTGCCTGTCCATCGCTACCAGGAATATATTTATCCCAGCTAAACCCTGCAGCTACCTTTTCATCGTCTTGATTCACGATCATTGCTTTTTCCGGTTTACTCTCAATTTGTGGCCTTTGAACAATTTGTTGTTGATTTGGTCGGTGATAAATTGCTTGCTTGTAATAATCTTTGGTAAATGGATTCTGATGGTTGTTCACTTCACGATTCGGACACTCTCTCTTGAAATGACCACGTTCTTTACACTTGAAACATGTAACTTTCGATTTATCGAACCCTAACTTCTGATCAGGACCTGAGAGACTGTTTCTACCAATAATCTCCATAAACCGTTGTGCTCTTCTAACCAAACTTGCCATGCCCCATTTTATATCAATCAGTTCAAGCTCCTCCGGGTCAATCTGGTCATAATCCTCTTTGGTCATATCAGGATTACCAATCCTACCCGCCACTAATCCTTCATACGCCTCAAGAACGGAAGCAAGTAATGCAATGTGTTGTTTCGCGGCTGTTTCAGTAATTTCATTTCCATTCTTAATATTCACCGCGATGTTGCAATGTACTCCAGAAACATAAGCCTGATTATTTGAACTTGTAGAGCTTTGAGGTGAAGACTGCTCTTGAGCTTTGAAGTTTGGATCATAGTTTGAGAATGGTGAAAAACTGCTAGATTGAGTAGTGTTTGCAGAAACACTTGAGGTATTATCAGCAATGAACCCTGTTTGTATTTTTGGACTTTGATTGGTTGAAACTGAAGGATTTCCTTTGTAATACAGAGACACATCTTGTTGCACATTTGCTAAGTTCATTTTCTTGATTTTCAACAATTCCAGCTCTTGAGCTTCAATTTTTTCTATGAAAGCACTAAGATTCAAGTTTTCAAAGCCTGCACTGTTTTTCAACATCATCAGATATGTACCCCATTCTTCGTAAGGCAAAGCATCTGCCAATTTGTCGATTAATTCTTCATTTGTCTTTGTAATCTCCAATCTTTTCAACTCCAATACTAAATGGCAATACCTATCGATCAAACTTTTTGTTGTTTCACCTTTCATGTAAGTGAAAATGTCGAATTCTTTCTTTAACAACGCCTTTTTGTTCTTTATCATGGATTCGCTTCCCTTAAATTTTGCCTTCAATGCCTTCCAAATAGAATAAGCATTATTTTCGTGTTGTAATAACACCAAAATATCTTCCTTGATTGCTTGTTCAAGAATGCTAATCATCTTTTTTTCTGCTTTGAAATCATTCTGTTCTGTTTGTGTTAAACTTCCAATTCCTTTTGGTTGTTCACGAGCATCTTTAGGTGGAACATATGGTGCCTCAACCTTCAACCAACTTTCAAAATGATTAGCCTGAACCCAGTTCTGAAATCTCCCAGACCAGCCTGAAAATTCATCTAAACTCATCAACTTGGGTGGTTTTTGCATTGTTCCCAATTCGTTCTCCATGTTTACGTTTTGTATAACACTGCTCGAAGTTTGTCCGGCTACCATACCATTGCCCGAGAAGAAGTTATAAAACTCTTGGTTTTCCATTTTTAGAAATTTACCGAGTAATTTTTACACACACACTTTTCACAAAATCAGACTATCAAACAAATTCACGAGCACTATGAACTTTCAGAATCTCAAGCGAAATCAAACAAACACTTCAAGCGAAATCTTAGAAAATCAAACAAAGTATGATTTCGCTTCAACCAACAAAATCTCAAGCGAAATCAATGATTTCGCTTCAACCCAACTTTTATCCAAAAACAGAATTTTTTCAAGCGAAATCTACAATTTCGCTTCAAGCAGTCAATGTCTCAAGCGAAATCTATGGTTTCGCTTCACAAAACCAACAAACAAACTACTCGCTCAAGCGAAACCTGATTTTCAAGTCATTTTTTTCAGTTTTAGTCCGAGTTTTAATCTGAGATTCTCAAGGCTTTGTTAAAACACACTTTTACACACACTGTGAAAAATTTAGTCCATTTTGTCCGTGTTTTCGTCCAGAAATCAGTTTTTGTGAATAAAAACCTACTGATTCAAGTGAACACACTCATACTTGGCTCTGATACCAATTGTAGGATCGTATTTGACGACCGAATGAGTCAGTCTGAGTGTGTTTACACTATTCAGATGGCGGAAACATCTAAACAGATTAGAATCAGATAGAAAGGAGTAGAAAACAGAATAGATTCACTTTAAACACTAGTTCTCTGTTATATATTGACTTGAAAAACTGGCAGCACTTCGTTACAACTTTTCCTGAAGCGTACCCCAAATGAGAACTACACTAGCCTATATATAGGCCCAAGATTTCGCTTCAACATTCCTCAAGCGAAATCTTATCAGTTGATTTCTCTTGAGGCTTACATCATGACCCTGAAGCGAAACCCTAATAATACTAACTTAAACTTACATTCAGACCCCTACACTTAACATACTTGACATATTTAGACCCTAGACATATGACGAAGGCTTTAGACATCATGTATCAACAGCGACGAACACTCTGGAATAGTGACATAAGCTTAACATACCTTAAATAACCTTTACATAACTTAGAAATAAGTTTTAAAGCGTTTGGTATGACAAAAACAAGTTTATTCGCACAAAGGGACTATTTGCATCAAACTGCAAAAGTCTTCCGTTTCGTAAGGCAACATACAGTCCGGAACTTGATCATAAGCTAAACATACCATAAATAGCCTAAACATAGCTTAGAAATTAGCTTTGAGTGGTTCGGTGTGCGAAAATATGCTTATTTGATCTTACAGGGACTAAAAGTGTCAAAAACGGCGTAAGTTTGCATTTGCACGCATATCTTACGTTCTGACCACATCTGGACATCCAAAATTTTTGTAGACACTAAAATATTTTTATTTTAGTGATCGGCATGCAAAAATACCATTCGTCGCTTAATTTGGATCATTTTCACGTCCGTTCGAGTTTCGTCGTAATTAGACGAATAACGTGACCGTACGACCAAACGAACCGACATCCGGGACTTTTCCGAACATATTTTGTGTCCTCTATACTTTGACTACCTTGTAGAGCCTTGAAAATGGCTTAACGGGGGTTAAAAGTGAGCTTAATCAAGTGCAGGGAGTAAAGCTGTTAAAATAAAACTGTTGGCTGATCTCATGGGAGGTCGCAGGCCGCGTAAGCCCAGACCCCATCCTACGAGGGGCGCGAGCGCATGTCCAGCGACAGAAACTCATTTTTATCAATCAGTTGATAGTTCAGTGCCTGCTCTTGCCATTTTCTTTGTGTGTTAACCAAGTTAACACTTCCCCAAGAAATTTAGCTGGCCCTTAACACATGTATGGCTATGATCTAATGCTTGGAGGTTACATAAACACATGGATTGATCTTGTGAACTTCCAACAAGTATAAATAGCCATGCCATTCATTTGTTTTCCTCACCATTGATCTGATTTTCTCTAAGTTGAGGTTTATAACTTCATACCTGAGAATTTTTAGATCATGTTCTCCCTAGCTTGGACCCTTTGTAAGCTTCTTTCGTTCTTTTATCGCTTTTCTAGCGTGAAAGTCAAACAGTGTTTGACTTTCTTCTTTGACAGTCAATGGTCAACACAAAGTTTGTTTAAACTTTGTAATGTGATTGTAATCACGATGGTTATAATCCTTAGCGATTATACCAACTGATTACCACATTAACTAGGTGTAGTAACGAGGCAAAGTTTCGGTCAAAATGCGTTTATCACGCATTTTGCAACGGAACTACTTTGAGGTAACAAAACATTTTGTTTTGATACCAAATCAGTTTTATAAGTTAGTTAAACATGTTTTGACATGTTTAACTCGTCACTACTAGTTTTGTGCTTGTTTAGGGTCGTAAGCTAAGCGGTCTAAACAACCGCTTAGATTTTCGAACCCGACCCGTTTGGTCGATCGTTAGGATCCGACCAAGCATGTTTATTGATCATAGTTACATAGGGAATAACCTATGAGGTTATACCTTATGATCACTTAGGATTGGTTAGTTGATTGTTAAGTAGCTTATATGCCCATAGGAAATGACCAAAATGCCCTTTTGAAGCATAAATCCATATTGTGCATATGTGAACATATTTTTGACATCTAATCTGATTTAGTAACATGTTTAGGTATAATTGGGCATGTGAGACTTGACATAGCTCATTGATAACCATCCGACCATAGTTTTGCGCAACCGACGCGTTATAGTAGCTTATACTACCATAACGGGTCGAAACGGGTCAAGAGCACTTAGGTAGACTTCCAAATCAGAATGTTAGCTCTATTAAATCATACCATATGAGTTCAATTACCCATTTGATTTATAGAACATAATTCTATCCTATCTCCCAGTTTAGGATCTGATTATTAACATAGTTACCTATACTAGGTGCCTTGTTGATTCCGTGATCCTTGGAGCTTAAACTGGTCTTATTCCCAAGACTAATAAACAATCCCAAGTGAGTACATTGTTCCCCTCTTTTACCGCTTTCAAATACTTTGGGGTGATACACATGTACATACTTGTTACTTATGTGTTTTCATTGCTTTTATGACATAAACATGCTAGTTTCACCTAGTACACATATAGTACATGCTTTCAAATATGTTTTGCTATGTATGTTAAGCATGCTATCATATTGATTTCATTAGACACATTTGTTGCATGTGTTTATGGACACATTGTTTTACATGACATTTCTGCTACGTATGTTACTGAGCATGCTAGCACATTGTTTTACATGATCATTTCTACTAGGTATGTTTACTTAGCATACTTAGTACATGGTTTTCACATGCTACATTGGTTATGACATTTGGTGTGTTTAATCGGGACAATAATACATTCATTAACATTGATCACGCCGCTCGGTAGTATGTAATGGTACCATAGGACTTGACAAATCTCGTTTCCGACTTCCTAGGTTTGTTTGGAAGTTGGGAATGACAGAATCCAATATACATAATTTAGATAAACCTTTAATTTGTTTAAGGGTTTGTAGCCACAGTCGCAAGGCTTGAATGTATGCGATTAACATTACTGCATAAATGTTTGTAATCATAAAGCATTGTTTTCTGCAAAACATATCATTTGATTTAAACTTAGGTTTATTCAAAAACCTTGTTTTGCATATTTTCCTATGGGGTTGAGTAATTACTAGTTATTCACCATACATGACATTTGTTTTCACATAGACATTATCACATAGTTTGAGTAGATACTTTCTACTTGCTATGCATTACATTTGGTTATACATGATACATTTCACACATGACATTGAACATGGTTTACACATAAACATTCTGACATTGAACAAGACATTTTGGTTGATTATTGATAAGTGACTTATGTAACGGGGCTATGTGTTATATGATAAAAGCATGGTGGATACGCCGCTGCTACTTCCTATATATAAGTGCTTTTATTATATTACACATTGTTGCGTTATCTAAACCACTTTGACAAAGACATGATGTGACAAATGGCAAATAACCGAAAATTCCGTACAGTCTAATCACTATTCTTAGTATATAATCTCATGCAATTAGCGTAATTTAATTATGTAACTGTGCCGTACATTAGACGACAGTGTTAGGACAAGAAAAAAATGATATAACATATGTTGGTTTTCGTTGTATTGCGAAACCAATTAAACAATGTCCTAAAAGTGTTGGTAAAAAGTGTTGCGCGCACTATTCACGGTTACACTATTCATGCTAGCAAAACCGTGAAAACAGAACGAAACAAGGAAAAACGACACACGGCTAACATAACTGAGTTCGTTTATATAAGAAAACACTAATACGAAAACATATCTTGAAAAGATACAAGACTTTCCGGTACAACGCCCTAAACGCTAAATCGTCCGTTTCACTAAAAATAAGACAATTTTAACTCGTCCAAAATAATAATTTAGCATTTCCGGGACTCCGGAAATATGACAAATGATGACAAACATATGGAAACAATATGAGGTTATTAATGGGGTGTCTGAAACATAAGCTTTCGATGTTGCGTTGCAACCCCCACAACTTGTCCGTTTCTGCACCGACAAGCTCATAAACGACATTTCCGACATCGAAAACAACCAAATGAAAGCTTTGGTGAACTAGTTAAGCTTATTTTGAGATTCCAAATCCCTTTATACATCTCTTGGTTGCGGATTTACAACTTACGGAAAAACTTCGTCGGTAGGAATTAAAAGTGCTTTTATCGAACCGACGAACAAACGGAAGTCGTTTAAGATATCAAAATACCATTTCTACGAGTTTAGTGAATTTGTTAATAATAATTAACATTCCGAATCACTAATTACCTCCTAATGGTGAAAGATTACCCCTAATCACCATAATTAGCCTAATTACCAAAATATCTACATGTTTAAGACATTTTTATAAAAATGTTACACTTTACCCCCCCACACTTATGAACGTTTTTTTTATGAGGGTCCCACATGTCTTCAACTTGCCAAAAATATCTAGATATTTATCTAATCACATGTGGTGAATTAATGGATGAATAAAGTCATGAAAGACTTATCCTAACTAGATATTTTCTACTTATTTACACCATCATTTTCACACACTTAACCTCTCATATTCCATCCCTAAAAATTCAGCTATGAACACCTTCATTCATCTTCATTTTCTAGCCATTTTCTTGATGATCAAAGTGTACGTTTATGCAAGTTATGAAGATCTAAGACATCTCCAAGTTGAAGCATCCGTTTTTATCCATTCCAGAGCTTTCAACCATCATAATTTTCATCATCTTTGCTCATCATATTCATCAAGATCATCCCTAGCCTAGTGCTAGAAGTGAGCTTCTAAATCTATTTTTTTTTCATACTTATTATGTTATGATTGTTAATATAACTAGAGATAACAAAATAATCATACATAATAAATATGAAAATACAAAGAAGCAAAAATAATAATCATGATATATTTATGTTTGTTTATGTTGTGATCTAAGACTTGTTATTTACATATTTGATCTTGTTACGATGATTATGATATGAATAATTTGTTAGATGATGTTTTAAAAATATGATCTAACAATTATACATGAATATGTAAAGGGTTATATGAAACTTAATGTTTAATGAATGAACATATATTTTTGATGTTATAAAAGTGTGTAAAGTATTTTACTAAGAATCATGCTTTTTGAAAGATTTATAAAAGAAACATACAAGATGGGTTTTCTATAAAAGTTTGGCAAAACTAGAAGTAAAGTATGATTTTTAAACTAGTAAACATATGTAAAGATCATACTAAAACCCTACATGTTTATGAGTTCATCTTGTTAAAAAGTTGTTATGAATCTCATGTGTTTTTGTTTAGAAAATGATATGTTAATAAACATGGCAAAGTTCATATATCAAAGGAACTATGGCCAAATTTTTCTTAGAAATCATATGCTAGAAAAATTATTATTTTTTAACAAAGTCTTTACAAGATTAGAAAATGGTCTTTCTAAAAACAAAAATAGATATAAATATATATTTTTGGGAAAATATATATTAGTGATCTTAACAAGTTATGTACTATGTGTTTATTATTTGTATTAGTTATGTACAAAAGTTAGGGATTTGATAACAATGATACAAATAAATACAAGACACATTTACATGTAAAGATTTACAAGAATACATATATACACACTTGAATACAATTTGCAGATCATTCGGACATTGGATACAACTTATGGACAATTCGGACGACGGGCGAATCTGTGAACATATCGCCATTCCGAGGACTTACTACGACGTTTAGCCGATCTTTCGACGCAGACACCAAAATTACGTTACCATTAACAAAATTCGGACATTTTTAAACTTATAAAAACTATTATGTTTTTATTAACTAAAAAGTATACTTAGTTATTTTTATAAAAATGTTTTTATAAAAATGAAAGACTTATACTTTCAAATGGGCTATTTTATACAAATGGGCTTACACTTCTTAATGGACTATTTTATACAAATGGGCTTACACTTCTTAATGGGCTTATCTTCATAATGGGCTTAACATAAATACATGGGCTAAGCCCAATATCAAGACTCATGGGCTAAGCCCAAAACAAAACATATGGGCCATGGCCCAATAACATTAAGCCCAATAACATTTGGGCCCAACACTATTTAGGCCCAACACTATTGAGGCCCAATACTATTTAGGCCCAATAACATTTGGGCCCAATAACATTAAGACATGGACTCGGCCCAATGACAAGAAAACATGGGCTCGGCCCAATGACATATAATTGGTGAAAATACAATTATGCAATTTATTCATATAAGACATAAAATCAAGAGGACAAGATCCGATGATACAACTTACAAGATACAAGATTACATATATATATATATATATATATATATTTGTTGAAACATATATATAAAAGTTTAACAATTCGTACATCTAATACAAAGTTCAACGAATAACAAAGACTTGTACACGAGTCATTACAAAGACCAAAGTGTCTAACAAACATAGAACGTTTGTAGGTCGTGATACAATTCAAGACAATGCAAGTGAGGTTACAATTACATACAGTTACGGATGCAATTCTGTGAGTTCATGTCCCCTTTTTATCTTAAATGCTTTTCAAGCTTTACAACTATCGGGGAAAATACATGTACAATAGTATGATAAGTCAAGGAATGAAACACCTTAGATCATGTGAGAAAGTAGGGCCATAACTAAAGCACCATTAATCCAAGTTTGGACCAAGGAACAAAAGGGTTAGATCTAATGGGTTTTGGCGAGCCCCACTCATGGCCATTCGTTTGCTTAGGAGTGCTTTTGTTGCCCTATGACATGGTGTCGATACAATTAAAATCGTCTATGGTTGGATTGCTTCCTATTTCGTCACACATATTAATGTCCTTGCAAAACATTAATGATCACGATTTCATTGACGCTTTTCATACTACATTTGATACAAATACAAATACATCTCACATTTTACAGGTACATCTTATATCCAGTTTGGATATAATTACAATTGAGACAAATACATATTACTTACTATTTTGATAGAGATACATCTTATACAACTAAACTGCATGAACTCGCTCAACTTTTGTTGATGTTTTCAAACTTACATGTATTTCAGGGAATTAGTGGACCAATGCAAAAGATTTCAGTTCAAGGAAAACAAGTATCAATACTCCATGCCAACTATTGAAGGGTTTGCCTGTTATATACCGCCTCTTTGCGGTGATATAGTGGTCAAAGCCTTGACATTTTTAGACTTACATTTGATGTATGAAACAATGACAACTTATTTTCATTTGATGGTTTGTAAACAATGTACTTAACTTATGTTGCGATTTTTTGAACAATTATGACAATGGCATTGGAGCATGTTTTATTCATTTAGTATGTTTACTTATATCGTTATGCAATGAGAACCGAACAGATCACACCTCGCGCTTCCACTACGTGCGGGTGTGATAGTTTGGTATCAGAGCTTCGATTGTAGTGAACCAGGATTCTTTCTCGAGTCTAGTCTACAATCACTAGGGAATCTCTCACGAAAACAATTTATACAAGAACGAGAAGCTTTCATTGTATAAACATTTTTCAAGGTCCACTACAAACAAAAATTCATTTCATAAACACCAAGCAAGGACATTTCCATGGGTGAAGTCTATGAGAGATAGGCACATTACATTAACAGACTATGTGCCTACAATACATTACATTATCAGTGCTTATACAAGATAGACACATTACATTATCAGTTTACACATCATAAACAGTTTACAAGTTCAGCATATACAAATTCAACTTATGCAAGATAGAAATCCTTGTTAGATAGGATTTCATGTGATTATATATATATATATGATTTATTTATATATGTGTTGTACAAAATATTTTTCCAAGAACAAAATACCTTCGACTTCAAACTCTATTATTATTCTTTACTCGCACGATGAAAATATCGACCTCACGTCTACTGCAGAGCCTATGGCAAACATGATTCCTAAGTAAATCTTAAACTAAATTCCGAAAAATATGGTTGCTTTCTCGCGAATGCTGAGATGCCTGACCATGAAAGTGACAACGAGGCGGAGGTGGTAACCTTAGACAACAACTCCATTAGTGAGACGAGGTCCCTGTGACTGATACTAATCAAGATTGATACACTCATGTCCAGACAAGGAAAATGAACTACTCATCTTGAAGGTGCCCCTTCAGTTGTTATTGTTACAGATTCTTTCCATTTCTATTTCATCTAACGCCGTGCCGTTCTGTGAGTAATGACAACGAATGTTGACACGTGAGCTATCACGAAGGTCCCTCCTATGTTGAAGGTATATTGACAATAGTGTTTCCTCTCTTACTGATCGGCTGCTTCGTATGAGAGAACGCTAGGGTGACCATGCAAGGCAATTTATTATTACGGTGGCCAACGTAAAAACAACTTGTAGTGCATGGGAATTCTGGTGGACTCTGGGGGCCAAGCTAATGATCACTATTCATTCAAAATTCTTAAGTTATTACTTAAGATTCAATTTTTCTTATCTATTAGAACACGAACTGAGGTGGTTAGTATAACACCCTATAATACAATACAATACAATACAATACAATACAATACAATACAATACAATACAATACAATACAATACAATACAATACAATACAATACAATACAATACAATACAATACAATACAATACAATACAATACAATACAGGAAGATAACACGTATTTGTTCACACCTAACATTCGATTTATATCATGAGACGGTTGAGACTATTAATGTAAACAAACAAAACTTGTTAGCCACTCATGGAGGATTTTCCTCAACATTCAAAACTTCTGGCAAATAGGTTGGTTCCATGGTGCCTATGACACGTTACCTTACCTTATAATATTCCACAGTATCATATTTATTGGAAATGGATACAATAAATTTTGTCGCTTAACATTTGTCTTTTCCCAAGGAATGGTATGGCATGAGCCATGCTGTAACTCCCTCATTGCATTCTATTCGACATTTTTGGAGATTCCAATAATCTTGCTAGAGCTCGTGAAACTCAAGCACTATTACCATAATTGTCACATGAATAAGTAAGACAAAGGATTTTCTCTACTTAGGACGATCGAGGTCCATAGAGTAGGGAATACATATTATATGGACGAAGACCACTGGTTGGTTTCCCTTCCTCAACGAATTATTTTTCTTTTTCCATTTAGACATATGACCAATACACTCAAGAGCCATTACACCTTTTGGTTTTGGTTATCCACATTATCATTTATTCAAACATGTATGAACAATGCGGTCTTGAGGTTTCCATGACCGATTGATTGCATTCTTCATTCTTGGGCACATGATAGACTTTATTTATCCAAATACATGTCTAGATACTTTTAATAGTGTGTATTAAAAGGATCATGGAGCCAAAAGAATCAAATGTTAAATTCAAAAGTTATGTGTTGAAAATCATTGCTTTTACACAAGACATGGTTTATACATGACATTGTTACGCAAGACATTGTTATACATGGCAATTTGACGTTGGTATACACAAGACATTTTTGGTGATTATTTGTAAGTGATGAGACGTGTGTAATATGATAAAAGCATGGTGGATACCCCGCTGGTACTTCCTATATATAAGTGCTTATATTATATTGCCTATCATGGTGTTATTTAAACCTCTTCGACAAAGACAAGACATGACATTTTTGCACAAGACACGACATCCTCTACACAAGACATAATATTCTATTTCAAGACATGATATATTTATACACTACATTTCTATTGGTTATTTATTTAACCATACATCATTCTTTTATATCATCTGATTTTCATATCTATTTTCATATGATTTTATAAAAGAACTCGATCATAACTGGAGCCAATGTTGATGGTTACACTTGATTCATTCACGGTCTCTCAAGGGTTGTCCCATACTGGGTAACACCCGAATTCAAACACACTGAGTGTTACATTTCGGGTTTAGCCTCGGAGATCCGAAGCATGACCGCATCATCCCTCCCTACCTAGGTCACTCAAACAATAACTCTCACCATGAGAGAAACAAAGGCAGTTGCAGCCATAAACGATTTTGGCACCAGGATGTATGCTGGTAACTTTCCGAAATCCTAAATGCGACAAGTGAGATGTTCATCATGAGGGTAATTGCAAAAGCGCCAAGAGTAGCAGTGTGCTGAGATCGGGCGCAAAACAAAGGCTAGTAAGACGATAATACTTAAGAATGGATCAAGCTAGTGAATAAGTGTGTGTGTGTGGTTAGAACTATGAATACTCCACAAAATCCCAATGATGTCATGAGTACGTACACTCTATGATCATCATGTATCAATTCTTTTAATACCAACACCGAGCTTAGCTAGTGTCTTTAAATGTTAAGCATATACTCGAATTAGAGTCATGTTGGACACACATTACTATATCAAGTTAGCTAATGGGGAATTAGCTGAGACATGTCAAATCATGAAGGGTCACCGGTACGTATCCTATTAATCAACATTTCACATCCATATTATTTGATACCATTGCTGATTTTTAGCTTTATCTCAACATTTCACATGCATAGTTTCATGGCAAGTGACGGGATTGTCCTAGCTAAAATCAAGGATTGGGTTATCCTACATCTAAACATAGGGATTGGGTTGTCCTCTACATCTGTACAGGGAAGTCCTTACTACATAGAATTCAAAATGTACCTGGCCTAGAGTCAAGTAAGCTAGACGTCTCCTCATTCTATAGAATCGACATACGGTAAACTAGTCGAGTCAGGGAAAGTTGTTAGAGGATGTTCCTTGTAACTTGGCGAGCGAAGATTCAGTATTGATCTCTTACCCGTTGAGTTGGGTAGTTTCGATGAAGTGGTTGGCATGGATTGGTTATCCGATAACCAAGCCAAAGTCTTTTGTCATGAAAAGGTCATTCGCCTACCACTACTGAACAAAGAGACACTTGTTAATCATGGAGAGAAGCACGACACACCATTGTGGATCATCAATTGCATGAAGGCACAGAAGTGCTTACGGAAAGGTTGTGTTGCCTTTCTGGCACATGTTGTCGACAAGAAGGCCATTGGGCCAAAGTTGACAGATATTCCAGTGGTAAAAGGGTTTCCTGAAGTCTTTCCTGAAGACTTTCCGGGACTATAACCATATCGACAAGTCGAGTTTCATATCGACTTGGTATCGTGAACCGCACCCATAGCCAAATCTCCATATCGATTAGTACCTTCTGAACCTTGTAGTTGACCGAATAAGGATGTTGTGAGTTCATAACCCCCACTCTTTACCAATATACATCTTTATAAAGGTTTTGGGGGTGGAAAGACATACAAGTTTGCAAAAGTGCACAACATTTCGATGAATGAAAATTCATATTTCTAAACCATGTTATAAATGAATTTCCAACTAACTCAAATGGTTTATGAAAGGTTCAAGCTTCTACTCTAAGATAGATTTACGATCGGAGTATCATCAGTTACGAATTCAAGAGGAAAGCACACCGAAAACGGCTTTTAAAACTCGTTATGGTTATTACAAGTTTCTCGTTATGCTTTTTGTTTAACGAACGCACTAGCGGTCCTTATGGATTTAATAAATCGTGTGAGCAAGCCGTACCTTGACAAATGTCATAGTATTTATTGACGACATATTAATATACCCATGATCGACTGATGAACACGAACAACATTTGAGAACCATTTTTGGAGCTACTAAAGAAGGGGAAACTGTACACGAAATTTTCCAAGTGCGAATTTTGGATTCGCGAGGTACAAATTCTCAGGCATGTAGTGAACGAGAAAGGCATTCAAGTAGACCCAGCTAAGATTGAAACAAATGAGAATTGGGAAGTGCCCAAGACTCCAACTGGAGTACGACAATTGTTTTTTTTATTAGCGGGATATCATCGGAGATCTATTGAGATTTTTTTTAAATTACTCAATTGCTAACCTCCCTCACCCATAAAGACAATAAATTCGCCCTAATCGAAAAACAAGAAATAGCATTTTACAATCTTATCATTATCCGACGATACCGATGACTTTGTTGTAAACAATGAGGCTTCGCTTCAAGGATTGGGTTGCGTACTCGTGCAACGTGAAAAAGTTATCATGTACACAGGTCGCGCCAATTAAAAAGTTCACGAGAAGAACTATACCACTCTCGACCTTGAGTTAGGCGCGGTGGTATTCGCTTTAAAAATTATGGCGACATTATTTATATGGTACTCAATGCATTACTTTCACGGATCATAAAAGTCTTCAACACATATTCAACCAAAAAGAATTAAATATGCATCAACGATGTTGGGTTGAATTGTTGAACGACTATGATGGTGAAATAAAGTACCATCCGGGTAAGGCGAACGTTGTAGCTGACGCCTTGAGCCGCAAGGAGCGAGTTAGAACACTGAGAGTTCAAGCATTAGAGAAGATGATTCACAAGCGCTCAAGGAAGAGCATATTCAAGCAGAAACACTTCAAGGCATGAAGGAAAAATTAGTGCCGAAAGACGATGGAACTTTATACCTTATGGGTCGAAATTGGGTTCCATTCTTTGGCGACCTTCGAGATGATATTTTGAGGAAGCACATAGGCCTAAGTTGTCACACCCTCAAAATCCACACGCGGAGTATTACCGCGAGGCGTGTGACGACCAGGATCTTAGCCACTAATTATTTTGAACCGTTTAGTTATTATTACAAATAATGGTATAATTAGCGACCAATTTTAAATTTTCCAAAACATAGTTTGAGTTTGCAGCGGAAAGGAGAGAAGAACACATCGTAATTTAAAACCACAAGTTGTTCATATGAAACTTACGAACCACGCACTCCATCCGATTGCAACGTCCGTCCAAAGTTGTACCGAGCAACCTGCAAAGCATGCAGTAGAGTGTCAACATAACGTTGGCGAGTTCACGTGTTTGTAGTTTTTCGGCTTTAATTCCAAAAAATTGTTTTAACCAGTTAATTTATCCGTTTATACATGCCATGGGGAGCTACCCCATAAGTGAGCGACTAAACTGTTTTTACAATACCGAATACTATTCATCCGTACGTTTCCGTAGAGTGCCCCGTTTGTCAATGTTCTATCATCATTGACGGTTTTGCCAGAGTACATTAGTTCACGCCCGATCCCATACGCGGGCACGGTGTGAGGTTGGTGAGACCTAAATAGCGCTATCAACTAATAACCCGTTCGCCCGACCCCGGCGACTAATCGGTATTAAGTAGTAGGGACTTGAGTGATAGAGTTTCGTTTAGTGTTGCTCGTTGCATTTCCGTACAAACAGTAATTAACTAAGAGTCCCGCATAAGGGGAGAAAAGTAGGTTTGTATCCCTCACAGGGGATAGTGTTGTTACCCGTATCCCACACAAGGAGATAGAAATACCGTATCCCGCACAAGGAGATAGTAAGCAATCCCAAACCAGGAAAAGTTGTTTCGTTCCGTTTCCCAACCACCGGGAACGCATGCTTTAAGTAAAAAGTAGTGAACTCACATTTGCTTTGCTCGGTAGTCAATTTACTGGTTATGTTGGTCAACCATACCCTATTATGGTTAATAAATATTTATTAGGTCCGTATGCAAGTAACATCATGCACAAACTACACGTATCTAACACATAGCACGTAAGTCATACCAGCATATATGAACAATTAAACCGTCAGCAGTTAAACAACAATTAAACAACCATAGTATACAGTCCATAACACCAGTTTGTGCAGCCCAATAAACAAAGCAAGGCAGTCCAGTCGAAACCGGGTGGTCTCGACTCGAGATTTTGAGGTCTCGAGTCGCAACCACGAGATTCTAAGTCGCAACAGTTGGTTTCGAGTTGTGCACATTTGAGTCGCAACCTTTGAGGCCTCAAGTCCGGTCTCGAGTCGAGATCAAGAGGTCTCGAGTCGTAACCGGCTGGTCTCGACTCCTGAAGCGCCTTGTCTGGTTTCGAGTTGTCAATCAATGGTCTCGAGTCGCAACCATAAGGTCTCGACTCGCAGTTATGCAGATGCTTCTAGAATTCTTTCGAATGGTACTATCCAATCAAATTTTATTAACATGTTTTCAATACCGTACACTTCTAAAATCAGATCAAATCACAATGATTTCAAATATTCATAGCACCTTCAATAGTTCATCATAAAAAGAGCATACAAATCAGAAACATCATATTTTCTTTTGAACAGTTTGTCATTAATATTTATACACATTCCTTTCATGACTTCCGAGATTACAAGAAACACAAGGCACACCTAAATATATAGTCATATATATATGTATTTCAAAACATCATCATATACACAGTTTATACACTTTCTAGTTTTTATTCAATAGCATCAAATGCTCACATCTTAATGCATAAACAGTTCAGCCGACTTAACATTCTAACAATTATACTACCACAACATCATACAGAACATCTTGTGTACCAACATACTAAGCAGTTGAAGCATGGCTATATTTACATGCATATAACTTATGGTTCAAAATCCATCAACATTCAACTAGCATAATACACTCGATAGTTCAACAAGGATTTAAAATAATCATCAACATTCACACTGTCAAACAGTAACAATCACCTAATGCCATATACAAACACATGAATCGAACAACTGCCATGTCATTATTCCAAACCAAAACACAAGAACAAGCAGTGATATAGGACTGACCGAGACCCGAGCAGAACCCGAGGCTGTTGTCGCTGTCGTTGGGCCCGAGCCGAAGCTCCGGTGGCTGTTGCCATCGTCCATCACCACCCTTCTCCCTTCCGCAACCATCGTGTCACCGAGGTGAAATCTCTGGCCTACTGTCGCCTGAGGTGACCGTCGTTGGCTGCGGCACCGCCGTTGCAGCTCCTTCTTCCTGGCTGATCTTTCTTCCGTCAGTAAACTTTGGATATAGAGGGGGGTTTGTGCGTGTGAGAGTCTGGCCGGAATGCTGGTCGGGAAACAGTTCTACCGGCTCAAATAGCGAGAGGGGGGTGGGGGGTTCTGATGTGGAAGACGGATAGGTGTAGTCGTGTACCGGGGAGGTGTGTGTGGGTACTCATCGGTTTAGAGGTGGGTGTCGAGATTCCGTTACCTGGTCGCCGGACGTACAACTCCGGTCGCCGGAAATTCTGAATGAGAGTGATGGGCAGTGAGGTGTGCGGCTGTTAGCTGCTATTAGGGTTTTGGGCTTTAGCAAGAATGAAGGAGGTGGAAGGTTTAAGCTCGTATTTAAAGGGTAGGGTTTTTAGATTAGTTGGCTTGGGCCTAGCCCAAGTGCATGAACCCGATAAATGATTGCGTGTCCCGTTCTATTATACTGGCCCGATTATTTCTAAAATATAACCGTGATACGTAATTAAATTTCTAATCGCGTGTGCTATTATTTTGAAAATGCTTAATAAATAATACTAGTAATAATAAGAAGAACAACAATAATAATAATAATGATGAATGTGCGTATTACTAAAATGCCCTTCTCTCGACAACGAGGGTACGGGTTGTCACATTCTCTCCATGTTACTGGAATTTCGTCCTCGAAATTTAGACAAAAGTCAAACGATACACTCTATGTGTATACACACACTTCATTACCTTACGTAGAAACAAGCAGTTTCACGATAGTCCACCAAAACGAACATGTAAATCACATAGCACATTCACATAGCACGAAAAAATCACGTAGCATAGGATTTACAGAGTTTGCACGTATGTCACATAGTATGGAATTTCACAAATTTAATTATAATATCCAAGAAACGTATAGGAAAACCCGAAGTGTCACATTATCCCCAAGTTCAAGAAATTTTGTCCCGAAATTTAGCGCGCAACCACTGACAAGCTAGTGTGATTAAACGTTTTCGTGGGGTGTTACATCATCCCCTTGTTGTTTTGAAATTTCTTCCCGAAATTCAATTACAGCTTCAGTGCTGGAAGTAATGTTTGTAAACAACTGGGGATACATGCGCTTCATCTGGTCTTCCCGTTCCCAGGTAAACTCTGGGCCACGGCGCGAGTTCCAACGAACTCGTATAATAGGCATCTGGCTACGTTTGAAGGTTTTGACTTCTCGGTCAGTGATCTCAATCAGTCCTCAATAAAGTGTAGTTTGTTGCCGATCACGAGTTCCTATATAGGACAACGAATGTTTCATCTGACAGACACTTCTTTGGACTAGGCACGTGAAAGACGTTGTGTACCGCATTCAGCTCAGGCAGGTTTACTCTGTAAGAAACCTTACCTATCCTCTCGGAAATTTCGAATGGTCCGATGTATCGTGGATCAAGCTTGCCTCATTTACGAAAACGAACCGCACCCTTCCAGGGTGAGACTTTAAGTAGAACCCAGTCTCCGACTAGGAATTCTAGAGGTTTCCTACGCTTATCCGCGTAGTCTTTCTGACGGTCTGGAGCTGCCGCCATGCGTTGTCTATTCTAGGCAATCCTACCCGTTGTGTCAAGTGCAAGTTCTGGGCCGGTAATTTGGCTTCCGCCCAACACAGAGGTGACCGGCATCTGCGTCCGTGCAATGCCTCAAATGGTGTTGCCTGAATGCTAGTGCGGTAGCAGTTGTTGGAAGAGAATTCTACAAAAGAGAAGTGTCACTCGTATCCAAGGACGATAACACATGTTCTCAGCATGCCTTGGAGTGTTCGGATGGTGCCTTTGGCCTGACCGTCAGTTTGCGGGCGATAAGTGGTGCTCATGCCTAACTGTGAGCCAAAGGTTTTTGTGCACGGCCTGTGACGAATCGGATGCAAAACGTGGGTTTCGATCAAAAGTGATAGAAGTTGGCACTCCGTGCCCCGCAACTACTTCTATTAAGTAGATGGTTGTAGGTTCGAAAACTTATCGGTTTCTTTGGTTGCGTGTCGTTACTAGGAGACATTTCATCAATGCCTTGGATAGGATAAAATAAGATAAAAGCACCTCATAGATCATCTTCCAATTGCTGAAGTTGCGGATTATCGAGCATCTCCCTAATGTCAGGTGATACTCTTTTGAGTCTAAATCGTGAGGGGTTGCTTATCTGGTCGAGAAATGCGGGTTTTGCGACGTTAAATGTCGGTGCATTGAAAACTTAGCGCAAGGCGGTTTGTGTCGTAGAAATACAAGGGTAGAGCGTAGGAGTCGTCCTGATTCCCACTGGCTTTAGGAATAGGTTTAGGCGTCGTCGAAAGAAACAAGTGCCGAATTTTGACAGGATGGAATAAATTCGAGTGTCACAACTAGGTGTTGATTGTATCGAGTTCGAAGAATAGTGCTTGCGATACCCCTTTTTTCCCCCGGGGTATATTTTTTGCTCGTTGCTCCAACGAGTAACATTTGTAGAAAGTAATTCGTCCAAACGGAGATTTGTGCAGGGTAGAGTAGGATAAGGATCATGGAATTCGTGAACTGTAACACGAGTAGCGAGATAAACTGATGCGTTTAACTAGAGACAAAACGTGAAGGCTTTGGGATCGACATTAGGGGTTCATCTGATGTCGATGAGGTAGTTGGTCGTACACAAGTTATGGGTGTTTAGAATAAAGAGTGTCGCTTGCTGACAAGGGGTGTTACGTCGATTGGGTTAGCACAAAAAGGAGTAGCTAGTGAGGGATGGTCATCGTGCGGGTCTGTAGGTTTTAGGGTCTATTGAGACGTCTGGCATGATGTGATTCCTTAAATCGGTGAGAAACCCAATTCGATTGGATTGCTCTAAGTCGTGCGAACGAGTTCGGAGTAGCGCTTGCGTCGTCGAGGGGTTCGATGTGAAATTGCGAAAACAGGTTTTCGCGAAAGCAAGGTTGAAGTAATACGTTGCTGAATTTCAAGGGCTAAAAAGTTTGTCGGCTAAAGGTCGAGTTTGTTGAATTCACCAAACTAAAGAGAGATCTGGTCAAGGTTTCTATACGAAGAAACGTGGATGTCGGGGTAAAGAAAGGATGGAAACGGGGATACCATCTTGAGCAATAAATGCGGATTCGTGCAAAAGCTAGCGAAAGGATTCAAGGAATCAGAAAAGTCGTCAAAGAATAACGGTTCGGGCAAATGAAGGATAAGGTAATCATCTAGGTCATCGTACTTGTCGGTGGGTTGATGGGCTCGTATCTTCGTCTTGCCACGCCTTCAGATACGCCGGTTTGTAAGAAAGATATCACTTTGTTAGGTTTTGGGGCATGCTAAGGCATAAGGTTGATCTTGAATAAGGATTAACCAAATTAGGGGAAAATAACTTCGTGGTCGATGGAAAGGTGATGTGACTGCTGGTACTGTAATGAGAAGCATACACCGCGCATGCCTTTCATGTTCGAGACGTGCAAACAGAAATCCGAAAAGTGTAAACTCACTAGAATGCTTCAAGAATCCAAGTGATCGTTCGGATGAGGGAACAAGCCACACCACTGAAGTCAGAAAAGAAATGCGTGAGTAGGAAGGAGGTAAATGACGCCGTCGTTTCTTCTAACATCACATGATATAAGAATGGCTCCCCTTCGTAGATTCGTTCTCGAATCTTACCTATGTGGTCCGTAGCAGGCCTCTCCTAAGTAGGTATATTGAGTAATCGTTCACCGCGTCGATTCGTTCCAATCCAGGGGTGATATCAGGAAATACATGGACGAGGACTTGAAATAACTGGTTCCTTGCCCTTAGTGTATCGTGGTTTCGCACCAGGTTTAGGAGGACTCACTCCTGATTAATACGTAACACGCTATCCTAGCCTTCGTATGATCCCCTGTGTTAAATACTAAATTTACGCGTACATACCAACACATATATGCTAATTATACACATACACACTTGCGTGTCCACACACATAAGTTATGCACAAGTAAATGCCGTTAGCCTACCATTACCAGGTGTGCATCTGAGGTTGACGAACCTTGCAATCCGAAGTGTGGTGTCGTTGTGGTTTCCACTAAAGAACGGTTATAGTCTGGTTTTCATATAAAAATATTTTATTTCCCGAATCAAAAATATTTTATATTCAAAACCTAGTTCGCTATAACCAATGGCTCTGATACCAATCTGTCACACCCTCAAAATCCACACGCGGAGTATTACCGCGAGGCGTGTGACGACCAGGATCTTAGCCACTAATTATTTTGAACCGTTTAGTTATTATTACAAATAATGGTATAATTAGCGACCAATTTTAAATTTTACAAAACATAGTTTGAGTTTGCAGCGGATAGGAGAGAAGAACACATCGTAATTTAAAACCACAAGTTGTTCATATGAAACTTACGAACCACGCACTCCATCCGATTGCAACGTCCGTCCAAAGTTGTACCGAGCAACCTGCAAAGCATGCAGTAGAGTGTCAACATAACGTTGGCGAGTTCACGTGTTTGTAGTTTTTCGGCTTTAATTCCAAAAACTTGTTTTAACCAGTTAATTTATCCGTTTATACATGCCATGGGGAGCTACCCCATAAGTGAGCGACTAAACTGTTTTTACAATACCGAATACTATTCATCCGTACGTTTCCGTAGAGTGCCCCGTTTGTCAATGTTCTATCATCATTGACGGTTTTGCCAGAGTACATTAGTTCACGCCCGATCCCATACGCGGGCACGGTGTGAGGTTGGTGAGACCTAAATAGCGCTATCAACTAATAACCCGTTCGCCCGACCCCGGCGACTAATCGGTATTAAGTAGTAGGGACTTGAGTGATAGAGTTTCGTTTAGTGTTGCTCGTTGCATTTCCGTACAAACAGTAATTAACTAAGAGTCCCGCATAAGGGGAGAAAAGTAGGTTTGTATCCCTCACAGGGGATAGTGTTGTTACCCGTATCCCACACAAGGAGACAAAAATACCGTATCCCGCACAAGGAGATAGTAAGCAATCCCAAACCAGGAAAAGTTGTTTCGTTCCGTTTCCCAACCACCGGGAACGCATGCTTTAAGTAAAAAGTAGTGAACTCACAATTGCTTTGCTCGGTAGTCAATTTACTGGTTATGTCGGTCAACCATACCCTATTATGGTTTATAAATATTTATTAGGTCCGTATGCAAGTAACAACACGCACAAACTACACGTATCTAACACATAGCACGTAAGTCATACCAGCATATATGAACAATTAAACCGTCAGTAGTTAAACAACAATTAAACAACCATAGTATACAGTCCATAACACCAGTTTGTGCGGCCCAATAAACAAGTAAGGCAGTCCAGTCGAAACCGGGTGGCCTCGACTCGAGATTTTGAGGTCTCGAGTCGCAACCACGAGATTCTAAGTCGCAACAGTTGGTTTCGAGTTGTGCACATTTGAGTTGCAACCTTTGAGGCCTCGAGTCCGGTCTCGAGTAGAGATCAAGAGGTCTCGAGTCGTAACCGGTTGGTCTCGACTCCTGAAGCGCCTTGTCTGGTTTCGAGTTGTCAATCAATGGTCTCGAGTCGCAACCATAAGGTCTTGACTCGCAGTTATGCAGATGCTTCTAGAATTCTTTCGAATGGTACTATCCAATCAAATTTTATTAACATGTTTTCAATACCGTACACTTCTAGAATCAGATCAAATCACAATGATTTCAAATATTCATAGCACCTTCAACAGTTCATCATAAAAAGAGCATACAAATCAGTAACATCATATTTTCTTTTGAACAGTTTGTCATTAATATTTATACACATTCCTTTCATGACTTCCGAGATTACAAGAAACACAAGGCACACCTAAATATATAGTCATATATATATATATGTATTTCAAAACATCATCATATACACAGTTTATACACTTTCTAGTTTTTATTCAATATCATCAAATGCTCACATCTTAATGCATAAACAGTTCAGCCGACTTAACATTCTAACAATTATACTACCACAACATCATACAGAACATCTTGTGTACCAACATACTAAGCAGTTGAAGCATGGTTATATTTATATGCATATAACTTATGGTTCAAAATCCATCAACATTCAACTAGCATAATACACTCGATAGTTCAACAAGGATTTAAAATAATCATCAACATTCACACTGTCAAACAGTAACAATCACCTAATGCCATATACAAACACATGAATCGAACAACTGCCATGTCATTATTCCAAACCAAAACACAAGAACAAGCAGTGATATAGGACTGACCGAGACCCGAGCAGAACCCGAGGCTGTTGTCGCTGTCGTTGGGCCCGAGCCGAAGCTCCGGCGGCTGTTGCCATCGTCCATCACCACCCTTCTCCCTTCCGCAGCCATCGTGTCACCGGGGTGAAATCTCTGGCCTACTGTCGCCTGAGGTGACCGTCGTTGGCGACGGCACCGCCGTTGCAGCTCCTTCTTCCTGGCTGATCTTTCTTCCGTCAGTAAACTTTGGATATAGAGAGGGGGGTTTGTGCATGTGAGAGTGTGGCTGGAATGCTGGTCGGGAAACAGTTCTACCGGCTCAAATAGCGAGAGGGGGTTGGGGGTTCTGATGTGGAAGACGGATAGGTGTAGGCGTGTACCGGGCAGGTGTGTGTGGGTACTCGTCGGTTTAGAGGTGGGTGTCGAGATTCCGTTACCTGGTCGCCGGACGTACAACTCCGGTCGCCGGAAATTCTGAATGAGAGTGATGGGCAGTGAGGTGTGCGGCTGTTAGCTGCTATTAGGGTTTTGGGCTTTAGCAAGAATGAAGGAGGTGGAAGGTTTAAGCTCATATTTAAAGGGTAGGGTTTTTAGATTAGTTGGCTTGGGCCTAGCCCAAGTGCATGAACCCGTTAAATGATTGCGTGTCCCGCTCTATTATACTGGCCCGATTATTTCTAAAATATAACCGTGATACGTAATTAAATTTCTAATCGCGTGTGCTATTATTTTGAAAATACTTAATAAATAATACTAGTAATAATAAGAAGAACAACAATAATAATAATGATGAATGTGCGTATTACTAAAATGCCCTTCTCTCGACAACGAGGGTACGGGTTGTCACATTCTCTCCATGTTACTGGAATTTCGTCCTCGAAATTTAGACAAAAGTCAAACGATACACTCTATGTGTATACACACACTTCATTACCGTACGTAGAAACAAGCAGTTTCACGATAGTCCACCAAAACGAACATGTAAATCACATAGCACATAAGGTCACATAGCACGAAAAAATCACGTAGCATTGGATTTACAGAGTTTGCACGTATGTCACATAGTATGGAATTTCACAAATTTAATTATAATATCCAAGAAACGTATAGGAAAACCCGAAGTGTCACATTATCCCCAAGTTCAAGAAATTTTGTCCCGAAATTTAGCGCGCAACCACTGACAAGCTAGTGTGATTAAACGTTTTCGTGGGGTGTCACATCATCCCCTTGTTGTTTTGAAATTTCTTCCCGAAATTCAATTACAGCTTCAGTGCTGGAAGTAATGTTTGTAAACAACTGGGGATACATGCGCTTCATCTGGTCTTCCCGTTCCCAGGTAAACTCTGGGCCACGGCGCGAGTTCCAACGAACTCGTATAATAGGCATCTGGCTACGTTTGAAGGTTTTGACTTCTCGGTCAGTGATCTCAATCAGTTCCTCGATAAAGTGTAGTTTGTTGCTGATCACGAGTTCCTATATAGGACAACGAATGTTTCATCTGCCAGACACTTCTTTGGACTAGGCACGTGAAAGACATTGTGTACCGCATTCAGCTCAGGCAGGTTTACTCTGTAAGCAACCTTACCTATCCTCTCGGAAATTTCGAATGGTCCGATGTATCGTGGATCAAGCTTGCCTCATTTACGAAAACGAACCGCACCCTTCCAGGGTGAGACTTTAAGTAGAACCCAGTCTCCGACTAGAAATTCTAGAGGTTTCCTACGCCTATCCGCGTAGCCTTTCTGACGGTCTGGAGCTGCCGCCATGCTTTCAACCATCATAATTTTCATCATCTTTGCTCATCATATTCATCAAGATCATCCTTATTATGTTATGATTGTTAATATAACTAGAGATAACAAAATCTATTTTTTTTTTCATACTTATTATGTTATGATTGTTAATATAACTAGAGATAACAAAATAATCATACATAATAAATATGAAAATACAAAGAAGCAAAAATAATAATCATGATATATTTATGTTTGTTTATGTTGTGATCTAAGACTTGTTATTTACATATTTGATCTTGTTATGATGATTATGATATGAATAATTTGTTAGATGATGTTTTAAAATATGATCTAACAATTATACATGAATATGTAAAGGGTTATATGAAACTTAATGTTTAATGAATGAACATATATTTTTGATGTTATAAAAGTGTGTAAAGTATTTTACTAAGAATCAGGCTTTTTGAAAGATTTATAAAAGAAACATACAAGATGGGTTTTCTATAAAAGTTTGGCAAAACTAGAAGTAAAGTATGATTTTTAAACTAGTAAACATATGTAAAGATCATACTAAAACCCTACATGTTTATGAGTTCATCTTGTTAAAAAGTTGTTATGAATCTCATGTGTTTTTGTTTAGAAAATGATATGTTAATAAACATGGCAAAGTTCATATATCAAAGGAACTATGGCCAAATTTTTCTTAGAAATCATATGCTAGAAAAATTATCATTTTTAACAAAGTCTTTACAAGATTAGAAAATGGTCTTTCTAAAAACAAAAATAGATATAAATATATATTTTTGGGAAAATATATATTAGTGATCTTAACAAGTTATGTACTATGTGTTTATTATTTGTATTAGTTATGTACAAAAGTTAGGGATTTGATAACAATGATACAAATAAATACAAGACACATTTACAAGTAAAGATTTACAAGAATACATATATACACACTTGAATACAATTTGCGGATCATTCGGACATTGGATACAACTTATGGACAATTCGGACGACGGGCGAATCTGTGAACATATCGCCATTCCGAGGACTTACTACGACGTTTAGTCGATCTTTCGACGCGGACACCAAAATTACGTTACCATTAACAAAATTCAGACATTTTTAAACTTATAAAAACTATTATGTTTTTATTAACTAAAAAGTATACTTAGTTATTTTTATAAAAATGTTTTTATAAAAATGAAAGACTTATACTTTCAAATGGGCTATTTTATACAAATGGGCTTACACTTCTTAATGGGCTATTTTATACAAATGGGCTTACACTTCTTAATGGGCTTATCTTCATAATGGGCTTAACATAAATACATGGGCTAAGCCCAATATCGAGACTCATGGGCTAAGCCCAAAACAAAACATATGGGCCAAGGCCCAATAACATTAAGCCCAATAACATTTGGGCCCAACACTATTTAGGCCCAACACTATTTAGGCCCAAGGCTATTGAGGCCCAATACTATTTAGGCCCAATAACATTTGGGCCCAATAACATAAATTCTTGGGCTAGGCCCAATAACATTAAGATATGGGCTCGGCCCAATGACATATAATTGGTGAAAATACAATTATGCAATTTATTCGTATAAGACATAAAATCAAGAGGACAAGATCCGATGATACAACTTACAAGATACAAGATTACATATATATATATATATATATATATATATATATATATATATATATATATATTTGGTGAAATATATATATAACAGTTTAACAATTCGTACATCTAATACAAAGTTCAACGAATAACAAAGACTTGTACACGAGTCATTACAAAGACCGAAGTGTCTAACAAACATAGAACGTTTGTAGGTCGTGATACAATTCAAGACAATGCAAGTGAGGTTACAATTACATACAGTTACGGATGCAATTCTGTGAGTTCATGTCCCCTTTTTTATCTTAACTGCATTTCAAGCTTTACAACTATCGGGGAAAATACATGTACAATAGTATGATAAGTCAAGGAATGAAACACCTTAGATCATGTGAGAAATTAGGGCCATAACTAAAGCACCATTAATCCAAGTTTGGACCAAGGAACAAAAGGGTTAGATCTAATGGGTTTTGGCGAGCCCCACTCATGGCCATTCGTTTGCTTAGGAGTGCTTTTGTTGCCATACGACATGGTGTCGATACAATTAAAATCGTCTAGGGTTGGATTGCTTCCTATTTCGTCACACATATTAATGTCCTTGCAAAACATTAATGATCACGATTTCATTGACGCTTTTCATACTACATTTGATACAAATACAAATACATCTCACATTTTACAGGTACATCTTATATCCAGTTTGGATACAATTACAATTTAGACAAATACATATTACATACTATTTTGATACAGATACATCTTATACAACTAAACTGCATGATACAGATACATCTTATACATATTACTTACATGTATTTTAGGGAATTAGTGGACCAATGCAAAGATTTTAGTTCAAGGAAAACAAGTATCAATACTCCATGCTAACTATTGAAGGGTTTGCCTGTTATATACCGCCTCTTTGCGGTGATATAGTGGTCAAAGCCTTGACATTTTTAGACTTACATTTGATGTATGAAACAATGACAACTTATTTTCATTTGATGGTTTGTAAACGATGTACTTAACTTATGTTGCGATTTTTTGAACAATTATGACAATGGCATTGGAGCATGTTTTATTCATTTAGTATGTTTACTTATATCGTTATGCAATGAGAACCGAACAGATCACACCTCGCGCTTCCGCTACGAGCGGGTGTGACACATGAAACATTTTATACAAGAACATGACATTGTTTTACAAATTACATATTTTATACTAATTCACTTTTACTTGGTTATTCATTTAACCATGCATTATCCTTTTATTATCATTTGATTTTCACATTGATTTTCATATGATTTTATAAAGGAAAACACTTTACAAGGTTCATGACTACATTTTTGTTAAACACTTCTTTTAACTATAAGTCATGAATCCTGTATAAACAAAACCTATGTATCTCACAGGAATTTTTATGCTGACGTACATATTTTTACATGTGTTTCAGGTGCTAATGCATGATGATGTTTATGCTACACTTAGGCGGACTTGGGCCTTAGTGACTTAAAAGACAGTTATTTATGTTATGTTTATGTTAAATTCCAAGATAATGTAAACATTAATCTTAATAATACATAACTTTAATTACCATGGTTGTTGAAACAATAATTCTGTCGCTCCACTCCCCGACATTTCCGTTGGTTTGTTGTTTTACGCGGTCGGGGTGTGACAATTTCCCACAAAGTTATCCATATAATCTTTGAACTTTATATATTTTTAATCACATTTTTAATAATAATATGATTACACTTATTAAATCTTTTAACAAGTTCACTAAAAAATAAATTTAACACACTTTGAAGTCTTAATCCTTCACTTAAACTACGTTGATTAACACATTTTTAACACTTTTATAGTGTAAATCATGATGTTTAACTTTTTTTTATAAAAGTTATTTTGGCAATAAATCATTTTCAAGTTTAATATAAAGTTCATGTATTATATGGATGATGATCTTGTTAAGATCTAAACATAAAATTGTTTAGATCATCATTACTAGCCTAATTTACACAAGATCATCTTTGTAAACAACCTACTTTAACATAATCATAAGTATCACCTAACACAAAACAACATAATCTACACATAATATATCACATTAGTGGACTTTTTATGTAAAGATTAGTGTCTTAATTTTTCTATTAATGTTTTTGTTCAAGATGATTTAACATGTACATTAATAACTACATAACATAACAAGCTTAAAATGGTAAAACGAGATCTTACAACTTTGCAAAGCTTAAGATGAAGATTATGGGATGATTAAAGCTCTAAAGTGTTCCTTAATGACCTTTCATGCTTGCATACACTTTGGATGAGCTTGTAATGGTTTAAAATGGTTTAATATGGGGTGTTTAATAAATAAAAAAGGAAGGAAATATTTGTCTTATGGTTGTCGTGAGTTAGAGTGGAGACAAGAGAGGTTTTTGCAATTTTTTTTTGAAGTGTAAGTGAAGTGGAATGAGGTGGTAGTGTGTTATCTTTGTCAAGTTCTTGCACTCTTAGTCAACAACTAATCCCTCACCATGTTCTATATCATGATCACAAGTAAGTTGAAAGATATGATGGAGGAATGGGGTTGGCCGAATGTATGGGAATGAGATATGGTCTTTATATTTTTTTATAATGAATTCAAACATGTGAAATAAATGTTAAGTTACTAGATATTTATGTAATTAACTTAATTTTGGTAATTAGGGGTTAATGATAGGTTAGGGTTATAAATAAAGTCAAATTAGTTTACTAGTTTAATGGGTATAATTTTTAGATGGTAAAAATACCACTTGTTCGCTCATCGGTTCGATATCGGGTGATATACGAAAGTTGTAATTTAATACCGGGAGCTATGGTTTTAAGTTACCATCGAAGTTATGGCGTCTTTTCAAGGAGTTTACGACGCCAAAATGTCGTTAACTAGTTCGCTAGATGCTTCATTTAGGCGTTAGGGTGATAAAAATATCGTTTACTAGTCCGTCGGATAAAAAAACAGACAAGTTGTGCAAATAGCGACGTTGTGCCGGTAGCTTGTGTTTCGGATATCCCATTGATATCCCCAAGCTTATTTAAGGTGTAAATTATTATTTACAAGTTCTACGAACATTAAAATGTTGCATTATAGTGTTGTGGATACTTTATTTTTGTTATAGTTTGGCGCGGATCGAACACTTTATGTTTAGGTGCATTTTCCGGAAAGTTTAAGTGTTTTAACATTTTGTGTCCCTAATTTAGGGTTTTTATTTGTTTTCCAATGATCATAAGCATTCATGCCATTCGTTGCTCGTTCGAAAAATTTTCAGAACTAGCTGGCATGAATAGTGTGTTCCGGTGAATAGTGTTTTCAGCATTTCACCAACATATTTAGACATAGTTTGTAGTTTTCTCGCGACGCGGCAATTGTATCAATATTGTTTAGCATATTTAACCATGTCCTATGCTTGCTAGACTTTACGTGACCTAATCACACATTAATTAAGTCGTAACGAACGCAGTTAAATGTATAATTAAGTTGTTAAGTTGTACAGAATTACCATTATTTTTGCCGGTTGTCACGGTATCAAAACTTGGAGTTTTGATACCCGAAAATAGTTTCGTCGTAAAATGCACTTTATGCGCATTTTTTGTGACAACCGGTAATTTACGGCTCTTAATTACGCGAAAAACAAACATTAGAAGGATTAAAAGTAGTGTAATTAGGCGTAAATTAACTTAATTAGGTCTTTAGTATGTCTAGGAACGTCTAATCGGCTTTACAATGCACGAATGGTGGTTTACGGGAAAACCGTTGAATATTAAAAGATAACGAACTGAAACAGAAAAAATATTGACAACCCAACAAATACAAATTTTATACGTGTATTTATGCATGTGGCTCCACTTCGAATGTTTTCATCAAAATTTCAAATATTATTTCGCTATATCTAATTATTGATTTGTGATTCGAATGACCTGCCTTATTGTAAGTATTGACTCCTTGATATCGATTCAATGAACTTTCTTGAAATTCCTCTTTCTTTTCAAGTTACGTACATGGTTTTTCATTGTAACCATACCGTAATTTCATTGTCGATACATGTATTCAATGTCGGATTGCGCCTAAACCAAGTTCAATTGTTTGAACTTGTTCACCATATAAAATTCAATTCAAGGCACCATATAATGTAGTGAGAACATCATATTCAAATAAATTTTTAACAAGCGTTTCATTTGTTATGAAATCTAGTAGACTTGTTAGTCTTCACCTTTATTCAATCGTTTCCTTGGTCACAACCACCTTGTGGTGGCACTTTCACTAAATTGAAGCTTGCGCTAATCTCGTTTACACCTCTCATGCACGGATTTAATTATTTATTTGTTGATATATTTTAAATCCACTTTGATTTATCATATTAAAGCAGTCTTAATACAATCGTGTGTTAAGATAATGGTATACAAATTCATGTTATATTTCGATGTACCCCCTAACGGTTCTTTCATTACCGATCGAATGTTTTGCAATATCCATTGCTTTTTCATCTTCGATCGAAAACATTATTTCTTTGTTGTTCCATTATCAATTGAAAAATCCCATGATGTTTGTTTGGAACAAACGTTCAGATTTACTTCGCCGAGCCCTCATTTGATTTCAAACACGGTGAACTTGTTCGGTCACTGCTATTATTGAATTATTTCAATCACTACGACACCTTGTGATGTCAGTATAACTTGCAGCTTAGACTGATCATGATCGAGCGTTTCATGCAAAACTATTTCATTTGAGTCTGTTGATTCTAAGTTTCATCTAGCGAATGTTATTGTTTCTATAATTCATTAGCATATTGTGAACGTTCGTTCAGAATTATGTGGGTCGAGATTCTTTTCTATGTTGGACCCCTGTTAACTTAGCCACACTGGTGACTGTATCAGTACGTCTCGTTTTCCCTTGACATCAAATTCTTAAACACATTCTTTTAACAGTTGGGTTCTTATTGTTGTAGTATGTCCTTGAATTCACATAATTCGAATAAGTCTTGATTCGATTTCATGGTCATTCACTTTGGTATTATTCGTATCTACCTACGCGTAGCATAACTCTAAGGAGTTAACATAGTCTAAATTTCGTGTACGAAATTTTATTAACAGGCGGAGAATGTGACAACCGGTAATTTACGGCTCTTAATTACATGAAAAAAACATTAGGATGATTAAAAATAGTGTAATTAGGCGTAAATTAACTTAATTAGGCCTTTAGTACGTTTAGGAACGTCTAACCGGTTTTACAATGCGCGGATGGTGGTTTCCGGGAAAACCGCTAAATATTAAACGATAACGAACTGAAACCAAACAAAATACTGACAACGCCGACAAAAACAAATTTTATACGTATATTTATACATATGAATTTAGTTTTACGAATTTATCGTGCTTTCAAACGTCACAAAGGGCAAACGTGAACGAAAAACACGACTGCAGGAACGCACCGGCAAAGAAACGGAATCATCGGACACGCGTATTACATTCAAAACTGAAATTTTATGACATATTTAGCTTCGTAATTAAATTTTAATAACCGCAGTCGAAACCGGATCGAAAAACGGATTAAAACGACAAACGACGCATTTTACGCGATTTTAACGTAACCAACGAACGAATGCGTCAAACGTCAACTACCGACCATACTTTAACCATTTTAATACGAAAACTTTATTTTATGACGTTACGTGGGGCTCGGGCTTGAAAACGGGTTCGTATGTGCAGACGGGCCACTTAAAACACTAGTAACGGGCTTGTGGGCCCGGGCCCAAGCCCATTTCAAACCCTAATTATAAATATCCCTTTATAAAGTCAAAAACCCTAATCCCGTTTATTTTACAGCCACATACACATTCTTTTTTTCCCTCCTACTTCTTTTCTCTGCAACATTATCTTCATACACACGCACATTTACCAGACACCCTTTCCCCCACTCCCTCTCGATCATTTCCTACAAACACAACTGGCGGCTGCCGGTGCCGGTTAACTGGCAAACCACACATCCACACCACCCTCCTCCTCCTACTCTCGCTCTCCTCTCTTTCACTCAATGGCCAGCCAACCACCTTGGTGGCGGCGGCGCACATCAATGATCAGCTCCGGTGGGGGGGTTGATGAAGATGACTGCCAGCGGCGGAAGACAACGACGCCGCCACCTGTGGCGGCAGTGGCGGTGATGACCGATGGTGATGGTGGTTTCAACGACTGACGACAAGCTCCCGTAAGTTTCTTTTAGTTTCTTTTCTCTCGGGTGATGGTTGGTGATGATTGTAGTGGGTTTGATTGATGACTGATGATGCTGATGGTGTTGATAGGGATGTCGACGGCCGGCCGGCGCCGAAGATAGCAGCGGCCGACGACAACTGTCATGGTGGTTATGTTTTGATTCAAGATGCTCAGATTTCAGGTTCGGTAAACAAGTCCACGAACAGCTCAGTTTAGTGTTAGTTTGTTTTGGGTCTGGATTTCTAGGAACGGGTCAACCACAGGTAGTTCCGGGTCAGATTTAAGCACGGCTCGGGTCAATGGTCAGAGGCAGTCAACAAGTCCAAACTGGTCATGTAACACCCCAATCGCGTAACATACGGCGGAAATATCAGGGAGACACGTTACAAATTGCTCACAACAACTGGTACTAAATTGTTTCGTTATTGTTAACAATGTTTTATAAAACATAGAATACATGTAATCGTCTTTTGTTTATAGAAGTCTAAGGCCCTGATGCAATCCTACGCGTTGCATGCTTGAATAATCGAAAACCTGAAACATATGTGAAAATGAGAGTCAGTAATAAAGCTGGCGAGTACATAGGTTTTGTTAGCCAAATAAATGGCAAAAAGTCTGGTATTGCAATACTTTGACATCTACAAGAGTTGTCAATTGAAAATGAAATCTTGAAGCCAAAGAATGGCAAAAGGTTTAGTATTACAATACATTATGTTGATTATGAAAACTTGTGACCAAGAGTTTTGTATATGGCAATATGATTATTACTAGGTAATTTTTATGCCATTGAAAATTGTACTTTGTAATCACATTGAAATCGTCATAAAACTTATGAGTGTGTTATTAGAAATCCAATCAACGATTAATAATAACAGTATTGAAATCTGTTATAACTTGTGTGAGAATTACTAAAATCAAGTCAATGATTTATAATAATACTTTGGATATCCTTCTAAGCATCTAACATATGAAGATATGGAACATTCTACAAGGATTTGGATACTTGGACATTGAATTAATCGAACACATAAATCCTAAAGTGATTCGGATAACGCTACAAGAGTAATACAATAAGAACACTTATATATAGGAAGTACCAGCGGCGTATCCACCATGTTCTTAAGGTATTACACTCGTTTCGTTATCTAAATCACAACTAACCACATACACACATAGATCATCAACTTGTCACCAACTTGTAAACACACATTAAAGTACATAATGAATCCAAATAAGGGCTTCAATTGTACTTTAAACATCCCATGAGTGTCTAACTATGAAGATAGATAGATAGTACAAGGATCCGGTTTTCGTCACATCGTCTTGTCACATACGCATTAAAGTACACAATTAAATCCAATCAAGGACTTCAATATTAGCACTTTAAACATCCTAAAAGAATCAATCTATGAAGATAGATAGATGCTATAAGGATTTGGTTTCGTCACATTGTCTTGTCAAATATGCATTAAAGTACACAATTAAATCCAATCAAGGACTTCAATATTACCACTTTAAACATCCTAGAAGAATCAATCTATGAAGATAGATAGATGCTAAAAGGATTTGGTTTCGTCACATTGAATCATTGAATTATAACATCCTAAATCCTAATGGTGATTCGGGATAACGCTACGAAGGGTAATACAATAAGCACACTTATATATAGGAAATACCAACGGCGTATCCACCATATTCTTATTGTATTACTCTAGTTTTGTTATCTAAATCACCAACAATCTCTAAACATAAACCATCACCATCGTCTTGTAAAGTACTTCTTAAAAATCTCACTATAAAGATAGAAAGATCTAAGACTGTACTTCAAATATACTATAAGAATATAACTATGAAGATAGATAGATCCTATAAGGATTTGGATAATCGTCGAGTTTGCATAATCGGAATAATACACATAAAAGCACTTAGTAAACACATATATGCAATACATTTGAAAATTAATCGGTTACACATATGAATCACCCCAAAACATTTGAAAAGTGTAAAAGAGGGGAACTATGTACTCACTTGGGATTGCGTTTAGTTCTTGTTCAAATGATATATCAAAGCTCAAAGGGTCAAGAGTTCAAGTATTGAAGTGGTTCCTAGTGTATTGGATACTATGATAGTGTAACGGGATGTAACACCCCGACCTCGTAATACAACAAACCACGACGGAAACGTCGGGGAGTCATGTCACAGAATCATTGTTTCACAACACATGGTGATTGAAGTTTTGTTTTATTTCATTAATGGACTCATTGTTTTAATACAAACCAGATAAATGCAAATAATTGTCTTTCAAGTTTTAAAGTCGCTAAGGCACGAGTCCATCCTATGTGTAGCATGCGTCGACAATCATCACATAGTAGAACCTGAAACATATGTGAGAATAAGACGTCAGCATAAAAATGCCTATGAGTAACATAGGTTTTGTGAATTAGATTCATCTTTGGATAACATAAGAAAAGGATTTTATGTTTACAAAAATAGCCATGAATCCTTGTGAAAAGTTTGGTTTCTAAAACACATTGCTTTGATAAAAAGGTTTGTAGTATATGCAAAAATATACTTTGGTTTTGAAATAATCGGATAAGTAGTATATTAAAATATACTTTAGTTTTTGGAAATAACAGATTTGGTAGTATATCAAAAGTATACTTTGGTTTAGGAATGAAAGCATCAGTAGTATATCAAATTATACTTTGGTTTGAAAATAGCATATTAAACTATGCCTTGGTTTTAGAATAACATAATCAGTAGTATATCAAACTATACAACGGATTTAAAATAGCATATCAAACTATGCCTTGGTTTGCAAATAGCATATCAAATTATGCTTTGGTTTGAGAATAGCATATCGAACTATGCTTTAGTAGTACATCAAAATATACTTTGGTTTAGGAAATAACAAAGTCGATAGTATATCAAACTATACTTTGGTTTTGAAAATAGCATATCAAACTATGCTTTGGTAAACAATATCATATTGGGAGCATATCAAACTATGCTTTGGAAGTATATCAAAATATACTTAAACTGTGATTTGGTAGTATATCAAACTATACTTTAGTAAAACAGTATCACGTTGGTAGCATATCAAAATATGCTTTGGTAGTATATCGAAATATACCTTAATCGTGATTTGGCAGTATATCAAACTATACTTTAGTAAACAATAGCATATCAAACTATGCTTTGGTTTTGGAAATAACATAAGATAAGTTTTTATGGCTTAATTGGAAAACATTTGTAGTCTATACATTGGTTAACATAATATCACGTTGGTAGCATATCGAAATATGCCTTGGTAGTATACCGAAATATACCATATATCGTGATTTGGCAATACATTCAAACCTTAGTGTATCAAATTACACTTTGGTGACTATAAATTTACCACGAAGGTAAAATCTATTTGGTTTAAACTTTGGTTTATGACATTCCATACAACAGGAATGGGGTGTCAATATATAGCGCTATATCGTACTACCAATCGGCTTGATCATAGTTAATGAATATATAAGTAAAAATACGAACCAACAAATAGTCTTACAGACTTTGAAAATCAGTATTTAAGCCATAGATAATAGTTCAATTCGTCAAAGGATAAGTAGTATGCATGTGAAAACATATAGCTTGAAATCATGAAAATAGTGAATAGGCACATATGAATCACCCCAAAACAATTGAACACGTAAAAGAGGGAAACTATGTACTCACTTGAGATTGAAAGTATCCTTGATTAAGTGATCTAACAAAGCTCGGGAAATCAAGGAATCAAGTGTCACCTAGTATCGGATCGCTATGTTAATAATCGGGACCTAAATCGGGAGATCGGGTAGAATGAGGTCTTGTAAACCAAATGAGTGTTAGAACTCATGTAATATGGTTTAACAAAGCCTACATTCTGATTTGAAACCTATCCTAAGTGCTTTTGACCCGTTATGACCCATTAAGGTAGTTTACGCTACTTTAATGCGTCATTTGCGCAAATGCGCGCTCGGATGGTCTGACTAGCCTTATGATAAGTCTTATATGCCTAAACATGTTTAATAATGTTGCATAATCAGTTTAAGTGTCAAAACTTTGTTACATATGCATAAATTGAAATTATGCGCAAAAAGGGCATTTTGGTCATTTTCTTAAGGCATATAAACTACCTATCATACAACTAATTAAACGAAGTGACCATAAGGTATAACCTAATGATCCTAATGATCGAATAGTCCCTGTGATCGAATAAACTTGTTTTTGCCATACCAAACCCTTCAAAACTTATTTCTAAGTTATGTAAAGGTTATTTAAGTTATGTTAAGCTTATGTCACTGTTCTAGAGTGTATGTCATGTTAAATTGATTATGTTTGCGTAACAGTTTGCGTTTAACTTCCAGAAAAGCTTCTCAAGAGTTTGGAATCATACGAAATTTGATATGTGTACTTGTCACATGTAATTGTACAAACCCCAAGAATGAAACATAAGATTTCATTGGATTCGTAATTGTATGATGATCGTAAAGAGCGTGTCAAGCTTCACCGTGTTCAAGTTCGATCTGATATTCAAACCTGCATTTCTCAGGCTCAACACACTTGTGTTACAGAAGACTTGATGGGTAAGGAGTTACCATATCATATTAAGCCTGATCTTAAACTGAAGGACAATGGATTGTATTATTTCATGGACCGTTTGTGGGTCCCAAGTCAAGACAATCTTCGCACCTTGTTAATGGATGAAGCTCATAAGTCTCGTTATTCAATTCATCCTGGTGCAGACAAAATGTATAAGGATCTTCGAACCCAGTACTGGTGGCCGGGTATGAAGAAAGACATTGCCTTGTACGTGTCCAAATGCCTTACTTATCACAAGGTTAAGGCTAAACATCAACATCCCTCTGGATTATTGGAGCAACCATAGATACCGGTTTGGAAGTGGGAAAACATTGCTATGGATCTTATTACCAAACTGCCACGTATTTAATAAGGTCATGACGCCATTTGGGTAGTTGTTGATCGTCTCAAAAAGTCAGCACATTTCTTGCCGATCCGTGAGGATCTATCTGCTGACAAACTTGCTAAAATCTATGTGGATGAGATTGTATCCCGACATGGTGTTCCTTTGAACATTATATTTGACAGAGATGCTCGATTCTCGTCTCACTTTTGGAGAACCATGCGATCTGCCATGGGAACCCAACTTAATTTGAGCATAGCTTATCATCCGCAAACGAATGGTCAATCTGAAAGAACAATCCAGACACTGGAGGATATGCATAGAGCTTGTGTGATTGATTTTAGTGGTAGTTAGGATTCGTATCTACCGTTGATTGAATTATCCTACAACAACAGTTATCACTCCAGCATCAACATGGCTCCTTTCAAAGCTTTATACGGTCGAAAATGTCGTTCACCAGTCTGCTGGAATGAGATTGGTGAAGCTCAGCTTACTGGACCTGAGCTCATTCTAGTTACTACAGATAAGGTCAAGAAAATTCGCGATAACCTTCAGACAGCTAGAAGCCGTCAAAAGGGTCCTACTCAAGGTATCCCCTTGGAAGGGTGTAATCAGATTTGGAAAGGCAGGAAAACTTGCACCAAGATATGTTGGACCATTCAAGATCGTTGAAAGAATCGGAAAAGTAGCCTATAGGTTAGAGCTACCTCCTGAACTTGGAAATGTTAATCCAACCTTCCACGTGTCCAATCTTAAAAAGTGTTTAGCTGATGAAAACCTCCACATACCACTTGATGAAATTCGTGTTGATGACATGATGCACTTTGTCGAGAAGCTTGTGGAAATTATGGACCGTGAAGTCAAGAAGCTCAAACACAAGCACATACCAATTGTTAAAGTTCGCTGGGAATCTAAACGTGGACCAGAATTTACTTGGGAATGTGAAGATCAAATGAAGGAGAAATATCCATCTATTCTCACAAGTTTCCACTAAATAAATTTCGGGATGAAATTTCCTAAAGTAGGGGAGACTGTGTCATCTGTGCTTGTGTAATCATTGTATAACTCTGAACAGTTCTATTATCAATAAAACAATGTGTTTTGATCCCAATATTTGTTTATTTATGTTTGACATTTTGCACGTTTTGATTTCGTTCGATTTTAAACTCTAAATCGCTTTCTGGAAAGTTATACACAAACTGATGCGTAAACGTAATCAGTTTAACGCAACATACACTCCGGAATATCAAAATATGCATAACATACCTTAAATAACCTTTACATAACTTAGAAATAAGTTTTGAAGGGTTTGGTATGGCAAAAACAAGTTTATTCGCTCTTAGGGACTATTTACGTCAAACTGAGAAAGTCTGCCGATTCGTATAGCAACGTACATTCCGGAACATGATCATAAGCTTAACATACCTTAAATAACCTTAACATAGCTTAGATATAAGCTTTGAGGGGTTCGGTGTGAGAAAATATGCTTATTTGATCGATAGAGACTAAAAGCGTCAAAAAGTGCATAAGTTTGCATTTACGCGCATATCTTACGTTCTGAATATATCCGGACATCCAAAATTTTTTGTAATCATTAAAATATTTTATTTTAGTGACTGGAATGCAAAAATACCATTCGTCGTGCAATTTGGATCATTTTCGCGTCCGTTCGAGTTTCGTCGTAATTAACTGAACAATGAGGCCATACGACCAAACGAACCGACATCCATGACATTTTCAAGCATATTTCATGCCCCCTATACTTAAACATCCTTGTAGAGCCTTGAAATTGGGTTAACGGGGCTTAAAAGTGTCAAAAATCAAGTTTTAAGCTACAGGGGCCTGTTCTGCCAATTTTTTAAAGTTTCTGGTCAGACTTCTTCGCTGGGCGCGCAGCCTGTTATGCCTGTCTTCACGGCCCGCGAGGCCTGGAGCTAGCAGAAACATTGAATCTGGCTAAACAGCCTCTTTCCATTGATTTTAACCATAGAATTAGCATACCTTGGGCTTGTTTAAGGGCTCCCCTAGTATTTAAAATTATGGGCAACATGTGTATGGCCAAGATCAAGCTTTGATCTACTAAAAAACACATGTAATGATCCTATTAATTCAAGGTTTCCTATAAATACCCATCACATTTGCCATTTTCATTTGCTCATCATCTCAAATCTGCTCTAAGTTGAAGCTCTCACTTGTAGAAGGCTTCATACCTAAGTATTTTGAGTTCAAATCTTCCAAGCTTGGACCCTTTGTAAGTGTTCCTTCATGCTTGGTTATGTATATCAAGCATGAAAGTCAAACAGTGTTTGACTTTCTTCTTTAACCATGTTTTGGTCAACACAAAGTTCGTTTGAACTTTGTAACGTGAGCGTAATCACGATGGTTATAGTCCCTTGTGACTATACCTACTGATTACCACGTTTATTAGGCGTAGTGACGAGTCATAGTTTCGGTCAAAATGCCGATTATGCACATTTTGCGACGAAACTATTTTAGGGTATCAAAACACTTTGTTTTGATATCAAACTTGTTTTCTAACTTAGTTAAACATCTTTAACTCGTCACTTTTAGTTTAGTACTTATTTAGGGTCATAAGATAAGCGATCTAAACAACCGCTTAGACTTTCGAACCCGACCCGTTTGGTCGATCGTTAGGATCCGACCAAACATATTTTGTGACCATAGTTGTATAGGAAATAACCTTCTGAGGTTATACCTTATGGTCACTTAGTTTAATTAGTTGTATGATAGGTAGTTTATATGCCTTAGGAAAATGACCAAAATGCCCTTTTTGTGCATAATTTCATTTTAAGCATATGTAACCTAAATTTTGTCACTTAAACTAATTATGCAACATATTTAAGCATGTTAGGGCATATAATACTTGTCATAGGACTAGTTAGGCTACTCGTTTGCGCTTTTGCGCAAATGATGCGTTAAAGTAGCGTAAACTACCTAAACGGGTCATAAGCACTTAGGATAGGTTCCATTTTAGAATGTAGGCTTTGTTAAACCATATCATATGAGTTCCAATACTCATTTGGTTTACGAAACCTCATTCTATCCTATCTCCCAATTTAGGTTCGGTTTAATGCCGTTTGATTCCGTGATCCTTCAAGCGTTATTTGGTTGTTATTCCAAGACTTTTAAGCAATATCAAGTGAGTACAAAGTCCCCTCTTTTACTGCTTTTAATTATTTTGGGGTGAAACACATGTGCCTACTTGTTACTTTCATGTTTTCATGCTTTCATGACATATTCTTGCTATGTTCATTAGTACGCATATAGTACATGATTTCACTTATGCTTTGCTATGTATATTTACTTATCATGCTAGCACCTTAATTTTATAAACATTTTTGCTCTGTATGTTTACTTAGCATGCTAGCACATTGATTTACATTACATTTTTGCTATGTATGTTTACTTAGCATGCTAGCACATTGATTTCATTAACATTTCTGCTTTGTATGTTTACTTAGCATACTTAGTACATGGTTTTTACATTTGGTATGTTTAACGGGACTAAAATATGTTCATTAACATTGATCACGCCGCTCGGTAGTATGTAGTGGTACCATAGGACTTGACAAATCCCGTTCCCGGCTTCCTAGGTTTTTTTTGGAAGTAGGGAATGACAGAATCCGAAAACATTTTGATAAACCTTTAACTTTTTAACGGTTTTTCCGACAGTCTCAAGGCTTGAATGTATGCGATAAACATTACTACATAGATGTTTGTATCAATAAAGCATTGTTTTTTTTTTTTTTTTTTTTTTTTTTGCAAAACATCACTTTTGATTTAAACTTAGATTTATTCAAAGACTTTGTTTTGTACATTTTATATATGGGGTTGAGTAAATACTCTTTATTCACCATACATGACATTTTGGTTTCACATGACATTTGGTTATACATTGACATTATACATGGGGTTGAGTAAATATTTTATTCACCATGCAAGACATTGTTATTACTTGACATTTGCTATATAAAGACATGATTTATACAAGACATTGAAACATTAAACATTGTTATACATGAACATTTGACCTTAGTTTAAACAAGACATTTTTGGTGGTTTATTTGGTAAGTGATTTAAGTAACGAGGCATGTGTAATATGATAAAAGCATGGTGGATACGTCGCTGGTACTTCCTATATATAAGTGCTTTTATGATATTACATATCGTAGAGTTATCTAAATCATTTCGACAAAGACATGATACATTTTACACAAACGACACAATTTCACAAGACATTGATTTACAATCGACACATTTATACAAACTCATTTTTACTTGGTTATTTACTTAACCATACACCTTTCTTTAATATCATTTGATTTTCGTATCGATTTTTGTATGATATATATATAAAAGAAAACATTTTTACAAGATTCATGACCAACTTTTTGTTAAACATTTCTTTTAACTTACAAGTCATAAATCCTGATTCAATAAAACCTATGTATCTCACTGGCATTTTTATGCTGACGTACCTATTTTCACATATGTTTCAGGAGCTAATGCATAAAGTTGATCAGGATACACTTAGGCGGACTAGGGCCTTAGTGACATAAAAGATGCAAGAATAGTTTATCTTATGTTATGTTTTCTGTGTTTTAAGACAATGTAAACACCTTAATTTAAATAAAACCAAACATTAAATACTATGGTTGTGAAACAATAATTCTGTCGCATCACTCCTCGACGTTTCCGCCGCGGTTTGTTGTTTTACGCGGTCGGGTGTGACACGAGACCGCTTGACTTACGACACTTTGTTTTGATATCAAAACCTATTTTCTAACTTAACTAAACATGTTTTAGCATGTTTAGCTCGTCACTTTTAGTTTAGTGCTTGTGTAGAGTCGTAAGTCAAGCGGACTAAACACCCGCTTAGACTTTCGAACTCGACCCGTTTGGTCGATCCTTAGGATCCGACCAAACATGTTTAGTGACCATAGTTGCATAGGGAATAACCTTCCGAGGTTATACCTTATGGTCACATAGGTTTAATTAGTTGTATGATAGGTAGTTTATATGCCTTAGGTAAAATGACCCAAATACCCTTTTCATGCATAATTGAATTTTAAGCATATGCAACCTAACTTTTGTCACCTAAATTGATTATGCAACATATTTAAACATGTTTAGGCATATAATACTTGTCATAGGACTAGTTAGACGTCTCAAACGCGCATTTGCGCAAACGACGCGTTAAAGTAACGTAAGCTACCTTAATGAGTCATCACGGGTCGAAAGCACTTAGGTTAGGTTCCGATTTAGGATGTAGGATTTGTTAAACCATATCACATGAGTTCCAACACTCATTTGGTTTACAAGACCTCATTCTGTCCGATCTTCCAATTTAGGTGTCGATTGTTTGACTAGCGATTCGATTTCTAGGTGCTGCTCGATTTCTCTGGTTTACTTGAGTTTGTTGAAGTTCTATTGATTGAGGATACTTTGCACTTCATGTGAGTACATAGTTTCCCTATTTTACTGTTTCCAATTGTTTTGGGGTGATTCATATGTAACAAAACGATTTCGATATTTTAACGATGGTTTCAAAAACGATTAAGATGGTTTATACTAAACTAATAACGATTTAGATAATGTGAACGAACTTGTTGGTTGTAGTTACATAACGAATGACATTCATTAATTTTTTCCGAACTGACCAGTATTAGGTTATGGTACCATAGGATCTGACAAATCCCGTTATCAGACTGCACCCATGGTTATGTGTGGGTTATATGGGTAACGACTGAATCTGTGATTGTTAACTTATCCTTTGATGGTTTGTTAATGCGAGAAGCGAGATAGTCGAGTCACGAAGGTTTGAATGTTATTAGCGAGATGACCAAAAATAGTTTTCACAATTAAAACAAGGATGATTTAAACGACTTAAACGAGTTAAACGATTTGGAAACGATTTAAACGAACTGGATAAACGATTGGTTTTTGGGTAGGTGTTTAGATAATGGGATGGGTGTAATGTGATGAAAACATGGTAGATACGCCGCTGGTACTTCTTATATGTAAATGTTTTCAACATATTACATACCGTGGTGTTATTTATTTACCTTGGGTAAACGAATTTAAAACAATGTCACATAACGATGTTTTCGAGTTATTAACAAGTTATTACGAGATGTTTTTACAATTTGGTTTACTAAAACAAATGTTTTTTGGTTAAGAATCATGGCTACGAGGTTTTATAAATTTTAACCCGCTTGATTTGAGTTGGTTAATTACGTTGCAATATTATACACTTTTCAAAACAAGGTTTTTAATAAAGTATTGCAACATGTAAACTAGCCATGAATCCGACACTCTTATAAAACCTATGTACTCGCCAGCATTTCTTTGCTGACTTTGTTTTTACATATGTTTCAGGTGTTGTTGCTTGATGTTGATTGCTAGGATGCATGAGTCACATAGGATCTGGATGAGGCCTTAGTGACATAATAACAGTGATAGTCAATATGAAAGTTGTTTGTTTCATGTTAAAACAATGTAAATTAATTAATGAATAAATTAAACGAAGCTCTTTTTCTATCCATGGTTGTGAAACAATAATTCTGTTACAACACTCCACGACGTTTCCGCCACGATTTGTTGTTTTACGTGGTCGGGGTGTGACAGAAGATTTGGTATCAGAGCCAATGGTTATAGGGAATTAGGTTATTAGTAATGTTTTGACCTAGACTATAACTTTCTAGGACCCCAACGCAAGTTTTCTTGCGTTTAGATTTTTAAAACAAAACCGTCACCTACCCTTAGGTGATAACCACAACGAGAACACAAATTTTGAATCCGCTTCGAAAATTAATCATCTGTTCTAGGATGATTGATTACTAGGTTTTGAACCCTTCCAGTTTGACTCATTTTTGGCTGAGTGCCTTCTGAGTTTTCAAAATCTCGTCAAAGTTTGGGTCTAAATAATGTGAACACGTGCAAACTGGAAGAGTGAATGCCTGTACCCTGAGTTTTCTGTCTAAGGCTAGAGTGTTCGTACAAATCCACATAATCGGACCAGTCACTCTTACCTGGGAACTCTTGGGTGAGTGTTCACTTATAGGCGAGCATGTCTTCGCGATACATTATTTTAACTCATTTACTTTGATTAGTCACTGCGTGTCGTTTGTTTGTTCGAGGTAACGAACAAATGATCGCCTTCTTTGTGTTTTGTCGATGTTTTCAATACCTCTTTTGTTTTTTCCAATTGTTGATCTCACTCGATTCCCCTGTTTCCTTGTTAGACAATGCCTCCTCGACGTGATGCTCAATCTTTTACTGCTGAAGAAGTCGCAGCCCTTGTCGCTCAGCAAATGGCTGCTGTACTTCCAGGCGTAGTGACCCAGATCCATGAGTTATACAACAACAATAATAATAACAACAATAATGCTCAGTGTAATTTCAAGAATTTCAATTCTGCTAAGCCGCTAAAGTTTTCTGGGTCGCAAGGAGCAACTGCGCTCCTACAGTGGTTCGAGAGTATCGAGAGCACATTCAGACATGTGCAATGTCCGAATGAGCGTAAGGTTGAATTTGCATCAAGTGTGTTCGAGAAGCATGCTCTTACGTGGTGGAACGGTGTTATGCGTGATAGGGTGCTGAAGTGGCATTGGCACAAACATGGGAAGAGCTTCGAGCTCTCATGATGAAAGAGTTTTGTCCCCGTCATGAGATTCGAGCATTAGAACGAGAGTTTGACGATCTAAAGCAAGATGGGGGAGAACACCGTGCGTATACGGATCGTTTTGAGGAGCTCATGTAACACCTGTGCCTCCACGGCCATCAAACAAATACCGAACCAATGAAATATTATATTTCATACTTGGGATTTGTAAAAATATGTGTATCATTTGCACATATCAATTCTTGTTCAATTTCAAACTCTAAATCGCTTTCTGGAAGGTTATACGCGCACCGATGCGTAAATATAACCAGTTTAATGCAACAAACACTCCGGAATAGTGACATAGGCTTAACATACCTTAAATAACCTTTACATAACTTAGAAATAAGTTTTGAAGGCTTTGGTATGGCAAAATCAAGTTAAATCGCTTACAGGGACTAAACTTGACAAACTGCGAAAGTATGCCAATTCGAACTGTAACAGACATTCCGGAGAATGAACATAAGTTAAACATACCATAAATACCCTTCACATAGCTTAGAAATAGGCTTTGAGGTGTTCGGTATGCTAAAATAAACTTTTGTGTCATTCAGGGACTAAAAGTGTCAAAAAGTGCACAAGTTTGCATTTTCGCGCATAACTTACGTTCTGAATACATCTGGACATCCAAAAATTTATGTAAGCATGACTACATTATATTTTAGTGTTCGCCATAAGAAAAAAAATCCATTCGTCACGTCATTTGGATCGTTTTTCGCGCTTATGCGCATTCCGTCGTAATTAGCCGAACAACGCAACCGTACGGCTAAACGAACCGACATCCGAGATATTTTTGAGAACATTTTAAGTTCCCTTTACTTTAACTTCATTTTAGAGCTTTTAAATGGGGTTAACGGGCCTTAAACGCGTCGGAAAAGGCCTTATTACACTACAGGGACCAAATCTGCCATTTTTGAAACTTTATGCGTAGAAACTTTGAATCTGGTCCAAATTCAATTTTGCACATGTTTTAACAATACTATGGGCTGGTTTTGATGGCACATGGTATTACAATACCATGTGTGCTAAGTGTATGGCCAAGATCGCATCACGTTTTCCTAGAAACGATCCTAACGGTTCGGGTATTCCTATAAATACCCATTCACCCCCATTGCTAAAATCACTAGAATCTTGATCTTAGGAACTCTAAGTTGAAACCATTGTTTCATACCTGAGATTCTTGGATGGAGATTAGCATTCGGGGACCCTTCGTAAGTATTCTTTCGTTCTTTTATTGCTTTTCGAGTCTTTCGAGTCTGAAAGTCAAACTTTGTTTGACTTTCTACATTGACCAGTTATGGTCAATGCGAAGTTCGTTTGAACTTCGCAACGTGAGTGTAATCACGTTGGTTATAGTCCCTTGGGACTATGCCTACTGATTACCATGTTGTCTAGGGTCGTAGGGTAAGCGATCTAATAAATCGCTTATACCTCGAACCCGACCCATTTGGTCGATCATTAGGATCTGACCAAATACATTAGGTGACCATAGTAGGTAGGGAATAACCTTCCGAGGTTATACCCTATGGTCGCTTCGTTTAAGTAGTTGTATGATAGGTAGTTTATATGCCTTAGGTAAATTACCAGAATACCCTTTTCATGTAAAATTGGTAATTAAGCATATGTAACCTAAACTTTTGTCACATAACTGATTTTGTAACATGTTTAGGCATATAACACTTGTCATAGGACTAGTTAGACGGTCCGAACGCGTTTCACGCGCACGACGCGTTAAAGTAGCATAAGCTACCTTAATGGGTCGCGATGGGTCGAAAGCACTTAGGTTTGGTTTCATTGTAGTATGTAGGCCTTGTTAAACCATATCATATGAGTTCCAACACTCATTTGGTTTACCAAGCCTCATCCTATCCGATCTCCCGATTTAAGTCCGGTTTATTTATATAGTTTTAGATTGCCGACTGATTCCGTGCTCTCTCTAGCTTTGTTTGGTTGTTGTTCAAGACCTCCAAGCATTCTCAGGCGAGTACATTATTCCCCTATTTTACTGCTTTCAATTGTTTTGGGGTGACTCATATGTGCTAAATGTTTTCGATGTTATAACGATGGTTTCAAAAACAATTAAAACGATTTATACAAAACTAATAACGATTTCAATAAAGTGAACAAACTTGTTGGTTGTAGTTACATAAAAAATGACATTCATTAGCAATGATCAAGCCGACCAGTATTAGGTTATGGTACCACAGGATCTGACAAGTCCCGTTATTTACTACACCCGTAGTTATGTGTGGGTGTTGTGGGTAGCGACTGAATCTGTAATTGTTAATTTACTCTTTGGTAAGGGTTTATTAATGCAAGATGTTAATCTATCCTTTGGTAAGGGTTTATTAATGCGAGATGTTAATCTATCCTTTGGTAAGGGTTTATTAATGCGAGTCAAGAAGGTTTGAATGTTATTAGCGAGACGACCATTTAAGTAGTTTCACGACCTAAAACGAATTAAACGATTGGGTAAACGATAGGTTTTCACACGATGTTTTAACGATTGGGTAAACGATTGGCTTCAAAGCGATATACGATATTATTTTGGTTACATATTACATGGTTTACATTTGACACAAAAACACTTTTGACATTGGTTATACATATTACATGATTTACATTTGGGCATGAACATTACTTTGGTGGTTTGGTTTGGATTAAGTGATTAAGTAACAATGCGTGTGGAATATGATACAAGCATGGTGGATACGCCGCTGGTACTTCCTATATATAAGTGTTTGTATGGTATTACATATTGTAGCGTTATTTGAATCATTTCAGTTTGAGACATAGAACATTTTATACAAGTAACATACTTTTCACAAGACAATTATTTACAAACAACTTATCTTATACAAACTCATTTTACATGGTTATTCATTTAATCATGCATTATTCTCTTATTTATACATATCACCTAAACTTATTATTTTTCAAATGATTTACAAAGACAAAGCAAATTACAAGGATCATGACTAAACATTTTCTTAAACAGAAGTCATGAATCTTATTTTCACAAAACCTATGTACTCGCCAGCATTTCTTTGCTGACCTCGTTTTCACATATGTTTCAGGTATTGTTGAATGATATCGATTGATAAGATGCATGCTCACATAGGACTGGACAAGGCCTTAGTGACTCAATAACAATGATAGATTATGTTTAAATTGTATATTTAGATTTCCAGACGATGTAATTATTCAATGTTTAATAAAACGAAACACTTTTGATATCCATGGTTATGAAACATTAATTCTGTTGCAACACGCCCCGATGTTTCCGCCGCGATTTGTTGTTTTACGCGGTCGGGGTGTGACAGCTCAGTCTTTTGTGTCCTACTATGGTTACCCCACTGGAAAAGGCGATAGAGAGGTATATCGATGGTTTGCCCGATTATGTGCAAGACATCGTGACTGGCAGTAACCCTACTACTATTCGTAAGTGATCGAGTTGTCTGCTACTCTGATCGAGTCTCAGGTCAGGAAGGGTAAACTGACCCGCAAGGGTGACAAGAAGAAGTCGACCGATCCTGTTAAAGGCAAGGATAAGGGTAAGGGTAAGAAAGGTGAGTCGTTGAGGAAGCGTAAGGCTTCCCAGAATTTTGCAGTAACTGCACAAAATGCTCAGAACCCTCAGAACCAACCGCCTGCGAAGAAAGTGTATGCTGGTACCGCACCTCACTGTGCTCACTGCAACGGTCAACATGTTGCACAACAAGCTTGCAAGCAATGCACTACGTGTGGTAAGCTTGGGCATCTGGCCAACATCTGTCGTTTGGGTCAGAATCAGGTTGTTCAGAATCAGGCTCCAGTTCAGGGGAATGCTACTAGATTCCCACCGGGTTCATGTTTCAATTGTGGAGAGTTTGGTCACTTCCGCAACAACTGTCCGAGATTGGTGAATGCAAATGCGAACGCAAATGTCAATGCGAATGTGAATCCCGCTCGTGGACGAGCGTACAATCTGAATGCTAACGAAGCGAGGGCTGACAACGAGGTTGTCAATGGTAATTTCTTGTTAACAATCGACCTGTATCTATTCTTTTTGATTCTGGTGCCGATAGAAGTTTTGTTTCATTATCTTTTGAACCTTTGCTTGCGATACCTAGAACTAAACTGAGGAAACCCTTATCTGTCGAAGTTGCTACTGGCAGACCTCTTGTTCTCGATTATGTTATTCGTAATTGTCAGTTGAACCTTGATAACCATCTTTTTCCTATTGACCTCACACCGATGCAACTTGGGAGTTTTGATATTATCATAGGGATGGATTGGTTAACCAAACATCATGTTGAGGTGGTTTATTTTGATAAGATTGTTCGTATTCCTCTTCCGTCTGGTGATGTTTTAGAAGTTCGTGGCGAAAAGTCATCTGGTGGATTGAAACTCATGTCGTGTACAAAAGCCCAAAGTTATTTGAGAAAAGGATATGTTGCTTTTCTGGCACATGTCACCGAGCAGAAAGGCAAGAGTAAGCGTATTCAAGATATTCCGATTGTCCGAGATTACCCAGAGGTGTTTCCCGATGAACTGCCTGGTTTGCCCACAGTTCGTCAAGTCGAGTTTCATATTGACCTTGTACCCAATGCCAACCCGATTGCGAAAGCACCTTATCTTCTTGCACCATCGGAGATGCAAGAGTTATCAAAACAGCTTCAAGAATTGTCTGATAAAGGATTCATCCGTCCGAGCTTTTCGCCTTGGGGATCTCCTGTCCTCTTTGTGAAAAAGAAAGATGGATCTTTTCGAATGTGTATCGATTATCGTGAGCTTAATAAGCTTACCATCAAGAATCGATATCCCCTACCTCGAATTGATGATCTCTTTGACCAGCTGCAAGGTGCTTCATGCTTTTCAAAGATCGATCTGCGTTCTTGGTATCATCAACTTCGTGTTATCGAAGAAGATATTCCCAAAACTGCTTTCCGCACGAGATATGGGCATTACGAGTTCACTGTCATACCTTTTGGTTTGACAAATGCCCCAACTATCTTTATGGACTTAATGAATATGGTCTGTAAACCTTATTTAGACAAGTTCATCACTGTGTTCATCGACGATATTCTCATTTATTCGAAGTCTCGAGCTGATCACGAGCAACACCTTCGTTTGACATTGGAACTCCTAAAGAAGGAACAACTCTTTGCTAAATTCCCCAAGTGTGAATTCTGGCTTAAAGAAGTTCAGTTTTTGGGTCATATAGTCAACGAGCATGGTATTCATGTAGATCCATCCAAGATAGCTGCTATTAAGGATTGGAATACACCGACAACACCTACAGAGATTCGATCTTTTCTTGGTCTTGCTGGTTATTATCGTCGATTCATTTCTAATTTCTCAAAGATCGCGGTTCCACTCACTGCTTTGACTCAGAAGAATAAGCCTTTAGAGTGGGGACCTAAGCAAGAAGAAGCGTTCCAAACGCTGAAACAGAAGCTCTGTGATGCTCCTGTTTTATCTCTACCTGAGGGAAACGATGATTTTGTTGTCTATTGTGATGCGTCCAACTTGGGCTTTGGTTGCGTTCTTATGCAACGAGGTAAAGTAATAGCTTATGCGTCAAGACAGCTGAAAGTTCACGAGAATAACTACACAACTCATGATCTTGAGTTGGGAGCTGTGGTTTTTGCTCTCAAAATCTGGAGACACTACCTCTATGGCACGAAGTGTGTGGTTTTCACAGACCACAAAAGTCTCCAGCATATTCTCAATCAGAAGGAGCTGAACATGAGGCAACGACGTTGGGTTGAGCTCCTAAACGATTATGATTGCGAAATTCGCTACCATCCTGGTAAGGCGAATGTTGTGGCCGATGCGCTTAGTCGAAAAGAGCGAGTCAAGCTTCATTTTGTTCGAACTCTATCTGATATTCAATCTCGTGTCCTTCAAGCTCATTGATTTTGTGTGATCAAAGGCTTATTAAAACATGAGCTACCACTTCAACTCGAGCTTAAACTCGAAAGGAAAGACGATGGTTTGCTCTACTTCAAGGATCGTTTGTGGATTCCGAAACAAGCCGATCTCCGCACTTTAGTGATGGACGAATCTCACAGGTCTCGATATTCTATCCATCCCGGTGCTAATAAAATATACAAGGATCTCCGTACTCAGTACTGGTGGCCTGGTATGAAAAAGGATGTTGCCTTGTATGTATCAAAATGCCTAACTTGTCTTAAAGTCAAGGCTGAACATCAACGACCTTCTGGTTTGCTTGTACAACCAGAGATACCGGTTTGGAAGTGGGAGAACATTGCTATGGATCTCATCACAAAGTTACCGCTTACATCTAGAGGTCATGATGCTATTTGGGTTGTTATCGATCTATTAACGAAATCAACTCATTTTATTCCGATTCACGAGGATCTATCTGCTGATAAACTTGCAAAGATTTATGTTGATGAGATTGTATCACGACATGGTGTTCCTTTGGATATCATTTCCGATCGTGATGCTCGATTTTCATCTCATTTCTGGAAGACCATGCAATCTGCTTTGGGACCTCAACTAAATCTAAGCACTGCTTATCATCCCCAAACAAATGGACAATCTGAGAGAACGATTCAAACTTTGGAGGATATGCTTAGAGCATGCGTGATAGACTTTGGTGGAAATTGGAATTCTCATCTTCCACTGATCGAGTTCTCTTACAACAATAGTTATCATGCTAGTATCAATATGGCACCATTCGAAGCTCTCTACGGTCGAAAATGTCGTTCACCTATCTGTTGGAATGAGATCGGTGAAGCTCAGCTTACTGGACCTGATCTCATTCTGGAAACAACAGACAAAATCAAGAAAATTCGCGATAATCTTGTGACATCTAGAAGCCGTCAAAAGAGTTATGCGGATATACGACGCACGCCCTTAGAATTTCAAGTCGGAGACCGTGTCCTACTCAAGGTGTCACCTTGGAAGGGAGTGGTGAGATTTGGAAAGAAAGGAAAACTTGCACCTCGATATGTTGGACCATTTAAGATTGTGGAAAGGATTGGGAAGGTTGCCTATCGACTAGAGCTACCTCCAGAGCTTGGAAATATTCACCCGACTTTTCACGTGTCTAATTTGCGAAGGGGTTTAGCTGACGCTGATCTTCACATTCCACTCGACGAAATCCAAATCGATGAAACGATGCACTTTGTCGAGAAACCTATGGAGATAACGGACCGTGCATTCAAACAGTTGAAGAACAAACGGATTCGATTGGTCAAAGTTCGCTGGGAATCCAAACGTGGCCCAGAGTTTACTTGGGAACATGAGGACCAAATGAAGGCGAAATATCCGCAATTGTTCTCACAAGCTTCCTCTAGTTAAAATTTCGGGACGAAATTTCCTGAAGTGGGGGAGACTGTGACAACTGTGCTCTGTAATCGATGTATAATGTAAAACAATATCAATTATCAATAAAACAATGTGCTTTGGTGTTATTATATGTGTTTTGGTGTTATTATGTGTGTATTTGTGTTTGATGATTTTACAATTTGATTCGATTCCGATTTCAAGCTTTGAATCGCTTTCTGGAAGGTTATACGCAAACTGGTGTGTAAACGCAGTCAGTTTAATGCAACAAACACTCTGGAATAGTGACATAGTCTTAACATACCTTAAATAACCTCCACATAACTTAGAAATAAGTTTTGGATGGTTTGGTGTGTTGAAATCAAGTTTGTTCGATCGCAGGGACTAGTTGTGTCAAACTACGAAACTATACCGATTTGTATAGTAAAGAACATTCCGGAACTTGATCATAAGTTAAACATACCCTAAATATCCTTTACAAAGCTTAGAAATAGGCTTTGAGGGGTTCGGTATGCTAAAATAAACTTTATTGATCAATAGGGACTAAAAGTGTCAAAAAGTGCATAAGTTTGCGTTTTCGCGCATATCTTACGTTCTGAATATATCCGGACATCAAAAAATTGATGTAATCATTAAAATATTTTATTTTAGTGATTGGCTTGATAAAATTCTATTCGTCGCTTAATTTGGATCGTTTTTGCGTCCGTTACGACTTCCGTCGTAATTAACCGAATAACACAACCGTACGACCAAACGAGCCGACATCCGAGATATTTTTGAGCATGTTTTGAGTTCCCTATACTTTAACATCATTTTAGAGCCTTGAAATGGGGCTAACGGGGTTTAAACGCATCAAAATAGGCCTTAAACATGTGCAGGGACCATTTCTGCCAGTTTTTGAAAGTTCTGGCTAAGGTGAGTGGTGGCGTCACGCGACGGGGTACCCCCCTTTGCTGTGGTGCGACGCCACATCTCTATCTGGGCAGAAAAATTGATTTTCATCATTTTTCAGCATTGGGATTGAACTTGGGGGTCTTTTTTGTAACTTTTGCAATACCTGGAGCTGGTTTTCGACCCCCATTGTATTCTAATACCATGTACCCACATGTATGGCCAAGATTACACCCTCTAAACACATGGAATGATCCTATTGATCTCAACTTCCTATAAATAGCAAGCTTCCTCATTTGGGTTCTTCACACTTGATTCTGAAATTTCTCTAAGTTGAGGTGTTTATTACTTCATACCTGAGAATATTTGGAATCAAAACACCTTCTTGGACCCTTTGTAAGTCCTCTTCTTGCTTGTTCTTGTATTTCAAGCATGAAAGTCAAACGGTGTTTGACTTTCAGCTTGACCAGTCAATGGTCAACACAAAGTTCATTTGAACTTTGCAATGCGAGCGTAATCACGATGGTTATAGTCCCTTGTGACTATACCTACTGATTACCACGTTGACTAGGCGTAGTGACGAGTCGTAGTTTCGGCCAAAATGCGTATTTTGTAACCAAACTACTCTTGGGTATCAAAACACTTTGTTTTGATATCAAAACCTGTTTTCTAACTTAACTAAACATGTTTTAGCATGTTTAGCTTGTCACTTTTAGTTTAGTGCTTGTGTAGAATCGTAAGTCAAGCGGACTAAACACCCGCTTAGACTTTCGAACTCGACCCGTTTGGTCGATCCTTAGGATCCGACCAAACATGTTTAGTGACCATAGTTGCATAGGGAATAACCTTCCGAGGTTATACCTTATGGTCACATAGGTTTAATTAGTTGTATGATAGGTAGTTTATATGCCTTAGGTAAAATGACCAAAATACCCTTTTTATGCATAATTGAATTTTAAGCATATGTAACCTAATTTTATCACCTAAACTGATTATGCAACATATTTAAACATGTTTAGGCATATAATACTTGTCATGGGACTAGTTAGACGTCTCAAACGCGCATTTGCGCAAACGACGCGTTAAAGTAACGTAAGCTACCTTAATGAGTCATAACGGGTCGAAAGCACTTAGTTTAGGTTCTGATTTAGGATGTAGGCTTTGTTAAACCATATCACATGAGTTCCAACACTCATTTGGTTTACAAGACCTCATTCTGTCCGATCTTCCGATTTAGGTGTCGATTGTTTGACTAGCGATTCGATTTCTAGGTGCTGCTTGATTTCTCTGGTTTACTTGAGTTTGTTGAAGTTCTATTGATTGAGGATACTTTGCACTTCATGTGAGTACATAGTTCCCCTATTTTACTGTTTTCAATTATTTTGGGGTGATTCATATGTAACAAAACGATTTCGATATTTTAACGATGGTTTCAAAAACGATTAAGATGGTTTATACTAAACTAATAACGATTTCGATAATGTGAACGAACTTGTTGGTTGTAGTTACATAACGAATGACATTCATTAATTTTGGCCGAACCGAGCAGTATTAGGTTATGGTACCATAGGATCTGACAAATCCCGTTATCAGACTGCACCCATGGTTATGTGTGGGTTATGTGGGTAACGAATGAATCTGTGATTGTTAACTTATCCTTTGGTGGTTTGTTAATGCGAGAAGCGAGATAGTTGAGTCACGAAGGTTTGAATGTTATTAGCGAGACAACCAAAAATAGTTTTCACAATTAAAACAAGGATGATTTAAACGAGTTAAACGATTTGGAAACGATTTAAACGAGTTAAACGAATTGGATAAACGATTTGTTTTTGGTTAAGTGTTTAGATAACGGGATGGGTGTAATGTGATGAAAACATGGTAGATACGCCGCTGGTACTTCTTATATATAAATGTTTTCAACATATTACATACCGTGGCGTTATTTAGTTCACTTGGGTAAACGAATTTAAAACAATGTCACATAACGATGTTTTCGAGAAGATATAAACCATACGAGTTTTATTAACGAGTTATTACGAGATGTTTTTACAATTTGGTTTACTAAAACAAATGTTTTTGGGTTAAGAATCATGGCTACGAGGTTTTATAAATTTTAACCCGCTTGATTTGAGTTGGTTAATTACGTTGCAATATTATACACTTTTCAAAACAAGGTTTTTAATAAAGTATTGCAACATGTAAACTAGCCATGAATCCGCCACTCTTATAAAACCTATGTACTCGCCAGCATTTCTTTGCTGACTTTGTTTTTACATATGTTTCAGGTGTTGTTGCTTGATGTTGATTGCTAGGATGCATGAGTCACATAGGATCTGGACGAGGCCTTAGTGACATAATAACAGTGATAGTCGATATGTAACTTGTTTGTTTCATGTTAAAACAATGTAAATTACTTAATGAATAAATAAAACGAAGCTCTTTTTGTATCCATGGTTGTGAAACAATAATTCTGTTACAACACTCCCCGACGTTTCCGCCACGATTTGTTGTTTTACGTGTTTGGGGTGTGACAGTCAACGCGAGGATTTGGTAAAGATACAACGACGTGATTTCGTTTATAAAGTTTTAAATAGTTATTACTTACGCGAAATCGAGCTCTCAAACCGTATCGAATAATGAACTTGTTAAATAAAATTTCTTGGGTTTATATATTATCATGTTCGTATAAGTTGATTATGCATATATACATATATATATATATATATATTGTGAATTGATTATTGAGTTTTGAAAAATTATAACGACAACTTGTGTTGTCGGGGTAGTCCAAAAACAAAGGAAACTCTGCCCGTTTTTCGTGAAAGACCCATAAACAAAACGTGTTTTATCATAAAACGAAAACTATCGAAATCAAGTAACTTTTATGAAAACAAATACAAATGTCTGTTTATTCACGGCGACACTTTAATAACTTACAAAAACGTCGAGAATGCCAACTATTTTATAAAATAAATATAATAACTTTTATATTTATTTTCAAACGCCTAAAGCTCGCCGATTCTCTTAACAAATAAATTTAACTATTGTAGTTATTTCAAACGTCAAAAACTCGACAACATTTTATACAATAAATAAAATTATTTATATTTACTTCAAATATATCGTAATCGACAATTATATAAAATAAATATGATTATTATTTATATTTATTTCAAACTTCCACAACTCGGTGATTTTATAAAATAAATATAACGTTTATATTTATCTCAAACGTCTAAACGTCATATGCATATATTTTGACAATTATCCACCAGACGCGAAATTTTATCCCGGCCACGCGACGGCTACGTATATATATACATATATAACTTTACATTTACTATATACGAGTTCGTAATATTTTTTTTTTCATACGAATATTCATTACATACACGTACGACTTCTCGGGATGACTAACGCGATCCTATCGATATATATATATATATACAGGATTAGGTTCAAGAGTGAACACTAGTGTAGTTTGCAAAGTGAGCGAACTAATCCTAACCATACATGTGTGTAGATCAATTGCCAGGATTTGATGATGAAATACACTAGTGTATTTTATGATTTGATGATGAAATCCTAGCCATCCATGTGTGTAAATCAATGGCCAAGATTTGTTCACTCAGTTCGCAAATACACTAATGTTCACTCTAGAACCCCACCATATATATATAAATATTTATACATTTTAAATCTCTTGAAAACTAAGTGTTTCAAGACTTAGTAAATTATCACCGACATTAAATGAAATTAACAAGTATAACTTTTTCATTTCTTCAAAGTTAACAACATACCATCGGATCATTCGGTTAGCGGTTCGGTAGAGCTAGGTGACACGTAGTTTAGCTACATCATTTTATTAACAACTTATTGTTATTCCGTGTTAGGAAACTTATAGACTGCACGCTAGTGAGTCACGTATGGAAAAGAAATTATGGATGCACATTAAGCTTGCCTTGCACAAGGATATCAAGGTGAGTTCATAACCCCCACCTTTTTACGATTTTACATTTTTATAAATGTTTTCGGGGTGGAAAGACATGCAAGTTTTGCAAAAGCATACAAGGTTTTCGATGAACATACATTACATATTTCTGAACCATGCTTTTAAACAAATTTTAACTAATACAAATGGTTTGTGAATTTCAATAAACACAAATGGTTTGCGAAAGGTTTATGTTAATTATACCGGTTTTTCAAACAACCATATTTACGAAACGTGCATACAAACTTTTTCTGCTTTTCTAAACTTCGTGGAAAATACACGTACAAACGGTATGTTAAACTGAGGAATGATACAATAGATCATGTTACAAATAGGGTGAAACTTGAGCACCATTAATCACATATACAACTAGACCGAGGAGCAAAAGGTTAGATCTATCGGGTATTGGCAGCCTCACTCGCGGAAGAGTGCTTTTGGGTCCCAGTCGTGAATCGATGGAAAAATCGCCTAGGTTTGGATGCTTCCTAGGTTGTCACACATGTTTATGTCCTTGCAAAACATTAGCGAACTCAATTTCTTCACTATCGCACAGAAGAGCCGAGGATAATGTGTTGGATTGTAGGAGTTTCGAATTCTGAAGATCACGCCAGAGGCTAATATGTTGGATTGTAGGAGTTTCTTCACTATCGCACAGAAGAGAGAGATAATGATAAGGTTTTGAAATTTGAGATTTGAGATTTGAGATCAGATGGGAGGGGAACCAAAATTTGAGAAGAGTTGGGCAGGCGAGATGTTTGGGATTTCAAAATTTTAATGGAGCTCAAAAATTAACCTGCATAGGAGTTGTACAATATGTTTCCAAGTCTTGTACTTTTTAAGTATAGATTTACATGACATGATACCTTGACGTAGGCTACAGACATTATGCACTCACACAGACTTTTGCATTCTATGTAAACTAAACGCATGAGTCATGCGTTTGAAGGTTAACCTCATAGGTGGGTTTAACGGTATAGGTCATGCGTTTGTGTGTGTACAAGCACATGAGTCATGCGTTTGTGTGTGTGCAAGCACATGAGTCATGCATTTACTATTGTAAACGCATGAGTCATGCACCTATAAATAGGTGACTCATGCGGTTGGGTACGTAACTTTTCATACATCTTGTTCTGATTTGTAACGTTTACATGCGAAACTTTGTCAAAATTGTCACAGATCAATAGACAACATTTATTAGCTTTCGTGTGCACAAACCAATCTTACTAGATGGATTTCGCACTTCTAGTGTGTTAGTTTGTAGAATAAAGTATTTTCAATGTTTAATCATGTAAAACAAGATCAAATGGTGGGATTTCAGTTGTTACGACATGCCTAATTTTTATCTATGCCTCACTATATACTATTTTTATGTGAATGGTAATGTATAAATATTCGAAACACAAATACGGCCTCACAATAGTTTTTCTTATATAAATTGACGTTGCCTACCCTTTTCGTTTTGCTAATAAAATATAATTTAATGCTTTCTAAAATTTTGAATTTTTTGTTGCAACGTGCTAATTTTAATCTGCATTTCGATAAAAGTTTTGTTCTAAACCGAACGAGACAAACTTAATTGATTTGTTTGGTTTGACAACATGATTTTATTTATTTTTAATAGAGTAATTGTTTTTTTTTGTATCCTACGCCATAAAGAGTGTCGATACTGTACCGATACCATAACGAACCGAACTGATATCGTCTCAATAATATCGGTATCACGTCGATTATGATTATGACTAAACATCGGTAAAACACATGTAAAGTATCATTTTTGGTGTATCACGACTTTATTTTTTGAGTTTTCTCTTTTGGTTAGTATACCGAGTGTCACTAGGGTTCTGATATTATTATAGACCGAATTCTCGCTGCAACATGTGACGAAATTTCACCATAAACAATATTCTTGATGTTCACATAAATTAGAATTATAAAATTTAGTGATACGATAACTTTAAATTTATAACAAAAACCTTTAGTTGATCATAGGATCTATTTTGCTCAAAGGTATCTCAAAAGATGGAGTAGCAAAATCAAAGGATAGAAGTGGATTAAACCAACTTTGGTTATAGTCTAGTGGTCAAAAGAAATTATCTATTGTGGAAAAGTTATTTACCAAAGTGGGTGATTTGAAAAATAATTACTAAAATGGGTATTTTTCTATATTTCTTTATTTTTAACTAATATGTTATAATTTATCTATTTTTATTTAATCAACCTATCACATTTATATTATTTTCTTCAATCTAACTCATTATATAGATTTTTTAACTAACTTATTAATTATTATATTTTTTTCTTTTTTTAATAATGAAACTCATGTTAAAACAATTTGAGATAGTTGAATTCATTTTATTTTAAATGCTAATACATCTAGTCTACTGTTCTAATTTAATTTTTTAGGGTAATTTTTCATTTAGTATTGTCCATGTAGTTGATTACAAGTTCAAATGAAAACCCATAACATAGTGTTTTCTAAAGTTCATTTTATTTTAAATGCTAATACATCTAGTCTACTGTTCTAATTTAATTTTTAGGGTAATTTTTCATTTAGTATTGTCCATGTAGTTGATTACAAGTTCAAATGAAAATCCATAACATAGTGTTTTCTAAAGTTACACAAATTTTATTAACAACCATTGGGCAAAATATTTATGTAGATTGATCGGTTCGTAATTTCATTGGCCAACTCGATACTTATTATTATTTTTTATTATCAACATATTATTTAATAGTCACGGACAACATTTATTTCATTTAGTTAACGTAAACATGAATACACCTCGTTTACGAAAAAGAAAACCATGTTTGTGTTCGATTGTTTGTTCGGGTAAAATTAAATAAATGAACATTAACGTATTACTTTAGTGATCGTTTACATCTCAAAAATTATAGGAGTAAACCATATATTAAAATAATTTAACTTACATAAATTTAAAAGGGGATAAAAGAAAAGGCGTTAAGTTTGGTTAGTTAAAAAGTAAAAAAAAAAAAGAGTAATTGTTTGGAGAAAAATAAATTTAAACATATTAGGTTATTTGAAAAAAAAAGGAAAAATTAATAGTAGATTAGTTACTAATAAAGAAATTAAAAAAAACACTCATTTTAATAAATATTTTTTAATTCACCCATTTTGGTAAATATTTTTTCCACCCTCACTAATTTGAGAAAAAAGTCATTACAAAACACCTATTTTAGTAATTATTTTTCAAATAACCTATTTTGATAAATAACTTTTCCAACAACACTCTTATAGGAAAAAACTCAAGTATTTAAGGTGAAAATTAGCCGTTAAAAAAATGGATTAAAGGTTACTAGATGTCAGCATTTTAACTAGTACAAGGTAAAACTAGTATCGTATTTATAGTTTTAAATTATATGTTTGGATTAAAAAAATATATTAATAGTTTATTTATATCATAATTCATAATTATAAGATAAGATTAATAACAACGAATTCATCTTGGCACCTAAACATGTTTTTAAGTGAACCAGGAATACCACTTAATAATGTTAAGGAAAACTATCAATGTTAATTATTATATCAAAACATTTAAATTTCATCAGTGATTAAAATATGAAAATAATGATACCATTGCGTATTAATGCATATATTTTCAGAATATAAAGAAGGTTTTGAATTTTGACTTTTGACCGTTGAATTTTGGTGTTTAAGTCTTGGAAGAAAAGGATAATGGATGTATGGTGGGATACTTGTTAGAAGTGGAGAACTTGTTCTACGCTTAGTCAGATTCGCCTTTCACCTTCTTCTCTTGACTCTTTAAGAGTTCCCTTTTGGGGAGTAAGAGACTACATTTCACAATTACATATTTAGTTAACAAGTCATCATTAAGTATGTTATGTAAGGGAAAAGATCAAATAGGAAGTTTATTTTGGCTAGGAAGGATAGGAAGCAATAGGATTATGACATGCGGCAAATTTTAAAATAAAGAGAAAGGGTATTTTAGTCAAACCCTAGAAAAAAAAAATCCCTGCACGTCTTTCTCTTTTATGATTCATCTCGCCCTACACCACCACCACCACCACCACTCCACCACTACCCCCTCCGTCACTGGAAGCGGCGTAACTCCTCTTGCCTTGCCGCATTACCTCCGTAATTAAAAAAAAAGCTTTGAAAACAGAGCTGAAATACAAAGAATTTGCTGGCTATGACCTTGGTGGAGTAATCGATATCCCACTTGAAGTAAGTTTACAATTTCTAATTTGCTGTGTTTTCATTTGGTAAGTTCTTTTTTTTTTTTTTTTTTTTGCAAAAAGTATGTTGACGGTGACCACATTTCAATGATAATTACATCAAGATGATGATGATGAGGATGAATGTACAGGTCAAAATTGATTTTTTTAAGTATTTGTAAAACGTAATTTTAAGGGTTTGATTATTTTAAGTATTTGTAAAACGCAATTTTACCAATTATTGAATATTTTCAACATTTCTAGTTATGTATTTGTAAAACGCAATGTTATAATATAATGAAAAAACACATTTTAGTGTCTTTTTTGTCTAGTGTTTTTTATAACCCAATGGAAAAACAAATTTTTTGCGTGTTTTCAGTCCATTGCGTTTTAGAAAGAACACTTTTTTTGTGGTTTTAGGCCATTGCGTTTTAGAAATAAGCCATTTTTATGTGTTTTCTGGCCATTGCGTTTTAGAAAAACACATTTTTGAAGTGTTTTTAGTCCATTGCGTTTTAGGTAAAACACATTTTTATGTGTTTTCAGTCCATTGCGTTTTAGAAAGTACACTTTCTTTTGTGTTTTTAGGCTATTGCATTTTAGAAATATCACAATTCTTTGTGTTTTCTGGCCATTGCGTTTTACAAATAAGACATTTCTTTGTGTTTTTGGTGCATTGCGTTTTAGAAAAATGTCATTTTTTATGTTTTTTTTCATTGCGTTTTACGCAACTGGGTTTTTTCCATTGCGTTTTACGCAACTGGGTTTTCAAAAAAAATATCGAAAATATAGCAATAGTATACTCGTTTTAAAGATAAAAAAACGCTCGTTTTTTTGGTGCAATTTTTATAAAAAAATAATGTCGTATGAAAGAGTTATTAACGTTTAAAAAATGGGGGGGGGGGATTGGAGGAGATAGAAACTATTGCCTTGGATTGATTAGATGACCCTAAACAAACTCAAGCGCCTCTTTTCTTCCCTTCAATTTCCATCATTTAATCTTAGCCCTTGATTAACTAAATGGATGGTCAAGATCACTTCCTAGCATTCTTAGCCAAATAAACTTTCTATTGTGTCTCCACCCTGTTCTGTAAAACAAAAACAAAAATTAACAGTTATGTCATTATACTGTTTATATATGTAACTAGTGTTTAACCCCCGCGTTGCGGGTGGCGTGGGTTGTAAAACCATGATAAGTAGTAAGCAAACAACGACCAAAACCTGAAAAATCGTAAAAGAAAAACACGAACGCCACGTTACGTAAAACACTAACATAGACAAATGCGAACTTTGTAAAACATTTTATTTACTATTAGTAATATATGTTTTTTTTAATAAATTTGGAATTTAGAATGAACCTCTAATACTTATTTATGTAACATATTCTTAAAAAATTATCATATGTTATTTGACGGTAGAATTTAGTTCCTTCTCCATTTGATATTTCCAACACCTTTCATATGATTCGTAGAGTTTCTCACTTACTTATAATAATTGTTATAGGGGAAAGTGTAAATGTCACAAAATATCCCGATCTCAACAAATTATCATCTTAGTGGCAGTATAGTAAATAAAGGCAGAAAATTGGCTAATTGCTGAACTGTTCATAAGCATCCACGGCATTTGTTATATACTAGTTTTTGTCCCGCCCCACGTTGCAGGGCAATAAGGCAAATATTTCTCTCTCATAACATGTATGTCTGTACAGAGGGCAAAATCGGAATTATATTTTGAACAGGAGGCGAAATCATGATTTTAAACTGAGAGCAAAATCATAATTTTGAGCTATGGGGAAAACATAATTTTATTTTTAACTGTGGGAAAAACGTAATTTTGAGCTGAGTGCAGAATCGTAATTTTGAGCTAGAGGAAAAAACAACATTTTATTTTTAACTGGGGGCAAAAACGTAATTTTAAACGGAAGGCGAAACCGTAATTTTAAACTGGGAACAAAATTAAAAAAGAGTTTTTGAACCGATGGCAAAAGCGTATTTTGAGCTAGGGCAAAAGTATAATTTTATTTTCAGCTGGTGGCAAACACATAATTTTAAACGAATGACGAAATCGTAATTTTAAACTGGGAATAAAATTAAAAAAAATGAGTTGGTCCAAGTGACAGGGAGCTAATAATTTTGAGCTAGGGGGAAACATAATTTTATTTTGAACTGGAGGCAAAAACGTAATTTTGAGATGAGGGCAGAATCGTAATTTTGAGCTAGAGGGAAAAACAACATTATATTTTGAACTGGTGGCAAAAACGTAATTTTTAACGGGGGTGAAACCGTAATTTTAAACTGGGAACAAAATTAAAAATGAGTTTTTGAATCGATGGCAAAAGCGTAATTTTTAGCTAAGGGCAAAATTATAATTTTATTTTGAGCTGGGGGCGAAAACGTTATTTTACCTAGGGGCAAAATTATAATTTTATTTTGTAGGTGGGGGCAAAACCGTAATTTTAAACGAAGTACGAAAGCGTAATTTTAAACTGTAAATAAAATTAAATTAAAAATGGGTTAGTTCAATAGGAAAGTGCCAGGCAAGATGCCTGGCACTATTTCTTTTAACTTGTAAGCTGAGGAACGACCCCCACACCCCATGGTCTAATACAAAACATTTTTACATGCGATGTGATGAGTGTGTTACGTACAACCTTGTACTTACCATGTAAATCGGTGTGCATATCAAAGACTTTGATTTACGTTAAATCAACTGGTTGATGCCCCGCTCGCGTTGTGGGGCGATGGCCGAATAATGAGCGATTGTTAGGCAGCTTATTGACACGAAAAACAATTAAATCGAGTTAACCAATTAAAACAAAACACTTTTATAGGTTTGATTAAAAAAAACTAAAACAATGGCAATATTGTAATTTTTAACTGAGTGAAAGTTGTATATTTTGACTTGGGTAAAATCATAATTTGCTAAAAGCTAAAGTGATAGCAGTACATTTGAACCACGGGCAAAATTGTAAATTTTCACAAGGGCAAATTCGTAATTTTGAACTTGGGGTAACAGCGTAATATAAATTTGAACTAAGGGCACAATCGTAAATTTAAGCTGGAGGCAAAACCACAATTTTATTTTGAAACAAGGGAAAAATCGTAATTTTGAGTTGGGGGCAAAAGCATAATTTAATTTTGAACAAGGGAAAAAACGTAATTTCGAACTGAGGGCGAAATAATAATTTTTTAAACGGGGAAAATCACATTTTTGAATAGAGGGCAAAATCGTAATTTTTAGCTGGGGGCAAAAACATAATTTTATTTTGAACTGGGGGCGAAAAGGTAATTCTGAGCTGTGGGCAAAACCACAATTTTATTTTGAATCGAGGGGAAAATCGTAATTTTGAGCTGGGGATAAAAGCGTAATTTTATTTTGAGCTGGAGACAAAACCATAATTTTAAAGAGGGGCAAAAACGTAAATTTAAAATGGATATAAAATAATAAACTGGTTGGTCCAATGCGGGAGTGCCAGGCAAAACCATAATTTTAAAGAGGGGCAAAATCGTAATTTTGAACTAAGGGGGAAATCGTAATTTTGAGATGGGAAAAAACGTAATTTTATTTTGAGCTGGGGGACAAAATGGTAATAAAACGTAATTTTAAAATGGATATAAAACAATAAACTGGTTGGTCCAATAGGGGGAGTGCCAGGCAGCTGCCTGACACTATTCCCACATTTGGTAAATGTATATGTAGTGCCTGGCACTATTCCCGCATTTGGTAAATGTATATGTAGTAATTTTGAGCTGGGGAGAAAAGCGTAATTTTATTTTGAGCTGGGGACAAAACCATAATTTTAAAGAGAGGTAAAAACGTAAATTTAAAATGGATATAAATAATAAACTGGTTGGTCCAATGCGGGAGTGCCAGGCAAAATCGTAATTTTGAACTGATGGGGAAATCGTAATTTTGAGATGGGAAAAAACGTAATTTATTTTGAGCTGGGGGACAAAATGGTAATAAAACGTAATTTTAAAATTGATATAAAACAGTAAACTGGTTGATCCAATACGGGAGTGTCAGGCAGCTGCGTGGCACTATTCCCGAATTAGGTAAATGTATATGTAGAATATAGTAAAGTAATAGTAATAGTAATGTTGGAAATTTTAGTGAAAATGAGTTTTTCACTAAATATTTTGGACACCAATAATAATATTTATATATGTGTTGTATAAATAATTATTTTGTGGATTTGTGTTCTACGTTGTGAAAACTTCATAACAAACCAAACTATTTCCAAAATGGAGCTAAGATGAATGAGATATCGAATCTTGAAGTTGTATATCTGAAACAAACATAGATGACAAAATTGAATTGAACTTTGTCAACTTGTCCCACATAGATAGGATTACAAAACTTAAAGTAGTATATAAGGATGAGCACTCTTTGTAAATTGTTATCTTAAAGGCAAACACTAGTGTATCGCACCTGCCGCACATATGCGTGCGTGACGTGGGCTATAGGCCCAATGTGGTGCACCTTGAACTTCGCACACCGCTTTTGTATTTTTGCCCATGAGTGGGTGGTCAGATACATGGTGGGTCCGCTTATGGAACATTCTTGGGTGGCGTAGGCGGATGCCATGGCATGTCGCATGTCGATGCGACGCGAGCTCCTTAAACGCATGACGCACGTCATTGGCTAGGGCGGAGAGTGCAGGTAAACCTAGTTCCTACATGTAATATCCTTTATTAGAGATTGTATACTTGCAATAGGATTGTCTACGAACTAACCCAAAGCATGGGAGCTTGAGCTTGACTCGTTTTCAAATTGAGCCGGCACCTTTCCAAATGGAGAAAATTTCAAGAGAACTTGTTCCGAGCAAGACTTGAGTCATGGGATATATTGATTGTCCTATACACAGGTAGATTTTACAAGGAAACGTACATAGATTTTCATGATATATCTCGATAAAATTGCCTTTATTTTTTTACGAAAGTGACCCAATTTTGTATGTGGTGACATGAACTTTCTATACCTAGACAAAGAACGTTATTTGATCCATTTAGGCCTTTCTAGACAAAGAACGTTATTTGATCCATTTAGGCCATTCTAGGTAGTCCCTACTTTTATCCTTCTACCATCATTCAAAATAGCCTTCGTTTTCAAATGACTATTCTATCTTTCAACTGATATTATTGGGGATTTAGTTTGGAAATGAGAAAGCAGTATTCATATTTACAAATGTTGCCATCTATTAGGAATATAAGTTTTTTTTTTCTTTTTTGACCAACGAGTTATGATAATTGACTTTAAGATTATTAAATAAGTGATTGATGCTTTGATATACAGTTAAAATTTGGTTATTGAATTAATTTATGTAGACCCCCATCTTTAGAATTTAGTCTAATTAGCACCAGTAAACATATTAAAACAATTCTAATAAAAGAATTTTATTGGTTTACCTCATTAAGTCTAATCCACAAGCATAACGTCAATAATGAATCATAAGATCTACAAGATGGGGATCCTTGAAACCGGACAAAAAGAGTGGTTTCTAACGGATCCTTCTCCTATATATATATGCATGTGTGTAAATATATATACTTATAAAAAGAAAAATAAAAAGAAAATATATTAAATCTTCCTTAATCATTAAAATCCTCCTAAATTCCCTAAATCTCTTACACATCCATACATACTAAGACCTAAACCCACACTCCAACTCCTAATCATTTTATCCCCTTCCCAAGACTCTCTCTCTCTCTCTCTCCTTTCTCCTCCCCTTTAAATTCATCCACCACCAACCTCCTCATCACTCCAACCTTCTCATCTTCATCTTCTCCATAAACCTCCCATTACACCTTCCATTACACACAAATAAGAACTTGGAGCATTCTTGAATACTTTTTTAAAGATCCAAGCATCTTTGGGAGCATTCTAGGAGTATTCAACTTCAAGAAGCCCTCATAATTATAAAAATCCTAGCTTGTTCATCTAAGGTAAATCCATATCTTAAAGCTTCAAGTTATGAGAATTTAGTTTGTTTAAAAGTGAAGTTGTTCACCAAACAAAGGGGTTTTCTTAATGAACAAATGAAATCAGTAAATATAGGCTTTAAACAAAAATTTTTGAACGTTAAAATGTGTGTGTATGAGCAATGATTAATTGGTGTGTTTATGGTAGTGTTTCTTGTTGAAAATGATGCCTAGAAGATGTTGAAAGTGACATGCAAGATGATATGTTTGAGGTTTTGTGTAATCTGAGTTTAAGGGTATATTTGAAGTGTTATGTGTTCTAAAAATGTTTGATGATGAACTTGGATGAAAAACCCTAAGTTAGGAGGGTGTATGATGCATGATTAATGTGAAAAATGCAAGATAAATGTAAGATTATGACATTCATGTAAGGATTATTGATGAACAGAAAATGTGGTAATATTATGTTATTATTTTGAACATAATAATCAGGTCTTACCTGATATTCCAGGAACCGGCGAGTTTGACGGAGCTTCGGTCCCGATACGACATGCTCGGTTCGTAATTATTACTAAGAAAGAATAGAAGATAGATACGACACCGAGCAGTCACTTATAATATGGTCTCTATTCATATCTTGACAAGTTACAACACCATGAAACCAGTTGGACAGCATGTCCCCTCTGGTAACCAAAAGCTTGTCCAAATGGGAACCCCAACTCTCTATTTATAGGCAACAACCTATCATCCGAATGAACTAGTGTCCATCCGTCTGGATGACCATCCGTCCGGATGGACTTTACAATATCAAACCTATACATTCGGATGGGGTTTGGACTATATGTTGTCCATCCGTCCGGATCGACCTTTACAATATCAACACCGTGTCCAACTGATCCTATTCTATACAGTATTCAACACACACTTTATCTAGCTATTCGCACAGTGGCAGACGTACGGAATTGTTGGTGCATATGTCTGTCGACTTCGTCTTGTATCGAGTCTTGTAATAGACTAGATAGATCAGGGCACGATATACGAGAAAATTGAGAAAACATGTAGGATGGGCCATTTCGCACGAAATGGAATGTGTCCATTTCGTACGAAATGGCACTGGCCATTTCGTGTGAAGCCATCTCGTACGAAATGGCTGGCCTATATATATGTGCCTTGTTCAATTCATTTGGAACAGTTGCTGATTCCAGAGCCGAAGTGCTGCTGAAGTGTCGTTTGATCTGTAATCGTGTCAAATCAATATACAGGACATTATAAGTGATACTGAGTGTAAATCAAGCTGATTCAACATCAATATGTTTGTTTACGCCTCTCGTATTGATTAGAACTCTTCTGAACGACTCGTTTTGGTCATGCAAACGATCCTACAAGTGGTATCAGAGCTCAGGAGGAAGAGTTCTTACCAAATCAGCTCGATTTCACCAAAATTTCTGACTTCTACTCATTCATCTTCACATTTTTCAAAATTAAACAAGATTTTACGGTTAAAATGGATTGAATTTCACATATAACAAGTGAAACACTGTTTTAAACAATCCTTGAAAGAATTAGACCTAAAATCGAACTAAAAGTTGATCAATTTGACAAAAATCCGGCCGATTGGGTGACATCAACACCCCATTTCGCACGAGTTGAAGCTTGAGACCTCCAATTCGCACGAGTTGAACATTGAAACCTCCATTTCGCACGAAGTGAACCCATTTCGCACCAAAGTGTCTAATTCGTTTGACATTTTGCCATTTCGCAAGGATTGATCTTCCAATTCGCTTGAAGTTGCTCCAGTTCGTTTGAAAAGAGCCATTTCGTACCAAATTCAGTTCGTTTGAGATCCCATTTCGTTTGAACCTCCAATTCGCTTGAACTTTGTGATTTTGTGAAACTTTTTACCGAAACATGGAAGAAGAATTTTACAATGCGTTTTCTATAGCTCCAGTTGCTCCAATCACAGTTGCCGAAACTCTTGAAATTGAAAATGAAACGGGAAAGTCTCAAAAGCCTCCAAAACTTATGTACACCGAGGATTTTAAAGGATGGCAAAACCGTTTTGAAACTTGGTTGCAAGCTTATAAGTTTGATGCATGGGTTTCGTTAGACAAAGATTACGAAAAACCAAAAGATGACCGTGGAAATGAAAAACCTTTAAGTGACTATTCAGTGAATGAGAAGTTAAAATACACCAGTGAGAAAATGATGATTAGCATTCTCAACAAGCGGTAAAAGAAGATATCTTTGTTTTGCTTCAACATGAGGATACTGCTAGATTAATTTGGTTAGCGTTGATTCAAAAGTTTAAGGGAAGTGCTGATATGATAAAAAAATAAATGTGCATTACTAAAGAAATCTTTTGATATGTTTACAGCTTATAAATGTGAAACGACTAAGAGGACTATCGATAGATATTGTCATCTTGTCTAGGAAATGAAAAAGGTTAGAGATCAAAAAGGAATATGATGAATGGGTTGACAAGCTATCTGATGCATTACCACAAGATAAATGGGGAACATATTTGTTGATTTTAAAACATATGAGAAAATCTGAAAAGAATGAATTTGTGTAAGTTCATTCAGAAGATTGAAGAACATGAATTAGATGTTCAGAAAACTGCTGTCATGAATAATCCAAGTGCTCAACAAGATGATAGTTTATACTATAGAGGAAGCAGAGTTGAGACAACTCCGAGTCCGAAGATTCAGACTGCGTTCAGTGCTGATGGTACTTCAGGAACAAATGTTAGCACTACAACTCAGAGTGGTGGATATTCTTCATCTTATTCAAGTTTTGATCCGAATTTCTCAACACCAAGTTCTCAACGACAGAGTTCAACAAATTTGCAATGCAATGTGACATTAAACATACAAAATGGTCAAAATCTCTCTCCAGATATAGCTAAACAACACATGGCATCACTTGTTACTATGTTAGAGTCTTATGAAAGCTTAGTTTATGGAAGAATTGGAAATCCGATGCTTACTAAGGAGGATTATGACCAGATTGATTCTGAAGAACTTGAGTTAATGGACATCAAGTGGTGTTTAGCTAGTGCTGTAAGAAGAGCAGAAAAATTCAAACAAATCACCGGAAGAGATGATCTTCGTGATGTTGCTACATCTCCGTTAGGGTTTGATAAATCAAAGGTTACTTGCTTTCGTTGCAGAGAAAAGGGACATTTTAAACGAGAGTGTACAAACAGAGAAGCAACCGGAAGACAAGATCCGTTTGGAAACAACGATTATCATCGAAAAGCGATTTATCATCAGATTGCTCAACAATCGTCATCATCCCGTGCTATTGAAGATGGAAAGAAGAAAGCTTATCTAGTAAATCAAGATGATGAAAGATTGGCAGAGGGATTTAGCTGGGACAAATACGTTCCAGCTGATTCAGCATTTGTTGCTCGAATCTTGGAAGAAGAGTCAATCAAATCTAAGCCAAAAAGAACAAAGATTTTCAAATCATTAGAAAGTAATGAAGACACTGATGATGAGGAAGAGTATATTAATACAACGAGACAAAATTTAGACTCATTTAGTTTTAATTTGTTTTTTGCAGATAAGATTGAGATGTTGAATGAGAAGAAGGCTGCTAGATTGAAGAGAGAACTGGAAGCAAAAAGGATTGCTGAAGAAAAGGCAAAAATGGAAGCTAAGAGAGCAAAAGTTGAAGAAAATTCGACAGAGAAGGTTGAAAATGAAGAGTGTTAGGTAAAAGTAGAATTTGATGAAGAACCGATGATTGAGAAGGTGGTGGAGAAAATTGTTGAAGTGGAAAAAATTGTTGAAGTGGAGAGAATAGTTGAAAAAATTGTTGAAGTTGAAAAAATCGTCGAGGTTGAAAAGATTGTCGAAGTTGAAAAGATTGTCGAGGTCACTAAACCTTGTCTAAAATGTTTGAAACCATGCAAACATTGTGAAGAGAAAGACAAGAAGTATCGTGAACTAGACGAGTTGAAAGAAAAACTGTTGTTTGATGTTAAGTATGTAAAAGAATCGTATGATGTGCTGAACAGAACGGTTGATAGTTTGAACAAGACAAACCTAGAAATGGGAGCTGCTGAAATGATGATGAGTTCAACATTAATGACTAAGCAGAAGATTATCAATGAGTATATTGAAGATTGTGCAAAGCTGAAGCAGGAGTTGGAGACTGAAAAGATTGAGAATGAAAGAATCAGACGATTGCTGCAAAGTTATTCCAGTTCTGATTATTTGATTGATAGAATTTATCCAACTGTTGCAGGTTTTGAAGCATTTTAAGATAAAAAGACGGAAGATAAGGATACTGGTAAGAAACAAAGTGCAAATTATAACAAGTGTCCGCCTCCGATCTGGGAAAGTTATTCTCCCAGAAAACCAAATGAGGAGCAATTAAAAAAGGCAGTCAAAGTAAAGTTAAAGTCTGAAACCATTGATGAGTTACCAGACAACATTGACGTCACATTCACAGCGTCTGACACTGATCATGAGTCTGAGTTATTAAAGAAAGTAGTCGATCAGGTGTTGGATATGGATGAAGAGTCAAAGTCGGAGTCTAAATCTGAAAGTTCGAGTTCATCAGACAAGATTCCGAGTTCACCTGTCAAACGGGTTTACAATAAATAATTTCTGATGTCGAAAAATAATTTGAAAGACGAAACATTCAAAGTAGCATATACTTTGAATGATTCTGACAAATTATTTTCTGATGAAGAATTTCCAATAAGAAGTGTTAAAACTGAAATGATCAACAAGGTTTTTAAATTAACAGAAATTAATATTTCTGAAATAAAAGATGTAAATCTTAATGAAAAACCTAAAAATTACACTTCAAGAGTTCAACAAAGATTGAACAAGAAAAAAGGTTACAGTCCTGGTTCTGGTTTTCAAAAGAAACAAAACCATAACAGTAATTTCAAAAAGAAAGGTTTAGGTTTTATTCCACCAGAAAATCATAAAAATGAAAAAACTTATAAACCAAAAACTAAATTTGTTTCAGGAACAAGTTCAGAAGAGAAGAAACCATTCTGGAGACAGACAAACAAAGAGTTTTTTGCTGAGAAGAAAAAGAATCTGGTGAAGGAATCTGAGAAAAGAGTTGAAAGAAGAACCTGTTTCAAATGTCAAGAAGTTGGACACATCGCTTGGAATTGCCCAAAGCCCAACAACACAAAACAGGGAGTTTCTTCTAACTCAAAGATGAAAGAAAAATGGGTTAATAAAACAGAACAACCGACAGAAAAATTCAAAGTGTTCAAAAATTCGACTTTCGGATTTGGTGAAAGTTCGAAACGTTTTTACAAAAGAAGAGTCGATTTGAACAAACAAAAATGGGTTGTTAAATCTGAAACTAGTTCTGACAATGAATCTGACTCGTCAAAGTCAGAGGAGTCATTTGTTGTGAAAAATGATGAGAATTCCGTTCCAGAAATGAACGATGAAAACTTTCCGCTATTGACAAAAGAAGACCTGAAATCAAAGGTTGGTAAAATTGAGATTTCAGATCAATTCTTCTCTGGTAAGGAAGAATTTGATGCTAAAAAGGCGTTTAATGGAAAAGTAAAATATATTTTTGGGAAGATGGTTGATGGGAAAGTGAAAGGAGCAAAAGAGTTTTATAAATCGAAAAGATGGTGGGTTAAAGAGGATTCACAATCACCCAAGACTGGTCAGGCTTGGGTGACAACATTTTCTACTTAAAATCCTGACTTGCCGGAGCTCCCAAGTTGGAAATCGTGGAGCATGAATCGGTATCTTTCTCAAAATTTAAAATTGTCATATTTCAATCTTCAAGTGGTATGGTGGATAAGCAAACCTACAAATGGTTGAAAAAGGGGTTTTCACCTACAAGAAGTTAATCAAGGTCATTAAGTTGAACTTGATTTAACTTTCATTCAAGTGGTAATTGGAAAACAAAGTGATGATCATATCCCCAATCCTACAAGTGGTAAAATCAACAAAACTAATTTTCCGGAAAAACCATTTTGATTAAAACAAACTTAAGTGTTTTGAAATCATAATGGGAAAATAGTTTGTTGTCAGGGGGAGTTCTGATTGTTTATGCCAAGTGGATAGCGAATTGATGCAATTCACATCATGTTGTCATTTAAACTGTACAAATAAAAGGTCAAACTGGTTATATAGTTTATTGCATTTATTTTCAAATTTTCCTTGAAAATAAAAAATTGAAACATATTTTTGATTTTAGGGGGAGTAAAAAATTGAAATTTCGAAAATTTGAAAAATCCAAAAACATGATAAAATCTAAAAGCCAAAAACATCGAAAAATTCAAAAACGAGTTTTGTTGTGAAAAAGAGGAAATGATAGTACATCAGTGAACTATCACAACACGCTAAAGATTTGGAAAGTCAAATGTGATAAACGGTCTCACTGATGATATGCAAGTAGGTTTTTACTCATTCAGTAGATTGTTTTTGAGATATAAACCTAAATATCAAACTTGCTTATTTCGTGGGGAACATCTCTCGGATATATAGGTAACCCCTGAAATCTTGTTTGAAGGGCTTTCTATTTCTGACATACTGGGTCTTTGTGCGTGATGATATCTAGGGTATTATACCAGGACTTCTGATTTTGCGGGAGCAATAGCCTAGTCCTCATATAATACTTTACACTGCTTTAATCATAAAGCCCACCCTCAGCATAAAAAATGATGAAACATTGAAAAATGCTAATCATGTGCTGTTGAAAAGAAGATCCCCAAGGGGGACACACCTAAAGTCGAACCATCATCTCTCTGATTTTGCGGAAGCAATAGCCTGAGCTCTCATGGTTTCGCATTTAACCCCTTACAGATATCATTAGTGTACATTCACATGTAAGACTGAATATAGGAGTCTGGATACGAGAGTATATTCTGAGGTGGGACACGCGAATAAGTTTAAGTCTCTAAAACATTAATCTCGTATCTCAAAACAATTGAACTTTGTGTGAAAATTTAAGTGGATCAGTATACTGACAATCTACGTGAATCGTTTAGAACTTAAAATGTTTAAAGCTTAACGGTGTTAGTGATTTGTCTCAAAAACTGATATGATCCTATTACACAAACTCACAAAAATATTGTCTGAAAATATTTCTTTACTGCTTTCCATTAAAAACAAAAATCCAAAAAGATTGTGTTTTAGCTTAAATTTTTTGAAAAATACAAAAAGATTTTCGACAACTGATGTTGGAAAGCTGATTTTCAAAATTCCAAGTGCTAAACATGATGATCAACAGGTTTGGGAGAGTTTGTTTGAAGAAAGAGAAAAATTGATATTCTTACAAGTGGTCATCAAAGATTTTAAATGTTAAATCATTTTGAACGATACCTGCAAGAGGTTTATAAATTTGTCAAATTGTTAAATTTGTGAAATTTATTTTGAGGTAGAGGATTGTGCAGGAAACAGCTTTGAAAGAGCCAGGGTTCGATTTCTGAAGACTTTCCGTGTCTAAGTCTGAGCAGAGTTTGAGCCAGGTTACGATCTTAAAACGAGAACTAAGTCAGATTGCGATCCCGGAACAACTTAAGGGGGAGTCTGCTAGCATAGGGGAGTCTGAAGATAGTAGAGCCAGTTTCGAATTCTGAAGATCACGCCAGAGGCTAATGCTGAAGAATTTAAAGTTTATAAGATCAACATCCAAGGGGGAGGTTAGCTGATAAGAGAAAGAAGAAGATAGAGTTTGATGGAAGCTTACACTGTCAGATACTTTGGAGAAAGCACAAAGACTGTGTGATAGTGAAGAAACTCCTACAATCCAACACACTGTCAAATTTCAAAACCTTATCATTCTCTCTCTCTAATGAATGAGCCGAGGATATCCAGGACATGGTCATTAACCCCCCAAAGGCATTGCATCAAACAAGACAGATTAAAATGGGTTATGTAAATATATTAATCACAATCCGATTTAAATAACTACTTACCCGACCAAGAGGTATTATTATAATACCGTATCCCAAGCCCGTATAACGGAAAATAAGTTAATAGTATTTACCCGAGCAAAATTTTAAATTTCAATCTCAGCCGTATATCAATCAGCAAACACAGGTAGCTTTTACTGGGCTCCTAATCTGGAACGAAGGTTTTAATAACCTATTAGATTCCTAACGGGTCTTATTTAAGTCTTAACTTAGACCGGTTAGTTTTAATGAAAGGTTTACGGTTCAAAACGCAAGATTAAGCGAAGACCGGATTAGAATGTGATTCAGACCCAACAAGTATGAAGACTTGTATAAAATGGGTAAACTAAAAGCATTCTGGATTTTGAAGTGAAAATGATAAGGTTTGACTCGTTTCGGTTAATTTATGCAAACTAGTTACATAAACCGCACCGAAGGCGAATATGCATAACGGGTATCCAAAAGAGTCATGTACATGATCCATAACTTAATATGCTTTAAATATGTTGTGATATCAGTAGGATACCTTCCATTATGCCCAAAACGAATTTAAAACAAATTTAAGCCCCGTAAGGGTATTTTGGTCATTTTAAAGCTTATAAAAGGGGTTAAATGGTAATCTGAGGTTCTGGTCTAAAATAATCAGTAAAATTATTTATTTTAACAACTTACATCAGTAAGACATCACACATATGTGAATTTTATCATTTATGGCCAAACTATGCACCGTAGGGGCATTTTGGTCATTTCACATATGCTATAAAGGTCAAATTTGGAAATCTGAGTTCAAAACTTTTACTTACTGTTAAAGTATAAAAATTTATTCATAACATCAGTAGGTAATAAGTCTTAGGTGCGAAATATGGTTTTAAACCATACTACGCGCCTAAATCGCATAAAAGTCGGTATTTAATGATATTCGGGTTGATTAAGGAAATCTGAGATTTTGATCGGCCTTTTCAGTTTAAAATAACTTATTTAATGTATAAAATCAGTAGAAAAAGGTTTGACATGTAAAGGATGTTCAAAACTCATTTTATTAGCGAAAAGGGCATTATCGTCAATTACCGAGCCTATGCAAGAACTCTATGTTATGATCAGTTTAAAATTTAATAAAAATCTCCAAAAAACTGTAAATATTATATTACATCAGTGGGTAGAAAGTTTGGTGTCAAAATTTGGGTTTAAATATGATTTATACTAAAAATGCCATTTAATTAATAAAAATCTTTCATTTTACGATATCAAGCATAACTCTCATTTCAGACCATAAACTGATGTCAAATTTTTAGGACATACTTAAATATCAGTAATAAAGGTTTTTATCCACTCACATTTTCAAAAATCTCGTTTTAATATCAAAAGGGCATAATGGTCCATTTAAAGCATTTAACGGGAACATGCATATGAATCAGATTTCTATGGAACCTTATAGTATAATCTCAGAGGGTTATACTAACATGTAATATGGTCCCAAAGGAACCCTAAGGCATATCTAAAACAAGTTAAATCAGGTCAGAACTGAAAGTCAAAGTAAAAGTCTACTTTTGCGACTTTCGGTTGCGAACCGAGCCTAAACTCAGAATTGTCGGGTTGAACATGCTTAGACATGTTCTTATATTAATTACCAAGTTATTTTAAGTGTTAAAACATGTTCCATAACCTCTGCATTATTAGTTATGAATTAATCTGTGAAAATGGACTCGTTTGACGTTTTTATTAAATAGTTTGACCCGACAATTGACCAAGTAAAAGTGATAATCAGTAGGTGCCCTTTTAAGGGTTACATAATTACCAACTCATAGCCACTTTCAATTCGAATAATGGCTGGACCGTTAGTGATTAATCACCAAGTCAAAGCTTAATTACGATGGCTTTGACTTTCAGTCATTAAGCTAATAAAACTTAACTAGAGAAGCTAAGAATGCTTACAAGAACTCTTAGCACGAGATTAGAACTGAGGAAAGCTTCCTAGAGCTCCAAGAGACTTCAGAAAGTGAGCTTTGAATGAAAACTCAATGTGCAAATGAACATGTGAAACAAAGGGGCCTTTATATAGGAATTTTGAGTCTCCAAGATCAATCCATATGTCCCTATGTTGCTACCAGATGTTCCCATGTGTCCCTAGTGCATGAAAAACCATTTGTTCAGTCCCTGGTATCGAAATCAGCCATGCAATGGCGGTGTAACAGGCTGCAACATGCAGCTGTCCTTTTTTCTGTTATTGGCACTTTTTCGTGGGCGGCGTAAGCCTTATAGAAAGTCTACGCGGGCCGCGACAATGGGAGAATCCGGTAATAAGTTTTCAAACTTTGCATTTTCAGTCCCTGGTCTGTAATAAGTTTAAATAACTTTCTTTTATTGCACTTATGACCCCCAAAGTTAACTATTAAGGGCCTTGGGTCATATATTAACTCCGTTAAGCTCCCGGTTAGTTGTAAGATCACCCGAAAAGTCTTGTTTTCATCGAAACTCCATGAAATTAATATCCAATATTCTTGAGAGCAAAATATATAAATATTACAATGTTTTTGGGATCGTTAAAAGGTCACTCAGAGGTAACTTTTAACATGTTGACACTTTTAACCCCTATGCTTCGTAAAATCCTTATTTCAAGCACAAACGACTTTTTATGTCCGTCAATTTATTCGTTAAAGAATACGAACGTCGTGTGAGGTCAATCAGAGGCATAAGATTGGCATGTTGACACTTTGGATCCTTTTACTTACATATTTACATTGTTTGACAATTTTAGTCCCTCAGAATCAATTCATTACACATTTAACCTTCATGACACGTGTCTTTATTATATTGGACATGATTTTGCGAGGTGTTACATCCTCACCCCCATAAAAGAAATCTCGACCTTGATATTTACTGAAATAAATGAGGGTACTTCTGTTTCATTGTGGATTCAACCTCCCACATGTATTCTGGGCCTCTACGGGCATCCCATTTTACCTTCACAATCGGCACATACTTCCTTCGAAGCTTCTTAACCTGTCGATCCTCGATCGACAAAGTTTTTTCAACGAACTTCAAGCTTGCATCAATCTGCACGTCCTTATGCGACATTGCTAGCGACTCATCGGCTAGACATTTCTTTAGGTTGCAGATGTGGAATACATTATGTATCCCACTAAGCTCCTCTGGCAGGTTTAGCTTGTAAGCCACATTTCCGACACATTCGATGATCTTGAATGGTCCTATGTATCTTGGGCTGAGCTTTCCCTTTTTTCCAAAACGCATCACCCCTTTCCAGAGTGACACCTTAAGTAGCACTTTATCGCCAACTTCAAACTTTAAAGGTTTGCGCCTCATATCAGCATAACTTTTCTGCCTGTCCCTGGCAGCTTTCAGACGATCACGGATTTGGACAATCTTGTACGTCGTCTCCAGGACTATATCAGGTCCTGATAGTTGTACATCTCCAACTTTCGCCCAACAAACTTGCGTTCTACACTTTCTTCCGTACAAAGCTTCGAAAGGCGCTGCTTGAATACTCGAATGATAGCTATTATTGTACAAAAATTCAATCAACGGAAGATGGTCATCCCAACTTCCACCTAACTCAATAACACAAGCTCTTAGCATATCTTCGAGTGTTTGAATCGTACGTTCGCTTTGCCCATCCGTCTGAGGATGATAAGCAGTGCTGAAGTTTAAACGAGTGCCTAAGGATTGCTGAAAGCTTTTCCAAAAATGAGACGTGTATCTTGTATCCCTGTCAGAGATAATAGACACTGGCACTCCGTGGAGAGATAAAATCTCATCCACATACTGCTGGGCTAGCTTGTCAGAGCTGTGAGTTTCTTTAATCGGCAATAAGTGAGCTGACTTGGTCAATCTATCGACTATAACCCAAATTGTATCATTCCCATGCTTTGTCTGGGGTAACTTAGTAATAAAATCCATAGTTACCATTTCCCATTTCCAAGTGGGAAGTTCAGGCTGTTGCAGCAAACCTGACGGTTTCTGATGTTCTGCTTTAACTTGTGCTCATGTCAGACATTTAGCCACATAAGTGGCTATAGATTTCTTCAAACCTATCCACCAATAACTTTCCTTTAAATCTTGGTACATCTTATCACTGCCAGGATGAACTGAATATTTGGAGCTATGAGCTTCTTGAAGAATAACATCTCGAAGTGCTCCATAAATTGGAACCCATATTCTACCATTTAATCTTAGGATTCCATCCTTGCCATATGATAATTGATCGACAGTCACTTCTAACTTCTCGTTCGGATAGTTAGCTTCTAATACAGCTTCTTTTTGAGCGGCTAACAATCTTTCATTCCAGCTATTCTTCAACTCAATGCTCTTGGCATTGATTCGAATAGGCTTAACCCTTTCCTTTCTGCTCAAGGAATCAGCGACTACATTTGCCTTGCCAGGATGATACCATATTTCACAATCATAATCATTCAGTGTCTCCATCCATCGACGCTGTCTCATGTTAAGATCCTTCTGGTTAAACATATGTTGAAGGTTCTTGTGATCAGAATAGATCACACACTTGGTTCCGTACAGATAGTGCCTCCAAAGTTTTAGTGCAAACACAATGGCACCCAACACCAAATCGTGGGTGGTGTAATTCTTCTCGTGCACTTTTAATTGTCATGAAGCATATGCAATAACCTTGCCCTTCTGCATAAGCACACATCCCATGCTGGTGTGCGATGCGTCGCAATATACCACAAATTCTTCAATTCCTTCTGGCAATGTCAACACTCGAGCATTGCTTAATTTCTACTTAAGAATAACAAAGGATTCTTGTTGCTTGGGACCTCAGTCAAACTTGACATTCTTACGGGTCAACGAAGTCAATGGTGCAGCAATTCTTGAAAAGTTTTCAATGAAACATCTATAGTATCCTGCTAGACCCAAAAAGCTGTGAATTTCAGTAGGAGTCTTAGGCTCTTGCCAATTCATGATCGCTTCAATCTTAGCGGGATCCACCTGGATACCACGCTCGCTTACTACGTGTCCAAGGAATTCGACTTCACAAAGCCAAAACTCACATTTTGAAAACTTGGCGTAGAGCTTCTCATGCTGTAGAAGTTTAAGGATACACCTGTAACAACTGTGCTTGTAATCACTATGAACAGTTCTGTTATCAATAAAACAATGTTATTTGATCCCAATGTTTGTTTGATTGTGTTTTACATTTTTCATGTTTTGACTTTTATGTAATTTCAAACTCTACATCGCTTTCTGGAGAGTTATACGCAAACTAGTGCGTAAACGTACTTAGTTTAATGCGAGAAATACTCTGGAACATCAACATATACCCAACATATCTTAAATAACCTTTACATAACTTAGAAATAAGTTTAGAAGGCTTTGGTATGTCAAAAACAAGTTAATTCGCTTACAGGGACTAAATATGACAAACTGCGAAAGTATGTCAATTTGAACTGTAACGAACATTCCGGAACATAACCATAAGTTAAACACACCTTAAATATCCTTTACATAGCTTAGAAATAGGCTTTGAGGGGTTCGGTGTGCTAAAATAAACTTTTGGGTCATTCAGGGACTAAAAGTGTCAAAAAGTGCACAAGTTTGCATATTCGCGCATAACTTACGTTCTGAATACATCTGGACATCCAAAAATTTATGTAAGCATGACTACATTATATTTTAGTGTTCGCCTTAAGAAAAATCCATTCGTTTCGTCATTTGGATCGTTTTTCGCGCTTATGCGCATTCCGTCGTAATTAAGCGAACATCGCGTTCGTACGACCAAACGAACCATCCTCCGACATATTTTTGAACATGTTTCATGTCCACAATGTTTAGGCAACATTTTAGGGCCTTAAAGATGGCTTTACGGGCCTTGGAAGTGTCGGAAATGCCTTAAAACACGTGCAGGGACCAAATCTGTAACTTTTGAAACTTTTCTGAAACAGGTGAGGGTGTCGCGTAGCGCGAGCCCTAGAGGCTTGCCAGTCGTGCTACGCGACTGCATGATCTGGACCAGATTCTTGTTTTAAACACAAGTTGCAGCTGATTAATCCTTAACCACATGTTTTAAGTTGATGTGTCACAAAGTTAAGGAGCATATGTGGCTCCATAAACTTTGTGACAAGTGTACGCACGAGATTAAGGCACGATAATCGACAAACGATCCTAACGGTGGACCGAATACTATAAATACCCATCCACCCTCAACCCCAAAACCCACAAATCTGATTAAGAAAGCTCTAAGTTGGAACCTTCGTTTCATACCTGAGCTATTTCGATCTGGGTTAGCATTCGGGGACCCTTCGTAAGTATTCTTTCGTTCTTTTCCTTATTTTTACTGCTTTTCGAGTCAGAAAGTCAAACTTTGTTTGACTTTCAGCATTGACCAGTAATGGTCAATGCGAAGTTCGTTTGAACTTCGCAACGTGATTATAATCACGATGGTTATAGTCCCTTGGGACTATGCCTACTGATTACCACGTTGTCTAGGGTCGTAGGGTAAGCGATCTAATAAATCGCTTATACCTCGAACCCGACCCAGTTTGGTCGATCATTAGGATCCGACCAAATACATTAGGTGACCATAGTAGGTAGGGAATAACCTTCCGAGGTTATACCCTATGGTCACATCGTTTAAGTAGTTGTATGATAGGTAGTTTATATGCCTTAGGTAAATTACCAGAATACCCTTTTCATGTATAATTGGTAATTAAGCATATGTAACCTAAACTTTTGTCACGTAACTGATTATGTAACATGTTTAGGCATATAATACTTGTCATAGGACTAGTTAGGCGGTCCAAACGCGTTTCACGCGCACGACGCGTTAAAGTAGCATAAGCTTCCTAAACGGGTCGTAATGGGTCGTAAACAATTATGTTAAGTTTCATTTAGCATGTAGGCTTTGTTAAACCATATCACGTGAGTTCCGACACTCATTTGGTTTACAAACCCTAATGCTACCCAGTCTTCCGATGTAGGTCCGGTTATTAACATAGTTACCTATATTAGGTGCCGTTTGATTCCGAGATCTATAGCATTACTTGGTGGTTATCTTTTGACAACTGAGCAATCTCAAGTGAGTACATAGACCCCTCTTTTACTGTTTTCCAAACTGTTTTGGGGTGGAACACATGTGCCTACTTGTTACTTTCATGCTTTCCTGTTTTCACATCATATACCTGCTATGTTCGTTAGTACATTATAGTACATGATTTCATTTCATCTTATGCTAGGTGTGCCCATTGTGTGCATTACTTAGTACATTGTTTTACATGACATTTCCTGCTAGGTGTGCCCATTGTGTGCATTACTTAGTACGTTGTTTTACATGACATTTCCTGCTAGGTGTGCCCATTGTGTGCATTACTTAGTACATCGTTTTACATGACATTTCACGCTATGTATGTTCATTTGATTACATACTTAGTGCATTGTTTTCACATGTTTACATTTTGGTATGACATTTGGTTTGTTTACATGGGACAATACATTCATTAACATTAGCTACGCCGTTCGTTAGTAGGTAGTGGTACCATAGGAATTGACAACTCCCGTTCCGGACATCCCAGGGTAAGGGGACAGAAAGGAATGACCGAATTCGTTGACATTAAGACAGATAGACCTTTAATTTGTTTAAAGGGTTTTATCACCACAGTCGCCAGGCTTGGATGTATGCATTTTCACAATACCACATAAATGTTCATATTAAATAGTTGCATGCATTTACACAAAACATAGCTTTGATTTAAACCAAGTTTTACTTCAATACTTTGTTTTTGTGCATATGGTTTAGTTGAGACATTTCTCTTGCCATACATGGACATTTTGACATAGACATTTGACATGGACATTTTGACATAGACATTTGACATGGATAATTGACATAGACATTTGACATGGATATTTGACATAGACATTTGACATGGATATTTGACATAGACATTTTGACATGATTTACATTTGACACAAACATTTTTGACATTGGTTTTACATACTACATGATTTACATCTTGACATGAACACTTTGACATATTATTCAATACATTGACAAATGGTTTAAACATAGACCTCTTACATTGGTTGATTTGGTTTGATTAAGTGATTAAGTTAACGATGCGTGTGTAATATGATACAAGCATGGTGGATACGCCACTGGTACTTCCTATATATAAGTGTTTGTATGGTATTACATGGCGTAACGTTATTTGAATCATTTCAGTTTGAGACATAGAACATTTTATACAAATAACATACTTTTCACAAGACATTGATTTACAAACAACTTATCTTATACAAACACATTTTTACATGGTTATCTATTTAACCTGACAATTACTTATACATATCATCTGACCTTATTGTTTTCAAATGATTTACAAGACAAAGCAAACAACAAGGTTCATGACTAAACATTTTCTCAAACATAAGTCATGAATCTTATTTTCACAAAACCTATGTATCTCACAGGCATTTTTATGCTGACGTACCTATTTTCACATGTGTTTTCAGGTGCTTTTCCATAGGATGTTGATCACGATACTAGGGCGGACCTGTGCCTTAGAAACTTTAAAAGAAGATAGACTATGTTTAATTATGTTCTGAACTCTTAATTTACTGTTTTGAGACAATGTAACACCCTTGTTGATATATAAATAAAACTTTGTATGCCATGGTTATGAGACAATTAATTCTGTCGCAACACGCCCCGATGTTTCCGCCGCGGTTTGTTGTTTTATGCGGTCGGGGTGTGACAACACCGGAGATGTCTTTCATGATCGGCTTGACTCTTTGAATAAATAAGTATGTCATCAATAAAAACAATGACAAACTTGTCCAAATAAGGTCTGCAAACACGATTCATGAGATCCATGAACGCTGCAGGTGTATTAGTGAGCCCAAAAGGCATCACTAAGAACTCATAATGACCATAACAAGTTCTGAATACAGTCTTATGTGCATCTTCATCTCTGACCTTCAGTTGATGGTAACCTGATGTTAAATCGATCTTGGAGAAATAACTTGCCCCTTGCAGTTGATCGAACAGATCATCGATCCTGGGTAATGGATATCTGTTCTTGATTGTAATCTTGTTCAGCTCACGATACGGACGGACGAATGACCACCATCTATGCTGTTTGCAATTCTTGTTTTTATCATCTCATTCTTTTCATCCAATCATCTCACTCGTTTCTTTTCATGTTTTCCTCTTTTAGAATGCCTCCTCGACGCGACAATCTGATAGCAACTGCCGAGCTGGCAGAAATTATTGCGCAACAGATGGCTGCTCAATTCCCAAATCTCTTTGCTCAATGGAACCAGGCCAACAACAACAACAATGTTCCATGCAAATACAAGGATTTTAACCAGGCTAAACCACTCAAGTTTAGTGGTTCTGAGGGAGCGACTGGGCTTCTTCAGTGGTTCGAGAGCATAGAGAATACTTTTCGCCATGTGCAGTGTCCGGATAATCGCAAGGTCGAGTTCTCCTCGAGCGTATTTCAGAAGAGGGCTTTGACATGGTGGAACGGGGTTATGAGAGACCGAGGTGCGGAAGTTGCTCTCGCACAGACATGGGCTGAACTTAGAGCCCTTATGATGAGGGAATTCTGTCCTCGCCATGAACAGCGAGCGTTGGAGAAAGAGTTTGATGTATTGAAGCAAGATAGTGGTGAGCACAGGGCTTATACTGATCGGTTTGAAGAATTGAGTCTGCTTTGCCCAACAATGGTCACCCCACTCGACAAGGCTATCGAGAGATACATCGATGGCCTACCTGACTCGATACAAGACATTCTTACTGGTAGTAACCCTGCCACACTTCGTCAGGCGATCGAGCTATCTGCGACATTGACTGAGTCGCAGATCCGGAAGAACAAGTTACACAGGAAGGGTGACAAGGGCAAGAAGCAGTCGGCTGACAAGGAAGATAGCAAGAAAGGTCAAAACTTGAACGGAAAGAACTCTGGTTCTTCAAAGAGGGCAAAGAAGCGTAAGGCTTCTCAAAATTTTGCTATCACTGCTCAAGCTAACCAGGTAGCTCCCAACCAACCTGCACAGCCTCCAGCGAAGAAACCCTATTCAGGGAATGCACCTTTGTGCAATAGATGCAACAGTCACCACCAGCCACAACTTCCATGCCGTTTCTGTACTAACTGTGGGAAATCAGGCCATCTCGCCAATTTTTGTCGATCTGCTCAGAATCCCGCGGTTCAGAACCCGGCTCAACAAGTTGCTCAGCCTCCTGCTCAGCAACAGGGTCAAGCTGCAAGACCACAATACCCACCAGGTGCATGTTACAATTGTGGGGATCTGACCCACTATAGAAACCGGTGCCCAAGGCTAGCCAACCAGAACCAGAACCAGAACCAGAACCAGAACCAGAATCCGGCTCCGGCTCGAGGCCGAGTTTTTAACATGAATGCCCAAGAGGCACAGGCTGACGATAATGTGGTGAACGGTACGTTCTTTATTAATAATCAGCCTGCATCTGTTCTTTTCGATTCCGGTGCCGATAAGAGTTTCGTGTCTTTGTCTTTTGAGCAAATGCTTCGCGTGTCTAGAACGAAACTAGGCAAATCTTTGACAGTAGAGGTTGCTAGTGGTGAACCCATTATTCTTGATTCTGTTCTTCGCAACTGCCAGTTGAATCTTAACGACCATCTTTTTCCTATTGACCTCGCGCCTATGCAACTTGGAAGCTTCGACGTTATTGTGGGAATGGATTGGTTATCCAAGCATCACGCAGAGATAGTTTGTTCTAAGAAGATTGTTCGTGTGCCACTTTCGACAGGCAAGATCCTGCAGGTTCAAGGTGAGAAGCCTACCGGTGGTCTCAAACTCATGTCTTGTTTTAAAGCTCGGAAGTATCTGCAGAAGAACTATGTGGCTTTCTTAGCACATGTTACAGAAGATAAAGGCAAGGGTAAGTCTATTTCAGATATTCCTGTCGTTCGGGATTATTCTGAAGTATTCCCTGAAGATTTACCTGGTCTACCTCCAGCACGCCAAGTCGAGTTCCGCATTGATCTCGTACCTGGTGCAAATCCCATTGCCAGAGCTCCATATCGTCTTACACCATCTGAGATGCAAGAGTTGTCTAAACAGCTACAGGAGCTCTCTGACAAAGGTTTTATACGTCCTAGTTTTTCACCTTGGGGTGCTCCCGTTCTTTTTGTCAAGAAGAAGGATGGATCCTTTAGGATGTGTATCGATTATCGTGAGCTTAACAAGCTTACCATTAAGAATCGATATCCTCTACCTCGCATCGACGACCTCTTTGATCAGTTACAAGGTGCTTCTTATTTTTCGAAGATTGATCTGCGATCTGGATATCATCAACTTCGGGTGCAAGAAGAAGACATTCCGAAGACAGCATTCCGTACTCGTTATGGACATTACGAGTTCACAGTCATGCCATTCGGTTTGACTAATGCTCCTGCTGTTTTCATGGACTTAATGAATAGGGTCTGCAAACCTTATTTGGATCAGTTCGTCATTGTTTTTATTGACGACATCTTGATATACTCTAAGACGCGAGCTGACCACGAGCAGCATCTTCGTCTTACTCTGGAACTCCTGAAGAAAGAGCAACTTTTCGCCAAATTCTCCAAGTGCGAATTTTGGCTTAAAGAAGTTCAATTTTTGGGACACATTATCAACGAACGAGGTGTTCATGTAGATCCCTCCAAGATCAGTGCGATTAAGGATTGGGATACACTTACTACTCCTACTGAAGTTCGTTCTTTTCTTGGTCTAGCGGGTTATTATCGCCGCTTCATTGAAAACTTCTCTAAGATTGCAGTTCCTCTAACTGCTCTAACTTAGAAGAAAATGCCCTTTTACTGGGGAATCAGACAAGAGGAAGCTTTTCAACACTTGAAGCAAAAGCTTTGCGATGCGCCTGTTCTATCATTACCTGAGGGTGATGATGATTTTGTCGTGTATTGTGATGCATCGAAATTGGGTCTTGGCTGTGTTCTTATGCAAAGGAACAAAGTCATAGCTTATGCATCAAGACAATTGAAGATACATGAGAAGAACTACACCACTCATGATCTTGAGTTGGGTGCAGTTGTCTTTGCTCTCAAGATCTGGAGACACTATTTGTACGGTACAAAATGTGTGGTTTTCACTGACCACAAAAGTCTTCAGCATATCTTCAACCAGAAAGAACTCAACATGAGACAACGACGTTGGGTTGAGCTTTTAAACGACTATGACTGCGAAATTCGCTACCATCCTGGTAAGGCGAATGTCGTGGCCGATGCATTGAGTCGTAAGGAACATACTAAGCTTCATTGTGTACGTGTTCAATCAGTTATTCAAGCTCGATCTGATATTCAAGCCCGCATTTCTCAAGCTCAACAATCTTGTGTTTCACAAGGATTGATGGATAAGGAATTTCCCTATCACATAACACCTGCTCTGGAAATGAAGGACAATGGATCATATTACTTCATGGACCGTTTGTGGGTCCCAAGCCAGGATGATCTTCGTACCTTGCTTATGGATGAAGCCCATAAGTCGCGTTATTCTATTCATCCGGGCTCAGATAAAATGTATAAGGATCTTCGTATTCACTGTTGGTGGCCTGGTATGAAGAGAGACATTGCCTTATACGTATCCAAATGCCTTACTTGTCTTAAGGTTAAGGCTGAACATCAGCGTCCTTCTGGTTTATTGGAGCAACCAGAGATCCCAGTTTGGAAATGGGAAAACATTACTATGGATCTCATTACCAAACTTCCACGCACAAAGAAGGGTCATGATGCCATCTGGGTAGTCGTTGATCGTCTTACAAAGTCAGCACATTTCTTGCCAATCCGCGAGGATTTTCCTACTGACAGACTTGCTCAAATCTATGTAGATGAAATTGTGGCTAGACATGGTGTTCCTTTGAACATCATTTCTGACAGAGATGCTCGTTTCACTTCTCATTTTTGGAGAACCATGCAATCTGCTATGGGGACCCAACTTAATCTGAGCACAGCTTATCATCCACAAACGGATGGTCAATCTGAGAGAACAATCCAGACTCTGGAGGATATGCTAAGAGCTTGTGTGATCGATTTTGGTGGTAGCTGGGATTCACATCTTAAATTGATTGAATTCTCCTACAACAACAGTTATCACACTAGCATCAAAATGGCTCCTTTCGAAGCTCTCTATGGTCGAAAATGTCGTTCACCAGTCTGCTGGAATGAGATTGGCGAGGCTCAACTTACTGGACCTGCCCTCATTTTAGAGACAACTGACAAGGTCAAGAAAGTTCGTGATAACCTTCAGGCAGCTAGAAGCCGTCAGAAGATTTACGCGGACCCAAAACGCAAAGCCTTGGAATTTCAAATCGGTGATCGAGTATTACTTAAGGTCTCACCTTGGAAAGGTGTGATCAGATTTGGAAAGAAAGGAAAACTTGCACCTAGATACGTTGGACCATTCAAGATCGTCGAAAGAATCGGAAAGGTAGCCTACAGACTTGAGTTACCTCCTGAACTAGGAAATGTTCATCCAACTTTTCACGTGTCCAATCTCAAGAAGTGTACAGCTGATGAGAACTTCTCCATACCGCTTGACGAAATTCGTGTTGGCAAAACACTGAAATTTGTTGAGAGACCAGTGGAAATCATGGAACGTGAAGTCAAGTGGCTTAAACGCAAGCGCATTCCTTTGGTCAAAGTTCGCTGGGAAGCTAAACGTGGACCTGAGTTTACTTGGGAACGCGAAGATCAAATGAAGGCGAAATATCCACATCTTTTTCCACGAGTTTCCTTTAAATAAATTTCGGGACGAAATTTCCACAAGTAGGGGAGACTGTAACAACTGTGCTTGTAATCACTATGAACAGTTCTGTTATCAATAAAACAATGTTATTTGATCCCAATGTTTGTTTGATTGTGTTTTACATTTTTCATGTTTTGACTTTTATGTAATTTCAAACTCTACATCGCTTTCTGGAGAGTTATACGCAAACTAGTGCGTAAACGTACTCAGTTTAATGCGAGAAATACTCTGGAACATCAACATATACCCAACATATCTTAAATAACCTTTACATAACTTAGAAATAAGTTTAGAAGGCTTTGGTATGTCAAAAACAAGTTAATTCGCTTACAGGGACTAAATATGACAAACTGCGAAAGTATGTCAATTTGAACTGTAACGAACATTCCGGAACATAACCATAAGTTAAACACACCTTAAATATCCTTTACATAGCTTAGAAATAGGCTTTGAGGGGTTCGGTGTGCTAAAATAAACTTTTGGGTCATTCAGGGACTAAAAGTGTCAAAAAGTGCACAAGTTTGCATTTTCGCGCATAACTTACGTTCTGAATACATCTGGACATCCAAAAATTTATGTAAGCATGACTACATTATATTTTAGTGTTCGCCTTAAGAAAAATCCATTCGTTTCGTCATTTGGATCGTTTTTCGCGCTTATGCGCATTCCGTCGTAATTAAGCGAACATCGCGTTCGTACGACCAAATGAACCATCCTCCGACATATTTTTGAACATGTTTCATGTCCACAATGTTTAGGCAACATTTTAGGGCCTTAAAGATGGCTTTACGGGCCTTGGAAGTGTCGGAAATGCCTTAAAACACGTGCAGGGACCAAATCTGTAACTTTTGAAACTTTTCTGAAACAGGTGAGGGTGTCGCGTAGCGCGAGCCCTAGAGGCTTGCCAGTCGTGCTACGCGACTGCATGATCTGGACCAGATTCTTGTTTTAAACACAAGTTGCAGCTGATTAATCCTTAACCACATGTTTTAAGTTGATGTGTCACAAAGTTAAGGAGCATATGTGGCTCCATAAACTTTGTGACAAGTGTACGCACGAGATTAAGGCACGATAATCGACAAACGATCCTAACGGTTGACCGAATACTATAAATACCCATCCACCCTCAACCCCAAAACCCACAAATCTGATTAAGAAAGCTCTAAGTTGGAACCTTCGTTTCATACCTGAGCTATTTCGATCTGGGTTAGCATTCGGGAACCCTTCGTAAGTATTCTTTCGTTCTTTTCCTTATTTTTACTGCTTTTCGAGTCAGAAAGTCAAACTTTGTTTGACTTTCAGCATTGACCAGTAATGGTCAATGCGAAGTTCGTTTGAACTTCGCAACGTGATTATAATCACGATGGTTATAGTCCCTTGGGACTATGCCTACTGATTACCACGTTGTCTAGGGTCGTAGGGTAAGCGATCTAATAAATCGCTTATACCTCGAACCCGACCCAGTTTGGTCGATCATTAGGATCCGACCAAATACATTAGGTGACCATAGTAGGTAGGGAATAACCTTCCGAGGTTATACCCTATGGTCACATCGTTTAAGTAGTTGTATGATAGGTAGTTTATATGCCTTAGGTAAATTACCAGAATACCCTTTTCATGTATAATTGGTAATTAAGCATATGTAACCTAAACTTTTGTCACGTAACTGATTATGTAACATGTTTAGGCATATAATACTTGTCATAGGACTAGTTAGGCGGTCCAAACGCGTTTCACGCGCACGACGCGTTAAAGTAGCATAAGCTTCCTAAACGGGTCGTAATGGGTCGTAAACAATTATGTTAAGTTTCATTTAGCATGTAGGCTTTGTTAAACCATATCACGTGAGTTCCGACACTCATTTGGTTTACAAACCCTAATGCTACCCAGTCTTCCGATGTAGGTCCGGTTATTAACATAGTTACGTATATTAGGTGCCGTTTGATTCCGAGATCTATAGCATTACTTGGTGGTTATCTTTTGACAACTGAGCAATCTCAAGTGAGTACATAGACCCCTCTTTTACTGTTTTCCAAACTGTTTTGGGGTGGAACACATGTGCCTACTTGTTACTTTCATGCTTTCCTGTTTTCACATCATATACCTGCTATGTTCGTTAGTACATTATAGTACATGATTTCATTTCATCTTATGCTAGGTGTGCCCATTGTGTGCATTACTTAGTACATTGTTTATACATGACATTTCCTGCTAGGTGTGCCCATTGTGTGCATTACTTAGTACATTGTTTTACATGACATTTCCTGCTAGGTGTGCCCATTGTGTGCATTACTTAGTACATCGTTTTACATGACATTTCACGCTATGTATGTTCATTTGATTACATACTTAGTGCATTGTTTTCACATGTTTACATTTTGGTATGACATTTGGTTTGTTTACATGGGACAATACATTCATTAACATTAGCTACGCCGTTCGTTAGTAGGTAGTGGTACCATAGGAATTGACAACTCCCGTTCCGGACATCCCAGGGTAAGGGGACAGAAAGGAATGACCGAATTCGTTGACATTAAGACAGATAGACCTTTAATTTGTTTAAAGGGTTTTATCACCACAGTCGCCAGGCTTGGATGTATGCATTTTCACAATACCACATAAATGTTCATATTAAATAGTTGCATGCATTTACACAAAACATAGCTTTGATTTAAACCAAGTTTTACTTCAATACTTTGTTTTTGTGCATATGGTTTAGTTGAGACATTTCTCTTGCCATACATGGACATTTTGACATAGACATTTGACATGGACATTTTGACATAGACATTTGACATGGATAATTGACATAGACATTTGACATGGATATTTGACATAGACATTTGACATGGATATTTGACATAGACATTTTGACATGATTTACATTTGACACAAACATTTTTGACATTGGTTTTACATACTACATGATTTACATCTTGACATGAACACTTTGACATATTATTCAATACATTGACAAATGGTTTAAACATAGACCTCTTACATTGGTTGATTTGGTTTGATTAAGTGATTAAGTTAACGATGCGTGTGTAATATGATACAAGCATGGTGGATACGCCGCTGGTACTTCCTATATATAAGTGTTTGTATGGTATTACATGGCGTAACGTTATTTGAATCATTTCAGTTTGAGACATAGAACATTTTATACAAATAACATACTTTTCACAAGACATTGATTTACAAACAACTTATCTTATACAAACACATTTTTACATGGTTATCTATTTAACCTGACAATTACTTATACATATCATCTGACCTTATTGTTTTCAAATGATTTACAAGACAAAGCAAACAACAAGGTTCATGACTAAACATTTTCTCAAACATAAGTCATGAATCTTATTTTCACAAAACCTATGTATCTCACAGGCATTTTTATGCTGACGTACCTATTTTCACATGTGTTTTCAGGTGCTTTTCCATAGGATGTTGATCACGATACTAGGGCGGACCTGTGCCTTAGAAACTTTAAAAGAAGATAGACTATGTTTAATTATGTTCTGAACTCTTAATTTACTGTTTTGAGACAATGTAACACCCTTGTTGATATATAAATAAAACTTTGTATGCCATGGTTATGAGACAATTAATTCTGTCGCAACACGCCCCGATGTTTCCGCCGCGGTTTGTTGTTTTATGCGGTCGGGGTGTGACAACACCGGAGATGTCTTTCATGATCGGCTTGACTCTTTGAATAAATAAGTATGTCATCAATAAAAACAATGACAAACTTGTCCAAATAAGGTCTGCAAACACGATTCATGAGATCCATGAACGCTGCAGGTGTATTAGTGAGCCCAAAAGGCCTCACTAAGAACTCATAATGACCATAACAAGTTCTGAATACAGTCTTATGTGCATCTTCATCTCTGACCTTCAGTTGATGGTAACCTGATGTTAAATCGATCTTGGAGAAATAACTTGCCCCTTGCAGTTGATCGAACAGATCATCGATCCTGGGTAATGGATATCTGTTCTTGATTGTAATCTTGTTCAGCTCACGATAATCAATGCATAAATGCATTGATCCATCCTTTTTCTTCACAAACAGAATCGGTGTCCCCCAAGGGGATGAGCTAGGTCGAATTAAACCTTTTGCCAACAAATCATCCAACTGTGCCCTTAATTCTCTTATCTCAGTTGGTGCCAATCGATAGGGTGCTCTTGCAACTGGTGCTGCTCCAGGAATAATATCGATCCTGAACTCCACTTGCCTATCTGGAGGTAGTCCAGGTAGTTCATCAGGAAAAACACCTGGATATTCAGAAATATCGGGGATGTCTTCAATCTTGGGCTTTGGTTCATCAATAGTCACTTGTGCCATGTAAATGACACAACCCTTCTTCAAACACCTCGATGCCTTTAGCGTAGACACTTGCTTAGGCAAACCGTACTGTGTATCTCCTTGTATTGTAAGTGGTTCACCATAAGGAGTCTTAATAACCACTTGCTTCTTATCACAAACGATCTGGGCTTGGTTATGAGATAACCAATCCATGCCTATTACTATGTCAAATCCTGCTAATTTCAACGGAAGCAAGGACAACGGAAAAGAGTGATTCCTAATGGATATAAAACATCTATCTAAAACTGTTGAGGTAGTTTCTATGGTACCATCGGCCAATTCTACTTCATACTTTATGCTTAGAGTTTTAACAGACAGATTTAGCAATTTACAAAATTTATTGTCTACAAAAGACTTGTCTGCACCCGAATCAAACAACACTCTAGCATACACATCATTGATAAGAAAGGTACCTGTTATCACGTTGTCGTTCTGAATGGCCTTCTGAGCATTCATTTGAAAGACCCGAGCATTGGTCTTTTTAGCCTCCTCAGGCTTCTTCGCATATTTGGGGCAGTTGGTCTTGATATGCCCCTTTTTGTTACAATTGTAACAAGTGGAGTCTTTCATTTTCTTGCAATCCAAAGTCTTATGCTCCTTGTACTTGCAGATCCCACATCCAAACGGCTTTGACTGCGACTGCGACTGTGATTTCGATTCCAACCTACATTTTCCAAAATGATGTTTCTGGCAGGTCTTACACTTGGGTTTCTCACCCGACTGCTGGTTGTCTTTCTTAAACCTCGAACTCTTCTTGTGATCAGAGTTCCCTTTCTTTTTCTTGTCGGAGCGATGAGAACTCTCATCCTCCCGCTTTCGCTTTCCATCATCAGAAACCTTGATAGACTTGTTTCTGATAGCGTCAAGTGTGAGAGATAGAGACAAATCTACCACTGACCTGAATGTAGTAGGTCTAGATGCTTTCACATTTTCCTTGATTTCTGGAGCTAAACCTCCAATAAAACGAGCTATGCGCTTTGGTTCCGGTGTGACCAGATAAGGAACCAATCGGGACATGGTGTTGAAACTTGTAAGGTATGCTTGACTGTCTAAATTCTTCATGACTAAGGTCAAGAAGTCAGTTTCAATCCTTTCCACCTCATGCTGGGGACATAAATTATCCTTGATCAACGCAACAAACTGATCCCAAGACATGTTATACAACGAGATCTTTCCTGTAGCTTGGATTAGGGACCTCCACCAAGCTAAAGCTTCACCTTTAAAAGATTGTGAAACAAACTTCACAATGTCCTGTTTTGCACAACCACAGTATCCATCTCATCTAGCCATGTCATACAGTCAATGGCTCCTTTCTCTCCTATGAAGTCTCTTGGCTTGCAAGAGACAAAATATTTCTAAGAGCAAGCCTTAACATGTGGCTCCTGTTTAATCACAGTTTGTTTGGATGGAACACTTCTCTGGTTCGATGAGTGACGAGCATCGTCCTTCTTTGACTCATGTGTTTTAGAAGGGGGCTTACTATGAGCCACATATTGAGTCTTAGTGAGGGTACCACTTGATTCCTTGAATTGTCTGTCAAGAGCTCTAGTAACATCATTGTCTATCAATGCTTGAAGATCTGCACCAGCTATGTTTATTCTGGTGGTATCATTTCTCTCCCTGGGGTGACTGTTAATCTCTTCTGATTCAGCCATGTAGCTTGATTGCTACATAAAAATAATGACAATAATTCATTCAGAAATCTTATTATGGAATTGTCATTTTGACAATTCAGTAACCATGGTAAATATAAACCATATTGGTTATTTTGTTAGTTATATTTAGTTAGGATTTTCATTATAATTTATCCTTTATTATAAATCATTAAAGATATTAGGGTGGCACAAAAGGCCTAGTCACAAGGGCAGTTTTAAAATTTAATAGCCATGGTCTTATAAGATCGAGGCATTAAGGTTTGAACATAGTTCATCACCTTTTCTGACAGGGAGTCATAGACTACGACTGTCTTTTGTCTCGTTGGACAATAAATATGGCCCGTAGGCACTTCATCACTAATGGATGTTTAATATATGATCATCTTAATTGATGATTTGAACCCATGATTTATAGATCATTAGGCTAGATAAGGGTTTGGAAAATCCCAATGTAAAGATGACAAGTGTGATTTTATCATATCACTGTTGTTAGGAGTGCTAACATGTTTTCAGATGTTAACAAGGATTTGAATCTTTTAGATAGGTTTTACCATCATGGCCATGTCTAAGATGACATATAGGCTAGGTTATACCTCTTAAGATTCTTTTTTTTATTTAATGGCATATCAACATTAAATTGGAATGATATTTTGATTGATTTCATATGATATATTCATATATATAATGACAAATGAAATTTTAAAATAAAACATTCCTTAAATTGAAAGAGTACATAGATGTCCTAAACGGGACTTTTAAATAAATAACTTGTCCACATAGGGACTAAAAGAAGAAATACGAGTCCTCGCAGGGACTGAATACATAAATAAAATTGTCCACGCAGGGACTTAATTGAAATTAAAAATTACAATACAAATAAATAAGGATTTTAATAATCCCTCTTCTTCTTCCCCTTTATTAGGTCTGCCAAACCCTTAAGTAGTCCCTGGCGGCTTCTGCGCTCCTCCTGAACCTCTCATTCCACCTGGTTCAACCTTTGAAGAATTTCCTGCTGCTGCGGTGGTTGGATCAATGGCGGCTGTGGCGGCTGCTGCTGCGAAGGTTGAGGAGGTGGTGGGTATTGATACCCATATGCTTGTACCCAGACTGGTATGAAGCTGCGAAGGGTCCCTCAGGGTGGAGAGCATTTTAGTTGGCCGCCTCGAGGTATGGGTCGACGGCTGGGGCATTGTAGTAGTTGTAGCCAAGATAAGCTGGCTGCTCAAAAGGTTTATACGCTGCTGCACCGGCGTAAAAAGGAATTGGGTTATCATAACCCATGTGTGGTGGTGGTGGTGCGACTGGCGCAGAGTCGACTTTAGAAACTGGGTTTGAAGGCCTACCCATTTGCGGGTCTTCATACAGTGGCGGGTAGTGGCTGCCACTGGAGTGTTGGGGGGTGCTGAAGTGGAAATCCCCCCTTTGCACGGACATCCGTGCACCTGATCTTCTTCGCCTCGGTGGTTCCGGAGGTAGTTGCTGCTCTAGTGGCGGCGGTGGCGGTGGCGGTGACATGACCGCCTGAAAACACGAATCCTCAGAGGGATCCTGCTGCTGTTGTGGAGGTGGTTCGAAAGGGGGAGTGAACTCCATGTGGTATGTAGCCCACCTTTCAGCAAAACTGTCTGGGCCCCTGTATGGCGAACCATGAAAAGATGATCCGTTAGAAATCTCGATGGGATGCGTCGGCGTCCTAGATGGCAGCATTTCTGGATCTGGATCCTCGTCCATATCCATATCATGGGCTTCAGGAAAGTGGTCTTCTGATCCCAATGGGTTATGGCCCATTGGTTCTTCACTCACGTTCGCCGGGTTGAACCGGCTCTGAAAGTATGGGGTCGGGTCCTGAAAGGCACGGTGTGAACCCGACCGCTGCAACGGGATGAAGGAATGGTGAGAATCATTGGGCTCGTTTTCTGATTGTGGCCCAAAGGAGTTGTGGTACGAGGGCGAAGAGCTAAGTGAGACAGAACGCCTCGCGGGTTCCAAATATGTTCTCCAGTCTTCTTAAGGTGCTTTGGCTCTTCCACCTCTTCCTCTGAAACGTGGCGGCATTGTCTTGTTCCTGCGAAAACAAACAAAAGAAACCAACAAAAGAAAACAATAAGATTAGGATTAGTCCTAAGTCATTAGCCTAGACTCGGAGGTCAAGGAATATGCAACTGTGTCATTGAGATTAAACACAAAAGGCTAGTGTTTAATTCACTCATTGTTGGCTCTGATACCAACCTGTCACACCCCGAGATTTCCACGTATTACCGGTGGGCCCGGTGGGGAGTATCGTGACGTAGTTGATATCATCATGGTCAATTAATCACAGTTTAATGCACAACGAAAGTCTAAAAGTAATTTATACAAACCGAGTTGAAAGTAACATAAAATATTACACAACGGATTGTAAGTGGATCCACAGGCGGATCTAAAATAAAAAGAAATATTGTTCAACAGATTTAAGCATCAAAAGCTTGTAAGACTCTTTGTTTGATACTAGGAGTAGCCAACCCATTACGCGTAGCACCTGCACTTAACCTTTTTGAAAAATACGTCAGTTTACACTGGTAAATACAATTAACTGACTCTTTTGAAAAACATTTATAAAATTGATTTGGATGCACAAAGCATAAGATCTTTTATAACTTGGGACAATTATTTAAAAATAATATTGTATACAGTTTTACATGTTTTTCGTCCATTTAGGACCCGGTTAGAAGAGCCGGATAAGACTAATAGACACACCACTTGGTATAATACCCACAAGAAGTTTCCTTACGAGTGGGGTACCGTTTTACATACCCAACTGTCAGGTGTATGCCTACACCCTGTGCTTAAGTCGTGGCCATTTCTAATGAATGAGCCAAGGATATCCAGGACATGCTCATTAACCCCCCAAAGACATTACATCAAACAAGACAGATTAAAACGGGTTATATAAATATATTAATCACAATCCAATTTAAATAACTACATACCTGACCAAGCGGTATTATTATAATACCGTATCCCAAGCCCGTATAACGGAAAATAAGTTAAAAGTATATACCTAAGCAAAATTATAAATTTCAATCTCAGCCGTATATCAATTAGCAAAAACAGGTAGCTTTTACTGGGCTCCTAATTTGGAACGAAGGTTTTAATAACCTATTAGATTCCTAACGGGTCTTATTTAAGTCTTAACTTAGACCGGTTAGTTTTAATGAAAGGTTTATGGTTCAAAAGGCAAGATTAAGCGAAGACCGGATTAGAATGTGATTCAGACCCAACAAGTATGAAGCCTTGTATAAAATGGGTAAACTAAACACATTCTGGATTTTGAAGTGAAAATGATAAGGTTTGACCCGTTTCGGTTAATTTATGCAAACTAGTTAGATAAACCGTACCAAACGCGAATATGCATAACGGGTAACCAAAAGAGTCATGTACAGGATCCACAAGTTAATATGCTTTAAATATGTTGTGATATCAGTAGGATACCTTCCATTATGCCCAAAACGAATTTAAAACCAAATTAAGCCCCATAAGGATATTTTGGTCATTTTAAAGCTTATAAAAGGGGTTAAATGGTAATATGAGATTCTGGTCTAAAATAATCAGTAAAATTATTTATTTTAACAAGTTACATCAGTAGGGGCATTTTGGTCATTTCACATATGCTATAAAGGTCAAATTTGGAAATCTGAGTTCAAAACTTTTACTTAGTATTAAAGTATAAAAATTTATTCATAACATCAGTAGGTAATAAGTCTTAGGTGCCAAATATGGTTTTAAACCATACTATGCGCCTAAATCGCAAAAAAGTCGGTATTTGACGATATTCGGGTTGATTAAGGAAATATGAGATTTTGATTAGCCTTTCCTATTTAAAATAACTTATTTAATGTATAAAATCAGTAGAAAAAAGGTTTGACATGCAAAGGATGTGCAAAACTCATTTTATTAGCGAAAAGGGCATTATCGTCAATTACCGAGCCTATGCAAGAACTCTATGTTATGATCAGTTTAAAATTTAATAAAAATATCCAAAAATCCCTAAATATTATATTACATCAGGGGGTAGAAAGTTTGGTGTCAAAATTTGGGTTTAAATATGATTTATACTAAAAATGACATTTAATTAATAAAAAGCTTTCATTTTACGATATCGAGCATAACTCTCATTTCATACCATAAAATGATGTCAAATTTTTAGGAAATACTTAAATATTAGTAATAAAGGTATTTGTCCACTCACATTTTCAAAAATCTCGTTTTAATATCCAAAGGGCATAATGGTCCATTTTAAGCATTTAACGGGAACATGCATATGAATCAGATTTCTATGGAACCTTATAGTATAATCTCAGAGGGTTATACTAACATGTAATATGGTCCCAAAGGAACCCTAAGGCATATCTAAAACAAGCTAAATCAGGTCAGAACTGAAAGTCAAAGTAAAAGTCTACTTTTGCGACGTTCGGTTGCGAACCGAGCCTAAACTCAGAATTGTCGGGTTGAACATGCTTAGACATGTTCTTATATTAATTACCAAGTTATTTTAAGTGTTAAAACATGTTCCATAACCTCTGCATTATTAGTTATGAATTAATCTGTGAAAATGGACTCATTTGACTTTTTTATTAAATAGTTTGACCCGACAATTGACCAAGTAAAAGTGATAATCAGTAGGTGCCCTTTTAAGGGTTTATTACCTACATAATTACCAACTCATTGCCACTTTCAATTAGAATAATGGCTGGACCGTTAGTGATTAATCACCAAGTCAAAGCTTAATTACGATGGCTTTGACTTTCGGTCATTAAGCTAATAAAACTTAACTAGAGTAGCTAAGAATGCTTACAAAAACTCTTAGCACGAGATTAGATCTGAGGAAAGCTTCCTAGAGCTCCAAGAGACTTTAGAGAGTGAGCTTTGAATGAAAACTCAATGTGCAAATGAACAATTGAAACAAAGGGGCCTTTATATAGGAATTTTTGTGACACCTGGGTCACTGCGACCATCAAACAAATAACAAACCAATGAAATATTATATTTCATACTTGGGATCTGTATAAATATGTGTATCTTTTGCACATATCATTTCTTGTTCGATTTCGGGCTTTAAATCGCTTTCTGTAAGGTTATACGCGAGCTGATGCGTAAAAATAACCAGTTTAATGCAACGAACACTCCGGAATAGTGAAATAGGCTTAACATACCTTAAATAACCTTTACATAACTTAGAAATAAGTTTCAAAGGCTTTGGTATGGCAAAATCAAGTTAAATCGCTTACAGGGACTAAAGTTGACAAACTGCGAAAGTATGCCAATTTGAACTGTAACAGACATTCCGGAACATGGCCATAAGTTAACCATACCATAAATATGCTTTACATAGCTTAGAAATAGGCTTTGAGGGGTTCGGTGTGCTAAAATAAACTTTTGGCTCATTCAGGGACTAAAAGTGTCAAAAAGTGCATAAGTTTGCACTTTCGCGCATATCTTACGTTCTGAATACATCCGGACGTCCAAAAATTTATGTAAGCACTAAAATATTTTATTTTAGTGTTTGGCATGAGAAAAATCCTTTCGTCGCGCAATTTGGATCGTTTTTCGCGCTTATGCGCATTCCGTCGTAATTAACCGAACATCGCGATCGTACGACCAAACGAACCGATATCCGGGATATTTTTGAGCATGTTTCATGCCCAAAATGTTTAGACATCATTTTAGGGCCTTAAAGTTGACTTAACAAGCCTTAAACATGTCGGAAATGGCCTTAATACACAACGGGGACTGAAATGGAAGCTTTGGAAACTGTTTGCTGATCAGAAGGACCTTAGCGTGACACCTAGCCCCCTTGGCGTCACGCGAGGCCCTTTCAGATCAGAAAAAGTTGTTTAATAATTTGTTAATGGCTTCTAAACACTCCAAAGGCCAATGCCACATGTTAATCCCTGATGTTGGGGGGCCAAACTTGGGTACCAAGGTGTACAACAAGTGTAGGGGCAAGATCAAAGCACGGTATTCGAAGAACGATCCTAACGGTGGTCCATTTGCTATAAATACCCACCTTATGTTTCACTTCTTCCTCACAAAATCAGATCTAAAGTGCTCTAAGTTGAAGCCCTTGCTTCATACCTGAGTTATTTGGATCGAGATTAGCTTGCGGGGACCCTTTGTAAGTGTTCCTTCGTTCTCTTTATTCGTTTTGCGTTAAAAGTCAAACTTTGTTTGACTTTCTGCGTTGACCAGTTTATGGTCAATGCGAAGTTCGTTTGAACTTCATAACGTGAGCGTAATCACGATGGTTATAGTCCCTAGTGACTATACCTACTGATTACCACGTTTTCTAGGCTCAGTGACGAGTCGTAGTTTTGGCCAAAATGCGTGTTATTGTATATTTTGTAACCAAACTACTCTTATAGGTATCAAAACCGTTTGTTTTGATACCAAACCTGTTTTCTAAACTTAGTTAAGCATGTTTTAACATGCTTAGCTCGTCACTTTTAGTTTAGTGCTTATATAGGGTCGTAAGGTAAGCGATCTAAACAATCGCTTATACTTTCGAACCCGACCCGTTTGGTCGATCATTAGGATCCGACCAAACACATTAGGTGACCATAGTATGTAGGGAATAACCTTTCGAGGTTATACCTTATGGTCACGATGTTTAGTTAGTTGTATTATAGGTAGTATATATGCCTTAGGTAAACTACCAAAATACCCTTTTTACGCCAAAATTCATTTTAAGCATATGTAACATAACTTTTGGTATCTAAACTGATTTGGCAACAATATTAGACATATTAAGGCATATATTACTTGTCATAGGACTAGTTAAGCGGTCCGAACGCGTTTTACGCGAACGACGCGTTAAAGTAGCATAAGCTACCTAAACGGGTCGTAATGGGTCGTAAGCACTTAGGTTAGGTTTCATTGTAGTATGTAGGCCTAGTTAAACCATATTACATGACTTCCCCTACTCATTTGGTTTACGAGCCTCATTCTATCCGATCCTCCGATTTAGGTCCAGCATATTAACATAGTTACCTATATTAGGTGCCGTTTGATATCCGTGATCTCTAGCATTGTTTGGTTGTTACTCAAGGACTACTAAGCAATCTCAAGTGAGTACATAGACCCCTCTATTACCATTTTCAAACTGTTTTGGGGTGAAACACATGTGCCTACTTGTTACTTTCGTGCTTTCCATGTTTTCACATCGTATACTTGCTATGTTCATTAGTACATTTATAGTACATGATTTCATTACATTTTATGCTATGTATGTCCATTGTGTGCATACTTAGTACATCGTTTTACATTACATTTCATGCTATGTATGTCCATTGTGTGCATACTTAGTACATCGTTTTACATTACATTTCATGCTATGTATGCCCATTGTGTGCATACTTAGTACATCGTTTTACATTACATTTTATGCTATGTATGTCCATTGTGTGCATACTTAGTACATTACTTTACATTTCTGCTATGTAAGTTTACTTAGCACACTAGACATTGTTTTACATTGCACTTCTGTTGCATATGCTCATCCAGCATATGAACACATTATATTACATTTTGAACTGTTGTAACCATTTGGCTATGTGAACCGTCGTAACCATTTGATTATATGAACTGTTTGTAACTGTTGAACCGTGTGAACCTTTTGTATCTGTTGACATGATTTACATATGACAATAGACATTAGACTATACATAAACATTTCTACAATTGTTAAACATTACATCTTGGTGGTTTGGTTTGAGTAAGTGACTTAGGTAACGAGGCGTGTGTAATATGATACAAGCATGGTGGATACGCCGCTGGTACTTCCTATATATAAGTGCTTGTATGGTATTACATATCGTAGCGTTATTTAAATCATTTCAATTTAAGACATATAACATTTTATACAAATAACATACTTTTCACAAGACACTGTTTTACAAACAAACTCATCTTACATGGTTATTCATTTAACCTTACATTTATTTATACATATCATCTGATTTTATTGTTTTTCAAACGATTTACAAAACAAATCAATTTACAAGGTTCATGACTAAATTTTATTAAACATTTTCTTAAACTTACAAGTCATGAATCCTATTTTCACAAAACCTATGTATCTCACAGGCATTTTTATGCTGACGTACCTATTTTCACATGTGTTTTCAGGAGTTGATGCATAGGACTTATCGAGACATACTTAGGCGGACCTGTGCCTTAGTGACTTAAAACGAGACAAGAACTAGTTAATTTTTGTTATGTACTATTTGTTTCTTGTTTAAAACAATGTAACTCTCTTGTATGAATAATAAAACGAAACTTTGATTGCCATGGATTTGAAACAATTAATTCTGTTACAACACTCCCCGACGTTTCCGCCACGTTTCGTTGTCTCACGTGGTCGGGGTGTGACAGAAAAGTTGGTATCAGAGCCAATGGTTATAGCGAATTAGGTTATTAGTAATGCTTTGACCTAGTCTATAACCTTCCTAGGACCCTAACGCGAGTTTACTTGCGTTTAGTCATAAAACGACACCTTCACCTATCCTTAGGTGATAACCACAATGAGAACACAAAGTTCGAATCCGCTTTGAAAATTTATCATCTGTTTTTGGATGATTGATTACTAGGTTTTGAACCCTCTATTGTAAGGTTTTGAACCCTCTGTTATAAGGTTTTGAACCCCTTTGAATTTTCAAAATCTCGTCAAAGCTTTGGGTCCTAAATAGTGTGAACACGTGCAAACTGGAAGAGTGAATGCTTGTACCCTGGGTTTTCTGTCTAAGGCTAAAGTGTTCGTACAAATCCACATAATCGGACCAGTCACTCTTACCTGGGAACTCTTGGGGTGAGTGTCCACTTATAGGCGAGCATGTCTTCGCGATACATTATAAGGATCTACTTGCTTTGATTCAGCCTGTGTGTGTCGTTTGTTTGCTTCGTGGTTCAAACAAATGACCATCACCCATGATTTTGGTCGGTAATTGTAACATCCTATTCTTGCCCAATGCCATTTCATTTGTTTCCTCTCTTGTTTCCCCTTTTAGAATGCCTCCACGATGCGAAAATTAGGTATCTATTGAAGAGCTGGCAGCTGTCATTACACAGCAAATGACTGCTGCATTCCTGAACATCATTGCTCAATGTAACCAAGCCCTCAACAACAATAATGCCCCCTGCAACTTCAAGACGTTCAACTCGGCTAAGCCATCAAAGTTTTCTGGGTCTCAAGGAGCGAATGCACTTCTGCAATGGTTCGAGAGTCTAGAGAGCACCTTCAGGCGTGTTCAATGTCCAATCGAGCGAAAGGTAGAATTCGCATCTAGTGTCTTTGAGAAACGAGCTTTGACATGGTGGAATGGTGTGATGAGAGATAGGGGTGCCGATGTGGCACTGGCTCAAACGTGGCAAGAGCTTCGAGCTCTGATGATGAAGGAATTCTGTCCTCGTCATGATCAGGGCTTTAGAAAGGGAATTTGACAATCTTAAGCAAGATAGCGGTGAGCATCGAGCCTACATGGACCGTTATGAGGAGTTAAGTCTGTTATGCCCAAACATGGTCACGCCTTTGGATAAGGCAATCGAAAAGTACATTGATGGCCTCCCTGACTCAATACAAGACATTGTGACTGGTAGCAACCCTACTACAGTTAGACAGGCCATTGAGCTATCTGCAACCTTGACTGAATCTCAAATCAGGAAAGGTAAACTTTTTCGAAAGAGTGACAAGAAACCGGTCGAGGAATCGAAACCAATCGAGGAATCAAAGACCATGGATGAACAGACTGGATCCCCTAAGAGGTCAAAGAAGCGAAAGGCTTCTCAGAATTTCGCCGTGGTCGCTCACAATGATCAAGCCGTCCCCAACCAACCAGCTCAACCCCCTGCTAGGAAGCCATACAATGGAACTGCACCCTTGTGCAACCAATTTAGCCTCCATCATCATGCCAATGTAAAGTGCCGCAAATGCCAAACTTGTGGACTTATAGGCCATACAGCAAGAGTCTGCCCAGCTGCAGCTGCACTAAACCAAGCTGGCAACAATCCCGCTCAAGGTCGTTTTCTACCAGGTTCTTGTTTCAACTGTGGCGAGATGGGTCATTTCCGAAGAAATTTCCCAAAGCTTGCTAATGCAAATCCAGCACAGGGATGAGCATCTGACCGACCAGAAGACAACATCGTTTAGAAATAATCACGTCTTATGTATTATTTTCTTTTGTTGTCAAGGTCCATGAAACAGTTGTTATCATTGTTTATAAATAAATCTTTTATTTACATTACAATATATTTATGTGGTTGTATGTATAAAGAACAAATCTCTTACAATACCGACAAGCAAGGAATCGTATTCCTTGAAAAGCAAACTACCCCCAAAATTTTTCCATCTTATGATCTCTTGCGTTTTCCACGAAATTCCTAAGTACCCGTTTCTTCTAAGGAAACGAAGTACAAGGCGCAAGTTACAACACTGGACGAATACCCAAAGTACCACTATAAATCCTTAATAAGGGTACCTAAGGATATTTCCGTAAATCCTAAAATTGTTGTGTTCCTTAATTCGAATATTACGTTTCTTTGAAAACAAAATCGAATTCTTGGGAGATCTTCCTATCTTTTCAGATAGATCCCAGAGGACATTGAAGTCCATCGACTGGTTTCCATATCCATTTTCAATCGATGACAAGTTAATAACAAATTAATAACCGAGTTAAACAACTATGTGATTATGTGCTTATGTGTTCCCTTTTATGTTTTGTATAATCCAAGTTTTGTTATCCAAATCCTCATAGAATCTTCCATATCTTCGTATAAGGGATTCATAGTAGGATATCCAAAGGTACTATATTAAATCCTCAATGGGCTTTTACGTAATAGTAAAGACCCTTGGATTATATTGTACTATTCCATAATTAGAACCCTTGAGTGGTCTAGTTAAACAGATTGATCCAAAAATCTGGTTAGGAATATCATGTGATGAAATAGCTGAAAAGACTCCTTGGTGGTCTAATTAAGAGAGATCATTTGTCGATCTAATTAAAAGGACCCTATGATGGCTTAGTCACACTCATCACAGGTTTAATTTTTCCCCTTCACATTACAAAACAAAATGTGCGGATTGTGCAAGGAATTGCGTAATTATGGATGCATACATAATTATGGAATTTAGTGCACAGAAACCACAACAAGTTTTGTCATGTGCCTAGAGTTAAATATATTCATTTCCGTTTCTGAGGAAGCACCCGTTGAAAATGACTCCGTTTGTTCATTTTCGTTTCTGAAGATTGTCCGTTGAGGAAATGAATATCCGTTTGATTATCCTTTTTCATTTCCATTTCTGATGAAGCAACCGTTGAAAATGACTCCGTTTGTTCATTTTCGTTTCTGAAGATTGTCCGTTGAGGAAATGAATATCCGCTTTATTATCCTTTCCATTTCCAATTCTGAGGAAGCACCCGTTGAAAATGACTCCGTTTGTTCATTTTCGTTTCTGAAGATTGTCCGTTGAGGAAATGAATATCCGTTTGATTATCCTTTCCATTTCCATTTATGAGGAAGCACCCGTTGAAAATGACTCCGTTTGTTCATTTTCGTTTCTGAAGATTGTCCGTTGAGGAAGTGAATATCCGTTTGATTATCCTTTCCATTTCCATTTCCATTTCCATTTCTGAGTAAGCACCCGTTGAAAATGACTCCGTTTGTTCATTTTCTTTTCTGAAGACTGTCCGTTGAGGAAATGAGTATCCGTTTGATTATCCTTTCCATTTCCATTTCTGAGGAAGCACCCTTTGAAAATGACTCCGTTTGTTCATTTTCGTTTCTGAAGATTGTCCGTTGAGGAAATGAATATCCGTTTGATTATCCTTTCCATTTCCATTTCTGAGGAAGCACCCGTTGAAAATGACTCCGTTTGTTCATTTTCATTTCTGAAGGATGTCCATTAAGGAGATGACAGGATTATTCCTTGCTTATCTTTGATGGTTACAAACACAAAGTCATAGACAGAGCCCTACGAATAAATTTCGGGACAAAATTTCCTAAAGTAGGGGAGAGTGTGACACCTGGGTCACTGCGACCATCAAACAAATACCAAACCAATGAAATATTATATTTCATACTTGGGATCTGTATAAATATGTGTATCTTTTGCACATATCATTTCTTGTTCGATTTTGGGCTTTAAATCGCTTTCTGGAAGGTTATACGCGAGCTGATGCGTAAAAATAACCAGTTTAATGCAACGAACACTCCGGAATAGTGAAATAGGCTTAACATACCTTAAATAACCTTTACATAACTTAGAAATAAGTTTCGAAGGCTTTGGTATGGCAAAATCAAGTTAAATCGCTTAAAGGGACTAAAGTTGACAAACTGCGAAAGTATGCCAATTTGAACTGTAACAGAAATTTCGGAACATGGCCATAAGTTAACCATACCATAAATATCCTTTACATATCTTAGAAATAGGCTTTGAGGGGTTCGGTGTGCTAAAATAAACTTTTGGCTCATTCAGTGACTAAAAGTGTCAAAAAGTGCATAAGTTTGCACTTTCGCGCATATCTTACGTTCTGAATACATCCGGACATCCAAAAATTTATGTAAGCACTAAAATATTTTATTTTAGTGTTTGGCATGAGAAAAATCCTTTCGTCGCGCAATTGGGATTGTTTTTCGCGCTTATGCGCATTCCGTCGTAATTAACCGAACATCGCGATCGTACGACCAAACGAACCGACATCCGGGATATTTTTGAGCATGTTTCATGTCCACAATGTTTAGACATCATTTTAGGGACTTAAAGTTGACTTAACGAGCCTTAAACATGTCGGAAATGGCCTTAATACACAACGGGGACTGAAATGGAAGCTTTGGAAACTGTTTGCTGATCAGAAGGACCTTAGCGTGACACCTAGCCCCCTTGGCGTCACGCGAGGCCCTTTCAGATCAGAAAAAGTTGTTTAATCATTTGTTAATGGCTTCTAAACACTCCAAAGGCCAATGCCACATGTTAATCCCTGATGTTGGGGGGCCAAACTTGGGTTCCAAGGTGTGCAACAAGTGTAGGGGCAAGATCAAAGCACGGTATTCGAAGAACGATCCTAACGGTGGTCCATTTCCTATAAATACCCACCTTATGTTTCACTTCTTCCTCAAAAAATCAGATCTAAAGTGCTCTAAGTTGAAGCCCTTGCTTCATACCTGAGTTATTTGGATCGAGATTAGCTTGCGGGGACCCTTTGTAAGTGTTCCTTCGTTCTCTTTATTCGTTTAGCGTTAAAAGTCAAACTTTGTTTGACTTTCTGCGTTGACCAGTTTATGGTCAATGCGAAGTTCGTTTGAACTTCACAACGTGAGCGTAATCACGATGGTTATAGTCCCTAGTGACTATACCTACTGATTACCACATTATCTAGGCTCAGTGACGAGTCGTAGTTTCGGCCAAAATGCGTGTTATTGTGTATTTTGTAACCAAACTACTCTTATAGGTATCAAAACCGTTTGTTTTGATACCAAACCTGTTTTCTAAACTTAGTTAAGAATGTTTTTACATGCTTAGCTCGTCACTTTTAGTTTAGTGCTTATATAGGGTCGTAAGGTAAGCGATCTAAACAATCGCTTATACTTTCGAACCCGACCCGTTTGGTCGATCATTAGGATCTGACCAAACACATTAGGTAACCATAGTATGTAGGGAATAACCTTCCGAGGTTATACCTTATGGCCACGATGTTTAGTTAGTTGTATTATATGTAGTATATATCCTTAGGTAAATTACCAAAATACCCTTTTTACCCCAAAATTCATTTTAAGCATATGTAACATAACTTTTGGTATCTAAACTGATTTGGCAACAATATTAGACATATTAAGGAATATATTACTTGTCATAGGACTAGTTAAGCGGTCCGAACGCGTTTTACGCGAACGACGCGTTAAAGTAGCATAAGCTACCTAAACGGGTCGTAAGCACTTAGGTTAGGTTTCATTGTAGTATGTAGGCCTTGTTAAACCATATTACATGAGTTCCCCTACTCATTTGGTTTACGAGCCTCATTCTATCCGATCCTCCGATTTAGGTCCGGTATATTAACATAGTTACCTATATTAGGTGCCGTTTGATATCCGTGATCTCTAGCATTGTTTGGTTGTTACTCAAGGACTACTAAGCAATCTAAAGTGAGTACATAGACCCCTCTTTTACCGTTTTCAAACTGTTTTGGGGTGAAACACATGTGCCTACTTGTTACTTTCGTGCTTTCCATGTTTTCACATCGTATACTTGCTATGTTCATTAGTACATTTATAGTACATGATTTCATTACATTTTATGCTATGTATGTCCATTGTGTGCATACTTAGTACATCGTTTTACATTACATTTCATGCTATGTATGTCCATTGTGTGCATACTTAGTACATCGTTTTACATTACATTTCATGCTATGTATGCCCATTGTGTGCATACTTAGTACATCGTTTTACATTACATTTTATGCTATGTATGTCCATTATGTGCATACTTAGTACATTACTTTACATTTCTGCTATGTAAGTTTACTTAGCACACTAGACATTGTTTTACATTGCACTTCTGTTGCATATGCTCATCCAGCATATGAACAAATTATATTACATTTTGAACCGTTGTAACCATTTGGCTATGTGAACCGTCGTAACCATTTGATTATATGAACTGTTTGTAACTGTTGAACCGTGTGAACCTTTTGTATCTGTTGACATGATTTACATTTGACAATAGACATTAGACTATACATAAACATTTCTACAATTGTTAAACATTACATCTTGGTGGTTTGGTTTGAGTAAGTGACTTAGGTAACGAGGCGTGTGTAATATGATACAAGCATGGTGGATACGCCGCTGGTACTTCCTATATATAAGTGCTTGTATGGTATTACATATCGTAGCGTTATTTAAATCATTTCAATTTAAGACATATAACATTTTATACAAATAACATACTTTTCACATGACATTGTTTTACAAACAAACTCATCTTACATGGTTATTCATTTAACCTTACATTTATTTATACATATCATCTGATTTTATTGTTTTTCAAACGATTTACAAAACAAATCAATTTACAAGGTTCATGACTAAATTTTATTAAACATTTTCTTAAACTTACAAGTCATGAATCCTATTTTCACAAAACCTATGTATCTCACAGGAATTTTTATGCTGACGTACCTATTTTCACATGTGTTTTCAGGAGTTGATGCATAGGACTTATCGAGACATACTTAGGCGGACCTGTGCCTTAGTGACTTAAAACGAGACAAGAACTAGTTAATTTTTGTTATGTACTCTTTGTTTCTTGTTTAAAACAATGTAACTCTCTTGTATGAATAATAAAACGAAACTTTGATTGCCATGGATTTGAAACAATTAATTCTGGTACAACACTCCCTGACGTTTCCACCACGTTTCGTTGTCTCACGTGGTCGGGGTGTGACAATTTTGAGTCTCCAAGATCAATCCATATGTCCCTATGTTGCTACCAGATGTTCCCATGTGTCCCTAGTGCATGAAAACCCATTTGCTTAGTCCCTGGTATCGAAATAAGCCATGCAATGGCGGTGTAACATGCTGCAACATGCGGCTGTCCTTTTTTCTGTTACTGGCACTTTTACGCGGGCCGCGTAAGACTTATAGAAAGTCTACACGGGCCGCGACAATGGGAGAATCCGGTAATAAGTTTTCAAACTTTGCATTTTCAGTTCTTGGTCCATAATAAGTTTAAATAACTTTCTTTTATTGCACTTATGACCCCCAAAGTTAACTATTAAGGGCCTTGGGTCATATATTAACTCCGTTAAGCTCCCGGTTAGTTGTAAGATCACCTGAAAAGTCTTGTTTTCATCGAAACTCTATGAAATTAATATCCAATATTCTTGACAGCAAGATATATAAATATTAAAATGTTTTTGGGATCGTTAAAAGGTCACTCAGAGGTAACTTTTAACATGTTGACACTTTTAACCCCTATGCTTCGTAAAATCCTTATTTCAAGCACAAACGACTTTTTATGTCCGTCAATTTATTCGTTAAAGAATACGAACGTCGTGTGAGGTCAATCAGAGGCATAAGATTGGCATGTTGACACTTTGGATCCTTTTACTTACATATTTACATTGTTTGACAATTTTAGTCCCTCGAAATCAATTCATTACACATTTAACCTTCATGACATGTGTCATTATTATATTGGACATGATTTTGAGAGGTGTTACAGTTCGGCAGAGCATCAATCAGCTTTTCATTAACCTCTTCATCAGTCTTTTCAATACCGAATCTTTCTAGCTCAACCTTCAAGTGACAGAAACATTCAATCATCTGCTTAACCCCTTCACCTTTCATACAGCTGAAATAGTCAAATTCCTTTTTAAGTAACGATTTTTTTGTTTTTAACTATTTTGTCCCCACCAGTACATTTCTTTTTCAAAGATTCCCACAACCCTTTAGTTGTATTATCATATCGAAGCAATGATATGATGTCGTCTCGAACCGATTGGTGATTAAGAGCAATCCCACACTGTTCAGCAGCAAAATTCTCCTGATCGGTTTTTCCCAAAGTTGTAAATGGGTTTCTTTCTACTTGTGGTGTTACAGGAAGAGTATACCCAGTCTCCAAATATTTCCAACTCTCGTATACGTAAGCCTTTAGCCAATTGATAAATCTCGGAGCCCATCAATTGTATTCCTCGATGTTCATAAGTTTCAGTGGTTTTTGGTAATTTCCATACGCGTTGTCGACGTTTAGTGTCTCGGAAATCACACTTGAAACGTTCATCGGGTTGGAAGTAGACGCCGGTTCCGATGTGGTGAAAGCATCGTAAACCTCATTGTAAAACTCGTCAGACATGATTACCGTCTTTGAAAGTACCCGGAGAATTCAAAGAAAGTCAAACACTTTTGAAAACAAACTAAACACAATACTGATCCGGATGGCCGTGGTCCGGATGGACAGTATCTCCGAATGGAGTTTATCCTGATGGACAAGATTTCTGAATGAACTTTATCCGGATGGACTGATCCGGGTGGACAAGATCTCCGGATGGGCTTTATCTGGATGAACAAATTCTCCGGATGGACAATAAACGTCTATCCGTCCGAATGGACACTGAAATTGTACGGATGAACAAAATTTTGAACACTTTTTCAACTTAGAAAGTCTATCCGTCCGGATGAGCTAGTCTATCCGTCCAGATGGATGACGATGTCAGCAAACTTAGTTTTGAAGTTCATGGTTTTTCACTGATTTTAGTGTGTTTTGGTTAGAATTATGATCTGAAAGTTTAAATGATTGATCAAAAACACATTTCGCACATTATGTCCAAAATTTAGGTGAATTTGTCCATGAATTCAGTGTCCAATTTGTGTTTTTGTATGAGAAAGTCAAGAAAAATGAGAAGTGAGTAGAAGCAGAGAAGTGTAGATCAAAATCGGTAAGAATCTGGTGTAGATCTCTGATATCTTGTGATAATCTTCTCCGAATCCGGCCTCCAAGCTCTGATACCACTTGTAAGGACCGTAAGTTTGGGACTTCGAACGCTCAGACCGGATCTTAACACCTACTGACGTGTGCGGAATCCATGAAAGTTGTAGAGAGAATAACACAGAAGATACCGTTAAACACCATTCTCATTGATATCTGAACAATTACAACACCTGGAGAAATTTTGACAGGGCTTTGCCTAGGTTGCACAAAGTTCATTCCTAAACTAAGACCCAAGCTCCTCTATTTATAGAGGCTGCCCATCAAGATGAAACCATCTATACCCCATCCGCCCGGATGGGGTCTGTCCATCCGTCCAGATGGACTCCATCCCTCTGGATGGACTCCATCCGTCTGGATGGACAGTTACACATTACATTACCTACGTTTCATCCTGGAAAACATACAAAACATATAATAAACATTACAAAGACAGTAAACAAGATAAACAAAGAATCAATACAGACGAAAGCTACAAACATAGTGCATTCACACAATGATTGATATTTTTGCATTCTTATCAATAAAACACACGATTTTATTGATTGCAAAAATTTTTGGATGTGTAAATATGGTTCATATTCAAAAGTACGAGAATTGGCAGACTTTCGCAGTTTGTCGCAAATAGTCCATGAGCTCGAATAAGCATGTTTTTGCCATACCGAACCCTTCAAAACTTATTTCTAAGTTATGTAAAGGGTATTTAATGTATGTTTAGCTCATGTCATTGTTCCAGAGTGTATGTTGCGTTAAACTAATTACGTTTTGTGTAACAGTTTACGAATTACTTCCAAAAAAGCTTTGAGAGTTTGAAATTGTACATGGACTAAAATGTGCAAATGTCACATTTAATAGCACAATCCTGGAAATAAAACAAAAGGTTTCATTGAATACGAAATTGTTTGAAATTGTACAACGATTGAAAAGGCACAAATGTCACAGTCTCCCCTACTTTAGGAAATTTCGTCCAGAAATTTAATTAGAGGAAACTTGTGAGAATGTGGATGTTTTGCTTTCAATTGATCCTCCATTCCTTAAGTAAAACTCTAGGCTGCGTTTGGATTTCCAGCGAACTTTGTCAATCGTATTCGTCTGTTGTTTCTAGGAATGAGTTCAGATCTGATGATTTAAACTTCATTCCAACAGACAAGTGCCTGACATTTTCGATTGTACCGAGCCTCAAGAGAGCCATGTAAATGTCAAAGTGGTATTCTTGTTGTAGCAAAATTCGAAGAGGGTGTAAACTTGGAAAAAATGGAGTTTCGAATACCAGATGGAAGAATGTATATAGAGGATTCCTTTGAAGACTATTATAGGAAACTTGTGTATGTGTTAATTGTTGGAGTTAGAAAGAGTAAGATAAAACAACATTAGTCATGGTCCAGAATTTCTAGTAACTTGAATAATGCCACGCTTGCAATGTAAGAAGGAATACTTATATATAGGAAGTAACAGCGGCATATCCACCATGCACTTATTACATTGTTCCCGTTTCGTTGTTCTTATTACTATAGGTTCTTACACATGACAAAACTTCCTATGGTTTTCTATGCACCGAATTTTATAATTATGTGTGCACCCATAATTACTCAATTCTTTGCATAGTCCGCATAATTCATTTTGTGATGTGTGGGGAAAAATCAAATAAATAAACATCTGATGACTTGTCTAGACCACCAAAGGGTCTCTTTAACTAGATCGACAAACGATCTCTTTAACTTTGAATAAAAAATTGTTTTGGAATAGTATTGGAATCCAAGGGTTTAACTATTTACATAGGAAACCCCATTAAGGATATAGGATAATACTTTGGGATCCAGAGATCTAACTATTTGCATAGGAGTCATGGATTTGGGATTTGTGTTTTGTTTCAACGTCAAAATGTCTTGAACAATGTAAGCATGTCATGAAAAATGTTTTGAAAACTATGTACTAGGTATGCTAGGTCAAAATACGAAGCAAAATGTCTTTGAAATAATGTACTAGGTATGCTAGGTAAACATACGAAGCAAAATGTCTTTGAAATAATGTGCTAGGTATGCTAGGTAAACATACGAAGCAAAATGTCTTTGAAAACCATGTACTATGTGTACTAGAGAATCAAAGTATGTGTAATGTCATGAAAATAAGAAAGTAACGATAGGCCTATTGACATATTGCATAAAACCAATAAAGGACTTATGAAAGTACCCTTAGGTATCCAAGCAAGGATTTAAAGTGGTACTTCGAGTATCCATTATGAGTTATAACTTGTACCTTGTACTTCGTTCTTTATAAGAAACATGTACATAGGATTTTTGTGGAGATCACGAGCGATCACAAAAATGGATGAAACCACGTGAGTAGCTTGATTTGCAAGGAACAATATCCTTGATGTCGGTATTGTAGCGGTATGTCACACGTACATGTAACCACATTGGTTTTGTAAATAAAATTGGAATAACAAGTTTATTTATAGAACAACCAAAGTGTTTTCAAGGTTCTTCGAAAATAAATAGAAAACATAAAAGTTTAAGTGTTTATTTAGACATAAGCACAAGCCTTGATGTTGCAAGTGTTAATCTTGTGCCCATACATTGAGTCGTCATTTGCCAGCCAGGTCAACTGAAGTGACTAGGACAACCACAATTGTAGCAGATTCCATGTGGGTAGTTAGGACAAACAGGTATCACATGAGGAGTTGCGATAAGTTGAGTAGGAACTGCCATAGCTTGGTTTGGCGTAGCAGCTAAATGACAGACAGTAGTTGTATGACCAAAACGTCCACAGTTTGAACATTTTCGGCGACGGACACTGGCTTAGTGATGAAGGTTACATTGATTGCACAGAGACGCTTTTCCTTGCTTCTTAGCGGGTGGTGGGGCCACCTGGCTAGGTCCTACTTGATTAAGTGGAATTGGAGCAATCACTATAAGATTCTTTGAAGCTTTACGCTTCCTTAATTTTTTTAAAGGCTTGGCTTTTATCTTCCTTGGTGCCTCGTGAGTAGTTTTATAATCAAGACTTGATATAGCTACAGCTAACTCAATGGTCCCACCAAGTATTACGCCTATTTGTTGGGTGATTGAAGTAGCCAGTTCAGACCTTTGAGTATTGCTGCGATGAGGAGGCATACTAAAAGAGAGGGGGGAAATATGAGAGAAAACGAATTAGATCGATAAGGAAAAGTCAAAACTGAATGTTAAAATATCGACGAAGCATAAGGATTGTGATGGTTTGTTCGTTACTTAAAACAAACAAACAACACAGTGGCTAATCAAAGTAAAAGGGTCTTTATAATGTATCGCGAAGACATGCTTTACCCTATAAGTGGACACTCTGTGACATCTGTGCTTGTAATCATTGTATAAACCTTAATCAGTTCAGTTATCAATGAAGCAAAGTTATTTGATCCCAATTTTTGTTTATTTATGTTTGACATTTTGCATGTTTTGGTTTTTATTCAATTTCAAACTCTATATCGTTTTCTAGAGAGTTATAGGCAAACCGATGCATAAACGTAACCAGTTTAACGCAACAAACACTCCGGAACATCAATTTATGCTTAAAATACCTTAAATAACCTTTACAAAACTTAGAAATAAGTTTTGAAGGCTTTGGTGTGGCAAAATCAAGTTTATTCGCTTACAGGGACTAATTTCGACAAACTGCGAAACTATGCCGATTCGTACTGTAACGGATATTCCGGAACTTGATCATAAGTTAAACATACTCTAAATATCCTTTATATAGCTTGGAAATAGGCTTTGAGGGGTTCGGTGTGCAAAAATAAACTTTTTGGTCATTCAGGGACTAAAAGCGTCAAAAAGTGCATAAGTTTGCATTTTCGCGCATAACTTACGTTCTGAACACATCCGGACATCCAAAAATTTATGTAATCATTAAAATATTTTATTTTTGTGATTGGCATGATAAAATTCCATTGGTCGCGTAATTTGGATCGTTTTTCGCATCCGTTCATGTTTAGTCGTAATTAACCGAATCACGTGATCGTACAACCAAACGAACCGACATCCGACATATTTTCAAGCATGTTTCATGTCCCCTATACTTAGGCATCATCGTAGAGCCTTGAAAATGGCTTAACGGGCCTTAAACGCTTGGAAAAGGGACTTAAAAGCATGCAGGGACTGAAACTGCAAATTTGAAACTTGTTGCTGATATCCCTGGCGGTCGCGTGCCGCGTAGGATCTGTCTGGCTCGTACACGGGGCGCGAGCGACCCCCAGATCAGCAGAAGTTGTTTCCAGCTTGTTCCAGCTTTTCCCCATGGTTGCAAATGGTATTTATCAAGTCTATGGGCTGTTTTGGGGCGCCCATGGTATTCTAAATCAGGGGGTGCACTTGTACGGCTCAGATCGAAGCTCGTTTATCGAGGAATGATCTTAACGGTTGCCCGAAAACTATAAATACCCCCAAGTTTTTCAATCCAAGCTCACACTTTGATCTGATTTCTCTAAGTTGGAGCTTAAAAACCTTCATACCTGAGAAATTTTGGATCAAATCTCCATTGCTTGGACCTCTTGTAAGCTTCTTTCGTTCTTTTATGCGTTTTTAAGCGTGAAAGTCAAACAATGCTTGACTTTCTGCTTTGTCCAGTCAATGGCCAACACGAAGTTCGTTTGAACTTCGCAACGTGAGCGTAATCACGATGGTCATAGTCCTTTGTGACTATACCTACTGATTACCATGTTATTTAGGCATAGTGACGAGTCATAGTTTCGGTCAAATTGCACGTTTATGCGTATTTTGCAACCAAACTATTCTTGGGTATCAAAACCCTTTGTTTTGATATCAAACTTGTTTCCTAACCTCATTAAACATGTTTTAGCATGTTTAACTCGTCACTTTTAGTTTAGTGCTTATATAGGGTCGTAAAGATAAGCGGTCTAAACAACCGCTTAGACTTTCGAACCCGACCCGTTTGGTCGATCATTAGGATCCGACCAAACAAACAAACTTGTGACCATAGTTGTATTGGGAATAACCTTCCGAGGTTATACCTTATGGTCACTACGTTTAGTTAGTTATATGATAGGTAGTTTATATGCCTTAGGAAAAATGACCAAAATGCCCTTTTTAAGCATAAATTCGTTTTAAGCATATGTAACCTAAATTTTGAAATCTAAACTGATTAGGCAACATTATTAGACATGTTAAGGCATATAATACTTGTCATAGGACTAGTTAGGCGGTCCGAACGCGTTTTACGTGAACGAATCGTTAAAGTAGCGTAAGCTACCTAAACGAGTCGTAATGGGTCGTAAGCACTTAGGATAGGTTCCGTTTTAGAATGTAGGCTTTGTTAAACCATATTACATGAGTTCCTATACTCATTTGGTTTACGAAACCTCATTTTATCCGATCCTCCGATTTAGGTCCGTTTATTAACGTAGTTACCTATATTAGGTGCCGTTTGATTCCGTGATCTTTCTTGCTTTGCTTGGTTATTATCCAAAGACTATTGAGCAATCTCAAGTGAGTACATAGTCCCCTCTTTTAATGTTTTTCAAACATTTTGGGGTGAAACACATGTGCCTGCTTGTTACTTTCGTGCTTTTCAGGCTTTTATAACATATACTTGCTATGTTCATTAGTACACATATAGTACATGATTTCATCCATGTTTTTGCTATGTATGTTCATTTATTGCATACTTAGTACATTGTTTTACATCACATGCTATGTATGTTCATTTAGTGCATACTTAGTACATTGTTTTACATCACATGCTATGTATGTTCATTTATTGCATACTTAGTACATTGTTTTACATCACATGCTATGTATGTTCATTTATTTCATACTTAGTACATTGTTTTAAATCACACGCTACGTATGTTCATTTATTGCATACTTAGTACATTGTTTCATACTTAGTACATTGTTTTCACATAACATCCTTACATTTTGGTATGACATTTGGTTTGTGTAAGTGGGACAAAAATACATTCATTAACATTGATCACGCCGCTTGGTAGTAAGTAATGGTACCATAGGAATTGACAACTCCCGTTCCTTAAATCATAGGTTTGTTTGGGTGGAAGGAATGACTGAATCCAATATACATAATTCAGAAAAACCTTTAATTTGTTTAAGGGTTTGTCGCCACAGTCGCACGGATTGAATGTATGCAGTTTAACAATACCGCATAGATGTTTGTATCAGTATAGCATGCTGTTATTTTACAAAACATAACTTTGATTTAAACTATGCTTTATTTCAATACCTTGTTTTGTGCATTTTACCTATGATTTAGTTGATATATTTCACTTGCCATACATGACATTTGAGTACACATTACATGATTTACATTGGACAATAGACATTGTTTACACATAAACATCTTGACATTTGGTTACACATTACATGATTTACATTTGACAAATAGACATTGTTTACACATAAACATTTTTGACATTAGTTTAAACAAGTACATTTTGTTGGTTTGTTTGGGTAAGTGTTTTAAATAACAAGGCGTGTGTAATATGATAAAAGCATGGTGGATACGCCGATGGTACTTCCTATATATAAGTGCTTTTATAATATTGCATATCGTGGCGTTATTTAAACCATTTCAGTTTAGACATATTACATTTTACAAAAATAACATATCTTCACAAAGACATTGTTTTATAAACAGTTTATTTTATACAACTCATTTTACTTGGTTACTTATTTAACCATACACCTTTCTTTTATATCATCTGTTTTCTTATCTATTTTCCTATGATTTATAAAAGAAAACACTTAACAAGATTCATGGCTAACTTTTATTAAACATCTCTTTAAACTTAAGTCATGAATCCTATTTTAACAAAACCTATGTATCTCACAGACATTTTTATGCTGACGTACCTATTTTCACATGTGTTTTCAGGAGCTGATGCGTAGGAATGATTAAGATACACTTAGGCGGACCTGTGCCTTAGTGACATAAAATGAAGCTAGACTAGTTAAATAATGTTATCGACTCTCGTTTCCTTGTTTGTTTTAAGACAATGTAGCCAATGTTTATAAATAAAAATAAAACTTTAATTACCATGGTTGTGAAACAATAATTCTGTTGCTACACTCCCCGACGTTTCCGCTGCGGTTTGTTGTTTTACGCAGTCGGGGTGTGACAGAAGAGTTGGTATCAGAGGCAATGGTTATAGGGAATTAGGTTATTAGTAATGCTTCGACCTAGACTATAACTTTTCTAGGACCCTAACACAAGTTATCTTGTGTTCAGATCTTAAAACATGCACTTCACCTATCCTTAGGTGATTACCAAAACAAGAACTCAATTTTTTCCAAAACGATTTTTGAAAATCAATCATCTGTTTTTAAATGATTTGTTACAAGGTTTTGAACCCTCCAATTTTTTTTTTTCAAAATGACTTTGAAAAATTTAATCATCCGTTTTTGAATGATTCTTTTGGCCTTGTGCCTTCTAAGTTTCCAAATTCTCGTCAAAGTTTTGGGTCTAAATAATGTGAACACGTGCAATCTGGAAGAGTGGATGCATGTGTCTCGAGTTTTCTGTCTAGGCTAGAGTGTTCGTACAAATCCACATAATCGGACCAGTCACTCTTACCTGGGAACTCTTGGGGTGAGTGTCCACTTATAGGCTAAAGCATGTCTTCGCGATAGGTTATTTTGACCCATTTACTTTGATTAGTCACTATGTGTCGTTTGTCTGCTTTGTATGAACAAATGACCACGATCCATGCTCTTTGTCGATTTATGTATCATTTCCTTTTTCATCTAATCATCTCACTCGTTTTCTCTCATGTTTCCTCTTTTAGAATGCCTCCTCGACGCGAAAATCCGATACCTAATGCCGAAATGGCAGCAATCGTTGCGCAGCAAATGGCTGCTGTACTCCCAGACATTGTTGCACAAGTTAACCAAGCCAACAACAACAATAATGCTCCATGTAACTTCAAAAGTTTCAACTCAGTTAAACCACTCAAGTTTAGTGGTTCTGAGGGAGCAACTGGGCTCCTCCAGTGGTTCGAGAGCATCGAGAGTACGTTTCGTCATGTTCAGTGTCCTGATAATCGCAAAGTCGAGTTTGCCTCTAGCGTATTTCAAAAGAGGGCTCTTACATGGTGGAATGGAGTTATGAGAGACCGTGGTGCTGAGGTTGCTTTAGCACAGACCTGGGCAGAGCTTAGGGCTCTTATGATGAGGGAATGCTATCCTCGTCATGAACTAAGGGCTTTAGAAAGGAGTTTGATGATTTGAAGCAGGATAGTGGTGAACACCAGGCTTATACCGACAGATACGAGGAGCTGAGTTTGTTATGCCCTACAATGGTTACCCCACTCGGGAAAGCTATCGAGAGATATGTTGATGGCTTACCTGACTCCGTACAAGACATCTTCATTAGTAGTAACCCTACCACAGTTCGTCAGGCAATCGAGTTAGCTGCGACTTTGACTGAATCGCAGATTAGAAAGGGGAAGCTTCACAGGAAGGGTGACAAGGGTAAGAAACAGTCGTCTGATAAAGGTGAAAACAAGAAAGGAAAGAAATCTGGTTCTTCGAAAGGGTCTAGGAAGCGCAAGGCTTCTCAGAATTTCGCTGTTACTGCTCAAGTCAACCAGGCAACTCCCAATCAGACTGCACCACCACCAGCAAAGAAACGGTATGCGGGGAATGCACCGTTGTGCAACAGATGTAATAGCCACCATCAACCGCAAGTTCAGTGTCGTTTCTGTGCTAACTGTGGGAAGTCGGGTCATCTTGTCGATGTTTTTCCTTTGCTCCCAATCAGGCCGCACGTAACCCAGCTCAGCAGGCTGCTCAACAACAGGCTCAAGCTGCACGACCTCACTACCCTCCTGGTTCGTGCTACAACTGCGGGGATCTGACCCACTACCGTAATAAGTGTCCAAGGTTGGTGAATGCAAACCAAGCTCAGGCTCATGGACGAGTCTACAACATGAATACTAACAAAGCACGTGTAGACAATGAGGTGGTCAACGGTACGTTCTTTGTTAATAATCAGCCTGCATCTGTTCTTTTTTATTCGGGTGCCGATAAGAGTTTTGTGTCATTATCTTTTGAGCCTTTGCTGTGCATGTCTAGAACAAAACTAGGAAAGCCCTTGACAGTAGAGGTAGCTAGTGGTGAACCCATTGTTCTCAATTCTGTTCTTCGTAACTGCCAATTGAACCTTAATAATCTTTTTCCTATCGACTTCACACCGATGCAACTTGGAAGCTTCGACATTATAGTGGGAATGGATTGGTTAGCCAAGTATCACGCAGAGGTAGTTTGTTTTGAGAAGATTTTTCATGTGCCGCTTTCATCAGGTAAGATCCTAGACGTTCGTGGTGAGAAACCTGCTAGTAGCCTTAAACTCATGTCTTGTACTCAAGCTCGGAAGTATCTGCGAAAGAACTATGTGGCCTTCTTGGCACATGTTGTAGCAGATAAAGGCAAGGGTAAGTCCATTCAAGATATCCATATTGTTAGGGATTATCCTGAATTGTTTCCTGAAGAATTACCTGGTTTACCCCCCAGCACGCCAAGTCGAGTTTCGTATTCCCCTTATACTTGGTGCAAACCTTATTGCCAGATCTCCATATCGTCTTGCACCGTCTGAGATGCAAGAGTTATCTAAGCAGCTTCAAGAGCTTTCTGACAATGGTTTTATTCGTCCTAGCTTTTCACCTTGGGGTGCTCCCGTTCTTTTTGTCAAGAAGAAGGATGGATCTTTCAGGATGTGCATCGATTATCGTGAGCTTAACAAGCTTACCATCAAGAATCGATATCCCCTACCTTGCATTGATGATCTCTTTGATCAATTACAGGGTGCTTCTTATTTTTCAAAGATTGATCTACGTTCTAGATATCATCAACTTCGTGTGCATGAAGAAGATATTCCCAAGACGGCTTTCCGCACTCGATATGGGCATTATGAGTTCACTGTTATGCCATTCGGTTTGACTAATGCTCCTGCTGTTTTCATGGACTTGATGAATAGGGTTTGTAAGAATTATTTGGATAAGTTCATCATCGTTTTCATTGATGACATCTTGATTTATTCTAAGATGCGAGCTGATCATGAGCAGCATCTTCGTCTTACTCTGGAACTCCTAAAGAAAGAGCAACTTTTCGCCAAATTCTCCAAGTGCGAATTTTGGCTTAAGGAATTTCAATTTTTGGGACATATCGTCAACGAACAAGGTATTCATGTAGATCCCTCCAAGATCAGTACGATTAAGGATTGGGATACGCCTACTACTCCTACTTAAGTTCGTTCAGTTCTTGGTCTCAAGGGTTATTACCGCCACGTCATTGAAAACTTCTCGAAGATTGGAGTTCCTCTAACTGCTCTAACTCAGAAGAATAAACCCTTTGAATGGGGTTCTAAACAGGAAGAAGCATTTCAGACCTTGAAGCAGAAGTTTTGTGATGCGCCTATTCTATCTTTGCCTGAGGGAAATGATGATTTCGTCGTGTATTGTGATGCATCAAATTTAGGTCTTGGCTGTGTTCTCATGCAAAGGAACAAAGTCATAGCATATACATCCAGACAGTGGAAGATACACGAGAAAAACTACACCACTCATGATCTTGAGTTAGGTGCAGTTGTTTTCGCTCTCAAAATCTGGAGACACTATTTGTATGGTACGAAATGTGTGGTTTTCACTGACCACAAAAGTCTTCAGCACATCTTCAATCAGAAAGAACTCAACATGAGGCAACGACGTTGGGTTGAACTTCTAAACGACTATGATTGCGAAATTCGCTACCATCCTGGTAAGGGGAATGTCGTGGCTGACGCATTAAGTTGTAAGGAGCGTGTTAAGCTTCATTGTGTTCAGGTTCGATCTGATATTCAAACCCGCATCTCTCAGGCTCAACACACTTGTGTCTCGCAAGACTTGATGGGTAAGGAATTACCCTATCACATTAAGCCTGATCTGGAACTGAAAGACAATGGATCATATTATTTCATGGACCATTTGTGGGTCCCAAGTCAAGACAATCTTCGCACCTTGCTTATGGATGAAGCTCATAAGTCTCGTTATTCTATTCATCCTGGTGCAGACAAAATGTATACGGATCTTCGTGCTTAGTATTGGTGGCCTGGTATGAAGAAAGACATTGCCTTGTATGTATCCAAATGCCTTACTTGTATTAAGGTAAAGGCTGAATATCAACATCCTTCTGGTTTATTGGAGCAACCAGAGATTCCAGTTTGTAAATGGGAAAACATTGCAATGGATCTTATTACCAAACTTCCGTGCACAAAGAGAGGTCATGACGCCATCTGGGTAGTTGTTGATCGTCTAACAAAGTCAGCACATTTCTTGCCGATCCGTGAGGATCTATCTGCTGACAAGCTGGCTAAAATTTATGTGGATGAAATTGTATCTAGACATGGTGTTCCTTTGAACATTATTTCTGACAGAGATGCTCGATTCTCATCTCGTTTTTGGAGAACCACGCAATCTGCTATGGGAACCCAACTTAATTTGAGCACAACTTATCATCCGTAATCTGATGGTCAATCTGAAAGAACAATCCAGACTTTGGAGGATATGCTTAGAGCTTGTGTGATCGATTTTGGTGGTAGTTGGGATTCGTATCTTCCGTTGATTGAATTCTCCTACATCAACAGTTATCACTCCAGCATCAACATGGCTCCTTTCGAGGCTTTATTTGGTTAAAAATGTCGTTCACCAGTCTGCTGGAATGAGATCGGTGAGGCTCAGCTTACTGGACCTGACCTCATTCTAGAGACAAAAGATAAGGTTAAGAAAGTTCGCGATAACCTTTAGACAGCTTGAAGCAGTCAAAAGAGTTACACGGATTGACGACGCAAGCCCTTGGAATTTCAAGTCGGTGATCGCGTTCTACTCAAGGTTTCACCTTGGAAAGGTGCGATCAGATTTGGAAAGACAGGAAAACTTGCACCTAGATATGTTGGACCATTCAAGATCGTCGAAAGAATCGGTAAGGTAGCCTACAGACTTGAGTTACCTCCTGAACTTGGAAATGTTCATCCAACCTTTCACGTGTCCAATCTCAAGAAGTGTTTAGCTGATGAGAACCTCCACATACCACTGGACGAAATTCGTGTTGATAACACGATGCATTTTGTTGAGAAACCTGTGGAAATCATTGACCGTGAAGTCAAATGGCTCAAACGCAAGCGCATTCCACTTGTCAAAGTTTGCTGGGAATCTAAACATGGACCAGAATTTACTTGGGAATGTGAAGATCAAATGAAGGCAAAATATCCACATCTTTTCTCAGAAGTTTCCTCCAAATAAATTTCGGGACGAAATTTCCACAAGTAGGGGAGACTGTGACATCTGTGCTTATAATCATTGTATAAACCTTAATCAGTTCAGTTATCAATGAAGCAATGTTATTTGATCCCAATTTTTGTTTATTTATGTTTGACATTTTGCATGTTTTGGTTTTTATTCAATTTCAAACTCTATATCGTTTTCTAGAGAGTTATACGCAAACCGATGCGTAAACGTAATCAGTTTAATGCGAAAAACAATTCGGAACATCAATTTATGCTTAACATACCTTAAATAACCTTTACATAAATTAGAAATAAGTTTTGAAGGCTTTGGTGTGGCAAAATCAAGTTTATTCGCTTACAGGGACTAATTTTGACAAACTGTGAAAGTATGCCGATTCGTACTGTAACGGATATTCCAGAACTTGATCATAAGTTAAACATACCCTAAATATCCTTTATATAGCTTGGAAATAGGCTTTGAGGGGTTCGGTGTGCAAAAATAAACTTTTTGGTCATTCAGGGACTAAAAGCGTCAAAAAGTGCATAAGTTTGCATTTTCGCGCATAACTTACGTTCTGAACATATCCGGACATCCAAAAATTTATGTAATCATTAAAATATTTTATTTTTGTGATTGGCATGATAAAATTCCATTCGTCGCGTAATTTGGATCGTTTTTCGCGTCCGTTCATGTTTCGTCGTAATTAACCGAATAACGTGATCGTACGACCAAACGAACCGACATCCGACATATTTTCAAGCATGTTTCATGTCCCCTATACTTAGGCATCATTGTAGAGCCTTGAAAATGGCTGAATGGGCCTTAAACGCTTGGAAAAGGGCCTTAAAAGCATGCAGGGACTGAAACTGCAAATTTGAAACTTGTTGCTGATATCCCAGGCGGTCGCGGGCCGCGTAAGATCTGTCTGGCTCGTACGCGGGGCGCGAGCAACCCCCAGATCAGCAAAAGTATTTTCCAGCTTGTTCCAGCTGTTCCCCATGGTTGCAAATGGTTTTTTATCAAGTCTATGGGCTGTTTTGGGGCGCCCATGGTATTCTAAATCAGGGGGTGCACTTGTATGGCTCAGATCGAAGCTCGTTTATCGAGGAATGATCTTAACGATTGCCCGAAAACTATAAATACCCCCAAGTTTTTCAATCCAAGCTCACACTTTGATCTGATTTCACTAAGTTGGAGCTTAAAAACCTTCATACCTGAGAAATTTTGGATCAAATCTCCATTGCTTGGACCTCTTGTAAGCTTCTTTCGTTCTTTTATGCGTTTTTAAGCATGAAAGGCAAACAGTGTTTGACTTTTTGCTTTGACCAGTCAATGGTCAACACGAAGTTCATTTGAACTTCGCAACGTGAGCGTAATCACGATGGTCATAGTCCTTTGTGACTATACCTACTGATTACCACGTTATTTAGGCATAGTGACGAGTCATAGTTTCGGTCAAGTTGCGCGTTTATGCGTATTTTGCAACCAAACTATTCTTGGGTATAAAAACCCTTAGTTTTGATATCAAACCTGTTTTCTAACCTCGTTAAACATGTTTTAGCATGTTTAACTCGTCACTTTTAGTTTAGTGCTTATATAGGGTCGTAAAGATAAGCGGTCTAAACAACCGCTTAGACTTTCAAACCCGACCCGTTTGGTCGATCATTAGGATCCGACCAAACATAATTGTGACCATACTTGTATAGGGAATAACCTTCCGAGGTTATACCTTATGGTCACTACGTTTAGTTAGTTATATGATAGGTAGTTTATATGACCATACTTGTGCCCTTTTTAAGCATAAATTCGTTTTAAGCATATGTAACCTAAATTTTGACATCTAAACTGATTAGGCAACATTATTAGACATGTTAAGGCATATAATACTTGTCATAGGACTAGTTAGGCGGTCCGAACGCGTTTTACGTGAACGACGCCTTAAAGTAGCGTAAGCTACCTAAACGAGTCGTAATGGGTCGTAAGCACTTAGGATAGGTTCTGTTTTAGAATGTAGGCTTTGTTAAACCATATTACATGAGTTCCTTAGAATGTATACTCATTTGGTTTACGAGTCTTAATGGGTCGTAAGCACTTAGGATAGGTTCTGTTTTAGAATGTATACTCATTTGGTTTACGAAACCTCATTTTATCCGATCCTCCGATTTAGGTCCGTTTATTAACGTAGTTACCTATATTAGGTGCCGTTTGATTCCGTGATCTTTCTTACTTTGCTTGGTTGTTATCCAAAGACTATTGAGCAATCTCAAGTGAGTACATAGTCCCCTCTTTTAATGTTTTTCAAACATTTTGGGGGTGAAACACATGTGCCTGCTTGTTACTTTCGTGCTTTTCAGGCTTTATAACATATACTTGCTATGTTCATTAGTACACATATAGTACATGATTTCATCCATGTTTTTGCTATGTATGTTCATTTATTGCATACTTAGTACATTGTTTTATATCACATGCTATGTATGTTCATTTAGTGCATACTTAGTACATTGTTTTACATCACATGCTATGTATGTTCATTTATTTCATACTTAGTACATTGTTTTAAATCACACGCTACGTATGTTCATTTATTGCATACTTAGTACATTGTTTTAACATAACATGCTTACATTTTGGTATGACATTTGGTTTGTTTAAGTGGGACAAAAATACGTTCATTAACATTGATCACGCAGCTTGGTAGTAATTAATGGTACCATAGGAATTGACAAATCCCGTTCCTTAAATCCTAGGTTTGTTTGGGTGGAAGGAATGACTGAATCCAATATACATAATTCAGATAAACCTTTAATTTGTTTAAGGGTTTGTCGCCACAGTCGCAAGGCTTGAATGTATGCATTTTAACAATACCGCATAGATGTTTGTATCAGTATAGCATGCAGTTATTTTACAAAACATAACTTTGATTTGAACTATGCTTTATTTCAATACCTTGTTTTTTGCATTTTACCTATGATTTAGTTGATATATTTCACTTGCCATACATGACATTTGAGTACACATTACATGATTTACATTGGATAATAGACATTGTTTACACATAAACATCTTGACATTTGGTTACACATTACATGATTTACATTTGACAAATAGACATTGTTTACACATAAACATTTTTGACATTGGTTTAAATAAGTACGTTTTGGTGGTTTGTTTGGGTAAGTGATTTAAATAACGAGGCATGTGTAATATGATAAAAGCATGGTGGATACGCCGCTAGTACTTCCTATATATAAGTGCTTTTATAATATTACATATCGTGGCGTTATTTAAACCATTTCAGTTTAGACATATTACATTTTACACAAATAACATATCTTCACAAAGACATTGTTTTATAAACAGTTTATTTTATACAACTCATTTTACTTGGTTACTTATTTAACCATACACCTTTCTTTTATATCATCTGTTTTCTTATCAATTTTCGTATGATTTATAAAAAAAAACACTTAACAAGATTCATGACTAACTTTTATTAAACATCTCTTTAAACTTAAGTCATGAATCCTATTTTAACAAAACCTAGGTATGTCACAGGCATTTTTATGCTGACGTACCTATTTTCACATGTGTTTTCAGGAGCTGATGCGTAGGAATGATCAAGATACACTTAGGTGGACCTGTGCCTTAGTGACACAAAATGAAGCTAGACTAGTTAAATAATGTTATGTACTCTCGTTTCCTTGTTTGTTTTAAGACAATGTAGCCAATGCTTATAAATAAAAACAAAACTTTAATTACCATGGTTGTGAAACAATAATTCTGTTGCTACACTCCCCGACGTTTCCGTCGTGGTTTGTTGTTTCACGCGGCGGGGTGTGACACACTCACCCCAAGAGTTCCCAGGTATAAGTGACTGGTCCGGTGATGCGGATTTATACGAACACTCTAGCCTTAGACAGAAAACTCAGGGTACTGGCATCCACCCTTCCGGATTACACATGTTCACATTATTAAAGCCCAGAATTTGACGGGATAGATGATTTCTTGTGTAGTTTTGGAAAAATTTCGACTCTAGAGAATGAATTATGTTTTGTTTTTGGGAATCACCTAAGGATAGGTGATGGTAAACGCCAGAAAAACTCGCGTTAGGGTCCTAGGAAGGTTATAGACTAGGTCAAGAGTAACTCTAATAACCTAATTCCCTATAACCATGGCTCTGATACCAATCTCTATAACACCCCGATCGCGTAATACAACAAACCGTGACGGAAATATCAGGGAGTCACGTTACAGGAAATTGTTTCACAACACATGGTATTTAAAGTTTCATTTTATTGAATTAATAAGTTACATTGTTTTGGTACAATCAAACAAATATAAACAATTATCTTTCAAGTTTCAAGGCAAGCTAAGGTCCGAGTCCACCCTATGTGTAGCATGTGTTAACAATCATCACATAATAGTATCTGAAACATATGTGAAAATAAAACGTCAGCATAAAAAAGTCTGTGAGTAACATAGGTTTTGTGGGCCCCCTTCCAGGCAGCGGTACCCTCAACCCTTTGGTCTGAGTCAGCAGGGATACAGTGCTCGCAAGGGTGGTTTAATGTTTTAATAGTAGTTTATAGGTAAGGGATTTAAGCGGTTTCCTACTTTCTTTTAGGGCGAACAGTACCACCCAAACCATGAAATAGTACTATAAGCTTGAACCCGGTTCTCGCAGGATCTAAACACTGAACGAGACATAGAATTACCCAACCACCCTTCTAACCCCCTTCCAAATAGATAACGTGCTTTATATAGATCGTAAAGACACGAATATGTGAATCAAAACATATGAAGAATGGTTAGATAAATTCGCCTTCAATATAAAAAAAAACTAGTTATTAAAGTCATTAATACATACCCAATTTAAAAGGAGCGAAATATTGGAAATCAAAATGTAATACATAAAAGATTTGTCTTCATCAAGTGATGTAAGAGTTTAGCTAAGCATGGCCTTTGCTGGACAAGAACTCTTACGATCAATCTTGGATCCCGAGACTACTACACACTCTAAATGATGGAAGATGGATGATGGTGGTGGGTGATGGTGTTGTAGTGGTGGTGGAGTGGTGGCAAGTGTGAGAGAAGTGGTTTGCCAAGGGATGGATTAGAATGAAATAAAGCACCCTTATTTATAGCTGAAAATCAGACATCCAGCACAGCTCGTGCTCGCCTGGCATGACCCCGTGGCCTTCAATCTCTCTCCTTTTCATTAACTGCAGTGTCAGACCTCGTACTAACACGGCTCCGTGTGTCAACGGCGCGGCACGTGGCTAATGTACTTGCTGTACTATCCCAGATTATGCGAATCTTAGAGTTGACCATGCCCCGTGTTGCCTTAGCACATCGCGTGTTGAGCTTCTGATTTGTCTTTTGTTGCTGTCTTTTTCTTCTGCAGAGAATTCTAACTGTGCACGGCCCCGTGCCAAAGCTTCTGATCTTTTTATTTCCTTGGTTTGTATGTGGCCTGGGGGCTTGGCGAGTTGTGTCAATCCTCCTTCATTGTATTAGTTTTTTGTTGTTATTTTGCTCCTCTCATGCATTTAAGCTCTTTTGACCCTGTAAATTAAAAAGGAACACATAAACATGGTTTTTCAACATTAGTACCGAAAAAGCGTTGATTTTACGCCGTATTTGATACAATTTATATGTTGTATTTTACGTACATCAAATACCCCCACACTTGAATCTTTGCTTGTCCTCAAGCAAAACTTTAAAATGTGGCTTACACACCCAAACGGAATAGGTAGAAGAGAAGGCTGTGGACTTATATTTTAAAGTGTCCGGAATCCAAGTTCTAATTTTATTTTGAATTTATTTTATTTACAGTTTATTCGTCATGATTTATTTCTAACACAAATTAAGAAAAATTATTTTTTTGGGCATAACATGCCTTTATAAAATTATATTTAATTATATACAAGTTTACACACCTCACAAGTAATCACTCAACACTTGGCCGAAGATGTATGAGTGAAGACGCTCGCACCCGGTTTGGAAATTACTCCTACTATAGGCTTGACAAGTAATCAAACCTCCTCCGTTTTGACATTTTAATCCTTGTAAGTATCGAGAGGACTTTTAAAAGGGTAGGCTGTGGCTTGGGTAGGTGTGTTTTATTTGAAAGTGGCTAAAATTGTAAAATGTCGGCTTTTTATTTTGAAAATTTATTTGCTTGTGACTTAGTTAAAAGTTACATACTTATAAGCTATAAATTTTTTTCTTTTTTATTTCAAGTAGCTGGATTTTTTTTGATAAGTCACTTCTTTTATAATTTTCAAAAGTGCCGCATTTACTAAAAATAAGGGGTGTGAAAATAAAAAAAAGAATTGGTTTTTGGGGTGATGGGTGTTTGTTTGTTTTTTTGTTTTTTGCAAAAATATATTTTTGCGGGTTTTTAGAAATGAAAGGTTTTAAGGCTCAACAGTGTTTATCTAGGGGAATGTTTTTGGAAAAGAAAGAAAAATAAAGGTTTTAAACCAAAAACGGGTTTAGTCCTAATGTCTTTGTCTTTTACTTACTTGGATTTGTGTCGGTTAGGACTTGGAACGTATTGCATTGGCAAGTTCTAAATTCGTAAGAACCAAGTGGGCTATTCACACAAGAAACATAGAAGTGTATTTATATTCTCTGTAAAGGCTAAAAACTCACTTTTGTGGGAAAAGGGGTTATAGTGTAAAATTGTATATACAATCAAATTTTACAAAGAATTGTTATGCCTGTTTTTATAATTTTCTTAATTGGTTCTTTTTATTACAACCCTATCAGGCGTAAATTAATAGAAACATAATTTTTAGAACTTATTTTACCCAACTAAACCAAGATAAATAAAAGAAAAGAAAATAAAAATAAATTGAAAATTTTGGGGTGATTAGAGGTTTTCCAAGGCGAGTTTTGTGTAAGGATTGGTTTTTAAGAAAAAAGATTCAAGGTTTAATCACCCCCCATATTTAAATAACACATTGCCCTCAATGTGTCCCAAATATGATTTATTTTGATTGAATGTGTAAAAAGCGTTTAAAAATAACAAAAATTTACAGTTACTGGGCATTGGGCACGGGGGCGTGTCGGATGAACACGTCATATGGTCAATGTGCCAGTATACTGGGTTTTCAGAAAACTTACAGTGGAGTGAGCACGGATTCGTGCCTGATGGACACGACCCATGTTTCTTTATGGGGAGAAATTTATGGCATCAGGTGTATGGGCACGGGGGCGTGTCTGGTGAGCACGACCCCGTGGCGCTTGTCTGTTTCTGGTAAAATTTCAGGTTTTGTCGTTTGGCTTCTGTTTTTCGGGCTTGGGGATCACTACGCTTAGTGTGTCCAAGCCTCCCATGGTACCTGTGAGCTACGATACTACCGCAATCCAACACAATACAACAAAAACATAGTACAACCTAAATTACCATCATTTCAAGTTGTTCACCACCACATCACAAAAGAAAATAAAATGCAGAAAAGTAAATAGTTTAAAAAAGTAAATTGTTCAACGAGACACAGCCCGGGAAATGCTAGTTAGTTCAAAAGTCAGGGAAGGATAACCTGAAAGACAACCATGTCACCTGCTGCCACCACCACCTAGTTTGAATCCATATCTTGTCCCTCCTCCTTTTCCTCCTCCTCGCCTCAAAGCACCATGTTGTCCCGGATGTATGTGATGTCATTTTGCATGGTGATGATGTTGCGTTCCATGCTACCAATTCGGGAACTCGAGCTTTGACCCAAGCTGTAGGCGTTTTTTGAGACTTGGAGGGTTTCCTGCATGATATTATATAAGTTTTGAAGGTTAGAAAAATCACTCCCTCCTTGGGATGAGGAACCCGGAAATGATTCGGTGTAAGGACGATTCGGGATATCTTCGATTGCTAGGATCTCATTTGGGTTCCACACACTGCCTCTTGCTTCCTTAAAGCGCATAGACCCGTCGTTGCAATCAATTATCAGATTCATACTTCGGCACACCGCAAGATCAGCTTTTGTTATACCTACACCCTTGTGAAATACCGTCGGAGTTTGCCTAATGTAGTTTTTGGATAGCTTGGCGATCCATCTTCCATAAAATATGGGTGTGCGGGTATCTACGGTGGCGTTGGCATCCATGTTTCTCAGTAGTATGTGGGCGACGTCGATGGGCTCGTGGGTCACGAGGCAATAAAGGCAAGTAAGCTCGCGATGGTTCACCACCCCACCGCTATGTTTCCTTTAGAACAAGGCACCGCTAAGGACTCGATGGATGTAGCGGATAAGCGGGTCCCTGGTTTTGGTGCTTTTTGTGGAGCTCGGGTTGTAATGGCCATCTCTGATCATTGCCCGTGCAGCTTGTCTGAGTTTGTCTGGTAGTTCTCGGATAACATTAGTGAATTCGGGTTCAGCAGCATCCTCCTCGGTATAAAGCCCAATGTTAATACCGAATTGGGCGACATATATGCTGTACCATTCACCCCCACACCTGAATTTCAGTGCATCAGAATCAAAGAGGTCCGACTCAGTCTTTTTGAAAGTCAGCGTGCTCAAAAACTCCATGTTGTATTGATGGATTGATTGGAGCCGAGTCTCTAAGAAGATGCGAAGAGGACTAGTGACGAGAGCATCATATCTTTCCCGCTGCCCTACTATTTTAAGTGTTTCGTAGCAGACTTGTCTCGGAGGCTCTTCATGCCTAACTTGAAGAATTTCTTACCGATTTTGGTACTCAAGTTAAGAGAATTTGAACCTGAGGAACTTGTGTGGCGTCATCCCTGCAAGAAAGAACCATTAAGACAGTTGATACGTTGAAAATTATGCGAAAAATTGAAATCAGGTGGTCTGGACACGGCCTCGTGTCTGTTAGACACAGCCCCGTGTTTGGGGTCTTAGTTGGCCACGGCTGTAACCATTTCAATTTTTTATCAAATAAGAATTATAGGTTGCTTAAATTTATTAACCACTTGTAACTAGTTTTATATTTAATATAATTATTCGACCAATTTTATTCTTATACGTTTTTACATATTTTTAAAAAGTATTTTATATATAATTGGTTGGAGTGTTATACTAATTAATTGACTTGTATATATATATATATGTGTGTGTGTGTGACATTTCTATTTTTTTATATTAAAATAAAGTATATAAAAACTTATATTATAAGACTGATAGATTACGGGTAAGTTGACTGTTAGAAATATGTGATATTTAGACGAACATAGGATCCGTTTAATACTTTAATTATAAAAATACATTATATTTGAACTTACTCTGTTTTAAATGAAACTTGTGTCAAAATGTAGATAAATATATTCTCGTTCTAATGGCATATTCATTGTTTTATAAAACGTCATATTTTAGAAGTTTTAAGCGATAAATGAGTGAAGCAGCTGAATTAATTATAAAAAATAAAATAATAAAAAAAATCAAAACATTTGAAATACTTAAAGTGAACTTCTATGTTGTGATATGAGTACGTGTCTACATGCATTTAATTCAACTTACCCCCAAGTCCACCACTTTGTATAAATAGAGGCAATATTCATTCCTTTTCTGTTCACCTCTGTCTCGCACGCCCTCTCTCTATTTCTATATATATTTATTTTTTTATTAGTATTTCACATATAATAATAATAAAGCTCTGCCACGTTTTAAGTGTTTTAACCCCTAATCACTGAGTCGACATCATGTCCGATTGATCTAGAACCCAACAACGCTTGTCAAGGCTCTGCCTGACTAAGTACGTTGGGGATCTATCTCGTGATGTATTGATAAAGCTGAATTGGGTTATCATACTTAACGCGAGTGCATTATATATTTTATTAAATAGCTCAGGAGTTATACCCAAGATTATAAAAGAAGGCTTCTAGTTGAACCCTAAAGTTACAAAGTGAGTCATTATTCTTTTTATCAAATTGCTTTACAAAATCTTAAATTTTTTTTTTTCAGTTATACTTACAGTAATTAAGTCTTTGAAATCTATAATTAAATAAATGTGACATAAAGTGCGTAATTAAATATTGTTATAGAAAATATTTAATAAAATTATATTGTGTAACACATATAAACAATATATTTAAGTATACATTATATATTACTATGTAGAGTATCTATAATTTTAAATCTTATAGGTAAACTATATGGTTATTATTATAAAACTATTGTTTATTACATTGTAAAGTTTAATAATGGTAATATTATATAAACATGTTATATATTTATGATATAAAATAGATAAATATTTACATTAATGTTTATTATACAATATTGTTATGGGTCATTTTCTGAGCATATATATCCTGACTAATATTCTGCTTTTGATTGTTTACTTGTGATCAGGATGCCGGATCAGGATATTGGTAACATCCTGGTTCGATATCCTGGTATTAACTGAATTGATCGCGAGCAGATAAAGAGTTACAAGCCTCCAACGTTCAAGAAGACTTCTTCCCCCAGGACTCGGGCAAATCATTTGGGATAGAGACGTTGATCCCAAAAGACCAGGACTACAACAGTTACTTGGGAATATTCGGGGCATCTCCGTTTATTAGGAAAGTTAGTTATTTTCGGTTAGCTATAAATAGTATGATCGGATCAAGTTAAGGCACTCACTTCATTCGCACAGTTTACACTCTAGCTACTAGCAATCACTACACACCAACACTTGTACTCAAATTATATTGTAACACCTAGTTAATCCGCATCATATCCTGCACTGTATCCTGATATTTAAAGCAATAGAAGAACAAGGCAGCTGCGATTGTCAGCTCCCGAGGTTTTATGCCGGCGATCTATATTGATCAAGGGCTTTCCTCGTATATCTCATGTCACCCCTTACATTTTTTGCTCATTGTTTGATCATAGATACAGCTCTATATCCTGGCCTGTATCCTGAAAACAGTTTTTACAAACAACTTAATCAACATATTTTTGACACATATTTCTAGCACACTACCTCACTTAACTAATTTGATCACTAAATTGCTTCGGTAATTTTTGACCAAAACAATATGGCGCCCACCGTGGGGCAAGCGGTGCTATTTTTACTAAAAACTTTAGTAAAATCATTACACGGTTTTCTATTGTCAAAACTTTTTGCTACATTATTTTCAATGGCCTCGAGATCAAACATGAGCTCTTCCACCATGTCTGCTACAACCTCTGCAACAATTGGTTCAGTGCTTCCACCTCCTCCTCCAAGAATGCAAGCCTCTTCACAAGGAGCTGATAGTCATGTGGCTCGGGATGTTATCCCCGCTCCGACTGCCCAGGGATCTGGTCCTGTTTTGGTTTCTAATGACGAAATTCTGAATTTGTTTGGTAGTGTACAGGAACAGATAAGGCAGCAGCAGGAAACTAATTGGATGTTGATGAGAGAGATACAACTCTTGAAATCCGGCCCAAGTAGGCCTGCTGAAGAAACTGTCACTCCTTTGTAACCCAGGGCTTTGAACTTCAGTTCTGCAGTTTACACTGAGGATAACCGGGGGAATATCGTGCCAAGCCATTCCCAGAATCATACTCCTGAGATACCCTCTTCAATAAGAGTATCAACCGTGAGAAGCTCAGGATATGCTTCAGGATATGGCCAGAATCCCCAGACTGGTAATGTATCTAATAATAATAACACTCTTGCTACAAATGGTGTTGGATCTTTGCAGGATGCAGGTATGACATCGGCATTTTCCAGAGAACTCCAAAAGCTGAAAGACATGATATCCAGTGTGCCTGGGGTGGTCCAGCCGATTCCAGAAGTGTCCCAAGACAGTCACAGGATATCCTGGTTTGCGCATCCTATCTGTGATACTGAAATCCCGAAGAGATTTCAAACTCCCAACGTGAAACTCTATGACGGAACCATGGATCCTGAAGAGCATATCGCCTAGTATAGGGAAAGGATGGAGATCAACCCTATCCCTCCAGATCTCAAGGAAGCATGTCTCTGCAAGGGTTTTGGTTCTACCTTGACAGGATCAAGCTTAAAATGGCTGTTAAATGTTCCTCCTCACTCAATTACTTCGTTTGCTCATTTGGTTAATTTATTTAATAGTCAGTTTTCTTGCAGCCGGAGTTTTGAGAAACTAACCAGTTGTCACACCCCGAAAGTATCAGAGCATTGGCGTGACTGGACTGGTATCTTCATTGCACAGCGGAAGCAAATAAGCTAAGTCTTTCAAGAAAATGAACGCCTGCTAAGTACTCGAATTCTCGATGGTTCTCCTATTCCAACCGTGCCTTGTCTTAGAAAAGTAACCTGAGAAAGAACATGCGAGAAAAATCAACAAAAAGTTGAGCGAGTTCATAGTTTGTTCGTAAAAGATTTGAGATAAATCTTTTGAGTTGTGAAAGGTTTGAAATAAATCTTTGGTATTGTGAAAGATTTGAAATAAATCTTTGAAATAACCGGTTTTTGAAATAGTATTGAGAAAATGAATTTAAAAATCATTTTCTTGCCAAGTTATATGGAAACGTTGTGTTTGTAACACAGTATGTTCATAAAAACCATGTATTTGTAATGTTCGTATAACCATCAATGCCCACCCTGACTTTGACCCGCATAATCCTATGCTTTGAATTTTGTATAAAACATGGTAGTTAATTTGTATGAATAAGTATTTTTCGTAAGTATAAAATCCCTGGTATGTAGCAAATAAGGAAAAAGAGATCACCAATGGTTTGCAAGGCCATTGATATGTGTGAAGTGCAAGTAGGAAGACTCAAACCTAGCGGATTTGTGCGTCGGGTACATAGTCACCCCAAGGTCCGTTAACTGTTTGGCCTGGGGCTGGGCTCGCTACACCCATATAGATCTACCGCATTGTGTCCCTCGGTCCTACCATGAGGATTAATGGCCTCAAGTACCACCTACCCACTCACATGATCTGTATGCAGTAACCCTCCTTACGCTAACCATACCATGTATAAAATAAATCCATGGTCACCCTGACCAGATTCCTGGTCACCCTGACCAGATTCCTGGTCACCCTGGCCGAATATCATTTACATTTCGAAAATAAGCATTTGTTTTTGTAAAGACCGGTATGTTTAGTATAAACCTTTCGTAATTCATTTGTGTTCCTCAAAGTCCCTTCGTAATATGATTTAGAAATACGAGTTTTGCGTTTGTTCTAAACTTTGTATGTTTTTGCAAAACGTGCATGTCTTTCCACCCCGAAAACATTTATAAAAATGTAAAGCCGTAAAAAGTGGGGTTATGAACTCACCTGAATATTACTGTGCATAGCTAGCTAATTACGACTTCGTGATGTCGTTTCCAAGACTTGACTTGCTAGCGTGCATTCTACAATATTCCTAACACGGAATATCAAATAAGTTTCTAAATAACGCAGTAACTAACTACGTGTCATCGAGCTTTACCGAATCGTTAATCGAACGATTCAACGGTAAGTTATTAACTTAATGGAAAAGATTAAGTTATACGTGTTAAGTCTCGTTTAATGTCAGTAGCAGTTTAATAAGTGTTGATAAAGACTTAGTTTCCGAGAGACTTAAAATGAATAAATGTTTATATAAAAATATATAAATATATCGTTGTAAGTGTGTTAGCCGTCTCGAGTAGTCATACGTGTATAACAGAATATTTCTATGAAAATATCATATAACAAACTTGTATCATATATCGCGTTTCGTATGAAAGTAATATATAATAACTTGTATTATATATATCACGTCTTGTGTATATTTGCCAAAAATATACGTATATGCCGTTTCGGCGTATAAAATAAATATGAAAAATTATATTTATTCTATAAAAGAATCGTCGAGTTGTCGTGTTTGAAAATAAATATACAACTATATTTATTTTTATAAAAGAGCTCGTGTCGTGCGATATTTGAAATAAATATACAAACTATATTTATTTTTATGAAACGAATTCGTTTGAAATAAATATAATAATAACTATATTTATTTTGTTGTCGAAAATATTTTCCGTATCTTTGTTCTCGTAAGTTGTAAGTCGTTGTCGAAGGAAACTTTATATTTGTATCTCGTAAAAGTCGCTTATGACAATAGTTGTCGTTTTACAAGAAAAGCATGTTTTTATAATAAAACTTGTTTTATTTTGCGGGTTTTCTCGAAAAACGGGCAGAGTTTCCTCTGTTTTTGGACGCCCCGGACAACCAATGTTGTCGTTATATCATCAAAATTCAACAATATTCCATCAACTCACGCAAAATATATGATAGCTTTTAAATCAAATACGCCAAAATAAGATGTAAATAATCGTTAATGGTATCGGTCGAGCTCGCTCACGTTATGGGTTATAACTAAATAACGTAAATAATAAACACGTCCTAAATATTTACCATCTCCTCGTGTCGAAAAGCTAACTGAGTTGACCGAGTCAACTAGGTTTGACCGAGTCGACTCACTGTTGACCGAACTTGACCGAGTTGACCAGACCCGAGACCTTGACCCGAACCGAACCAAAACCCGCTCTCGTGACCATTCTGACCCGAGCCGCCTGTTGATCGAAACCCAATAACCCGAAACTGAAATCTGACCCGCACCCGAAACCGAACCAAGGTCTGAACCAAAAACTGAACCGAGTGAAACCCGAACCCGAACCCGAATCTGAGAAGAACAGTAACCGAGCCAAACCATATAACGTGAGCTGAGATGTGACCTGAACCAGAACCGAGCCGAACCATCCTGCTGAACCGAAAACCCGAACGGAAATCCCGAAACAGAGACGAACCGTTCGGACTGAACCCGTCTCCGATCTCTCTCCTCCGTCGCCACGCCACCACACGCCGCCTGTCCCCTCCGTTATGCTCTCTCTCTCTCGCTCTCGCTCCCTGTCTCGTCGGAGGAACTGTCGTGTGCCACCACCATTACCGTCGATCATCACCATCATCGACTCTCATCCGTGAATCATCATCATCATCGCATCATTATCAGCGCCACCGGCTCCGCCAGTTTCACCGGCCGGAGTCCGGTCGGGCTTTTAGAGAGAAAACAGAACGAGGGGGGTGTCTGGCGGAGGTAACCGGAGAAGAAGAGGAGCCGGCTGTGGGTTCACCGAGAAGGGAGAGGGAGAGCAGGTTTTTGTTGTGGGATTTTGTTTGGAGAGGATGAACTTCATGTGTGTGGTGTGGCTGATGTATAGATCGAGAGAGGGAGGGTGAGATGTGGGAGTGCAGGGTTTGTTTGAGTGTAGAGAAAGAGAAGGGGGGGGGGGGTATGGCCTTGTATAGATATCTTGAGATCTTGCAGGATCTCATGTGCTCCAATCTTTTGAGCAAAATATTTTGTTTAGATTTACTATAGATTAGATAAGATTTATGAATCTTGTGAATATTTCTTATAGATCTTATATAGATCTTGTATTATGTGCAGGTTTAGGCTTGTGGGTGTTGGGCTTGGGCCCAGGGCCCACAAGCCCGTCTCGTATGTAAGTGGCCCGTAATTCCTACGAGACCCGTTGTCAAAACCGAAATCACCGTTGCCTAGTAAAATAATATTTCGTGCAAAAATAATGTTGGTATCCGTTGTAGTCGCGTTCGCGCATTGATAACGGTAAAAATATCGCGTAAAAGGCGCCGTTCGCCGTCTCCTACTATCGCGTTTTTAATCCACGTTTGCATTTGTGTCGCACGGAAGCCCAATAAATTCACAAAATTAATTTCATAAACATAAAATATTCAAGTAACATCCATACTTGTCGGTGTTGTCAGTATTTTGTACGGCATCAGTTCGTTGTCGCTTAATATTCAGCAGATTTTGCGTAAATCACCATACGCGCACTGTAAAGTCGTATAGACGTTCCTAGGCACTCCAAAGGCCTAATTAAGTTAATTTGCGCTGTAAACACTATTTATTATTGCGTTAATCACCTGTTAATCACGTAATTAAGATCCGTAAATCACGGGTTGTCACATTCTCCCCCTGTTACAGGAATTTCGTCCTCGAAATTTAGACTATGTTATCTCCTCGGAATTGTATTGTTCGCAGGTAAGTCCGAATAATAACAAAGTGAATGACCGCGTAATCGAAACAAGACTTAATGATACAGTCACCAGTGCGACTAAGTTAACAAGGATCCAACAATGAACAGGAACTTCGACCAATCGAATTCCATATGAATGTTTATAACATGTAAATGAGTTCTAGAAGCAATAACATCCACTAGACGAACTTAGAATCCACAATCTCAAATGTAATAGTTTGCATGAAACGCTCGATCGTGATCAGCGCAAGCTGCAAGTCATACTGACGCCACAAGGTGTCGCAATGAATGAAACAATTTAATAATAGAGGTGATCGAACAAGTATCACCTGTGTTTTGCATAAAACGCTCAATCATAATTAGCCCAAGCTACAAGTTTGTACTGACACCACAAGGTGTCGTAATGATTCGATAATAGCAGTGATCAAACAAATTCACCGTGTTTGAAGTCAAATGAAAGCGCAATAAAGTGAATCTTGAAAGTTTGTTTTAAATGACATCATAGGATTTTCAATTGAAAATGGAACATCAATGAAACAATGTTTTCGATCGAAGGTGAAGAAACAATGAATGTTGCAAAGCATTCCATCGATGTTGAAAGAACCGTTATGAGGTACACCGGAATGTGAAATGAATTTGTGTACCATTGTCTTAACACACAATTGTGTTAAGACTGTTGTAATGTGATAAATCAAAGCGGATTTAAAGCAATTCAATAATTAAATCCGTGTATGAGATGTGTAAACGAGTTTAGCGCAAGGTTCAAATAAGTGAAATACCACCACAAGGTGTCGAAATCAACAAACAATTTAATGGAGTCGAATGCCAAACAAGTTTACTTCGACTCGGAACAAATGAAACACTTGTTAAAATTGATTTGAATATGATGTTCCTAATACATCATATGGTGTCTTGAATCGAATATGTGTAATGAACAAGTTCAAACAATTGAACTTGGTTTTAGCGTAATCCGACAATAAGTATATGTATCGACAAGAAAACTTTCGGCATGGTCACAGCGAAAAAACCATGTATGTAACTTGAAAAGAAGAGAAATTTTCAAGAAAATGTGTTGACTTGATAACAAAAGAGCCAACAATTACAATAATGTGGGTCATTCGAATTCACAAGTCAATAATAATGATTGTGGCACAATGTCCATTAAGAGGAGTAGAGATACGAAAATCTACTCAGTAAATATGAGAGTCGAAATTTCAATAAAAGAAATTTGAGGACTTTACCTGGGGTTACGTGTGATGACCGGTTGTTAGGTGACATTACCATGGAATGTCGAACATAGCGTATTCGTCGTTAGTTAGGTAGGGGGGATGCGGAGACATACGTCTTCTCCTTGGCATGTTTCGTGTCGTTTGCAGGACCGTGTGACAAATCGTCGCATCCTGATCGATAGTTTCCCCTGTTGACGGAATCTAGCGTCGTCGTTAAATTTGCGTCATCGTTCCTTCTCAAAGGCCTCGCCTCGATAGTCGTATGTGTCGTACTTCAGCCTCCGTTGATGTACAGCTTAAGTTTCACGTATACCTGTGCACTAGCATTGTGTGCCGTGTAGAAGGTGATGTACCCCGACATCCGTTGACGTAAAGATCGAGTTGCATGTATTCTCGTGCACTCGTTTTGTTATGCGTAGGCTGCCTGCTCGGGAAGTTAAAATATCACAGACAATATGGATAATAATGTGTGCCCGAGTTAATATTCGCGGTTCCTACGTGATGACCTTTAATGAACTCACACAAGCGCAAATAATCAATCAGCAATCAAATAGTCCTCCTAGTCCCACTAGCCTCCCAGCCTCCCAGACTGACTCCGTAGTCCCACTAGACAATTTTCCCAGCCTCCCAGACTGACTCCCTAGTCCCACTAGACTATCCTCCCAGCCTCTCAGACTGAATCTCCTAGTCCCACTAGGCTATCCTCCCAGCCTCTCAGACTGATTCCCTGCTCCGAAGGTCTTAAATGCATGTTTCCTAAACTCTCAGAGTGTTGTGTACTGTATGTAATTGTTTTGTGTACCGTGTATAAAACATCACAATAGCGTATGTTTGAAAACAAAATTTTGACTGTTTGTTTTTCGGCAACGGTTGGAGACCATATTCGAGTACTAGGCGTTCTGTATGTATTCAAAGTCATAATAGTCTAAGTTCCCAGAGGAAAGTGAGGTTAGAGCCTAGGTATCACAACAGAAACCTAATTCGCTGTAACCTATAGCTCTGATACCAATCTGTCACACCCCGAAAGTATCAGAGCATTGGCGTGACTGGACTGGTATCTTCATTGCACAGCGGAAGCAAATAAGCTAAGTCTTTCAAGAAAATGAACGCCTGCTAAGTACTCGAATTCTCGATGGTTCTCCTATTCCAACCGTGCCTTGTCTTAGAAAAGTAACCTGAGAAAGAACATGCGAGAAAAATCAACAAAAAGTTGAGCGAGTTCATAGTTTGTTCGTAAAAGATTTGAGATAAATCTTTTGAGTTGTGAAAGGTTTGAAATAAATCTTTGGTATTGTGAAAGATTTGAAATAAATCTTTGAAATAACCGGTTTTTGAAATAGTATTGAGAAAATGAATTTAAAAATCATTTTCTTGCCAAGTTATATGGAAACGTTGTGTTTGTAACACAGTATGTTCATAAAAACCATGTATTTGTAATGTTCGTATAACCATCAATGCCCACCATGACTTTGACCCGCATAATCCTATGCTTTGAATTTTGTATAAAACATGTTAGTTAATTTGTATGAACAAGTATTTTTCGTAAGTATAAAATCCCTGGTATGTAGCAAATAAGGAAAAATAGATCACCAATGGTTTGCAAGGCCATTGATATGTGTGAAGTGCAAGTAGGAAGACTCAAACCTAGCGGATTTGTGCGTCGGGTACATAGTCACCCCAAGGTCCGTTAACTGTTTGGCCTGGGACTGGGCTCGCTACACCCAGATTGATCTACCGCATTGTGTCCCTCGGTCCTACCATGAGGATTAATGGCCTCAAGTACCACCTACCCACTCACATGATCTGTATGCAGTAACCCTCCTTACGCTAACCATACCATGTATAAAATAAATCCCTGGTCACCCTGACCAGATTCCTGGTCACCCTGACCAGATTCCTGGTCACCCTGACCAGATTCCTGGTCACCCTGGCCGAATATCATTTACATTTCGAAAATAAGCATTTGTTTTTGTAAAAACCGGTATGTTTAGTATAAACCTTTCGTAATTCATTTGTGTTCCTCGAAGTCCCTTCGTAATATGATTTAGAAATACGAGTTTTGCGTTTGTTCTAAACTTTGTATGTTTTTGCAAAACGTGCATGTCTTTCCACCCCGAAAACATTTATAAAAATGTAAAGCCGTAAAAAGTGGGGTTATGAACTCACCTGAATATTCATGTGCATAGCTAGCTAATTACGGCTTCGTGATGTCGTTTCCAAGACTTGACTTGCTAGCGTGCATTCTACAATATTCCTAACATGGAATATCTAACAAGTTTCTAAATAACGCAGTAACTAACTATGTGTCATCGAGCTCTACCGAATCGTTAATCGAACGATTCAACGGTAAGTTGTTAACTTAATGGAAAAGATTAAGTTATACGTGTTAAGTCTCGTTTAATGTCAGTAGCAGTTTAATAAGTCTTGATAAAGACTTAGTTTCCGAGAGACTTAAAATGAATAAATGTTTATATAAAAATATATAAATATATCGTTGTAAGTGTGTTAGCCGTCTCGAGTAGTCATACGTGTATAACAGAATATTTCTATGAAAATATCATATAACAAACTCGTATCATATATCGCGTTTCGTATGAAAGTAATATATAATAACTTGTATTATATATATCACGTCTTGTGTATATTTGCCAAAAATATACGTATATGCCGTTTCGGCGTATAAAATAAATATGAAAAATTATATTTATTATATAAAAGAATCGTCGAGTTGTCGTGTTTGAAAATAAATATACAACTATATTTATTTTTATAAAAGACCTCGTGTCGTGCGATATTTGAAATAAATATATAAACTATATTTATTTTGATGAAACGAATTCGTTTGAAATAAATATAATAATAACTATATTTATTTTGTTGTCGAAAATATTTTCCGTATCTTTGTTCTCGTAAGTTGTAAGTCGTTGTCGAAGGAAACTTTATATTTGTATCTCGTAAAAGTCGCTTATGACAATAGTTGTCGTTTTACAAGAAAAGCATGTTTTTATAATAAAACTTGTTTTATTTTGCGGGTTTTCTCGAAAAACGGGCAAAGTTTCCTCTGTTTTTGGACGCCCCGGACAACCAATGTTGTCGTTATATCATCAAAATTCAACAATATTCCATCAACTCACGCAAAATATATGATAGCTTTTAAATCAAATACGCCAAAATAAGATGTAAATAATCGTTAATGGTATCGGTCGAGCTCGCTCACGTTATGGGTTATAACTAAATAACGTAAATAATAAACACGTCCTAAATATTTACCATCTCCTCGTGTCGAAAAGCTAACTGAGTTGACCGAGTCAACTAGGTTTGACCGAGTCGACTCACTGTTGACCGAACTTGACCGAGTTGACCAGACCCGAGACCTTGACCCGAACCGAACCAAAACCCGCTCTCGTGACCATTCTGACCCGAGCCGCCTGTTGACCGAAACCCAATAACCCGAAACTGAAATCTGACCCGCACCCGAAACCGAACCAAGGTCTGAACCAAAAACTGAACCGAGTGAAACCCGAACCCGAACCCGAATCTGAGATGAACAGTAACCGAGCCAAACCATATAACGTGAGCTGAGATGTGACCTGAACCAGAACCGAGCCGAACCACCCTGCTGAACCGAAAACCCGAACGGAAATCCCGAACCAGAGACGAACTGTTCGGACTGAACCCGTCTCCGATCTCTCTCCTCCGTCGCCACGCCACCACACGCCGCCTGTCCCCCTCCGTCATGCTCTCTCTCTCTCGCTCTCGCTCCCTGTCTCGTCGGAGGAACTGTCGTGTGCCACCACCATTACCGTCGATCATCACCATCATCGACTCTCATCCGTGAATCATCATCATCATCGCAACATTATCAGCGCCACCGGCTCCACCAGTTTCACCGGCCGGAGTCCGGTCGGGCTTTTAGAGAGAAAACAGAACGAGGGGGGTGTCTGGCGGAGGTAACCGGAGAAGAAGAGGAGCCGGCTGTGGGTTCACCGAGAAGGGAGAGGGAGAGCAGGTTTTTGTTGTGGGATTTTGTTTGGAGAGGATGAACTTCATGTGTGTGGTGTGGCTGATGTATAGATCGAGAGAGGGAGGGTGAGATGTGGGAGTGCAGGGTTTGTTTGAGTGTAGAGAAAGAGAAGGGGGGGGGGGGGGGGGGGGGGGGGGGGTATGGCCTTGTATAGATATCTTGAGATCTTGCCGGATCTCATGTGCTCCAATCTTTTGAGCAAAATATTTTGTTTAGATTTACTATAGATTAGATAAGATTTATGAATCTTGTGAATATTTCGTATAGATCTTATATAGATCTTGTATTATGTGCAGGTTTAGGCTTGTGGGTGTTGGGCTTGGGCCCAGGGCCCACAAGCCAGTCTCGTATGTAAGTGGTCCGTAATTCCTACGAGACCCGTTGTCAAA